>JAEIFZ010000002.1:26885000-28271465 GCA_018904035.1 Zaprionus ornatus
ACCAAACCTAACCGAACGTTCTGCTGTGGCACAAGGCACAAGACAACGTGTTATTGTTGCTTGGGTTCACATAAATGTCAAGCAGGCACACACACACACACACAAACACACACAGAACTAGATGTGTGCAGTCTATATGGAGTAGAGATCGCTTCAGCTCTAGATTTTGCGGCACAGTTAACGCCCCCGCTAAATAATTTGCAGTTGGCCCTCAGCTGCTGTCGCAGTTGTTGCTGTTGCTGTTATATCGTATGCATTTCAAAGTCGACCCTATTATTAGGCGCACAGTTTCATATTTCAGCCTTATAAAAGCAATAACAACGACAGCGACGACGACGATGACGACGACGACGATGACGACGACGACGACGAGCAACATCATCATCATCGTGCTCACGATCGCGATCGCGATCATCATTATCTTATTTTGCACAAATGTCAAAGCGTCTCTATGAGAGAGGGGCGCACTTGTCACTTGAGCTTGGGCCCAGAGGTCTACACACTCACACACACACACACACAGAGTTTGCAACGCATGCAACTCGTATCTCTATCTCAAATTATTTGTTTATCTCTCGACCTCTCCCTCTACCTCCACCTCTTTCTCTGTCTCGCTCAAGCTCATGCTCGCATTAAAGTTCGATTTTTTATCGCACAAACCACTCGTTACTTTGGCTTTTCGCATAGACCTTCCCATCCATAACTGTCACCCTGCCTGACTAAAGTTTTATTTATTTATTATCATTTTCCTTCTCATCTTCTACTGTTGCTCCTTCTCTCTCTCTCTCTCTCTCTCTCTCTGTCTCTATCTCTGCTGCTATGGCAGCTTCTTCTTTCATACGAGCAGATTGGCCCGTTGCGCATGCGTGTTGCCATCTCTCTCTCTCTCTCTCTCTGGTTTCCGAAAGGGAAAAGTCTCGTCATTGAAGTTTGCTTCAATTGATTTCGAAAGTTGCATTAAAATGCAATTTGGGCAAAAGCAAAAAAAAAGAAAACCCCGAAAAAAAGAAAAACTCTTGTAAGTCTCTCAGCAGGAAGTTTGGCCGGAAAATGACTTGACAGCAAGTGCACTTTTTGATATGGATAATAAAAAAATACTTATGAGTTTTTTATGGGAAATTGGAACTCTGGATGACGCGGCTCTTTCTTGGCCTGGCCTGGTTATCCCAAGCAGCTCTTAATGACATAATGAAGACCAGGGAATCGCACTGACATTGCATTCTACTCTAATGGGGGGGGTATCATGTTAATGTTCATTTCTCGAACCAGTTTCGATAGGTTTCTCAAGATATGCTTATCGTAACATTTCCATTAGACTTCACACTTGCTGGAGTGATCTGAAGAGTGTGTGTGTGTGTGTGTGTGTGTAGCGTAAATCGAATTAAAATTTAACTACAATATATAATTAATATGATACGATAACGTGAAGGCTCATTGAGTGTGCGCTACGTTCCATTTACTTTACTCAACTGATCCGATAGAGCCACAATATATATTTATCTGTATTTCAATTATGGATTATAGCAATTTGCATACATTAATCTGTTACAATCCGTGTTAGATCTGTTTGAGCGTATTATTATTTACACTTCTTTTTTACGAGCCTCAATAAAAGATGAATCAATTTTCGTAGCGCGCGCGATTTCCTTTCACTTAAACCCAACCAAAGTGAACCCAACCGATGCGAGCATGGAGATCCGATCTCGGATCTCGGATCTCTTAAGTGCTATAGCTTGTGGCGCCCCGAGTTCCGTACGTGCATTTTAACGGTGCTTTTACTGTGCTTGCAGCGAGCTTTCATAGGCCTCCAAAGGCATTTCGGGTAAAAACAAATCACCACACGAGGGATGAGGGGGAGGTGGAGCTGGAGGAGGAGGGTGGGGAAGACAGACAAGTTGGCTTGCCTAATGATTATAAACTTAACGATCTTTGCGAACTGTTGTTGTTGTTGCTGTTGCTTTGCGGCGTTGGCGGTCAACGCATTATCAGCTCAAGACTCAGTCAACAACAACAGAAACAGGGAAACTACCGCACACGAGACAACAAACAGCAGCAGCAGCAGCAGCAACAGCAACAAGCGAGGCACGTGCTAAACATGCAACTCCTACTCTTGCCACGGCCAAGGCAGCAACAACAACAACAACAACTACAGCAGCAGCAGCAACAAGAGGAGGTTGCTGCCACAGACACGACAGACCATTCACTCTCCCGCAGACGGATGCACTGGGGCAGCAGCAGCAGCAGCAGCAATATGCTGGCCATTAATCCATGAATTACTTAAAACCACATTCCGTGCCCGCCCGCTAAACGTGGCGCAAAGGGGGCAACATTTAAATTGCCCGCTTACCGCCATATTTCAATATATTGGCAACTCGTCGGCGTCTCCGTCGTCGTCGTCGCCGTCGTCGTTGCGGTTGCTGCTGCTGGGGGCCGCCTACAAAATCTGCAACGACAAGCAATTTTCTTGGCTTTTTTCTGGCCTTTTTTTTCTTTGCTGCTTTTTCTTCCTCTGATATTGTTGCACGATAATGATGTCGTCTGTTTGATGATGTTGGCCTGGCCAAGGCGCAACAAGGCGGGGGCGAAGGCAGAGTAAGAGGTAGAGGGGCTGGGGAGGGGTAGGGCACCGCGAGGGCAGTTAGAACAATCACCTACATTGAAAAGTTGGCAACTTTGGGGCAAAAATCACAGCACGAAAGCAAATGATTGCAATCGATGAGGAGAAGCTGTTGCAGCAACTGTTGCTGCTGCCTGCCGCCTGCTGCTGCTGCTGCAGGCCCCTTGGCCAATGTTGCACAGTCGGCATGCTGGTGCAGAGGTTATATGCAGCGAAGGTTAAGAGGTGGCCACGGCAAACTGACAGCCAGCAGCAGCAGCAGCAAGAGAGAGAGAGAGATCAGCGCATGACTGGAAGCAACATCAGCAGCAGCAGCAGCAGCAACAGCGCGAGAAGAAGCAGAAGAAGTTCGAGACCGAAAGTCAAATGCCAAAAGAGCCAAGAGATCATGACGGCTTTGTAGCTGGAGTTCGAGTTCGGGTTCGGGTTCGGGTTCGCGTTGTGGCTCGAGTTCGAGCACGTCAGGCAGCAGCAGCAGCAGCAGCGGCAGCAACGGCAGCAACACAGTCGGTCGCCCAGTCCTGTTCAGTCCAGTCGGGTCGTGGTGTGTTATCAAAGCTGATGATGATTATACCCACTTGCACGCCTTTTTTGTGTGCCCCTCCCCCGCACCGCCCTCCCTCAGTGTTGCCAGTGTTGGCCTGCCCAACAGGAAGCCGGCCAAGAGCTGAGCCTGCCCATTGCCAATTGGCTACTCGTCGTCGTAGTCGAGGTTGCTGTTGTTGTTGTTGCCCCTTGTTGTGCTGCCCCCCTTGGCTGCCCCAGCTGCCACAGCTTGTTGCATGCATTATTATTATGCGCATGCGCACAGTTGGGCATATAATCTAAAATTGTATCTTTGGCGTGTAACCCGGGGCACTTTTTGCTGCTGCTGCTGCTGCTGCTGCTGCTGCTGTTGTTGCTTCTCCTTCTTGGCCCGGGCAAAACAAAAGCAGACAAAATAAACTGATTATGTGCCGCTCTCGAACTTCTGACTCCGTCGAGCTGATCCGGCAAGAAAATTAACAGCGCCCAGGGTCTTCAAGAGGGTCTTTGCGAGGCTGCCTTTTGTTCTGCTCCTGCTGCTGCTGCTGCTGCTGCTGTCCAGCGGGTCACATCAAATTTGCTAATATTTTGACCCTAAGATATAATATTATGCTGGTCATGATTGCACCATGGGCCACGTACAAGAATTTGTGACTAAACTGAGTTGGCAAACGAAGAGTAACAATAAAGTAATTTATCTTTAAAGGAATTTGTTATAAGAGTCTCGTGAAGACTGATAAATAACATAAACAAGACTAAATGCTTTTTAAATATAATTTAATATTTTCCATAGCTAGTTTTATCAGTTATTTCAATATCGTCCGCCTATTGTCCTAGCCAACTTGAGTGGAACACGATTTTGCAGCGCCAGCGGGAGAAAAGAATAAAAAAATCGAAAAACTTTATTTATTACAAACTGACTGTAAAACTCAATTTGCCTACAGGGTGTCTTTCCTTGTGTAATTTACAAAACTATTTAATATAATAAGCGAGTTTTGAGAAGCACAAGAAGAAGCAGAGGAAGCAGAGGAAGAGCTCGCAAATCAATCAAGCTCAAGTCGAGTTAAACTGGATGCGAATTCCAGGACAACTGTAATTTCCTCAACACCTTTTGGCCAACATACACGTGTTCCTAGAGTGTCTGCAATAGTTGCGGGTGCACTGAGAGAAATTCGACGTGGAAAGATTCAGAATATGAAAAGAAGTCTGGATATAAATGAATATTCATTTAAAGGTAGAATAGATGGAGTAGATAGAATATAAGGTGTAGATATTAGATAGAGTAGATAGAATAGATGCAATAGAGTAGATAGAGTAGATAGATGGAATAGAGTAGATAGAGTAGACAGAGTAAATAGAGTAGATAGAATAGAGTGGATAGAGTAGATAGATGGAATAGAGTAGATAGAATAGATAGAGTAGATAGAGTAAATAAGGTAGATAGAGTAGATAGAATAGATAGAGTAGATAGAGTAGATAGAGTAGATAGAGTAGATAGAGTAGATAGAGTAGATAGAGTAGATAGAGTAGATAGAGTAGATAGAGTAGATAGAGTAGATAGAGTAGACAGAGTAGATTGAGTAGATAGAGTAGATAGAGAAGATAAAGTAAATAGAGTAGATAGAGTAGATAGAGTAAATAGAGTAGATATAGTAAATAGAGTAGATAGAGTAGATAGAGTAGATAGAGTAGATAGAGTAGATAGAGTAGATAGAGTAAATAGAGTAAATAGAGTAAATTGAGTAAATAGAGTAAATTGAGTATATAGACTATATAGAGTATATAGAGTATAAAGAGTATATAGAGTATATAGAGTATATAGAGTATATAGAGTATATAGAGTAGATAGAGTAGATAGATTAGATAGATTAGATAGAGTAGATAGAGTATATAGAATAGATAGAGTGGAAAGAGTAGATAGAGTAGATAAAGTAAATAGAGTAGATAGAGTAAATAGAATAAATAGAGTAGATAGAGTATTCAGAGTAGATAGAATAGATAGAGTAAATAGAGTCGATAGAATAGATAAAATATAGATAGAATAGATAGATATAATAAAAAACAGAATAGATTGATTGAATACATAGAAGAGAAAATAATAATATATTATATAAATGTATGTATTACTGTGATTGTGTATTTATTTTTATCAGTGTAAACTGCCAAGTATCTGCTACCGTCCTTCCCTTCCTCTCTGAACTCACCTATCGCCCCACACACGCCCAGTTTGCGGCTGCAGCACAGCAGCTTGAGTTTGAGCCCTTCAAGTGGGCCCACCTAGTGTGTGTGAGTGTGAGTGTGTGAGTGTGAGTGTATTGCTGTCTTGGTGCCCGCTCAATGCGTAACAAGATCAAACCACAGCCACCGCAGAAGAGGATGTTTGGCATTAAGCGTAATTGTTGCCCTGCTACGGTCAGCCCAGTCTCAACTCACAGTCAGCACGGTCAGACAGCAGCGACGTAAAGAACAAAAGCAACAACAACAGCAACAACAACGAGGGGAGAGAGAGGCAGAAAAATACAAAATCATTAAATACTTCGTACTTCGCGTAAAGCTACCCAAAATCAAAATCAAAGCCAAAGTCACAAGTGAAGTGGAGCCAAACAAGTCAACTTTTTAGGTGGGCAGATCGCAACAGCAGCAGCAGCAGCAGCAACAGCTACAGCAACAGCAGCAACAACAACAACAACAACATGAAGCAACTGGGCAGCAGCAACAGTCTCAGGCCAGCCAAAGGTTGTTGATGGGCCACGGCGACTGTTGATGTCGCTGCCGTTGCTGCTGTTGCTGCTGCTGCTGCCGCCGTCGCTGTCGCCGTCGCCGTCGCTGCTGACGGCAATCAGGTCGAACGCGCAGCCGCGCAGTCGAGTCGCTTTTGGCCAGACATGAAGAATTACAATGAGTAGGTAGTTGGGCACAATTGCCACAGCCACAGCCAGAGTCAGAGTCAGAGCCAGAGACAGAGCCGTGGCCGGAGTGCGGCAGCAGCAACAGGCCGCAGTTGCTGTCCGCCGCTGTCCGCTGTCTGAGTGTGTCTTGGCAGCAGGTCGGCCCACGTTCCTCTGGACTGGAGTCTGGGCACTGGGTACTGGGGAGACTGCTCCCGGGCATAGGTAGCACAAAAAGCTGTTCAATTTAGAATTCAAATTGTTGTCTTCGCTTGTGCCCCCTCGACGGCTGCTGCTGCTGCCGCTGCTGCTGCTGTTGGTGGTACATTTAAAGTTGCTGTTGCTGCTGCTGCTGCTGCTGTTGGGCCCCGGCTGTAAGGTTAAGCAGGTCAAAATCCGTACAACTAAATTGAGCGCAGAAATACAATTGAGCTGCTGCTGCTGCTGCTGTTGATGCTGCCGCAGCTTGAAATTCATTTTTGTTCAAATTAAAATGTATTTCAACAGCAGCAACATCAGCAGAGCATCAGCAACATGAGCAACATCTGCAGCAGGGCAGCAACAATCATTGGTGACCAGAAGCAGCCAGAAGCACTTTTGTATCTGCTTATTAGTGCGCCCTTGTGTATACTTTACCTTTCACCCTCTCTCTCTCCCCCCCCCCTCCACTCTTTCTCCCCTCTATTTGGAGATGGTTTCCATTTCTTCTGGCGACCTGCAACCGGCACGTTTCACATTTGACGCGCTGCGAAAAGGGGATTGCAGTCCAATCACTGACATGAGCACGGACAGCTATTTAATTTAAGAGTATTTCGGATTTTCGGATTTGGTATTTAAAATTTGGTATTTTATTTGACGTATTTTTGTCTCTCGCTTCGCCTTCTCTTCTTAGCGCGTGTTTTATGGCAAAGAATTGAGTTTTTTACGAGCAAAAAACTTGCCTATTCTATGTAAATATTGCGCAACAAAATGACTTTATTTGGCTTTAATTTTATTGAACTATTAAAAATAAAAGACAAACAACAAAAAGCAAAAATTGATGGAAAACATTTACGACTCGTGCAGCAAGAGAGTTCAACTAGAGAGGTCCAAACTTGAACTATAAACTTGATTAGATTGACGAACTTGATAGTCTGGCTGCGATTCACAGTTACCACAGTGGGATCACTTTGAGGCGGCATGGCCTGTTGCTGCTGCTGTTGCTGTTGTTGTTGGATCCATAAACTTAATCTAAACTCAAGGAATTTTATGTCTTTCGCCTTTTGTGTTCGTGTTCAGCTGAGTAATATCGGTTTCAGGGCAATATGTTTTTTCCCCCAGATTTTTTTTGTTTTTTGCTGCTTGCTGATGATAATTTTGGCACAAGCTTAGGAATGTTGAAATTATGTTAAGTTACATTTCAGACCTTTCAGGAAAGATAAACGTCTGAAATCGTTTTAATTTGGTGTAGAACACATCAATCCCCTCCAATTCTAAAGTCAAAACACAAATTTGCATTGAATGGTGCTCCGCAACTATTTACCAGATTAACACACTGTCAGCTAAACGCATTAGGGTATTATTTATAGGCCAGACGCAGGCACTGATGATTACGATAAGGTCCAAAAAGGTGTGTGGTATAGCAACTATTTATAAATAATTGCATAATGATTGTTGGGATGGGTGAGAACCTGTTTATCAAGTGAGGTAGGAAGGCTTATAGTGGATTATCCCTAGATAGACAATAAAGTTCTTTATTAGATTTATATAGACAAATCTAAAGTCTTTTGTACAGATGAGAACACAATGAGAATACAATGATGTTTAATAATAATTTAAAGCACTTTAACTTAAGCTTTATATCAACTCATTATATACACTGCAAACCTATAGTTACATATATTAAAAACTTGTATCTGGCACAATCTTCGGCTCTGTCTTTGACCATTTCTAAGGCTAACAAGTTGCTCACGTTGGGCCTTTTGTTTGATGCACCAAAATGATTTGCATATTTCCATATTTTTTTTTGTAAATTGCCCTCGAGTCGAGTCTGCCACAAAGCCGCACAGGCCAATTACATTGCGTGCAGCAGCCACGGCAGGCTCCACATGGCACACATGGCCTCCAAATGCAGTTGAAGCCGGAGCTGAAGTTGGAATTGGAGTTCAAAGTCAAGACCGAGGTGCACATTCAAATCTATTTTGGCTCGTATTGTTGTAGTATTATTTTGGCGTCTAGTTAGAGCTGACTCTCTTTTGTTGTAGTTGTTCATGTTGTTGTTGTTGTAGTTGTTGTTACTGACGGTCAGTTGGTTTCTATTGTTGTTGTTGTTGTTGTTGGTTTGGACTGGCTTGTCAATTATTGGTAGAGCTAAATTCAGAACGCGAAATACACTTGGTAACCACAAAGGCAGCAAATCAAAGCACCCTTTCTCTCTTACCCCTGCCCAGACCCTTCTCTCCCCTTTAGCGAATTATGACAGTATAAGTCCAAGTCCAAGTCCAAGTGCGACTCCAAGTTCTAGTCACACAAAAAGCCACCAATTTCCGGTATGCATTCAGTTCATTCAAGTTTTTCTCTTGTTTGTTTTGTTTTTTGTTTTGTTCATCATCTATGGAAAATGGGTGGGAAATTTTGCTGAAATGAAACAATTGTTGAGGTTTGGCACAACTAGTTCTGCTTGTAGGACAACTAAATTAGAGTTTATAGTTTATTGAGATGTTTTTTCTGTTTATGTTGCGTTAGAAGATGAGAAAAATGTACTTTTACTCTGCCAGATAATGCGCTTAATAAACGAAAGATTTAAATTGTATTCTATTATCACTGATCTTAAGTACTGCTTAGTAATTAATGAGTGTTAAATACCATAGGGACTAAGTGAAGTCTCAATATATCTATCCCCCCTTTGAATGTGACTCTTATCTGTGCTACGTTTTCTCTGTTGCTCCTTTTTCCTCAGCCTTGCGCGCAGATTCGATCGCCCCAATGAGATCTCCACGTCGTATGATCTCTTGCCTGACTTTTTTCTTATTATTGAGGAACCTCTGCTCCTTGAGCGAATTGTAAATTCCCCAATCATTGTTCGCCTGGGCCATCAATTGCGGATCCACCGTGGAGACCCAGGGACGTCGTGTGGTTATTTGGTTATCATATAATGCGGTATTGTTGACCTCAAAGGGATTCGGTTTGATAAAGAATGCCACGTAGCCAGGTCGCTTGATATTGCGGTCCACCGGAAATGTACTGCAAAAGCGTTTGAATTCTAAGGTAGAAGGCCCAATTTGAAGGATTAGAAACTTACCAATAGCCCTTCGATCCCCACCAGGCACCCATAACGGCAAAAGGACACGATCGATTGTGTCCTGTATTCGTTTCGAGGACTTCACCAACCGAAGGGTAGAATAGATCTGTCGTATTTGCCGCAACAAGATGCGCCTTGCGCAGCATGAAAAGGTCATTGAATCCTGAGATGACAAAATCATCATAAAGATTGTAGACCAATTGATTATTATTGTCCTGACCAATGACCAACAAGGCCAGGCGCATATGATTCATAATATATGCCAAGGACATTAGATTGATGTTGAAATCCTTATAGTCATCGGTCAGATAACCGAAGAACCAATGACGCGTATGCATTCTTACTGGCAATTCGATGCGGGTCATCAGTAGCCAGGGACCTGACCATTCATTTTGAAACTCACAGGATACTTTGGCTGCGAGACCCTGATCCTGATGCAAGGCCATGCCAAAGAACTCGTGCAGATACATATCCTCTTGGCATGTAGCCAGCGGATAATCAAAACATTGCGAAGGACGTGGCGTTGGTAGGCTCCATTTCGAAGTTGTTGTTGTAATCTCGATTATTCCTTGCGTTGTTGTAGTTGTGGTCGAAAACAACCTGGTGTAATTAACACCTTCTGTCGTCGCGAGTTGTATAACTAAACCACCGTCGCCTCCTGCACTTTGTCCATTTTCTGGGGTTGCTGAAGAACAACTAGTTCCCCCTGGTCCTTTCGTTGTTGTTTCTTGAGCTGTTTGTGGCGTTGTTGTACACGGTGTTGTTGGCTTCGTTGTTTTCTTTGGTGTTTTCGTCGTAGTTTTCTTTGTTACTTTCTTTGGTTTTTTCTTTTTCGTTGTTTGCTTTGTGGGTGGTGGAGTAATTTCTATTATATCCCATGTCTCGTGCGAAGAATAAGAGCTTCCACATTCTTCATCGGTATTTGGGCACTTGTCACTTGCGTCTGATATGACGTTCTTACTTTTTTCATTAACATGGTGCGGTTCGTGTTTATTTTTGTGTTTTTTTGTTGGGTTCTCTTTTTTAGGCGGCTCATTTTGAGATCCATCTCCGGAGTAGAAGGGACTGTTATTGAAAACGAAGTTAATGTAATACGTCTGTCCAAGTACTAACATAGGTGAGGTCGTCCATATGCAGCACAGCAAGAACAACATCACACCAAGACGCACAAAACCGCAGTGTGTTGCACGCATGAGTTCTGGGTACTATATAAAGAGTCTCTTCCAGATGGTGCAACTAATTGATTTAAAGTTAATTGTGCTATCGTTCTAATCGATTAATGGTGCCTCGTAAAATTTGATGCAAATAACATCGGTTCCAACGGCGCGTTTAACTAAACACTCTAAAGAAATAAAAATCATTTGCAAGTGTTTAGCAACTCTTGTTGGAAAATTAGTTTAATTTGCAGGACATAAGCGGCATTTTAAATAAATATAATAATAATAGTAAATAATATACAAAAGCTTTTAAATGGTTTTAAGTAATTTTTATCGATCGGTTATGTCAATTTGAGTTATTTTGTTCGGTCATTTGATCCTTTAGGCTATTATACAACACTGATTGCCTTGACAGCGTTGCCACCTAGTGGGGTAACTGAGTGGGGTAACCTGCACTACAGGTCTTATTTCTCGTTTACAAACACACAATTTCAGTTTTATTTGTTTTTGTTTCATTTATTGTACATTTTAATAAATTGCAATTGTTGTTGACCTGTTGTAGAATTCATACGTCTTACTTGAACTCTTCATAATCATCGTCGCCATACAACCTGTTGGTCTTTTCCACAGATGCACTGTGGTCAGTGTTATCCACTCTGCTCTGGCCACTAGCACCTGGATGACCAGCACTGTCGGCGCTCTCGTAAATTGAATTTGCGTAACGGCCGCCAAAGCTGTCATCGATACTGATCTCATAGCTGCTGTGATGATTGTGTTCCTCTGCATCTTGGTTTTCATTTAGTGCTTCAAGTTTGTCTCGACGATCTTTTGGATCATGGCTATCGCTATCATCATCGTCAGCATCCACTCCTCTCAGAGTATCCGACTCATTGTTTGCATCATTGTCATCACCAATGCTTTGGACTTTGTCACTGTGTTCATCATCCCCATCATCTATTGTTTCATCTGACGCATCTGACCCATCTGACTCTGACAGATCAGAGTCACTATCCTTTGTTTCACTATCACTATTTTCTAGAGTGCTATCTTCGTCGCCACTTACTGCCCGTGGCTGAGTTCCAATATCCGTGCCCTCGGCATTCGGATTATTATTATTGAATGCGAAGTTCATGTAATACTTCTGGGCCGACACGATCTGTTGGCTCGCCTGCAGATGCCACAGCGCCAGGCCAAGGGCGAGAATGCGTATGCGTATGCTCAGCCGAGTCATCGTGTTCCTATTCTCAACAGGCTCTAAACAGCAGCCGCTCGATTTTATCCCTTATATATAGATGAGGTCCGTACCAACCGTCCGTGCAACGAATCGTATTCTTCGCCAGCAATCGATTTCGATTGCTTCGCTACCGAAAGTGCCGAGCCTAAAACGAAGACCGATAAAAAATGCACTGAGAGAATGAGAGAAACTAACAAAATGTTTGATCTACCATCCTATATACTCGTATGTATTGTACAATATTATCATTATCATTGTACGAGTATATTACTATGTATTTGGATAATGCTGAATAGAACTACCTCAATCGTTAACTCTCCCCAAGTGCAGTTGGGATCAAAGTCAGTTTAGTAACTGAACTTTGACTAGGGATATGATAATCTTTCCGATTCGCCAGTATGTGGGGCCTCTAGTTGGAGGGCAGGCAGCGATCGCTTTGCGTCTGCTGCACTGCTGCACAGTGGCAAACAACGGAGGCGGCAGCAAACAGGTTGAAGGCATCGGCCACGGCCATGGAATTCAATCAGGGCCAATCTATAATAGAAATCTCATGTGGAGGAGCACCAGCTTGCAACTTGGCAACTTGCAACAGGCAGCATGCAACTTGCAACTGGCAGCCAGCCCACTTTCAATCGCTGTTGGCGTCGTGCGTTGCAAATATGAAAATGCTACTGCGGCTGCGGCTGCGGCTGTGGCTGCAGCTAAAAATCGTTTTTCATTAACAATTTTAAAAGCTGCGCATTAATCACACACATACACAGATACACACACACACACATACATACCGAGACGCCCTGCGTTGCTGCCTCCGTTGGCCATTCTGGATGCATAAATTTTATAAGCAACCCAACAGCATCAGCAGCAGCAGCAGCAGCGGCACAGCAGCAACATAACTAATTCTTGCCTCTCGCCTCGTTCTTTTGCCTACTCACTCACACTCGTTCTTCTCTCTTACTCTTTGCAGCACTTTCGTGACCAGAGCATAGATGGCACGGGCTTGCCGCTGCTAACCGAGGATCATTTGGTTAGCTCGCTGGGCATGAAGCTGGGGCCCGCGCTGAAGCTGCGCTCCATATTGGCGAAGAAATTGGGCGGGCCGTGTCCGTGTGTTGCGTGCGTTGCGCAGGCGCAACAGATGTTGGCGCTGCAAACGGGTGGGGCAACAGCAACAGCAGCAGCAGCAGGCGGCAGCAACAGCAGCACAACCGGAGCAACAGCAGCATCATCAACAGCAGCTACAGCAGCAACAGCAACAACAACGGCAAACACATCAACATCGGCAGCAGGAACAACTGTTGTAACTAGTTGCAGCAGTTTGTCGAACAGTAGCAGCAACAGCAACAGCAATAGCAGCAACGACAACAACACGGCCGACAATTGCAATGGACCCAGCAACATGGGCAGTGATGTTGCTGCAACAATGTTGCACTGCGGCTTTGATGCTGCCGACAGCAAAGTCTACAACAACAGCAGCAACAGCAACAACAACAACAGCAACAACAACAACAGCAGCAACAAAGATGATGCCAGCTAGTTATGTGTCACAATCAAAATCGAAATTAACTAAATCAAATTTGAACTCGAATTCGATTTCGAATTCGAAGTCGAATTTGTATTTGTATTTGACTTAATGAACGTGGTTCAATGCAGGCTAACCGCGATTGCATTTCAACTGCGAATGTTGTACCAAATGAGCTTTCAAAACATGAAGAGAAATCAAAAAACGAAAACAAAATAACATTAATCTAAATTAATCTTAGCTAAAGTTGTAAACTTTAAGAAACCAGCAGCGGCTGAGCAACAACAGCAACAGCAACAGCAGCAACAACAACAAGAATCGCAACAGTCTTCCAATTTGAATGCGAGTGAGAGAGAAGAGAAAGAAGGGAATGAAAAAGAACACTTAAAGTTTTCTACCCAATTTTATAATTTTAATCGTGAAATTAGTCAATTTGCAATGAGTTTTCATTTTGAATAACATGAATAGCGAGCGAGTGTGTACTTAAATTTGTCGTCGATGATTTATAAGCGTATTTATATTTATTTCAAGTATCCGCAAATTTCGTTTATAACTGCTAGTCAGTAAATATATATATACACAGACATAAATATTTTAAATACTATTTGATAACATTCAGAAAACATAAAATACAAATTTCAATTGAAAAAACATTTGATTTCCTTATTTGTTTAGCAAAGAAAAGGCTATTTATTTTATTCTTTTATATTACTAAACTTAGTTACGAACTAGAGCTACAGAACTAAGTATCGTTTGTTATAAAAGCACCCGAAAAATCTGTTGTTCAAAATTATCAAATTATATTGCGGCCATTGCACATTGGAATTCAAAATTCAACTTGAAATTTAGGCAAACATAGTTCTTAAGAGCTCCAAGACTTGAAGACAACAAACAAAAACGAAAAAGAAATAAGAAAAACGTAAAAAAGAAGTAACAACAAATGCATTGTATATATTGTTTATTTAATTATAGATCTTAGACACTAAGTGCATAATGTAGAACTATGAAATAGAGACATACACTATGTATAACACACTAGGCAACTCTTTAACTGACCATACGCAGTCGGTAAACTTAAAAATGATATATAAACATTATTTAATCTTAGGCATGAGAAGAGAAATGATTTTTTTTTTTTTATGAAATATAAGTATATTTAAACAAATATATAGCGATTTTTCACAAGCAAATAAATTATTAAAGTTACAATACAAAACGAATTGAAAAGAAGCAAGTGAATGTACCAAACACATAAGTATCTATAGCTTTTGCTTCCTTTTTGTCTAGTCAAGTGGGTTGTTTGCTCTGTGGCAGCTCCATGGAGCCGAACTGACCTCCACCACATGGGGCGCAACAGCCGGGTCAAGCGTAACCGTTGCGCCAAAAGGCAACCAAGGATGGACTGCAAGCCAATTAAAAACACGCAGCCAGAGCCACAGCTAGAGCCAGAGGCACTTCAAAGCGCACTTCAACGTCTAATTACAAATTGGAGTCATTGAATTTAATCGTATTAAAATCCGCATATACCGCTGATGCACCTCTTATGCACTCGAGACACGCGAGCTGATTAAACACAGTGGCCCGAACTCATATCGTAACTCTTCAGTTGGTCATAACTCGCTGACTCTGACTCGGCTCTGGCCAACTAGAATAGTGCGATATGAATGACCTGTGATAAACTATCATATAACAATTTTAAATCTAAAGCAAAGTAGGTATTCGCATCGCCCAAAGTTGTATCGGTAATATGATTTTTAAAACTTAGACTTTTTCCTGTGAATTCTTGTTTTTTATGCAAACGGCTCGAGGGATGACTTCATTTAACATCATTTTTCGCTCGAAAGCAGTGAAAACTCGTTTCTGAACTCCCAATCGCGAGCTGCTGCTGTGATCTACATATTTGGGACACAAACCGACCATCCACGAGGATGTTATGAGATTGGTTTCAAATGCAAGCTGTCAAAGCAGTTCACTGCTCACTCAACAGAACTCTGTAAGCCGTTTATTTTTTATTTTGCAATTCAAAATTGGAGAGATTGCGAACCGCGGCTTTTCTTTGTAAAGGGCACATCTCGCCCTGAAGAAGGCTCCATGCCTGAATAATCTGAATAGTTTTTCAGATGCGATTTAATAAAAAAGAAAACGAAATTAAATTGACCCGGTATTAAAATATTATTGGCGTGTATTCTTTCGACGTTCAATCGTTCGAGATCAGTACAATACTAAAATTAACATACGCTAGTTGCTCTCTGTAGCCTCTTTGCAGCGGATTTAACAGCCGCAGCAAAGACGACCCCCGTTTTCAGTTCCTCGCACTTTTTAAAGATAAAAACCGTTTTTAAAACGCCGTTTTTAGTGTTAGGGACCGGTGGACGCTATAACTACAGAATATAGTGAGTACACGCAAAAGTATGCAGCACAATTTGAATTGTGCGAGAAAATTCATTTACGAGCTAACCGTCCGAATATCGTAAGACCACATCAATAATCTGTCTGTCCTATCAGTTTAAAAAACATAGTTTTCAATACGTCTCTGCAATTATTTAAGTAATACAGTTTTTTCTTTATTTTCGGATGAGGATACAAATTAATATGAAATTCATGAAATTTTCGAGACCATTAAAAGTCCCCGTAGTGCTGTGATTGTTGTTAAGCTTACATCTACATTAAGTCGCACTTGCAGCGTATCACTTCCCCTTATGTGGCAGCAACAACTGGTGTTGCTGCATTTTCTCCAAGAGGCTCTTTTCCATGGCCATTTTGGGCTGTGGCCTCTGGCAACGCCTTGACGCCAGTTGAACCGAAGCCACCTTCACCGCGCACAGTTTCATCCAGTTTGTCGACCTGCTCCAACTCTGGATAGAAGATGCGCTCGCAAATGAACTGCGCAATGCGGTCGCCGCGCTTTACCTCAAAATCGGTGTCCGAATGGTTGAACAGCACGACCCCAAGGTTACCACGGTAGTCCTCGTCCACAACGCCAGCACCGACATCAATAAAATTCTTAACAGCCAGCCCAGAACGTGGTGCCACTCGGCCATAGGAGCCCTCCGGTACTTGCACCTGCAAATCCGTCTTGACAATTGCCTTGCCCCGTGCAGGGACGACAATGTCGTAGGCGCTGCGAAGATCAAACCCGGCGGCACGTTCTGATCCACGTTGAGGCTCCAATGCGTGCTCCGTGAGTTTGGCAAAACGCAAGACGCACTTCTGTTCGATTTTCATTTTCTTGGCAGCTGGAGTATCGTCAACAACAGGAGAAGACATCTGTAATGGTTTTTTTTTTGTCAATTAATTAATGCAGAAACTGCGCAATACGTCCGGCACTACCTAAAGCCTCTAGCGAATGAGCAAAAAGCGCGAGACGCTAACAAAATTGGCGCGAATTTGCAAACAGCAGCTGTTTAATAGGGAATAATCGATTGTTGCAGAAAATACGAAGCTCAAAGCTTCGTTAAGTTGACGATTTTGACGGAGTATCGATTTTTGCGTCGTCATCACTTTGTTAATCATGATGATAGGATTAAGTGGGTAAAATACTAATAGTTATGCGTATATTTAGTACTTTACCCAAATAAACATTATCGATTCTCGAATGGGATTAATTGTAACAATTTATCGGTCCGCCGCCACATTCAGTCAGCTGGGAAAAAATAGCATCTCCAAGGCCAAATGACCGGGCCATCAGAATACAAATATTGATTAGCAATACTTGCAACTTAGTTTAGTCAGTTAGCACGTAGCATTTACAATGGACTTCACAGACTTTGAGGTGCGCAAGGTAAGTAAAAGTGGACACTTCTCTGTGTGCCTGATAATTACACAGCGAAAATTCCCTTCTAGTGCCCACCAACAGTCATGTACATTCCAAACTTCATCACCTCCGACCAGGAGCAGTCTATTCTTAGCCACATAGAACGCACACCGAAACCTCGTTGGACACAGTTACTCAATCGTCGCCTCATAAACTATGGTGGCGTGCCACATCCCAACGGCATGATTGCCGAAGAAATACCGGAATGGTTGCAAAACTATGTGGACAAGGTAAACAACCTAGGCATCTTCGAGTCGCAAAATGCAAATCATGTGCTGGTCAACGAGTACCTGCCCGGGCAGGGCATCTTGCCACACACAGATGGACCCCTGTTCTATCCCATTATATCGACTATTTCATGTGGCGGCCACACAGTATTGGAGTTTAGGAAACGTGAAACAACTGGGGAACCAGCTGGCGAGGTGCTATTCAAGTTGCTGCTTGAACCACGCAGTCTGCTCATCCTAAAGGACACCCTGTACAGTGATTACATGCACGCCATTAGCGAAATCAACGAGGACACACTCTGCGATCGTATCTGCAACTACGATCTCTGCGAGAATACCTACAAGATTGGAGATCATCTGGTGCGACGCAATCCACGCATATCGCTTACAATCCGCAATGTGCCCAAGACTAGCAAAATGAAGCTGAAATTCTGTTAGACTGTGTTAAAATTGTTGAAAACTAATATTGTTAACTAGATGATGCACTCGTTGCGTTGCGTTGCGTTGCGTAGAAGCCAAGCCAGCCCACTGAAGCCAGCCCACAAAAGTTAACTAACTATTTTAACTGAAAGTTATATACCATATGTACTATGATAATCTTCAAATCTTCCGCTAGTAACTTAAGCACCAAAGCGCACACGCACGACGCACAACCACCACCTCTACAAACCATCAGAGACTCACACAGATTGTTGGCCTATTAAGCAGAGTTTCAACATTGCCCACCAAGTGCTTTATTTTTGGTAGCTACACGTAAAATGATGATGATGCATTCAATTTTAGCGATTGTGTATAGATATGATTGAAATGTATTGAATCGTGTGATGCTAATTGCATAATTGAACCAATGATAATTTATAGATTTAGTTATCGAAAGCAATTTAAGATATGACTGTATGGGGGGCAGCTGCTGCACTGAGATAATATTTGGAGCCTGTTTCCGAGTTATAGTTGTAGTAGCATTACGTTATATCTGAAGAAAAAACCCCGACCCCATAGTATTCCAAAGGCTTCCCTGGGAGGACACCTCTGAATTATATAAATGTATGTATTTGTATGTGTAAATTTCGAGTATCCTCTGTGTATTTTTGAAAATTTTTATTTTTCCACTATGCACCACAAGACGAAGCAATTCCAAAAGAACATTCGAAATGAAATAAATTGTTGTCCATGTTGTGCTTGTTAAGGACTTTGTGTTACTGCTCCTCCTAGGACTCATCCTGCCACTCCAGCCGAAACTCACGCTCGAAGACCAGACGATCGTAGAGACGTACCTCGCTGATACGCGCCGATATGTCCAAACGCAGCTCACTCACAGCAAGATGAAAGTTTTGACGCACTGTCCGCTGTTTGTCCGGCGTCAGTTGATTTAGTGGTTTGCGAAAGACGCTAATGATGCGCTGCAAATGATATTCCACGCTAGCACAACGTCCCACGCACACCCACAGATTCTCCGGATCGTATATGTTGCCTGGAAAGCGTGTGCGTTGATCGAACGGTGCCTTGCCTGACAACAGGGTACGCACCTCGGCCACGATCTCCTGGTGCGTCTTCAGATCACGCGTGCTTAGTGTCTTGAACTCGTATTTGTCGCAAAAGTACATGAGATCACTGATCGCACACCAGGGCTGTGAGCAGAGCGTTGTGTGGTTGTTGCTCCAATTGGTGTAGCCCGCTGCCGATTTGCTGGCCGTGGTGGTCACTGTTGAAGGGCTGCTCTTGGCTGCGACATTGCTGCTGTTGGTGGTGCCGCTGCCATTTAAGGTGGCACTGCTGGGATTGCTGTTTGTGCTGACAGCAGAACTGGTACTGGCGCTCGGCTTTGGTGTGTCCACGCTGGCAGTGTTGGCTATGCTGGACGCCTTCTCAGCACGCTGAAGCTTCTCCATCTCACGCTCATGTTCGCGAGCCCGCAGATAGGCCTCCTTTTTCTGCTGCAGCTCCTGCAGTTTGGTCAACTTTGGCGGCGAGTTTGCCTTGAAGAGTGAAGGTGGCGGAGATCGGGCTGGAGTAGGAGCAGGAGCCGTCGTTGTGTGTGTCGCTTCGCGTAGCGTGGCTTCCATCTGCTGTGTACTGTGCCCGTTTGTATCCAGCGATGCACTGCGCCCATACTTGGCCCTATAGCGTTCCAGTGTATCCAGCGAGAAGCTCAGCTCCTTTTTCAATGTTTTCTGCATTTTTTCAGCTCCGCTGTTGGCTTTTTATGTAATCACCTTGGAATCGTTCGTTCGATGCACGCGTGCCGCTCTGCGCGTTCGTCTCAAGAATTTACAAGCAAATGAGATCGAGATCGTGATCGAGACGCAGCCAAATAAAAGCGAATTCTTGCAAAGTACTCGGTCTCGGTTTGCTGTGCTCTTTATTTTTATCTTTTATCAATTTCATAGCACTTGGGCCATGCCTCGCTGCGCTCGCGGTTCACTTTTATTTTGGTCTCTGCCGATCATCGAATAAGCGGCAGGCAGCGTGGTCAAGTGGGAGCGGAACGGAGCAGAGCGGAAAGGAGTGCGGCAAGTATCTCAAAAAGAGCAAGTACGATGGGCACGAATCGATCTCAAAACGATTTCACAACTTTCTTGAAAATTGGAAACCGTAAGTGCCAAAGGGAATTGCATTTTAATTGTTGAATAAAGAAATTTGTTATTATAACAGTTGCAAACAGGCCCGTTCTGAGTACATTAGTTAGCGCGCAGCTTTTCTGATTCTCTTCTTTAATCGCTTAACAGTGCGACGCAATCGTTTGTTTTGCCGCCGCAGACGCGATAAAGAAGGCTTCCTAGATCCTAGAAGATGACCGTGTTTCAACCGTCCTCCTTGCCTTTTTGACTTACGCTTCCTATAGCTGCGTAGACCTGTTCGACCAACCATCAGTCTAGCAGACGACGGCGACAGCGTCACATCTGTATTCGTTGAAGGCAACGCGTTGGTCAAGCTCTGCCAATCCCACACATCATAAGACTGCGGCTCCTCATCGGGGTCCGTTTCCATTTCGATGTCCATTCGTCCGTGTACTAGAGATGATTTTGAAAATATATGTACATATGTGTTTGTGTTCAATTTCAATTCAATGAATATGATGAAATGTTGTGTTCGCTCTCCAATCCTTTTTAAATAATATTTCACAAGGCCCGCATAAGACAACTCTCAGATCACCAAACGCCTACTCGGAACTGGTTTTTCCTATGTTTTATTATTATTTTTTTTTTGTATATAAATATAATATAGTGTAAATTAATAATAGGCTTAGGCATTAATAAATAATTGCCAATGGCACACGCTAATTGTGATAATTGTGATTTGTAAAGGTTTCTTAAGTTCTTCCATATCGAAGAATGTCACTCGCTTCTTGATTTAAGTACAAATATCTGTGTTTGATTCCGTGTGCTCTCAAAAAAAAAAAAAAATGCATTTGCATGTATTGTATATAGACGATTTACATACGTGCTTAATGAAGTTAACAAATGCACATTGTACATTTAATACTCGTAACTAAGAGAGGCCTCTCTTAGGTCAGGTAATATGCTTGAATAATGTATAAATATTGCCTTAAATACATAAATGAATAGAACAATTTACAAATCAACGCTGCTGCTCCGGGATCAACATGCAGAACAATATTAAGGAGCCTAAGTCTAGCAAAGGCACAGTGTACACAGAGGGAGACAGAGAGTGGTTAGCAAGCATCTCAGACTACAAATAGAATTTGTATTAAAAAATGAAGTCTCTTAAAAGTATTCTGGATATAATTTACAGTGAGGCATTCGTGTGCTCTCCTCGTTTCCTGCTCTCTACACACAATACGCTGCTGGCACTTCGAAGATGATGTTGCCCGCTGCATGTCGGAAGTTGGGTATCTCCACATTCGCCGCCGCCTCGACCACAATGGTGCGTGCCTTTTCACCCAGACGGCAGGCAATGTTGCTGTCCACGTTCACGCGCAGCTCGGTGCCGGTGACACTGTAAAGAATAGGAATAGACACGTGTTAACATGGCTAATAAGAGGAGTCCAACTCAATAATGACTTACTCGTAGTACTTCTTGCAGACAATGCCAACCAGTTCCCCAATGCGATCCTCCTTCAGCTGCGTTGTTTCGCCTTGCAGCGAGAAGACGAGATCGTTGTTCTTGGGCGAGTGGAAAACAATCAGCTGATCCCGGCCAGGCGTTATGCTAATGGAGGTCAACTGCAAGCAGAAAAGAAAAAAGTTGAACCAATGAAAGCACTCGAGAAGAGTTGAAACCTACATCCTTGATGGCTATAGAACGATCCATGTTGCGGAACTTCTTCTTGATGCCATCCAATTTGTAAATGTTCGTATCGGTCACGATAAAGGCACGATCTGCCTGCTTGTTGTGCTTGTTGAACTTCTTGGCGAAGCTAGAGAAGAGCACCTGGCGGAAACCATCGCCGCCGCCGCTGTTCTTCAGGTTGCGCACATTGGCATTGTACGCCTCGTATCCGCTGTTGTCCTGTGAATTGGCCAGATAGTCGCCCAGCCACTTGCGCTGCTGTCCCCAAAACGGACGACGTCCGGCAATGGCTGTGGCGGCGACGATCTGCAGACGCAGTTGGGGCCACTCGCTGCGCGGATACTTGCGCAGTATCATGTAGGCGCGCCAAGGATTGAACAAACGACGCAGCTTCACTTCGGCCTGGCGACCGGCTAGTGGTGGCTGTGGCCATTGAATGCTGCGTCCGTAGTCGCGCTGCTGCTTGGCATGACGGAAGCGCTGGGCCAGCTCGTGCACATAGCTGCGCAGCTTATAGGTCTTGTAGACGCGCATGATCGTAATGGCGGCCTTGATCTTCTTGTAGTTGCGACGGGCGATCCAGCCACGCACCTGTTTCTGCAGCAGCGTCACAATGTGCGGTATCATCTCGTTGCGCTGTTGCTCCAGTGCGAACAGCGTGCGTGGCGAGCGTATGAACACCTTGGTGTGACCATATTTCACATCTTGGGCAAAGCCCTTCTCCTCGATCAGTACTCGCACGCCATCACGCTCGTTGCCGGCACGGAAATTGGGCCATGTGTACTGCGAGATCATCTTGTAGCGCAGCAAGAACTTGTCATAACGCTGGCGATGCACAAAGCCCGCGCGACGCACGCGCACATTCTCCAGTAGACCGAGGTAGCGCACCTGGTGCTGCACACGTTCGTCGTCGAAATTGGTGTTGCTCTTGATGTCGTTGGGCTTGATGCAACGCACATAGAAGGGTTCTTTCTTCAGCAGCGTTGCCACTAACTCGCCCATCGAGCGCTGGAAGAGAGTGGCCGCGGTCAGGGGACGCTTTGTGGTCTTCTTAATGTCCTGCGCACCCTCGGGCCACATTTCGCTCAGATTGGCATCCTTGGAGTTGTGCAGCAGACGTTTGAAGTCCTGGTACAGTGTATCCTTGTTCTTCTCGATGAAACCGGTGATGTTGTAGATAACATCGCCAGCATAGTGCGTGATGCGGAAGTCCTCGCGGTGCTTCAGCTCCTTGTCTGTGGGCTTCAACTGGCGACTGGTGTAGTGGGGATGCTTGCTCAGATTCTTATCCATGGCGCCTAGCAGGGTCTCGTCGGTGACATTGCCCACACTGAGACACGCTTCGTCCATGATGGCGATTATGCCCTTGTGCGGCTGCTCCACCAAGTCGCAAATGATCTGGGATTAAAGTGGAATGATTAGTTGTGTCTACTGTGGATTGGATGCGCCTGGCTCACCTTGTTGTTGAAGTAGTCAATGTTGGTCCACTCGATGCCCTCGCGTTTGTACTCCTCCTGCTCCTGCTTGAGCACCAGTTCTGCACGGCAAGGGCAAGAGAAAAGTTAGTTAAGAGATTCTCACTTGGCTTCATTTAACTCACCAATGAAGAGTTGCTGCAGCTTCTCGTTGCAGTAGTTAATGCAGAACTGCTCGAAGCTGTTCGAGTCGAAGATCTCGAACCCGTAGATATCCAGAACTCCAATAACGGAGTTGTATCTTGCTTGGCTCTTGCTTCCGCGGAAGAGAATGGCGCGATTGATGCGCGAAATGATCCAGGTGAAGAGACGATCATAGATGGCCTTGGCCAGTGCATCCTTGCCATACTCCGCCTGCGTGGAATTGTGGTCCTTCTTCATGACATTGCCACCGGCAGCAATAGTGCGCTTGCTCAGAGCCGCAGCCAGCTCCGTCTCGGTGACCTGCAGTAGCTTTGCCGCCGACTGCAAATGCGACTTGTTAGTGATCACCAGCTCATCCTCGATGGCTGTGGAAAGGAAAGAGCATTAGTCAGTTTGCAGCTAAAGGGTTTTCAGAGGCCCCGCTTACTTTGGAACTCCACATTGCCCAAGTGCAGGACGGATGCGATTGTGCGCCAGATAGTCTGCACCTCATCTGCCTGGAAGCCGAGTGTCTTGAAGGCATTGCAGGTGCCCTTGTAGTCGGACTTCTCGGTGAGGATGTCCATGCTGCCCTGGTTAAGATAGTGATACTTGGCCATCTCCTTGTGCAGATCATACTGACGCAGCTCGTTATCGTTGGCGCCGCGCAGCAGCTGCAAGAGAAAGAGGAATAGAAAGTATAAGCAGTTGCTCGACTCACGTTAATACCCTGTAATGCTGCCTAGCAACCGATTAATGAATGTTCATTTGCATTACTAACTAACAGACTGTACCGTCATACTATGTATGCAGTCGCATTATAAACGTCTCTGGCTCTTGCTATGGTCTCATGGAACACAAACCAAGCCCACTTCGTTCACGTTTGGTCTGTCCATGTCCATGTCCAAGTTGAGTAGTCGACGATTTAGTACAGCCGACAATTAGCAGACATGTTAACCATAATTGAACTTCCGCTTTGAATGCTGCTAATGAGCTATGGAATTTCATTCGCGGGCAGATAAAATAAAATGTTTTTCATAGAGAATATCTCTGCTTTTCGAGTCATTAAAACATCCATCGTCAAGCCAAAATGTCGAAAGGTGCGAAACTGTTTGCACGCAGAGTAAATAAAAAATATTTGAGAGCTCATTAAAACTATAGACTATATCTGTTTCTATATGCGACTTATGTGTAGGTGTCTGCAAATAAACAATAGAAAACATATACAACGCAGCATAGAATAAAGAGCTTTATACTCGACTGTTTTATACCCTGCAAACAAATAGAGAAATTCACAATACAAATTTGACAACCGATTTGTATTCTGATAATCGAAATTATAAATATACTGACATTGTAAATAAGGTATGGTATTTGCAGGGTATTTCACGATTTTGATCGGATTCTTGTAAAATATTTAACTAAGTTCTTAGCGCAGTTATATTTGTTTATGTTTCAGTGGGTGCCTATATAAATAACTGAAATGTATTATGTATTATGATAAATTAAATGAATAATTCAGAAATTTACTGCTGGATTCTCTTGGGCTGCATAAATGATAATGGTAACTAAGCAATTAGCGCAATTAACGCCTTCAGGCTAAATTTAGCAACAACAACAATTCAGCAACAATCCCAACAATGCGTGCTTTATTGATGACTTTACTAAGGAATTCTCGAAAATATTTCAATGGCAAGTGGACAAGATAAGCAGTTTAGAAACCATATTGTGAGCAAATGGAATTTGTCCAGCATTCGCAGATATCAACGCGAATTAGAATAAATTTCGCATTATGGGGACTTTCTTCATTATAATTGTATTTAGTGTCAAATGAGGTGTGAAGGGAACACGTTAAATTCTTGCGATATCTTTGTTTGTTTCTTATATCTCGCATTGTAAACAAATCAAACATCGCCCAAAAGTTTTATCACAATCGAAGAATAATATCAAATAGGTATATACGAGTACCATACACTTGATCTGCAAGGGTATGCGAGTTTCGGCACTCCACAAATTTCTCTTATTCTTTATTCATTATTTTTTTGTTTTTGTCTTTTAAATGGAACCCTATCTAGACGTGACTGCATGAATAATCGCATTAAGGCTGACGCGTTTGCTTTTCTTGTGAATGGAACTTAGTGTTATCTTTTGTATCATTCCAGTGATATCATCTATATCATTAGATGGGCACAGTCAATTGATGAATTTACCAGGCAATTCATTAATTAGTGAATAGTTTGCTTATGTGCGCTAACAAGAGACCTTTGACTCTTGAAATTTGCTTAAGATCAACTGAGAATTGTTATGTTCGGCATCCCCAGACATTAATTGCGAAAGTATTTAACGGTCTTTTCTGGCAGAAGCTATTGTAAAATGTAAATAGTGATACAAATATTTATTTATAAGCAATCTGAAACTCAGCCAGAATATGGGGAATGTATATGCGGAATACCTATAGAGAGATGCGTGGGGGGAGCCACGCCCCATTAGCACCTCACACCACCTTGCGACTTCCACCCCAGGTAATTGACGCCTCCTCCATTTCGCCTTCCCGCTGAGTCACTTTTGGGTAAATAACAACAAAGTCGCGCCCACACACGTTCACGATACCCACACCACTAGTTGAGAACCCCTGCCTGGTGGTCATGAGTAGGGGTACTCCAAGGTGCGACTCACCTGATAGAAACTGTGGAAATTGCGCTCGCCAGGCTGTTGCTGCACCACACGCGACTTCTCCAGCAGATAGTTGGTGACAATGCCGCCGACCGGATCGGCCTTGTAGTCGAACTCGATGTCCATGTACTTGCCGAAGCGACTGGAGTTGTCGTTTCGATTCGTCTTCGCATTGCCGAATGTCTCCAGTATCGCGTTGCTCTGAATCAGCACGTTCTTCACCCTGGAAAGAGCAGCATAAATATCGGTATAGTATCAGAAATGCACGGCGATTAATGCCGATTACTTAATGCGAGCATAAT
Organism: Zaprionus ornatus; assembly: GCA_018904035.1. Lineage (NCBI taxonomy): Eukaryota > Metazoa > Arthropoda > Insecta > Diptera > Drosophilidae > Zaprionus > Zaprionus ornatus. The sequence continues at coordinate 26,911,086 of JAEIFZ010000002.1, forward strand.
TCTTAATGCATTCCCACCCTGCGCGAAAGCAATTTGCCAAATGGCATTCGCTTTAATCCCCACTAAATGTCAGTTGAAAATGCTTAGGTTGGAGGTACTAAAGATTGCCAAAGTGGCAATTAAGTTTGGGCCGGGGAGGGAATGGGGCTGGGCATTGTCTAGGGTTTGGCATGCTCCGCTTTTATGGCATGGTCCGAAATTGCCTGGCAACGATTAAAGACGCTCACCGGAACGGGAACGGCAACGGGAACGGGGACGGCAACGGGGACAAGGACAGATGAGGGAGGAGGTGTCGCTGGAAGCGTAAGCAATTAGCAGGTCACTTAATTCGCCAAGTTTTATTATAAAGTCACAGTCGTATTTTCAGTGATGTCATTTGACAACAATGGGTCGAGGAAAGTACTACGTCTATATAAGTTCTGGGGTAGTGCGGGTACGGAGTACGGAGCTTGCCTGGGGAATTCGCGCTATGCTCTAATGAGGCCCTGTCGGCCGGGCTAATGAAAGTTTCATTGAAATTTGCATGCAATCCAACACACAATGGCGAACTTGACGTGCCGCCAACGACGAATGCGGGTTCGTCGCAGGTTCCCAGTGTCAAGTTCCCAGTCTCAGAGTCTACTCTCTAATCTATCCATTTGCATACTAACTGTATTTGTGTGTCTCTGAACTAGTTCCAACTAATGTCGAATGACTTTTAATAAGCAATAAGTTCGTGCATTGAACCTGTTGTAGCTGAACTATTTTCGCAGGTTAATTCTAGTTCCAGTTCATCTACTCAATATAAATTATGCGAATTATTTTTAACTAATACTGTAGTTCCAAGTTGAAGCCAATTTCAAGTACATTTGGTAACTAGTTCCATTTGGTTAAGGAACTAGTTCACAGTTCCGCTCAGTTCTAGGTTAATTCTAGTTCCAGTTCATCTACTCAATATAAATTATGCGAATTATTTTTAACTAATACTGTAGTTCAAAGTTGAAGCCAGTTTCAAGTACATTTGGTAACTAGTTCCATTTGGTTAAGGAACTAGTTCACAGTTCCGCTCAGTCTAGTTTATCTACTCAGTATAAATTAGGCGTACTAGTTACAGTTTCATGTGGATCGAAATTCAAGCTAGTGAACTAGTTCATTTTGCTCTAAGAATCAATTAGTCCCTCCCTCTGCTCACCTCTCTATCTCATTCTGTCCTTGCGTATTCGTCACCGCCGCAATGTACTTCATGATGATCTTCGAGGCTTCTGTTTTGCCTGCTCCCGATTCGCCAGAGATAAGGATGCATGTGTCCTGGTGACGCTGTTTAAGCACCCTGTATGCTGCATCGGCAATTGCAAACAAATGCGGCGGATTCTCGAAGAGTTCGCGGCCCTTGTACATGCGTATGGTCTCCGGGCCGTAGATGTTCATCTGTCGATAGGGATTCATCGAGACGCACACCTCGCCAATGTATGTGTAGATGGAGCCAACCTGGAAACTGTGAAACAACAGAGAATATTTCCACATTAGTTCATAAATTGTTCAATGTTTTTGTTCTGATGTTTTGACTTGCATTAAACTCATTTTATATTTCTCCCCCAAATTTCAAAATTAAGTAGATCATCTTAGCAACAGGGATCCCCCTTTCCCCCCTTCCCCCCTGCTGTGCACCTGTCGCTTTGATTCGATATTTGTTTTTCAACAGGCAACAATAAAGTTTTTTCGGGTTTTTATTGTTTTTGGATTTTTCCGAAATGAAAACGAACATTTATTGGCCAGGGGACGCTGCAGGCGATGCAATTGATTGTTGCTGTTGCTGTTGTTGTTCATATTGATTAAGTTGTTGTTGTTGTTGCGTTTGATTGACTGCAATGCGGGTGCACATAAATGTGGTTAAGAGAAAGAGAGAACGAGAGAGAGGGACAGCGTGTGTTTATTTTATGTGCAATTTATAAGGCGCCAACAGATTTAGATCGACAGTTCCGCACATGCGGCAGGTCAATATGTGGGTCACTGGATCACGATGCATAGCAAGCACCAGACTTTACATAGAGCCAGAGATATAGGGGTCCCTGTAGGTGTTTGCCAGATGAATGAGAGCTGTCGTCCCAGCAGGTGAATTGATCGCCCAACTAGAGTTGATGAGTTGTGGCTTGAAAGCAACTTTAATTGATGTAAAATTGATTGAATTCAAGATATTTCTGTAAATATGCGATGTGTTTAACATTAAGAAATACAAGTATTATATCATTTATTTCTCCTTCCAACAACAGTTTCATCAATTTGTTAACTTTAAAATCAAAATTGATTGTGTCAAATCAATTTAACAAGCAGCTCTAATTCCGAGTGATACTGATGAGCAAAAGGCTGGGAAAATGAATCACTAACATAGATTATAATGATTCAATCGTTCAAATCGAAAATCAAAGCAAACTGAGTGCATTATTCAACCACAGCGTGATGGCCCTTGCCAACAACAGTTGCTTCATTTGACTGCATTTACCAAAATAACAACAAGAGTTGCTGCAACAACAGCAGCAACAACAGCAGCAGCAGCAGCAGCGAGTGCATCATCAATTACAAAGTGTTACAAATACAATTACAACGCAAAAAGCCGCAGAAACAGTTTGGTAATCGCGCCGAGACTGTGTCGACTGTGCAACAGGTGGAAGCTCTGTTACAAAACTGCCACGCCCCCTCCATACACGCATGGTCGGTGAGGGGCAGCATAACAAAACGCGACTAAATTAAAGCAGCAAACACAGCAACAACAACAGCAACAACAACAACAACAGCAACGGCAACAAATCTCTAAGACAAATGCGTCAAAAATTAGAGAAAATAGTTGAATAACAAAAAGAGGGAAATATGAAAAGAGTGAAAAGTTTTGGGGCCCCGCAGCAACAGAAGACAAAACAAGCACTTAATAATAGTATTTATTGTTGTTGTAATGTTTGTTTTCATTGTTGTTGTAGTTAGTTAGCTGCTTGTGGCAGCAAACGGCAGTCAACACATGTTTTTACTTAAGTTTTCAGAGTTTATTTTCAGAGCCGCCACCTGGCGCTACATTTGGGTCAAAATGTGACAGAGACAGCAACAACAGCAACAACAACAACAGCAACAATAGCCACAAAGTTGTAAGAGCTTCTTGCAGCTGATTATGTTGACCCAAAGGTGAACTGCTGTGGAGGGGGGGGGAGAGAGCGTTTAGCACGCTAGTTGACTTTGTAGGACAGCAGGTCACATATGAAACACAACGTGTGATTCGAAAATCAGAATCGGAATTGGCATAAGAAAAGAAAAGGGCAGTCAGCAAGCCGCTTAGCAAAGTGACAACAGTGTGATTTCTATGATTTCCTCAAGCAACCCCCGCCCGTTCCCGCATCTCCCCTTCCCCTTACAACGCAAAACAAGTGCGTCAAGTGACACCTGAGACGACGGCAACGATGTGGGTGCGATTTACCCACCGCCCACGCTGCGTATGATTGATGGACAGCTCCGAAAAAAATAATCAACGTTGACTGTGAATTCCTAATGAGGTTACATAGAAATTGCTTAAGGCGTAAAGTGCTTGAAAACCAAAAGACTGCAAACACAAGTGATGCTATCTCTGCTCGAATTAAGTTGTCAAAAAAGTTGGAGAGATCAATGAACTAATAAATCATGCGAGAGAATTTTTGTGTCTTCAGAAAGTCAAGCTTCTTTGGGTTCCCCTTGTAGCAACTTGTTGACTTGCCACATATTTCCATCTGAAATTGCCCTTCAAGTAGTTCAAGTGCTGAAAGGGGCAGAAGCTATTACAGCATTACAGATGTTCCGAATCTGTGCACAGTTCTCACTTAAGAGGTCACAGAATGTTCTACAATATTTGAATATCGATTCCATCTTCAGAAACATATAGAAATTGTATCAGGCTGAAAAGTATAATTTGCTGACCTTGGTCAAGTCGAAATTTCATTTATTTATTCGAATTTTAATGATTCGAAAAACTTAACGTATTCAATACGCTCATCCCTAACACACCCTCAAAACAAGTTCTCGCGGAATTCGGAACTAGTCGTTGCCATGCTATATAGTACAGTAGTATATGTATTTTCAAATATCTGAGTGCTCATCGCCTTCGCACATACTCACTATAGAGGTCGCTATTCATTGTCGTTCGCCTTATGATTTGTTTAGTATTCGCACGGGACAATGACGTCACCAAGAAATTAAAACAAAATACTCTATGCAAATCTTCAAGACGTCGCTTATTGTTAACAACAATTCATTTGCTTGTCTACCTTTAGATGCAGTGAGTAGATTTCATTGGTGAATCACTCGAGAATCGTTCTGTAACGTTTGTAACTGTACTAGCTGAGTTAGCTTGCAATAGATCTGCTGACTAATCAGTTGCTTAATTGCCGCTGTCTATGCGTATGTAAATTGCATCTGCTCATAAACATTTTGCCAGCCTATGAATCATTGATTCGTTCATTCAAATACTATTCGAAGCCTTGAGGGGGGGTTAAGAGAGAGAGAGAGAGAGAGAGGAGAATCGAGAAAATCAATAAGTTAGCTCACTGTGACGACGCTGCACTTTTCGCAGTTAACTGAGACAGTGAGTCGCAGAAGTGTTTGGCCAGCTGACGTCATAATGGCCAACACTACTGGACTTGGCACTAAGTGGGTCAATGTTTCATTTGCTTTTTGTGGATTTAATTGAATTCGTTGCGATTTGTTGATGTGCGTAACGAGGCGACAAACGGCGACTGAGAAGCGCATAGAAGAGTGTGCGCACGCTGTCGCTGAGAATTGCATAGAGAGGCGCAATGGAAATGTTGAATACTTGTCCGCACATCTGGTCAACATCAAATGTAGAAGTGCTGCAACGCAACACTTTCGTTTTTTTTTCCATGGCAGTCAACAACTTTTCAGCTTTTCTAGTTTTTCTTGACTCTTTTCACTTCTTCGCTTCATTTTGCGCAATACAATTGCAGCTTTTCGAATTAACTTCAATTTACAGCAGGAATCATTTGCCAAGCGGCAGACACTAATCAATTAGCATTGCCTGCTCTTTCTTTCCCATCCCCTGACTCCCTGACTCCCCATCTCCCCCGTCACCCCCGTCTCGTCTCAAATGAATGCAAGACTAAACACAGGCGCTATAATATGGAACTGACATAAACTTTTGTGTAAACGTTGCCTTCCTCCCCTTCTCCTTCTCCTTCCCCTCCCCCTTCTCCTTCTTCTCTTCTGGCAACGAGTTGCAGATGCCCCTCGGAGTAAAAGTTATTGCAACGCAAATGACAAACATGAACGTTCTCTGAAGCGTAAACAAACAACAATGCAGAGACTGTAGACAGCCAACTTGGGTCTGTGGACAGGCGCTAAAGTTTTCTATGGGCTGCACGATGTTGGCCAACTCTAGATCTACGGACTCTTGGAGGGGGGGGTGCTGAGTTCTAGACTCTTTCTTTGCATGGTTCTTTGACTCGCGCGTAGCTGTTCACCTGATTTGTATACCCTGTGCCAAAGAAGGTAGTCAGAGAGGATGGATAGAAGACAACAAGGAATCTGAAGAGAGTATTCAATACTTATAATATTAGTCGACTTATGATTACAGTAAAATATATATTATGATTACAGCTTAAATATATTTGAAGAATACTCTATAGTGTCATCGAAGTGACCTGAAAATTTTCTAGTGATCTGTTCTACAGGGCAACCTAGAGTCTAGCATACTTCATACTCGCAACCCAGCTGCAATTGCATTGCGCATTAGTCGAGTCTGGAAGACTTTGCACGTTGGCTGCGCAGAACGTGGCTCAATTAGCCTGAGCACAGAAACCGTTGGTATTGGCATTAGTTGGCAAACTATTTGGCCGTTATGTAAATGATTCGATTTCCGCTGTGCGACATTATCACAATGCTTATCAGAGTAGCGGGGCGAGAGAAAGGGAGAGGGAGTCAAGAACCAAGAAGAGGTGCCACTGTCGATAGTCGCTTATCGCATGGGGCATGTGGAATGTGTCCATGTGCGGGGGCTGGCAGCCAGATGAAAGAACGCTTTGAACTACTCGACCAGTGATTGTCTGCCAGTTGGCCAGGTTCAGAAAAAAGGAGTTGGGGGGGGGAGGGGGTTGCACGGTGGCAAGAAGGTAGCACTGCACAAATAAACAGACAATCTTCGATTGCAATCGGAAATCGAGAAAAGAATTCTTGAAGTTTTTAATAGCCACGCGGGACGCAATATAAACACAATTTCCCTTTCTTTCGTGATATTTTCCTTTATTTTCACATCGTGCTACCTTATGGTACCCCCTATTAATAATTCTCTTTGAGACGCCGGGCGTATGCCATAAAGATTGCATTTATAGACAGAGAACAGATGGAAAAACTCCGCGTTTGCATGGAAATCAGTCATAATCGGCTCTTGTGCCATCTACAAGTTCCACACTCGGTCGGCTCAAATAATCAAAGTCGGTAAACCCAATGAAAATATTGTTCCTATAGATATTCCATTATGTTTTTCGACATTAGCTTTGTCTACGATTCGAGGTATTCGTTGCATAACAAATCGACTGGAGCGCGCTTATCGCGGGTCGACGCATTCACGGTAAACCCGCCGTCAATAGAGGTATAGTACCCAAAAGTGGTAGAAGTCGGTGCCCAAGGTTAAACCCACACTCGCGACAACTGATTGTGGGCAAACCTTGGCAACTTTGGCACTTCTTCGGGCATGCAATCTTATCGCGGGACTTTACAGCACCTCAACTCACAAATACTCGCACAGTCATAGCCACTTTATATACCCTATAAATGTTTGTTCGAAATAGAACAAAAGTTTCTAGCGATAAACAGCGATTTCTTATAAAAGGCTCCAAACAGATAAGATTAACAACAACAGCGACTAAGGGCTATATTTTTCCATTATTCGAAAAGTAAAGAATCGAATGAAACTCATAAAAGTGTCAACTTGAAGTGAATATAAATTTCAAATCAAACTGATAACAATTAAACAAAGTTGCATCTTTGGAATACTAAACTCAACTTCAGCATGAATAATGAATTAAACTATGAAAACAATAATTAATTCTATCTCTGTTGTCAATTGCGAAGTTTGTGACCGTGATGAGTCACAGGCAGTCACTTCATTTCGGCATGGGATTTCATGCAGTTGATAAGGTGCTGATAAGAACAAATTGCCCGAGCTAGAGGAGTGTCTTCGCGCTATCTGCAATCTTCTCTGCGATCTACAATTGTCATCGACGCGAACCACCTGCAATCGGAGTGCGTAACTCGTAGCGGGTTCAACGGCAGTTCATGGGAAAACAAAGTTGGGTAAATAAACAGATACATAGACCCTATAGAGTAGCATCTCTAGATCTACAACAAATAACAACACACACACACACATACACACACACGCGCGCACACACACAGAGAGAGACTACACACAAAATGTAGGCCAAATTGATGAGAGGCGCATAAACAAAGGCGCACCGAAAACAAGAAGTAAACTTATCAGCTGCAGTAAATACGTGAACCCATAGAGAGTACTCGTAGTGCACTCGGCACTTATCGGAAAATAGTGCAATCGATCACTAATTTAGTATATACATTTATGTGTATTGAGAATAGATTTATAGCTGCACAGTGGAGAGCCATCAGCATAGGACACTTGACTTAATAGATCGTAAAAGTTTGCCGATTCTGGGAGAAATGAAATGCTACATACACGTAGCTCCTCTCGCAGTGGGTGCTCTGAACTTGAGGGAACTGCTAGAGTCAACAGATCTGGTATATACTATAAATTGGTGGTGTACGAGTATTTATTGTGGTATCTTGTTTAGAAGAAGAAGCCGAAACTTGTTTTGTTTTTGTTTTCTCAAGCTTTTTTCTTAGTTTTGTTTTTGGCTTTGGTTTTTTCAGTTCCTCATTGTGGGTTGCTTTGCGAACTGACGCCATCAACCGGTTTGTCTGCCTGCCTGCCCGCCTGCCTGACGCTTTTTTTCGGCTACGACGCCGCATTTGTACACGTATTTGGTGTGTGCGAGTGTGTGTGTGTGTGTACGTCAAAGTATCTGCGAGATATACGCGGAGTGAGTCACAGTCCTCGTACGTTATAACTGCAGCAGAGAGCGCAGGCTTTTCCATTTCATCTTCAAGATACATTTTTCAAAATACATATTTTAGCCGAACACACACACACACACAGACACCCGTGTATCTATGTATGTATAAGTAAAAGTTTTGTGCGCATCGCGCTGCTATTTCGGGATCTTATATACACACATACAACTGTATATCTGCTATATATGATGCTATATGCTGATAAATGCTATATACAGATGTGGGTTGAATGTTATGCTCGGGGCAGAGGGACGTTCACTTTATGACAGTGCCAAATCTTGATATAGCATAGAAATAACTTAACTTAAACCCGATTTATGGCATTTGCAATCTTCATTTATTATTGATTATATTATCTACACACAAAATCTTTTCAATTTTCATTTTAATATTCTTGGAATATTGTTACACTATAATATTGAATGATGTTATGGTGATCGCCAAACCATATATCAAATTTCCGTGTTGGGAAAGAGTAATTACTCTTCGGTTCTGCAATAAATGTTCATGTTCTTCTTTATTGCTGTTTGTTGCGACGCAACTCGAACTCGCGCCTCATGATGTCATAAGAAACACTTGGTACGAGACTACAAGAGTACAAGAGAGTGCGAAAAGAAAATGAAAACAAATCAAATAAGAGTCATGTCGGGTACATAAAATGCAGTTTTGCCATATCTCTCGTACTCGTATTTCAGTTTTCAGTTTTTAGTTTTCTGTTTTCTGATTTCGGTTTTCATTTCGTTTAATTTCTTCGGCTTTGTTTCATTTCGTTTGTTGTCTGGGCATAAAACGAAAGTGAGTTATAAATTTCTTGGCTTCAGCTTTATCGCCGCGTCTCTTTTATCTCTCTCTCTCTCTCTCTGTCTCTCTCTTACTCCTTCTATCTCTCTTTCGGCTGTGTTCATTATAAAGACCCGCGTCTTTTTGGATTCATATATAAAAAAGTTTTTGGCTCGTCCGCAAATTGATTTTGGCGCATTTGCTGACCCTCAATTGGATTTCATTCAATGGGTATTTTCCTTGATTGTTGTCGAATCTTATTCGTATTCGTTATTTCAATTTGTTTGCTAAATTTTCCGGGTTTGGATTTTGCAATTTTCATGCTGTGTTTTCGAATTCATTGCAAATTGATTCGTGTTATGTTACGAGTGAGTATGTTATGATTATGTGAATACTTGTTCGAATACGTGTTATTATCGCATTGTTTGTTGTACGAGGGAGTGAAGCGCAAGGGGGTTGCGGGGGCTTATTGTATAATTAACGTTTGAAAACGATTTTAGATGCTTCAAACAGGCTTTCGAGATAAGTCTTTAAATGATCTTCAAATGAATGCAATTATGTGACTTAAGTTTGACATTAAACTTAGGCTAATAGAAATTGTCATGAATTAGGAGTGTCTTCAAGAGTCAGTTACATAAAACACATGTCAAAATTAAACACTAACTTTCAATTGACAGATCTAAGAGATGATTAAACATATAGCTATTATATTTTGTATATGACTACTATTATTGCTGATGCAAAGAAATTCACTATACACGGTGTGTCCCAAAAATAACCGAACTTTATATTTAAATCATACAACATACAGCGCCATCTATTGAAAATTTGCAAAGATACATTCATCCTCTTTCAAACTTCATGTAAGTCGGATGACAGATGTAAAAGTGACAGCCATTTCAATAAAACCAAAAGTGTGCTAATGGTTCAAAAGTAAAATGGAACAAAGAGCAAATATAAAAAAAAATTTTTTTTTAAATTTGCTGAGACATTCGAATTTTTAACGAAAAAAGGGATTTCTCTCATCGACCATCCTCCGTATTCGCCTGATCTATCACCATGTGACTATTTTTTATTTCCAAAACCGAAAACCAAGATGAAGAGAGCATTTTATGATGATCTCCCAGCCATTCAAGCAGCCGTAACCGAGGTACTGAAGAACATTTCTACAAATGACATAAAAAAATCTATGCATGCGCTGGTTGATCGTTCCAAACGTTGTGTTGAGTCAAATGGAACCTATTTTGAATAAATAATAACTTTCAAAGATAATATAATGTGTATTTTATTTTATATCCAAAAAGTTCGGTTATTTTTGGGACACACCGTGTACATACATGATAAAATACCATTATTGAAGATCTTGGATATTAATTTAATAATCAATACTTCTACAATATTTATTTTGCAAAGAAGTTCACTAGAGGTTGTGAATAATACCCCACTGTATTGTACAACCACCACTTTCAGTAGATGTCGCTAGACTGTTCATATTCAACTGGCCACCAACGTGTGTGTTTAATTGTTGTCTCGCTGGCTTTGTTGACGCTGGTCAGTTCTTCCTTTTTTCGAGCCATATTTCACTTCGTGCTGCATGTGTCAACAACTTGTTGCATGCTCTGGCACTGTCAACGTGCCTCCTAACTTGCCACCGCCTCCGGGGCGTGCATGGGTCGCTGGCTGCGCTGCACGCCTCGCTGGCTGCCACTGCCTGCCGCCGTCTGTCGACTGCTGTTTGTGGTTCGATGCTTCGATCCAGATCATTATCATAACTAGTCACAGAGTGCGAGTTCTGTCTCTGTCTGGGTTCTATTTGGTTGTTTGTATAGCTCATTATCAGTGCGTCACGAAATAGTTTTCGCTTCTGCCACATTATGCGGCACTTTACGCATCTTAGCTTAGCGCTTTCAGCGCTAACGATAATGATAATTATAGCGATAATATCCAACGATAATGATAATGAAAATGAAAATGTTAAAACGAATTGTCCATTTTACTTAGCACATCTGCATTGAATGTGATTTGTTGGATTGGAGGCGTTAGTCGCCATGGGGTAGTCAGTGCCTTCTAACTGAATCATTTGATGATTTGGCGACAATCGAAAGTGATAGAGAGGGGTATAAACGGATGTTAGAGCTGATTCACAGCCCAACCAATTGTCACACATACACATATAGCAACATTTGTATTCAGATATGATAAGACAGTGAAGAAATATGCCATGGTATACTGTACCAGCTTAGAGTCTAATCTGTCGGAACGAATGTGAGACATATAGCCAAGCCTCAGCTGTCATATGTCTATCTCAATTTCTACCTTTCCCACCCTGTCCCTACCTACCCCAGTTACCTCTTCGAAACCTTACAGAACTCTCATTATTTTCGAAACATTTCGCTACTGTTTCGGTTCACGTAACACGCTGAAAGTTGAGACAATGGAACGACTTAAATAAAATCATAATAATCGACAGTGGGTCAAAATGAGTGCAACACCTTGATGGGGCATTGAGCACGCTCTCAACTAGAACCAGCGGTAGACAGACAGTCTGACCACAAACAGTTCATCAAATTTAAAGAGCCAGATAAGAATCGAGTTTAGCAACGGAAAGTGGGAAGGAGAAATCTTGCCAAACCCACAATAAAAGAAACCTTGAACTCAGTTGCACGAGGCTGACTCAACTCAGTGAATATGGTAGTTGCAACTTGCAACAGTTTGTGGCATCGATTTTTTTCACTTACCGCTTGCGCAAGTTGTCCATGAACTTCTCCATGTTGACCTGGTCCAGCAGCACAAAGTCCTGCACACCCACCTCCCTCTGCATAGTCATTTTTGCTGTTTGTTTTGCTTACGCGACACAAATGAAAGGATGAGCGAAGGAGAAGTAAAGGAATGCAGAGTAGAGCACAGTTAATTGCCGGCTGCGACTCAGGTACACGAAGCAGCAGGCCAAAGGGGACGTCGATCAAGAAGAAGCAGCTTCTCTTGTCTCTTCTTCTCTGCTCTTCTCTTGTTTTGTTTTGTTTGCACGTTCGCTCTGTTTCTTGCTTTTCGCCGAGTTTGCCGAAAATTCCACAGCGAAAATAAGAATCGTCGTAAGTTGTTGAAATATTTGATATTTTTTTATCGTATCACTAAACAAAAAATTTATTGATTTGTGGGACAACAAAACGTTAATGGAAATTTGCCAAAATACACGCGGGCAGGAGTTGGCAATTGGAACCAACAACAACACGAAGAATAAAAACAATAAGAGCTCAGCAACATTTAATAAACGAATGAGCGGCGTACGAATTGCCTGTCCCGACCCGATGTGATCCGATCCGATCAAAAAAAAAGTAAGAACTTGTTCGGGCAGCGCGCGCCAGTAAATAATATTCTTGGTTGTAGCGCGTCTCTTATGGGCCCAGGCCAGCTGGTTTCTGTTTTATCGTATCAACGAGAGAGAGCGAGAGAGACGGAGAGAGGGAGATAGTGAGCCGCACTGGACGGGAACACAAGACAACCACTCGGCTGCGCGTTCAAAGAGAAACTGTTCGGAGTTGACGGCGCCAAGCACGACATTCGTTCGCATCGGCCAGCCGCAAGTGGTTGCACTGCGAGAAATTACACGAATGATTAAATAGAATTTAAAAATTAATAAGCGAATAAGAAAATTATACTAAAAATATAATATTGTAATCAAAATATATTTTATTTTATAATTTTGTGATTATAAATACTATGAATAAATACCATAAAAATACACATCTTATCGCATCTTATGCAACTGCATCAGTACAATACCTCTTGAAGTTATGTGATTATTTTTATTATATTTTTTTCCATTCGTTGAGTACTCCGAAAATACTAAACAAACTCATTTGATATTATCCCAGTGTATTTGCTTCCACTACGTTTCGTTAAGTTTTCCAATAAAAACAAGCTGCCGCGTCATTACATTCCACAACCAAGCAAAGGTTTGAGTCCTAGCTAAACATTAAGTATGGGACACGGGTATTTTTGGAGTGATTTTTCAGTGAGTCATGATATTTATCATTTACATGACATATGTATTACTGCAAAGTGGTGATGAGGGGTTGTCGTTGCCGTGAGTGCAAATGCAAATTATGATGACAGCACTAAAGCAATTAAATTTCGTTTTTCAAATTAATTAAAAAGCACGTTAATGGAATCCACAACCTAACTCCGTTGCATACTTTCGAGCTGCACGAATGAAAATCTCATTCCACAAGCTGTAAATTGACAATGAAATCCGTTGCGTACTTTTGTACAGTGAAATATCCACCGCGAGAATTCAAAATAGTCAAATGTGGACATGTTATTTTTATACCCTTCGACCATTGAAAATGGTCAAAAAGGGTATACTAATTTGTGCAAATGGATGTAACAGGCAGAAGGAGGCGTCGCAGGCCCCATAAAGTATATATATTCTTGCTCAGGATCACTAGCCGAGACGATTGAGCCATATCCGTCTGTCTGCCCGTCTGTCCGTTTGGAATTCAGCTATTACAAAAGCTAGGGATACCAAATTTAGCATGAAGATTCCTGTATACCATACGTGGATCACAAACCGATCATTTCCTATTTACATTCGAAGAACTCATGTCTGAACGTTCTGCTTCAGCACACATATATGAACCTATCATCCAAACACGGAAATTATTAGATAAACCATTTTAACCCTTCGACCAGCAAAATTTTCGATGACGTCATAACTATATTACTTGTGCAGGAAAGAAAAGGACGAACGATGCGAGCGCGCAGCGCGAGCTGTTTCTCGACTCTTCTTTTCTATGCACATATCTCGTCTCTTCTTTTCCATGCACATGTCAATTACCGAAAATACATGTGCATATATGCTAAAACTCATACATACTTAATTTGTGTACACACATACATATGTACATTTGTATACAACCATTAGTGTGGTAGATCGGTATGAATATATGTAAGTATTTACATGCTGTGTGCATATTCATAATATGCGTACGTGCACATAAATTTATTATTTAATAATTCATATTTTAGGATAAGTAAACAATACAAAACCACAAAATGCAATTATTAAATAAATATTAATTTTGATTGCTCGATAATTTGCGAGTTATCGATTAGGCGAATTTAAAATGTATAAAGAAATACCGATATATAATGCTCATTTCGCTCTTTGCAGTCTTTCGCGCGCTAGGAAATCACGGCGATAAATTATTGGCAACGTATCGAAATTGATGCAAGGTGGCAGCGCACTGCAGTGTTTTGTTATGTTATTAATTTGTAGCTTGCGATCAGCATCATACAATTAATTACTTTTTATAGCAACATAGGTCGAAGGGTCTCCCACTGTCGCGTGCCGCTCGACTGTTCCTTCTCCAGCAATTGGGGATGGGGCTCTTTCTATTAAAAAAAGCTAGATTATGAAGAAAAAAACTGAATTGACAACACTGGTTGAGTTGATTATTTTGTACTGACTCAATTTATTCACTTAACATGAAATTAATGTAGTGTTAAACTAATCAATTAATTTTTCACTAAGTCTTTAAACGTTGCAGCTTGCTGGGCTGAAGTGGCTTTGTTAATAATTAACAAATGTAAAAAGCTCCTACACCTTAAACGAACGATCTCCTATGTCCAGCCTGTGTTCCTCTTGGACAACACTACCTTCTGCACGTGCTCCTCGGCCGTGTGGATGGTGTGCAGACCGCCAGCATGGCGGGGCACGCACTTGCTGACGGGTGCCATGGTGGCGCCCTGTGTCCAGGCATTAGTGGAGTGCGGGAACTCATCCTTGCGATAGTAGCCCATGATGCCAGACTTGCGAATCTGGCCCAGCTCGTAGGTGACCAATGGACCAAGGCTGACCGAGGCGTAGGCGTTTGCTGGCCTGGGCAGCTTGGAGCGCTCGACGGTGCGCATGACGCACGGCGTGTCGCACGAGATGCAGGCCAAATCCTGCATAACCTTGACGCGACCGGCGGCAGCTGCACACTCATCGTTGGTCATTTCCATGTACTTGTGGAGAGCCTCGGCAATCAGTGCGACCCGCTTCTCGATGAGCTCGCGGAAATCTTTGAGGGTCAACTCGAGTGAATCGATGCCCAAGGTCATGCGCAGATCGTCGATGATCTGCAGCACGTTCTTCTCATTCACATTGATGATGTGGCGCATCTCGCAGAACTGCTTTTCCAAGCGATCCTTGTAGTCTTCCAACTGCTCTAGCGACACCTTTGTCGCCAGTTGTGGAAAGTCAACCTTCTCCGCCAGAAGCAGCTCCACGTCCGCCTTGTCGATCTTGATATCGTCCAGATGGGCCACAGAATTCTTCAGCGTGGTAATCTGCAGCACGGCCGCATTGAGCTTGGTCTGCATGGCCTGATTGGCCTCAGAGTTGGCCGCCGTAGTCAGCCTTATGTCGCGCATAGCCAACTGCATGTCCTGCATCATCTCCATCAGACGCTTAGCATCCTGCTTCAGCAACTCGGCGCTCAGTTGGTTTACCTTATTGGTGAGGGCACAGAACTCCGACTTGAGCTCGAGTAGTTCGGTCAGCATACGCTCTGGGGAGTAGCAGAGAAGCTGCTCTATTTCCATTTCCTCCTCCTGCTTTGAGATTTCGGTAGGCCTGCTGCTGCTCGACTCTGCATGCGAAATCTCCTCCTCCTCCATCTCCTCGGCTTCTATCTCCTCAATACCCTCTTCGCCGCTGCTCCAGCTAATGGACATCTCGGATCCATCGGCGACGCGCATCAGGACACGCAGCTGGCGCGCAACATTTCGCAACAGCTTCATGCGTTCGGGATTTGGTTGGCGATCGAGCATCAAGTGGGTAACATTGTTAAGCTGCTCCATGGTTAGCTTCATTTGACCTGCCATGGCTGATGTGAAAGTCTCGAATTCCACATCCTTCTGCTCCTTCAACAGTTCCACCTTGGAGATGCGCTTTTCTAGCTTGGCCAGCGAACCGATCACAGATCCCTCGCTTCGTACCTTCACGTCCGCCCTAGATGCGCGCGAAGAACGAGAGGCATTCCCCGAAGTGTTCACGGGCATATCCTGCTGATCTGCTGTTTCGGGTGCTGGACTAGGTACCACTTCGGTGCCTCCCTGAGCACCTGATGCTGCTACTGATGGGACTGGTGACAACACTTTTGCAGATAGGTCTTCAGCTGGTGCTGGTGTTGCCGGCTCTGTTCCTGGAGCCGCCTCGGCTGGTGCCTCAGCTGGTACCTCTGCAGGCGGTTCTTCAGCGGGAGGCGCCTCAGGAGGTGCCTCTGAGGGTCCTTCCTCCTCATCGCCACCGGCAAACAAACGAAATCTAGAAGACTTGCCAACTGTCCATAGTTTAGTGCGTTATTCCCTGCCAGACACACGAAATAAAACTTACTCAGGCTACTCTGGAGACGCATATTGGCCAGCAGATAATCATCCTGATCAACGTATTCATGGATGCAGCCGAGCTTATGCGCAAAGTTCGTGAGCAGCACGTGGAGTGCGTAGAAGTTGACGTGACCCGATTCCGGCGACCCGATGGCAACATCAATCAGATCCCTATATGTGAAGGTTGTCATCTCAATGGGCAATGGGCACGCAATGCAACTGCAAATATATCTACAAACTATAAATTGTTATACTTTAATCTGATTATTTATATTAGAATTTTGTGGCAGCTCGTTTGTCCGCCAATTTGAACTGTGAGTTCTATTCGAGCCGATTATATTTTTTTAGGAGTACTGTTTTCTACCAAAATAATGTATGAAATGGTAGCTCAATTTAAAAAGTCTAGGGGAATACGAGTCCAAATGAACGATAGCTCTAGGCTTGTTATTCTCTGATGAAATTGATAACAAATATTTCTTGAAAAGTAACAAAAAACTACTCATAGAACATAGACATTGCAAGATCGACTATAGATCACAAATTATTTATAATTAAATCTCTTAAATGAATCATGAATATATAACTCCTTGGGCCTTCATGGGCATGCACTGTACCATTTTTGAACTTAACAGTAAACTGTTAAAGTTAAAAGCTTTTCATGAAAGGACATAATAACCATTGAGTCATTATGCGGCATAAAAAATATACATATATATAAATATACATGTATATGTATTATATATGTACATATACATATATATTTTTTTTTTATTTATATATATATGTATATGTATGTATATATCTCCATATGCTCTTCAGTTCTCCAAGTTATTTTTGCCTGGGCACCCACTGTACAACAACTTGATGCATATTCCCACACACACACACACACTCATTTACGCACGCTGGCGCTTTTACGCGCCACAAATCTGAAAAGCTTTCTCCAGGAGCTTTTTCCATCGCACTCCACAGGCGGCAGACGGTAACAACGTTTTATCATTTCGCTGGAAACGCTTGTTGCTTTAGCATGTGCGCGGAAAATCGCTCTGCTTCCTCAAAAAGAAAAGATACCGTTAACGAGCTTTGATTTGCGCGCGTGACGAATTCGAAAAGGAAACCCGGAAAAGTGACGCCATAGCGAAAGATGGAAATATTGCTAGAAAATTGCAGAGTTTGCAAATGAAATTCAGAAAACCGTAAACTGACAAAATATTTGCATATCAAGTGAGTGAGTGTGTGTTAGTGTGCCATTTATTCGTATGCAAATGCGAGTAAG
The DNA here is from genome assembly GCA_018904035.1 of Zaprionus ornatus. Lineage (NCBI taxonomy): Eukaryota > Metazoa > Arthropoda > Insecta > Diptera > Drosophilidae > Zaprionus > Zaprionus ornatus. Next base: position 26,928,607 of record JAEIFZ010000002.1, read on the forward strand.
CTAAAGAATATATTAGAATCAATTGATCCATCTAAACCAAGTTAAATACCCGAAAGAAAATCTATGAAAAGCTGAAAAGTAAATGAAAATTATGTGCTAAAAATGCAGCTCAACGTTTTGTGTATTTTGCAAGTAAAATAAGAGACAGAGAGAGACAGGGCGATAAGGAGAGTAGAGAGAGTGAGAAGTGAAAATATGTTTATAATCAAATCTAATACTGAAGCAGTGAGAATACCAAAGAAGTGAGAATACCAAATAAAAGATTTAACCAAAATGTTTGAGCAAGTGCAAAGTGTTTGAAGTGGAAAATAAACTTAGCCAATAATAGAGCAAACATACGCCTAGTGTTGTCCAGAAGTCAACAGGGCCTAATGCACATTACTGGTAACCGCCGTGAGCAGTTAACCAAACAATTGAAAAACTAAATTTGCACAACATCTAAGTGGATCTTCGCTTCGATTTTGTGGTAAGTACAATGTGAAATAAAAGCAATTATACTTCTAGTGCAGTTAAGAATAGTTATGTTATGTATTGTAGTTAAGTTGCAGTAAGGTAAAGATTCTCAGTTGCTCGTCGAGAGTCTCAACCTTCCCTACTAGTTTACTCTTTAGTCTCAGACTTGAGTGCATATTTATTATTTCTTTTTCTTTTTGGCTTTGCAATGGTAAAAGGCAACGGCGAAGGTTGACTACGCGTTGATTAGATAGCAACAGAACAGCGTAAAGTAAAATAATAGACTAAAGAGTCTGACTATAACGAACACGGAATGCTCTTCAAAAGAGAGAGAACTCAAATTGTCGATACTCAATTGATATTCTTTTTTTGCTGCTCAAAACAGTTGTATTAATATCTAAAATCTTTATATCTAAGATCTTTATATATTCTAATGTTTTATTATATCATTCCCTTATTATTATATGAGTTTCTCTTTCGTTTATATGATAACAAATGAGTTAGCTGTTCAGTATTATATCGGAATTTCAGATTGAATGATTCTATTTTAAATGTTCAACTATTTCTGGCTGCACTTCTATTATTTTAGTGCAAAGAGACAGGCGTCATTGCGTCTGTGGTAGTCTGGTAATGAACCAAAGCTCCCCAATCAGGGTATAAAATTCCACAGAGTGCGCGGTGCTCTTCTGTGAAAATGTACAAATCAAAGCATTGCAGAAGCAATTTAAATCTTAAATTGGAGAAATATTTTTGGGCTGAGAGTTGGCACGCGATATGGGGCGACACCTGGCGTGACCCTTTGATAGTGGCTATGCTCGCCATCTGCCATCTGGTCACATTGTGTCGTCGTCTTCTTCGTGGTCAATTAACGATTGATGACTCAGTTTAATTGCTCGATGGCGCAATGAGTTCCCGTAGTTGACTCTAAGAGATGTGTGTGCATTCAGGTACGATTAATAGCCATTTTCGACAATTAAACGCGCGTTGCGTGGGGTCATTTGACCGGAGGACCTTCACCCAAACGCACAACCACATCCCTCTGGCTTTTCTGGAGCGACAGTGGCGTCTTATAAATTACTGTTACGGTTTTTATGGCACTTTTTTGACTACTGGCATAGCGCGCTTTCAATTTGCGTATACCCTGTACGCTGCGATAGGCAAGTGTACACGACTAACTGCGGCCCTGTGAAGGCATCTCCTGTAGAACCTCAAGTCAAGGCGTTTCTTTAATGATCTTATAGAAGAAAATTCACACACACTGCAATCAGTAATGATCTCCATTTATGCATCTTGTGCAGGATGTCATATAGTTGAGTGTATTCTTTGTCTTATTTTGTTGTTGTGTTTTTATTTGATTGTGCGCCACTTTGGCCGCAGTTATTGTTGTTGTTGTTATTTATTTTTTTTTCTTTTGTAGACAAACTAAGCAGCGGCCACTTCAAGTGATAAGCAAAGCGACGCCATTTTCGATTTGTCCCTGTGTGTGTGTGTGTGTGAATGTTCGATTAATTATCGAATTGGCAGCTACCTTAAATGCGGCACATGTTGTTGAGCTTCTCTCTCCTCTCTACTGCTGCTCTTTTATTGGCGCTGCTTAAAAGCACGTTATTTATTATTGAGCGCATTATATTAGCTGTATGTGTGCATGTGTGTGTGTGTGAGTGTGTGTACTCTGCATTAGCACACACATGATGAAATGGGCACATTTAATCTACAATAAGTTAACTCGCGCTAGCATTGATAACTGGGATCGCTTTATATTTCGATTCCTCAAATCGAGAACACATATAGAGCACTTCTTTAGATATGCATGTATGAGTATATATAAATATTTCGATGCTCACTTTATTGAACTCATCAAAAAGTATACGAATGATTTTGAAAAATCTGCATCTGCCACGGTACACCTGAGAGTAAACAAAACATTCGTGTGAATAAATAAGAATAAAAGGAAGCCACAAAGAAAAAACAAACACACATGCACAAAGATTCGCCACAAAACGAAAACAAATATATTTATAAAAAAAACACACAATATATTTACACATTTTTATAATTATGGATTCTGATTTGCTTCGAAATATGACGTACATAGTTGTATGTTTCTCGGTTCAATTAAAAAGTTATCTCAATGAAATTCCGAATATTTTTTTATGAATATTTTAATATAATAAATCCCATGGGAATATCTGCAATTGACGGCTCGTCGTGCGCTGTAAATCCCTCTAAAATAAATAATAATAATGTGGGAATATGATTAAATATTCAAATTTTAATTAAAGTAACATATCGATACACATATATATATATATATATATATTCAACCGTGATCTATCCTGTTTTATATTTAAACACTTGATTGTAGTTTGTGATATTGTGAATATGCTGAACTCCACTCATCCCCGTATCAGACGACGTTAATCTCGTAATCTCTTAAATTAGGGATGAAAATGGAATTCAAATTTCGCTAATGGCTTTGGTTTTTTCAGTCATCGGAAAAGTTTTACCAATATCTCGTTGCTTTGACCAATTTACGTTAGTTTTTGTTGAGCACACCAATTGATAAGCCACCAGGGAGCAAAGCACATTTTGCACAGATGTCAGGCGCATAGTTTTTTCTATTCATTTGTATTTTACACTATCATGCTGCGCTCATGCCTCGATACACATACTCGATTGTAGATTATATAGAACTGATATCTCATCAATTTTATTTTAGTTGTTCATGTTGACACTTGCGTGCTGCAGGTATCGAGGCTTTAAAAGTCGAAAAAGACAACAAGCACGTCAATACACACAAACACAACACACACAAACACACACACACACGCACGTTTAGAGGTGCCAATCAACACACACATACACACATACTTGCACACTTGCTCCCGCTGTGGCAGCTGGCGCAATCACACAGTTCAACATACGCACACCGACAATAAATCGAAAGAAAACTATTTTGAAAAATTTGTTGTGGTTTTTTTACACTTTTTCACTTTTCTCACAAAACCAAATGAAACTGGAAAAACAGGAAAATAAACAAAAAAAAAAAAAAAAGAAAATGCTCCAAAAAAATGCTTTGCCAATTATTTTTAAACAAATTTATTTTTACTTCACAAACAAATTACCCATACGCAACGTAGGGCACGGTGCGAATTCAGCAGGGCCGCTTCACCAATTTCGCATGCAGTTTTGAGTTAATTTAAGTGACTTACCCGCTTTGTGCACTTTGCAAAGTTAACTCACCCTGTTCACAGTTTAAAGTTCAATAGTCCAAGCGAACTGTTCTTTTTGGCTAATAACAACAAACCTTATCGCTAGGAGACGCGTGTCTCAATGTTCAACAGGTAATTTCCCCAGTCGCGTGACAACGCACTGCCCACGCACCCCTCGTCGATACGGCCATCGCGTAAAGACGTAAATGGAACTGGAACCGAACTGTGCGTAAAGTAAAGCACAACAAATTGAAACCAAAACACGCCACCAATTTTGGCGCCCACATTGTGAACTGCTTTTTATTTGCACGTTGTTTATGTCTAGCTTTCCCATAGAGAAAACACACTCAACAATATAAGGGGAAAAAGCACAGTAACAGCAACAATAACAACAACAAAAACAAACCCGAAACCGTAGCAAAACCAAAAACAATTTGTTCAAGTTGGCATAAAATAGAATACAAATTGAACTTATCAAAGCATCGAATGTGCCTACGATAACGATTAAAAAAGTTCGCCCAATGACGCGAACCAAATAAAAACATTAAATTTGTGGTGAATACGAGATACCCTATACTACAAGGTACCCTAAATGAATTTTCAAAGAAAGTCTTTCCATAACCAAACAAAGGAATATGATCGAAATTTCTCTGATATTGCTGATTGCTTAAAATAAATGATTACCTTTCTAAAGAGTCCCCCACATGATATAGGGTCTTATCGGAGTGCAGGGTATACAGACAATGAGTCCAATCGAATATAGTATCACACAAAACACAATTCTATACATATAATAAAATAGACGACATTGAGCTGTTAATGGCGATAAGAGTTTAAAGTCGTCTCATTTCTTGTTTGTTCTGCTTGTCTCTATCAGCCAAGAACCAGGCACAGAACAGAAATTGAACGGGGAATTATCTTCGTTGCGGGCTGAGGTATTAATACTCTGCACTGTTTCAAGTTTCAGCAGTAAACCTTTGAAATGTGACATGTAAGACCATTGATATATAATACGGACACAGCAACCTTTTGCTTTACATAATACTATTAAGGGGTATGTTTTATTAATTGCATGCAACATAATTGAAAATAGAAACAACGATGACATGAAGTAAAACTGCATTTTCATGCACTTTGCTGTGGTCTTCTTGCAATCCATTGCATTCCTCGAGGCACATTTACTTCAGGACCAGGAGTTAATTGAGCTCGGTTCAACTCGGATTGTCTGCAAGTACTAAAGATAAACCAATGCTGCATGCGACATAATAAAATATGCCACCAACGACGACATGAATTTTAACTGGATTTTCATTCTCTTTCCTTGGATGTGGTTACAGTGCTCTTCTTGCAATCGATTGCATTCGTAGAGGTACAAATAAAAAGCAAATTTACTTCAGGGATTAGCTGAGCTTTGCTCAGCTCGTATTGTTTGCAACGACCAAAGGCAAACAAATGGATATATTTTAACATGAATGAAGTTCCATTGAGTCTGTGTGTGTGTGTGCTTGATTGTAGTTTGTGATATTGCGAATATGCTGAGCTCCACGTATCCCCGTATCAGAAGACCTTAACCATGTAATCTCTTAACTTAAGGATGATAATGGGATTCAGATTTATTCACTAATGGAATTGAGTTTTCAGTCATTGGGAAAATTTCTCCAATATCTCTTAGCTTTGACCAATTTACGTGAGTTTTTGTTGAGCACGACAATTGATAAGCCACCAGGGAGCAGAGCACATTTTGTAGAATGTTGCATTTATATTCACTGTGTTTCCTGTTTTCGCATTACAATGGTGAAGTTAAGTTCGAAAACAAAACTTCAGATGGTATTCATATGGAGGCCGTGAGCTACATTCATATAAGTTTTGCATGTTTAGTACATGCATGGTGACTTAACTATTCGTAATTTGGCTGTTATGGCAGTGTATATATGGCTTATCACCTGGTACAAAATAATATATCTTCTTACCTACAGCTTCTGGCAGTTCTACGTTACAAGCAAAACAATAAGCATAAGAACTTGAAAGGAGAATTAATTGATTGATGTACATACAATATATCCTACGCTTAATTCTCTGAAATACAACTTAGACATCAGTTCAAACTTTAAGACCCCCCAAGCTCAAAGTGTGCTATAGACGTCACGCATGGGTTTGCACAAGAACGTGTAACTTTTCGGATGCAATCCGTGTTTGCTTTAGATTTAGATAAGCCGCGAGATATCACAGCTTTTTGTTTTAGGCATAAAAGGGGCGTAAGTTGCTTTAGATAAATTCTCAGAGCAAAATTGTCTATAAACAGAGTGCGCGATCTAAGCACAATTAGTTTGCATTTTGAAATTGCGTGCCTAGCATGGAAAGAGGATAACAGTTGCTTGTTTTTTTTTTTTAAGAAGTTCTTATGAGTGTGAAACTACTGTGATATACAAATTAAATATAGTCTAGGATAATTTGAAAGTACCTGTTGGTATATTGCTTTGATAAGTTCCTGCAACGTTAAGGATAATGGTCCTCAACATGTTTAAGTCGGGAATCTTTTTCAAGGATTTTCGTCGCCAACTTTTGGCCACAATAAGCGGTATGTGTGAGGGAATTGTGAAATTCTGGAAAACTATAAAATGTAGGAAAATTGTGAAATTCATAGAGTCAGCAATTGAATTTAGTTGGATTGTGCGATCTACAGACGAGTCACCTCCAACGATTTTAGCGGATGCTCTAATGCCTCTTCAAATAGAAGATAAAATAAATCTCACTTTGCGTCGTCTGAGTTGAAGCTTTAAGCTCAATATGGCGTCTTATACATCACGTAGATAACAATACATTGGACAGATTACCCACGCGATGTTGATCTTATTTTGATTTGTAGTGCTTGGCGTATTACGCCTAACTAGCTTCCCTTCCCAGCGTAGTAGTGACGTCAGGAGAACTATCATGTTAGAGATCGAGTACAATTCTTGGACCTCATTTGATATTCGATACTTGTAGCTACGCTCATTACCTACTGTCATGGCATCGGACTGGGCTGGTTGTCCCCCATGCTGCCCCGGTTGCAGTCGGAGCATCATTCCCCACTGGATTTTGTGATTGATGTCCATGAGGCGTCCTGGCTGGGTGCTGTCATCAGTGTGGGAGCCATAACAGGCAACTTCCTATTCTCGTTTATAATGAACCGCTTCGGGCGCAAGGTCTCGCTCTACTGTCTGGCAGTTCCAAATATGGTTAGTTGCTTGCCTGCTTAAGGCTTGTCCCCTCCCCAAATAATCGGATAATGAATTGACAATATCCGTAGTGCATTTGGATCTTCCTCTACTTCGCGCAATCCGTGGAGTGGCTCTACCTGGCCAGGGTATGCAATGGCCTTACGGGCGGGGGCTTGTTTGTGGTACTGCCCCTGTTCATTGGTGAAATTTCCGATAATAGGTGAGTTGTTACTGCTCGATTTGTCGGAAAAGAAACCATTTAACCCGATCCGCTTTCCGATGTGCAGCGTACGTGGCAGACTGAGCTCCTTCTTCAATCTAGCCATCAATTTGGGCATACTGACGGGCTTTGTTATATCATCATATGTTCCCTACCATGTGATACCCTGTGTTGTTATCGTTTTGCCGTTGCTATACATCTTCCTATCCACACGATTCCCGGAAACGCCGCAACAGTTGCTACGCTGGGAGCGGGAAGAAGCGGCTCAGCAGTCGTTGAAGTACTACAGGAACTGCGATGGACCCGCTCCTAGCAAGGATTCCCAGAACGGATTCCAGAAGGAGTACGATGAAATGCGCCAGGCTATTCAGCAGCAAATGAAGGACGAGGACAAAGAGGGCCTCACCATGGCCGATTTCTGTAAGCCTCACAAGCGTTCTGACCTCCGCACTCTGTCTTCATTTTTGATATTTATTCCCGGGTTTGACAGGCAATAAGCGGGCTCTGAAGGCGATTCTGACAGGTCTTGTGCTGATGGTCGGAAACATCTTCACGGGCACATTTGCTTTTATCAACTACATGTCCAACATATTTGCTGCGGTGCGCACTGAGCTGGACCCCAACACGAATACCATCATCATTGGCGCGGTACAGATTGTGGGCACTTTGCTGGCCATCCACCTGGTGGATCGATTTGGACGCAAGATTCTCCTTGTAGTCTCTTGTGCTGGGAGCGCCCTTGGTACCGCTGCGTTTGGAGTGTACGCCTTTTACGCTGAGGAAACAAATGCAGACCTGTCGGCCTATTCCGCCTGGCTGCCTGTCAGCCTGATGGCGCTCATCATCTTCTTGGCCAACGTTGGAGTTATCTCCGTCACAATGGTAGTGTTGGTGGAGGTACTGCCACAGAAGATAAGAGCAGTCGCTACAAGTGCCTGTCTGGCTTGCTTGAGCACATTTTCCTTCACATCACTGAAGACCTTCCCACTGATGATGTTCTACTTCGGTCTGGCCGCCACCATGTGGTTCTGCTCTGCAGTCAGTGCCCTATGCCTCTTTTACGTCTCGATCTTTGTAGAGGAGACCAAAGGAAAATCGATTTATGAATAACAAATTTAATCAACGATATCAACTATACTCATACAAGCAGCAGCTCTAAAGATTAGATTTATGTTGGAATAAACACTTATTTTATAAAAAAACCCAAGTTATTCGTTTGATTTACAATCTATTCCGTTCAATTGCTTGGTGACTTGCGTAGTATGAAGCTGAGTTCATCTAGCGATATAGCACATCAGTCCAGTCCCGAAATTAATCTCTTTCCCAGACTCTTGCTATATAAATACTAAGGCTGGTTATCTTAAACCCCTCTAAATGGTCGCAACCCTCCTTTTACAGTCGGTAAACAAGTATACAACCAGGTGTCATAATAAATTCCCCTAGGTCAAGAAACTTGGCATGAGGCGTGTCTGTGATTGGAGTGCCGCCAAAGCGTCACACGCCAACGAGTTACAGACTTCGTCAGTTCCGGAACGCATTGCGAACTATATACCCAAACAGTATCTAGCATCCAGCTCGTGGAGATCCTACTTTCCGTTGATTTATACTTCTATAAAGATTATGAAACTGAAAAGGTTCTATCCAAGTTAATACAATACTTATAACCTAGTGCGCCATGCCATACCAAGCTGATGCTTTTTACGCGAGAATCCCAGACAAAGCGAATACCTGCTCCCACCTGACCGACAAGCACTGCCGCTCAAAGTGTGTTTCGACTCGAAAACGCGATATAATAATATAGATAAAGCCAGAAAGAAAGGGTAACTTCGGCAAGCCGACTATTCTATACCCTTGCAGGTTCTAATATCATCCGATCATTCCAATAATAGTTATATGTTAATTGTGCAGAATTAAATGGTACTGTGTATATTCAATACTATGTTTCACTTTTATTGGCATGGATGCGGTCAGTTATTTCTAAAATCAGAACAGGTCTTCACACATAAAACCTGAATTTCGACCGATTGTTCCTATGGCAGCTTTATATTATAGTGGGTAGATTCTTATGTAATTTTATATACATATGATATATACAAAAAGTCCGATATAGTAAATTTGGTTGCAATATCCTAACAAATCACAAAAATCGTTTGTATGGCAGCTAAACGATATATCGGTCCGATCCGGCGCGTTTCGCCTTATTTACAACTTACAGCAATACAGAAATGTATACCAAGTTTCATTAAAGCTGCAAATCAGAGTGATTAATTTGCGTTGCAACAGACGGAAACACGGACAGATGTACAGGGCTAGTTCGCTTCCTCTGTTGATGCATTTAGAATATGGTATATATTCATCTCCGATGTCTCCTAAGCTGCTTTGCAAGCTCCTGGCCTCAATTAATATACCCTCTGCAAAGGTATTCACATTTCTTCAAAGTTTCATTGCAAGACCATTCAACTATGTGCTTTAATAATTGCAAAATATTTGTCTGAAGCGGAGTTCGATATTGGGTCTAATTCTATTATATTCTATTATATTCTATTAAAAATTATTTCATATCTTCCACAATTCATAATCAAATATTCACAAAACGACCGCAATTAGTGTTGGTCATGTGTGTCAAACATCGAATCAGGCGTTGATGCTGAATCAGAATATATATGTATATATACTGTGTGAAGAAAGTGTCTCCGACTTCCTACTTTTTCGGTAGGCTCAAAGTTATAATACCCTTCTATCTTATGGAAAACAGCCGGTGGTATAGAAAAAGAGAGAACGATGACGCCAAACCCGATTTAGATGAAATTCGGTATTTGTTGTGGGATTTAGATACGTCGAGAGTTATCAAAATTTAGCACGAGAACGCTTCTATAAATGGAGCAAGCATTCCCATTCTCAAGTCATATAAGGCGATCTCTGTAGACAAGTAGCTCGCTAGGAGCAGACACGTCTTGAACTCAGTAACCTAGTTCGTAGAAGTGAAGTGATTAGCATGGAAAAAGCATACCACACATATCAAAGCCTTATATTTTCAAGAAAAAGTTTTAAAGAACAGTGAGGACTCCTCTCCTCAAAGTGCGGCAATTGAACTGTGATATTCGAATCAAATACTAGAAAAATAATCGTTCGGGTGGAAGTAATATCTATTCAAGAACCCAAGATGTTTTTCAACTTACTCAACTCTGGAATCTTTTGTAAAGACTTTCGTCGTCAGCTGCTAGCCACATTAAGTGGTACGTGAACCTAAGATACAAAACATTCCTTTAAGATTTGTATAGATGCGCAAAAGGATAATTGCTTACCTCGCATAATAATGGTTTACTGCATGATTTTTTTTTAAAGAAATTCAAAGTTGGAGTTTCATAACAATTTGAATTCGAATAATAAGCGAATAATAGTTCCGTTGAATGATCCCACAGTGAATTCACAAAAATCAGATGTGCATATGTTATTGGAAAATGAAATATGCAAAATTATCAATGCAATGCAAGAACATCAGTTCGTCTTACCCATAACTCGCTGTCAGTCCCTAATACCAGTCAGAGATATTTACTTTTATGGAGTATTCACTGTCTTCAATCAAAGGCATAGTAAACTATAGAAAACGCGATAGCTTTTGAAATTTGAAATGCGAGTGTTGTGTAGTTTGTTGGAAAAATACAATATCTTATTCTTGTAGCCACACTCATTGTCTACTGTCATGGCATCGGACTGGGCTGGTTGTCACCTATGCTGCCCCAGCTGCAGTCGGAGGAGAAAACCCCACTTAACTTTGTGATTGATGTCTACGAGGCATCATGGGTTGGGTCTGTTATCTGCCTGGGGGGAGTAATTGGCAATTTCTTTTTTGCCTATCTAATGAATCGTTTTGGGCGCAAGGCTGCACTCTACGGATTGGCAATACCTAATACGGTTAGTTGTAACCTTAACTATATATACTCGTATCAAACCAACATCGAAATTGACGAACGCGAATTCTGCAGGGAATTTGGTTTATTTTTTACTTTGCACAATCCGTTGAGTGGCTCTATGTGGCCAGAGTCTGTGCGGGGATAACAGGTGGTGGCGTGTTTTCAGTTCTTCCCATTTTCATTGGGGAAATAGCGGACAGCAGGTGAGTAGAGGACCCTCGCTGGGCTCTAGAATCCATCCACTGATGTATTTTTTTCCCAGTGTCCGTGGCAGGCTTTGTTCAATGTTTAATCTGGTCCTGAACTTTGGCGTACTGACAGGCTTTATAATATCATCGTATGTGCCATACCATGTCATACCTTGCGCTGTGGTCCTTCTGCCAGTTTTGTACCTCCTTTTGACAACACGATTCCCGGAAACACCGCAGCAATTGCTGCGCTGGGAAAGAGATGACGCTGCCCAGCAGTCATTGATGTACTACCGGAATTGTGATGGACCCGCACCCAGTAAAGAATCTTTAAGCGGATTCCAAAAAGCGTTCGACGAAATGCGTTTGGCCATTCAGCAACAGCTGACGGATCAGAACAAGGAAAGCCTCTCTATTGCTGATTTCTGTAAGAAACAATTGCGTTGCAATCTCTGGTCTTTATGAGCACTAATAACTGGTAACTTTTTATGGCTGTGTCAGGTAATAAGCGGGCTTTGAAAGCGATTCTGACAGGTCTTGTGCTGATGGTAGGAAACATATTCACGGGCACCTTTGCTTTCATCAATTACATGTCGAACATATTTGCTACTGTGCGCACTGAGCTGGACCCCAACACGAATACCATCATCATTGGCGCGGTACAGATAATGGGCACATTGACGTCCATATATCTGGTGGATCGATATGGACGCAAGATTCTTCTTGTAGTCTCCTGTGCTGGAAGCGCCGTTGGTACCTCGGCATTTGGATTGTATGCATACTATGCCGAGGAAACGATCACAGATCTGACGGCTTACGCAGCGTGGCTGCCCGTCTGCCTGATGGCCATCATAATATTCCTGGCCAACGTTGGAATATTGTGTGTCTCGTTTGTGGTGTTGGTGGAGGTGTTGCCACAGAAAATAAGAGCAGTGGCGGTCAGTGGTTGCCTGGGCTGCCTGAGCTTCTTTGCTTTCACATCGCTGAAAGCATTTCCGCTGATGATGCACTACTTCGGATTGGCGGCCACCATGTGGTGTTGCTCTATGATCAGCGCATTCTGTCTCTTCTATGTGGCTATCTTCGTGGGTGAGACCAAGGGAAAATCTATAAATGATTAAAATCTAATAAGCATTTATCTAATTAATATACGTTTTTTACAAATTGTATGAAATACAAGTTTTTATATTCTTATACATACTTATTTTGATTTTGAGTTGAGATGTATAAAACATATAGTAGATAGATAGTATTGTATAGTATGGTAGATAGTAAGGTGAACTGATATTTTTATTGAGTGAATGTTTTTGATTTTAACCAGATTGTAATTATTTTAGACAGCTGTTACACATGACTGTTCGTGTAATGAAATGATGATTCTCCTTTGACCAATAAATGAAAATCATTTACGAGCTTCGTCTGTGAACAGGGTGGGGGGCTTTTGGGGCGTTAAACCAAAACAAACGTACTGCTACCAAGCCATAAAAACGTTGTGACATGCCTTAATTTATGACCTGCCTTGTGGGCGAGCTACCGCAGTTGGCTCTGTTGGCTGCCCCTGACAGCAACAGCTACAGCCACAGCACCCCTGCTTTCATTGCCCTTTCTTTGCCCTTCCCTTGCCACAGTAGCTGCTGTTAATGTCGTGTCAACAATTAGCTTTGTTAGCATTATTATTTATAAGTACGCGCATTAATCCCTCCGACTAAAGCGACGACTCAACGTTCAGCAAGTGTCATAATGGTGTGATGCGAGGCAAAGACACAGACACAGACACAGACACACACATACAATCACATTAAACATACTATCTGGGAATCACTTAGTGGGTGGGAAACTGATGTGAATGCCTTAAGCGAGAAAATGTGCCTTTAGAATTGAATAATGTAAACTCAATCGACATAGTATTTTATTACAAATATTATTGCCATGTGTTCGGGAATTATGACTATTAAATACATCTACATATGTACATGTATGCACATTCATATATTATGCTATAGAGCTTTTCCAACTTCTGATGCGTCATTGTGATAACACAATGTTTATGAAAGAATTGCGTAGTATCTTTTATAACTGTGGTAGCTACTTGTATCTGTCTCTTTTGTGCGTTTCTAAGTGCCTCCAGATGTTTTCTTCTTTAGCATCAAAAGCCGATGATATTTGTAAAATAGTATAATACATTATCAAATACATCGATTCATCATAGGTGCTTTTAATAAACACAATGAAATTATGTGTTTCTAAAGTAATTTAATTAAAGAAACATGATTCAACTGATTGTGAAAAGAAGCGAAGGCAAGGAAAATACTCTGCAAGGCAAAACCTATTTAGAATAATCTGACTGTTGCTGCATATCATCCTAAGTGATGACACTTTAGGCCAGTAGAAACAGGAGACATTTATCGATTGTAAAAGTAGATAAGTCAAACACGATCAATAATTTAAGTTGTGCAAAACAGTTAACCAAGTTTGCGGAAGGATCTACTCGACATCAGTTAAATTATACTTACCCCACATGCTCTCTCCTTCGTTCTGTTGTGCATGTCAACGACATTACGTCTTTTGACGCCCAGATAACAGTTGCTGCCAGCACACACACACACACATACACACTCTCAAGCAGCGCACTGGCAAGTGCAAGTTCAACTGTGAAGTGCATTATTTATTGTTGTTGTTTGCGTCGTCGTTTTCGTAGTCGCGTGTTGCAGTTTCTTGTGCTAACAAATTTAACTTAGCTAAGTGAATGCTTACAAACAAGAACTGTTTTCGTTGCTGTTGTGACTTTGAAGGCAATGTTACACAAATTGGCAAGGGCAATATTAATCGATGGTATTTTGAGTATTTTGATCGAATATCGATGCACCGAAAAACAGTTTCAATATATACATATAGGTTGTAATGAAACTTGTTGCAAATTGGGGTTGACAAATGTTTATTAACTGAATATATTAGTCTATGATACCCTTTTACCTAAATAATTATTGATGCAGGGTGAGCACATTAAAACACAAAGGTATTGTTTACAATATTGTTTGCATTTATGACAATGATATTTTGGGGCATCAGCGAAGAGCGAACAAAACGGGCACGAGCTTAGAGGCCGGTGACGAAGCGTATACGTAATTTGCGTTCAAGTGGCACTTTGCAAAAAGGGAGCTAATTAATTTTTACAAATTATCTTAATTAGTGTTTGTCTGTCTTTGCTGTTGATTTAAGCGCATATCGATTTCGGTTGTATTAAATTACAAACACTTTTAGAGCCATCCGACTTTGGACTTCTCAATTAATAAGATTAAATTTACGTTAAATCCATTGCAACCTATAAGAAATTCTAGCTAAATTTCAACTTATCCTTCCTTGCATTGCAGAAAAACATCTATATCGGCCGCAATTATCCCATAAGTATGAAAAGAGGCGAACTCTAAAATGCCGCGGCTGAATATTTGTAACTTCCTTGTCCCGTACACGACGCTCCTACTGTTGCTGAGCAACGTGCTCGGACTGATGGCCAACAGGACGACAAGCACCATGCTCCCCACGACCGTGTCTGTTGTCACTTTGCCCGTGGACCTAGTTGCGAAAATGCCAACAATGCCAACAATTTTGGGTACTACAAGTGGGGACATCGTCAGCAGCAACATGAATAGAACCACGAGTAGCCCACAAACCATTCCAACTGATTTAAATTCTATTGGAGTCGAAGTTCACAGAAATAGAGCAAACGTAAGTAGACAAAATTCTTGGCTAATTAATTTAATTGGATGTATAAATCGATTATATGTATGGGAATGTATAATGCATAGAACAGAGAGAATATATAACATATTTGTTTGTAAATAACAATCATGTAACTTCTGCTTTACGAAACTTGAGAAGCTTCCTCATGACAGTTCCATGTAATTGAAATCTGCAGGTGAAGTCAACGAGGGGAGAAATATTTGAGTTGAGCACAAATGTTACGCTATATATGCAGAGGATACCACGTCTGCAGGTGCAGTGGAAAGACAACCTTCCCGCTGGTGAGTCTTGTAACACGATTGCACAACGAACGATTGCAAAGTTGGGGATGTGTAGATTCTTTTGATTATGATGATTCTTCTTCAGGTACCACTTATAACGTGCTAGTAAGCGCTATCAATAGTACACGCTGCCCGGATGCCCCTTGCAGCGAGTACACAATTAAGGGAAAGCCACGACACTTCATATACTTGCCACAGAGCCCAAATCCCAATGTGGAGTCTAGTGACTGCAACTACATGTTTGGCTGCCAGTACAACGTAACGGTAGAGACATCCAATTTGCTTGTGCGACGCTCGACGCGCGTCTTCATACCACGTAAATGCAGTGACACCTCGAAGTGGAGAATATCATTAACCCTGCTATGGTTTTCCTCTTGTAGATTGTGTGGCGGGTAAGTGCTCCTGCCAACTATCCCCTACGCCACCAAAAGTGTACGCAAAGGCCAAAATGCAGAGCAACGATACCATTGTAATTGGCTTTACCATTCTGGCCAACGAGCAGCTGCGCAAGGAACAGGATAGTCATCTTCACGAAGCTCTTCAGGCGTATAAAATGCAATTAAAGTAAGTCGCCTCGCGAGTTAGATTCTGTGATATGTTTAACTTAACTTTGTTTATAGAATCAACGAGGAGAGCAATCCCTCCCTGCCGTGGGGGGGTGTGCTGAAGAACCTCATCAACCGCATTTACAATCTCAGCGAATTGCATTTTAAGCCAACTGCGAAAGGATTTGATGGCAACATGACACTTAAGCTGGGAACACAGCTGAAGGAGAAGGCCTCCCTCAATCTGCAGGCTCTTATTATAGATCCAACTGGCTGTGAGGGACCGCGCAGTGTTACCAAAGTGCCAGGTAAAAGCTCAAATAACTGATGACAACTTTAACCTGTGCTCTTTACTCATCTCTTTTTCTTTGAACAGTTCCCGCCCATCAAATGTTGCTAAACAACGACGTGACTCTGGTGTGTACTTTCTTGCAGAAAGGCTGAAATCCTGTTCGATATCTCTTTGAATTGTTGTTGTGATTGCAGAGCAACACTCTCATCATTATGGCCACGATGCTCATTGCCGTCATTGTAGCGGGTTTAGTCATACTCTTGATGCGACGTCGACGAGCGCGAACTAAGGCGCATATGAACAAGGAGCGCATCTATATGCAATCTCTGGCTGCTTCCCCTGTCGAGTGAGTTACTATTGTCGCCTCTGGCGATACAAAAAAGTTTCAGTTAATTTATGCGGCTCATAATTTATTTAACGAATTCACAGAATGGAGGACAACATTAATTATGTGGACAAGTATGTCGAGGTAAGTCTGCGGCATATTATTGTAAAACTCAATCAAAACGCAATAAAATCATATCATAGCAAAAATGCAATATGTTTCTATAATTATTGACTGTTATTTGAGTACCTATAAATTATTTTGTTTGCTCAGTAATGAAATTAATTTATGCCTTTGTAAAAATATTATTTTTAATATCATTATTAATTTATAAAAATTGGTATTCAATTTGTTACACAGCAATCGCAGGCCCTGGGATTGGCTGATATATTCGAGGTGCCACATTCAGCAATTCACATTGGGCGCTTGCTGGGAGAGGGCGCCTTCGGCAGGGTCCATGAGGCAACAGCCATTAATTTGCGACGTATGCGTGGCACAACAATTGTTGCCGTGAAACAGTTAAAATGTAAGTTTCGTATAGAAAGCGATACCTATTTGAAATATGCCAAAAATTTAATAATTTATGCGTTTGCAATATGCAATATGTAGCCAACCCAACGGCAGACGAGGTGGCTGAGTTTTTGTCTGAAATCGAGATGCTTAAAGGGGTCGGCACGCACCACAATGTGGTGTGCTTTCTGGGCTGTTGCACTATCCGGGCGCCCTATCTGATGATAATGGAGTATGTGGGACGCGGCAATCTGGTGAGTGAATTATTGTTTATTTCAAAATTCGATCGATGGTTGCAACTAGCAATTTGTGCATTTAAGCTTAACTATTTGCGAACCGTGCGCCAGGAGCTGGGACAACCTAAAACCCGAAATGCAAATCATCGAACTGGCAGTGAATCCTGTCATTTGGCCACACAAAGGGCACAGAGTGTTAACTACATTGAATTAAAGGCATCCAGTCAAAGCAATGAGCCAGAAAACTCCACTTCCTCCTCGACAGGCAACGGCGTTGGAGCTGCACAGCTGGCTAGCAACGGCATCGGGCCCCCCAAGCAGTGTAAGCCTTCATTTGCAGAAAGTATGTGTGGAATGGGGAACCAAAAAATAAAAGTAATGTTTGATTTTATTATGAATTTCTTTCGTATTCAGCCACCTATACAGTTGTCGGGGACGAGGAACCCTTCGAGTATATTCTCGACAACAAAGAACTTCACAATTTCGCACTGCAAATTGCAAATGGAATGCGATTTCTCGAGGAACAAGAGATTACACACCGGTAAGCCCTTGGCATCTTTGAATCGAAAAAGTTTTAATAAGTCTTCCATAACTGTGTAACTCGGGGCGATAATCGGCTGCTAAGTCTTTGATAAATAAGGATGATTGGGATTGCAACTATCTCCATTTGCATTTGAAATGTCGATATTTGTATACAGGATTAGCAAAGTGGAAAACGGAGAGGAAAATAATTCTAAGAAATACTTAAAAACAACTTACTGCACAACTTGCAGTTACTTGCTGCTGCAATTAACCATCGAATCTCTTCTTCTGTTCCATTTTACAGTGACTTGGCTGCACGTAACGTGCTAATTGACAATAACAAAACCCTCAAGATATCGGACTTTGGTCTATCCCGACACGGAATCTATACGAACACAAAAACACGAAAGGTAAAAGGAAACAGGGAGGAAATAAACAGGGAAAACAATTATAAACTAATTAATTTCCTCGCAGTTACCCTTGCGCTGGCTCTCCATTGAGGCCATCAGAGATAATGTATACTCCAGCAAGAGCGACATTTGGGCTTACGGGGTTGTGCTCTGGGAGATTGGCACACTGGGTGCATCGCCATATCCAACAATAAGCAACAGCGAGCTGATACCCTTCCTTTTGGCTGGCAATCGCTTGGAGCGACCCGAAATTTGTACGCCACAGGTGTATACGATTATGCTGCAGTGCTGGCTTGAGGATCCAGAGGAGCGGCCCACTTTCGATGCACTCTACAGGGTATTAAGCCCGAAAACTACATATGTGGACATAAACAGTCTGAGTGATGACTACGTATTTCCACCAATTAAAGAGTAGAATAAGTAGTCGTTATATTAGTTCGAGATATCATGTTTCAATTATTATAGGTGTTCCTTTAAAGATTATATATGCATAAGTAATTCAGACACTATTCCAGGCTCATGTAATGCTTTTATAAAGCATACTTAAACTGGATGATTGCCCTCTATAAACTAGTCCTAATCTATATAGATGTTTATTAATCGTATACAATTTTTTTTTTTTTTTTTGATGTGTGTTCAATCAACTCTCTTGAACAGACGTTACGAGTAAAAACAAGTCAGAGCATTCCGATATGACAACTTCAATTTATATATGTGATAAGTGAAAGTAGAAATAAATTTAATAATACAGAAAACATATGAGATATTTGATTGTATTCGAATTGTTCCATGCTACTATAAATATTGTTTATTCACTCCCAACAAAGAAGATTTAAATAAAAATGTTAGAAAACCACGACTCTACTGTTTAACCCCATAAATTTCATTCCACGAAACGTAGCGCTTAACATCGTCGGGTGAAACGCTTTTTGGAACGTGTTGAAGAGATGTCTCAAAGTCCTCCATAGTGACGGCTTGCAACTACAACAATACAAAGTGTTTAAACACATGTATAAAAAACTATTATATTTGCTCAGTCTTACCTGCTGCGGTTCGATAACTTTCATTTGCGAACAGCTTAGATTGCGTAATGGCTGCATTGCGGCATACTTACACAAACCGGACATATCCGCGCCTGAATACCCCTCTGTGAGGTCGGCGATGCGTTCAATTTGTGCAGTCGTAAGCTGATGGTCCACTTTCTTTAGAAGGTTCTCGATAATCTTTTGACGAGCCTGTTTGTCTGGCAGCGGAATGTATAGACGACGTGCAAAACGGCGACGCACTGCTTCATCCAATTCTTCTGGTCGATTGGTGGCGCCTATGATTATGATATTATCATCCTCGTTTGTCGTAGCGCCATCAAGGTGTATGAAAAATTCGTTCTTCATGCGCCTTGAACTCTCGTGTTCTCTATCTGAGCGTTGCGACAGCAGTGAATCAACCTCGTCCATAAAGATGATCTAGGAATGCCCAACAAACTTTAATAGTTTGTAGTTGGTTCGGATTTATAATTGCACTTACAGATGGCTGATATTCTCGGGCGACAGCAAAAAGCGTCTTAACCAACTTCTCCCCTTCGCCCACCCACTTGGAAGTTAACGTTGATGGATGAATACTCAAAAATATTGCCTTCGACTGGGAAGCAATGCACTTTGCGATCAAGGTCTTGCCTGTGCCCGGTGGGCCGAATAGCAGAACGCCACGCGGCGGACGACGCACACCTTTGAATAAATCTGGACGTTGCAAGGGATGTATAATAGTTTCCATAAAAGTTGACTTTGCATACTCCAGACCGGCAACATCCTCCCAAGCTAGAAAACAACAACAAAGTGAAAATTTTGAAACTGACTTATTTTCGTAAAAATATTCACCTATGGACTTGCATTGTTCATGGTCCCTCATATCTGCCATTATTTGCTTCACCATAGACTCATCAAATTGAGCTAAGCTAGCTGGTATTGTGGAGGAGGGTTCCGAGGGTTCCGCGGGTTCCTCACGCATCTGCTTTGCAGGAGTCGGTCCTTCACTTTCATTGCTTTGCGGATTAGAGAAATAAAATTAGAATTGAGCAGAGCTCAGTTTTTTATTTTCTTATATTAATATAATTTTTTAAATATAATTTTCCGTACTCACACTTCGGCTTGAGCAATTGGTGACACAAATTTTGAGTTGACTCCTCGTCCTCGTCCACCCAACGATTTTTTTCTAGATTTGGACATTTCGGCAGCTGCCCTGGACGTACTCGGCCCTTCGTCAAAGTCTTGTTTGCTTTTCTGTAATAAACAGAAAAGTTAATGCAGTGCACCCTATGAAACATAAATAGCAATACTTTTACCTGCAAGTCGTCCGACATAGATTGCCCACGTGTACCACGATAGACCTTTGGTAATTTTGCCGCAACGCTTTGCTTTGTTTGGGTCGCTTTAGAAGGCCTAGGATCATTCGTGATTTTCTCTGTCGGCTTCTGCACGGTTTTAATTACGCATTCCCTATGCTTGCAACTTTCGTACACACCGTGGCATGGCCTCTCGAAAGATGCTTGAAGCGGAGTTGACCATTCCACCACCGGTTTGGGTACGTTTCGAGGGCGACGGTAGCGGTCCAGCAAATTCAGACAGCCCTCTAGACGACTTTGCATATATGCATCCGTGCACTTGGCCGTTTCCATTTTACTTTGATGGTCGTTAAGAACAGCATATTGAGTTGTCTCAGGTAAGTTCCTTTAAAATCCTTCATTCAATTTAATTTACAGTTACAAAATTAAAACTTAATTTTGTCGCTTACCGAGTGCCATGCGCCAATAACAATTTCTGTACACGCCACGCATTCTGTTTATCGCTGTCGCTGGCGTTAGTAGCCGACCATTTCTCCTCATTTAATGCAAAAACATCAAGCCAGAAGGTATCCGTCATCATGCAATTTAAATAAATTTGTACAATTAGACAATTACAATTTACGCGGGAAGCAGGCCGATTTATGTTAGCTGTGTGGTGGATGGTCGATCGCCAAACGATAAATTGTATTCACTCACAATGTCTGGTAACATTCAGCTTTTGTCGTGCTGCATATGGATACCGATAACATACGATCTACATCTTATAAAATTCTAAATTTAAAAAGCCTTTAAACAAGTTGCTTTCTACATTTACCATTTACCTTCATCAATTTTACCTAAATTATTGAGGTGTTTTTTGTATAATTCATAAATAGTACATAAGTAAAAGCATGTTTGGCTTCGCTTACGTTCAATAATTTTAATTGATACAAATTGATTTGCACATTGACACAATTAATTAAGAAGATTGCTAGTCTCCTCGGGATATTCACTGTTGCAAGTAGTTGTCTGAACAGCCCTCGTGAAGAGCACTGTACGTACTTAGTAAATTCTGTGAGTAACCTCACGGTAGGTTATCTGTTTCAGGTTACCTGAGATTTCTTCATCAACGAGAAGAGTAACTGAAAATGTTGGCAGGCAGCAGACAGACGCATTTTATCGTGGCATCATTTGTAGACTCACGTTGTGCAAATATATTAATAATGTATGTATACAGCGACTTCTGCCGGGTCTAACAAGTTACGGCTTCTCTTACGGTCCGCTACTGGTCTCGAATAACATTGCGCACAATATCCCTCCCCCACACATCATCTCCTCCAAGCAAACCCCTTATCGCTATTAAGTATTAGATAACTAGTTGAAGATACGATCTTAATTTGCCATAAATAGCGCACAGCATGCACTTAAGCCCTCTCAGTTTACCTGCAGTTTCGCACGTTGGATTACACACAGTGGCAAAAATAATAGAGACACTACTTTCGCCGTCACTAGAATTAGCACCATGTGCCTGCCCAACCGAGTCAGTGGCGCCGCCATACAGAGCATAACCACAGCCATCGGTAAGTGGATCAAAAAGGTTTTGATGTATCGATTGGTAAACTACAATTTTGTTTTGATTTTCCGTCCAGGCAATTTGCTATGTTTCAATTTTGGGTTGCTTTTCGGCATAACGCCCGCCCACATGAGTCTCTATGAGTCGGAAGCCGCAACGCCGCTAAACTCGGTCACAGATCCGTCTGGCACCGCCTTATTGACCGGATTTCTCTTCCTTAGTGCCGCCGTGGGCGCCGCCTTTTCCGGTTGTCTGGCACTGCGCATCGGACCTAAATCTGTGTTGCTTTGTTGTGGACTCCTGCAGATTGTGAGTGATTTATTGTGCACTGCCTTATCGGCTTTCGTATTTAATTGATAACTAATCGATAACTCTTGTCTCTGATTCTGGCAAAGCTAAACAACGCTTTTCCAATTTAAAGTTTATGCTATACTTTTCTTTAAATTAGTTTTAATATTTCTCTGCTTTAGTTAAGTATGTTTTAATTAAACAATTATTCGTTAACATTAAATAATATCAACTATATTAATTAAGATATTTCTATTATTGTATTTCTGCTATTTGACTTCTACTTTCAGTTCGCCTGGTTCTCTATCCATTTTGGCTTTGACATTGTGCACATCTACGCGTCGCGCATATTTGGGGGCGTGGCAGCTGGCGGCGCCTTTGTGGTGCTACCAATATTCATAAATGAAATTGCCGATTCGCGCGACAAGGCCGCCCGCCTGACCTTCACCATCGAACTGTGGCGCACATTGGGCATACTCTTTGGCTTTGTTCTTGGATTTTTTGTGCCCTACGACTATACGAACATTGTGGGCTGCATTGCTTCCTGTACGTTCTCGTTGTGCTTTCCTTTTGTGCAGGAGAGCCCGCATTATTATCTGCGCCGCGGGAATGTGCCGTGTCTGGAGAAATCACTACGCTGGTACCGTGGGATTCGTCATATCGACAATCGGGAGGACCCAGAATATCTGCACGAACTGGCCGAGTTCAAGGCCGAACTGAAGGGAGAGGGCAAGAGTTTCGGCTCATCGCCACTGACGCATGGTTATGTAGTGCGCCTGATATGCGTAAGCTTCCTGTTGACCGTGTGCGCCAAACTGAGTGGCGTCTTTGTGGAGCTTAACTATGCCGCCGATTTTCTTGGACGCACTGGCTACTCGATGCAAATGAACTATATGTTGCTTGCCGGGGCCCAGTGTGTGGGCGCATTGCTGGCGCGCCTTTTTGGACCGCATCTGCCACGCAAGGTAAGAGTGTGTGTAGCACAATGTAACAATACATATATTTGCCTGATTCCATTGTGCCTATCATCAATGCTTTCTTAATTTGTTGCAGCTCCTCTTGTGCCTTTCCTCATTGCTGGCTGCTGTGGCAGTCATTGCTCTGGCACTTTTTAAAGAGTTCGGACATAATTGGGCATTAGGCGACTGGCTGAGTCGTTACCTGCCCATTATCCTGCTCGCCGCACAGCTGCTCTTTGTCAGCTTTGGACTGTACCCACTGGCCGCTGTTGTGAGCAGCGAAGTTTTGCCCACAAAGGTAAGCCGATTTACCTGTCATTTATTTTACACATGAATTGGGAGAGTAGTGGGAAGGGGAGGGGAAAAGACCTGTGCGAGTTTTTTTGATAGTTCGTTATGTTGTGTGTGTGTATGGTTGTCAGAGAAGGTTGTATACAAAAAGGGAGCATACTTTGAGGCGCGTCAGAAAAATGAAATAATCGCCGACACGCGCTCAAACGAGAGAATGTACAATTTGTAATTATTTCAGTGATATTATATGATACATATATATAGCGTATTTAATAAGAAGCTCAAACGTAATAATTTGCTCTCACATTCCCTTTTTCAGCTACACGATCTGCTCTACTCGCTCGCCTCGGCGTTTGCCTGGCTGCTGCTGTTCGGCATGATTGAGGTAAGTAGAAGGATGTTGAACAACTTCCTTGCAGCATGGGTTAAAATCTGCAACTATTGTGTTAAAATTTGTAGGGTTTCAATGCTGTCAAGACAACAAGTGGCCCTGGGCTGGTGCTCTATCTGTGGGTCTTTGCTGCTGCCTCCGTTTTTGTGGCGCTCATTTCGCTGCCACTGCTGCCTGAGACACGCAACCGACGCCCCTCAGCCGTGCAACGCGATTTGGGCTATGTGGAGGAGGGCAAGGGCAGCGTTGCCAAGGTAGTCGATGTAATCAACGGACATATTGCAACGCATCTTTGATTAACACCAAGTCAGTGGCCTACGATATCCTTAAGCCTTAGGTTATTTCGTTTTTTTTTTTATTATTATTATTAAGTGAAGAATCCGTACATCATAATATAGTATCTTAACATCACAGGGCGGAGAGATCTTCTTAAGAATTACCAAACAAGGTTATTTCGTAAGTTAATTGATAATTATTAAATTACATTGCTAAATCAAAAACGTGTGCCTTTAATTATCGAACTTTGCATAAGCAAGAAGTGCATAGCAGAAAGTTACCCGGCAACAAAGAAAGTTGGGAATAGACGTTCTGATGAAATTCGTTTCGTATATGCGGAAGATATCGGACTGAGACTATCTTATCTTATGCTTCTGGCTCTTTCTTACAAGTTAAGCCGATGTAAGATAAGTCACACATACTAACACACAATTAGTACCCAATTTAAGTCAATACATGCGCTCAATCAATTTGATCAATTCGAATCGTTTAAATAGTTTTAGGTTCAGTCGTACTTAAGTGATCGGAAACTTGATAGCTATCGGTTGTTTTCTCAGTGAATTCAAATTCGACAATCATAATTAAAACGATCATATTTCAATTAAAATTGGCAAAACTATTATAGTTCCTCTGTTGTGATATTCAAAGTTGGTTCACCTTAAGTGAATTGACGTTGTGAATGTCTTATCTTGGCAGAAAACAAACACTCACTATATCAAGTCGTACTCGTATGCCTCAAGCACGCACAACACTTTCCCTTTACGCGGCGCATGGCAAACAGGGTAAACAAAATAAACCACCCCAAAATGTAGCCACCCACTAATCCAGATTTATGCCGTAAAAACGTGAAAATCACCCGGCAGATTGGCCCCAAAACGTACATATTCCATTCACACAGGTTGAACAAATGTTTACTCAGACTATTATCGCGCGGGCGTGTTTTATCAAAATTTAGAATCAGCGCTCTCCGCTCATTGTTTAATCTCTGAGCAGCAGCAGAAAGTAGCTGATATGACCGAACCCTGAAAACGTGATTAATTCCCAACCGCCAGCGACGACAGCACGACAATGACGCTCCTCTATAAGGCACATCCAATACGTAACGTCGGGAGCATGTGCCCCATCAGCTATTCACAACGCATATCGCATCAGGAAAAGTAGTAAACATAATAACTCAATAATAAAAAAATTATAACAATTAACTCATTATAATTTTGGTTATTATGGTGAACACGAAATACTCTACAAAGCACTGATAAGGTCGTTAAATGATAACACAGGCTGTTACTAAGAGGGGAACTACGTAGAACATATGTATTAGTCACTTACTGAAGGTTGGGGAACCATTAAAATACAATTCTTAGAGGATAATATAGGAATACTTTATGTACGATAATTTTTACTTTAATCTCAAAGTCCTCTACCAAATACCGATAAACGATAGTACAGGCTTTTACTAATCGGGGAACTAAGTAGAACCTTTGCATTACTCATAAAGTTAAAGGCACTATTACAAATCAATTACTGTAGGACAATATGGGAATACTTCAAATGCGTCGATGGATAAACATTACTTTAATCTCACAATCCTTTATCAAATACGTTTCCCGAAATTCAAGTTACCATCTCGACGTTAATACCGGATTACTCCTTGCAAAAGAGTGTACAGATATAAAGTAAATATTTAACTAAGCGGTGCAACAATAACAAATGTAATCACAGAAGCTGGCATAAAGCAGGAATAGTAAAAACAAAAACCGAACAAAGCGCAGCGACAGTCTAGGGCAATTAGAAAATGTTCATTGTCATCATAGCTTTAGCGAGTGCCGAGCACCCACTAGGCAGTACCGAGTACCAAGTTCTGAGTACTAAGTACTTAGCTCAGAGCATAATGACCGTTCTGATAACAACAATTCGCACAGCTTATTCTCCCGTCTCTCACTCTTTCTATATGGGTATCTGCGTCTGTATCTGTATCTGTAGCTGTATCTGCGTCTGTATCTGTATCTGTAGCTCTGGCTGTAGCTGGGCGCCTTTGTAATCTATGTATGTGCGCGTGTACCACTCGATTTTTTGCGATTTTAATTTCATATATAAAAGTTATCATGGTACAGTGACGCCGGATTAGTTCGCTACGAGCGTTACACCGGGAACACTCCGGAACAGAAACTGAAATTGAAAGCGAACCCGTAACCGCTACCCCTAACATAACTGGCATTCCAAACCGCTTAAAGGATAATGTAAAGTGATTCAATTGACGCGAAATTAACGTGAATAATTGAATAGCTATTTCCATCGCGAAATGGATATACGTAAAACAGAAATGGGTACATCGGGAGATGTCAAAAACCAGTATCTGGCCACAATATTCGGTTGGTAATCATATACCCGTATAAGTGTGTGTGATTTGTGCAATAGAGAGACCGATTTATCAGTGATGACTGCCAATCACACAGCTGTGTATCATTCAATATTGATAATAAATTGCTCAGTGGGGTGGGGAACTACT
Organism: Zaprionus ornatus; assembly: GCA_018904035.1. Lineage (NCBI taxonomy): Eukaryota > Metazoa > Arthropoda > Insecta > Diptera > Drosophilidae > Zaprionus > Zaprionus ornatus. The sequence continues at coordinate 26,955,260 of JAEIFZ010000002.1, forward strand.
CTTCCAACTATGCTCAAAGCGAAATCCTTTCAGCAATAAGCTGCCACTTTTGCAATAATGGAAATTCAATTTAACGACGAGAAGAGAAACCGTTTACATTGCTACCGGTGCACTCGAGTTCGCATTTTTCCCGTCAAATCTGGCTTCTTCTGAATGCGGACTTAGCAACAGCAGAAATAGTCATTTCTTGGAAATTAAGTTAGCTTCTTTACGCTTCTGTAAGGATTATCGTATGCAATTACGAGAATTCACAAAGACAAGAAAAGTTTTATCTGGAAAACATAATTTATATAATCTTCGACCATTGGAAATGGGCCATCTATACACTATATATCTATAGATTGAGTCATGAGTTTGGACTCACGCGCCGATTGCCTTAACTATAAGAGCTAGCTCTGATCGATTTTATCAAGAAAACTTATGTAATTTCAACTTGTATTGAAGAGATTGTTTTTCCTTTATTGAATAGTTTTTTGTTAAAGAAAAGTTCTTCCTGGCTCAGAAAAGTTGACAACACTGATTGTAACAATAAGAAAGGCGGGCTAAATGAGCCGTGTAAAACTAAACCTGCAGCACATGGAAGGACAGAAAACCTATAATCAAATATTCGAGCCTTTTAAGAGCTTAATTCGACTGTCATCTCTTGCAGTCAATATTCTCACAATGTCATTTGGGGCCTATTGCGGTTGGCCATCGTCAAGCTTCTTGGAATTGGGTGGTCCGGACAGTCCACTGGAGACAGGACCACTGACTCCACGGGACCAGGGTAATGTGGCCTCAACCCTTTGCCTGGGCGGACTATTTGGCAATTTGTTCTTCGTGTGGTTGGCCGATAAAATTGGTAGAAAGAACTCGATGCTCTGGTCAACGGTGCCATCTGTGGTAAGTGAAAAGCCCTTGTATCCGGGCTACAATGTAGTATACGAGATATTTCTCGCAGCTCGGCTGGGTTCTTATCCCCTTTGCGCGCAATCCCACGCACCTGGTGGTCGCTCGCTTTTTTGGCGGCATGGCAGGAGGGGCTTGCTTTGGCGTAATTCCCATTTACACGTCAGAGCTCTCAGAGAATAGGTAAGGTGGAAAATGTTTGCATTGTGATTGCATAAGACAACAAACCCATGTGCCCACTGTACTTTATTTCAGTGTGCGCGGTGTGCTTGGCACCTTCCTGGTGCTCACTTGCAACGTGGGCGTCCTGCTGGCTTTTGTATTGGGTTACTTCTTTGACTACGTGACTGTGGCCTGGCTGATAGCCTCACTTTCAATTCTGTTTATGATTTGCTTTTGGTTTATGCCCGAGACGCCGCAGCATTTGGTGTTGCGTCAGAGGCACGATGAGGCAGAGAAATCGTTGCGCTACTACCGCAACATACGCTCTCGACTTTCCAAGGAGCTCAACGAGGAGCTGCAACTGGAGCTGAACAAGTTGCGTGCAACGGACAACGTTGAAAAGTCATGTGAGGATGAAGTGGACGACACTGCCGTCACGTGGTCGGACTTCAGTGAGTAACTGCAAAAAGAAGAATGAAAAAGGAAAGAAAAATAATCCTATTTCCCTCCCGTTCTAGCTGAGGGGAAGGCACTCAAGGCTTGCTTTATTGGGCTGGGTCTGTTGACGGCTAACCAGGGCTGCGGCTGCTTCGCCCTACTCAACTATACGGCAATGATATTCGAGTCGGCGGGCTGCAGTCTGACCCCTACTATTGCTGCGATTGTTGTTGGCGTTATACAGTTGGTGGGCACATATGTGTCCACCATGTTGGTTGAGCGGGCGGGTCGCAAACTGTTGCTGCTCATCTCCGCTGTAGGTTGTTGTCTCAGTCAGCTGTCAATGGCAACGCATATTTACCTTAAGTCGTCTGGCTACGATACAAGTGCCTTTGATTGGGTGCCCGTTGCGGCATTCTCGTTTATGCTTTTCATTGCTTCGTTGGGACTGTTGACGTTGCCCTTCCTGGTCATATTCGAAATACTGCCCGTGAAGATTCGCAGTAAGGCCGGCATGATACTCATGTCCATTCTGTGGCTTTTCTCGATGTCCACAATTAAGGTAAGTCTAACCGATACATTAACTTAAGTTCACCTAACCTAACATTGTTTCTAAATTCGCTTGCAGCTAGTACCAATCATTAATGAAATGTGGGGCTTGCACACCGCCATCTTTATCTTCTCCTGCGGTTCCTTCTTGGGCACACTGTTCATCGCCATCTTTTTGCCCGAGACGAAGGGCAAAACGATTGAAACCATTCTTGCCGAGTTGTAGTTCTATCGACCTAGTTATTTTTTTTTTTCTACAATATATTGTTATTATTAAATGTTAAATTAACGTTGTCTTATCTATTCATGAGTAGTATGAACAAAATGGGAATTTTTCACAATCGAATCGACTTTAGTTTTACCTTTAGCTTTGGCTATTATTGATGCCACATTAAGTACCTCCCACACAAGTCACGTCTTTGTTGTAAATCAAACAGATCTCAGCACTCTATATAGCTGTCTCCCCTGAAGGTCTTGTCATTCCGTCTCCCTCGTTCTCGTTCTCTTTCTCGCTCTTTGCCTTGAACTTACCCACATTTGAAGGCTTATCAAAGCCTTCTTTGTTAAGATTAAATACTTCTACAGATAAGAGAATCTTTACGACTTGAGCACAACCTGCGGAAGCTCTCGAGATTTCAGCTGTCTAACTGTATATGCCACCGAATATAATCCCAACTCGTTTGAATCTCTTACCTAAGAGTACGAGATTCATCAAACTCTCACACACAAAATGAAAAGAAAATAAACAATCCATTTCTCCGAAAAAAAAACTTGTTTTACAAGAAAGCGAAATAGGAACGCTCGACTAAAGATACTACATTCTGCAATCGTATCCAAGATCTTAAACTTTGCAAGTGAAAGTGTCAGTCGAAGCTGTTACTCACTGCTATAGGTCTGACGTAGGTTTTGGTGGCTGCCAAATAACCGATTGATATTATAAGTCAACCACAATCATGCCGTGCATTTACTTATAGGGTATGTATACATCCAGCTACGGCGACAGTTCTTCTTTTGGAGAGTTGTACCTGAATCGAATTAGCATTTCATCGAACTACTGGTTAGACAATAAAAGAATTTGACGTTCATATATATGAGCGAAACGTGCGCTCGTCTGTTCAGTGTATGGCTTGAGCAAATCGCGTGCAGACAGATTTACTTTTATTTGAATTCGGGAATGAAAATACCGAAGTTCCGTTGCTCGAAGAGCACACTACATCAGTCGTACGCAGCGCTGAGCGGTGAGTACAGCATTCACAATACTACATTGAATGCTAAGCTAAGATAATAAGCTATACTAAAGTGTACTTCTATTTGAAATGTATTGCATGGTGCAAGTTCCATTGTGAAATATATGGCACCCTATATATCTGGGTCAAGGTCGTCAGTTATTTTGTTCTGTGTTTAATATAAGATTGTGACACAGTTCGTTCAACGTTAAACGACTGTAGCTTCCTATAAAGGGGCTTGATTGCTGATAAGCCCAATCAAACGTAAATTTATAAAATCAACTGGTTATTAGAAGAGAAGCTTGTAGTCAAGCAAAGAGAATCACTCGCTGCTCTCTTAGTCTAGCCAATACTATTCGAGGCTTATGTATGAGTAATGTATAAATCCGATTGACCTCCTTCTGTTTGGTTGATGGTAGCTCGGTTACTTGCGACTTAACGCAACCGTAAATGGGACCACTTAGCAGGTAGGTGTGTCGATTACGCCCGTAAACACTGCTCCTAATAAAGCAAGAGCTGCTTATATGTGTGCGTGTCTATATGTATACCATACCATATATAAGTAGTATATACATATTATTCATAATAAATGATTCTGTTGACCCAACCCAAACAGATTAATTGGGTCATAATTGTCCTTTCGCGTAACCTGATCCAACTGAACTTGACTAGCTTTTTAACTGGCACCGGTTAGTCCAGTTAATGTTACGGAACTGACCATGGACAATGGACTGCGAAGTAACTCCTAATGAGTATACACGGATACTTCCTGCATTAGGTCACCGTAGATTGGCCTTTGTCTTGTGTACGATATGAGTTGAGCGGAATTTAGTGCATCAATTCAAGATGCACCCAAAATTGTGCAATATCTGATAGATTTCTATAGCTGGGAAGCCTGTAATCTCTGCTTTAGTTTTAGATTTGATAAAAATAATCTTTCACAAAATAAAAATGTTGCCTATTTATGGGGAGCCTGCTATCTCTGTTTACGTTTTCCATGGGAATATTTGTTGATAAAGCTGTAGATAATTTAGCAAAGTCTCCTGTATAAGAGCATTCGCGAGCATTCGTTGATAAGAACACTCTTATACTACGCTCTGTCAACACTCTATGCGGTATCTCAGATATTCTTATCAGCTAACACTTTCAGTTTTGGTGTCCGACAGCCTAGTTCATAAAGAAATTATCCCATTAACGAGAACCAATTGTACTGCCTTCAGATGAGACACAAGTCGAAATGAGGCAAATCGCTTGTAGAACTGATTAGTTTGTAGCAGACCGTTGGAAGACGCACCACCTCGCATTGATGATGCGTAGAGCACCGTAAAAATAGATTGGAAATAAAAAATCATTACAGAAAATGAGACCAGGGGAAAAAGTTACACATCAGTATCTGGCAGGTCTCTCTGGTTAGTACTCGATAAAAGATTTTGTTAATTATAAAAATTAATGCTGGATAGCAAAAACAAAATTTGCCCTTAATTTTGCATTTAGCAAAGTGTTTTTTATCAAGTCGTGAGACCTTTGATAAGATTGTGAATGGCGTGTGCTCATAGTAATTATAATATACACGATAAGTTGTGTTTTGTTTACACTAAAATAACACCTATCTTACCCTAGAACTATTTGAAAAGGAAGATTATGACAACTTGCTATTCTTTACTTTTTTTTTTTTGTGTTATTATTATTAAGTGAATTCTTTACTTTTAATTCCAATTTTGGTTTCTCTAGTTAACTTGCTGAGCCTGTCATATGGCTGCGTTTATGGTTGGCCTTCGGCCAGCATTATATACCTCCAGGCAGATTCGACTCTGTTCGAAACGGGACCGTTGACAAAGGTTCAGCTAGGATGGATTACTGCATCGGTATTTCCTGGTTCCATTTTTGGGGCTCTATTCTTTGGTTGGTTGGCGGATAAAATCGGACGGAAACGTTGTTTACTTGTGGCTTCAATTCCAATGCTGGTAAGTAGATCTTAATCCTCTTTTTTATAACTATTTCTATATATTTACAATTCCTATATGCTTCAGATCCATTGGTTAATTATTCCATTTGCGCGTAATCCGATGATATTTTGTGTAGCACGATTGCTCGCCGGCGCCGTGGGAGGTTCCTGCTTCACAGTTATCCCGCTGTACGTAACTGAATTTGCTCAGGATAGACTGCGAAGCACTTTGGGCACTTTTTTCACCCTTAGCTTAGCCCTGGGAATGTTGACTATAAGCGTTCTGGGCTATTTCTTTCATTATCTCACAGTTGCTTGGATAATGACAACCATTCCTGTGATATTCTTTATTTGTTTCTCATTTAATCCTGAATCTCCCCAATATCTGGCCAAGCTCGACACTGCCAAGGCGGAGAAAGCCCTAAGATATTATCGTGGAATTTCCTCGAAAGAAAACCCCAGTGAGGATTTCCAGCAGGAGCTGACGAGACTGTGCAAGCCCCAGCAACAAGTTGAAGCTGGTGAAAAAAGTGAAAGCCCTACGGAGAAGATCAGTTGGAAGGATTTCAGTTAGTTTTCTAAATTTGTTTTAAATTACTTGAAGAGGCCTGATCTAATCTCAATTTCAGCGCATCGCAAGGCCCGAAAAGCTTACTTCATCGCCCTTATCATTATTCTCGCCAATCAATTGACCGGAAGCTTGGCCTTGTTAAACTACATGACAGTCATATTCAAGGAGGCCGGTTCCAATCTGCCTCCCATGTTGTGCACGATTATTGTGACCATCCTTCAAGTTTCTGGTGCCTATACCTCAACGGTGGTCGTTGAGCCAGCGGGTCGAAAGACCTTACTTCTTTTCTCCACCATTGGTATATGTGTGGGGGAAGTCGCGATGGCCACATATTATTATATAACATCGAAGGGTTATGAGACCAGCGTCTTCAATTGGGTTCCATTGGTTGCTTTCAGTGTGATCGTATTTACCGCCTCTGCCGGGGTTCTAACAGTCACGTTCGCTTTTATAGCTGAGATAACTCCTCCGAAAATACGAAGTGTGATGGTCAGAGTGCAGATGGTGACCATGTTTCTCCTGGCCACGATAATCGTTAAGGTGAGATTATTGACCCGACCTTACTGAATATTCAATAATAGTTTCAATCTCTTTTCCAGTTGTTTCCGATTCTTTCTGAATCTCTTGGTATTTCCGGCATTGTATTTATATTTGCTGGTTTTTCCTTTGTGATAACCATATTTATTGGATTTTTTGTGCCCGAGACAAAGGGGAAATCTATCGAAGCTATACAAGAGAGCTTATAGTTTATTGATTTTATTTACCTTATCCTTTGCCAATAAAATATACAGTTAAAATACTTTAAAATGTGAACTTCATTATACCCTCCGACCATTGCAAATGGTTGAAAAGGGGTATACTAACTTTGTGCAAATGTATGTAGCAAGCAGAAGGAGGCGTACTGTACAATATATAGAACCATGTCTGTCTGTCTGTCCGGTTTTCCGAACACTCCGTTCTCAGCTATTATAAAAGCTAGATATACCAAATTTGGCATGAAGGTGGCTGTATGCCATACGCTGATTAAGTTTACTTTCAATGTTGGGTGCCACTATATATATTCTTTATTAGCATCAACGACCTAGTCGATGTAACCATGTCCATCTGTCCGTATAAACACCCAGAGCTTAGAGACTATAAGACTAGGGCTACTAAATTTGGTATAAATATGTGTTATTATTGCAGGCATATTAAGTTTATTTCAGATTTAGCCACGCCCTCTTCTGCCTCGTAAATCGATAAAAACTACAGATCTCAGGTTCCTGTATACTATGCGCGGACGAAGTTTATTTATAATGTTGTATGCCACGCCCACCGACCCGTTTATAAGTAATTTAATTTTTCTAGTAGATTTCTAAGCGAAGTATAAAAGATAAAACTTTTTGGTTTCAACATATAGTTAGCTGATTATAATATCTATCTTTCCTTCAAATTTAAATTGGATCAAACAATAAACACAGAAGTAATTTAAAAAAGTAGGAGAATAACACCAGAGCAAAGCGCGAGCTAGCATGTACGATGTACAATACAAGTATGTTTGTATGTCTTTATGAAATTATATTAAGCAAGTAAGGTAGGGGGTTTATCACAGTCGGGCGCGCTCGACTGTAGCTTTCTTAGTAGTTTAATTATTCAACATTCGCGAGCAGCTAAGGTGATAGGTGAAACGTAAGCTTTTACTACGAACAAAAGCTCTTTGCTATGGCATGCGAGAATTCCTCTAAAGCATTGTAGTTTGGCTAATGAAATTAAGATATAAAATGACTTTTCTCCTGACCTTTCCTAACTTTAACCGATGGTATTAAGATGTCATATAAAATTATATGACACCACTTTTCCCAATATTCTTAAATAAGCACAGCCTTTAAGCTTGTATGCGAACAATTTCATTTGTATTAGGCTTTGTCCCTAAGCCACGTTATCTTTATTATGGCCTACAAAGATTTAATCCATTAAAAGGTGTATGACTTTGCCAAACAATGGCTCGATTCCAGACGTTCCTACCTTTCTGTGAGAGCCCGTTATCTGAAAATCACTGTCTAATTGGAGATGCCATAAGTTGGGACAACAAATAAACAATTTTATGATGATAACCATCAATTAAGCTACGTGGATGTCGAATTTTAGAAATAAGTACTTGGAACGGCATTCACTGCTTGGAACTACAACTGTCAAGAGTTGCTACTAGATCTCTCAAGATGGTAAACTTTAGACAGAATTCACTGCTCAATCCCAAGACGCGATATCAACTGTTAGCCACAGTCATTGGTAAATCGCAAAAGAATGTTACTGATAATCTATTAACTTTTGGTCTCATACAGTAAATATAATAACCTTTGGACATGGAGTTGGTGTGGGATGGTTGTCACCTACACTTACTAAAATACAGGGTCCCGACACTCCCCTTGATTTTCAAGTGAATATAGATGAGATATCCTGGCTGGGATCCATGCTTGGTCTGGGCAGTTTGTGTGGCAATTTGACGGTTGCAATCCTTTTAGAACGCATGGGAAGGAAGTTTTGTATCTATCTTTTAGCTGTACCTTATGCCGTAAGCATAAAAACCATTATAAAAGATGTTCCTAAGGTGTTGAAATTCCACAGTGTCTATGGGTCCTCATTTATTGCGCCTCTAATGTGGGCTACTTGTATGCTGCCCGTTTCCTTTGTGGATTTACAGGAGGTGCGGGTTATTTGGTAGTGCCGATCTATATAAGCGAAGTTGCAGACAGCAGGTTTGAATCTTAAAAGCTCCTAGATTATATTCCTAATCTATCAGACAAATTATCTCTTCCAGTATTCGTGGAGCCCTGACTTCTATGGTGATGTTATCTGTCAATTTGGGTATACTTGTGGGCTATATACTAAGCACATACCTGGCTTATCACATCGTACCATTCCTAGCCATTATACTCCCGATAGCTTATTTTACAGCAAATCTGTTTTTGCCAGAAACTGCACCATATCTCTTAAGACGTAGCCAATTAATTGCTGCAGAAGCATCATTTAAATACTACAAGAATCAAAGAATCGGAACGGACTCGGATTTCGAGGAGCTCCGACTGGCAATAGATGCTCAACAGTTACAGAATACTACACCTTTGAGCTATAAGGATCTCAGTAAGCACCGTCACAAGCGATAGACAAATATATAATTTTATCTTTAATTTAATCTTTTGAACCAATATTCCCTTAGTAACCAGACCAGCTCTGAAAGCATTTGCAGCATCTGTGGTTCTTTCGTTGGGATATCAGTTCAGTGGCGTCTTCAGCTTCATCAATTATATGTCGGATATATTTAAGGCATCTGGATCTATACTCGATGTCAACTCTTGCACCATAGTAATCGGCGTTGTACAAATCGTGGGAGTTTACACATCGACAATATTTGTGGATATCATCGGTCGTCGCATCCTCATGCTGATCTCCACCTTGGGCATCGGTTTGGGTTGCATTAGCTTTGGATTCTTTACATACTACGCTCAGATCTATGATCTAAGTGACCTTAATTGGATACCTTTGGTGCTTATGATTCTAATCATTTATTTGGCTAATATTGGACTCATTGGTTTGTTTTTTGTGGTGCTGGTAGAAGTCTTTCCGGCCAAGGTATGTCGATAAAATAAAACCAATTTTTACATTGATTGACAGATTCCATTTTCAGATACGTTCTTTGGCTACATCCATTTCTGTGGTGTTTCTGAGTCTTCTGGTCTTCTGCACCCTAAAGTTATTTCCTCTTTTGCTACATTATTTGGGAATTTCCGTGACAATGTGGTTCTCAGCTGTTTCCAGTCTTCTCACCTTTGTATACTTTTTAATCTTTTTGCCCGAGACTAAAGGCAAATCAATGATTGAAGATTGATTATTTATCTAACTTGCTGTAAAGTTTTTAATAAATATGAAATGATATAAACCTTTTTAATAAATACTATACAGAAAATGTATTTTGTTCGTTTTTAATGATTTTTTATACCTTTCGACCATTGAAAATTGTCAAAAAAGGGTATACTAACTTTGTGCAAATATATGTAACAGGCAGAAGGAGGCCTCGGAGACCCCATAAAGTATATATATTCTTGCTCAGGAGTCGATTGAGCCACGTCCGTCTGTCTCAGCTATTACAAAAGCTAGGGACACCGAATTCAGCATGAAGATTCCTGTATACCATACGCAGATCAAGTTCAATTTGGAATAACACGCCTACCGCCCCCGCAAACCGACAATTTTGATTTACATTCGAAGTACTCATTTCTTAACGTTCTGCATTTGCATAAGTATAGATAGACACTATTTGAACTTATGCTTGAAATTGCAACCCAATCGGACAATAAACACTGAAGTTATTAGATAAACAATTTCGACCCTCCGACCAGCAAACAAGTTGTCGATGACGTCATAACTATATTACTGGACGAACAATGCGAGCGCGATCTGTTTCTCGTTTTCTTTTCCATGCACATGTCAATTACCGAAAATACATGTGCATATACGAGGTGTAAGTAAGGTACGTTATATTTTTAAGAAAAAATATTTATTTATTTATCAATATTTATGTTTTCTCCTTCAAAGTTATCACCCTCAGATACAATACACTTATGCCAACGGTTTTTCCAATCCTCAAAGCACTCTCTTTTCGGTATAGCCTTGAGCTCTTCCAGCGATGCAGTCTTTATCTCCTCAGTCGTTGCAAATCTCCGTCCTTTCATAGGTCTCTTTAGTTTTGAGAACAAGAAAAAGTCACATGGGGCCAAATCCGGTGAATATGGTGGCTGAGGCATGATTGTGGTGTTGTTTTTGGCCATAAAATCTCTCACAAGCAAAGATGAGTGAGCAGGGGCATTATCGTGATGCAAAAGCCATAAATTGTTTTTCCACAATTCTGGACGTTTTCTTCGTATTGCTTCTCCGAACGGCGTAAAACTTCAAGATAATACTGTTTATTGACCTTACGCCCATATGGTAGGAACTCCTGATACACCACGTCATGGTCATCGAAGAAAACAGTGAGTAAAACTTTGACATTTGATCGAGCTTGGCGTGCTTTTTTCGGTCTTGGCTCACCTGGGCTCTTCCATTGGGACGAATGGGCTTTGGTTTCGATATCATAACCATATGCTCATGGGTCATCGTTGACGTCATTCAACAGCTATTGAGCGATGCTCATGCGATGGTTCTTTTGGTCAAAATTGAGCAATTTTAGAACAAACTTCGCTGTGTAACGTCCAGTTCAAACTGAAACGGGGAGGAGCAAAAAAAAATAAAAATTTTAGAAAATCCTCAAAAGTATACTATAAATATTATAAAAATGGTGAAGTAGTTGGCTACACTAATAGACCTATAGGCCGGGTATAATTAGGAGAAAAATACCCAGATATCTTCAAGGGTCTAGAACGAAGCAGAGCTTGGTAGAAAGAAAGTAAAAGAAAGTGCAAGTCAGCATTAGCGAAAGAGTTGGCGCCAGAGATAGGCTGGAAAGCGGGAAAAGTGAAAAAGTGCAAAAGTGCAAAAGAAGTGAAAATTTTACAAAGTGGCTGGAGACATAGAGATACTTGAAAGAAAACGCCAGAAATTTCAACATCATTGGGTAAATTATTAATAGCATAAAGAATGGCCAAAAAGGATATATAAATAGGAAATATAAATTTTGGCAGAATTACATCAATTGGGACCGGACAGAGATTTGGACGTTGATTAAAGGCCCGTCACCAAGGGATATCCCGGTCAGGGCAGAAGACATTTCATCAAGCATCGGCAGATCTTCGAGCTCGGCCAAAATCATCATTTCTTAATAAGTATAGTCTAAATCAAGCACAGCATAATAAGGAGCAGTTTAAAAGCAGGCTTTGCAACTCCGCTAAGACGGAGTAGCATTTCCGTATCCCCTAAAAGGCAGCAAAAATATAAGAATTTAGCGAATAGCCAAATTGCGATTTCGCGCTAAGTGACCACTCGGTCAATCATAGAACCAGAAGAAAAGAAAATGTGCCATTAGGTAGATAATTCCATTGTCTAATAATTTCAATTGTCAGCCCGCGCTATAATTATACAAAAGCCAGATCATTAACAATTTTATAATGGGAATAATTGAATGATGCCCACCTTGAATTCTACCACATACTTTTGAGAGCAACAAAAATAGAAATAATAGTAATAGGATTAATTATAGAGAAATGTTCTTTTAATTTAAGTTTTTATTCCTAATATCATTTATAATAATTCATGTGTTAAAATAAGAAGTATGTTCACTTTAGGTTGTTGTCTCTTTCCCCTCAACGTTTGTTATTTAAAATGTCTATATTGAAGGTTTTGTTGCTAAGTGCTATATTTTAAATTTTGTAAAAGAACTTTAAACAAACAGGTGCCGAGCCAGAGATCGATCTTTCGCCGACGGAATCACCGTAAGTAAAATCATCTATTTTATTATGTTTGAAATATAGACAAAGCAACCAAAAATTTATACTTCAAAAGGAAATAGTTTACATCTCCTTTTAAATAACAGCCAAAAGTAGGCAATAAAATTTGAGAGTTTTTTTTTTTTGTTAATGAATTGCAGTTTTTAACAACGCCTCTAAAACTATGGCAAAAGAAACATACAACAAGTGAACAAACAGCTGATTTAGCCAGTAGACTTTATTTTTAAATTAATTATTTATACAATTTCGTTTTATATGTTAGTGTCATGTCAGGTTATAAGTTTAAATGGTTTAAATGTTAGGTGTAATTTTTTTTAAATATGAAATAAATTAATTATAACGATTGAATCCAAGCTAATGTAATCTCTAAAAGGGGTCGCCATCCAAGATGCACCCACAGGAATGGGGCGACCAAAGGCAGGGCGGGCTAAACTGGCCACATAACATCTGTGTGCCAACCTTATACTCTAGTTTGCCAATATTACCTATGCAAAGTGAAGGGTTGCAGATATCTCTCCGACGTCTTAGTTCGTTATCGTCAGCACGTAATTTTATATAAATTATAATGTAGGCCTTGGACTTGGCCATTTTAAGGATCACCACCCCTTAGCCGACGAGCAGGAGCCGGAAATTTAAACGTGCGGTCAAGTCCATGAATTCCAACAGCCTATAGGGAATGGCAACCAATTGCCAACCGTTACAGTTATAATTTATTTTGGCGCCCAACAAGTGGAGCCTTACTTTGGTAGGACTCACTAATGCAACCCAAAACTTTTCTATAATTTTAAATTTCCTGTCCATTGCCATTGTCACAAATGGATGGAATGCATTTAATTTGCAGCAGGCAGAAAATGCCCACTGTGATGTCAAGGTATTGGTCTCTCTTCAAGCTGAAATTTGATACGGCCAATTTGGATTCTCGATACAAAGATTAAGGATTTGTCGAGCCAGTTGGTACGGGTTAAATTGTCAGTCTTGAATATAATCGCTTCGAGTTGTAGATCGGACCTGAAGGGTGGTGTTGGATGGATTCAAGCAGCTGATTATAAATTAGGGCTTGCCAGCAACATCAAAGTTCAACAGAGTTTTGATCACACGAGTGATTTTTATCTAATCAAAATTTTTTTTTCAATAGACGCAAACAAAAGTATAAGGAATAAAGAGATTACAGCAGTGAGGGTTCAATTTACTTATGAATTTTATTATTTGATTTATTACAATTTTATTAGTGTTGATTTATTATTTGAATAATTATTATATTTTATTTTTGTCTTTTATTTGAATGAATTCGAGTAATTGAATTTATACAAATTTTTTTTAAATCGATACTTGAATGATACATTTTAATTGTCTATCTAAAAAAATTTCTTTTGCTTATCAATTTGTTTTACATTTATTTAAATTTTTTCTTTTAAACATTTATCAATTATTTAATTAGGATTTTTCATTATTTCAATAAATTTCGTGTTCGAGTGATTAGTTCTATTCGTTATTTTTTTAATTTATGGTTGTCAAGAGTTTTTGCGTTTCTTAATTTTGTTAACAATTTGAGTGCGGGTTCCTGATCAGATTACATTTTATTACAGAGTTTTGATTAATTTTGATTTTCCTTTAGAATTACAATTACAAATCATTAGTAGTTATGCCGCTAACAAGGTCAAACGAAGACTTAACTGCAACTGGCAATCAGACTGTCTGTAGCATATGTTCTGCGATAGTGCTAAACCCAAGTGATAGCCAAAAGACACCCTGCGGTCACGAATTTCATAAAACGTGTATAAAATCGCATATTAAGTCGAGTAGCAACTGTCCCATTTGCAAAGTTAGTTGGACCCCAGCTGCTAAACAGGCGACAAATTCTCCTGCATACGGAACTAGATCTCAATCGGCAGTAGCGACGGTTACAGCAGCTAGTATGGCAGAGGAGCCAGCGTCTTCATCAGCATCTGCGAAGTTAACATCAGATTTAATTAGTAGAATGCAAAATCAGATTATGTCCGCACTTACTGTGCAAATAACCAAGCTGATAGAGGAAAATGTCGAAGCTTGTGTCAGCCGTAGGAGCGTGACGCCTCAGCGCAGTGAAAACGAGTACACTGGTTCGAATGGACTGGTAGGATTGCTGGAAGAAGTTCCTCCTGTGATTATTCCACCTGCCAGACCAGCGTCAATATCTCAGGGTAGTTACCAATCCGATCTGCTGCAAAGACCAGACAAAGTGGGTCACATTTTGAATGGTTGGAAACTGAAATTTACGGGTGAGGGGTTATCCATAGACAATTTTATATATAGAGTGGAAGCATTAACTCACCAAACGTTAGACGGAAATTTTAGTATCCTTTGCAATAATGCAAGCTCGCTATTTGAGGGAAAGGCAGCTGAATTCTACTGGCGACATCACAAAGCAGTAGGCCAAGTGCGTTGGGACATATTATGTGAAGCGCTTCGTAAGCAATTTCGGGATCAACGGGATGACGCGGATGTGGAAGACCTTATCCGTGGTCGAAAACAAAAGGCAAATGAGTCCTTTGAGGCATTTTACGATGATATAGCCCGATTAATTGATCAAATGGAGAGACCGATAACAAAAACAAGTTTGGTTAGAATTTTAAAAGCAAACTTACTCCCAGATATAAGGCATGAGATCTTACATTTGGATATCAGTTCCGTATCCGAACTGCGTGATGTTTGCAGGAGACGAGAGGCGTTCCTTGAAGACATCAAACCACAAATGAGTAGCAGCAAAGCGGTTTCGTTTAGGCGTAACGTGGCAGAAATAGTCGAGTGCGATGAGGCATTAGATCAAGAGGAGCGAGAGAAAGAAGAAATAGGAGCACTGGCGTTAATTTGTTGGAATTGTAGAAAGGAAGGCCATAGGTATCAAGATTGTTTGGCTGAACGACGAGTCTTTTGTTACGGGTGTGGCGCAGATAAAATCTACAAGCCCAATTGTGCCCGCTGCCAAGCAAAAAACTCGAAAGGCAGCACACCGTTTTCACACAGACAAATGAACTCGAGTGTGCAGCCTCGAACAATTCAAAACAAGGATTAGAGGATTCGTCAATAATTCCTGCCATTTCTTATGCAGAGCCCATTATGAACATACCACGAATATTAATTCCAACCATATCCTATAGTTGCAAGTCGCACTCACGCAGTTCTAAACGCCTTAGATCATTTTGGAAAGGAGTAAAGAATATAGGGAATGTAACGTCCAGTTCAAACTGAAACGGGGAGGAGCAAAAAAAAAATAAAAATTTTAGAAAATCCTCAAAAGTATACTATAAATATTATAAAAATGGTGAAGTAGTTGGCTACACTAATAGACCTATAGGCCAGGTATAATTAGGAGAAAAATACCCAGATATCTTCAAGGGTCTAGAACGAAGCAGAGCTTGGTAGAAAGAAAGTAAAAGAAAGTGCAAGTCAGCATTAGCGAAAGAGTTGGCGCCAGAGATAGGCTGGAAAGCGGGAAAAGTGAAAAAGTGCAAAAGTGCAAAAGAAGTGAAAATTTTACAAAGTGGCTGGAGACATAGAGATACTTGAAAGAAAACGCCAGAAATTTCAACATCATTGGGTAAATTATTAATAGCATAAAGAATGGCCAAAAAGGATATATAAATAGGAAATATAAATTTTGGCAGAATTACATCAATTGGGACCGGACAGAGATTTGGACGTTGATTAAAGGCCCGTCACCAAGGGATATCCCGGTCAGGGCAGAAGACATTTCATCAAGCATCGGCAGATCTTCGAGCTCGGCCAAAATCATCATTTCTTAATAAGTATAGTCTAAATCAAGCACAGCATAATAAGGAGCAGTTTAAAAAGCAGGCTTTGCAACTCCGCTAAGACGGAGTAGCATTTCCGTATCCCCTAAAAGGCAGCAAAAATATAAGAATTTAGCGAAT
Source organism: Zaprionus ornatus (assembly GCA_018904035.1). Lineage (NCBI taxonomy): Eukaryota > Metazoa > Arthropoda > Insecta > Diptera > Drosophilidae > Zaprionus > Zaprionus ornatus. The sequence goes on from JAEIFZ010000002.1 coordinate 26,971,366, forward strand.
AGCCAAATTGCGATTTCGCGCTAAGTGACCACTCGGTCAATCATAGAGCCAGAAGAAAAGAAAATGTGCCATTAGGTAGATAATTCCATTGTCTAATAATTTCAATTGTCAGCCCGCGCTATAATTATACAACAGCCAGATCATTAACAATTTTATAATGGGAATAATTGAATGATGCCCACCTTGAATTCTACCACATACTTTTGAGAGCAACAAAATAGAAATAATAGTAATAGGAATAATTATAGAGAAATGTTCTATTAATTTAAGTTTTTATCTGTAGAATCATTTATAATAATTCATGTGTAAAAATAAGAAGTATGTTCACTTTAGGTTGTTGTCTCTTTCCCCTCAACGTTTGTTATTTAAAAATGTCTATATTGAAGGTTTTGTTGCTAAGTGCTATATTTTAAATTTTGTAAAAGAACTTTAAACAAACAGGTGCCGAGCCAGAGATCGATCTTTCGCCGACGGAATCACCGTAAGTAAAATCATCTATTTTATTATGTTTGAAATATAGACAAAGCAACCAAAAATTTATACTTCAAAAGGAAATAGTTTACATCTCCTTTTAAATAACAGCCAAAAGTAGGCAATAAAATTTGAGAGTTTTTTTGTTAATGAATTGCAGTTTTTAACAACGCCTCTAAAACTATGGCAAAAGAAACATACAACAAGTGAACAAACAGCTGATTTAGCCAGTAGACTTTATTTTTAAATTAATTATTTATACAATTTCGTTTTATATTTTAGTGTCATGTCAGGTTATAAGTTTAAATTGTTTAAATGTTAGGTGTAATTTTTTTTAAATATGAAAATAAATTAATTATAACGATTGAACCCAAGCTAATGTAATCTCTAAAAGGGGTCGCCATCCAAGATGCACCCACAGGAATGGGGCGACCAAAGGCAGGGCGGGCTAAACTGGCCACATAACATCTGTGTGCCAACCTTATACTCTAGTTTGCCAATATTACCTATGCAAAGTGAAGGGTTGCAGATATCTCTCCGACGTCTTAGTTCGTTATCGTCAGCACGTAATTTTATATAAATTATAATGTAGGCCTTGGACTTGGCCATTTTAAGGATCACCACCCCTTAGCCGACGAGCAGGAGCCGGAAATTTAAACGTGCGGTCAAGTCTATGAATTCCAACAGCCTATAGGGAATGGCAACCAATTGCCAACCGTTACAGTTATAATTTATTTTGGCGCCCAACAAGTGGAGCCTTACTTTGGTAGGACTCACTAATGCAACCCAAAACTTTTCTATAATTTTAAATTTCCTGTCCATTGCCATTGTCACAAATGGATGGAATGCATTTAATTTGCAGCAGGCAGAAAATGCCCACTGTTGATGTCAAGGTATTGGTCTCTCTTCAAGCTGAAATTTGATACGGCCAATTTGGATTCTCGATACAAAGATTAAGGATTTGTCGAGCCAGTTGGTACGGGTTAAATTGTCAGTCTTGAATATAATCGCTTCGAGTTGTAGATCGGACCTGAAGGGTGGTGTTGGATGGATTCAAGCAGCTGATTATAAATTAGGGCTTGCCAGCAACATCAAAGTTCAACAGAGTTTTGATCACACGAGTGATTTTTATCTAATCAAAATTTTTTTTCAATAGACGCAAACAAAAGTATAAGGAATAAAGAGATTACAGCAGTGAGGGTTCAATTTACTTATGAATTTTATTATTTGAATAATTATTATATTTTATTTTTGTCTTTTATTTGAATGAATTCGAGTAATTGAATTTATACAAATTTTTTTAAATCGATACTTGAATGATACATTTTAATTGTCTATCTAAAAAAATTTCTTTTGCTTATCAATTTGTTTTACATTTATTTAAATTTTTTCTTTTAAACATTTATCAATTATTTAATTAGGATTTTTCATTATTTCAATAAATTTCGTGTTCGAGTGATTAGTTCTATTCGTTATTTTTTTAATTTATGGTTGTCAAGAGTTTTTGCGTTTCTTAATTTTGTTAACAATTTGAGTGCGGGTTCCTGATCAGATTACATTTTATTACAGAGTTTTGATTAATTTTGATTCTCCTTTAGAATTACAATTACAAATCATTAGTAGTTATGCCGCTAACAAGGTCAAACGAAGACTTAACTGCAACTGGCAATCAGACTGTCTGTAGCATATGTTCTGCGATAGTGCTAAACCCAAGTGATAGCCAAAAGACACCCTGCGGTCACGAATTTCATAAAACGTGTATAAAATCGCATATTAAGTCGAGTAGCAACTGTCCCATTTGCAAAGTTAGTTGGACCCCAGCTGCTAAACAGGCGACAAATTCTCCTGCATACGGAACTAGATCTCAATCGGCAGTAGCGACGGTTACAGCAGCTAGTATGGCAGAGGAGCCAGCGTCTTCATCAGCATCTGCGAAGTTAACATCAGATTTAATTAGTAGAATGCAAAATCAGATTATGTCCGCACTTACTGTGCAAATAACCAAGCTGATAGAGGAAAATGTCGAAGCTTGTGTCAGCCGTAGGAGCGTGACGCCTCAGCGCAGTGAAAACGAGTACACTGGTTCGAATGGACTGGTAGGATTGCTGGAAGAAGTTCCTCCTGTGATTATTCCACCTGCCAGACCAGCGTCAATATCTCAGGGTAGTTACCAATCCGATCTGCTGCAAAGACCAGACAAAGTGGGTCACATTTTGAATGGTTGGAAACTGAAATTTACGGGTGAGGGGTTATCCATAGACAATTTTATATATAGAGTGGAAGCATTAACTCACCAAACGTTAGACGGAAATTTTAGTATCCTTTGCAATAATGCAAGCTCGCTATTTGAGGGAAAGGCAGCTGAATTCTACTGGCGACATCACAAAGCAGTAGGCCAAGTGCGTTGGGACATATTATGTGAAGCGCTTCGTAAGCAATTTCGGGATCAACGGGATGACGCGGAGGTGGAAGACCTTATCCGTGGTCGAAAACAAAAGGCAAATGAGTCCTTTGAGGCATTTTACGATGATATAGCCCGATTAATTGATCAAATGGAGAGACCGATAACAAAAACAAGTTTGGTTAGAATTTTAAAAGCAAACTTACTCCCAGATATAAGGCATGAGATCTTACATTTGGATATCAGTTCCGTATCCGAACTGCGTGATGTTTGCAGGAGACGAGAGGCGTTCCTTGAAGACATCAAACCACAAATGAGTAGCAGCAAAGCGGTTTCGTTTAGGCGTAACGTGGCAGAAATAGTCGAGTGCGATGAGGCATTAGATCAAGAGGAGCGAGAGAAAGAAGAAATAGGAGCACTGGCGTTAATTTGTTGGAATTGTAGGAAGGAAGGCCATAGGTATCAAGATTGTTTGGCTGAACGACGAGTCTTTTGTTACGGGTGTGGCGCAGATAAAATCTACAAGCCCAATTGTGCCCGCTGCCAAGCAAAAAACTCGAAAGGCAGCACACCGTTTTCACACAGACAAATGAACTCGAGTGTGCAGCCTCGAACAATTCAAAACAAGGATTAGAGGATTCGTCAATAATTCCTGCCATTTCTTATGCAGAGCCCATTATGAACATACCACGAATATTAATTCCAACCATATCCTATAGTTGCAAGTCGCACTCACGCAGTTCTAAACGCCTTAGATCATTTTGGAAAGGAGTAAAGAATATAGGGAAGGCTGTGAGTAGATTGTCGGCGCTAGAACTAAATGCTGCAGATCCACGTCCATATGCTAGAGTTAAATTATTAGAGCGCGAAATTTTCGGATTATTAGATTCGGGCCGCTACGATGACCTGCATCGGTGGAAGCTTAGCCAAGGAACTGTTAGAGAAAAAAATCACGTTTAAAAGGCTTCACTCAGATGCGAGTACAGCAGATGGAAATAAGCAACAAATAGTAGGAATTTTGCGAACCGAAATTAATTACAGAAATTTAAATAAATTAATAAGTATATATATAATTCCAACTTTACGGTTAGATTTATATTTAGGTATAGATTTTTGGCAGCTATACGACTTACTGCCAACTGATTTATCAGTGTCAGCAATTAGCCAAGAAGAAAATAAGCATAAACTCTCTAGTGTACAAAAACAAAAGTTGGAAAAAGTTATAAACTTATTTCCATCTTTTGCAGAGGAAGGATTAGGTAGGACAACCATATTGTCACATAATATAGATGTAGGAACAGCTAAGCCGATAAAACAGAGACACTATCCAGTGTCGCCAGCCATGGAGAAACTTATGTATACCGAAGTAGACAGGATGTTGCAGTTAGGGGTGATTGAGGAATCGGAAAGCGCATGGTCCTCGCCAATTGTGATTGTTAATAAGCCAGGAAAGATTCGGTTATGCCTAGACAGTCGGAAAATAAACTCAGTAACGGAAAAGGATGCGTTTCCTCTGCCTCAAATTGGGGGTATACTTAGCAGATTGCCTAGAGCTGAATTCATAACCAGTCTAGATTTAAAAGACGCTTTTTGGCAGATACTCTTAGACATAAATTCTCGACCTATAACTGCTTTCACAGTCCCCGGACGCCCACTTTACCAATTTAAAGTAATGCCTTTTGGGCTTTGCAATGCACCGCAAACAATGTCACGCTTAATGGACAAAGTCATCTCTCCTCAGTTACGAAATGAGGTTTTTATTTATTTAGATGATTTGCTGGTTGTGTCAGCGGATTTCGAACGACATTTAGACGTCCTTAAGGAAGTTGCAAACAATCTCAGACGAGCAAATTTGACGATAAATGTTGGAAAAAGTCATTTTTGTAAACGAGAGGTTAACTATTTGGGACACATAGTGGGAAATGGAGGCATAAGGACTGATCCCGAAAAGATTTCAGCAATAAAGAACTTCCCAGTTCCTAAAACAATTAAAGCCTTGAGGAGTTTCTTGGGCTTATGTGGCTGGTATCGCAAATTTATCGCAAACTTTGCTGATGTAACAGCTCCTTTAACAGACCTGTTATCTACAAAAAAACAGTTTGCTTTTACGGCGGAGGCCTTGTCTGCTTTTGATAATTTAAAATCCAAACTCAGTGAAGCACCAATCCTGCAAAGCCCAGACTTCTCAAAGCCGTTCTTTATCCATTGCGACGCTTGTAAAACAGGAGTGGGAGGGGTGTTGGTTCAAGTATCAGAAGAGGGCGATGAAATGCCTATCGCCTATGTGTCCAAGAAATTAAACAAAGCACAGCAAGCATATTCGGTAACTGAGCAGGAATGCTTAGCTGCTCTGGTTTGCCTAAAAACTTTTCGGCCATATGTCGAAGGCCATGAGTTTACAATTATCACTGATCACGCTTCGCTAAAATGGTTGATGACTCAAACTGACCTGAGCAGTAGATTGGCAAGGTGGGCTCTAAAATTACAAGGCTATAAATTTCAAATAGTGCATAGGAAGGGAAAGCTTAATGTGGTACCGGATACTTTGTCACGTATTACCGACGAAAATATAGCGTCAGTGGACGGTCAAGACGGTACATTAGTGGATTTAAAATCCCCACATTTCGTCTCTGAAGAGTATGTGAAATTTAGAGAACGAATTGAGACCATGCAAGCAAAGTTTCCCGACTTAAAAGTTGAAGATGGTTATGTGTATCGGCGAACTGAACATACTATTGGCGAGGTCCTACACGACGTTTATGTTTGGAAGCTATGGATACCGAAGGCAATGACAAAAGAAGTCATAGCCAAAGCACATGACTCGGTCTTATGTGCACATGGAGGTATCCACAAAACCATTGAGAGGTTGAGAAAATATTATTTCTGGCCAGGATTGGTGGAAGACGTAAAGGCTTTTATCAACAATTGTGAAGTTTGCAAAACTTCAAAAGCACCGAACAAAGTACTTCGACCACCAATGGGAAAGTTAATTGAGAGTCAAAGGTTCTTCCAGCGCCTTTATATCGACTTTCTTGGGCCTTATCCACGTTCACGCGGTGGGAAAATAGGTATTTTTATAGTGCTCGATCACTTCTCAAAGTTTGTGTGCCTTAAGGCAGTTAAGAAAATGTCAGCGGATGTAATATTAGATTACATGGAGAAGGAGCTCTTTTATACATTCGGTGTGCCTGAAGTAGTGTTTTCAGACAATGGTTCACAGTTTAGGTCTGACAAGTTTAAAAAACTGCTAATTCGTTTTCAAATAAGTCACATGCTGTCTGCTGTGCATGCACCTCAGGCAAACGCTTCCGAACGCGTAAACCGGTCAATTATTGCAGCTATAAGGTCATATATAAAACCAGATCAGAAGGACTGGGATGCAAGCCTGAGCCAAATATCGTGCGCTTTAAGATCGGGTATACATTCAGCAATTGGCACTACGCCATATTATATGGCATTTGGTCAACAAATGATATTGTCTGGATCCACTTACTCTCTGTTGAGAAAATTAGAGTTGCTAGAGGATAGATCGCTGCCTTTTACACGGGAAGATTCTTTAGAAATTATACGGAAAAGAGCAGGAGATGTTATGAAAAGGCAACATGACAAAAACGAAAGATTGTATAATTTACGCTCAAAGGCCATTGAATTTAAAGAAGGAGACGAAGTGTTCAGGCGGAACTTTAAACAGAGCGACTTTCAAACTGGTTATAATGCTAAACTGGGGCCAAAGTTTGTAAAAGCTAGAATTCGGAGAAAGTTGGGGAATGCCAATTACGAGCTTGAGGACTTGCAGGGTAACTTTATCGGCAACTACCATGCCAAAGATATTCGGCAGTAGCTTTGAGGTTACAGATGATCAGCCTTGTGAATAAAATGATCCCCAAGTCTGATTTTAGCAGGGGGGAATTTGTAACGTCCAGTTCAAACTGAAACGGGGAGGCGAAAAAAAATAAAAATTTTAGAAAATCCTCAAAAGTATACTATAAATATTATAAAAATGGTGAAGTAGTTGGCTACACTAATAGACCTATAGGCCAGGTATAATTAGGAGAAAAATACCCAGATATCTTCAAGGGTCTAGAACGAAGCAGAGCTTGGTAGAAAGAAAGTAAAAGAAAGTGCAAGTCAGCATTAGCGAAAGAGTTGGCGCCAGAGATAGGCTGGAAAGCGGGAAAAGTGAAAAAGTGCAAAAGTGCAAAAGAAGTGAAAATTTTACAAAGTGGCTGGAGACATAGAGATACTTGAAAGAAAACGCCAGAAATTTCAACATCATTGGGTAAATTATTAATAGCATAAAGAATGGCCAAAAAGGATATATAAATAGGAAATATAAATTTTGGCAGAATTACATCAATTGGGACCGGACAGAGATTTGGACGTTGATTAAAGGCCCGTCACCAAGGGATATCCCGGTCAGGGCAGAAGACATTTCATCAAGCATCGGCAGATCTTCGAGCTCGGCCAAAATCATCATTTCTTAATAAGTATAGTCTAAATCAAGCACAGCATAATAAGGAGCAGTTTAAAAACAGGCTTTGCAACTCCGCTAAGACGGAGTAGCATTTCCGTATCCCCTAAAAGGCAGCAAAAATATAAGAATTTAGCGAATAGCCAAATTGCGATTTCGCGCTAAGTGACCACTCGGTCAATCATAGAGCCAGAAGAAAAGAAAATGTGCCATTAGGTAGATAATTCCATTGTCTAATAATTTCAATTGTCAGCCCGCGCTATAATTATACAACAGCCAGATCATTAACAATTTTATAATGGGAATAATTGAATGATGCCCACCTTGAATTCTACCACATACTTTTGAGAGCAACAAAATAGAAATAATAGTAATAGGAATAATTATAGAGAAATGTTCTATTAATTTAAGTTTTTATCTGTAGAATCATTTATAATAATTCATGTGTAAAAATAAGAAGTATGTTCACTTTAGGTTGTTGTCTCTTTCCCCTCAACGTTTGTTATTTAAAAATGTCTATATTGAAGGTTTTGTTGCTAAGTGCTATATTTTAAATTTTGTAAAAGAACTTTAAACAAACAGGTGCCGAGCCAGAGATCGATCTTTCGCCGACGGAATCACCGTAAGTAAAATCATCTATTTTATTATGTTTGAAATATAGACAAAGCAACCAAAAATTTATACTTCAAAAGGAAATAGTTTACATCTCCTTTTAAATAACAGCCAAAAGTAGGCAATAAAATTTGAGAGTTTTTTTTTGTTAATGAATTGCAGTTTTTAACAACGCCTCTAAAACTATGGCAAAAGAAACATACAACAAGTGAACAAACAGCTGATTTAGCCAGTAGACTTTATTTTTAAATTAATTATTTATACAATTTCGTTTTATATTTTAGTGTCATGTCAGGTTATAAGTTTAAATTGTTTAAATGTTAGGTGTAATTTTTTTTAAATATGAAAATAAATTAATTATAACGATTGAACCCAAGCTAATGTAATCTCTAAAAGGGGTCGCCATCCAAGATGCACCCACAGGAATGGGGCGACCAAAGGCAGGGCGGGCTAAACTGGCCACATAACATCTGTGTGCCAACCTTATACTCTAGTTTGCCAATATTACCTATGCAAAGTGAAGGGTTGCAGATATCTCTCCGACGTCTTAGTTCGTTATCGTCAGCACGTAATTTTATATAAATTATAATGTAGGCCTTGGACTTGGCCATTTTAAGGATCACCACCCCTTAGCCGACGAGCAGGAGCCGGAAATTTAAACGTGCGGTCAAGTCTATGAATTCCAACAGCCTATAGGGAATGGCAACCAATTGCCAACCGTTACAGGAAGGCTGTGAGTAGATTGTCGGCGCTAGAACTAAATGCTGCAGATCCACGTCCATATGCTAGAGTTAAATTATTAGAGCGCGAAATTTTCGGATTATTAGATTCGGGCGCTACGATGACCTGCATCGGTGGAAGCTTAGCCAAGGAACTGTTAGAGAAAAAAATCACGTTTAAAAGGCTTCACTCAGATGCGAGTACAGCAGATGGAAATAAGCAACAAATAGTAGGAATTTTGCGAACCGAAATTAATTACAGAAATTTAAATAAATTAATAAGTATATATATAATTCCAACTTTACGGTTAGATTTATATTTAGGTATAGATTTTTGGCAGCTATACGACTTACTGCCAACTGATTTATCAGTGTCAGCAATTAGCCAAGAAGAAAATAAGCATAAACTCTCTAGTGTACAAAAACAAAAGTTGGAAAAAGTTATAAACTTATTTCCATCTTTTGCAGAGGAAGGATTAGGTAGGACAACCATATTGTCACATAATATAGATGTAGGAACAGCTAAGCCGATAAAACAGAGACACTATCCAGTGTCGCCAGCCATGGAGAAACTTATGTATACCGAAGTAGACAGGATGTTGCAGTTAGGGGTGATTGAGGAATCGGAAAGCGCATGGTCCTCGCCAATTGTGATTGTTAATAAGCCAGGAAAGATTCGGTTATGCCTAGACAGTCGGAAAATAAACTCAGTAACGGAAAAGGATGCGTTTCCTCTGCCTCAAATTGGGGGGTATACTTAGCAGATTGCCTAGAGCTGAATTCATAACCAGTCTAGATTTAAAAGACGCTTTTTGGCAGATACTCTTAGACATAAATTCTCGACCTATAACTGCTTTCACAGTCCCCGGACGCCCACTTTACCAATTTAAAGTAATGCCTTTTGGGCTTTGCAATGCACCGCAAACAATGTCACGCTTAATGGACAAAGTCATCTCTCCTCAGTTACGAAATGAGGTTTTTATTTATTTAGATGATTTGCTGGTTGTGTCAGCGGATTTCGAACGACATTTAGACGTCCTTAAGGAAGTTGCAAACAATCTCAGACGAGCAAATTTGACGATAAATGTTGGAAAAAGTCATTTTTGTAAACGAGAGGTTAACTATTTGGGACACATAGTGGGAAATGGAGGCATAAGGACTGATCCCGAAAAGATTTCAGCAATAAAGAACTTCCCAGTTCCTAAAACAATTAAAGCCTTGAGGAGTTTCTTGGGCTTATGTGGCTGGTATCGCAAATTTATCGCAAACTTTGCTGATGTAACAGCTCCTTTAACAGACCTGTTATCTACAAAAAAACAGTTTGCTTTTACGGCGGAGGCCTTGTCTGCTTTTGATAATTTAAAATCCAAACTCAGTGAAGCACCAATCCTGCAAAGCCCAGACTTCTCAAAGCCGTTCTTTATCCATTGCGACGCTTGTAAAACAGGAGTGGGAGGGGTGTTGGTTCAAGTATCAGAAGAGGGCGATGAAATGCCTATCGCCTATGTGTCCAAGAAATTAAACAAAGCACAGCAAGCATATTCGGTAACTGAGCAGGAATGCTTAGCTGCTCTGGTTTGCCTAAAAACTTTTCGGCCATATGTCGAAGGCCATGAGTTTACAATTATCACTGATCACGCTTCGCTAAAATGGTTGATGACTCAAACTGACCTGAGCAGTAGATTGGCAAGGTGGGCTCTAAAATTACAAGGCTATAAATTTCAAATAGTGCATAGGAAGGGAAAGCTTAATGTGGTACCGGATACTTTGTCACGTATTACCGACGAAAATATAGCGTCAGTGGACGGTCAAGACGGTACATTAGTGGATTTAAAATCCCCACATTTCGTCTCTGAAGAGTATGTGAAATTTAGAGAACGAATTGAGACCATGCAAGCAAAGTTTCCCGACTTAAAAGTTGAAGATGGTTATGTGTATCGGCGAACTGAACATACTATTGGCGAGGTCCTACACGACGTTTATGTTTGGAAGCTATGGATACCGAAGGCAATGACAAAAGAAGTCATAGCCAAAGCACATGACTCGGTCTTATGTGCACATGGAGGTATCCACAAAACCATTGAGAGGTTGAGAAAATATTATTTCTGGCCAGGATTGGTGGAAGACGTAAAGGCTTTTATCAACAATTGTGAAGTTTGCAAAACTTCAAAAGCACCGAACAAAGTACTTCGACCACCAATGGGAAAGTTAATTGAGAGTCAAAGGTTCTTCCAGCGCCTTTATATCGACTTTCTTGGGCCTTATCCACGTTCACGCGGTGGGAAAATAGGTATTTTTATAGTGCTCGATCACTTCTCAAAGTTTGTGTGCCTTAAGGCAGTTAAGAAAATGTCAGCGGATGTAATATTAGATTACATGGAGAAGGAGCTCTTTTATACATTCGGTGTGCCTGAAGTAGTGTTTTCAGACAATGGTTCACAGTTTAGGTCTGACAAGTTTAAAAAACTGCTAATTCGTTTTCAAATAAGTCACATGCTGTCTGCTGTGCATGCACCTCAGGCAAACGCTTCCGAACGCGTAAACCGGTCAATTATTGCAGCTATAAGGTCATATATAAAACCAGATCAGAAGGACTGGGATGCAAGCCTGAGCCAAATATCGTGCGCTTTAAGATCGGGTATACATTCAGCAATTGGCACTACGCCATATTATATGGCATTTGGTCAACAAATGATATTGTCTGGATCCACTTACTCTCTGTTGAGAAAATTAGAGTTGCTAGAGGATAGATCGCTGCCTTTTACACGGGAAGATTCTTTAGAAATTATACGGAAAAGAGCAGGTGATGTTATGAAAAGGCAACATGACAAAAACGAAAGATTGTATAATTTACGCTCAAAGGCCATTGAATTTAAAGAAGGAGACGAAGTGTTCAGGCGGAACTTTAAACAGAGCGACTTTCAAACTGGTTATAATGCTAAACTGGGGCCAAAGTTTGTAAAAGCTAGAATTCGGAGAAAGTTGGGGAATGCCAATTACGAGCTTGAGGACTTGCAGGGTAACTTTATCGGCAACTACCATGCCAAAGATATTCGGCAGTAGCTTTGAGGTTACAGATGATCAGCCTTGTGAATAAAATGATCCCCAAGTCTGATTTTAGCAGGGGGGAATTTGTAACGTCCAGTTCAAACTGAAACGGGGAGGAGCAAAAAAAAATAAAAATTTTAGAAAATCCTCAAAAGTATACTATAAATATTATAAAAATGGTGAAGTAGTTGGCTACACTAATAGACCTATAGGCCGGGTATAATTAGGAGAAAAATACCCAGATATCTTCAAGGGTCTAGAACGAAGCAGAGCTTGGTAGAAAGAAAGTAAAAGAAAGTGCAAGTCAGCATTAGCGAAAGAGTTGGCGCCAGAGATAGGCTGGAAAGCGGGAAAAGTGAAAAAGTGCAAAAGTGCAAAAGAAGTGAAAATTTTACAAAGTGGCTGGAGACATAGAGATACTTGAAAGAAAACGCCAGAAATTTCAACATCATTGGGTAAATTATTAATAGCATAAAGAATGGCCAAAAAGGATATATAAATAGGAAATATAAATTTTGGCAGAATTACATCAATTGGGACCGGACAGAGATTTGGACGTTGATTAAAGGCCCGTCACCAAGGGATATCCCGGTCAGGGCAGAAGACATTTCATCAAGCATCGGCAGATCTTCGAGCTCGGCCAAAATCATCATTTCTTAATAAGTATAGTCTAAATCAAGCACAGCATAATAAGGAGCAGTTTAAAAAGCAGGCTTTGCAACTCCGCTAAGACGGAGTAGCATTTCCGTATCCCCTAAAAGGCAGCAAAAATATAAGAATTTAGCGAATAGCCAAATTGCGATTTCGCGCTAAGTGACCACTCGGTCAATCATAGAACCAGAAGAAAAGAAAATGTGCCATTAGGTAGATAATTCCATTGTCTAATAATTTCAATTGTCAGCCCGCGCTATAATTATACAAAAGCCAGATCATTAACAATTTTATAATGGGAATAATTGAATGATGCCCACCTTGAATTCTACCACATACTTTTGAGAGCAACAAAAATAGAAATAATAGTAATAGGATTAATTATAGAGAAATGTTCTTTTAATTTAAGTTTTTATTCCTAATATCATTTATAATAATTCATGTGTTAAAATAAGAAGTATGTTCACTTTAGGTTGTTGTCTCTTTCCCCTCAACGTTTGTTATTTAAAATGTCTATATTGAAGGTTTTGTTGCTAAGTGCTATATTTTAAATTTTGTAAAAGAACTTTAAACAAACAGGTGCCGAGCCAGAGATCGATCTTTCGCCGACGGAATCACCGTAAGTAAAATCATCTATTTTATTATGTTTGAAATATAGACAAAGCAACCAAAAATTTATACTTCAAAAGGAAATAGTTTACATCTCCTTTTAAATAACAGCCAAAAGTAGGCAATAAAATTTGAGAGTTTTTTTTTTTTTTAATGAATTGCAGTTTTTAACAACGCCTCTAAAACTATGGCAAAAGAAACATACAACAAGTGAACAAACAGCTGATTTAGCCAGTAGACTTTATTTTTAAATTAATTATTTATACAATTTCGTTTTATATGTTAGTGTCATGTCAGGTTATAAGTTTAAATGGTTTAAATGTTAGGTGTAATTTTTTTTAAATATGAAATAAATTAATTATAACGATTGAACCCAAGCTAATGTAATCTCTAAAAGGGGTCGCCATCCAAGATGCACCCACAGGAATGGGGCGACCAAAGGCAGGGCGGGCTAAACTGGCCACATAACATCTGTGTGCCAACCTTATACTCTAGTTTGCCAATATTACCTATGCAAAGTGAAGGGTTGCAGATATCTCTCCGACGTCTTAGTTCGTTATCGTCAGCACGTAATTTTATATAAATTATAATGTAGGCCTTGGACTTGGCCATTTTAAGGATCACCACCCCTTAGCCGACGAGCAGGAGCCGGAAATTTAAACGTGCGGTCAAGTCCATGAATTCCAACAGCCTATAGGGAATGGCAACCAATTGCCAACCGTTACAGCTGACACACGTCTCATGCCCATAACGTTAGAAAAAATGTCATGGCACGAGCAAAGCGATATACCCACATCCTCAGCAACTTCTCTGATAGTGATTCGACGATTTTCCAAAACAATTTTCTTCATTGCTTGAATAAAAATAAAATTTTTTCTAAGTTTGAACTTTTTAAACGTGTACGACGCTCATTTAATATAATTCCAGAGGTAGAAAATAATCTTTCGCTCGTCGCTGAGCTTGCCGGAATGGCTAAAATGTAACGGGCAAGTCTTTTCATTAATTTGAGGTCACTACATTTCCAAAACTCTAACACATTCTGGTCTGAAATGGCTGCATCCCACCGATTGTGCGGTTCGATTTTGCGGGCCTCCGGGCTTTTGCGGGCCTCCGGCATTTTTCTCTGGCCCGGGGCCACCCGCACGAAACTCGATTTTTAGGCACGAGCACGTTTTTTTTTTGGCAAAAGCCCGCGGGCCACGAAAAAAAGCACGGCCCGCGCCCACTTCTCTGTTGGTACTACCAACATAACAAAACAAAAAAATCGATAATCGAAAGTACATTTCCCGCGAAATTTGCAAAGTCACCTTTTTGAACACACCTCGTATGCTAACACTCAACCAGTAGGTTGCGTGGTAGATCGATATGAATGCATGCAAGTATTTACATGCATGTGTACATATTCATGATGTTCATAATATGCGTACGTGCACATATAATTATTATTTAATAATTCATATTTAGGGGTCGAGCTATCGATATTGGCCAATTTAAAATTTATAAAGAGATATCGATATATGTATACTGCTCACACCGTTTTTTGCCGTCTTTCGCGTGCTAGGAAATAAATTATTGGTAACGTATCGAAGTTTATGCAAGGTGGCAGCGCACTGCAGTGTTATGAATAATTTGTAGCTTGCGATTAGTATCATCAATTAGGAACTTTTTATGGCAACATATGTCGAAGGGTATCCCACTGTCGCGTGCCGCTCGACTGTTGCTCTAGTTTTCTATTGTAAACGAATTTGGAATTTCGTCAGAATGCTTAGAATTTCATCGCCTGACAGATTTGACAAGCCTCCAAGTTGAACAAGCAATGCCGGCAGCCAAAGATTACTTTTTCTATTTGTATATCTAATCTATCTAAATAATTACATTTGATGTGTTTTCATCCTCCATCTGTTTAGGCAATCTAATCCTTATCACTGAGTCACTTAATCTCTGTCATCCAACTCGTCCACTGACGCCCGCGTTTTTCAGTGACGGCCTGGGTCCAATTCCCGGGGTCCAATTTGTATTCAGATGGGTCTGGGTTTATGATTCGACAAAATAAAATCCAGACAACAACAAATTTACTACGATAATTTCTAATTCATTTACTATAAAAGCCGTTCGTACTTTTTGTCTGATACTGTCTAGACGTACCCACAGATCATACAACATGACTAAACTCTTAGAAAATTCTTTACTCAATCCCAAAACGCGGTATCAACTCCTAGCTACGCTTATAGGTAGGTCATGTCTAGCGGGGATAATCATTTCTGTATTCTGATTCCTAAATATACTTTGCGATTAGTTAACATTATAACCTTTGGACATGGGTTTGGAGTGGGATGGCTGTCACCAACCCTGACCAAAATACAGGGTCCCAATACTCCACTTAGCTTTCAAGTGAACATCGA
Source organism: Zaprionus ornatus (assembly GCA_018904035.1). Lineage (NCBI taxonomy): Eukaryota > Metazoa > Arthropoda > Insecta > Diptera > Drosophilidae > Zaprionus > Zaprionus ornatus. The sequence continues at coordinate 26,986,750 of JAEIFZ010000002.1, forward strand.
CGAGATATCCTGGCTGGGATCCATGCTTGGCCTGGGCAGTCTGTGTGGCAACTTGATTATAGCAATATCCTTGGAGCGATTGGGAAGGAAGTTTTGTATATATTTACTGGCAGGACCTTATGCGGTAAGCACAACAAATTATTCCACAGTCGGACAGTTCTCCTAAGCTAACTATGTTTACAGTGCCTGTGGGTCCTGACATACTGCGCCACTAATGTTGGTTACTTGTATGTTGCACGATTTTTCTGTGGGTTTACAGCAGGTGCGGGCTACCTGGTAATACCGATCTTCATCAGCGAGGTCGCATACAGCCGGTGAGTATTGTGAAGGCCCTTTTTACGTTTTAAAACTAATAGATAAGGATTGTCGTTTAGTATACGAGGTAAGTTGACTGCCATGATGCTGGTATCAGTAAATACGGGCACACTTATTGGCTATACACTCAGCACTCATCTGGACTACCACGTGGTACCGTTTGTGGGCATAAGTTTGCCAATAACATACTTTATTGCATGTCTCTTTCTACCCGAATCTGCTCCATATCTCTTGAGGAAAAGTCGCGTAACTGCAGCTGAAGAGTCCTTTAAGTACTATACAAATCACAAACATGGAATAAATACCGAGTTCGAAGAGCTACGGTTGGCAATAGATGCCCAGAATAATCAGAATTCAACACCTTTAAGCTACAAGGACCTAAGTAAGTTAAGATTATTCCACAGACTGAGAATTATGATATAGTGATTCTAATTTCTTGCACGTTTTTGTGTTTAATCTTTAGTCACCAAACCAGCTTTAAAAGCATTTGCGGCAGCTACTGTGCTCTCGGCAGGCTATCAGTTCAGCGGTGTCTTCAGCTTTATCAATTATATGTCGGATATATTTAAGGAATCCGGATCTGTACTCGATGTTAACACCAGTACAATTATTATTGGCGCTGTACAGATCCTAGGCTCTTATACCTCAACTATATTTGTGGATACGCTCGGGCGACGCATTTTGATGCTAATATCAACTTTGGGAACTTCCCTCGGCTGCATCGTTTTTGGACTCTTCACCTACTACGCCCAACAATATGATCTTAGCAACTTTAACTGGTTGCCCTTGGTGCTCATGATACTCATCATTTATTTGGCCAATGTTGGTCTGATTGGACTGTTTTTCGTTGTTCTGGTAGAACTGTTTCCAGTCAAGGTAAGGAAACATGAGTGCAAATATAGATGACATCATACTGTAGAGTAACGGTTCTATTATCTTCTTTTCCAACACAGATTCGCTCTCTTGCCACTTCCATTTCGGTTGTCATTCTCAGTGCTCTGATCTTCTGTACTCTAAAACTGTTTCCCCTGCTGATGCACTACTTTGGAATATCGGCAACCATGTGGTTTTCGGCAACTTCCAGTTTCCTCACTTTTGTGTACTTTTTGCTATTTCTTCCCGAGACCAAAGGCAAGTCTATGGTGCAAGACTAAGCCACAGCAGCGTTTCAATGTTTGATATTAATAAATTTACTCTGAAAGAAACTAAGACATTACATACACGTACAACTTTTATTGGAAGCGGTAAAAGGCTTTATCTGGCCTAATCTCTCATTAGGTAAAAGATACAATTCATCCAGCTTTCCAGTCTAGACAAGTCTCTATCTTTGCTCTCGCGCCACGAACTATCTGTCAGTCGAAGAATGAGGAGCATCGCGTCACAAACACCATGAAGTTGACAGTGGGAACAAATTTGGAAAATGCCAACGGGCTTCTACATCGTAGAAACCGTTACCAGCTACTGGCCACGGTTATTGGTAGGATCAATTAGATATTCATCTTACATTGAGCTAATTTTAATATTATTTTCGCAGTGACCTTATCGACATTTTCACATGGTGCAGGCGTAGGATGGATGACTCCAACGATGAGACTCCTGCAAACTGATGAGTCGCCGCTTACTTTCGCATTGCTTGTTGAGCAAATATCCTGGATAGGTTCTGTTTTGGGCATTGGTAGTATCGTTGGCAATCTTGTCGCTGGATTTTTCCAAGATCGATTAGGTCGTAAGCCTGTTCTGTATGGCCTGGCTGTACCATATATTGTAAGTTGCTGAAAGTCATTTGTATATTCTTGCAGAGGGTATATTAGTTTGGCCAGGAGAACCTTAGAGACATCTCCGACACCGTAAAGAATATATATTTTGAATCAGCATCGACAGGGAAATCGAATTAGTCCTGTCCGTGTGTTCTTTTATTCGTCTGTTGCAACGCAAACTAGTCTAGCTATTTTGATGAAACTTAGCATACTTGCTTCCTAAGGCTGCGCTCTGTAAATAAGTCGGAACGAGCCGGATCAGACCGATATATCGTATAGCTGCCATACAAACGATCGGTCGATTTGTGTTATTTGTTAGGATATTGTAACCAAATTTACTACATCGGACTTTTTCTATATATATAACATGCATATAAAATTTCAAAATCAGACCACTATAACATATACCATAGGTGCCATAGGAACAATTAGTCGAAATGCAGGTTTTCGTATGACGATCTGCTCTGATTTTAAAAATAACTGAACTCATCTGTACCAATCAAGTAAGACATAATATTAAATATACACAATAAAATCAAGTTCTGCACCATTATATAAAACTAGTATTGGAACGATCGGTGGATGTAACCAACTGCAAGGGTATAGAACCTTCAGCATTCCGAAGGTAGCCTTTCTTTCTGGTTATGGATTGTTATATGTATGTCTATTTTTTATTGTTCTCTGCAGTGTTTCTGGTTGTGTTCCTTCTTCGCGCAGAGTGTAGAATACCTGTATGTGGGTCGTTTTGCGGCTGGAATCACAGGCGGCGCTTGTTATATGGTTTTACCAATTTTTATTAGTGAAATTTCGGATGCCAAGTGCGTTAAGCTTAGAATAACGTTGCCCCATATAAGTCTTACGTTATCTTTGTTTTAGAATACGTGGTCGTCTGGGCTCAATGATAATGGTATCATTCAACACAGGCGTACTATTGGGATATATTTTGGCAACCAATGTCGACTATTACATTGCACCGTACTTCGTAATTCCGCTGCCCATTTGTTATATCTTTGGTAATTTCTTTCTGCCCGAGACTCCGTTTTTCCTCATTAGAAACGGAAAATTTGACGCAGCCGAAAAGTCATTCAGGTTCTACAAAAATATTCCCAAGTCTGATAAAAATGCAATGCTCGAGTTGGAGGATATAAAACACAGTCTAACCCAAGAACAAAACTCAAAGAAATACACCTTACAAGATTTTAGTAAGTACTTTCATTCCGATTTTAAGAAATAATTCCCAAATTTTATAATATTTGCAGCTTCCCGGAAGGCTTTCAAAGGCTATATTACATCGATAGTTATTTTATTATGCAATCAATTCACGTACACCTTTAGCATTATGAGTTATACGGCTGATATTTTTGAGGCATCCCGCAGTTCGCTAGACGTAGGAATGTCCACCATTGTTATTGGAGTTGTGCAAATTATCGGCACATTAACGACAATCCTGATATGCGACAGGTTTGGCCGTAAAATTCTGCTCTTGATCTCATCGATGGGCGCATGTCTTTGCTTGGGTGCCTTTGGGACGTTCATATATTTTGCAGAGAGATACGATTTCTCTTCCGTGGACTGGCTACCTCTAGCTATTCTCTCTGTCAATATATTCCTCTGTCATATTGGACTCGTAGGTATTCTCTTTGTGGTCATTGTTGAGGCATTGCCAGCTAAGGTGAGTTACAATGTTCAGAAATTGATATATTATGGAGAATTGATTCGATTGTACTTTGCTTTCAGATCCGATCGGTTGGAGTCTCCGTACTTCTCGTACTCCTAAGCTGTTTAGTCTTTATAACCCTGAAAATCTTTCCACTCTGCTTAAGATACTGGGGTCTGGCAATGACAATGTGGTCCGCCAGCTTATCTGGCTTACTCGGTTTCATTTACTTTATTTTCTTTTTGGAGGAGACTAAAGGCAAATCGATGCTGGATTCTTAGGTTTTTGAAATATCCTTAAAACTACAATAGTGCCAATTTATGTAACATATGATATATGTAAACTTTTATCTTAAACCTATATCTAAATAAAAAAGAAAGTCAATAAACAAAGATATGAAAACTATTCTTTTATTTTTTATACAATCTTTGGAAGGCTTATGTAGTCTACTCTTAATTACACCACGTTATAATGTAAAGCCGTTAGATCTGTAAATAAAAAAGAAAGTCAATAAACAAAGATATGAAAACTATTCTTTTATTTTTTATACAATCTTTGGAAGGCTTATGTAGTCTACTCTAAATTACACCACGTTCTAATGTAAAGCCGTTAGATCTGTATATGCAAACAATAGGCTTACCAAGTTATTTGATATCTAAATCTAAGTCTTGTATAATTAACTTATTAAAACTAAAAGTTAGACAGTATTAGTTAGTAATAGTTTTAAAAGACTTGCGCAAGATTCAAATGTAGTGTTATGTCGTCATAGAATCTTTCCAGCCCACTTACTATGAACTTCAAAACAATCTTTGCACAGGCACCGCCTGCCTGATCTTCTGTGTGACGTCTTATAGTACCGTATTATCTGAATGTTAGAGCCTAGCCGTTTTTGAGAAGATAAATGGCTGTTGGTGGCGCGCTTGATTGATAACATTTTACCAGAGCTGAGAAAATACTATAAGAACAGAAGATTCGCAAGACAAATAGGTCTGAGATCATTATCTTTATGGCGGCGTGTGCACCGAAATCTATTTAACTGGAGAGCAACCGCTGGACATTTTGAATATCAAGAGGAACTTTTGTAAATGAGGTGGTCCGAGCCGAGTGGCTGACTCGAAAATGTTGGATACCGTTTTGCAGCGTCCGAACTGTCTATTAAATAGCAGGAATCGCTATCAATCGCTGACCACATTTATCAGTGAGTTCAGATGGCAACGATATGCATCAATTCCAAACTATCAATATTAATTTGTTGTTCTCGCTTTGCTCTTCCTTTTATAGTCAATCTTATGGCAATTGCCCATGGTATTGGGATCGGTTGGTTCTCCCCGACTATGCGTAAATTGCAAACCGAGTCCGACTCGCCGGTTGACTTTCCAGTCACTGTCACGGAGATCTCTTGGATAGGCTCGGCACTGGGTATAGGTGCTACAACGGGAAACATACTCGTCGGCACGTTCATACATCGAGTTGGAAACAAATGGTGTCTCCTCTTCATAGCCATTCCACACACAGTAGGTTCAATAAACAGGAAAGAGGGAGCTTATTAAAACTTTAAACTGATTTCAGTGCCTGTGGATTTTGGTACATTTCGGCAATTCAGTGGAGTACCTGATCATTGGACGCTTTCTCGCGGGCATATCGAGTGGCGGCATGTACATTGTTCACCCCATGTTCATTAGTGAAATTTCGGATGCCAGGTAAGTAACGCCCGATTGTATATCAAGCTCACTCCGACAACAGCTAAACAGTGGCATCTCCCCCGGATAAAATAAATATTGACTCCCTTTATGGCGACATGACGCCGTTGGATGCTCCGAGTACCATTTTGCAAGTCATTTAAATACACAATGCGAAGGCTTACGGCTTTCTAATATCTTTATTTTTATGAATCTCGTCATTTCTTAGAAAGAGTTGGTGAATAACTCAAAATATTTTCTTTAACAACTAAAAATTGAACGAAATAACTCTCACATAACCGAAAGTAAACTGTATCTCTTACTCTTGCTCCTACTATCTTCAGAATTCGGGGAACTCTCGGAGCAATGGTGATGCTGTTTGTGAACATTGGAGTCCTCATAGGAAATATAGCAGGCACCCATATTCCCTATAGCATCATACCCTTCATCGTGGTCGTTTGCCCACTCGTGTACTTTGTATGCGCACTATTGTTCGTTCCGGAATCTCCGATGTATCTTATACGCAGAGGCAGATTTACGGCTGCAGAAAAGTCATTCAGATACTATAAAAATATTCAGGAAAACGAAAAGTCGCACGCAATGGTAGAATTTGAGCAGATGAAACAAACGCTGACCGAAGAAAGTAAGGGCCTCGATAAGATTACCTTCTCGGACTTTTGTAAGTAATTGCAATGCACAAATTTAATCGTATATTAACGTTTAATCCTGTGCACTTTTAAGACTCCCCCTTGGCGCTGAAGGCATATGTTCCGGCTGCCGTGTTGCTGGTTATCAATCAATTCAGCGGCCTCTTCGCCATGGTCAGCTATATGTCGGATATTTTCAATATGTCAGGCAGTACCATGGACCCGGATACCTGCACCATTGTCATTGGCATCGTGCAAATTTTGGGCACATATGCGACAACATTACTTTGTGATATCTGCGGCCGCAAGATTCTTTTGGTTGTCTCCTCGGCGGGCGTATCTGTGGGTCTTACGTGCTTTGGATTCTTTACGTACTTTTCGCAGAAATATGATTTGAGAGAATGGAGCTGGGTTCCATTGGTCTCTATGTCGTTCACTGTCTTTCTGGGAAACATCGGCCTCATCGGGTGCTTCTTTACAGTCTTGGTTGAAATATTCCCCCTTAAGGTTGTATTACAGTCAATTATTTCCCTTCATAATTATTTAATCTTCATATTCTCAACAGATTCGTACGAGAGCGGCATCGGTTGCAGTTGTCATATGCGGCTCATTGGTGTTTGTGGCCCTTAACATACTGCCAATTTGTTTAAAAGAGTTAGGTGTTCCGGCAACAATGTGGGGCTGTGCGGGTATTACCGCCTTTGGGTTTGTCTACTTTACCTTCTGCCTTAAAGAAACTAAAGGCAAGTCCATGCTTGAAGACTGAAACAAACTTGAAATAAAATCTAAGCTGGTCTTGAATTGATTATTTTTTTTTTTTTTTTATTATTATTAAGTGAAGAACCCGTACATCATAATCTTGTATCTTAACATCACATCAGTGAAGAGAAATATTCTTAAGAATTACCAAACATTATAACAAAATAACTAGGAACATAAGTGAAAAGTTTTTACTGTTGTCCAAATGTCTTGGCAAAGCCTTGCCGTTTGAGTCGTCTCAGAGGTCGAGCGGGGATAAGACGTCTTGCAAGAAGACTGCTATGTCACAGTAATCTGTCACTGTATCGACTTGTGTGTCTCCCAATTTGTGCCACAACTGTGTGAAGTCTTGAATTGATTTGACGAGATTTGTAGTTTATTTTACTTTAGTGCAAAACTGGAATGGAAAGCAAATCGAAAAATATCAAAGCATTATTCCACGAATTGCGTATTCGACGAATCAATTAAACTAAATTGAAAACAAGTATCGGCTACAGAAAAGCTTTGACTGTATGAGGCCATGGATTTTCCAAGTCCATCACATTCAATACTTATATACATAACTTATGACGTGAGAAGTACCGCAACTACAGCCTAGTGTGTTCAACAGTGTAATACCCGATACACACCAGTTCGCACACAAAAACTTTTTTTTTTTTTTTTGCTATTATTATTAAGTGAAGAATCCGTACATCATACACAAAAACTACTTCTTAAATAACTTCAGTGTCCATCACGTTCATTTTATGCTGCATACGAGGGTCGTTTGATAAGTCCGTGACTTTTTGAATAAAATATATTTTTTTCGTCAAAGAAGCGTTTTATTTCTCAACATAATCTCCTTTTAGCTCTATACATTTAGTCCAGCGTTTTTCCAATTTTTTTATTCCTTCCAAATAATAGGTTTTCTCAAGGCCCTCAAAATAGTCGTTTGTTTCTGTGATGACCTCTTCATTTGACCCGAATCTCTTACCGCCGAGCCATTTCTTCATGTTTGGAAACAAAAAATAGTCACAGGGGGCTAAATCTGGAGAATATGCTGGATGGGGTAGCAGTTCGTAGCCCAATTTATGAAATTTTGCCATGCTGACTACACACGTGTGCACCCGTGCATTGTCCTGATGGAACAGCACTTTTTTTTTCGCCAAATGCGGTCGTTTCTGCTTCAAATCAATATCGAATCTGTCCAAAAGCTCTGAATAATATTCGCCGGTGATCGTTTTACCCTTTTCAAGGTAATCGATGTGAATGATACCTTGTGCATCCCAAAAAACTGTGGCCATGACCTTGTTGGCCGACAGACCCACCTTGGCCTTCTTTGGTGCACGTTCACCCGGAGAAACCCACTGTCTTGATTGTTCTTTGGTCTCTGGTGTGGTGTGGTGGATCCATGTTTCGTCTACGGTAACGAAACGGCTCAAAAATTCGTTTGGATTGCGGTTGAACATCGCCAAACACTCCTTTGAAATGGTCACACGGTTGCGCTTATGGTCGTGTGTGAGCAATCGCGGCACCCATCGCGCGGAAAGCTTTTTCATGTCCAAATATTCATGTAAAATGTGATGTACCCGTTCAGTTGAGATGCCTACAGCCTCAGCTACCTCACGCACTTTCATTCTCCGATCATCCAATATCATTCCATGGATTTTGTCGACGATTTCTGGCATGACGACCTCTTTTGGGCGACCTGAACGTTCGGCATCACTTGTACTGGTACGACCACAACGGAACTCAGTAAACCATTTCTTAACCATTGAAATCGATGGTGCAGAGTCCCCATAATATTTATCAAGTCTTTCCTTGGTTTCGGTGATGGATTTTTTACGCAAAAAATAATGCTTAATTAGCACACGAAATTCACTTTTTTCCATTTTCGTTAAAATTCACGAGATCGTCTGCTTTCAATGCCTATAAAACGCAAACTAAGAAACGCAGCTTTCTCAAAATTTTACAGTCAGCTGTTAATCGATAACTGCTGACAGGAGCAGTGTTGTATTTAGAGCAGGTGCGCGGCAAATACAAAAAGTCACGGACTTATCAAACGACCCTCGTAATTTTCGGCACCCATTGAAACTTTGTTCGTAAAATATAATATTTTTGAAAAACTTTTGTTATTGAAAATCCAAAAAATGAACAGGCCAGAAAAAGAAAATAAAAATAATTACGGTTACAATTCGATTTTTATCGATCACCATCACGTTTTTGTCAGAAATATCATTATGCAATGTTTGGTTTTAGACGATGTAGATTGTTAAAATAAGTTTTTCAGTTTTTAAGGCCAGTTACAAAAATTCGAGAAAAACCCCAATTATTTGGTGCTCAGAAGATCCAGTCAATCAACTTATGCTTCCAGGGTATGCAAAAAAGCAGCATAACCTGAAATGCTCTCGACTGTATCTCTCATTTATTATGATTCTCTCTTTGCTCTCATCATGATACGAAGGAATGTATTAATAGATTGGTGCTCTGCGCCGACTGTTGCTGAGAGAGATGACATCTTATTTGTTTGCTCTATAGACGGATACTACTAATGTATCACAAGGTTTCTGTCACATCAAAGCAGATGTTTTGATACAGTTAATATAAAATATAAAATTATTTTGTGTATTGAAAATATTAACTCTTTCAAATAATTAAGAAAAAATAAAAAATTAAGATAATTCGCAAAGCATTCTTATGTGTATTATAGAGTATTTAGTGCTCGACTCGCAAACATAGTTTTTTTTGTTGGCAAACATTGAAATTCACTTTATATGTGTGGTGATTAATAGATTTATCTTTATGGTGATCGTGGTCCATTTGAGAGATGCATATAAAAGCTTTTTTCTCTGTCAATCGAGCTTAGTACGCAATAGAAACTTGCTCGCGAAAGACGGCAGGATCGCGTTGTTATCAAGATGTTCGAAAGTCTATTTCAGCGTCCGAATTGTTTACTGAATCGCAGAAATCGTTATCAAACGTTGGTCACGGTGCTCAGTGAGTAGAAAAAACCGGAAATCAACTATATGAATATGAAAATTACTTAACATTTCGATTCCCTAGTAAATATAATATGCATATCCCATGGCATCGGTATCGGTTGGATGTCGCCAACCCTGCGTAAGTTGCAGACGCCGGATTCACCGTTAAGTTTCCCACTGGGCGTCAAGGAAATGTCCTGGGTAGGTTCTGCTCTGGGTATTGGTTCGATGATTGGCAACTCACTCTCTGGACTGCTCATTAATCGCCTGGGAAGCAAAGCATGTCTGCTCTTCATAGCGATTCCCCATTCGGTGGGTACCATATGTACATATCTTTATAACTGCATTCTCATCTCATGCGATCCCTTTTAGTGTCTGTGGTTTATGGTGTATTTTGCTCAGAGTGTTGAGTATCTGATCGCCGGTCGCCTGCTGGCGGGCATTTGCGGAGGCGGCATATATATACTTCATCCTTTGTTTATCAGCGAATATTCTGACGCCAAGTGAGTAGCACTTCTAAATGATGAGACAACAATTATTACAACCATAAAAAGGCGTGTGGAAAATAGATTAAGATAGTAAAAAAGCTTTAGCTATGGCCCATAAACTGGGGGCCTGAAAAGTTAATACCTTCTTAGGTGTGCTTAACATAATTATAACCATTTAACAATGTTTTACAGTATCCGAGGAACTTTTGCATCAATGGTAATGCTGTCGGTTAACAGTGGCATTCTCATAGGCTACATTTTGGGCACCTATTTATCATACTATGTGGTGCCTTTCATGGTTCTTATCTTGCCAATCTCGTACTTCATATTCGTCTTACTGTTCGTTTACGACTCTCCCATGCATCTCATAAGCAAGGGAAAATTTACGGCTGCCGAGAGATCGTTTAGATACTACAAGAACGTAAAAGATAGCGACAGCTTAAGCGATCAGGCAAATGCTATGGCTGAATTTAAGAACATTAGGATGACGCTTACCGACGACAATGACGAGCCCGACAAGATTACCATAAAGGATTTCTGTAAGTTAATCAGATGATACACGATCATATATATATATTTATATACTATACTATACTATACTATATATATATATAGTATATATATATATAGCTATATTATATCTCGATTTTAACTCTTCTTCTTCTTTGTAGTCACTAAGAATGCGATTAGGGGCTACGGCATGGCCTTGGTTATTGTCATTGCGAATCAGTTTAGCGGCGTCTTTACAATGGTCAACTATATGACAGACATCTTCGCTAGGTCCGGCAGCACTATGGATCCGAACACCAGCACGATAATCATCGGATCCGTACAATTACTTGGTGCCTATGTGAGCACACTGGTTTGCGACGTTATAGGACGACGTATCCTAATGCTAATCTCCTCCGCGGGCGTGGCCATCAGTTTGTCCAGTTTTGCGTTCTTCACGTACTATGCACATTTGTATGATCTGAGTGAATGGAGTTGGGTGCCAGCCGCCATTATGTCGGTCGATATCTTTTTGGGCAACATCGGTTTGGTCAGTTGTATTTTTGTGCTGATGGTGGAAATGTACCCACTCAAGGTATGTAAGCCTGGCTTCGTTTATAGCATTTCTTAATCACTGCAATCTTTTTTAGATACGCGCCAGAGCAACATCGATTTCTATTGTAGTCTGCAGCTCTCTCGTCTTTTTGATGCTCAATATTTTCCCCCTTTGCATGGAGTATTGGGGGCTACCGACCACGTTGTGGTCAATGTCAGGCATAACAGCGGGCTGTTTTGTTTGTTTCTTGCTATTTCTGAAGGAAACCAAAGGAAAGTCTATGCTTGAGGATTGAATATGAACTGAAACTTAAATATTAACTTGTTTTTAAAGTAGCATATCAATAAGTTATCGAAAGTGATATGTACATAGACGCATACGCAACAAAAGCTATTTGCTATGAAGCTGCAGCCAAGCCCGTAGCAAAGAGACTTGAAGGAAAACACATAAAAATATACCACACGTTCTGACAAGTGAATAATTTGTAAGGAAATTTTTTTTATTATTTATATTTAATATATATCAACAAATCAAATTATCAAAATTTAATGTAACTTGAAGCACACGGCGCTTACTGCTTGTAGTTTGCACTGCTTGTAAGCAGTGCCAATTTGAACTATCGATCACAAGCACGTTTCAAAGCTTAATCTATCGAGAACGAGCGATAAAGTAAACAAAACGTACGTTACCCATAATGAAATTCAAAATGTATACGCAACTGTTGGGAATATGTTTCATGTATATTTTAATAAATTTAATTACATATTTATATATATAATGCAAACATAATATAATTTATGCACATGCATATGCTTAGACAATTTGTTTATAATGTTTTACATGGTTGCAGGCAACACATAATTCACTTATGCAGGCCCTCCATCTTAAAACTAATTAAAAAACTAGCATACTAAATCACAGTGTTTTTTCCCAAGTGAAAAAATTTGCAAAAATCTACAAAACTTTCTAGCATTTTAAATATGTATACAGTACAATATGGGTGTATGCGATATTGATATAATATTTAAACATACAATAATAATATTATAATAATAATATGGGCTGTTAGTTTGCATTACTAGCGGATATAAAACGAACATTAAAATTTCTTTTCGCATATGCAAAACAAAAAAAATCTTCCTCTAGCAGCAACATAATATGTGTGTAATAATTGTAATAATAATAATAATAGAATTTAGGATAATGGCTAACAAATAAAATGCATAAAACAAAAAAAAAAAAAAAATGCTGTATACAAAATGATGTAACAAACAATTCTTGGATATAGCGCCTTCCGTTTGCCCTATACCTAAATACATGTACATACATATGATATTTTGATAGGTATATAATAGATACATAAGCTAGATATTGTTGATATATAATTGTTTATAATATATATATAATGTGGCTTGAAATTTGCATCACAAAAATTGGCGCACAAAATTGAAATTTGTTCAACATTAGGTATATAGTATCTGTATCTGTTTAGATGTTTAGGATTTTTTTCTTTAGATTTAAGATAGATAGAATTACACTTGTTACTAATTACGTATCACTGGTTCGTTGCGTCAGCTTTATCACGTCTTTTTGGGGCACCGCAGGTAGCGCAGCACCGCATAGCCCAGGCCGCGAAATACCAGAAAGAACATCATCAATATCAGCGTGTTCAGCCAGAGTGGTGATGTCGAGTTTTGTGCTTTGAGTATTTCCTCATATGGAATGAATTCGGTTGTCTGCTGTTTGCATATCTCGTAGCTGCTTGGCGTCCCGCAGCTGAAGGTCAACAGAAATTAGATATAGTATACTATGTACGGAGTGAAGCTTAGGGAACTTACCTAATAGCTGGTCCCTCGCTAAACTCGAGTATTTGCATATTCTGATATGCATAGTGTATCATCGATGTGTAGCGTATCCAGCTGAGACCTTCCGGAATGCGTGACGAAAGATAACCGCCAAAGAGCTGCGTGGCAAGTGTGTACAGTGCACTTAGCGTAATGCTTACGTTCATGTCGTTGCAACAGGCGCCAATGAAGAAGCCAACGCTCTGTGCCACGATTGTGTTCAACAGCAGAAAGATGAGCATCAGAAAGAAGAGCTTCAGGCTGTAGAAACACAACATACACAATATGATTATCAGATGACACGGCATGGGATACTCCCCGATAGTTACCTGCTGCAGCCGAGCATCGGATAGCTTATCATGAGGTAGACAGTGGGCAGCGTTATGACCAGCGGCAGCTCGGCGCACATTTTGGCCAGATAGTAGGCAGACAGACGATAAGCGCCCGAACGACGCTCCTTGCTGATGACCTCGCGTTCCGAGGGGACTGCAAGGGGAGGGGGGGCAGGAGAAAACTTATTAATCAGTGATATGATATGTATAGAGATCACTCACATGAATTGAGCGCACCGAAGAGCGCGAAGAGCATCCAATAGGTCTGCGAGAAGAACATCCACCCCTGCAGATCGTGCAAAAATTCCTCAGTGCGTGGCAATTGGAACCAAATAGCACCAGCCATCAGTGCCAGCCCGATGGTTTGGAACCAATTCAGCTTGGAGAGCATGCGTGGCTTCGCCTCCTTAAAGTTGCGGCTCGAGAGCACACTGAATTGTGTATGAAAGCGTGTCGGATACGAGAGCCAATCGTCATCTGCAGAGCATGTCTTGCCGCCAGCAGCCCCGTACGACTGACAGTCACTGGAGGCACAGGAACTGAAATTCGATTGTGAATCGGCACCGCACCAGACCAGGTGCTGAGCAGCCTCCTCATCCTCCGCCTCGCAGCCGTTAGTTGTGTGATGTAAGTTTGCATAATGATTGTGATTGTGATTGTGATTGTGGTGATGTTGATGATGCTTTTGATTGTAGTAATTGTTGATGATATCGTTGATCAGTATGCTGTCGTGCTTCTTGGACTTGTCCTGGCTGCTCTGGATGCAATTGCGATTCAAATAGTTCCCATGCGATTCGCGGGCGGCAATAAACAGCTTCTCTCGTATATCCGGATGCGATTTCAGTTGTTCCACTGACAGGAGGAGGAGAGTAACAATGAAGTAAATTGCACTTGAGATTCTTTCATATCTCTCTACTTACACACAAAGTCGGCGGGATTGTAATGCGGCTTGATCGTCACCCCAATGTCCTCAAAGTGACGATAGATGTTGTGCACCTCGCCAAAGTAGGCGGTGCGGCCCTGGTGCAGCAGCAGCAGCTTATCGAACATGTGAAACATCTGCGACGACGGCTGATGCACGCTTATCACAATTGTCTTCTGCTCCAGCTGCGCGTAGCGCTTGAGCACCTTCATCAGCGATATGGCCGAGTGGCTGTCCAGCCCCGAGGTGGGTTCCTGCAAAAGCACAAGATATATCGATAAATGGGTGCAATATCGAACTCTTTATAGCATCAGTAGAACTGAACTACTTTAGTTCTCCTTCTTTCTTTGCATACCCTTACAGAGAGTACATTAATTTTGTCAAAGAGTTTGCTACGCACTTTAGGAGACATCTTCGACCCTATAATCTATATACATTTTGAATCGGCATCAACTGGTAAGTCGAAATATATATCTGTCTATTCGCCCGACTGTCTCCCTGTCTGTCTTTTGCAATGCTAACTAGTCTCGGCTTACATGCTTCTTATTGCCTCACGCTGTCGGAACACGCCGGATGGGACCGATATATCGTATAACTGTCATACAAACTATCGTCCGAGCTTTTTATTTGTCAACCAAACTCACTATATCGGACTGTTTCTACATATTGAACACTCCTATAAAATTTCATCGTAATCGGACCACTATAACTAGTTCCATTAACTATATAAAGAATTATTATAGCACTCAATACTATATACATATAACTACTAAAGGAACGATCTGAGGAGATGAGAACCTACAAGGGTATAAAACCTTCGGCATGCCGAAGTTGGCCTTTCTTGTTTTCTACTCACATCGAGCAACATGAGCAGTGGATTCGTGAGCAACTCGCATGCGATATTGGCGCGTTTCTTCTCGCCACCCGAGAGTCCTCGGTTCAGATAATCTCCGAACTTGGTCTGCTGGCAAGCGGTGAGCTCCAGTGTCTCCAGTATGTGATCGACCAGGCGCATCTTCTCGGCACGCGCCATCGATTCGGGCAGACGCAGCAGCGCCGTGTACATAACCGTCTCGCGCAGTGTCAGCTGTGTGAAGAATATCTCCTCCTGCAGCACGTAGCCGATCTTGCGGCGCCAGCGCTTCGAGAGCGGTTCACGATTGAGATAAACATGACCGCTATCGAAATGCCGCTGGCCACTGAGGCAGTCAAGCAGTGTCGTCTTGCCGCTGCCCGAGGGTCCCATGATGGCCAACACTTCACCGGGACTGTGCAGAGAGAGAAAGAGAGAAAGAGAGGGAGACAGAGAGAAAGAGAGGGAGACTTAGTGTGGTTTGTCACTGGTTCAGTGGGTTTTGTTGATGTTGTTGTTGTTGTTGCTTTCTTTATATTGTGCCACTGTGTTATGCAGTGTTCTTCTTGTTTGTTGTTGTTATTATTGTTACTGTTTGTTGTTTGTTTACTTGTTTGTTTGCTTGTTGTTTTGTTGTTGTTGTTGTTGTTACCTGACTAATCCACTCACATCGGAAAGTATTTTGCGCTCGTTGTGCAACACGTTTATATTCTGAAATGTCAACTGTAATGTGGGTTGTTGTTGTTGTTGTTGCAATTGTTGCGCTTGCTGTTGCTTGTTGTTGTTGGGCATGGCAATCACTTGATGTTGTTGCTTTTGCTCCTGCTGTGCAGTGTTTATAAAAGGAAATGTTAAAGAATCTGTTGGGGGAGCACTGCAAAATAGAAAGAGACAGAGGGAAATTGATTAAAAATGTGTAAAAAAAGAAAAGTAAAATATATATTTAAATAAACGTTATACAACTTAAAATACTAAAAACAATACTTATTTTTTATTATTATTAAAAAAAAATAATACTAAATACTATGATGTTAAGATACTATATTATGATGTACGGATTCTTCACTTATAATAATTATTTAAAAAAAAAAAAAAAATACTAAAAACTTTAAAATACTATAATAAATACCATATTTTTATTTTTTTTGTTATTTATTTATTTATTTCTTTAGGGATCAGAATACATATGTATATTTCTATAACCTAATGAGCATCTATGGTTGTTACTTCTCCAAGACTACTTAGGATAATTATAAGTAGTTTCTGTGTATTAATAACAACTTAAGTGTATGTTCCTAGTGTAGTTAAATTTTAATTGCCAGATACTATTGATTTTTTCTAGTTTATAAGACTATGGAAATGTCTCCTTTTAAGTCGTCTTATTGGAATTGTCCGCCTTAAACGTCGGGCAAGTCGAAGTACTTTTCTTTTTTTTTTTTTTTGTGTTATTATTATTAATTGAAGAATCCGTACATCATAATATTGTATCTTAACATTACAGGGAGAGAAATATTCTAAATAAAATACCGAGTATATCCTGTAAACTCCTTGAAGTATGCAATGAAATGTGTTTGCTCATAAATACTCTGTAGATAAGGTTATGTATTGTGAGGTTTAATAGGTTTTACTCTCGGCAGTCTGGTATTGCGTATGACACCGTTATAATCTACATTTTCATAGCTATAGTTTGATAAGAGAGGGGCAAGAGTTCAGATATCTACCCGTTCAGTAGAATCAATGTATGCTCTAGGGTTCACTTCATTTGATTTACAATAGAATACGTGGGCGAGCGTGCCTGTCTGTGTGTGAGCCTATCTGTGTGTGTCTCTGCTGTGTGTGTGCCTGTCTGTGCGTGTGCGTTATGTTCTTTGTGTTCCACAAGGCACAGTTCCCCACCGCGTCAACTGTTATCGGCGATATCACATGCATGTGACGACGCCGATGCTGACGACGACGACAACGTCGTGCGCCGTATTATCATTTACTCTCCCTCTCTCTCTCTCTCTTATACGCTCTTATACGCACGCACTGCCTACGCGCAGTGCTCGCTCTCTCTGCTCTCCACTCTCTGTTCTCAGCTCTCTCTCTCTTTCCCTCTCTCTATCTCTCTCTGCGCTCTGCACAGTGTGTTCTCTGTTTTCTTTAGCTCAACTCTCGGTCAATGCTTCGACTCGCACTTCTGCCTCTCCCCGTCCACCTCCACCTCCTCCTCCTACTACGAATACCAACGCAGTCCGATCGAGTCAATAGCCTCTGCTTCTCCCCCTTTTCTCTTGCTCTCTTTCTCTCTCACTCTCTATCTGCTATAGTTGCTGTTGTTGTTTTGTACCTATCAAATTTATTTAAATATTTTCTTTTTACTGGCAGTTTTGTTCTTCGTACGCCCAAATGAACTGCGCAACTTATCAGAGCGACAGACAGAGAGAGAGAGAGAGAAAGGGCGAGAGAGTAGAACAACCAATTCAAAATGCAGCAGCATCCTCATGAGAGGGAACAAGAACAACAACAACAAAAAAAAGAACCAAAAAAAAAGAAATGTAAATGTTGAAAATGGGAAGCCAAAGTAAATAGAGAGTGCAATGAACCGAGCATGGTGCGTGCGCGGAGGCAGCCGAGACAACAACATCAACAGCAACAACAGCGACAACACGCGTAACAGCAACAACAGCAACAACAACAACAGCAGCAGCAAAAACAACAATAACATCAGGCACAAGCCCCAAGTGGGGGTCAATGCAGTCAGCAAGAGACAACATCAAACAAAGCACACACACACAGACACACGCATGCATACGCACACACACACACGCATGCATATGCACGCACACATAATCTCTCACACACACACATACAGTTACATGAATCGTTTCATGTGCATGCAAAGTATCTGTTAAATACGCGCACAACTCGTAGTCCATTCTCCCCTCTCCCTCACTCTCTCTCTCTCTCTCTTGCTATCTCCCTCACTCCCTCTGCCTGTGCACTGACTAGAAGAATCCCAGCCGCATTGCAGCATTGTTATGTCCGGGTGTGATATGCACGCGCAGGAAGAGTATAGAAATATCACAAATTCCCCTTTGAACTTTTCAATATTGTGAATAATAACAATTAAATAAGGAAAGTATACATCCTTTGAGTCAATTATGCAAATAAAACACAGATACAGAGAGCTTTTGTTATATTAGTGTAGAAAAACCTGCTGATGAGAAATTCCTTTACGGCATTCTCGTATATTTGAAAACAATTTCTGGAGTTATTAAAGATAAACTGAGTATCAAATAAATGTTTGATTGCATACAATGTGAAAGTTGCACAATGTTTAGCAACTATAAAGGGATGTTCTTTGTCAATATATTTGATACTTAATGTGTACAAATTTATTTCAGATACAATAAACAATGCACCCGGAAACCGAACCCGGAACTTTGATTTAAACTTACATATTAAATTTCTGCTATACTTTATAAAGAAATTGAACATGCAACAAGATTTAATGCCCTGAAGAATACTAAATATTATTTATAATCTAATTCAATCAGACAAACACTTTCTTTGCCATAGTATATGCTAATGATTTTTCATCTAGTATTTCACTATAAATATTTCACCTTTATCTACAATCTGTTATATTATCTGTTATACGAAATTCCCCGAGATCATTTATTGATTTCACAAATAACAAACGTTCAATATACGTTATGTACGTAGCTTAACGACCTTTTGATCCCAACTTTCCGGATATGAATAGAACAGAGAGAAAGAGGAAGAGAGGGAGAGAGTCGCGACGATTTGCCTACGTGAGCCTTGTCACATCCACAGCTCGAGCGAAGAAAAGCTTTGTACAACAAATTAAAAGAAAGTGAAGTTTTTATTAGGTTTTCAAAAGAAATTTCGAGTAAAGTGAAGCAAAGTAGTTTCCTATACGAAACTTAAGATATCTATATATCTGAATATATACTCGTATATATTATATATTTTTTGTATTTTAGCAATACTGTTTATGTTTGTTTTTATCACAACAACCGTGTCTCCCACCGATTCTGCTTACTCCCAAGTATTTTGTTTTCGCTTTTGTGCCTCCTTTTTTTTGGTCTTGCTTCTAACCTGTCACGTGTTTGCCAGCGCTCGGTCAGCGAAAAGAGTTCTGCGAATTCTGCAGATAGTTGGGAAGCGTGCCACATACACACACCACGGCACCTGGGTTTGGGTTTATGGGTCAAGCCCCAAAGAATGACTGTGCAGCAGCGAAACGTTGACCGAAACAGAAGAAAAACACATTCACAAGGTTATCGGAACATTGCGAGAACGGCGTTGGATCATTTCAGTTCATTGAGATTAGATAGGGAATAATATAGACATGAATCAAAGGATATACTAAACCATATACCATATACGTGTATGTTCGCGTGGAGATTGCCTCATGCCCCACAACGTTTCGAAAGTGACTGAGGTTTCAAATTTCTATTTGATAGACGTCATTAGGTCCAGCGAAAGTGTTGAGAAATAAAAACAAAATCAAAATACAAAGTGCATATTAAACCGAAACTAAAAATCCAAAACTAATTTGCAAACAAGAAAAATAAACCCTAACACGCACTGCAAATGCTCTGCCTCTGCCTCTCTATGAAAAGAAAGCTCCATAGATCTCTTAAGATCTGCACGAGACGAAATGAAATAGCAACGATAATTAGGCATTATAACTAGATTATCATTAAAATGATTAACCTCCTAAGCAAATCCACACATAATACTTCCGTTATTTTCTTTTTGTTTATATAATTTACGTAATTTACTAATCTACAACTACAACAACAACAACAACTAACTAAAGTGAGTATGATGCCATTTCTATGCTAAGGCAAACAGCTTTCTAGCTCTGCTCTTAAAGGGAGCTACTACCGTTAAATGGGGGCGCGCTGCAGATCGCCAGAGACAGACAGAGAAAGAGACAGAGAGAGGTAGAGAGTGAGATAGAGTTCCCTTTTGAGCGGGGACCAGAGATAGGTTGGGGAAGGAAGGTCTGGCGCTTCTTGAATACGCAAAAGGTTGTTGACTCTTTACAACAGCAAAACAGACGCGAAATAATATAATTCACACACACACACAAACACACACACACACACATACAGAGACATTGAAGAAAGGTGAGCAAAGACAAAAAAAAACACTCAAAAATTACGTGAAAGTTTGGCATTGCATACAACACACACACACACACACACACACACAGCACACGCAATCAAAAGAAAAATTTTTGAAATTCTTATCTCGTTTTTTATTTTTTATTGTGTTGTTGTTTTTTGTTGTTTTTGTGTGTGTGGAATACATTGACCGATATTAAACAAGTTGCCTTTTTTACACAAGATCGCGTGGTCTGCCAGTGTGTGTGCGTGTGTGTGTGTGTGTGTGTGTGTGTGTTAAGGGCTTGCAGAGTTCATTGACAGCTCCAACGGCTTTTGTTTTGCTTTTTCTATTTATATTGTATTTCTATTATTTGTGATCATTATAATTTGATTATCGCGTAGGGAAATGAGGTGCCAAATGATAGGGAGATTGAGTGGGAGATAGAGAGAGAGAGAGATAAATGTATCAGCCTATAGATATGAGTACCGTTGTATCGATTTATAACATCATCGATTCCATTAGCTTATCAGTTATGGAGCATGTCAAGCGAATCTTCCACATTTTTATGCGTTTGCTCTCATTTATTTTCTATTATTATATAGTATACGAGTTTAATTTCATTGCAAACGTCGCATTTAATTTGAAATTGGGTCACAAATTGTTTGTTGTTTTATAGTTTTTTCTTTTCTTTTGTTTTTGTTGTTGCCTATTAAAATGTTTGCAATTTATTTGATTTTTTATTTGTACTCTTTTTATTCTGTTTTCTGTGCTCTCTTTTTGATCAGCTGCCTTTAATTAATTTTCGCCGCGCTCGCTACTTCCGAGGCAATTTGACAAAGACAGAACTTGCTCTATCGCCGACATACACACACACATATTTGTCTATATAATATATACTATATATGTGGTATATTTATTCATTCCAAAGCATTCCCAACTCATTGCTGGTTCGTCATTGGCTTTGTCTTTGCCTTTGCCTTTGCTTGTGCCTCGGTCGGTCTTTGCCTCCGTCTTTACCTCTGCCTCCGCCTTTCGTTTGCTATGACCATGCTCAATTGCCTTTTTTTCTTCTTTCTTCTTTTTTTTCGACATGTTTGATTGCCTTTTTTTCTGTATGTCTTGCCTCTCTTTCTTTTTTGGCGTGTTACTGACCCAATTCTTTTGTTGTCTTCTTCGATAGTTTTGGTCATTTCTTTTTCGATTTGTTATTTATGACTGACTTAATTTTCAGCCTCGACTATGCAAATTGTGTTGTCTTCATTTAGTGCATACCCCCTTATACCCTCTGGAAAAGTGACGTCAATAGAGGCAGTAGCCAATTTGCTTTAGTTTACTGCAACATTACAGGGTATGCTGTCTGTTAAGACAGCATCATACCCTCTAGAAAAGGGGCGTCAATAGACGCAGTAGCAAATTACTTTAGTTTACTGCAACATTACAGGGTATGTTGCTTGTTATGGCAGCTTGCCTTGTACCTTTGCCATGTAAGTCAAAGTAACGCTCTGGCGCCTCACAGCGCTTTGCTTGGCTTGGCCTGCGCGTCGTATACGTAATTTATGCATGCACAAAGCGTGTGCACACACACACACACACACAAAGAGAGGCAACTCTATGTATATACGTATCAATTCCAGTTCTCGCTGCCCGTTCTCGCCCCGTGTGGGTGTTTCTATATAAGAAATATCGCTATATATATTCACATTTAGATTGAATTCGAAAGGCGACTTAGAAAGCAGGCGACAGCGACAGCAGCAGCAGCAGCAGCAGCAGCAGCAGCAGTAGCGGCAGCAGCAGTCAGCGCAGAGAGAGAACTCAAAAGTCAACCAACTACTTTCAGAGTTGACCAACTTTGGCTAACAAAGATTACACTAGATTACATTATATAAGCACTACGTAATTGAATTGTGTCTGTGTTGTGGGAGCAGCAGCAGCAGGAGGAGGTGGACAAGGAGGAGGAGAAGCAGGAGGCGCAGTTGAAGGCGCAGGCGAGGGCAGCATAGTGAGGCGGGAAGTGAATGGGGCTAGTCGGAATTGATGGCAACTTGTTGACATTAGCGACGAGAGGAAGTTCATAAGTATGGGAAAGAGATGGCAGAGAGAGGGGGAGAACGGGGGAGAGAGGCAGAGATGGAGATGGAGAAAGAGAGACAACTGCTGCGCTGCGCGACTGCGCGCTTTCACGAACTTTCACGTCACATTGTGTGGTAATTAGTTAGCTGGGAATTATGCTTCCTAGTTTCCCTCCTCCCTTTCGCCCCCCCCCTCTCTCTCTCTCTGTCGCTCGCTCCTCCCCACTCTCCTTTTGACTCTTTCTCCATAGTGGTTGTCTTTTTTTTGCAATTGATTGGCAGTCGCCAACTGGGCCATCAGTTTGGTGTCTTGGTGTCTTGGTGTCTCTGCAACTTGTATGTATAATTTAGCATATTAATTGACACAGTTGCCAGTTGTTGTTGCTGTTGTTGTTGTTGTTGTTGTTGTTGCTTCTCTCCTGTTCTACGCACTTTCTCCACCATTGAGATCTTTATGAACTATGCAAAAGCATCACATCGCATCGCATCGCATCGCATGGCATCGCATGGCATCGCAATGCAATGCAATGCAGAAAATGTTACGAGAAAGCCACAAAATGCACTTAATACTTAAATATTTTATTGCAACGGCATTTGAAAGTGTCATTGCAACTGGGTCAGTCAAGAGTCGCAGTCGCAGTCGCAGTCGCAGTCGCGCTGTTGTTGCCACAGCAAGCTGCAGATCCAGCTGAAACTGGAGACACCACAAAGTGAGTACTATATCTGTGTCTTTATGCCTCTCTCTGTGTGTGGGTATGGGTCTCTCTCTCCCGCACACACACACACACACCACACACACACACACACATGGGTTACATCACAAAGTTGAACAGTTAAATATCCATTATAGACAGAAAAACAAAGAGAAGAAACAGAAACAGAAACAAAGGCAACACTCGTATGCGAATTAGTTGCGCAAATATTGAAAGTGCAGTTTGAGTGCATTTCAGTGCAGGGCGGAAGTAAACATTCGTCGGCCCCAAAAAAATACATATGTACACAAAAAACCTAAACAACAAAAAAAACGAAAAATTGAAAAAAGATAAAAGGTTAGTGCCACAACCAAAAGAGCCTTGAGCAATCTGGATTGTGATAGGCTGACGGCTCAGGGGATTTCTCTAACAAGAATTTAAATTTTAACATTATAGAGACTTTTACACCATTGAAAATGATCAAGAAGGGGTGTACTTACTTTGTGCAAATATATGTAAAAGGCAGAAGGATACATGGCAGAGTCCACAAGTTCTTTATTTTCTTGCTCAGAATCACTACCCGAGTCGATTGAGCCTTGGCCGTCTGTCTGTCTGTCCGTCTGCCTATCAGTCTTTCAGTTTGTATGTCTGTATGTCTGTCCGTCTGTATGTCTGGAAGCCTCTATTTCTGTAAGCCTGTATGTCTCTATGTCTGTCTGCATATCCGTCTGTCTGTCCGTCTGCCTATCCGTCTATCTGCTCGTAGGTCTCTATGTCTGTCTGCGCGTATGTCTCTATGTCTTTATGTCTGTCCGTCTGCCTATCCGTCTGCCAGTTCGTATGTACGTATGTCTGTATGTCTCTATGTCTTTTTGTCTCTATGTCTTTTTGTCTCTATGCTTCTTTGTCTGTATGTCCTTATGTCTATATGCCTGTTCGTCTGTATGTCTGTTTGTCTGTTTGTCTGTTTGTCTGTTTGTCTGTATGTCTGTATGTCCTTATGCCTGTATGTCCGTATGTCTGTCCGTCTGTATGTCTGTATTCAATGACTGAATGTCTGTATGTCTGTCTGTCTAGATGCCCGTCTGCCACGGATTCCACGCCCACCGCTTACGCAAATTGGGATTTCGATATTATAAAGAAAACTATTCAAGACATTATTTTCTGTTACGGCATATATTTAAATACATAGCTGAATACTATATCCAGTCATTTTTAATCTGTTTGGAAACTGTTTTGGGGTTTTATTTAAAGTATTCATAAAACATCTTTGTTACCTATAATATAATTTGCTAAAACTCTTTGAATTAATAATAATAGGCAAACAATAAACTTACTAAAATAATATGTAATATTAATCCTACGTTAAAAGTACTTTGGTTCTTAGTTTGTTTAGTTGAAGTTTGTAATAACTTTCAGAAAACTTAAGACTTTGCTTGAACTCAAACTATGCAGACAGCACATAGGGCTCTCTTTTATCTTATCGCTTACTAAACAAACCATAAGTAACTCTAAAAGGGGGAAGTAACTGCAAAAGAGAGAACGAGAGCAACTGTCGAGTGGCATGCGACAGTAGGATACCCTTCGACCTAGTTTAAACGTAAAGACTACTTAACTGTAAGATACCCTCTAGTCATTGATAGAATTAACGTAACGTACCCCTTCACATGCATACGTCTGTATATCAATACGTGTCTATGCATGTAGCATTTCATTGGTCAAGCACATACATATGTATGTATGTAAGTGCGTGTGCTTCGAAAAGAAGATTAGAGACACAGCTTGCACTACGCCCTCGCATACTCTTTCCCTTTCTTCCCTACACAAGCATTGCCAAGGTTCATGTAATAACTTTTGTTCTTATTGGTCAGAATCAGAAAGTTTTACCTTTTATACCACGCTTACAAATCGAACTGAAACTTTTAATTATCGATTTGCGGGGGTGGTAGGCGTGGCAACCAATATTTGAAATAAACTTGATCTGCGGACAGTTCACATAAACCTTCTTGGCAAGAATATATATATTTTATGGAGTATCCCACGCCTCCTCCTGCCTGCACATATTAAGTATACCCGATTTTGACCATTTTCAATGGTCGAAGGGTATAAAAAGAGACAGCGAGAGAGAGGGAGGAAGAGAGAGAACGAGTCTGGAAATGCAAATGAAAATGCATTGGCATTTTCACCCACTGTCGAGTGTCGCTTGTCGCTCTCCGTGTCAGTCACAGAGCGTGATAACAACGCGTGCTCGGCAGACAACAACGAGAAGTGATAATCAGTTTGTTTATACAGATGCGACCCACACAACACAACTGAGACAGCAACAGTAGAGAAACAACTGACGAAAAGAAAACTCAGTGAAACTTCGGGGGAAAAAGTTTCTGCGATGCGACGCGTCACACAAAAATGTCTTTGACTGCGGAAAAATAAGGCAGGCGAAATGTCATAAACAATGCAATAGGCGAAAGGTGGAGAAAAGCCCAAAGATAGACAGACAGACAGAGACAGAGACAGAGGGAGGCGGAGAGGGAGAGGGAAAAATAGAGAAAGAGAGGGAGACACTGTCTCATTTCTAGCCAGATTGCAACTTTGTATGCTCTTCAAATTAGTCAAGCGTTTCGTGTATTTTGTGAAATCTTCGCAGCAATTTCCGTGGCCTTGTATCTCCAAATATACATAGATGTATATATAATATATATACAGATTTTCATCTCTTTTTATCCAAGCAAAGCAATAATTAAATGTGCATTGAACTCAGCAAGCAGAAGACTTTCTACACAGTTGCTCAGTAATGTAGAAACTTTTGTAGATATAAAGAAGACGTAAAGTTTTATAGATAACATATAGAGATAAAGACAACATATGGTATATCTTACAGATTTTACAGATCGCACAGCTTGTAAAGTTCGTATTTAAACCAAAGTTATATCCTTGAAGCTTGAGCTAAATAGTAACTAAAATATTCCCGAAGGTTTCTCACCAATAAATCGTTTAAAAACAGCTTTAACATTTTCCCGCCGCCACTTCCGACTTGTCTATATAATTGTTGGCTTCGAAAAAACAAGCCAATCATTGGCCAATTTGCCAATTAGCCGAATATAGTACTTAACTATAGATACCTTGTTCTGTGGGCGTTTTCATGACATTCCAAATATGCATCGAATTCATGTTATTATATCACGTCACTTTGTACCAAAACGGGGGTTCCTAATTGAGGGGTTCGCCAACATCTCCATCACAGTTCGATCGTTTTATTTTTGGGCGTACTTGTCAGATTATACTGTAGTTCGGTATACCGATATTGTAGTTTCATAATGTCAGTCAGACTTGTCTATGTTATAAAGCCGGCGCTGAAAGTGTTTCGAGTTCATGAGCTATGAAAGTTGAGCAAGAGTTCATTGAACTCTGCTCTGCGGTTAGCTGCATAACATTTTCGACTGTAAATAGCTAAAAATAGCTAACTTTATTAGTTTGTTTTGGGATGTGGGCAGCCCTAATGAGGAATTTACTTTATATAGCAGCATTAGTAGTTGTGAAATGAGCTATACGTGTATGAATATATGGTTTAACATTGTATAGTGTGATAACAAGTTGAAAGTCATCAAACTAGCTCAAGATTTCTAGCAGTAGTTTTAGCTTTAGTTTTAGAGTTACTAATCACTTTTAATTGTCAAGCTTAAAACACATGAATAGTGTTTATTTTGCTTAGACTGGCCAGATAGGGCTGTCATGATCGCGTTGCATATTCATAATAAATATTGAAATGAATATAGAATAGAACAGAAGAGAGCAACGAGAGCAATGCAACGCACTGAAACAAAAACAAAGCCAAGAAATAGAGTCAAGTCTTGCCACAGTCAAAGCCAAAGTCGAAGTCGAAGTCGAAGCTGGCCCAAAGACGCCGTCAAACAATGTTAAAAACGTGCGAATGGCGCTCGACGCGTCGTCGCTGCCTCTGCCTCTGCCGGCTGCCTCTGCCTGCTGCCTCTGCCGGGCTGCTTGTGCGGCCATTGAACCTGCCAAGTGGAGCTCAGAATTGGCGAAAGTGAAGACCCACTGCCGCAAGCCAGAGCCAGCGCCAGAGCAGACAGACAGACAGAGGGAGAGAGAGAGAGAGGAAGATGCGATGATGAGAGAGCAGACGAGCGAGAGAAAGAGAAGAGGGAGGTGAAGGCGTGGCCGTTTTGTAGTGCGCGTCGATCGCACGTTGCGTCGCGTCGTGCGCTGTGATGACGCAGTCGTCAAAAGGCAACAACAATAACAATAAAACACAATGCTGATGATGGTGCAGAGACAACAACAACAACACAAAGTGCGATTAGAAGGGGCAAGCAGCAACAGCAGCAGTAGGAGAGGCAAGAGCCAACACAGAGATCCAAGTTGCAGGCCGGACAATGCTTGCCACACTGTCCAACTGCCCAACTGACTGACTGACTGACTGATTGTTGTATTGATAATGATCGTCATCTTGTGTTCATCATCATCATCATCATTATCATTATCAGACTCTTCTTGGAAGAAAACCCAACGCAGCCGAATAATAAAAACCAGCAACAGCAACAACAACCAACAGCAGCAGCAGTGAAAGAAAAACAAATGTTGATCACATCACACATCACACAAGAGCAACGACAAAACACAACACAACAGCAACAACAACAACAACACCACTAACGAAAAAACGCAATTTGTTTAAAATGTAGGTCTATAGGTTTCTCGAAACCCCCATGTGAGAGACGACAAGCCGCAACAGGCAGCAGCGGCAACAGCGGCAACTGCGGCAACTGCGGCATGGCAACAGCAACAACAGCCGGCTAACGACAGCAGCAGCAACAACAACTACAACAAGAGCAGGCACACTCGACATGCCTCTTCCCCTTGCCCTTCTCTTCTTTTGACTACACACATTGCCATGTCTCGCAGCATTTAACGTTATACACGCGATTACACTGCGAGAAATTGAGGGTACAGAGAAGTTGCTTGAACATAGCATAGAGACTGTTTGAAACGGAACTAAATACCGTAATTAACTTATATATTAATATTTTTATTTAAGGAATTTACAAACAGCATGAAATTTATTAATTTATCGGATAATAAAAATAATTCTAAGTTATGGGCTCGCTGTTATAAACTAAGCACGTTTAACAAATTAAAGATCATTATTTAATTTAATTTTTAAGATTTTACAAATTTGCTTGAGTTCTAAGTATATATCCAACGGTATTTATCAAATTTTTGATAGGATTATCAGTCAAATCTTTATACCAACAGATTCTGTTTCTGTTTTTGATCATGAATGAAAAATTTGAGATTTGAAAATTCTAATTCCTTTAATCTATATAAAATCAAAACGTCTTTCAAATCATATAAACTTATCTTAGTTCCAAATTTTCGACTATGATTTAAGAAAATATTGTACAATAATATCAATATTTATCTAGGAATATGATGAATATATTTAAAAGCATTCGACTTATAATTTGTATGCATTTGAAACGGCCAAATTTGAAGATTTGTTTATTTATAATAAGCTAGAAAATTTTGTAACGAATAATGTTTATATTATTGCGTATTTTACAGAATATAATATTTGCACAACTGTCAACAACAATACTCTATATGTACGATCTACTTAAATAAAATATTAGATTATATAAATAGAAACATATATCGTCATATCGTCATCGTTTATCCAGTATATACCGTCATACATCGTCATATATAGTCATATTATGGTACTTTTATATATTTGTCATATATCATCTATATATTGTCATATGTCTTCATTATATAGTCATATATCGTCATGTATCTTCTATATATGGTCATTTACCGTCATATATCGTCATTTATAGACTGTTATATATAGTCATATATCTTCTATATATCGTTAAATATCGTCATATATCTTAATATATCGTCATGTATCTTCTATATAAAATCATTTACCGTCATATATCGTCACTTATCTTCTATACATCGACACATATTTATTCACAATAGTATTCAATATTTTCACACAATACCAACTGCAACTGGAATCCAATGATCTAATCACATCGCCTGTAACTTGTTCTCTTGCATTTCTTGCAGTGCACAAACGCTTTTTACTCTGATCTACACTCCAAAAAAAATGAAGACAGATGGAACGACGCATGGATGGGGGACATAAGGGTTGGGGGAACTTAGGAGGGCAGAGGGAGGGAGTTAGAGGGGAGGGGAGGTGCAGTGCGTCGCGTCGCTTGGGCTCTTAGCAAAAGCAACTTAAGGTTATTAGCCGCCTTTTTCGGTTGATTTTTAGATTCTTTTGTTTGTGCTTCACATCGCTGTTGCTGCTGCCGCTGCTGCTGCTGCCTGCGTTGATCTTAATGTAATAGCGCGGTGTCTGTCTGCCTAAGTGTGTGTGTGTGTGCACAGTTTTTGTGTGTGTATTTGGGCAAATAAAGAACTCAGCTTCGAATAAAGAAACAACGAAAATTGCAACTCATAAAGTTGTCCAAACTGACTGAGGCTGCTGCTGCTGCTGCAACATGCAACACACAATTCTCGCTGCAGTCCGCAGTTTTATTTATTTATTTTGCTCCCACACACACACACACACACAGACACACCAGCGCAATCACATCAATTTGACTTAATCGTTTGCTTCATTTCTATTTCAATCCATTAGGTATTTTATAGCTGAGCAGATATTCAAGATTTTATGGATGCCTGTTTGGCCTTTTCGTGCAGGATTATTAGCCAAGCAAGCATAGAGTATGTTGCGCCATTTCATGCACAGCAAATTAGATAAACCACAATGGCAGCAGCTGTCTAAAGCATATTCCAATTTGTAATTGCTAAATTAAATTATGCGCTCAGCCAAACATCAAGTGTCCATTTTGACAGCAGCAACTATGAAATAATAAACGATTTGCATGAGGTTAACTCTGCTCCACCTGAGGCGTATGCGTAATTGCAATTGTTACGTATACGTTGCGTGTGCGTGTGTGTGTGTGTGAGTGTGTGTGTGTGTGCAGTTTTAGGGCACACAATAATGCAAGTGTCAATTTAATAAACCATGTGTTCTTTATTTGTTCTCTGTTATACTTCAGGGCTAAGACAAAAAATCACAATAAGCTACTTAAGGATGATATTTATTTCAATTTTATGCTCCATTGTCGCGGTTCAAGTACGTTCGTTTGTCTTGAACTTGCAAAGGTCACAGCGCACCGTCTTAGAACGTTGCATAGAAGTGAATGCACTCGACAGAGTCAACTATGTCGGCCACAACAATAAGAACTGACAGGCAGGCAGGCAGCCGCGGCGTCAGCGACCGCAAGCGCAATTTAAACTAATAACTTGCAACAACAACAACAACAACAACAACAACAACAACTGCAACTGCAGCTACAACTACAGCAACTACAACTGTGACAATGGCAATAATTTATTTTTGAATTAATTTTTATTCGTTTTACTAAGCAGGCAGCAACAACAGCAACAGCAACAACAGCAACAACAACAATAACAATAACAAACGAGAACTGCAACCAACAATAGAGACATGTAACTTTTCAACCGCAGCCACACACTGTGACTGACTGTGACTGTGACTGTGACTGTGACTCTGACAGTGATAGTCGGCGATGGCGATGTCGGCGCTGACGTTCGCGTTGCCCTCCATTGCAGTTGTCAGTTGCAGTTGCCATCGCGACGTCATCAACAACGACAACGCCCCCGCAGCATTGTAGCACGCGGTGTCTCGCTCACACGCACGTGTGCGCTGACGTTGCCCCCCCTCTCAGCAGCGCCAACACACACGCTGTGTGATATTGACACTGCTGCCGCAGCCTAACGGTAGATAAAACCCAAACGGGCCCCACAGGCCCCGGCTATAACTAACAACAATGTATGCAGCGTCGCATCGCGTCGCGTCGCTGTCGCTGTCGCGTTGCGTCTCTTTAATTTCCTATTCTAGATTAAATTATAATAAATTGCAATTTTCTATCCCCAGAAAAGAAGGGAGAAAGGGAGAACGGGTGAAAGGGAGCCTGCGCTCTTTCCTTGCAATTTGCATTGCGCAATGCGTTTTCCTTCTGCATCGTGTCGCTTTTCTATCGCGCATGCAAATCGGAAAGGCCAGCCCAGGCCACCATCGAGAGCAGAGCAGAGCAGACCAGCCGGCCCAGACCTCAATGTTGACATCGCGAGACGCCCACACACACACACACGCACACACACATACACACACGCACAGATAGAGAGGCAGACAGAGAACAAGATCATAACAAGAACTGACAACGCGTAGCGACACAGAAATTGAAAAAGATTTGTGATCCGCGACCGCGAAGTGCATTCAACTCATGATAGAAGTCGCATTTGTTTGCACAAATCTTGAGATATAGGAAATACAAGTTGTAATTGAAGATGATTACAATATAATAGGCAAGTGAACTGAGCAACTAATTATAGAAGTTGCGATTATAATCGCTAAATATTTGCTTAATCGTGAGATATAGGAAATAAGAGTTGTCTTCCATGTAAATGTAAAAGATTCCAACGTAATGTGCGACAAGTAGTTGAGTGTACTAGAAACAAAGCTGAAAATAGCGAGTTCTACAATTGTAATGCTTAAATATATGATCTACTGTGAGTTAGGCGAAATAAGAGCGAAATATAGTACTTATAAGATATAACTAGTTACTATTAAAATCACTAATAATCTTCATTTATGACTTGTAACGGTAGTAGACTAAAGAAAAATTAGATATAATATGATAGATATATATATATATATATATAATATACGCATACTCAACACACTTCATAGCTAGTCGTAAGATTATAATATTTAAATAGTTGCTCTGTCTTGAGATAGTGGGAATAAAATATACAATTCTCTTGTGCCTAAAAGGTTCAGATACGTGTATACTATGCTACGAGTCCTAGAAACAAAGCTGGAAATGTCATACGATTATAAACTCAACATATACACCCACTCTTCAGATATCGTATAATAGTTATCATTAAATAATAACTTAAATAACAATATATGAAATGAGTTACTATTTAAATAAAAGTAGAGGATTTTTAAAGATTTAAGAACAATTCTCCAGTGAGCTGTACTAGAATCAGAGTCATATATATGATACGAATAAGAATAGTACTCGATGCAGTAGAAGATTGATAGAGTTTAAATCAAAAAATAGTCTGTGAACTGTAGAATCGAAAACAAATTGCTTGGCTTGAGTTGTCAAATTGTACGTCTCGTAATCGAACAATTTATTTAACTCACAGGAAAAAGTTTCGCGTTTTCGTTTGAGGATCCCCAACGATTCCACAGTGCAACATGGGCAGCATCGAGAATTTATCGTTTGCCCGTCGTCGCTGCCGCATGTGCCATCAATTTCATGCATCGATGATAGACATTTACAAGGGATGCGGCCAGCGACTGTATCTGATCGAAAAGATCAGGGCATATGGACTGATGGTTTCGCCGACCGATCGATTGCCGAAAACCCTGTGCAATTCATGCATACGAAATATCGAAAAGAACTATTTTTTCTGCAGCACACTAAAGCTGTTGTCTAAGATACTATAAATAAATCAAACGATCTTCCATACTTTTCCAGCTAGAAATAGTCTTAAACAGCTGCAACAGGATTCATTTTTGTTTTCTTAGAAATGAGCTGTCGAGGTCTTCTTGGGGTCATTCCTACTACCTGCCCTTCTGGTTCCAGCCTGAACTATTATTCAGCTTTTCTTCTCTATTCCTCACTCTATCCTTTCCTACCTAGAACTAGTTGAAACTCAACTCCCAACAACAATGTGATATGCGATGCGTGTATTCTAATAATATCTAAACGAAACTAGCTGAATCGAAACGCGATGCGGCAACCGTACCCAAACCAAACACAACCAAACACAGAACCAACCCAACCCAACCTAATCCAAACCCAACTCAAACTCAACGCAACCGAATTCAAATGCGCCATTTGATGTTGCTGCCCCACGTCGCATGTTGCTTGTCGCTTCGTTGTTCTTCTTGTTGTTGTTGTTGCATTTGACACGCCTATTGCTTTTATTGTTATTGTTATTGGTGTTGTCGTTGTATGTGTGTTGTGTGTTGTGTGTTGTGTGTTGCGTGTGCGTGTGTGTGCGTGTGTTATCAAGAAAAAACTTGACCCACATACGAGTTTATTAACCGGTTTCTTGATTCTGGCAAAAAAAGGGTTGCAAAAATTAGAAGATCAGCGGATTCTTGAATTAGAAATCAGAAAAGGAAAGGCGCGCGCGCACAAGAAACCCAGTTTAAAGATATGCAAAGCCTTTGGCAAAGCAGGAAAGATTTATTTGCCAGAGATATCAAATGAAAATAGACAAAACAAAGAAAGCTAGAGCCAGCTAGGGGAACTTGGCTATTAAATACCCTGTGAACAGTGTTGATAAACTGTTTAAAGTGACAGAAAAGGGGGGAAATATTTCATATTTTTCAGTATTCCATTCATTTTCAACTTCATTCATTTTTAACTTGCTTGTAAACTGAAAAATATAACTAAAATGAATGAAAAAAGAATAAAAAGAAATTTATATATTTTAAAAACTATTACTCCCCTATTTCTTTAGTTCTCCTCCCTTATATTACATAAAATATTTTTAAGTTTATAAAACTTAATTTTGTTTTTTTATTCCTTTTTTTTTAGGTATGAAAAAGAAAGAAAAACTGGTTTTTTGTAATAATGAAAAATCGAGTCAATTTTAGGAAACCATTATTCGAAACAAAAATCAGTTGACTTTTTTCAACATATCATAGTTGGAACTATTCAATATCACTCGAAATCTACTGCAAATCAGTTATATACTATGTATTTACAATATCTTCGAATAACAAATTGCAATACGATAATGCAGAAGCTTTTCTGGAATCGATTACAGTGTGAACTGGCGACTCCTTTTCTGGGGAATCGAAAGCAATCGGGCATTCGCATCAGCTATAAACCATTAGCCTACTTCCGTGCCGATCCGTACCGAAGCAATGCGATGCACTGCGATGTGAACCGATAGCGACTTCAGTTGAGACTTCATCTGCTTTGCAATTTGTTTGTTTTCATTCTGACTTCTGGCGCTGGCGCTGACGCTGACGTTGACGCTAGACGCGTCGTGGGCGTAGGCACAGTGGGGGGGGGGGCAATGCCGATAGTGCTTCACTATGAAACCAAAACAAAAATAAATGAAATCAAGCGAGCACAAAATGAAATGTTTGTGTTTGCGTTTTGTTTGTGTGGCAAGAATGCGTTGCCTGCCCCCGTCTTCTCATTCTTCTTCGTCGTATTCTTCTCTTCTTCTCGTTTCTCTCTTGTACTTTTCTCATTTCTCGGGCGAGTTCAACAAACTTTAATCGCGCATTAACCGCTCGAATTCAAAATTGATCCGAGCCAATCGAATGGAAATGAAATCGAGTCGAGGCGCACGCACAAAAATATCGCATGGCAAACGTCATTGTCGACGTCGACGTCGGCGGTGCCTTCATAAAGAATCGGAGAAAAATCCATTTCTGTTTTCGTTTCGAATTCCCCAGTTTTTCTACTATAAACAAAGTTGTGACTATGCGGGTCGTAGAAACTCATTTAGATTATAGAAGATTATCATGTATTGGACTTCGAAAAAGTGCCATGATAGGTTAGGATATGAAGAAGATTGCTTGAACAAGACTTCAAAAACTATGAACTACACGGCATAATACTTAAAAAAGACTCTAAAACTACTGAAAAAATAGCAGGTATTACTTGAGTAAATATTGAAACAATTTATTTAATTTACCATTCGCGAAAAGAGAAACAAAAGAAATCCAAGTTGTTTTTTTTTTTGGCTTTTAGCAACTTTTATAAAAGACGAGCAGCTATAGTTCGTTTTTTTTTTTTTTTTTTTTTTTTTTTGCAAGTAGAATGAACTAGTTCAGGAAACCAGCTGAAAAGCAATTAAGAACGAGTTTTATTATTCATTTGATTGATAGAGACAATAAAGCTAATCAATCTACAGGAATATGCTACGACTGGCAGTTTGTCTGGGGAGTTGCCATATGAGAAATAAAAACGAGCAGCCAAATGACATTTAAATGAAACAAAAGACCAAGCTAGATTTCGATTTAGAGCTAAAATAAGCTAAATAATAGGCTAGAAATTTAAAATTGGATATAGGCAGAGTTCTATGCAAAATATAACTGGTTGTCGCCGGGAACAAGTCGAGAAAGTCTAGCATGAAGTGAAATTAATTGTATGACATGAGAACAATATTACAAAAACATATGTAACATATTATATATATTATTTTATTATAGTTTCAAAAAGAAAACTTTGAGAATTTTTAATTAAAGCTGAAAGTCTAAGAAACCGTAGTTCAGTGATAAACGTTTTATTGAAATAGTTTCCGTCTAGTTTCTAAAGTGCTTTTAGGTTACTACTAATTTCTTTTAGTGTAATAATTACCACTTTGCGATGCTGTTGCAATTGCAGTAAAAATTACCTCTTTTTTTCGTTGTCACTTGCCTTGCGGCCTGCCTAACTGACTGACAATCTAACTGCCTAAACTGACTGACATCTATTACCAAATTCACACACAGACACACACACACACACACACACACACAACTACCCGCTTGGGTAGTTTAAGTGGCTGCAAGTGCATACAATATGATGCTATATAGTGGTGCTATATAGCACAATATGTTTCGATTAATTTGCACTTCAGTCTCACAGTTCAATTAGAGAAGAAGGAAGAAGAATCTGAGAAGGCTGAGAGTATTTCTTCATTCTTCTTCTTCTCCTACTACTTCTTTGCATTGAAAGCCACAAGAAGTTGTTGAGTTCAGCCTCGTTTCGGATTGGCAATTTAGTTGCCAGTAGATTAAGTAAATTAAATTACAATGTGCCCATTGTTGTCGCTCAGTGTGTGTGTACAAATGTGTGTGTGTATGTGTGTGTGTGTGTGTGCAACTTCATTATGTGCATTTAACATAAATTTTCAATTATTATGCGATTTAAAGTGCACTCGAAACTCAAAGTGCAAGCACACGGCGCGCATGCACTTTTATCGCGCACTGTAAGAGTTCTGCAAATTTTGAGTGCATTTTACATTTGAAGTTTTTTCTTCAGCTTCATCTTCAGCTGCTTCTTTGCTTTGTTTATCTTGTGGCACGTTTTATTTTCGCTTTTGCCAGTTGTTTTTTTGATCACTGCAGTTTCTCTCTCTCTCTCTCCCTCTCTCTCTCCGTTTTTGTGTCGAAAAATCTCGTACATCTGTTGTCGCAATAATGCCTGAAAATTGGTTCACAGTTGACCCACTTTTTTGGTAGTTCAATGAGAGACAGGGAGGGAGAGATTGAGGAGGGAGCGAGAACGAGAAAGGCAGAAGAATGGATCTGTTGCTCGTTTGGCAGCTGCCGGGCTAAAGCAACTACCAAAAAACAAAAAAAAAAAAAGCGATATATATACAGACACACAGTATATATCAGATTGGTACCAAAAACTGCAACAAGATGTGGAGCAACATCGCAAGCAGAAGCGTATCGAGGCGGGGGGAGGGATCAGAACCAGGCAGAGAAACGTATGTGATTGTTGTGTGGTTTAGTAAGTGGTTCACTTTTTTTCGTTTTTGGGGTGAGTGAGGGGGAAATTCTACTTGAAATGTTTATGGGAGAAAACGCGTAGTGAGATTCTGTGCTAGCTCAGCCAGATGATTCATGAGTGCACTAAGAATTTATGCTGAAGTGAATGCAGGCAATACATTCATATTCAGAGAGTCTGTTAATTAAAAAAAAAAGAACTTTTTTTGTATTAGAATAGAGAAATTTATAGAATATATGGCATCTATACGTATGGCATACATTTCATTCGGAAGTGGCCATGAAAACTAGCTGAAAATGAAGCGAGAAATGCATCCGACAATTTCGCACATGCTTGAAACTCTCTCTGAAAACCCTTTTTAGTATGTTTGAAGGAAATATAAAATAAATATTGCAGCTGCTTGTGGCAGCAACATTTTGGAGCCTGCAGGCTGAAATTTTACGATGCAGCAGACACTCAAGCGAGCGCAGGAGAACGCGTCAGACAGAGACAGAGTGCCAGAGTGCCAGAGGAAGATGGAGACAAGTCGCCACTATATGTATGTGTGTGTGTGTATAGCTTATATACGGACATAATCCCCCCAACAGAGCGACAACTGCAACTGCGCCGAGGCAGAGCTTAACTCGAAAACCTGCTCCTTCCTGCCCAGAACTCTTTGACTGCCTCCTGCTCCTTCTTCTTCTTCTGCTGCTGCTGCTGCTGCTTCGTCTTAGCTTCGCTCTTTTTATTTTGATCAACGAAAAAAAAAACAATTTTTTTTTTTCGATTTTTGCATGCAGAATGCAGTTTCTTGTGTCTGTGCATGCGTCTGATCGTGTGTGTGTGTGTGTGAGTGTGTCCCAAATTTAGTAGGTGAAATTATATACAGAGTGCAGTTTTTGACCTGTTTCGGGGGAGATTTTCGGTAGAATTGACGGCTGTAAACTGGACACGTTGTTGTTGTTGTTCTAACTGGAGGGTGCACTCAGTGTCTCTGTGTCTCCATATACCATATGTACCACCGTCCTCGGATCTCTCTACCTCTACTCCTACTCTTCTCTCTCTCTGTCTTGCTCTCTCTCTCTCTCTTGCTTTGTTCTTTGATTGCAAGTGGAGTTGCCAAGATAGGCCCAGTTTCAGGATACCCTAACAAGCATTCACAGCCAAAGACAGCATAATAGGTTTAACCTATTTTGAAAATAGGTCTAATTGGGACTGCTGTGGGAGTTGATGTGTTCTATAGGAGTTGAGGAAGTTTCTCTGCTATAAATCATACTGGCAATCCGGTAAGGCAGAAACAAAATGGATAAAGACACATTATATTATTGTTTACCTCAATTCTCACATACTACAGCGAAAAGAGGAAACAGCATACGATCTTCAATAACTCTGAAGATCTTCAAGATTCAAGATAAATGTAAAACGTTTCATATTTTAGTTTGTATCTTAGTATAATACTACATTATAGCAGATGCAGCTAAAAAATCTCACTACATACACGTTTACAGGGTAGCGAAATTAGGTCATGATGAAATAATAAATAATAATAATAATAAATAATAAAAAAAACTCACCTTTTGGCATCAACTAAAATGCAAGTTTTGCTCAGATTATCCGTACTTGGCAATGTCGTTTGTGATGTGTGCGTAAAGTCGGAGGATGTGGAAGACGAAGACGACGACGACGACGAAGACGAAGACGCTGATGATGATGATGATGTTGTTGATGCGACTGAGGGGCTGCAAGTAGCTGTCGCTGATGCTGCTGCTGTTGTTGCAGCTGATGTTGTTGTTGCAACTGTTGTAGCTGCTGCTACTGCGACTGTTGCAATTGGCTGCTGCTGCTGCTGCTGCTGCTTGTTGTTGTCGATTTGTAGGCGACAATCAGCAACTATTTTGGCCAGATTACGTCGGCTGGGTGCAACCAACGGTACCTGTTCCATGGCTAATGATTCGCTATCTGAATTATTGTTGACTTTGTTGTTGTTGGCCACCAACTCCTCATCAACACTTTCCACCACCAACAAATTCATTGGCATTTTCTCGTACTCGTATTCGGTTTTGTATTCACACTTTTTTGTTGCCTTTTGATGCTGCTTCTTCTTCTGCTGCTGCTGCTGCTGCTGCTGCTGCTTGGCTTTCAATTCTTCATCTGCCTTTGGAATTTTTTGAATTTTTGTTGTTGCCGTTTTGCTGCTATTGTTGTTGTTGCTGTTGTTATTATTGTTGCTGCTGGCGGCAACTGCAACTGTTTCCTGTTTAGTCAACGACGATGGCAGCAACTCCGTTGTTGTTGTTGCTGCTGCTGCTGCTGCTGATGACGACGACGTTTTAGTATTAACTGCTGCTGGCAGCAGTTGTTGTTGTACTGTAGTTGTTGTTGTAGGCGCAGCAATGGCCAATGTTGCTGCTGCTGCTTTTAATGACTCCTCAACAACTTGTTCAGCTGCTGCTGCTGTCGCTGTCGCTGTTGCTGCTGCTCCTGTTGCTGCTGTTGTTGTAGTTATAATTGCCGGCTGTTGCTGCTGTTGCTGCTGTTGTTGCTGTTGCTGCTGCTGAGTGGCTCCACCTTCTGGTATAATTGTTGCAAAAATTTGTTCGCCAAATATGAAAAGATCCTTGGAAATAATCATTATCACCTTTTTGTGATGGTTTTGTTGTTGTTTTTGCTGCTGTTTCTTATTTTGTCTGATATGGATTAAGTTTTTTTCTTCTTTTGTGTCTCTGCTTTTTCCTCTGCTCTTTTTCTTTCTTTTTCCGTTTTTATATTATTTATTAAATGTAAAACGTCTCTTCATTAATTGCAATCGATGAAGGATTTTTTATAAAAACACGTTTTAAACATATTTCGCTGGCATCTCTCGCTTTATTTCATAACCCGCTGCTGTCTGTAAAATAAAATAAGAAAAACAAGTTGCAAAGATAACGAAAATTGATTAAAATGATCCAACAACAGTTATACAATAATTAAAGATTTACGTTCGCTTCCACTTAAACCGAGTGTAAAAAAAAGAGTTTAAAGCGGGTTTCGCCAAGAATTAAGAAGACTAAAGACAGTATATAGCATTTAATCAGGTTCAGTTGTAATCCGACAAATATCTCAATAATTTAATGTAACTTTTGTACAATAAGGAGTGAAGATATCCCAAAGAAATAAGGAACTTATGCTTAGGTAGAGCATAGAAAATAAGTATGTCAAGAAATTTAAAGTTTACATTAATCTAGAAATCCCTGAAATTTGTCGAAACAAAGCAGATATTTCAAGTATCTGAAAAAGTATTATCAATTTACGTTCAAATTTTTTAATAAATATTAATAAGATTTTCATAATTCCTCTAAAATTCTTAAATCTCTCAAACTTTGTTTCTTTTATTGTTGTTTTCTTTGATTCTTTTCCCGCACTTCTCAGCTGATTTTATCCCATAGTACCAAGTGTACAAAAAAAGTATCTAAATATTTTGTTTAAATTGTTGTTGCTCCTTTTGTTCGTTCTTTGTTCTCAATTGTTGATATATTATTTTTTGTGTATTTTTAGCTCTCACTTCCCTAAATTGATTGCCAAACTTCGCACGGTGCACAATTTGAAATGAAATGAACAACTGCTGTCTAAGCCGGGAGAGACAGAGAGAGAGAGGGAGAGCGGGAGAGCGAGAGAATGGGGAGAAAGAGAACTGTTTTCTGTTATAATTTGTCAATAAGCCCGCGCGAAACAAGGCGCCAGAGCAGAATGTCAGTTTACATTTTCTGCATATGCAGTGTATGTGTGTCTGTAAATGTAAACATAGCGAGTGACAAGAAAGAACAACAACAACAACTGCAACGAATAGGGACAACAAAAACACGCACCCAAATTGGCAACTTGACGAAGAATCTCCACGGGCTGCACAGGAGCCACGGCTGTGGGGAGAGTGCAGTCCGAGGGGTGCGGCAGACGAGTTGTGGCTCTCGGGGACTATTAAAATTTTTTTTTATTTAAAATCAGCTGCGCCTTGCACATGCCAACAACAACAACGACATCATCGAGGGGATTTTGCACTTATTTGATTCTTTTTCTCTTTCATTCACTTTATGCATTTGTTTGGTTGTTGTCGAACATTGTGAGCAAAACACACACTCTCTTGGCGCATTCGCATACACAAACGCAGGACGCATGCATGCACACACACAGTAAGGAGGAGTTGAAAAGGGAAGAACGGACACGAGAAACCGAAACAGAAACAGAAACCGAAACGAAACTTAACAAAAAGATGTAAAAAAGGCTTTTTTAGTGCATGTTGTTTTTGCGGCTGCTGCTCCGATCGACGACTAACTGAATCGAAAGCTGAACGGTGATTGCGACTGAGACTGCCAATGCGACTACAACGACGACTGCGACTGCGACGACGACGACAACTTTCTGACAACACGAGCAACGCAAGGCGCGTTATGAACAACCAACGTCGGCCGATTTCGATCTCATACTGATCACCGTTAAACGCGCTTTTGCTTGCCTGCTGCTGCTGCTGCTGTCGTTGTTGCTGCTGCTGCTGCCGCCGCTGCTGTCGACGTCGAGAAGAGCACACAACAACGCGCACGTTTGTGCATGAATGACAATTTTAACAGCGCTCTTTGTGGGCGCACTGTGTTGCGCTCTCTCTCTCTCCCCTCAGTCACTGCACGTGCGTGTGGAGCTTAGGCTTTCTGGTGCGCTCTCTTCGCTGTAAGCTTACATTGTGCTTAAGAGTGAGTGCTTTCTCTTCATGTAAAGTGCGTGGCTCTGTTAAACTGGATTCGCTGTAATCAGTCAGGGAAGATTAAAACGTGAACCTCGTTAACTTTTTCGGTTAACCGATAAAACGAAAAATAAAGAAAACAGCAACAAAATCCACTTGGTGATAGAAACTAGCTCAGCAAAATACACTGCGAGAGAGAAAATATGAAATTTGAATATTATAAATGATTCATTTTAGGGTTGCCTTATGGTTGTTGACTATAATTAGTAGTTTTCATTCCAATATATAATATATATTAATATAATAATAATAGTAAAATAATAATATAATAATAATAGTAAAATAACATAGCATGTAATCCATCACGAAAAACTTGCATTATGTTATAGATGTGCAACAATTTCAGTTGATCAGTAAACAGGGTCAAGAGCTATAGATTTACTGATAAATTATTAGACATGGCTACCCTAAAGTAGAATACAAAATGCGATTAATTTGCTGTGTTAGAAACGAGTGAAATTCTGGAAACTCGCTGGGTTTTTTTTCGGTGTGCGACAAAAGTAAATTGACGAGTTTGGTGGGGATTGACGTTTTTCAAGTTTGGTAAGAATTTCGCTTTTATATTGTAGAATTATTTATGTATAACATTTCCGGTAACCAACGAAGAGTTGGGAGCAAAGAGAGAAATTGATGTAGAATATAAATTAGAGTTCAGATAAAAGAGTGATATCAAAAAAGAATATATATTAGAGTTGAGATAAAAGCGAAAAATCGAGAGAGACTGTACATATGAAATTATATGTACATATGTATGTATGTATATTAATCCAGACCGAAGAACCTTTGGGTTTCGGGGGCTGTAAAAATGCGTTATCAGTCATTAAACTTGACAATAGAAAGGCGACGTTGATGTGGAAGATAACGCAACGTATGCGCAATTCGCATATGCGTGAGGAGAAGGAAGCGAAATAAACTGGAACGAATATACGAGTATATGTATGATATGTCTGCTATAAAATGTGTCAGCTGTTTTCGAGCTGCTTTTCTCGAAAGTTAAAGGTCCCTTTTGCTAGGCCTATATGGTAAATCTGCGATTATAATGATGATATATCAAATAATTCTTTAGTCTCAGATATACAGTTTTTATAGCATGTGTGCCATAAACTTTAGTGAAATTTGGTGCGTTGCGAGACGATGACAACGGCGATACACCGATACGGCAATATACCAATACAAGCACACACACTCACGCACTCATACACACACACACGCACATTTCGCACTCAGCGACTCACGCACTTGCTCTTAACCTTGAAAATTCTAAAGC
Source organism: Zaprionus ornatus (assembly GCA_018904035.1). Taxonomy (NCBI): domain Eukaryota; kingdom Metazoa; phylum Arthropoda; class Insecta; order Diptera; family Drosophilidae; genus Zaprionus; species Zaprionus ornatus. The sequence continues at coordinate 27,029,517 of JAEIFZ010000002.1, forward strand.
TGAGCGATACGCACACAACAACAACTTTGTCTGCGTGCGTGCGTGTGTGTGTGTGCGTGCGTGAGTGTGTGTGCGTCTGTGTAGGTGTTTACTGTACAGAGGCTCTTTTTGGTTGCGCTGATAACATTTTGTTGTTGCTTTCTCTTCTTTCTTTTTTGTGCGTTCATTGCTCTGCACACACACACACACACACACGCATGAAAGCATATTAAATTTTTGTTTTTTTTTTATTTTTATTTGCGTACTTTGTGGAATTTTCTATAGTTTTATTATTGCAGATATCTTCTGAAAAGTTCTTTAGCTAATTTTCTGCGTTGAATTTTATTCAACTTTATGGCGAAATTTCTTGTATTATTCACATGTTTTTGTTTTTGTATTAATTTTTCTGTTTTTTCTTCTACGTTTAACGAACTCTTATCTCCGTGTAGCGTTTTATTTGTTTACTTACAAGAGAGAGCTCCATTTACTGCTATATACGAGATCTGTCCAGTTTCTTGACCTCCAATTGGATTATTATCGGAGATCCGAGAGAGAGACAGAGAGGGAGAGATCCAGTAACCCAAAATACGAAGAAGTGGAAAAATATTACGTCTATTTTTTTGGGTGGGTTTGTAACCTTGAACTTAAGCTCAGCAGAGGCAGTAAAACGGTTTGAAATTGAGCGCGATGAGGAACCAGAGAAACTGAGGAACTGTTCGGTATTATGGCATGCAATCATTTGTTATAATTTAGCAAATTGTTGTGCATATACGTACTTTAGTTAGTTTCAGTTAGTTTTTTTCCTTCTGCCTTTCCAGTGTTGCGAACTTAGCGTATTCCCCGTCAAATCTACCTTTTTCCCAATACAAAAACATCGGGTATTTAGCTTTTTTTTTTAAACTGAATGATTGCTGTTACTAGAAGGGGCTTTTTGTGGCCGCCTCAAAGTATGCTACAGTTTTTATTTAGAATTTATTCGGCTTTATATTTAACATTGGACTCAACATATAATGTGCATATACATATGTATGTATGTTCTTCCATAGCTTCCATAGGAAAAATCAGTTCAAAATGGAATTAACGTTTGAAACTTTCAAGAAAAGTCAAGTAAGCTTAACGTACATATACATTATGTGCACACACACACCACACATGCACAAATGTATATTTGTATTCCATCTCCATACCTTTGCCCCGTACATCACCTGCTGCTACCATTCAATGTGTTAAGTAATCCCTTCTCATTCTCTCCCAAACAACAACACCTGGAACTTAGAGCTCCACCAAATTTTAGAAATACCTAATTTTTTTTTTTGTCATTTTTTCACAGGACTCCTAACCGAATAGTAACGACGAGTCAGTAATTGTGTGGAAATGGAGGAGTCCATTGTATCGATATATGACTTGCTGTTGAAGCGCCAAAGGCAGTTGCGTAGGCAACAAATACAAGATACGACAGTTGTGGTTGGGGTAGTAGATGAAACGACGACGACGACGACGACGTCCAATCCTGTCGAGCCAGAGAAGTCCAACACAAAGCCAATCACCCGCAGCAGGGTAACCCACGAGTCAAGACCCAGAGCAGGACGAGCCAATGTGATTTCCGCTTCGCATTTGACTAGAAAACATACGGGAACAATGCTACCAACATTGACCAAAAAGGATGTGCTGGACAAGCTGGTGGCCCGCATGATTGGAGGTGGTCCCAAGCGCGTGGTCAAAGCAGCAGTGCCGTCATCAGTCCAGGCAACAGCAACCCCCTCAGCGCCGCCACCTGTGGCGCTCCCGGTCGAAACTTCCAAGACAGTTCGTAATGTTCGTGCTCCGGTTACAGGGAATGTTGAGGCCTCGACTGTTCCACAGAAGAAAGTAAAAAAAACAAAAACGAAGATATCGCCAAAAACAGACCCAGATATCGCTACCGTCACCAGTAACAACGCCACCGCCACCGCCGCCGCCGTGGCCAGTAAACCACGCCGGCGTCAAGCTCTGTCGCCGCGCAACAATCTCTCAAACACTTTGACTACCAAACGCGAGCGAAACGTAAAGGCAAAGAGTCCCGTTAATCTCAACATTCCAAACGCAGACTCAGTTTATCAGAATTCCATTCGTCTTCAGCGACGTTCTAAAGTTTCCAGAGCAAAGATGGAAAACGTATCTGATCTGGATCGCATATCGACGTCCGATGAATCGAATGCAGTTTGTTATCGACTGTAAAGTTCAGTTTCCTATTTTTTTTTTGTTTTTTGAGAGCAATATATAATTATAAAAATCACAGGTGACTTTTCAGAAGCTATTTCGATTTTTAACTGGGAAGGGATCATGGTGAATGCCATACACCATGCATAATGCATATGTGAACAGGTTTTCAAGGATCATATCCATAGAATTTTAAATAAAAGATCTCGTACTGAGTAACTCCTTTATAGTTACATTTTTTTTTTTTATTTTTATTCATATTTTTTATTTTATAATAAACTAGAATTTGTTTTATTACTGCAGCTTAACAATTTCGCTTTTTATAATTCCAATTCGCAACGGCCGAAAAAAATTTGACGCATGATTTAATCTCCGTACTCCCTATATTGTATTGTATATTACTTTAAATGGGGCATGTATGTATGTTGTTTTCTTTTAAAATTAATTTTGCTCTGTTTTTGTTTGGGTCACACCAACATTTTGAAATTGAACGCTTAGCAATATTGTTTAAACATTTTTCACATACAATTCGCACAGGTTTTATTTTTTTTTTTTGGGCGATAAGTTTACATTAAAATGCAACTACTAAAAACTAACAATACTTTCATCTATAAGTAGTACTCGTATATTGTATATATGTATATGGTATATATAGTATACCATCGGTATTATTCATGTTGCTTAGCATTCATTTAGTAACAAATTCGATCAAGTTCAACGAGCTTCGCTCAAGTTGACAACTCATGATCTTGAATTTGTGTTTACTCCCCTTGTTGCCACCGATCACTCACCACCACGTCTGTGGTGTAGTGGTGTTGTGTTATAGAAATCTTTACCACACTAGGTATCAAAAGCAGCGTTACTTTGATTTTCTGAATCATTCACTTTAGCAGTGAAAGCGAATATTTTGATAACTATCCCGGAAACTCAGGATATTTGCCAGGAATTGGAGATTCCGATGAATTTGGATCCGCAAGCGATTGCGAATAATGAAGCAGACAAACTTCAAAAAGAGTTCCAGGAAAATAGTACTATGTCCGCTCTGGAAATAATCGAATTACTGTGGGACAAAAGTTTCTATAAATTCCATAATTGTCAATGCACTGAAGTTAGTGGAGCGAGCTTGCGTCAAAGACAGGAACATAAAGTGGAATGGAACTACGGCTGCAGACGCAGAGTCATTGAATTATGGACCGGGAACATCGCAGTCGGTAAACGATATTCTAGACGAGTTATTTCCAGAATCCGATTCGGGATTAGTCGTTGGGTCAATCTCTCAATCTAACTCGAGAGGGACGGAAGACAAATTTGTTGTTTTCACATCACCAGGTCGTGAAATTGGATGTGTCCAATTTAAAACAGATTGTAGGACTGGACAAAAAACATTGGTGGAAGGAGGCAGAGATTCGATCGAATTTTATAATTCAAAGTGCAGTGGACCCATTATCCATTCATCTTCAACATGCCATCAAATAAGCGCTGACTCGAATGGGCAAAATAGATGAATAAAAGCAGAGAAGCTGGTTCAATGGTTACAGAAATTCCCAGTATCACCATTAAATTATATATTTTCTCTCAATATTTGGTTAACTTCTAAATGACGTTTTTTTAACAGGGGAAGTCCATTATTTAGTAACATTTTAAAAATACATGGTGCATTTTTGCATTACATGTATCACCAGTACATTTTAATGTCTCCGTTGCTGCAGGTTATGGGAATGAACAATATCTACAATATTAAAAATACCCATTTCACCATAAATAATGCAATGATGAATAACTGCATCAAAAAAGAAATTTTTTCCTGCATTCGGTGATGATAAAATAAGGCAAATTAACATTGATAAAAATTAATAATTTGTTTTTCATTATTAAAAAAATTATTAAGTTTTTCACATATTGCTATTGAATCTTCAATACTATAATAATATGAATCGATATTCCCATGTGGTGCATTAAATATTAAATTTTGTGGTTCGACAGACATAAAATGTGTAAATGATTCTTCAATAAATAACTCATTACAAAATGCACCATGTATTTTTAAAATGTTACTAAATAATGGACTTCCCCTGTTATAAAAAAGCAATTTAGAAGTTATCCAAATATTGAGAGAAAATATCTAATTTAATGGTGATACTGCGAATTTCTGTAACCATTGAACCAGCTCCTCTGCTTTTCCTCATTTTGCAATTCTTCTATTTTGCTCATTCGAGTCAGCGCTATTTTGATGGCATGTTGAAGATGAATCGATAATGGTTCCACTGCACTTTGAGTTATAAAAGTCGAACGAATCTCTGCCTTCTTCCACCAATGTTTCTTGTCCAGTCCTACAATCCGTTTGAAATAGTACACATCCAATTTTACGACCTGGTATATCCAGTTTCTCCCGGCGATGTCAAAACAACAACCAATTTATCTTCCGTCCCTCTCAAATTAGATTGAGAGATTGACCCAACGGCTAATCCTGAATCTTCCGTCCCTCTCGAATTAGATTGAGAGATTGACCCAATGGCTAATCCCGAATCGGATACTGGCAATAACTCCTCTAGAATATCGTTTACCGACTGCGATGTTCCCGGTTCATAATTCAATGACTCTGCATCTGCAGCAGTAGTTATGATAGGAGCAATCTCTAATTCTCTTCCATTTTATGTTCCTGTCTTTGACGCAAGCCCGCTCCACTAACTTGAGTGCATTGGGAATTATTGATAGAAACTTGTTCTCCCACAGCAATTCGATTATTTCCAGAGCGGACATAGGACAATTCACCCGCAACTTTCTTTGCAGTTTGTCTGCTTCCTGATTCGCTATCGCTTGCGGATCTAAATTCATCGGAATCTCCAATTCCTGGTAAATATCCTGAGTTTCCGGGACAGTTATCAAAATATTCTCCGTCATTAATGGAGCTTCCTGAACATCGTCTTCGTCGCTTACTTCTGGAGAAATCGTCGGAATCTTCATTGTTACTTTCTTTCCAGGAGCTTTCCTCATTACAATCGCTATAATTATACGAACACTCATGGTGGTGAGTGACCGGAGGCAACCGGAGGCAACAGGCGGAGTAAACACAAATTCGATCTAGAGCAACGAGCTTCGCTCAAGTTGATAACTCATGATCATGAATATGATCATGAATGCTTAGCATTCATTTAGTAATTTTAAGTTTAGAGACTGTAAACGGGCGCCAAAACGATTCTAGAGATTTTTACAAAATGGGGAGAAAATCGAGAAAAAAATATCGTAAAAAACATTGTTCACATTTTGTTGTGGATTTGGTAAGTTTTACAAAAATATTGTACATAAATATTTTCGGTATAATTTTATCAAATTTACTTAGTTTTTTTGTTTGGTTTTTTGCAATCTTTGCGCTCATCTGACATGGAAAGTGATGCATTTGTTTTTCTTGAAATGAACTTTTTAAAACAAAAATTCAAGGCGCACTTTTAACACTTTATTATTGAATAGTATGTGTGTGTGCTTGAGGAATACTTTGAAAGTTGAACCGAAACAAATAAACTTAAATGCAGAGACGAAAAACAATCGATGCAAAATACACTAAAATTATGAAAGAAAAAAAACTAAATTCAATTTGATATAACATACACGGATTAACTAAAATCTAAACTACTTAATCAATATAACACACATATTTCTCTCTCTCTCTCTATCTTTGTGACTACATTCATTTTTTCTGTGATAGTTGTGAAATTCAATTTCAGTTTTTTGGTGGCTTCGTTTGAAACATTTTTTCTTGAACCGAAAGGAACTAAACGAGCGTGGTTTACTGTGAGGGATTTGTGCTGAAAGGGTGCTGGGCTAGGGTATCATGACTTCAGCCAAAGTCTTTTCAGTCTGCAACAAAAAACGAAAAATTAAATTAGATTAAAAGAAAGGAAAATTAAATGAAATAAGGAATATAAAATATGTGTTCTCTTCTGTTTTCCTACAGTATAAAACCTAAGGCTATGGAACATGCAACAATATCTTTGGTTTTATGTTTTCATTACAATTAGATTAGAGATCGAACCATGAATATGAATTGCAGTTAATTTAGCTTAACGTTCTCTTATTGTGTGTCTGCTTATAATTCCGTATGCATTGACTCAATACTCTGACGCAGCTCCCCATCGTTATAGATCTTTTCGCAAACGACGCTCACCTTTTTCAGCAACTCAATGGCCGTTTGGAGCACCTGATGCCATTTGCGTAGCTCCGATTCGTGCGACAGCTCCTGCTGACGCAACAGCTCTAGCCAATCTTGATTCGTGCTGGGCAGTTCCCTAAAGACAGAGAGAAAGAGAGAGTATATGCATTAGATAGAGATAGAGATATATTTGATATGCATATTTCACTCACTTGAGGGCCGCCAAATTTGGCATGCGTGCCCGCCGGCTGAGATCCACGTCAATGCGTTCCTCCAGCGTCCAGAGCTTAAGTAATAATATCACATTTAATGCCAACAGCAAGCACATTAAGAATATAACAAACAACGATAAGCCCTTGTGTCTAAACTTCTCCTGACCAAAAATCAGACCCAATTGCTGGCCCCCGCCAGCAGCCAACAACTGTTGCTGCTGTTGTGCGGTCAATTGCTGCTGCTGCTGCCGACTTATTGCACCGCCGGCGCCTACTACACCCACACCACCAACACCAGTGGCGCCGGCGAGGCCACCGTGTGTCAAGCCAGCAGCAGCTGCAGTGCCCGCCAAGCCACATGGCGACAACAGTTTGGGATCCCATGCTTCCATCGTGTCGGGTTTACAGGTCTGTGCCGTGCCACCGCCGCCGCTTGCTTCCTCTGATGTCGTGGATCGTATTTGTGTGGCAGTACCTGGAAACAAATGCACGCACAAATGCAGCACAGAAGAATGGCACAAGTAACAAAAATAATTAAAATCAATAATCCAAAATTATGTGGATAATCAAATGCGCAGCTAAAGAGCAACAGAAACACAACGCAACACTAAAATAAATGCAGAAATCAAAGGGGTGTACGAACGAGTGCTATGTTACATGCAAATATTCTCGACAATTTTGAACAAACCATAAACAAAAAGCAGAATTATATCGAATAAACGGGCGAAGTATCGAATAAACCAGCGATTGTCACAGTCTGGCATAAGTCGAACTATTAAATTAGACTGATTAATAATACACTAACTAGGTTCATATTACATAAGTCTCTTTCTTTACATCTTTTCTATACAAAGTTAAATACTTCTAAGTTAAAGATTATATCTATAAATTTAATAAGCAAGCTATATTAGTTATAGTAGCAGTAAATAAGTTACAGTTGAGTGTATTTCGTAAACCGAAATCTGTTCGCCCACCATAATTATTTCGTAAATAACTTTTGTGTTTATTGAGTCTTCTCAACTAAATTTGTAAAAATTATTCAAAAATCTATATTATATTGTCTTGATTTAAGGATACCCAGGAGGGCGGGGCAAATTTCTTGAATAACCTTTATTTGCGTGTAGCAATAAGATATATTGTCAATAAATTTGGTAGTCCTAGCACAAAGTCTCTAATATCTAGGCTTTCATACAGACGGACATAGCTATATTATCTCCTTTATGGGCATCAAGAAAGTATATACTTTATGGGATCGGAGATGCCTCCTTTTGTTGGGACAAAGTTAAAAAAATACTCTTTTACAGTTTGGGTAGTGGGTATTTGTAGCCTAATTAAAATTTAGTAGTATATATTATATAAGTCTTCTGCATAAGTGTGTTTGATATTCAAAGATAAGAGGCATTCTCAAATCTCGTTAATGAGTTATACTCTATAATACAATTACATATATTCAGCCATATTCAACATTTTCTGCACAATCCTTATATCTGTTTCAATTTTTGAATCAGATTCAAAAAATGCAAAGAGTTTAGTATAATAGCTTAAATGGTTATTGGAATACTTAATAAATAAAAATCCAAACTACTTTTATATCTTGATTCACTAACTAACTCTAACTCTACTCTGCAAGCCTAGTGACAATCGCCTTTCTTGTATGGGGTGGGTTGATTAGCGTCTCTTGTGTACGCTGTATACCTTTACATGTGTGCAATATGGCCTTACGATGCTGCGGATGAGATTGCATATGCGGCTGCAAAGGATGTTGATGCTGCTGTTGTGCTTCTTGTTGTTGCTGATGATGATGGTGCTGCTGTTGCTGCTTCGATTGCTGCTCGCTGTCATGAACATGATGATGAGAATGCTGATGACGATGGTGATGCTGCTGCGTGTGCTGGTGATGCTGTGAATGATGTTGATGTTGATGATGATGATGATGATGATGACGTTGGTGATGTTGTGAGTGATGACAAGTCGCGTGTCTGCTGTCAGTGTCCGTGCTGCTAGTTGCTGTCGTTGTGGTTGTTGGTGTTGCTGTTGCAATCGTCATTGTGGTTGTTGTTGTTGCAGTTGCAGTTGCAACAGTTGCTGATGCAAACGTTTGCAGTTGTTGATTCGAGCCTGTGTGTTGTTGTTGTTTACATATTGCAGGGTAATATTTCTAGTTGTTGTTGTCGATGTTGTTGTTGTTGTTGTGGTGAATTGTGCGTGCATTTTGTGTGGTTAGAAGAAGCAATAGCAATGGCATTTTGGCAATTGAAAGTGTTTTTTTTTTTGTATTTCGTATTCGGTTTGCATTTTTATTTTTTAGACTTTTATGATTGTTTGCATTTATTGCTAATTTATTTTCTGTGTTACTGTTGATGTTGTTGCTGCTGCTGCTGCTGCTGCTTAAGCTAATAACTATATGCTTACCACGTCTGGGACGTCGTCCCTTTCCCTTGGCCGGCGGTATGCAAGTCTCATTCTGCAGTGCCTGCAACTGAGCACAGAAGAAATCCTCCAGACCCGCCCACGTGTTCTTCTCGATGAAGCCCTTGACAACGCCCCAAATGGATTTCTTGTACTTGATTTGGGCATGTATTGACAACATCGTATGATCATCCACAGTGCTAAATGGGTGGTGCAGGAAGCGTGATTAGATAAGGCTCAATCATGCTGACTTCCACTACACTTACCGCGCCAGACAGAAGTGGATGAGCACACTGAAGCTATCCGCATATGGAATGCCTGCATTGACACTATTCACATCGATCGAATAGAGTTCACCTGGCTTACTACACTCGCGCATTGTTTGATATTCAGTGACCTGATGATAAAAACAGTACATATAAGTATACAACGGATATATCATTCTTTGCCAACGCACCTTTGAGGTCTTTGGGCCAACGGAGGCGGCCAATTGCACCGTCACATTCACCAGACGCACATTTTGCCCTTCGTCGTTCTTGTACCATTCACCCATGGTTAGATCTGTCGATTTACGTGAATCATGGAATTCCGTAATAAATTTCGATTTCGAGAACAACAACTTGAACAAAGTGTCCACAGGCAGGGGCAGAATTGTGTGCACAATTTGTCGGCCCTCGTGCGTCGATGTGCACTCTGTGCTGGGCACAAATCTGGAGAGATTGGAATGTTTAATTGATTTGTATAAGGTAGAATCGATTCTCAGTTACTTACGGCACATTGTTTTCCTCGGAATCGGAAGAATCAGAGACATCTGTGGGACCGGCTTCATCTTTTTTCGAGGCTAATTCCGCATCGCGTTGTCGTTGATTTTTGCCATGTTTACGCTTTGTGTCTGAGCCATGATTGGACTCTGAGGCAGTTGGAATCGCAGTATTGTTGATACTTTGCTTCTCTTGTTTCCTCTCACTAGCACTGACTGTTGTGCTGCCACTGTTGGCTGTCGTGGTTGTAGTCGTGGTAACAATTGTTGCTACATTGTTTGTGGTGCTACCGGTAACACTTCCACCACTACCACCGCCTCCACCACTGCCACTGCCACTTCCACTCCCACTTCCAGCTCCCCCCGTGTTACTGTTGTTGGGCACACTGAGTGTGACTGCAACAGATTGCTCTGCGGCTTTCACCGAGCTAAGCGTCAGCTCCTTCGCATTTGCCTTCATTTTCTTATTGGATTTTCGAGTACTATCGCTGGCCTTATTATCCGATCCACTTGCCGAAGCGTTTGCCGAAGAATTCAAATTCGACGATTTGCTAGAGTTAAAGAAATATTTTGTTTTTGATTTACGCGTCGGAACGCTGCCTCCTCCACTGCTGGCGCTACTGTTGCCACTGTGTTGTGGTTGCGTTTGTGATGTGTTGCTCGCGTTGCTCTGATCGTTAACACCGCCACCGCCGCCAAGATCGTCAATTGCTGTATGAAAGTCTACATCCGTTTCGGTACCGGCAGCATCCAGCGTTGGATCTATATAATCCTCATCGTCTGTTGTCAGACCAAGCTCATCACCATAGCAGTTGTGCACATAACCCCAAATCTCTTGTGTTGAAAACTGTTTGTTCAGTAAAGTGTTTTGCCAAACTCGAAAGAGCATCAAAAATGACTTGTCACGCGATGCGAATGTCGCAAAGAAAAACTTCTCTTTGGCAGTGGATATCGAGATGGCATTCGGTATGACCAGCGCTGTTTTCTCCTTTGTTATGGCAGTCACGTCCTTCCATTTGATGCTCCAATATGTTTCCCAGCCTAAGATGTTGGCATGGAAGCAAACGTAGTTCTTCGACACGTACAGGCGACCCTGAACCAATATGTCACGTTGAAGAGCACACGAATAATCTGAAAAGTAGAAATATAAAGAATATTAATCGATTATTTACATGCTTTAAGTAACTTATATGTCTATTATTTGTTTGCAACTACATCGGAAATTATTTGGTCGGCGATAATTGTTGTTCACATCAAATTTGACCGTTCTAGGTTTAAAATTATTTTTGAATTAGACTTTTGGTAATTTATATAGGCGGAATTTTGTAACCCTTTTGTAGTTTCGTAGATCTTGTTGTTCATACGAACAGAAATGACTAAATAGACTCAAGAGTATATGTACTTTGTGGGTTCGGAAATGTCTCTTTCTGCATGTTACTCGTACATACATTTCCAGTTGGCACAAAGCTATGATACCCTTATACCCTATCAATAGCAGGTACAAGCACTGGTTCATGATATTAAATATCTTTCTTATCAAGTCTCACTATGTTAAATTAAAACTGTTCGAATTTACTGTGAGAAAGATCTAATGTGTGATATGATATTATCGTCGTCATGCATATCAACACTATAATTAATTGTTTATACAAAATAAAGCAAAGATGAGAACATGAAATAAAAGAGAACTAAAACCTTTGTCTAATCGCAGTAATACCTAAAAATATGCTATAAGCCTATTGAAAAGTTTTAAACAGGGTAACTCCCTGACCTTTACATATATATTTAAGCCACACGCTCTTCGGCAACTTACCTACAATTAAACGTTCATCGTTGGGCACATCTTTGAAGAGTTTCTTAAAGTCTTCGGCACGTGATTTATAATTGGGATAGATGACGTTGTACCAAGACTTCTTTTTGGCGCGTTCAGAGAGACGAGATGTGCTCTTGGCGGGCTTCTCGTTCGATGTGGAGCTGCTGCTCACCTGTTGACTACTGCTGGCGGGCTCCCCACGCACAAAATGTCCCTCGTTGCTGAGTCCAGTTTCGCTTAGTTTGCTCTGTGTGTCCTGCAAAGGGTTTGGGATTTGATTAACGTGGATAACTGTGATAGTTCTTATTAGTCATAGTACTGAATCATACATAAATTCGAGGAAACTTTATTTAGGTTCCAGAGCAGGTGGTGCTAGCTTTGCTTGCTTTCTTATCAGTAGAGGCACCGCGTCGACCACGATATCGACAACACTTTATTATTATTTATTTATACGAAACCTATTGCTTGTTGTTGTATAATCTATAGAAGACTGTCGGCACACGCAGAGAACTCTTTTGGGCCCCCGAATCGCGTTGTACTGAATCGTTCATTGAATTCTAATTTGCAACTTTGTCCGCCGTGAAGAGTCGCACAAGCACCGCTGAATTGTCGCTATATCAGTCGCGTTATCAATGTGGTAAAGCTTCGCAAAGGTTTCGAGCTTTTTTTCTCGCACACCCTGTTAGTGCAACTTACCCAATAAGGGGTATATAATTGTTGTGCTGAAGAAGTAATTCACTAACATACACAGCGTATATTATACGGCAACCTGTCGAAACTAATTCGTTCTACACTGTCAGTCAACATTGAAGGGTATTCCTAATCAGCGCATTGCCTCTATACGCAGTATGCCGAAAAAAACTGGAGCGCAAAGCAATCAAAAACCCGATAGGGCTAACAAGCCAACCGGTTTTGAAATAATCCAATCTGATAACTAAACGCACCCAATCTCGACTATGCGCTATCAGCATTGCGTAGCTTCTTTCTGATATACACTTGTTTTTGTTTTTTGGTGCTTTTCACACATTTCGTATTTGTTGTCACTATTGATGACGCGCTAATTAAGAAGCACCCATAAATAATGAAAGCTCGCAAAGCTTCGACAAGAACGCCACAAAATAGAGAGAGAGAACTAACAATTGAATTCGAAAGAATCGGGTAGTGAAGAGAGTCTACAAGTTGTGTTTTGTTTGCTAAACTTCCTACATGTCATCGTTAAATGGGGATTGCAACCTCAGCTGAATTCAAAGTTGCTCTGGGCAAAAGAGAATACGGCGTCCTAATCGAATTCTGTAGAATTGAAGGGCAGAAAGATGCTACAATTCGGAAGAATTGTGAGACACAGAGAGGCTACACGAGTTTAGTTTTGTTTACTGATAATTTCAACAAGTCATCATTGATCATCAAATGGAACAGACAATCGAACTGCGAAGAATTTAAAGATAGAGTTAGGCTGCACATGTTAAGTGTAGTTTGATAAAGATCATACAAGTCTGGTTATGAGGTTTACAAGCTCAGCTGAATTTAAAGTCTCTCGGGTCAATCGAAAAGAGTCTGGTTCCTGACACCTTGACTAATTCCACTTGCTCTAGTTTCTTCAACTGCCTAGCAGCTTACCTCATCGCGTCCACTGCTTGAGGTGGATAACTTGGCTGGTTTGCCCTTGGAACTAGTCGAGCTCTTGCGACTGCTGGGACTATCCGTGAGCGGGCTGGCTGCAACCTGAGTAGATGCACAACCGTTGGAATCAACGCTCTGCGATTGCAGTGGCTGCTGCTGTGGCTGTTCGCGCTGCTGCTCGGATTGCACAGTTTGTATGCTGGGCGTGGCTGCTTGAGGGCTGCTGCTTGTAGTGCTATTGATGTTGGTAGAGTTGAGATTGAGATTGCTGATGCTGCTGGGGCTAACAGGCGCTACGTTGTGGCTGCCATTGATGGTGCTGCTGTTGCTGCTGCTATTATTGTGATTGGCGCTGGACTCATGACGTGGCTGTGTTGATGGACTGGCTGCAGAAGCGGAAGTATTGTTCAGTGTTGAAGACGACGAAGACAACGATGACGATGTGGGCACAGTCAAGCTGCTGTTACGTTCAAGGGTGCCTGATGCCTCCTGTATGGTCAGTAACTTCGTGCTTAGTGTGCTTGTTATTGTGATCTCTTCGCTGGTCGAATCGCGCCTAGAACAAGAATGAATATAGTAAGTAAAGTAGGATAAATATAAGGGGCATATAGCATTGTGTATATAATATAGGACATTCATATTTTAAATGGCAAAGAACTCATGCAAATTTTGTACAATAATTGCGAACCCAGATAAAAAAATGCAATTTTATACTTAACACTTTGGCGTGCCCGGGACCAGTGCGTGAAATAGAAAGAGACAGCACCTACCTGTCGAGATGGCTACTCAGTGTGGACCTTTCATCTTGTTCAGCATCAGAATGAGGCTGTTGGTGCAGTTTCTGCGATTGTTGCTGCTGTTGGTCCTGCTGCTGTTGCTCTTTTTGCGCATCAGAAATCATGCTTGTGGCATTGGCAGGCTCAGAGCTGCTCACAGCAGTAGCACCTGTTGATGTAGATGTTGTTGTTGTTGTTGTTGCTGCTGCTGCAGCTTCTGCTGCTGTAGTTGCTATCGCTGTGGCTGTTGCAGCTGCAGCTTTTGTCGTTGTCGTGGCTGCTACTGCTGCTTCTGCAGGTGGTGGTGGTGTTGTGTTTATATCAATGTCTTTATTCCTACAATAAAATGTACACGGAAATAAAAACAAATGGCAAAGAGCGAGAACCAAAAAAAAAGTGTATGCTCAACACGTTGTAACTAGCTGTCTATCTATCTAACAAGCTGTCTATCTATGTATCTAACTATCTAACTATCAATCTATTTATCTATCTGTCCACAGTGTTATGAAGTTTAACCACAAATCGTGTCACACACATCGCATCACATTTACCAAACCACGTAGGGCTCTGCCATTGTCTGTCTGTCCATGTGTGTCAACACTCTCTTTGTGCTTTGTACGTCGCCGATGACACTCTCTCTTTCCTGCTGCGACTTCTCTCTGTCGACTGAGCTGGTTACCACTAATGAAGTTCCATATAATTGCCAATCGCGCTCACTCACATCGATGCTAATCAATTTTCTCTGCACAGGTGTTCGTAGTAGTATCACAGAGCTATAACTAAGTGAAGTAAAGCAACTGTCTGATAAGAGCGATAAGAAATATCTCTATATGGCGGAGCAACTTGTGTGTATTCCCAGCACAGACACCCAACTTTAAGGGGTTTTGGGATTAAGACCTTTGTGACTTAGCCTGATTACTGTTGTTGCTATATAAATTAGATTAGGATTATCACTATTGAAATCGCAACGGGTTTAATTTGCAGCAAAAAAAAGGGATATCCCAAAAACTCAGAGTGTAGAGCTCTGTATAAGAACTCTATACTTAGAACTCTATATTTATTAAGTCTTTAACATATAAAGCGACTCAGGAACTCTGGCAGCTGACGCTAAAACAGCTGTATCAAGTTTGCCTGCACTCTCCCAGCAAAACAGAAATTATCATTGAATTTCAAGTGTTTATTTATTGGAAAATGGTTTGAAAGTTCCCCTAGAAAAAGTTAATATAGTTTTGTATAAATATCATATTCTCTTTAGTTTTCTTAGCTCTTCCCTATCTAGTTACATTTCGTGAATAGAAAGCTTTCTCTTGGATTCAAATATATCATAACATTAAATATATTAATTAGATTAGGAATATTTTAATAAAACATTGGGGAAAACATTAATACCCAAGCCTTAAATACAACTCTAAATTAATGTTAATTCAGTGTTGACTGAATTTCAAAAAACTTAGGTCTCTCTAGGGTTAATGGTAAATAGAAATGTGAGAGGATAAGACCAAAACATTGGCAACTCTTACCCATTATAAACGGAGCATAATGAGAATAAAAGGTATACCTCTTTAATAGAATCATTTTGTACATCTTTTCAACTTCATTCAGGGAAGTTATCGATCTATAGTTTGCTGTGCTCTATTATTAATTGTCTTGTCTGCTTTTAATTGCTTTTATTACACTGTCAAGCTATTAATTTTGATAAGCAACTGAATTAGACGATAGCTGTAGAGTGCCAATTTATTAGATAAGTCGACAACTCTGAGTCATATGACAAGCTACCTACGAACAATGGAGAGAGGGCGCAAGTGAGAATTCCCTCTACCTTGTTTCCCACAATACTTTTCAAGTAGTTGACTTTTCAGTTACCCCCGTTGACTGGGTCTATATGCAAATCTGCGTAACATACACACAGCTGAAACGACCTTATCAGTCAGGTTCACTTCCAGTTAAAAAAGAAACTACTCAGAAAATAATTGTGGAATGAACATAAACAGAAAACTAATAAATCTCGCAGCTCGTAATGATAATTTTTTGTTTAAGTAAGCACCAAATTATGTGAATAAAAACAGAACAAAGGGGGAGGGAGACGGAAATAACTCAGAGATTAGAGATTATTTTGAACCAAGGAAACATGCCATAAAAACAATTTAATTCCCGAAAAAAAACACTCGAGTAATATTCTATGGAAAGATACAGATCCAGAACTCACCGCATAAACTTGTCTGATTGTCATAGCACCTGGCACCTCTTTAAGGTGCGCGTTGGGAGAGGTATTTGTTGTTTTTTTTTTTGGGAAAGGTCTCTAAGGTAATGCAACATGCGCGTATAACACAATGACAACAATTATAATAATTAACATACATCGCATAACTCTATCTAGAAATCAAGTTAATTGACTTAATGACGCCGAGTGAGTGCAGTTAAAACCCTCCTCGATTAGTTACGCCTACCTACCTAACCCTCCTCCGGCAAATGAGTTGGCAACTTATGAACACAGCAAATCGGCAAAGCCATAAGGCAATAAGCTACCAAGTTAAACCAGTTTTATTCTCTTTTTCTAGAGAAAAATCAATAACAAAACTAAAAGGAAAAGAAAAACTAAAAATCGAGAGCATCAAAAAAGTATTACATTTTTTGTTGTGTTGTTTCTTGAGTTATTGCTGCTTTATTTAGTTGTTGTTGTTGGTTCGACAGCTCTTTTGTTGTGGGTCATTCTTGAGTGAACAGCACCAGAAAAGTATGTCATCATTGGAAAAACGATGACGAAACACACGTCGAATTCGAGCGGAACGGAACGAGAAAGAAAAGGTGAATTTATTTTTAGCACATTTTGGCAAGTGCCATTAATAATATTAAGTATGAAGACGCAGCGACGGCTTGCTTAATTATTTAATTAATTTTTGTGCTTTTTCGGGAAAGAGACACGCGATGCGGCGACGACGGCGACGTCGTTTCAGCGCAACGTTTGAATTTGCACTCGGAAAGCGGTCGAGACTTGCGTCGGAACAAACACAACAGTCCCGGCTAAATAAACAGCACCAACTACAACAACAATAACAATAATAATAACAAATGTTATTGCTGTGGGGCTGCGCTTGAGACTGTTTTGTATACGCTTCGCTGAATTTTGTTGCAGAAGCCGAAGCTTTATGCAAATTCCAGGAATTGAAGACCCCAACTGTTGTGCAATTTTCATTCCCTGTTAAAATTGTGAATAAAACTGTGAATATGCTGGACAAGAAACCTGTACTAATAAAGCACTAAAGAAATATGATTTTCAAATCATTTCTATAAACCTTCTAATCTCACACTGCTTCTTGAAAGAACTCTTATTCCTTTTCTACGACGTCGTTGAAAAACTAGGTGTATATTTGTGTTAGCTTCTGATAAAACATTTCTATATAAAAAACATTAAATAAAATATATTTTTAAAATAGTTTCTTAACTAATCTTTTTCTTCTTCAGCAGAGAACTCTTTTAATATCTTTGCTAACGCAGTTAAAATTGTGTAAACAACTATGAAAACATCTTGATAACATGAAACCAGTCTAAATAATAATAATACATGATCAAATAATTAAAATCTGTTTTTAAAGCATTTTAAATATAATTTAATCATATCTTGTTACTTTCTTTTTCTTGAGAGAAGTTTATTAAGATCTTGGGTAGCTGCTTTACAAGTCGTACACAGCGAATCGTTCTCAATTTACTGTGCAATATTCTCCAATTGGAAAACCCAAATGCATTTATAACAGGGGTTCAATGGTTAAACATTGTTACACACAGAGAATCCAATTCGCAGTAAATATTGTAAAATATACATGTTATAGGCAACACCGATTCTGTTTTATTTCGAAACATATACGGGTCGTCACTTGTGTATATGTACTATATAGGCATTGCACCGGGATTGCAGGATTATCACTTTGCCATTTAGCTGATAAGTCGTACCCCCCACGATAACGAGTATAATATATGTATACTATATAGTAAAAACACACGACATGCAAATTAGGAGCGAGTAACTGTAAACTGTAACTGTAAATGTATATAACATGCAAACCAGCAAGAAAAACCTACACCAAATACGTATAATGTAATGCATATATAGTAGAGTATTTTGAAATTGGTTTTGGCTTAAAGTAGTTCAAGTAAAAGTGGAACAAACAGAGGGGACGAGCAGGGCAGGGGGAGGAGAGCTGAA
This sequence comes from Zaprionus ornatus, assembly GCA_018904035.1. Classification (NCBI taxonomy): domain Eukaryota; kingdom Metazoa; phylum Arthropoda; class Insecta; order Diptera; family Drosophilidae; genus Zaprionus; species Zaprionus ornatus. The sequence continues at coordinate 27,047,633 of JAEIFZ010000002.1, forward strand.
GGGGTCACTTACATGGGCGATGTGTACAGGTTCAGGCTTGCGGTGCGCTTGTGTTTCTGCTGATGTTGCTGTTGTTGTTGTTGTTGGTGAGAAGATTGCCGATACAGATTTTGAGCAGTGGCCAAGGATTTGGGCAGAGCTCCTTGGCTGGAAGATTTACAGAGAGATGGCACACGGCGTGCGCCGGCTGATGATGACGATGTTGCTGAGAGAGATGAATTGGATGCTGATTTTTGCTGCTGCTGCTGTTGTTGTTGCTGCTGCTGCTGCTGCTGCTGTTGTTGTTGTTGTTGCTGTTGCCGCTGTTGTGTGACAAAATGCATGACAACGCGAGCAACGCACACAAAACAAACGAAACACTCTTCCCTCTCCCTCTCTCTCCTACGCGCGACGCTCAATTACAAAATTGTTACAATGAGATTTGCCTTGCATTTGGGTATGCAAAATTGAAATTTGCGCAGTTTTTTTTTTTTTAATTTATTTCTGTCGACCAGCAACGGTATTTCAAGCTCGGCCCATTAAAATTGATGCTGCTGGTGTTGGGGCGCTGTTGTGACTGCGACGGTGACGGCGATGGAGACTTCTGCTGCTGTTACTGCTGCTGACGTCTGCGGAAGTTGGTTCCTTTCGATTTTATAGTTTTTCATAGTTTTCAGTTATTGACACTGCGTTTGGTTGACCGTTGAATGTGTGTGCAAATAAATTGTTATCAAATAAAATGCAATTTTTAAATAACTAGCCTAAAATGAGATTCGATTTGTAAATTCTTCCTTTGCCTTTGGCAAAATTCTTTTTGTACAATGCAAAGTTTTTTATGCGCATGAAATGTATTCGACGCGCACAGTGTTGTCGAGTGTTGCGCAGAGCACTTGCGTTAGAAAGACAAATTAATTTCTGCTGCAAACGATAGCGATAAATAGCTTTGGCAGTATAAGTAATAAAATAAGAAATTGAATTTTATTAGATTAAAGTATGTCATAAACTATTTTAAGTCAAAAATATAAGTACCCATAGGGGAAATAAAATATTAAATGCTTTGACAGCCCTTTAACACAGCTGTGCTAATAAGCCGCAAATATACTCAATAAAATACTGTTATCCACAGAACTGGTCACACTTTTTTCGATTCGATTTTTAAATACAACGAAATTTATTTCATAAATATCACAAGGAAAATTCACTTTTACGTTATAGCTAAAGACAAATTTGATCCACGTTCCAATATCGCAACGTTGTACCTATTGCAGGCGCTGTAAATAAAAACAGAATTAACTGAATGTAATTAACATAGCTAAGCAAAGCGGCGAAATAACAATTGTCAGGTGCATTTTAATGTCATGCAAATATGCGCATTATTAAAATACCCTGAAAATTAAGCAAGTGAAGCATTTGTGGTCAGTACAAGGCTAGAGTTTCCGCTTTTCAGAAGTCCCCGTATGAGCGCCAGATCGTCCGGCGACAGTGACCAGCCCGTCAATTGACCCACAGACTGCAACTCTGGGCAGCTGTCCATAAGAAGCTAAAAGGAGAAGTGTGGAGTGAGCAAGTTATAATACCCTACAATATCCAAGCTTACCTCCACGGCCTGCACGGTGAGCTCCGGTGCCAGGGTGAACCATATGTCCTCCAGCACCTTGAAATCATGCTGCACAAACATGCTGAACCATGAAGAAGGTACAAAGTTATTATAGAAACTTCACATATTATAATCTTCACCTTTACCTTATAATATCCTCGTCAGTAAAGTCCACAGAGTCCACTGCCAGCCGCTTGAGATCTGTTGCATTGCAGAGAAAAGCCTTCAGGGAGCTGGTCAAAATGTCGCAGCTAAGAATCTCCAATCCCTCCAACTGCTGGAAGCGCACCTGGGTCTGAGCATAGGACAAGCTCTCGATCACATAACAATCGAGATCGATGAGCGAGGGACAGAAGCGGGCCAGCTTGCTCAGATCCAGATTGCCACTGCCCTTGATCATGGTCAGATGCCGCAGATTGTCGCCAAGGGGTCGTTCCAGAAGTGACATCAACTCGGCCACAACAAATTTGCAGATCTTCAGTTTACGCAACGAACGTGTCTGTAGAGCACGCAAGCAACCAAGCTTGGGTGAATCCAAATAGAGTGTCTCCAAGTGTGGACATGTCTGTATGATCACCTGCAGTGTGGACTCATCCGTCGCAGTATCGTGGACGTATTTCAGACGACACTTGAAGCTGGTGTCGATGTTGTCGTAGATGAACTTGAGAGCTGCTCCCACAAACGAGTACGTGGAGAGTGTCTCCACATGCGGACAATGCTCCAGGATTAGCGCGATGTCTGAATAACAGATGTTCTCTTCTCCAGGCATACCCACATCTACCACAGTCAGCGCATGTGCACACACTCCCCTCGCTAGCTGATCAATGCCAATCTCTGTGATGTCCGTCTCCCCAGAGATGTCCAGAATCTGGAGGCTGGTGCAGTTCAATGAGATTTCCTCGAGCAACTGATCGTTGGCTATATAAGGCACATATAACTTGACCAGCTGCTTGCAACGCCGCACAATTTCGTACATGTAGTGCATGTGGTCCTCCTTCACCCAAATCCCCTTGAGATTCAGCACACGCAGCCCAGCCCCCTGCGCTGCAATCACCTGCAGTATCTTCTCATAGTAACTGGGTGGGAAGACCTCTGTTACCAGGAAGTGTACACCACAATTGAGCAGCATCTGCAGGCAGGTGAAACGCATATTGGCCTCAAGATAGTCCGAGCTGAGTATGACGCGCAACAGATCCTGGTAGATGTTCGATGTGGCGCCCGCCTGCGCCAAATACTCATTCAGCTCCACCATCACAATGCTGATGTCCAGCTGCACATCGGGCGCGTATTGCACGTAGCTAATGGTGGACACGAGCAGATTGGCCAGTTCCGCCAGCGAACTGTCGCTCAGGCTGCGCACGGTGCACTTCTTCGACATGTTTCACAGTCTCTCTTGTTTCGAGATTCTCTCTTTCTCCCGGACTCGCTCTCTCTCTGTTTTTGTAAACAAACTGCGACGCAGTTGCCACCTGCCACTCGCTGTTGCCTCAATCCCTGCCTGCTCTGGGTCTGTGTTACATCACTTGCTCATTCAATTGGAATCAACCAGAAAACCTTACTTTGATTGATTTCAATTGAATTTTTAACTGCACTCAAGCAACTTTTGTGAATCTTTTTTATTATTTATGCAAAAATGAGTTTTATTAATAGATTTCCTTTAGCTCTATATATAGAATAGTGTGTTTTTCCGAAACGTTTTCGTTGTGCCCGCCGAGGGAACGCGTCGCAAACTGAGAGACTGAGCACTATTTCTACCCTGGGACGCCAAAAATCTCAATGATTGAGAAGGCCGATCAGACTGCGCTATGCGCTACAATTAAGGAGAGGAATATAAAAGATTCTATTTGAGATTTAAGAATGGGTTTTCTTTACAGTTTGTAATACTAGTAGAGAGATTATCGTGTTGAATGGGGTTTCGGCTTCCTATGGCTGCAGGTAGCTGGGCAGCTTCATGCGCATGAACAGCCAAGTGGTAAAGAAGGAGACCAGGATAAAGGTGAAGCCCATGGCAGTAAGCAGTAGCCGATTGAGATTTGTCTTGCCCGGTGCATGGGTTTGATCCATTATAATGAAGCCCAGACCACCGATGGTGAAGAGGAAACTGCTGGCTAGACCCTCCATGATGTACTGACCATTCACCCGGTACGGCATGAAGGCAACGGGACGTGAATGACCGTGCTCGTCGACAGTGGCGCCCACACTAGGTGGCTCCACAATAACATCATAGATGATGCCTGCAGAATGTGTATAAGGAGAATTGTATCTAGTCAATCTTCGCCTGCTCTGTGACCGTTTCTCACTCACCGCCTGTGACCAGAAAGTAGGAGAGTAGCACCACACTAAACACCGTCATGGCCGAGGGCATCGGTATGGCGAACCGCCGCACCTTGATGTTCGGCGGCACAAGTATATGAAATGGCAGGTTGTATAGCGTTTCAATCATGTTTATGTATTTTTAAATTGTTATTATTTCAATTCGCAAATCTGCAGCCGGCGTAGGCGTATTCCTCTCTCGGTTTTGTTTGACGTCGTGCATGACTCGATAGCAACGAACGATAACTATCGCTTTAGATGAGTCAGTGGTTCATATCTGAACTAAAATGATCAGATCAGATTGCGAAAGAAATGCAAGCCCAAAATTTACCCAAGTAAAGCTGCAAGTGGAATTTAAATTTCCCTGCTTGTTGCTTCCTTTTTAGTTCGATAACATTGGTGGTAACCAATTTATCGCTGAACTATTTTTATTGGCTACATTGTGCATGTTCCCGCACAAAAAGGAAATTTTAAATTTTTTTTTACCATCGATAACATCGATTCATCGCTGAGCGATGTGTTTTCAGCGCATGGTCACATTCCACAAATGAGCACAGCTGCTTTTGCATCGCGGTCACACTTGTATTCGTAATACTCAAAACAAAACGTAGTTCGTAATAAATAAATAAAAAAAAAAAACGAAAACAAGAGTAAATCAAGTTCCGTACAAGCATGGCAGATGCCAATACATTGGCAGCAGGTGAGAGGAAAATATAATATAAATAAATTATCTCATGCAATCTTAACGAGTTACTCTGCCTAGGCAAATCGCCGGCCTGCGAGAAGCGCGTCCATAATCTGGGAGACCTTGCGCTCTGGCAGCGTTCACGGGCCTATCATGATCTAATTGGATATATCAACGGCACCAGCTCGGCCATACAGGGTATTAAGACAACCGATGAGATGTACGAATCGGAAATATTGCGCAAACTGTTGAGTCTTTTCGATGCCCTGGAACGTCTTGTGGAACAACATCCGCCGCTAGAGCAGCCGCAACGATTCGGCAACAAAGCATATCGGGATTGGGCTGCCACCATGAGAGAACAGTTGCCCGAGCTGCTAGCTCAACTGTTGCCGGAGGCCAAACACAAATATCTGAGCGAGCTGCTGCAGTATCTGACGGAAGCCTTCGGGAATGCGACGCGCATTGATTACGGCACCGGGCATGAGCTCTCCTTCCTCTTCTTTCTGTGTGCGCTCTTCAAGGCGGAGATTCTGCTGGAGCAAGACATTGTCAGCGCTGCACTGCGTCTGTTCAATCGGTATTTGGACTTTGTGCGGCAACTGCAGCGCATTTACAACATGGAACCTGCTGGCAGTCAAGGCGTCTGGGCACTAGATGACTTCCAGTTTGTGCCCTTCATCTGGGGCAGTGCACAGTTGGCGCGTAAGTCGTACGGCAACTACTTCTAATCATAAATTATACATTAATATCTTGCAGTGAAGAGTCCCTTTGATCCTGCCAAGTTTGTGGATGAGCAGATAATCAACGATTTCAAGGATCATTTTATGTTTATCAGCTGCATCGACTACATCTGCAAGGTGAAGACAGGACATTTTGGCGAGCACTCCAATCAGTTGTGGAGCATCACAGCAGTGCCATCGTGGGTAAAAATCAATGCCGGCCTGGTCAAGATGTACCAGAAGGAAGTAAGGAGAACATTATGAATATAAGAGGTGAACGCTACTCACATCTTGCTTTTATTCCAGATACTCTCGAAGTTTCCGGTTATTCAGCACGTTTACTTCGGCGAACTCATGTCCTTCGAGTCGGTGGCAGCGGGCACAACGTTGAGCAATGCCCGTTTGGGTCACGTAGCGCCACCGCCTTCGAAACGTATTTGCATTGCTTCGCCAGTGGTACCGAATCTTGTGCCGCCGCCACCTATTGTGGCGGCGTCATCGCTTCCACCACCGCCGCCGCCAGCAGAGGATACCAATGTGGGTGACTCCAGCAGCGAGAGCAGCGACAATAGCGTTGTGCTGCGACCGCGCACTGAATCTCCCACGAAGGTTGAAGGATCTGGCGATGAGAAGCAGCCGGAAAGGGAGCTGCCCAAGGAGGATCAGCAGCAGCCGGAGTAGGGACAGCGGAAGCAGCAGCAGCGGCACAATTAACAACGTTTGAACATTCGATTAAAATGTAAACTAAATTATAAATTATATAAACAGTTAAAGTGAGAGAGAGAAAGAGAGGGGAGTTGTTTGCTCCTATTACAGTTTGACAGGCACTTGGGTAGCTAATGGCAGCTAGACTGGCAGCAGCTTGAGCCAATGAGCCATGCAAATAGATCAACTTATTGTTTTGGCCAACTCCAGTTTCTTTTTCTTCTGCAGAAACAAAGAGTGAAGCGTAATCATTTATTTTCGACACGTCATTTATCACAGTAGGCAGGCAGCAGCAGCTTGGCACGCCCCCATCCTCACCCTGCCACCTCCTGCTTCCCTCAGCCACTTTAGTTGGCTGCATTAAAACTTTGCCGACGCATTTTGATTGAAGACTTCGCAGAGGCGGGGGCAAAAATCAAACCGCACCCAAAAATATACCGAAAAATGTTCTCAGCCTGTGTGCACTACAGAGATGATGGAGTGGAGCGAGTGGGCAAGGCAGAGGGGGAACGGATGTTGGTAAGTTGGCCTGTGGCTACACTCTGACCTCAGATTTAACCGGTTGGTTTTGTGTTTTTGCAAATTGAATGAAGCTTGTTGTTGGTGGGAGTAAAGGGGGTGGTGGGGGTGACGGGCGACCTGCACGTATTGGGCAAAGGTCCCTAAGGGTTAACAGCACTGTTTTCAGCCGGGGAAATGCAGCAGCAGTAGCAAAAAGAGAGCGATAGCAACTTGATGATTGACAGCGAGGGTACGCACTGAAAGCGAATGTGTGAACACAGAAAGACGAGAAGGGATTTCAGTGTTTCCGAAAAAAAAAACACATTGATTTATGCGAGAAACGGCAACGAGAGTTTCTTACGAAACTGTTTCATAACTCTTAAGGATCTATTGAAGACAATAAAGCTTCGAAGTTCAGTCCGAAAACCATAGACATACTTGTGGGAGGCTTAATGATTTTTAGGAAGATTGTAGAGTAAAAAAATCGGAACAAATTAACTTCGAATTAGTTAAGTTAGTTTCTTCTAGAATATTAAAGCTTTTTGACTCCGAAATTAGGTATCAAAATAAATGCAAAAATAGCCGAATTAGCTTTTGACTCTGAAATTACGTCAGAAATCAATAAAATGTTTAAAAAGTTGATTAGCAGCTGTAAGTCTCTTTCTGACCAGGCTTATCCAACCGAATAACAGTTTTCTACACCGAAATGAAGTCCGAATATAATGGAACTAATTAAAAGTTTTTCAGTAGATTGAATGAAAAACAATTTTTAGCACAAAAATTCAGGGCGAGAGCAATAAAAACAGTTATAGGTCCATTTTCTAATCGGACAATGTATCTATCAAACATTATCAACTCCGAAACTTACTCCGAAAACATAAAAATAGCTAAAATAACTAATAAGCAGCTGTAAGTTTTTTCCGATAAAGCTAATTTAAATAAGAAACTGTCTTTTACTTCGTAATGCAGTCCGAAAATAATATGAAGTACATTTGTTACAGATGGATTCAAATGAAATGCAATTATTAACAAGCAGAACAGCAAAAAAGCTCAAACTAATTGAAAACCATTATCAATCCCGAAATACAGTCAGGAAACTTAAAAATAGCTGTAAATTACCTAATCGACCAGTGCAATTGAATTGAACAGCATTTGTAAACTCCTAAATTCACTCGAAATGAATGAAAGTGTCAGAAAATTTCTTCAAGTGCCTTTTCCCGTTCGTCTCTCAAAAACCAAATCTGTCCAAATTGAAGGACCCTTTCTCACACATACCGCCAACAACTGCCCTAGGCTGCTATGGGTGTCCAGCTGTGAACTATCCATAGTAGCATATGCTATGGCATTCTTTCCCCTCTCCTCCTGCTGCTCCTCCTCCTGCTTTTGCTGCTGCTGCAGCGTTTGTGCTCCCATGTTGGGCATAAGGATTGAGGGTTGTCCTGGTCACCGCCTGGGCTGACAATGCGTTTGATGTTGTTGCCGATGTGGTGACACATACAGGACTGAAGAGGGCTAGAAGGAGAAAGGAGGGGAGAGGGGAAGGTGTGAGCTGAGCCCCCCCTTCTGCCATTCATTATTTGTGCTTGTGTTTTTTGGGGCGTGTCCTTGTCAGGCAGCAACGGCGGCGTCAGCTGCTGCAACATTATATAGAGTCGACTCGCAAACGCAGTTGGGTTTTAACTTAATTCATAGGGGAAAGAGGGGGTGTGGGGTGTGGGGTGGTGGTGATGCATGGGGGTCTGATGTGAGGGGTCACAAAGTTGCCAAGTTTCGATTTAAATTTTTTCTCGTTTAACGAACTGTCTAAAGTGCAAACAAAAGCCAAAGGCGCCAAGCTAAAGTTGATCGCAAACTTTGCCAAAAGGTGCAACAAGGGCACCCCTACCCCCGCCACCGCCCCCGCCCCTGCCACACCTGACTTGGCAGGCATTATTTGGGCAACGCATTTGCCATAGACAATAACTAATTTTCGCTCTCCACACTGAAAGTTTTGGCCCCAAACAACTTTGAGCGACAACTTGCACACGGTAAGTTCAGCGGGGGACTTTGTGTGCGTGTGCGTGTTGGTGTGCGTGTGCTGGTGCTGGTGCTGGTGTGAGTGTGTGTCACAGTTTGAGAGGCACTTCAAGTATTCTCCAAGCAAAATCGAAAACTTGTCGCGCGTAGCAAAATTTGTTGCCAGCTCTTCTAATTAACTTACGCTACTTGAGTGAGAGAGAGAGAGAGAGCGAGATAGACTGAGTAAGAAGTTAACTAAAGATATATGTATACTCTATATAGTGTGTATGTGTGTGCAGCATGAGTCATTAGTTTGCTTGAGTGAGTTAGTCAGGCCCTCAAAGGTTTTCAAGTTTAGTTTTGCTTTTGCCTCTAATTGAACTGCATCTGAGACGATAATGATAATGACTTTTGATGTGGGTTAGCTTGGGCTCTTGCTTCATTAGGATCCAAGTGGAAATGAATTGAAATGGAGCAGAAAGCGGAAGCTGCAAGTTGAAGAAGGAGATTTCAAGGTGGAAAACATAATTAAAGTGGGATATATTATTTATTTATATTTTTGTAAAGCTCTACACTATAAAGTATATATATTAATGTTCAGAAAAATTTAATTTGCAGTTTGCCAAGTTTGTTTGCACTATCCAAGTTTTGAAATCATTTTTTGACAAGTTACGTTATACTTACGTGTAGAAGGATTCAAAGTAACGCCTAGCCTTTTATAGCATATATATTCAGCTTCTTACTCATTTGTCGATGTTCCATTAGCAAATAAAATATAAATATGTATATAAAAAAACACAATTGTTTTTGTATTATTAATAAACACTCAGTATGAATTCGTAAATAGCGCAGCCGGTAGGATTCTGAAGTAAAAGTTGTGCGACTCGTTCCGAAAATTAATCTAGAGACAAAGGAGTCTTGTACGACCAAGACTTATCCTTTAAAAAGATTGAACCACGCGAATCGGCGCTATAGTGAACGTGCACCGTAATACGGCAAAGACTTAGAATCCGCCAAAGAACCACGTTAGTCGGTAGTTGATAAACAACGAGTCAACTTACTGCAAACAAACCATAAAAGTGTAAAATCAAAAAACCAAAAACTCCACCACCACAACAAGAAAAAGTATAATATCAAATAATGACGATGACAACTGGACAAGTCAAACTACTGTCGAAGACCCACTTGGATAAGGCCTTAAGTCAAATTAGACAAGTGCCCTCATTCAGTGGCAGCACTCAGGCAGAGCTCTGTGCCTTCATCCGAAGGATCGAGTTCATACTTCAACTGTACCCAACGACGGATACCAGACAACAACATGTGTGCTTCAATTGGAGATGCAGGAGATGCTCAACGAGTATCGCAGCGACGATCTAGCCAGATCTGATGAACGCACTCATCAGCGAGTATAAAACACAGACACCATGTGAGGAGCTGCTTCGCCGCCTTTACAACACGCTCTTCGCTGGAAACATCCGCCTACTCCCGAGCATGATACTCATGATATGCCTCCTATCAACAGTTAGTACACAGAACCTAGGAGTAACTCCTATCCAGGCTACTTAATCTTTCAAACCGGATCAATAGATTTACCTATAAATTATGAATATCATTACCTATCCGTCAACTTAACTAAAACCGAAATCACTTACGAAGAACTCATCAAGCAAGCTCAATTTTTCGAAAATTTACCACAAATTAAATACCTAATAGAAAAACTCAATAGAGAAGTGAACGGAGAATTGCAAAATGTAGTAAACGCGGTCTTGCTAATTTCATGGGAACAGTCTATAAATACTTATTTGGCACTCTAGACCAAGAAGATAAGGAAGAGTTACAACAACAAATAGGTGACTTCTCCAAGAATAACGTACAAATAAGTGAACTTAATCATGTAATAGAAGCAATCAACAAAGGAATAGAAGTGACTAATCATTTAAACAACCACCTTGAACAAGAGCAAGTGTTGGCCTTAATAATTTTTAACCTACAGCAATTCACAGAATACATAGAAGACATAGGGCTTGGTTTGCAACTGATACGTTTAGGTATCTTTAACCCCAAACTCCTAAGACACGATTCATTAACTCACGTTAACTCCGAAAAACTTCTTAATATCAAAACTTCTGCTTGACTCAAATCTGACACTAACGAAATTTTGATAATATCCGACATTCCGAGAGAAATAATCAAAACCCCAGTTTTCGAAATAGTACCATATCCAGACGAACAAAATAACATACTAACCGAAAAAATACATGACAAATACTTTTCCCATAATAACCAAACTTATACAGCAAGCTCTCTAAACTTAGTCATAAACAAATGCATAACGGGCATATTAAATCAAGTCTCAACACAATGTAGATATAGCAAAACGCACTCTGACTTTGAAATAAAGTATGTTGAACCAAATATAATCACAACTTGGAACCTTCCCAAGACCATTTTAAGCCAAGCTTGTATCAATAGAGAAATCATAATAGAAGGCAATAATATGATAAAAGCATTCAATTGTTCCGTTCAATTAGAAGAAATATTAATCACCAATACAATGCTAGATTACACTCAAACCATTTATGTAAACAACAATGTAACCAAACTAGAACCACTCGAGTATATTCAAGCAAAATAAATAATTGAACAACATAATCAAACAAATAATATCTTTCAAGTAATAACACTCACAGCGTTAGCTATAATAATTATAATTGTCATACTGTACTTCATTTATGAATATAAAACCATACCCCAGAGACTAATTGTAAAAGTTAAGAGTCAAAACCCAGAAAACAAAACTATTGTAAACCCTGAAAATGAAAATATTGTACCCTCAGTAGATACCCCTGTATTGTACCCTAAATTTAGTGCCTCAGGACAGGCTTTTTTCTTAAGGATGGGGAAGTAACATATCCATTCTACACCACACAAAAACTTATGTTGTAAACAACACACACTACGACACACATAATTGTAAACTACCGGCTGCGCCATTTACGAATTCAGACCGAGGGTTTATTAAAAAAAACCACAATTGTTTTTGTATTATTAATAAACACTTTTATTTAATTCTTAGAGGAAGAACTAAAGCCTTTAGATTATCACGAGGTTGGATAATAGACCTCGAAGTTGAAGCTATCGCGGCTGATAGCGTACTCAGTACTGAACTGACGCCTGGAGACGCGTTGGAGTTTATATAGGCAATTTGGCTGGGCCAAAGAGCGAAGATTCAAGAGAGAGTTGAGTTTGTAAACTCCTATTCTCTCGTGAAGAGAGAGAGAGATTCCCTAAAAATATTGGTAATTGGAGAATCCTGAGACGAGTGCATGGGCGACAACTCGGATGATTAGTTTTTATTATTTCCGTTGGCTCGCCAAGAGATTGACGCCAAGTGATCGAATTCTAGGGGAGAATTGTTATTGTCTTGGAGTTTTTTGGGGACAATTGTTATTGTCTCGGATTTTTATGTTTATGGCTCACGATATTTGTGAGAACGGATTTTTAGGGTGAGGGTGACTTTGGATTATGACACCGTATGTGAACAACAACCGAGGTTAATCGAAGGGCTTTTGTTCTTTGCTACAATTATGTGTGATCTTCTTACAGTAGTGTAGGCTCACATTTTATGTTCAGTGTAGTTGGGGAGTTTACAATTATGTGTGTGGTAGTGTGTGTTGTTCACAACTTAAGTTTTTGTGTGGTGTAGAATCGATACGTTACTATATATTACCATAAAGCTTATATATTCATGTTCCATCGGGTTTACAAAAGTTGTTTCTATTTATTCTAGTTCAATTTGTAATTTGTACTTATAATATATACATGTATATTAGTAAATAATTATATTCTTTGAGTATATAGTTTCCACATAGTATATATATTCTTGTTCCATCAGATTATCCAAAGTCTATTCTACATATGCCTTCTCTTAAGCTTAGTTCACTTTCTTATACTTTGTCGCAGTTCCGCAAGTTTGCTCAGCACGTGTCTGAGCACGTCGCGGAACGTGTGATCACGCCTCGACAGGCACGAAGAGGCACGCGAGGTACGTGAGTGAACGCGTGAACACGCTGCCGTGGCACGCAAGACAGAATCAAATCGAATGTAATCAAGATGAGAGAGAAAGATTCGTGTAGAGTTGAATGAGGTTTACCAACCAACTAACTAGCTAGCTATGTATGTATGTATGTGGCTGCCTCCACTTAGTTTCCTCTCTCTCTCCCTCTTGACATTACGCATACGCAGCATTGCACGCCGCAGAGCATGTGATGCGATTATGTCGACAGATTCATCAACAAATCAACTGAAAACAGCCATGAAAAGTTTGTTAAAAACTCAAGAAAAGGATAAGAAAACGAGTGGAAAATGGCGTGGAGAATGTGAGAGTAGGAGAGGTAAGGGTTGTCAGCGAATCCTTGTGCAATTCTTAATATGATTGCAAGATCCCGATGGAATTTGGAGGGTAGCTAAAGAATCACTTGAACTATGCACAGCCCAGAGCTCATAGACTTGTGGGGAAGAATATGTAAAATATATCAAGATGAATTGAACGATAGGAAAGGGAAAAAATCAATTAAATTAATGATCTCTTTGGAATATACTTTGCAGTTAATATATAATTGAAAACTCTATCGGCTCACTTGCTGAAGCTAATTTAGCCTGTGCAAGCCTCTTTCGACTTCTTACAGGGTAAACGCATTCATAGATGGTTTAAAACTTGCCAAGATTAGCGCCAATTTCCGATTGTATGCGGCGTCCCTGGCATGCTCGACTAGCCACGCGGCAGAGCTCATCAGGCCATCAGGCTTGAGGTTGTTGCTGGCAAAAGTTTCGAGGCCCGCGCGGTTTCCCGTTGAGTCATCGCAAAGGCAAAAATCAGAGAGAAAGCTGCGCCGGCATCTTAAAATATTAGCCACGATGTAAACTTCGTCATGCAAACATGACTTGGCAGGCAAATGCAACCAGACACAGGAGGGGGCAGGAGAGCAGGAAGAGTAGAAGCAACATGAGGAGAAGGAGGAGCAGAATGAACAGCAGGAAGGTAAGCAAGGGGAGTGGCGAGAGAAGGGCAGAAGAGGAGCAGGAGCAGGAGCAGAAGCTGGAGCAGGAAGAGGGAGGAGATGCAAACCAAATGGTAGGCGAAGGAGCGGGCGCAAAGGAAACAGCTTGGGCAGAAGCATAAGGGGGAATAGCTGGAGAAGCAAAGAGGTACCAAGAAGAGTAGGAGGATGAGTAGAAGATGCAAGTGAAGGAACAGGAGGAGTAAAAAGGGGAAGGGTAAGAGCAGCAAGAGAAGCAGGAGCAGCCGCATCACTTGTCGGACACGAGATGCGCCGCAGCAAATTGCATTTTCTCTGGTTCAGCCCGCGGGGCTGCCTACGCTGCTTCGCTGCCTTCGAATTCATTTTGCTGCCTGGCGCTGCCTTTTTCCCTTGACGGATTCCCGTGCGCTTCCTGTCTGGGAATAGTCAGCTGTCCTGCTGCCAGCTCCTACTTTCCTTCCCCCCGCCCCCCCATGCCTTTCTCCTTTTGCCCCACAGCAACCTGCTGGAAATGCATTTGCCGACTGCGGATTATACGACCATCGATATGTGCTCTGGCCGCGGGCCAAATGTGCCAGGATATTGCTAAAGGAAGAGGAGGGAGGGAGACAGTGTGCGGGCAGGAGAAGCCCGCGCGTGTGCGTACTTTAGAGTTGCCAACCCGTTTGCGAGCGCTACGTCTTGCTGTCCCTTTTTAATAACATTCACAATTCTTTATGCGCTTTACGTGCTCAGCTTCCTGGGAGCCATCAACTCCTCCTCCTCCTTGGCGCCTCCTCCTCCTCCTCCTCTTTCTCTAGCGCATCTCCTGGTCAGGTGGCGGGCTTAATAATTAGCAAATGGAACGTGCCAAAGTGCACGACATGTGTGTAAGCCTGTGGGGGTCTGTGTGTGTTTGCCCCTAAAAGCTTTCTATAGTTTTCTCTTGTCTTTCTCTGCTTCTCTCTCTCGTTTTTCTTTGTTTTTGCGCGGCCATTTTTAATCACTTTATCGAACTAAAGCGAAGGTTTAAGTTGTTTTTAGCGCTAGACAGGCAACAAATCAGCTTTCATTAAAACGATATTTACTTGGGCTACCCTGTAAGAGTAGTTCGTAAAGGGTATATGCTTGCCTAAGCTGCGGAAAATATTCTTAGTCGAAATAAAATCGAATACGTTTTCTGCAATAATTCAATTGACTTTCATTTGAAATGAGCTTCATAAAGTTTTCACCTCAAACAAAAGCTAAAAAAAAACTCGAAAGTTAAAAATTTTAGATTTTAGCCTAATACAAGTACATATGTATAAAATTGGATTTCACATAATTAAAAAGCACATTAAAGCTCTAAGTTTAAGTCAAAAATATAATAACGATCTGAGTTCAAAATTAAAGCATGTAAAAGCTTAAAGTTAAACTCCTACATTTCAAGCAATAGGTGGACTATCTTGATATTCATGTTACTGATGGTATATTCAATAATGAATTTTGGTTCTGAAACCATATGAAAGTAGTGATTTCTAGAGAAAAATTTGTGCTAAAAAGAACTACTCGATTTTCGTCAATTTAACATTTCTATATAAAGAAACCTAATAAAAAAATTCATGCCAAAAACTATTGATACCGTGTTCCATAAAATCAGTTTACAGCTTTTGCATGAGTACAAATAATTTCTTTATGAGCTTATGAATAAGTTGATAATTGTAAATATTAAATTAACATAAAATCAGCCAACTGTCATGCCCAAAAGCACATTAAAGCTCTCCCCGTAAAAGCTAGAACATCATTGAGCTAAGTTGATATTCATAAATACCCATGAAATCTTTATAAAAAGCGAACTGCCTGCGGAAAAAGCACATTAAAGCATTTACCTCAAGCAATTTGCCTGCATGTGCTAACAAAACTAAGCTCAGCTTACGAGCAGTGCTGCCACACTGGCCGGATTAAGCCGCTGTTTGTGTTTGTCGGCTTCGCCTTGTTTGACTGGCTTGTCACTTGTCGCTTGTCAATTATCCAGCAACAGTTTGCACTTTGCAGTCGCCGCCGCGGCGTTTGATGTTCCCTTCGGTAGCAGCCTTGGGACTTGCGGGCCGTGGTCGCTTCAAAAATTCCATTTGAAAATTTTAAGCCGTAGTGGCAACGCCAGCGCACGCTCCTCCTTTGTTGTTGCTGCCTGTTTCGCGGATTGTGAAAACGCGCCGGCATTTTATATGCGCTCCATGTGCAGTCATGTGTGCACTTCAGTGTGTGAGTATGTGTGAGTGTGATCCTGAGTGTCTGTGTGTATGAGTTAGAGGCCTGCATGAATGCATTCAATATTACTTGTTAGTAATGTACAGGTATGATGTGAATGAGTACACTAGCTGTCAATGCAGGCAAAAATATAACATTCATTCGCATTGACTTATTTATTAATTCTTCATTTATTTTTCATGCATTCATTCCTTAATTCATTTCGGTCATTTAAGAAGTCATTCAATCATTCATTCGTTCAGTCATTCCATCATTCAGTCATTCACTCATTCATCCATTCATTCATTTATTCATTAAGTCATGCAGACATTCTGTCATTCATAAATTCACTCATTCCATCATTTATTCATTTCATTATTTATTTCTTCATTTATTCCTTGACTGATTAATTCTTTTATTCATTAATTAATTTATTTTTTCATTCTTTCATTTATTCATGCATTCTTTCATTCATTCAGTCATTCATTAATTCACTCATTCATTTATTCATTTAATTATTCATTCTTACATTCATTATCACATTCATTCATTCACTCATTAAAGTTTTTATTCATTTATTAATTTATTATTTATTTCATTTATTCATGCACTCTTTCATTCATTATTTCTTTAATTTCTTAATTCATTCATTTATTCCTTGATTCATTAATAAATCAATTTAGTAATTCTTTAATATCATTAGTTTATTACGTCAATACTTCATTGATTTATTCAATGTACTGAAAACTTTGTAGCCCTTTAAATAGTGAATAATTTATTTGCCCTTTTGATTGCATTCATGCAGTATGTGTGTTCCCTTGTGTGTGTGCTGCATTGCATATGCTGGTTTGCGCTAACGTTGCTTTTTATTTTTGGTCCAGAAGAGACAAGGAGAGCGGAGGAGAGATATAGAACGGGGAATAGCGGGGAAGAGAGAAACCGTAACACGGACTCCCCAAACGACATTCAAATGCACAATTGTTGTCACTGTGCGGCAACGTCAGCGTCAGCGTCGACGTCGGCGTTCGCGTTCGCATTCGCGTTGCCCGCTGTTCCCGTTTGTCGTTTTAGTTGTTGTTGTTGTTGTTGTTACTGTTGTCTGTAGTTGTTGTTGTTGTTGCTGCCTGCAGTTGTTGTCTGTCTGTTAGCATGCTAAAACATCCGGCTCCGGCTGCCGTGCGTCGCTTGCTGTCGCTCAACTTCCGCTCGAGTGGAGTGAAAAATAGCATTTTAGTGGGGCCACCAACTCAAGTTCTCTCTCTCTTACTTCCCACTCCCCCCTACCCGGCACCACCACAGGATCGAGGTAGTCCAGTTAGAACGGGACAGCAGTAGAGCAATAGAGGCGCTGATAGCGGCAGATTGACAATACAAAGCAGTGAAGACAGCGACGGCGACGGTGACGGCAACAGCGGCGCCAGCGTTAGCTGCAGGCATTGTCAAGTTGAGCTTTAAGCTGTCAACTGTTAAAGTCACACTCATCTCAGTGCAAGCTCTACCTCGTCTCTTTTATTCTCTCTGTCTTCTCCTTCCCCTCCCTCTCTCGCTCTCTTTGACTCAATTGAAACATCATATTTGCCTTTGCATTTGTAAGTTTTGTAATTGCAAAAGTTGCCTTAAAACATAAAACGAAAGTTACCGAAGGAGCAAAGAGGGGGGGGGGGGAGAGTAAAGTGAAGGGTAGGAAGCAGCGAGGGGGGAAGGGGAACGACTGAAGTTGCGCCTGTGAAATCCGTGCGAGTGCATACGAAATACAATTTGCATGTGTTCCACTGCCTCCTACATACACACACACACACATACACAGACGATCTCGTAAAAAATACAGAGCTAACGGAACTTGTACCGTTAGAGCAGTTGCACATTATTTTTTATGCGTTGACTAAGCAAAGAAAAGCAAAGCAGAAATTGCAAACGACTTAAAAAAGCAAACACAGACGGCACACACTGAAAAACACACACACACACTCACTCATACGCACTCTGCACACACACACACTTGCACACAGAGTGCAAGTGCAGGCAGAGCGGCGCGCTGCGTCGAATTCTTAACGACAGTGTTGCAGAGTAGCAGCACTCTCTACTCCTCTCTCTCTCGCACCCTTGTTGTCAGGGTATCATAAGGTACACATACCTTTTGTCGCGCCTCGCCTTGGCAGCTACTTAAATAAACTCCTTTTTAGTGTGGAATGCTGCCCTTTTTTACTGCCACTTGCAGACAGTCGAATTCCAACTGCCTGTCTAAAACTTTTAACTGGTCCAAGCAACACACTACCGTTTTATGAGTCAGCATAAATTGTTGCTGTTGCTGTTGCTGCCTACACACACAAACAAACACGCACACTGAGAGCAATTTGTGTAGCAGGTAATTTAGTAGCGGAAATTTGATTTATTATGCATAGGAAGGTGGCAGTGAGGGGAGGGGCTGTGGCCTTCCTGTACACATGCAGAAAAACTGAATAAATATCGAGCACTATCAAATTTATGACGGCTTTCCCAATACACACAGTGCTGCAATAACTGTAGCATAGGCTCGGCAACACTGCGAACTCAGTTTGAATAGCACTGGATTAATAACTTGCGCTTAATGAGAGACGAGAGCGTTACTGCTGTAACTGTTACGCAGTCTAAAAAGAGGCGAAGGGTCAGTGCTACACTAACTGTAGCAGAGGCTCGAGAACACTGTGCCAGCGCAGTTTGAATAGCACTAAATCAATGAGTTTCGCTTGAAAAGTTCAGATCAGTGCTGCTGTAACTGTAATGTAGCCTTTGTGGTAAAAAGGGCAACATTTAATTCTCCTTAAACTAGTAAATAGCAACACAACTCAACTGCCGATGTTACGTAATTAATGAAGCTACCCAACTTTATAGAGCATAACAGTGAGTAAGAGCGAGATAGCACTCTTAGCTAGCAAACATAATTAGCTTCTGTTACTAATTGAGCTACTTTAGAATGCTTCTCAAACTGCGATTTAAGTTAGCACAATGCAGGAAGGGAGAGTGACACAGCTGGCAAAGCTCAATGGCCCACGCAACTAACCAAGCTGCGCTTAAGCGTAACAACAACAACAGCAAAGCCGCTCAAATGATGTGTGAAACCTCAAAAGGAATTTGCCATTCTTGTCACTCAGCAGCACTCAAAAGCTTTTGTGGTCGAAAAGCGCATTCCAAACTCGATTCTCTCTTTTATTTTGTGTGCATGTGTGTGTGTGTGTGTGTTCAATGTGTCCGAGCAACTAATCACTCAAAGAGTTCAGCCTAAAACTTTGCTGCATATCACTTGTCTCTCTCACACACACACATACCCGTGTATGTAACTTGCGTAACTTTTTGTGTATCACCAAAAAAACTGGCGTAGTTCCAGCTGCCTTTCAGCCTTTTCAACTCCAACTCCAACTGCAATTCCAACTCTGACTCGACCCCAAATGCCTTTGACAGCAGCTAAGCCAGCAAAACAATTTGCAGCAAGAAGCCCAAAAACCTAACCTCAACCTACGTAAGCGACACTTGTGGGTGTGCCCATTAAGAGGGGTGTTGTAGAGGTAAATGGAGGGGGAGGGTGAAATGCGGATGAGCCCTTGGGCCGCAGTTAATTGGAATGCATTTCTAGAAGTTGAAACTGTTTCAAGCATTTCCAAATGCTTCGCTCTCTCTCTCTTTATCCTTCACTCCCTCTTTTCCTCTCTCTCGCACTCCCTCTTTCAGGCAATTATTTGAAGAGGTATCTCGCTAGGAGAATCAACTCGCATTTTACGCTGATTTTATAGAAATTTCTCCCTCTGGCATTGCTGGCTGCAGTCTCTGCTCTGCGCTCTGTTATCCTTTTCTGCAGGAACTTTTCAATCCGCAACGAATCAAATTCAATTTGATTTCGTATTTATATTCAATTTCGCTTTGATTTCTGCTGCCTTTGCGGCTTTAGATTCAGATTCATCTTCAGTTAGTTTACTTCTTTGTGTAGAGGAAAATTCAACTTGATTGCCTCGACTGGAATATCAAACGAAATGAGCTCGGAAACTGTATTAAAAGTTCGTTTGAGCTTGATAAGATAAAAAGCTCATTGCGGCTTAAGTTATTGTAGATAAGGTAGGAATTGAAAGAAAATCAAGAGTTTATTTTATGGTAAAGACGATAGAAATTGAATAAAAATTAAGTATTTATTTTATCGTGAAAAAGATTTTTGAATCGATAATACACACTATGCTTATTAATAAAGCTGTGATGAGTGAATTCGATATTGACAGATCCCTACAATATCACCATATTTATAATATTACCAAATGAGCTCGGAAACTGTATTAAAAGCTCGTTTGAGCTTGATAAGATAAAAAGCTCATTGCGACTTGAGTTATTGTAGTTTAAGTAGAAATTGAAAGAAAATCAAATATTTATTTAATCGTGAAGAAGATTTTTGATACACTCTATGGTTTTTTTATAAAGCTGTGTTGAGTGAATTCGATATTGACAGATCCCTACAATGTCACCATATTTATTATATTTCTTAATCATGAGTTCAACTATAAAGTTGGGTAAGTCCATTATATGTTATGCTGATTTCTGTATATTATATTATTTAAAGATTGTCCATCATTAAAGTGTTATCGCTTTCCGCTATGTATCCTAGTTAGTAAAGTTTGTGATTATGTTCATTAAATATGTGTATTCCAAATATTTCCCTATAATATCCAGATGTTCCTACATTAAAATTGTATAATTTCATGCCATATATCATCCCTGCTCAAGTACATGCTGATTAGTTCATATTTTGCGGTATTTCTCGCCGCACCGCACACATAACCTCAATTCATTTTCTGGCTAATATAAGGCCACAGATTGCCACAGTCTTATCTTATATGTAGGCATAATTTATGGCGCCGCTTAGCACTACACTCGACCCAGTGGCAGTGGCGCAGTGCCTGGAAATTCGCATTGGCCGCAATAAACAAAACGTATATTTATATATACATATATAACTATGTACAAGCTCGATATAGTGGGTACCTAACATTTATATATACATATATTTGGGACTACAATGGGCCCCCCTTGCAATAAGCCCGAGCACAAATAACTAGCGGATTGACTGTGTGTGTGTGTGGAAGGGGTAGAAAGGGTGCTTCTGCTGTGGGATCTAAGGAGTCCTGGTTCTTGGTCCTGGTCTGGACCCAGTTACTTGGTCTGGGCTCTTAGTCTGGTTTTGGTTTCGCCATTTCGCGCGTTTGGCATTTTAAAAATCGCTTAGTGTTTGGCACAAATGAAACATCAAAGATTTACGAGCCGTGATTAAGGCATTTTGTGGCGCCTCCACACAAAACAAAGGCGCCGCTGCCTCCGCTTACCATTGCCTTCACGCTCTGCGTTCACTTGGTGTCGACGATGCTGGAGAGGCGGCAAAAAGGAGTGTAAGGAGTGCCGCGTCGACTAAAGTGTTCAGCTGAAAGCGAAATTCCCTCTTTGATATATATTGAAGTGCGAGAAGCAATAAGCAAGAGCTAGACAAAGAGGTGGGAGGGTGTGGCAAAAAGAAAGGAATAGGAAGTAAGGGAGAGAGGATGCTAAAGAGTGAAAGATTGTTAAAAAGAGTGCTGATAGATATGGGATTTATAAAGTAATATAATAAACTTATAAACTAAAAACATTTAACATAGATATATCTGTACACAGTATATTTCCCAAATATCCTAAATATATAAACATTCTTTCTTTATAGGAAATGAAGAAATGTGAAAGGATGAAATGAAAGAAGAGCTTAAACAAAAATATTGTAGAAAAGCTTTAAGAGAATAGAAAAAAAAATATTTTCTTTAAAACGAATTTAAAAACAATTTGTTTACTTTTAAAATCCTTTCTTAATTTATTCTTTATTCAAACTTTCTTTAACTTTCTCGCATTTTAACTGAGTTCCCTAAAAGTTAAGTATTATTCCTAATCGCATATATGATGAGTACTTTCTAAGTTGTCTGTAAGCCTTTCTTATTACCATAACTCATAAAGCAGTCTGACTTTCAATTCCATTCCGACAAATCGGCATATCCTGAGCTTAACAGACTTACCTATGATTTTGGTGGCAAATTCTGTGCAAATTCTCCAGCAGCCTAAGCTCATAGCTCGACATACGTAAGCTTTCGTAAGCTGGGCTCGCTGCAGCAGCAGCAGCAGCAGTAAACATAGCCTCGGGGAATACTCCTCTAGCATAGGCGACTTAATTTCCAATTAACATTAGCTTCGTGCTAGCTCTCTGTTTCTCCCTCGTCATGTCATTAGTCATGCAGGCCCCGGGCAAGTGTACCAACATTTTTCTTGTGCATCGTTTAATTATGCCTCATTCTGATTTCTTCCTCTTCTTCTTGTTGTTGTTCTGATGCTGCCACACTCACACAATGCTTGGGGCACTCGAGACACTCACATGGCAACCCAATTAGGTCCGACGCATAGCTCCCATAGCTGATTACAAGCGTTGCGTATCGGAAGCAAAGCTATCCGAAAAGTCACAATTGTTAAAAGCTCGCTGGGAAATGCTCTCTAGGTTTAAAAAGAGAGGCATATATCGGCATTTCTGAGAATATGATGTATGACTGTATGGTCACTCTAACTCATTTAGTACTTCAGGTTCTTAGCTTTTGCAGGGTACTCAACAAACACATTTCACTGCAGAATATGCGGGGCATATTATAGAAAATGTATTTTCATGGTCATCCTGATTTGATTATCAAATTTTAACAGTCAAGTTTACACTGTGATATAAAGTATTGGATATATTAATAATACAGTGGAAACGCTATAAATGTTTGTTGTACTGTGTATTTTCAATGTATGGTCACCCTATTATTTACAATATATGGTCACCCTGAAACCTTTTTATGTACCCTGCAAAACCCTAAAGTTTAATTAGTAATCTACGTTTTAAAACATATGGTCACCCCAATTTTTTAAACCTTGCAAGCTTTACAGTTGGTGTTCCTTATTCAAATCGCCTTGCAGGGTATTCAGTAGTCTCTACTTACAGCTGTACCAATTCTTTTGTTATTCTTTTTCCCCCCTTTCTTCTTTTGTCCTCCCACATAAACATTTTTGGTTTATTCGCCGTCGAATCCTTTGGAGGCTTATAGTTTTGTAATTGTTTTGGGGCGTTGTTGTTTATTGTTGTTATTTTTCGACAGATTCGCTTTGTTTAGCCGTTTTCCCCGCCCCAAATTGCTTTATTACGCCAGCGGGAAGAGTAAGAGAGAGAGATGGGGAAGGAGAAACACCAACAAGCTGGGACTTTGGGGTGCGAATGGGGCGCGGATTTGGTTTGAAATGGGCGCAATTTGCATTTTGTGCGAAATTGTGTGTTGCGAGGCGTGTGAATAATGTGTGAGCTTACAGCAGTTGCGACCCCCCCTTAACAAACCCCCTACTTTTCTTGCCCTCCCATTCTGGGGGCCACGCGGGTGTCGTTAGAATGATTTGTGGGCCTAACAATCTAATTAATGTTGTCGCACTCCCCGAAGAAACAGATAAAGAATTTCCCGAACTTCTGCTAATTGTGGATACTTGAAATGTTGCTCCAAGTGGTGCCTTGAATAGAGCTCTACATAATGCCCCCTTACAGTTTAAAGAGCTGCAAACCACCGCAACAGCTGTCGCTCAGCAAGGTTAGCTACGCTTCCTTATGGGGGGAACATTGTCATTAGGTTTTCATGGCTTTAGTTTTCCAGGCGCAACTTTTTCAAATATGAATACAAAGTGTACGCATGTTGTGGAAGAGGGGGAGGGGGAGGGGAAGGGGACAGAGCATTCCCCTCTTTAACGAGCTGCCAAGCAGTTGGGAGCAAAAGTTTCTGCAAAGTGCCAGAAACGTCTTCGTCAC
Source organism: Zaprionus ornatus (assembly GCA_018904035.1). Taxonomy (NCBI): domain Eukaryota; kingdom Metazoa; phylum Arthropoda; class Insecta; order Diptera; family Drosophilidae; genus Zaprionus; species Zaprionus ornatus. Next base: position 27,071,232 of record JAEIFZ010000002.1, read on the forward strand.
GGAGCAAGAGAACGACTTTCACTCGAACCTGGCGACAGCTCCGCAGAGTAGGCAACATTTTTCACTTAACAATACGAAATACTTTCCGGAATGGAATTCTATCATTTTATTTTATTTCATTTCAGCAACGCAAAATTAATGTAAATTTAAAAAGTAGAAGAAGCAACAGCAAAAAAGCCAAACATGGAAAAACAAGTTTTTAAGTTCAGTAGAGGAAATAAGTGTATTCGATTCGGTCAATTGACAAATTTAACAAGCACGAAAGTTAAAGTCCAGTGTGCTTGACTGTGATACATACCTGATCAATACGATTTACTCAATATATAAATTTAATGTTTTGCGTATTTGCATACTTTTAAGGTGGGGCTTCGGAATTACTCGGATTTTACATTTTTTTTTTTTTTTTTTTTTTTTAATTAGGCTTGTGAAGAACCATTTCGCTAAACCGCGAAACAGAACCAGATACATTTATTATTTATTATTCATATAATCACTAGGAATCATTCAGTTCCTTCTGAATTTCTTAAAAAACTTCTATCTTAATTATCTGATCGCAACCAAATTTTTAGAAATCATTTGGTTACTCGTAGTTATTGTGTTTACCAAAAGTTTCCTGCATTACAATTACGATTAGAATTCAATTTAAGGGAGCGGGTGGAGACGTAGCTAAAATCTAAAATAAACTTGATCTGCGGGCAATAATAATAAATATTGACAACAAATGTGGTAGGTGTAGGTTTTATAGTCTCTGAGATCTAGGTTTTCATACGGACGGACAGACAGACAGATAGACAGTCATACAGGCATTTTTATTTTATTTTTATTTTTAATTCTTATTTATTTAACTTTAACTAAAGCAGTCGACTTAAAATTAAAATTAGATTATATTTTTTAAATTAATTAAAATTAGAAATATAAAAAAGAAAATAATAAAAGTTTACGTTTAGGCAGACAGACAGACAGATTTTTCATATATATTTTTTAAAAATACTTTGACGTAAGTTATTGAGGAGAAATGTAATAAACTATCTAAGGTTAATCGATTTAATAGGTTTAAAAATTGGGAAAGGGAATAGAGAAGAATGATATAGTAACAGAGTTTCAGTAAAGAGCGAACTCTTGGGAACTCTCTACACATGGAATGCATAATGATAATATACGAACCTCAGTATAGGGAGCTCAAAAGAGTGAGGGTTTTTAGATATTTTCCAAGTTTAGCTCTAAAACTCAGCTGATTAACGCACTCTATCTGCCTTGTTGACTGTCCAATTGAAGCTGCTGCCTGCCAAGTACCTTCATGCTCTCACTCTTCCTCAAACTCTCCCCGTCTCTTTTCTCCCCCTCTCTTTCTCTCTCTCTCTCTCTTTTCCTATTTGTCTACTTTCTTCTGCAACTATTTGTTCAAGTTCTGAGCGTTGTTTTTGCGCTCGTTTGTTGATGTAAACTTTTTAATTACGTTAAGTCACTCGAAATGTTTATGAGTGCCAACAAACAAATTGCAGCGCATTCAGTGTGTACGTGTGTGTGTGTACATGTATTTGTGTGTGTGTGTGTGTGCGTGTGCATTGTAAACTAACTAGCGGCCCGCTCGGCAGCCTTGTTTTGCACCAAAACACAAAAACTTTTGCCAGCGTCCATTTTCGAGAGACGGCGAGTTTTCGAGTTTTATTGCTGTTACTGCAACAATTGTAGAAAGTATCTATAACTGAAAGTATCTCAATGTTGCATCCGTTTATTATTGCTGTGCGTTCAGTCAGTTGCATTGTAGATATTTATGTGATATAAGCTTGAAGAGGGAGCTTTGAATAAGTTGAACGAAATATTCTTAAACAAAATATTACGGAAAGGATCGACCTCAAAGGAAACTACTCCTACTCTTCGAGTATAAAATCCTAACATATCCAAGAATATTTTACATAAATTTCATTGAAATTGCAGTACTCCAACTACAGGGTATATTCGAAACGGTTGTTGCCAGCTTTTTCTAATTGAATTCACTTATTAGTAGAGCTTGAATTTCACAGAGATTCGCTTGGCTGGATGTTTCTCCAGCTGCCTTGGTGCTGTGCAAATACGCTACAGGCTCGACTCAAGGCGGGGCACATACGTTAGCAAGGACAAACTTGTTGTGTGTGTGTGTGCGTGTGTGTGTACTCATGTATCAAATAGCAATTACCCAAGATGGCAGCACACACACACACACGCAAATCTTAGGCGGGGCAGCAATCCAAGACGAATGGCTTAAGGAAAATATTTGAAATGTTCCCAACTTATTTCTTGTTTGTTTCACAATATTATCGATATACACGATATTTTCTTTATATTTTTTATTTATCTATTTACATTTGCTTTGTGCTATTTGCCTTGTGCGCTTGTTGACTTGTGCATTTCTTGGCAGCAATATTTCCATGGAAATATGATAAATTTTCACAAGGTTGTTGAGAGACGAAAAAGTGCCTCAGGAGTCGGTAGAGTGAATAAAGGGAAGATAAGTAGGCGAGGAGGGGATGGGGAGAGGGAGGAAAACAATCACCTGGGTGCGTTTTAAGTGCGTTTGTCCTCAGTTTATTGAAAACTCAGTATCGAATTGCCTTGTCAGAGGAAAACAATGAAGTGCGACGAACGCCCAAGGCAAGACACAAAAGCAACTGGAATATATCTCCAAGTATGTGTACGTATGTAATGTGCATATGTACATGTATGTTTCGCTAGCTTGTTATGTAAATACTACAAGCATATTGAAATTTCAATTTTAACTCGACTTTTATTGGGTCAATAAATCAAGTGATATGACACACGAAGGTGCTCAAGTCTTAAGTTAAGTTTTCCAAAGTTATCGAATACTCTACCAAGTACATAGAATGATTTTGCATCACTTTGATCTAGTGTATCTTTAATTTATAAAAATCTTTAAACGATATTATTATACCCTTGCAGAGAGATAATAATTTTGGACAGGAATTTGCAACGCACCCTTGGAGACATCTCCGACCCCATAAAGTATATATTTTCTAAATCAGCATCAACAGAGGAATCGAACTGTCCGTCTGTTGCTACGCAAAAAAGTCGCAGTTTTGAAGCTATCTTAATGAAACTTGACATACATGCTTCGTATTGTTGCAAGCTGTAAGTGAGGCGGAACGAACTGGATCGGACCAATATTTCCCATAGCTGCCATACAAACTATCGGTCGATTTTTGTTATTTGTTAAGAAATTGTAACAAAATTTACTACATCGGACTTTTTTTAAATATATATTCTATGCATATACAATTTCACAAGAATCTGACTACTATAACATATAGCTGCCATAGGAACCATCGGCCGAAATGCAAGTTTTTGTATGAAGACCAGTTTGGATTTTAGAAATAACTTAACTTATCAGTGTCGATCAAAGTTCATGTTCAGTTCTGCACCATTATATATTTAACTAGTATTTGTATGATCAGAGAATATAAGAACCTGCTAGGGTAAAGAACCTTTGAAAGGCCCAACGTAGCCTTTCTTTCTGGTTTTCATTAATATAATGTGATACGTTTGATATGCAACCGATTATGTTAGCCTATTCTAAAGCCTTCAATTCAAAGTCTGCATGAATGACGAACTTATTAGAGATATATATAGTTATCGATAGTTATTACAGTTAATATCGTTACACCACATAACACCAAATAATTTAATACTAAACGGGGTATATGAAAAGCAGGAACACAAAATCCTTCACAGGAGTTTCATAAGATACTATAAAACTCTGCCCTCAAGTCTTCACGCGACATCCTTTTCCACTTATATTAAAGGGAGCATAATGCGATTCCCGATTGTTTACTTACCACAGTGGTGATGGCGATTGCAATCACAATAAATGACCATTTGCTGGGCAACGACCCAATTACTCATTCACTGCAATCGATTCATACAATTGAATATGAATATGAATATAATCGGAAGGCATTAAAATTAAATTAAACACGATGCTGAGCGATTTTTAATTAGTGGCCACTGAGAATGTGTTGGGGGGGGGGGGAGTGGAGTAAGAGCAAATGGCTGGGGACAGACCAATATGAAACGAATGTGTCTGTGTAACTGTAGTTGGGATTGACCGAATGCATGGAAACATGATGTAAATGCCAAAGAGAGAGAGAGAGAGAGAAGGGAGAAGAGAAGGAGAGCAAAGAGTGGAGACAAGGCATGAGAAAGGGAGTAGGATTGAGGTAGCGGGAGGAATAGTAAAAGGAGAGGTAGAGTGTGGTGGAAAGCGATGTAGGGAGTAAAACAGGAAGTGAGGTATACTGAGTAGGATAGAAGGTGCAGCAAGGCATGCAATATGTGATAGACAGGGACAGCCCTACCCCATGTGTTCGATGCCGGATCAGTGCGGTCACGTCGGGCTCATTCTCGCATAATGCTTTATGCACAACTAAATACAAATGCGCATTAATGAGCACCACCAGCAGCAGCAGCAGCAGCAGAAGCCGAAGCAGAAAGCTGTCCAGCCAAGCGGTTAATTTATTATGCAAAACAGTCAGCGGTGCAGCGCAGCACAGCACACAAAGGTCTGCGGTTGAGCCCAGGACTGTAACTAATAACGCTCGCATTGTCCCATTCATGTAACAATTACTTGCACTGACTCGCACTTCAGCAACTGCAACGCTGCAACGGTGCAACGGTGCAACTGCATCTGCATCAACTCGTTACCTGCAGCAGCAAACAAATGTTGCTTGGGGAGTGTGTTGCATATTTTCAGGCGACCGCAACAAAAGCCAACAAAACTCGGGACATTTATCATGGCCGACATGTTGGCCACTTGATTAACACCTGGCAAAGCCAGCAGAACAGCGCCACCAGCAGCAGAAACAGCAGAAACAGAGCCGAATAAATGTACAAATAAAAGCCAGGCGCAAATAATTTATATACCCTGTAAAGTGATTGTTAGTGGGTGTGCTGCGCATATGATGATGTAGAAAAAGCATTGATTTTATGCATCTGGCAAAACGGTAGAAGTTGTAAATCAAAATAATACTTGTTTAAATTAAAATAAAAACACATTTAAAAAAAAAACAAATATATTAGAAAATATATCCTATAAATATTTATGCTAATTTTGAATTGCCAAACCGATTTAGGGCATATATTGAAAATATAATATTATTTAAATTTTAAAAGAAATTGGAAGATTTTTTCATACGTATTATGTGTGGGATGTTAATTAATCAGAATAATATTCCCTGTGAAAATCGAATGATTTTTGAATAGGATAGGAGAGTTAAAGGTTTCTATAAATAAAGAAAGTTGCCAGATCTTGCAAAAAATGCTGATACTGTCTTAAATAACTTCTGTGTTAATTGTTCGATCAGATTAAAATTTGGAGGTTATGTAGTTGAAATATCTATCAGCTTAGTATATGTCAAGGTCAAAGTTCTATCTTTTATACGTCCCTTAAAAATCAAATTTAAAAATACAATTTTTGATTTGTGGGGGATTTGTGGGCGTGGCAACCAACATTTGAAATAAACTTCATCTGCGCGTTGTATAGAGGTAACTTCATGTCAACTTTGGTGTCTGCAGTGTTTATAATAACTGCGATCTGTGTGTTGAAATGATCAGACAGACAGACAGACAGACAGGTAGACAGACAGACAGACAGACAAACAGACAGACAGTCAGACAGACAGATAGACAGATAGACAGATAGACAGACAGATAGACAGATAGACAGACAATCAGAGAGACAGACATGGCTTAATCGACTTGGCTAGTGATACTGAGCATATATACATATACATATATACTTTATGTCTCCACGTCTTTTGGAACAATTTCAATGGTCAAAGAGTATAAAAAGAATCTTGAAAAAAAGTAAACAATTAAAAGACTTAATTATTTTCAAGGCTTTGAAGTTAAACCCTAATCCTTTTCAGACAAAAATCAAGTAGCTTTTTACAAAGCTCTCAAAGTAGAAAATATAAAAAAGGCTTCATCTCATTTAGATATAGTCAGTTAATTCACATAAGTTCTAAAATTTAAACAAATTTAGAATCGAGTGCAAATTTTGAATCAAATACACTATAGAAATGGGTGAAGAAAATGAAATGAAAGCATCAATATCGTTGGAGCAGCAAGAAACTGAGAAGATCGACTACAACAATCATGGTTTAGATAAGAATTCGATGGGAGATATTAAGGAGTCTACTCGAGAGGCATATTTTGCTAGCCTTGCCGATTGGTACAGGCAAATGGCCGCCACCCAGATGCTCACGAATTACATGTGCTTCAATTATAACTGTCAAGTTTTGGCCCAAATGAATCGACCTGTGGCTGTGCGGGCGCGGATTGTGCGACCACGTTTCAGGCATTTCCATTGGTACAATGAACAGGAATCGCGGGAGATTGTGCAACGTTACGGCGGAAAGGATGCGCTCGCTGCTCCGTTTTGGAAGCGAATCTTTGCCGAAATGATCGATGCATTCATAATGCTTATCATCAAAATTATCTTCTTGTTTATATTGTTCTATGTGTTTCAAATTGATCTCGAGAAGCTTTTTGGCAAAAATTCTCAAAGGCAAAAGGGAATCTTTCTCAGCGTCTTCAATGTGTCGATCAATTCCAATTTATACTCGGATTTTCTTGCCGTCGTAATACTGACGAAACTTTTAATGTGTTGCTACGATTGTCTCTGGACTTTCAGTTATGGTGCAACTCCTGGGAAGCAGATAATGCGTTTGCGTATACTCTATGTGGAGGCTGTGGTACCAAGGCACCACGTGGTCATACCCATTTTCTATATATTTCAATTGCTACATGAATCATACTGGGTCAAACTGTATCCCGCTGAACCGCTCACGCTCACAAGAGCTTTCATACGTGCCTTTACCAAAAATTTCATTGTCACATTATTCTTTCCGATCTGTTTGAATTTGATATTCCTAAGAAATAATCGAACGACATATGATATCATATCGAAGACAATTGTCGTCGAGAAGCAGGTGCAACAGGTGCCTTAAATCAAAGCAACAGATATCTATAGAGAAGAAATTTATGGATAGAAAAATTCCTATTAAAGAATTGCCCGAACTAAATAACATTTTTAAAGGGTTTTAAAATTATGTATGAGTGCTTTTATAAAGTAAATAAAAATGGAATAATGAAATTTGCATAATAATAAAAGTTCTTACGTGGATACTAAATAATATATAAATAATTTATTAAAGTATTTCATAAAGTAAAAATTTATATTATCAGAGCGTTTATTAATTTTGGCTAGGAAATATCTCCCAATAAATTATATATACATTCTGAATTAGCATCAACTGAGTCCGTCCGTCCGTGTGTCCATCTGTTGCAACGTAAACTAGTCTCTCAATTTTGGAGCTATCTTAATGAAACTTGGCATACATGCTTCTTATTGATGCACGCTGTAAATAAATCTGACTAACATATCGTATAGCTGCCATATATACTATCGGCCGATTTTCGTTATTTGTTATGATATTGCGACCAAATTTACTAGATCGAACTTTTTCTATATATGTAATATGCATATAAAATTTCATAAGAACCTGACCACTATAGCATATATATCGTCCGAAATGCAAGTCCTATTTCTGGAACTGAACAATTATGCGCAGTTAATACATGTATGGAAACCCCTATTTTTACAGAGTATCTACAATGCCTACTACTTTTCACAAGCATGCACTGATTTTTGTTGCTGCTGCTCTTGTTGTCGCTTGTTTGTTGTGTGCATTTAATATTTGTGTCATATTGCATGGCTCGTTGGATCTAGTCCAAAATATATGTGCGAGTTTTATAAGTTGCGAGCTGCGTTGCATACCCCTTTAAGCGCCTGCTGCCCCATCCCTGGGATCCCTAAGCCAAGTGCAGGCAGCCGAGGCAAATGCCGTTGGATTTTCATGTGTTGCGGGATTTGCAATGGTTGGTATAGGGGGGTAGGGGGTTGGGGGTAGGGTGCAACTACGGCAATGCCAATGCGATGCATACTAAATACAATAACAACAACAACAACAACAATAGCAGCATATGTGAAATTTTGTTGAAGTTAAACGGATTTTAAGAGGCTTTGCAAAACACTTGTGCACACTAAAGATTACCAGGGATGAGCTTGAAATGGAGGATAAGGCGAGTCGACTGAAGGAAGTCGAGAGGATGCTGTACTGCTGCCTCTGCTGATGCTGCAGATGTTGTCAATGGGCCAGAGAAAGAGAGACAGAGAGAGGGAGAGAGAACGAGAAAAAGAATGTTGTCAGCACAGTTCGTAGCTAAAGCAATTGGGAAGGAAACGATTGCATTTCCAATTTCTTGACGGGTTTTTTATGTTTTATTTTTATTTTGGGGAAACTTGTGCATGCAAAAACTTGAAATATAAGACAAGGCACTTTAATTATACAGTTGCTTTTTCAGCTCTCGCAGAAATCCAATTTTCAGTTTGTGTACGTAGGAAAATTAGAAGATTTCCCAATGCGACTTTTTTTTCTGAAAACTGGGGGGAGTTTTTTAAAGAGTTTTAAGCAGCGTTCGGTTATGGCTACTATACTCGAAGTGTGACAGCTTAGAAGACATATTTATTGTTGTATACAATAAGGAGTTGAGATGGACAAATAAATAGACGTAGCTAGTGATACCAATTAGGTTAAGAAATGTTCTTAAAGCAAATACTAAAGTTCTTCTTAAACTAAAGTTCTCGCCTATTAGAAACATAGTTTTGCACTTCTCTTCTAACTATTCTTCGTCTCCTTAGCAAGTTTTAATTACTCTGTGCCCGTTCGAAAGGTGTCCAATAGACAGAGAATTTATCATCCTCTTTGCATTGTTTGAACATTGTTCATGCGGTTCCTTTTGATCCCTTTGCTGGAATACTCCCAATTGTTCGACTAGCTCCACGTCTGGCTGTGCATTGGGTGTGCATTGCTTTCCAATTGATTCACATGGACAATCATAAATAGGTTTCCGTTCACTCTTTCTCTCCCTCTTCACTCTTTGTCTTTCTTGGGCTATGATAACACGGGGCTTTGCCAAAAACTCAGTTGGATATCGAGTTGAGTTGTGAATGAAAGGCACCAGGAATAGAACAGGAGAGAATGGAGTGAAGCAAAGATCAGAGTTAGGAGCACGTAGAGCAATTGCTTTTGTTATGGGATATTCCATAACAAAGTTCCAATTGTTTTCAGCATCGTACAAAGTTTCTGACTTTTCAACCTATTGTGCATTGTATTGTTTTTATTGTTGCTCACGCAAAGCTGTTGCAAAGCAGTTAGGGCAGCCCGAGATGTCATTAAATTCATATGGTGCAGTGGTCAAAAACTGTTGACGGACCACCCTACCTACTCGCCTCGAGTAAAATTCAAATATTGCTGGCAATTTTTTTTGGTTTTATGTCGTCAACCGCAACGCAACTAGACGAGGTTGCCAGGCTCACATTTCAAGTGGAAAATGAGAATAGAGAGAGAGGGAGAGTGGGATACAATTGCATAAGCTCGCCCAGCAGATGCTACAAAATATTGGGGTTTAAGTGTGGCAAGTTTGAAGTGGCTGATGGAAGACTAATACCGGTATATCAAAGTATGTAGATGCTGAGAATATTTGGAAGGCATTTTAATAATATAATGAACTGTATCTATGCCAAAGGACATGCCGATGATCTTCTATATAACGAGAAGACAGCTTTAAATAAATCATTAATATATTATCATTATTATATAAAGAACAGAGATATCCTTTTCTGCAGCACAAAGTTTCTTCAACAATCTGTGTAAATCTTTGTTAGCTAGCTGATCATACCCCACTTCAACTCTTTGCATAGGGTATATATGTTATAAAAATAGATGCTCAACGTTGTCTGGCCGCAATGGAAAAGTTTCCAATATCAGGCTGGTAAATTCATTCACAGTTACGAGAGTATTCCCAGCTCCGTGGTCCATTTCAGCGTGGGCGAGTCCTGTATGGTATGTGGCCTATGTGTGTGACCAGTGTCAGTATCCGAGTGTGTGTGTGGGTGTGTGTATGTGTGTGTGGGTGTCTGTGCCAGCTCCGATGGCGTCGTGCATTGAATTTCATGACGTCATTAGTGTTAATGACATCGTCCCTATGCATAATGCACAAGTTTAAATATTGTTGCCACACTTTGGCTGCGGCTTCGGTTGCTTATGTGCCACATAATGAAAAGTTGCATGCTGCAAATGAGCAAAAATGTTCTGAAAAAAAAGTGCGAAAAAGACCATAGAAGAAAATGAAACAAAAGTGGAACAAAATGTGAACACTTTTCCATTGAAAATAATGAGCCATAAAGTGCGCGCAATTACAGTCACGCTAGGGGAGATGGGACATGGGGGATGGGTGATGGGGTGGAAATGTCTGCAAATTGCAGGGCTTTTTGTATGGCTTTTGCCTTTCATCGAATAGTTGAAAGGAATTGTCTTTATCGCCATCTCTTTTACCCCCGCTCTGCACTCGCCATTTTGTCTGCGGTCTCCAAATGTAAGTCAGATTTAAGCATACATATAGGACTATTTAGGATCTTCGAACATTAAAAAAAGTCGGAATTTTACAGACAACAATTTTGAAACATTATTAAAGATTTTTGGAGTTTCTAAAATATTTTTCGTAGTTATGTTATTGAAATAGTAGTTCTAATCAAAATATGAAAAGTTACTGGTGAGTTTCTATTGCATATGATTTAATGACATTATATACAATTGCTGGGTATTCTAGTACTGCAAACATGTATTCAGTGCCCTTAAGCTTCTGGGATTTTCCCCTATTTCTAACGAGTTGTTTTCACTTATTCGCGGGAAAACTCAGCGACTCGTCGACTTAATGAGCTGCGAACAGTTTCCAGCAAGTCATTGGCCCAGAGCTCGCAGTTATTAAAAGTCATTTTGCAAGGCTGAGGGAAAACTTATTAACACGATAGTTTCTTAAAACTATCGGCGGAAATTGAAAAGCGGAGCGCAAAGGGGGAGGGAACAATTTTAAAATTTCACTATAGAATGCTGCAAAAACTTCGGTCAAAACTTGTGCTAACAAAACTGGCCAAAAGGAAATGGCAAACAGCGGCGACGGCAACAACAATAACAACAACAACTTGTACATAATTGCAGTTGTTGCAAGTTGCCAGTTGCCAGTTGCAAGTTGCGAAAATTGCGAAAGAAGCCAAACAATAACTGAGAAAGCAACAACTTCAGCTGAGTTAAGGGCAACATTATAACCAGCAGCTACTTCCAAGCTGCTCGAGTTCCCGACTCCCATACAGGCCACCCCTGTTTACCTTCCCTCCCTGCCATTTGAATTCACAATCCTTTCTGACCACGCACATTTTGCGTCGCGGGAAACCGCAAAAATGAAATGAAATTGGCCAACGATTTTACGTGGTGTTGGCGGCGCATTTTCTGCTTTATGGCCAGATCGATATACACACACAGATAAATATATAGAAACATACATATATGTATGTATGAGATATGTAGCACATGTGTTTGTTTATGTGCCAGCTTGAAACACAAATGGCCATCTAGCTTTATCTCTCGATGGGTTTTTCATTATTTTATACATATTTCATGGCATTCGAATGGAACCTTTACATCTTTTATTCACCTGCCCAAACAAATTGGCGTTGACAACATCAAGTAGATTTCCCAGAAGGCTGCCGACAATAACAACAACAGGGTTTCGAGGAGAAAAGCGTAAAATTTTAAATTGAAATCAATAAGTAATGTATTTTGTACTTGGTAGGCGTCAACGTATTCAGTTAAAAATAGCAGAGGGAGGGACGTAGAGTAATCATGGGATGGCGATTGCCAACTGGAAGTGGCTACTGATGAGCAGCCATTCATGATGCCAATGATTGCCCTTTATTAACCCATAGCTCATCAAATTATTAACAACCTTTTGACAGAGACGAAACTTGGTTTTACGACACTACTGTTAATGTGATTAAAATGACAGCAAGGCAATGCATATAAAGATGTAGTATGTATTTACTAGACAATGCATATCAAGATATAGTATATATTTATTATCTGTTATGACTCGATTTCGATTTATGTGTCTGGCAGCTGTAGAATGCTTCATTTATGGCGCTAATAAAATGAAACAGGGATGACATTTTAAAAAGGCACTAGACAAGAGTTCTATAAAAAAGATACCTCGGGTGTTCATAGAAAATCTTCAATAAAAAGACACTAAGGTATAAACTGGAATATCAAGTGATTATAGAAAGTATCAAAAGTTGAAATATTAAACTAGAAAGAAAGGCTACCTTCGGCATGCCGAAGTTTCTATACCCTGCACCTTCTTATTGTATATTCTCCGATCTTGGATTTTGGCCGATTGTTCCTCTGGCAGCTTTATGTTATTTTAGTCAGATTCTTATGAAATTTTCTATGCATATTAAATATATAGAAAAAGACCGATCTAGTAAATTTGGTTGCAATATCTTGCAATAACAAAATTCGGCCGATAGTATATATGGCAGCTATACGATATATCAGTTCGATCCCGCTCGTTCCGACTTATTTACAACGTGCAACCATACGAAGCATGTATGCGAAGTTTCATTGGGATAGCTCCAAAATTGAGGGACTAGTTTGCGTTGCAACAGACGGACAGACCTAGTTCGATTCCTCTGTTCATGCTGATTCAGAATATATATAATTTATGGGGTTGGCGATGTCTCCTAAGATGCGTTGTACTATATTCTCTGAAAATGTATAAAAAGGTCAGGATTCAATAACTGCACAGAGCTCTTTAAGAATCCTCCGAAAAAATGAATATTAATAATAAATTTCACTCTGCAAAATACCAGAGTATAAAATTCAAGAGTATTTTATATAAAAATACCAGCCACTTGTTTTTCCAAGTTGTTTACTGATATTCAGATTGTAAAACGGGCTGGTAAAACTGTGTAATTTAATCGAGAATTCCCTTGTTGAAAGCGAAAACAAAAGCTTTAGTTTTTTGTCTTCTATTTTATTCCTTTCCAAACGTCAAATTTGAAAATCTGAAACGTGTCGCGGAGTCAGCATCGTCACGTGCTGGCCCACAAATCGAGCCACTTGCCATGAAAAAAAAAAAAAACAAACTCTGTTGCAAAAATGCGCAATATGCATGGGTCGAAAGAATGCGAAAAAAGCGGGCTAAAAGGCGCAACTACAACAACACGGAAAACAAAACGCGTGCAACGTGGCAACAACTCAAATGAAAAAGGGCAACAAGGCAACAGTTGTTGCAGTTGGTTGATTTCTTTTGTGTACCCTGTAGAGGTTGAGGGGGTGTGAGTAAAACTAAAATGATAAAAATGTTTGATATACTTTAATTTAAATATATATTTAATATATATGTCTCTAGAAAATATATATATTTCTGCTCGATTTGATGCTGCCAAGCCAGCAATAGAAACTTATAGAAACATCTAAGCATATTCTTTTAATCCCATTTATATAATATCATATCAAATCATACAACATTTTATCATATCATATCATTTTATCACATCACAATCACATCACAATCACATCACAATCACATCACAATCACATCACAATCACATCACAATCACATCACAATCACATCACAATCACATCACAATCACATCACAATCACATCACAATCACATCACAATCACATCACAATCACATCACAATCACATCACAATCACATCACAATCACATCACAATCACATCACAATCACATCACAATCACATCACAATCACATCACAATCACATCACAATCACATCACAATCACATCACAATCACATCACAATCACATCACAATCACATCACAATCACATCACAATCACATCACAATCACATCACAATCACATCACAATCACATCACAATCACATCACAATCACATCACAATCACATCACAATCACATCACAATCACATCACAATCACATCACAATCACATCACAATCACATCACAATCACAATCACATCACAATCACATCACAATCACATCACAATCACATCACAATCACATCACAATCACATCACAATCACATCACAATCACATCACAATCACATCACAATCACATCACAATCACATCACAATCACATCACAATCACATCACAATCACATCACAATCACATCACAATCACATCACAATCACATCACAATCACATCACAATCATATCACATATATGCATTAACAGGGTATCTGCCTGTCGCATACTCCAAATTTATTCGCACTTTACTTGTGTTTTTTTAATTAAACCAAGCGACAATTTGACATCAATATCGAAATTAAGATCTTGCAGTTGCCAACAGGCCAGGAAATGGTTTCAGGCGCGCCCTGCTTGGAGGAGGTAGCCGGCACAGGTAGCATGCCACATGCAACCAGGGTCAAATGGGGGTGGGGTGGTGGAGTTGAAGTTGTTGTCGAGCAACATCCGCTCTGCAGAAAAGTGCGGATATCCGCTGCAACAAATTTTCACAGTTTTCACAATTTTGTTTTGTCATTTTCAATTTCGAACATTGCGTATGTGAGAGCCTGTGCCACCTACGCAGCAGCCCTCCCATCACGCTATTGATGTGGCAGGGCATTACATGAGCATGAACGTGTGTGTGTGTGTGTTCGAGTGTGCCACATTTGGCAAATGGGCTGCCGTTGCAGGTCCTTCAATCGGGGACGGGCCGAAGATAAGAGCATAAATTGACGCGGCAATAAAACATTTCGGAGAAGTGCAGAATGCAAGGGGGAGAGGGGAAATGAAGTAACGGCAACGAAATTGCCGAGTAACGGCAAAATAATTGCGGCCTCTGCAAGTGACGCGAAATGCGCCATCAAAATGCAAAATGGTTGCAACAGTTCTGAATGTGCAAGCGTCCTTTGCATCCCTTGCACCACATCGCAAAGCTGACGTAATGAAGCACTCAAAAATGCTGCAAAAAATACTGCAAAAAATACTGTTAAAAAATTCAACGCAATTCAAATGCGAATTGCCATGGATGACATACGACTAACAAAGTTAAGAGTTGCGGAGTCCATGTTCAAAAATGAACTCAGATCGCTCTCGTTGCAGTTGAGGGAAATGCAGTTGAGATACCCTGTTAAAATATATAATATATCTAATATTCTATATATAGGATAAATATTAAATAATTATAAACACACAAAATATTAAAATATTAAAACAACTTTTTACAGAGTATTTTATTTTCTACCTCTAGTTACAAATTATAATTTTCAAATTATAAGGACATAATGTGTTAATTAAAAATTGTAAATATTGTAGAAAACTCATTCTAAATATATGATAAATATTTAATAATTATAAATATACAAAATATTAAAAAACTTTTTACAGAGTCTTTTAAATAAGTCTTCTACCTCTAGTTACAAATTATAATTTTCAAATTATAAGGACATAATGTGTTAATTCTAAATTGTAAATATTGTAGAAAACTGATTCTACAAACTGCGAAAAGAAAACCGAAGGGTACAAAAATCAGGAAATTCAAATTTTGTCACAGGGTATTTCCAGCGTATGCAGCAAGTGAAACATACTCTGTCAACAGCTATCAAATGGTCATAAAAATAAAACTTGCATTTTTTATGCATTTTAAAATGGCGTATTATTTGTAAACGTTTGTAACCCACACCCAGTGAGTCGCAACGCGTTAACTTGCAACAGCTTTGGCGTTATCAAAGCGAGAAAAAAGCTATAAAAACAGCGTGTATTTTTTACCTGAATTAAAAACACATAAGCGATTATGAATTGCCTGTAGGCCTAAAAGAGTGAGTGCCCTAGATGAGAATCCAATGGAATGCACTGAATATACATACATACATATATGTAAGCAATGACGGTGCTGACAGCGTGATGGTACCGGTGGCAACGCTGCAGGAATCGCTGCTGGCAACTATCGATAGGCTCAGGGTTTCATTTGACAGGAATAATCGAGTAGTGAAGACAGTCAGTTAGTTGAAGTCAATGAATGTAGTTAAGTTGGGGTTAGAAGTCGAAGTTTATAATTGATATTAAGAGTCGTCGAAGATTAAGTTGTCGGCAAGAAATTGTTTAAAAGGCGGACAGGTCCTTCTTTAAGAACGTCGATCGGGCAAGTCGGGCTCTCGTTCTATTGCGAGAATCTGAAATTGATTGTTCTTAAAACTGAAGTTAACATATTATTTTACTAATATTACATATATTCGAATTAAACCTTGTCAAAGCTGATAAATTTGTCATTTTTCCCATTCTTCATTGCTTAAAGTCTTGCAATTTGCTTTTTATTGAAAAGCTGCTGTAAACAAGGAAAGTTTCTTCAAATATTTGAGTTGTTAGCAAATTTAAGCTCCCAACTAAGCTTAAAGCTGATTACGGACTTTCCCCAAAATAAACGTAATGCGAAACAAATAAAAATGTATTAAAAAATGCGAAACACACAGAAATAAACAACGTTCAGCACACACACACACAGACATAGAGAAAGATACACGTACGCAACCAAACAGAAATGAAATCCGCGAAAAGCTTCAAGTGCTTTCTGTTGTTCAATTCGAACTGTGCATACCCTGTAAGTTTGTCAGGGACAAGGGCAGCAAGGTTTGACTTTTAAAGCAAGTGCAATAAATTTAGAATTCTCTTATTAAATCTAACAGTTCATGCTACCCCAGCTACACACTTTACGACTGCAGGGTATGGTAAAAATGTCGGAAGCGAAGCAGGCAAAATGGGCAAATGAATAAAAATGATTGTGGTAAGAGAAGACAGACAAGCGGAAGACGAACGCGTGTGAGGCAATAAAGCAACACATAAGCCACATAAAAATAAGCTAAAGAGAAACAGCGAATGAAGGAGACAAAGAGAAAGGGAGAGAGAGAGAGAGGGCACGCGTCGGATGCGTTGAAAGTTTTCAATTTTTACGACTTCATTAGAAACGCATGATGAACAATGATGATAACACGCACACACACTCACTCACACACACACACATACATACAAAAAGGGGCGACAGATTCGCGCAGCTGTTGCCGCACTACAACTACAACTAATACAAGTACAACAACAATGCGCAGCACAGAAAGACCGCAAGCACATAAAGTAACCGCAAAACGCAAAAAGTCACGAGAGAGAGAGGGGAAGCGTGGGAACGAGAGGGAGACATTTCGTATCCAAGTAGTTGCAGAGAGCGAGTGGAAGGCGGCTCCTAAGGCGTCGAAGGAAGTGAAGCAGCTGGAAAATTACTCCACACACTTTATGAATGAGTGTCATTTAAGTGGCCAAATGTGTGAGAGAGGGAGAAAGTGGAAGTGGGAGAAGGAGAGGGAGAGAGAGTGGGAGTGGGAGTGAGAGAGAAGGAGCGGCAAATGCGATGAGTGTTTGACTGTAATGAAAGTTTAAATTGTTTTTGTTTTGCTGAATGCTTAGGCAAATGTGGGGGAGGGAGAAGGCATGAGTGGGGTTCGCTTTTGGGGTTCGTTGCTCTTGTTGTTGTTGGCTAATAAATTCGGTTTTAACACAAAAACACATAAATATTGTCTGTTGTGGTATAAAGTTGATCATATATGCGTTATGTGTGTGAGTGTATGTGTGGGATAAGTATAAATAAAAGATGGTGACATATGATAACAATGTAGCCAGGGCAACATTGAGGGAGAAAAGGGAGACAGAAAGGATACACAAAGCAGCAGAAAAACTAATAATGTTCTTAGTTTGTCTTTCGCATCCCTTTTTGATAGACTACAAAGCTTTCGTCTTAAGTTTTGGAAGCCCGAAAGTTTGTTGCTTACGTTAAAAAAAAGGGGGAAAACTTGTGGCAGCTCAAATTATAATATGTTCAAACCTCAACTACGTATTGTTGCATGAATTTCTTTAAGTTTATTAAACGTAGCTATAAATTATGAACACAACTTTAAATTGCAAAAACAAACACATTAAAAAAAAGAAGACTTTATAAAATTGTGAAATGTTTCAATGACTTTGCCACATTTCCACTCGACTTATACAATTTTAATACAATTTTGGCAACTTTCTATCTATCGAAATTGCCTTAAACCTTTTGCGTTGCGAATCACCGAATGAAATCAAGTTATAGGAACTTGTGCCCTCACATAAAAATCAAAGGCAACCAAGCACCGCAAATATTTGCACAAATTGAATTTTCCACTAGAGAACTCAATACGATAAGCAAGACTCGAAAAAAAAAAACACGAATGGCAGCCAATAAAAAAACAGAAGAAAAAAGGAGGAAATAAAGAAACTTGCAGGACAGTAAAAACAATTTGTCGACTGCTTTTAGTCTTGAGTCCTTGCTTTGATTTGCTGTCCTGTGGCGCCGCCGCCTTGTGCGACTAATTTCATTTACTTTGGCACAACTGCACGAAGCCTCAGCTCGGGCAAACTTGTTAACTGGTAATTGATTTCATTAAGACGCACGGCAAGTGCAAATTATGTGGCAGTAATATAGGGAAGGCACATAGAATGCAAATCGAACGCTTCAAGCAGTGACAGCTTTCTTTCTCTACGTCGACGGAGCAGACCAAATGTCTAGGGGAGGAGCTAAGCAGATTTGTTTTTTGGAGCAGCAACCCGCTTAGCAGGTTGCCAGTTGGCCAACTGTTTAGTATGCGGCATCATGACACATGCATTTTTCACCAATTTCCGTTACAAGCTACGAGAACGAGAGAGAGAGAGAGAGGGAGAACGGACAACAAGGTCGCAAGTTGTTCTAGCAGAGGTTGCGCTGAAAAGTATGCAACCATTTTTGCTCTTTGCAGTTGAATACATTTCAAGGGATTTTAGAAGGTTTCACTTGATATAACTAATATTATTAAATTAAGAAAAAAAAAAAAAAAAAAACAACAAAATATGCACTGAGAAGTTAAGTCTGCTACGTATTCTTTATAGTGTATTTATTTTAATAACTAAACTTCCCAACATTTTTTTTTTTATTAGTATTATTAAGTGAAGAATCCGTACATCATAATATTGTATCTTAACATACTTCCCATGAATTAAAGTTCTATATGTTTAATATATGTACATACATTTTAGAGTATTCAGTGCTCGGTTTGCTGTAATCTAGCATTCTCCTTGTTCATTTGCTGTTTCCTTTTTGTGCTCTTTTCGTTTGCAGACCGTGTGTCAGTGACATTGTTATCCTTTCGTTTGGTTGCTTATCCCCCAGTCGTCTGGCCCAAATGTAACATGAATTTGTTCCAACATTTCCTAACCTTCTTTCCGCCCTTTTACTCTGCTTCCATTTTATTTTGTGTGTGCGGGCACATCTTTGAAATCTGCGCGAAGAGCAAGAAAATTGTTTTTATTCCGTTTCGTTGTAGTTTTTTTCTCCCTCTTTGGCCATGCAAATGTTGCGCTTCATTTATCATTTGTTGTTGACTTTTATGCGCGTCATAACTCCCGGAACGGACATTGATTTGACTCTGAATCCCAAATGTCCGGCCAAGTGGCCACTGACGATGTATATCGCATCTGCATCTGCTGCTTCTCGTTGTGCAATTCACACGATGCTTTGACTTCAATTAAATTGAACCTGTAATTGGCTGCAGATGTATCCCGACCCCATCCCCCTTCATGTCTCTCTTCTTGTGTGCTGTGGGAAAATGGCTTTATTTGCATATAATCAGGGGAGAATGCAAATTGCTGGCGTTAGCTTTAGCACATTCAATGGGTAAAGGGGAAAGGGAAGAGTTTTCCTCTGCACACGACCCAACTAATTTGTTGACCAAATACGAAACTCGGGAAAATTCAATCGATCGGAATTCCAGCCAAGTTAAATGATTAAACAATTCAACCAGAGTTTGATGAGTTCAGCGGATTCTTGAGAACAGCACAGAACAGAATGAGGAGGTCTTTCTTCTTAATTTTCCAAATATGCCACGCAGCAGTCTGAGCTCTTTCATGTGGCTTCTTGAACCGAGAAAGCTTATTGAATAAAAATAAATAAATATATATTTTTATTACGAATTCAAGATTGTTAATTTTCTGTGCTTTTCTTTTGGCTGGATTAAATATTAACTCAGATTGAATTGATTTTCATTTAATAACTCATAAATAACTCTCAAACTCTCAAACTTTTCACTTATGTTCCTCACTTAATAAAAAAAAAAAAAAAAAAAAAAAAAAAAAAATCGTATGTTTCTACTTCACTTATTTTGTTATAGTGTTTGGTAATTCTTTAGAATATTTCTCCACCCTGTGATGTTAAGATACAATATTATAATGTACGGATTCTTCACTTAAATAAAAAAAAAAAAAAAAAAGTTAACTTAAAAAAGTTGCTTTTGTAGGCTTTCAAGCGCATATCTACCCTGCTAAATTATCTGTTTACTTGCCAAAATCTCTCAGTTGTTTGTTTCAGTGCATAACAATCTAATCTGGCATACTTCATTCAAGTGTAGAGTTCCCTGAATTTTTTGCTTGTTTGACACTCCATTAAAATCAGAGAAGGTTTCTTTTCGTGGAACTGCAAACTTGAACATCAAATTTCATCATAGTTTTTCTCTGTCTACAGAATTCTCAGAATTCCCACAAGTGTCTAGCCGAACACAGAGATAAAAGAAGAGGAAAAATGTAAGACAGGATATACAGAAAATGTCTGTGTTCTGTTTTTGTTCAGCTGACAAGGAATGCAACTCATCACTTAACTGGAATTACTTGAAATCCTTGAAAAATCCTCAAGTTGTTGACTGGCTTCGTATATTAACTGTTGCTCGGCATATGGAGAAGTCTGTTAAATGAGCATTATTAATGCATGCTGTACATGGTACATACATTAGGCATAGTTTCGCCTGGCGACACGCACATTTATGTTAATATTGTGGCCGGAAAAACAAAAGGGAAAGTCATGTGAAAATGCCACAACATAAGTGGATGAGTTACTTGAGTTGAGTCGGGGAAGAGCTCTCTATAAATAGTTGGCAGAGGACTATGGCAAGGCATGACACGTTACATGCTGCTGTTGTTGTAGTTACGGCTGTTACGTGTGGCAAGGACAGGCAGAGAAGGCGGCAGTAGACGAGACGCGGGACACGGGACACGGGACACACTTGAGCTGCTGCTCAATTCTGCTCAATATTTGGTTCGGGCTTTTACTTGTTCTGTCGTTTTTGTTATTGTTATTGTTTTGATAGTCGTGCGTGCGTTAAGCACAACACGTTTCCCAAGCGTGTGTCGCTGTGGTTGTGTGGTTGTGTGTTTGTGTGTATGTGGTGTGCGTGCTTTCCAATTAAGCCTAAGAGATAAAACAAAACATGCAGCTAAGGTGAAAGCCAAAGTTTGCTCAGGCCGGAGAGAGACAATGCTGGCGACGCGCCACCAAAATAACTTTGCTTGTTATGTCAGTTACACACCAGCACACCCGCAAACACACAATCACCTTACACACACAGACGCACGCACACATACTCGTATAGTGCAAAATCGACAGCGAAAGCAAAAAGCATTGCCTGCTTTTAGGCGCGCGCTGTTAAGATTGCTCGCTGTATATCCCCACTCTTTCGCTTCCCTCCCCCCGCAACATTTACCGATTCCAATATGAACAGCAGCTTCAATAGGCATTCAGCTAATCTGAATTTTTATTCTGGAAAATTGTGTTGTTGCCTTTTTCTTTTGTATTCTTTGCTGCGACTCGAGGTTATTATTCAATTTTCGCACAAATTGCTCACATAAGCTGCTTATGTTGACACACACAGGCTATACCCCTACGCACCCGCACACATACACACACACACACACACACACAGATCGCACACACCGTCTGGCAATTTAAAAAACAAGCTATAAATCAGCTTAAATTCACACTTCGCCCCAAAAGGAAAAGTTCGTTTGCCAACACCGTTTTTCATGGGCTTAGTGAAAATATTTCGTGTGCCTGTAATCGATATGAAAATCCGCTTAGCTTTATTTGCTTTTTTCATCAACTCCGTCTTATAAACTGTGCACTGTCTCGACGTGTCCCCCTCCCTTCCCCTTTCTGTTTAGCGGGGCATCTCCCTCGCGATTGTTTAGCAAATACTTAGCGGGTCGCGAGTGCAATCCGAGCTTATAAATCGCTGATAAGTCAAAGTCCTAATGAAGCTGAAATTTAATATGCCATCAATAAGCCGAATTTTGCAGTGAATGCGCAGAATTTACAGCGTCTGCTGTGCAGACTCTTTTTATTTTGATGAACCTATTGAAAAGGGTTTTCGCGTACGCCAAACGGGTATAAGTCAACGTCTCCGGGATTAGGCTGAAGCCCCAACGGGGCCTATAAATGGGATTGTTGACCTCTAAAGTGAATTTGTTCTAGTTAAAAATGAAGAGCTGAAGGTGAAGAGTTTGTAGAGCAATGATATGATATAATTAGGATAGTAGGATGTCCTTAATTACATAAAAAAATGAAGGATGGCCTTTCAATATTCTCTTTCAGGTATTTTTCTTGGTTTTGCTAATTTGATAAAAGGTTTCACATAGAAAATTCAAGATATGGATGATTGACATTTATTATATTTAAATATTATTCTTTGTTCTATGCTATAAATACTGTAATATGATGATGACAATAATACGTGTATGACTGCAAAGAAATTTCGTGCTGAAAACATATGTTTCTGACGATTGAAAGGGAGAATGAGTTAATTATTAGCTACACTTCCCTTGGTTGCACTTTTCAATCTCCTTCTACTTATGTTTGTCATTCCTTTGTCATAATTTCCACACGCCTATTTAAATATAGAACCCATTTGCCATGGGCGCCTATTTAGCCCCAATTTATTGTTGGTCAACTGAGGCGCTTAACGTGTTTTTAATTATGTCTCAACGACACGGTCTCATTACGGTAGGAGCTGCTCGGGCGTTAAACAAGGGCCGACTCAAAGAGGCCATGATTAATGTATGAGACAATGAAGAAGAGGAAGAAGCAGAACAAGGAGCAGAAGAAGAGGCAGCTGCTGCCTCAGCTACTGATAATAACTGAAAAGCAGAAGAACAAGAAGAGAAACGACGACGACGACAACCAGGACAGCACGTGAGGCAGGCAAGGAGTCTCACGTGTGTGCATAGTGTGTGTCCGTGCTTGTGTGTGTTGTTGGTTATTAACGTGCCACGTAAACTGGCAATGACGTATGGTGTACGACGTAAGGCTTGGCCTGCTCTGGCCTGGACTGGCGTAACGTAACGAGCGCAAGGAGGTGGCGAAAATGGAGGCAAAGTGTTGGCCCGCGATAAAATTGCGGAAGCGTAAAAAATGCCGATGGCATCGCCGCTGCCAGCAAATGATGAAAATGTGAAAATGCGTATGAGACTGTGTGTGCCAGTGTGTGTGCCGGTGTGTATGCTCTGCGAGTGTGTGTGTGTGTGTGGGGGGGTTGTCAGAGCAGTCGCATAGTCAACTGGCTTTACTTTTGCTCCTCCTTTGTATGCCTGACACATGCGATGCCTTAAATAAGGAAAATGTAAGGAAAATATTAGGGGAAAAATGTAACTCACCTGTCTGACAAGAACAACAACAACAAAGAAGCTGAAAACGCCCCAACCATCATCAGCATCAGTGTTGGCAAAGCCCATATGGGGCTGGCGTTTCGCATGACACTCCGTATAAACGATTCAGATTCTGTTCCACTTTCCTGTCTCCAGTGCAGAGACTCGTTTCGTTTCCCCGCCCACTTCCTGGTCTTGGCACTGCCTCAGTCTCTGGCTTAACCTTGCCCTCGTCCGCACTCTCTGGCAAGACTTGCCATATCCGTTGCGAGCGCCGAAAGAAGCGACTTATGCCGCATCCGTCGGTGTTTTCATACGGAAATCGGTTTGTCTTACGGTTGCCTGCACATGCGGCTTGGCAAATGTCGCTGCATCTGTGCGATATTTCTTCGTTTTTTGGTTTTTTTTTCAGCTTACGCTGTGTCTCGCACGCAATCTCAGTTCGATGCTGTTCTTAAATTGGGATTCAACTTAAGTGAGCTGAGCTGTGCCTGAAGGTAACCGAAACTAACTAAAGATCGCTTAACCAAACATAACTTAACATGACTTAACCTTACCTAAACTGACCTTTCCTAAAGCAACTAACGCAACCCAACCGAACATTACCAATCCCAACTTCGCTTCACCTCACGTTACCTAACCTAACGTAATCTAACCTTACTTAACATAACCTATCCTATCCTAACCTTACCCAAATAACCTAACCTAACCTAATCTAACCTAACCTAACGTAACCTAACCTAACCTAACCTAACCTAACCTAACCTGACTTAACATAACCTTTCCTAACCTATTCAAACGTACCATATACTAACCTAGCTCATCCTATCCTAACCTATCCTAAGCAAACCTAACCTGCCGCAACATAAGCTTACTTATCCTAACTGCACCTATCCTGACGTAACCAAACCTAATCTTACCTAACCTAACTTACTTACTAGTCTGAGTCAATCTATCCCAACCTTAACTAACTCATCGTGACACAACCTTTCTTTTACCTACCCTAGTCTTGACTATACCAGCACAGTTTAGCCTACCTCAATCCAACTTAATCTTACCACACCTAACATGGCCCAACCTAACCTGACCTAACCTAACATTACTCGAGCTAGCTCCACATTGTAACTTAATCCCAGCTCAGGCAATCTACCTTTACTACTTACACTACAAAATCAAGGCTACAAAAAGTTGAAATAAAAACAAGTTACAATTTCCTTAGAAGATCCTTCCTCAATTTCAATTGCGATTGCGCCCACCTTTCTTTTCGTAGCCATCGTAAACGTTTCGCGGAACATCCCGGCAAACACTTTGTTTATCTCGTCTCGTTCTGGCTTGAGGAATACGAGCATGACACTTTATTTTATGTTTTCTGCTTTATGCTGTGCATGCAAAGAGCGTTGTTTCTTCCGCCCCATCGCCACGCCCACTCACATCCATATAATTTAAAGTGTCCTGGCCCCCAATCTGAGCCAGGGCCACACTGTGTGTTTGTGTTTTATGATGTCTTACTTTAGACTTTACCTTTAGCAAATGACAAAATTAGCGCAACGAATTCATTTTTTATTTCCCTACGTGGCGTATACGCAATGCATCAAAAGTTCTCGTGAACGTTGTGGAGGGAGCGGGCGCTTAACCTACATAGAATACCTGCGCTATCTAATATGTTTCACAAGTCGAGTACTTGTACTTAGTGCTTGACAGATTTGCTGCAAAGAGGAAGCACTTCAACCCCCTATGCGGTCCCATCTGCAAGGCTCCTTTCCCTTTCCAAGCAATTACATTAAGTATGCGCCGAGTGGTACGCCGTCAAAGACTTCTCCTCTTTGACAAATCGCAGTGAAACAAGTTCTTTTGTTTTTAATTGTTTTCTGGAATTTTTATTTGATGTAAATTAAAATTGTAATTTATTTCAATTTATTAAGTATACGCACTGTACACATGAGTACAAACAAACAGACGATATTTGGTTTTTATATATACGTTTCTATTTTTTTGTTTTTTTTTACGGATTTTTTGCCTAACATAAAAACTAGCAAAAATTCATTTTACACACAACAACTAAAACTCATCAAAATTAACAATGGAAATTCGTAAATGGAATGTCGAATCGATGCATGAGATATTGTAAAAAGTTACTCAAATTCGCGTAAACAAAGACTCGAAATGAAATGATTTCGTATTTGTGTGTGTGTGTGTATGTTTATGTGTGTGAGTGTGAAGTGAAATTGCAGTTTAAATGAAATATTTTCAAAGGAGACTGAGGAGAGAAAAAGAGAAAGTCGCAAATTGATTTTCAATTATTGTTTTGGCATTTCGTAAACGTTTTAAATAATCATATTATATACACTTAAATCGTTTATCTTCGCAATGATTTTTTGTTTCGTTTATACACGATAAATGTTTCATACTTAAAAGGTAAAACTAAAACTAATGATAACACTTCGTCCCCTTCCTCATCTTTATCTCTCCCATCGTCTTGTGTGTTCGTCCCTCTCTCTCCGCCTTGTTAGTGATACATTTATGTAGTAGAAGACTTTGCGCTTGAGTTGGAGTTACTTAGTTCTCTCTATCGATCTGGGCTATCTAGTCTCGCCTAATTGTTAATTGACTTGTGGAATGCGTCGGTTAGTTTGAGTTCAGTTTGGATGCAATGCAAATGCAAATCATATCAGGTAGGTAGGTAGAGATGTTCCGTATGTGTTAAGCAGCTTCCAAAGGTTTTTTTTTTTTGTTTTACTCGCGTCTATAATGTACTTTCTTTTAGTTTTTATATATTTTTTAAATATTTCATTACATATACAAAAAAAATTAATCAGTCTAAGTACGTTCTTTTCTTTTTTCTTGTCCATCCTAGAAGCACACACCCCGTTGCAAAAGGAGAATCAGATACAGATACGATACATAATGATACCGTTTCGAATCCTTCTCAACAATTTGACTTTTACACAGCAACTTTCAACTTATATATCATTGTCGAGTATGTTGGTGTCTCTGTGTGTGTGTGTGTCTGAGTGTTTGTGAATGTATTTGTGAGTATGTTCGTGTTG
This sequence comes from Zaprionus ornatus, assembly GCA_018904035.1. Taxonomy (NCBI): domain Eukaryota; kingdom Metazoa; phylum Arthropoda; class Insecta; order Diptera; family Drosophilidae; genus Zaprionus; species Zaprionus ornatus. The sequence goes on from JAEIFZ010000002.1 coordinate 27,097,721, forward strand.
GTGTGTGTGTGTGTGTTGTTTCTGTTTAAATCAACTTGATAAAACGTACAATACACATAGAAACCACACATACAACTTGTTAGCGCATCCGAGTAGGTAGTACTTATAAACATGCACAAATATCACGACGTCTCCTCTCCCTTTCCTCTCTCCCTTTCACTCCGTCTTGCTTGGAAAAAAAATCTTGATTTAGTTCTGCTTGGTCGTTGGACGCGTCTTTCACGCGTATTTGGTAAAGCTCCAGCGTTGTGTGGCAAGAGCTGAGTTGCAGCGCTGTGCACTGATACCCTGCTCATTGTGATCGCGTGTATCCAGGCAGACATTGATTTTGTGGTGTCGCACAAGGCCACCCTCACGCATAATCCAGCGCTGGTTCTCCGTATCGTCGCATGACTTGAGCACCACCTGCGAGCCGCGGGAGAACTGTACCAGGGTCAGACAGAGATCGTCGTGCTTGATTTCGCCACGTTTCGAAAAGGCCCATTCCTGATTGCCGCCTGTATTGTGACAAGGGAAGAGGCCTGAGGGGGGAGTAAGAAAAAATGAGGCAAGGAAAGGTTAGTCATGAAGTGATATATGGTTAAAAACTTTCTATAGTTGCTGCCTTAAATATAGTTTAACTTCTTCGTTACTCACCCACTGTGCCGTCTATCAAATGTCCCATGGTATCCAAACATTCGGTCTGCTCCTGTCTAAATTGTCCCACCTCTTGGGGCTCGGGTGCCTGCAGATCGGGATACACGTTCTCCAGATACCACTTGAAGGGCTTGCAGTGCAGTTTCTCCTTTAGCGCCAAGCGATCGTCGATGCTGAAGAAACATAGAGAAGAATCACGTAGAAATCAGTCTAGTCATACATCCTATACTGCACTCACTTTCCAAAGGGTATATTCTTGGCCAGTGGCACCGCATTGTAATAATGCTGTTTGTAGTCATCCATCCAGACCTCGGCGGCACGTCGCGTATTCCGAGCGAAGACGTTTCCACTGCCGCCAGGGAAGGTGTACGGATGACGTTTACGGAAGACATGACCCACCCGACTACAAGGTATAATCTCAAGACTGCCACCACATTGCCACACACGGAATGAGATCTCCAGATTCTCACCGCCCCACACATCCATTTTCATGTCATATTTGCCAAGCTTGTTGAAATACGCCTTATCGATGACGAACAATCCGCCCGCAATCATGGGGGTCCTTATGGCAGTGGTGGGATCGTTGTGCCGGGCCGAACGTTCTGATGGACTGAGATATTCCCATTTGAAGATCAAATTCCAATCGAAACCACCGCGTAAATCCGCAGAGGCGCCTATATACTGGAAGTTATCCATGCTAATGACATCGATCACAGGGCAGACAACACGAGTGGGATCCTCGCGCACACGTTCCAGCAACGGTTCCAGCCACTGCTCGTTGCACTCCACATGACTGTCGAGGAAGGTCAACACGCTGCTCACAGCGGCATCGGCACCACGTACTCGCGATCTTACCAAACCTTCGCGCTTCTCATTGCGTATGATGCGCACCTTGTCAATCTTGGCCAGCTCCAGGCCGTCCTCCGCTGGAAAACAAATTAAGTTATGTCATGGATATTGGAAATGGTGAATGCTGCTCTAGCTATAGAGAGATCTTCTATATACATATATGTACCTATATACTGTTAATATATATATTATCATATAATAATGATATTTAAAGCAGGACTTTCTATTTTTTTGCTGTCACTTTTTGATTGGCACTGCCTTACCGTCTTGGCGTCTTTCGATTATTTCAGTATTAACCTAGTTTTTATCGACTTTCCGCCACTGCGATAAATAAGTGTTGAATAAGCTCAAATGATAATTGCAGAAATCGTTTATAAACAAAAGGCGACCAAAACTTAAATATTTATTAATTAAGAGACAAACCTAATGAATATATATATTTTTATATTCTTGAATTCTTCTTTGCATACTTACGATGATCACTGTAGTCATCCACCAGCACAATTTCGCGTATCAGATGCTCGGGACTGCGATTCAACACACTGACTATGGTACGCAGTAGCGTGGAGCGTGCCTCGTTGTGGAACGTGATGATGACGCTCGTTTCGGGCAAATCCTCGCGATACTTTTTCGTGCGACACCTGCCAAACCAAGCCAAACCGTGTCAGATTAACAAGGAGTCTTTTCTTCTTCTTCTTCCCCTCCCCTCAGGCTACTTACATGGGACTCCTTGTGTCGGGTATTTCGCGATTGCTAGGCAACGCATCGCTGGCCTCCTGATTGAAGCGATTTCTTATGTAGGGATCTTCGCCACTGCGCAGCGCACCTCGACGTATGTAGCCAGCCTCATCGAAATATTCCACCTCGCTGCCGGCTGCACGCCCGCTAGAGCCCATCGCCAGACGACCCACAGAGTGAGGGCCCCCAGTGCCGACACCACCGACTCCGCTGTTGCCCTGCGATGTCTCCTCCGCAATGGGCGCAATGCCGTTCAACTTGAGGCCATGCACTGCATTGCGTTCAAAATCCTTTATGGAGCCGATTAAAATGACATTGCCACCAGGATCGTCTGCCCCACTGCCCCCGATGCCGCCAGCAATGCCTCCGCCGGCAGCAAGTCGAATACCCGCGTTGGCAGCTGGCGCCCATTGGCGCGCGGTGGATGCGCCGGCCGATACATCGTCCTGGTACTGCTGCATTGCTGTGGCCACCTCACGTAGTCGCAGTGCTCGGTTTTCTACCTAAAAGAGAGAGAGAGAGAGAGTGAGAGGGGAGATACATTTAATTTATTTCTTTAATCTGCGGCACTTTGGTGACGCGCAGCGCGGCAATAACTCAACTCAACTGGAAGCAGACGGTGCAGCGCACGAGGGGAATACGGGATTAGGTGGCGCAGAGCGGGGCTTAGGTGGCTGTGGTGGGGTAAACTTCACAACTTACACACACAAACACACACACACAGACACCGCACGCTGACTTACGGGCACAATGGCAAATTTTGAGCCAGCTTCGTGTTCTGTTTTAAGATTAACAATCTATAAATGGGGCCAAGGCCTGACCCAGTTTAAGTTTTCCAAAGGAATAACTATTGTGTGTATGTGGGTGCGTGTTGTGTGGTGTGCGTTGTGTGGTGTACAAGAGTTTGGTTCCCGCTATAAATCTGATAAAGTCATAAGCGTTCTGACAGCGAAAATGCTGTGAACTATTTGCAAAACTATATAGGAGAAAGCAGAGACGGAATTGGCTTTATGTTGGAATTTATAAGGTTCACCTAAAATGCGGAGCTAAATAAATGCTTAGTTGGTTAGTTCTTCTCCTCATGTTTAAATTGCAGGTTTCTTTTCATTCAAATTTTAGATTCCTCTCGTATATTTGATTGAATGATTATAGCGGAAATAAAAAAAAAAATACAAACTGCTTTTTTTGACATATTTCCTAATGTAATACTTTATAATCCTATGCCTCAGTTAATGTTCTTCCAAAGAAATGCAAAAGACTTTAACAGATTATGCTTTATTTTTCAGAAAGAAAGTGTACAGATCCAAAGGGATGTGAATGCCCGTAGATATGGGTATCCACTTAAAGAAAGCAAAAGGAAACAAGCACGAAAGCTACAGTCGAGAGTGCTCGACTGTGATATACCGCTTCCCACTTGAACAAAATTTTTTTTTTATTTTTTTTTTTTTGTATTTTTTTTTTTATTAAGTACATCAAAATCATCTTAACATAGCATGGTGAAAAATATTCTTAAGAATTACCAAACACTATAACAAAATAAGTGAACAAAAGGGGTTCGCATATGTATCTGTATGTATTACTTCCATTTTTGAGTAATTTATGTTGCATACTTTGGGAAGCTAATCCGGCAAAGGCTTTGAAGTAACTATAACTCAAATAACTTCTATGTTAATGATCTGATCGCATCCCAATTTTTAGCTGCCCTACTCAAGCTATTATAGTCTGAGATCTAAATCTTCATACAGACGAACAGACAGATGGACATATCGACTCGGCTGTTGATACTTTTTTTTATTTTTTTTTTTTTTATTATTGTTAAGTGAAGAATCCGTACATCAGAATATTGTATCTTAACATTACAGGGTGAGAAATATTCACTGTTGATACTGATTCTGAAAATATAAAGCTTGTGGGGTCTGCCTTCTTCTGTCTTTTACATACACTTTCGCTTTCTACAAAGTTATAATACCCTTCTACCCCATGGGTAGCGGGTATAAAAAGGCAATCCACCAGTAAATGGCAAAGCTTTAAAGCCTTTCCCGGAAAAAAAGGAAGCAGCTGTGAATGGAGCACACTTATGCGAGTTCGGCCCCAATTGGCGGCCATTAGGTTCTCGAAAGGGGCTGGGATAAACTTTTGGGGTTAACAAATGATGCATTGTTATTGTTGTTTTTGTTGTCCGACAAACCATTTCAAGCAGACCATGCAGACTTGAGAACAAGTGGCCTCAACTTCCAGTCTTGCTTTCACTCTCACTCGCAGCCACTTTCGCTGCCTCTCTCTCTCTCTCTCTGTCTCTTTCTCTTTTTCTTTCGCTTTTCAAGCAGGTCATTTGGTTGCCCCTGACTCGATTATTAATTGTACTTTGCATTCAATCTATTTGTCATGCTTTTTCTCTGGCAAAACTTCAGTGTGTGTGTGTGTGTGCGAGACCCTCATTTGTTATACGCGGCGTATGCGTGTTTTTAATTTAAAAAGGCAAGTCAACAACTCGAACCGGCACGTTCACTCCAAATTCTTTCACTTCCGTTACAATGTTGGTGCCACTTCGATACGGTTCGATTTATATTTTTGCATACTCTTTAGGTCCAAATGATACGTGGTTCCCCCCTTCTAGCGGCAATTCAAGCTCATTTCTTATGCCATTCGAAAGGGCAATGCGCGTCGGAGTCGTGCAACGTGTCTGCATTGTTAAATATTTCAAATGCTTCTAAGTGTCGAAATATGTGACAAGCTGCACCTTCCCCCTATGCTCATTCACATCGAAAGTCTGCGGCGCGTCTCAAGGTTGACTTGTACTCGTATATGTCAGAATACGACGTCTTTCTCCGTCGTCGTCGTTGTCATTGTCCTCTCAAGAACTGTGCCAAAAAACACTTCAACTCAAACACTTCTCAAATGCAAACCAATCGCATTTGCCTTTGGAATTTCAATGCGTGAAAATAAAAGGAAAATTGAAAAGCGAAATGAAAGGGAAGAAATTCAATTATTTACTTCAAATTGGACTCATCAATTATTTGACTGGAATTTGACTTTGATTCGCAGCTCTTATAATTTAAATAATGTCTAACCTTCTGGAATTGAATAAATGCGAATCTTATTTCATTTACTTTTATCACTCAATGCTGCCTATTCGATTACGACTGGTTATTGGTTTATGGGGATTACTCTAACGTGTCTGCCTGTTGTTATTAATTATGCACACACATGCCAAGAGAAAAAGCATATGCAATGCATGCAGCAAAAGGAAACAGGCGAGAGAGAAAAGAAAAGGCGACTATTATATACACTTTCCATGGAGTGACATGAAATCTTTCTATATATACAGTTTAAGCTGAGATATACATACCATACATACAACCTGCTCTAGCTGATACACCCCACAGTCAGGCATGTCTAATGCGCTTTGTGTGCACATTGCGTATACGCAGCGTGCCTTCACAATGCCTAGTACGCATCTTATCGCATTGGAATAAGGATTGCCACACTAGGATTACATGCGGGCTACATATGGGGTATTATTTTACCCATCCCCTTCCCCCTGCCTCGGTCTTTGTGCCATGCAAATGCTATTGGAAACTGTTTGAATGCTGCCAATCGATTTGTCGGTTTCTGCTCTCGCTTTGCTCTCCGGTCATGTGTAACTTAATTAGTTTCATTGTTTGCATTGTGGCATGAGTGATGAGTTGGACGTGCGAGGTGAGAGCGGGGAGTAGAGAGAAAGAGCGAAAGAGAGAGTGGGGATACCAACTGGATTTATGGTCATTGATTGCCTGCGTTGCGATATGTCCACGCAGGCTGAATGCAAACAAGCTCAGCTCCGACTGGGCTAAGCGGATTATTTGCAGATCATTATGCATATTTAGCTGATGTTGCTCTTGTTGTTGCTGTTGTTGTTGTTGTTGTTGTTGTTGCAATTGAACCCCCCGAGCCGAGCCGATGTTAGTCCCTAATCGATAATGGTTATTAACTTGTTACTGCTTCTAATTAGACATAAATCAAATTCGTGTTGTGTTGCCGGAAGATTTATGAAACCGCGTAGCACATATCGAAAAATTGCGAAAGTTTTTGCGTTGCGTGCCTGCAATGCCGATACACATTCAATAATAGGGTGCAGGGTGCAGGGGGAGGGGGTTGTGGCAAGTTCTCATGTGGCAAGTTATAAATAGCCAGGCGGCAACAGCAACTGCCCCGGGGCATAAGTAATTTGATAAATGGCTCAGCTGTTGGGACTCCTTGAGTTTCGTACGTGATCCTCGTAGCAAAACGCAAGCTCTATGCCACATTGCGGCACGTTGCACTCACTGAGTGCGGGCGTGTGTCGCCACCTAGCAATCAATCAATATCCACTTATAATTTGACCTACACTGCACACACTTCTCCATGCACTTGTCCAAACTGTGTCATTAGTCAATCAAACAACAAAGTCAACAACAACAACAACACAACAACTGAAGCAAGAGCAACAGTTCAATTTTGGTCATTTTGCCTGAGCAACAACAGCAACAAGTTGCCTCAAATGGTTTACCCTTATTTGGCCATTTCGTGCAGCCCGTTTAAAGTTCAAAGCGCGAGTTCAATGTCTGCTCTATGCAGCCTTTGCCACTTTTGGGACAAACAAATTGCAAATAAATCATTCAAATTAGTTCAAAACTCGTGAAGAGCAGCAAGTCAACTGAAATAGCCTAAAGTTCAATTCGAAAGAGCAAAACAACTATGGGAATGAGGCAGAATAAACAGACACTTCTTATCAACAACATCTCTAGACATTAAGTAGATTTATTGAATGAATTCGTTTCACATTCAGAGAACATGCAAATTGTATTCATCATTATGGAACTATAATGCCCAATGTCAAACTATTTCTTGGATATATTTCGAAAATTCTCAAGATATATTTATGGCATAAACTTGAAATTGGATGTTGTTCAATTCGATTTCAAATGTGTTGCTAAGTTTGCTGGAAATTCTTTTCTTTTCTTTGAAGAGCAAGAAACTCATTCTAGTTCGACTATTATGAAATTATTTTTAGTTCGACTGCTGCAGCACTTGCTTTAAAATTTCGAGCCGAATACGTAGGAAAATACTAAGAACTTTGATTGCTTTCTGTCTCTCTCAACTATTTTAATCAAATTGTCGTACTTAAGATTCGATTTGTGTGCCAATCTGTGCCCATGTCATGTCTCATTTCCCATTTCATCGACGCTTCATTTGCCTTTGCTGTTATTCTTTGTGCGTGAGCCTATCTCTATATCTATATATTTGTCTCTGTCTGTGTGTGCTTGTGTTGTTTTTGGCATTTGTGGCACCAACTGTCTGCAGACTGAAGAAGAAAAATATATTTGTGTTTTGTCGAATCAATATTTTTGGGCGTGCATGGATTTTTAATTGAATTCTTTTGCTGTTCCTGTTGCTGTTGCTGTTGCTCATTCTTTAACTCGCATGTAGTTTATTTTTCAGTTGGTGACACATAAACGACAACACTGCCACATGTTGAACGGTGGTTGCCCCACCCAGTTGTGTTTCTGTTTGTCATGTGCAGCGGCATTTGCAAAGCTTTAACTGATTTGCAATTGATTTTCAGACCAATTTATGCTTAACGAAAGCCGCCAACTAGTTTTTGAGGTCAGTTTCAAATTGATATTGGATTGTTCAGATTAAAATATGCAAAGATTGATAGAATAGACAGTCAAATATTGTGTAATCGAAGACGGCTGAAAACTCTCTTTTCTCTCTGTCCTTCTTCTTCATGGCGCTAATGAAGACACTTGGGGTGAAAATAGATTGGATACGTTCCAATTACTTAATTATGCACTCTACTTAGTTGCCGCTTCACATGAAACTTCACACACACAGACACACACCACAGATAAACGTGTGTATATGATGTGAAAATCATTCAGCTGGAAGAGTGCACAACAGAGTTGAGAAGAAGCAAATAAAACATAATCTAAACAACACGAAGCGAATACTAAACCGAAAACAAAACGAACCGAAACTGTGGCTAAAAGCTAACCAAACGAAACGCAGCAAATTAGAAAAGAAAAACAAAATAAAGAAAATGAAACATTGTAAGAAACATGAAAAGAAATTGCAGACAGCAAATTTTCACTAATTAATGAAAAAACAAAAAAGAAAAACAAAGTAAGCAAATATGGAAAATGGAAAATATCAACAGATTGAAGCTTTGTGTGGATTAAAGACGAATGCTCAAGCAGCTTGAGATACATATCTTACAGAAAACAGACTTCAAATTGTATGATATCTAACATATGTACACATATGTATGTGTATATGTATATATATGTATATGGTATATAGTGATGCAATTGGGTTGATCTTAACCGGGTGATCTCTTGTTCAAATCTTCCCGGGGACCTCTAGTGTAAATACTTTGCTTTTAAATATACTATAGCATGTATTCGATCTCATTCCCAATGTTTTATAGACAAAATTATTAACAGTTCTTGGAAATCTCAATTTCGGACTCCCTTTCGCGCTTTCCCGATTGATGTTGTCCGACCTAGACCTAACTATAGAGACTCAACATGTTGACCTAACTGAGTGGGACCTTACTGCCCAATTCATACCCATTTCCCACATGTTAAGGGATGGTCTATCCTACAAAATATACCTATATATTGTTATTTTGATAACAGGAGCCCCGTTATGAAGGGGCCCTTGTGCATCGCACATACTGCACATGTCTGGCTACGGGCCTGAACTCAATTAACTTCAGTTACCTTTCCAACAAGTTATATTAAATCAATCTACGAAGTTTTGCTAGCTGCGATAGCATTCGATCATCATATTATATATTTAATATTTGTCATTGCACAAATGAAAATATTGTAGAAAGGTTCTACGAACTCTTCTTTTCCAGCGAGCCATTGCTAGTGGGACTAATGTCGGCCAACATCTTTTGTGTCTCTTGTGCTAGACTAACCAAGGTTTGTAGATCTTTTTCCAGGCAATCGATGCGATTCTTCTGCATGTTGATGACAGTCAAGAAACGATCGAGCTGCTCGCCACGGGTTAAGGCCAATGAACGCCAATAGGTCACATCGTTGGAGACATCCACACTCTCTTTCTTGGATTTGGTCCAAGGCTTTAGAAGCCACACAATGATGGTGGCCAAGGTGATGAATCGTAATTGTTTGTTACGATTGGAACTAGTTGTCTTGACAATCTGCAAAGTTTCCTTGATAAGCGTATCTTTTTTGTTGCGCTCATCCGGCTCGCCGGAGTTGGCCTCCTCACGGATTAATAAGGTCTTCATATCTAAAGTAGTTGACATTCTGTTTATGAATATGGGAATTTTGGTATTCTATTTTCGTTGCTGATATTGTAAATTTGTTCGTTGCTTTCTGATTTGAAGCTGAATTGTAATTCGAGATCTAACGGCATTGCCTACTTCGACTATTGGCAAATGTTTCTCTCTCTAATGATTCCATAAATAACTCTTTATCGACAATAAAGCAACTGTTATTTCGAATCTAAACCCTAATTGAAACTGTCTACAAGACAGTTTCGCATTGAAAGATCTTCATTTCTCTCTGCATGATGTTTATCATAAAACTTTAATTGTTACATTTCCGGGCATGCGAAAATTTCCCTTTCCCTCTCACTCTCCTTCCACATCTATTTCGGTGTGTTTTGGTCTCTGGCTTATCTTCAATTTCCTATGAGGCATCTTCAACTTTTTATGGGACATTAACAGCACGAAATCTTGGCCACGGCTAATTTCCTAAACAGAAAGCCAAGATTTTCTCTTCGCTTCTCTTCTACGTTTAACGAGCTGCCAGACAGCATTAATAACATTTTAAGTTTTCTTAGTTTTTCATATTGTATAATTTTCGTGCTCCCCTGCGGGCCGCGTTCACATTTCAAACGTTAAATGTCTGACATAAAGTGATAAGAACAAGTTATGAATGTGCGACAATTGTCGACAAAGAAATTAGACGGAGTGTAAAGAGTGAAGTTTATTACAAAATACAGACAGTTATTAGATGTGAGGGGGAGAAAGATGCAGAGAAAGAGTTGGAGAGGGACGCCAAGTCTGTGGCGTACAAAACGATTTAAGTTGCTGTTTCTTTTGAATTAACCTGTTGTAAGGGCATTTGGAGACTAAATTTTAGTTTTAGTATTTAAATATTTAATGTTTGATTCTTGATTCTTCAAGTTACTGCTGCAAGTATTTGCTAATGCAAATTGAAAGTGGTTAGACAAGTTAATTCCACATCTGTAGACGAAATTTCATAAATTTCTATAAATTTTATATTTTATTGTTATGCTTGTAAGTGTGACCTTAGTCGATAACTATCGTTAGTTGAGCTAGAAAGCGATAACCCCCGTCGATATTCTCTATCGATAGAAGAGTGTTGAATAACACTGAAGGAGCGCCACAGCGTCACTATCGTTTGAGAAAGCCAAGTGAATTGATTGAAATTGTGCGAAGACATTTTAAAATTAAAATAAAACAATAAAGTATTATCTGCTCAGTATATGTTATAAATTCCACGGTGAACTATTTTTGATTACGTCCTCTATTAGAGATCCCACGCTCAACTTATCGATTATATTTCAAACTCTATGCCAACAAGTTTACCTCCTGCTCCTCCTCTGACACCCCTTCCCCCGTCAACAACTATTACGCATTGTTGACAAAACTTAAAAAGCAAAAGGGGCAGCCGCTTATCAGATTTGCCTGTCAATCAGTTTGTTGCCTTTTGCCCAGCTCGGCCAAAGATTTGCATAAGCCGCACGCAAATTTGTTGGCCAAAAGTGCAGACAGTAAGCACGCCGACGATGCGAACAATTTATTGGGAATTTATGTGCACAGTCGGATGGTTTTGGTTTTTCCTTCGAGTTGGAGGTGGAACAATGGAAACGCAGTGAGATCTGTTGACCTTTCGATGCGTTCAGTGCTCTACATAATCGGCATAAACTCAATAGATAAATAAGCTCGTAATTTAGTAATTATTACGAGGCCGAGTATGTGTGTGTGAGAGAGAGAGAGAGCGTCTGTCTGTCTGTGTGTGTGTGTGTGTGTGTGAGATAGACTGCAGATGATTGGCCTCAGAGGTTAATTGAAAATCTCACATGCAGTGGCAGGTAGATCTGCTGCAGCTCTCTCTCCCCCACTCTCTCTTTCTCCCTGCATATATCTCTGCCTTTCTCTCTCTCTCTCTTCCTCTTGCTGATCTATTCGCCTTGGGGGCCTCTTGGTGATTGTTGCAATTCCAAGTTGCGCAACTCGAAAATTCATTTGACGCTCTGCGAGCTGCTGCGAGATGAAGCTGGGAGATGCCACAACCAAATTGCGGCCAAAGCAACAATTGCAAATTGTTGGGTAGCAAACGTGCTATGTAAGCATGTGTGTATAGCTGTGTGTGTGTGTGTGTATTCGAGGGTCTGTGTGTGGCACTGTGATGGAGCAACAAAGTCTCATCGCAAAAAGCTTCCTCCTGTCTTATGTTTAAGTAGCTTCAGCTTCACTTTTCGCCTTTGGTTTTCGGCTTCAGTTTTTGGCTTTAGTTTTTTTTTTTTTTTTTGGCTTTGCTTCTGCTGCTGCAGCTGTCAGTTAGTTTAGCCTTCATTTTCGGCTTTGGCTTTGGCTGAGCAAACAAGTTTGCGGCTTTTTCTCGGGTCGCCAAATTTGCATGGAAAACTCAATTAAATAACCATCATTGCGAGGGCTTAGCTTCCGCTCCGATGTTGACCACAAAATGTGCCGCACGTTGCACGTTTCGGGCGAGTGGCAACTGGCAAGTAGCAAGTGTTGGCCTTTTATTTAATTGGTGCGGAAACCCCCAGATAGAGAAATTAAATTAAAAGTGTACAGTGTTTTCTTTTTGTGAAGGTTTTAGGGATTTAATTGTGAACAACAATTGGGGCAGCTGCCTCTGATTGTGCCGCATATAAGTAATACGTATAACACATATAATACGCATGTATTGTGATATATTAATACAGTTTTGTCGCTTTAAAGTTGTGAATTCCTTCAACGTTTTGTACTCGCTTCGTGTATCTGAAAGTGCTCCCCTCTCCTCCAGCTTACTGGAAATGTCTTTGAGCAGCTGAAGGAACTCAGTTATTGCTCTTGGAGTCAAGTTGCCTCCAGTTGAGTCTCTTCGTCAGCCTCAAAATATCCTTATGATGCTTTACAGACTTGACTTTGGCTCTTGCCACACACACGCACACACACACACACATATATATATGCGCAGCCACACAAAGTCAAGTGATAGTTCAGGAGGATGTTGCTGCTGCAGCTGGTTGGCAATTTGAAGTAACTGCCGCATGGGCTGCAATAAATTGCATGTTGCATAAATAGCAGAAGCAGCAGCAGCTGTTGCATCTACCCAAACAAAACTCCCTCTCTCTTCCTCTCTCTCCCTCTCTCTCTGTGTGTGTGCATTCGTGTTAGAGTGTGTCCAAATTGCCACTACGAATGTGACGCTCTCTCTCTCCTGCTCTGACTGTGACTTGCTACAAACTTTGCCACTGTTTAAGTGACCATGTTTCCTGCCCCTCCCCCGTCAGGCATTCTCTGTTGCGGTTGCTGCAACAAGAGCAAGAGATCTTCATAAAATATATTGCAGTCTGCTTGCCATAAATTTTCGGCCTCAACTAACCCGACGAAACTGCTCCAAGTCTCTCACTGTGAGAATCAATTAGGGTCATGCCGCGCAACCAAACCGAAGCAAACCAAATCGAGTCGGCTTAACAACTCAGCCGAACCCCAACGAATCGTTGAGTCGCATCGCTGAGCCAGCAATGATGAAGTGACGCCCCAAAGTGAACACTCAATAGTTTCGGGCACTCATTAGACAGCGACGGCGAATTTGTGAATAATACTCGACAATCAAATGTTGCTCAATTCGGGTCATTCATTAGAGTAGCCGCGATGAGTGTCGTCATGATTATGTCTGGCAACTGACAACTGCCCCCCCTCCCCTAGCTGTTGTTGTTGTTGCTGTTGGTGACTCACATGTGCATAAAAGAATTTCCATGATGAAGCACACAATGGTAGCGAGCGCAGATGTTGCATGAACCGCAAACGAAGTGAAGGGCAAGCGCGGCCAGCCGCAGTTCGAGTGCGCTCATCATTCAAATTCTCAGCTCATAGAAACAGATACAGATACAGATACAGATATAGATACAGTTGCCAATACAGATACATTGGCACTTTGTTTGTTCCACGCACAGTAGATACAGATACAGAAATGCATCTAGGGTGTGTTGCATTTTAATTAGACACTTCTTGCATGTCAGCTGGGCCAGCATCATTCTATGGCCCTGTCGTGTCAGACCACGTCAACAGCAGCCTCGCAATTGTCAAGCATACGCAGCGTGTACACGCACACACACACTTACACTTTCTATGCAGCATTTGTTTTTGCGTGCAGAGGCTTTTCTTATTCCACCCCTCTCAGTTGCACGTGCAACCACTAAAACTGTTAAGGCCATAAGCCAATTTCAATGCAATTAGCTTAGTAATTCGACCAAATTTTCTAACCGCATTTTCCAATAATTCTCAGCCTGCCTGCCGATGACATTTAATATGAAATATGTATATACTGTGGTCTATATAAATATACATATATATTGTAGTATAGTATTCAACTGCATCTAATGGCAGGCGACGGGCATTTTGTGTGTGTTTTCGGCGGCTTAAATCTGCATAAATTGCTGACATAATTAAAGTGCAGGAATTAAATTTGATTCTACAATATAATTTATTTATTTTCAACTTTGTTTAAATTGCAAAATGCAATAATAAATAATATATGCCCGAGCTTATCTTTATGAATTGCTTACTTAGCTCAGCTGCGAACACTTTTCGCATTTCGCATTTTTTCATTAGGCTTAAAAACGTTGTGCAAATAATCTGATAATGGAAAGTAAAAAGAAATAAGTTTTTCTACTGTTGTGTAAATAATAATAATGTAAGGTCTATCTAAAAGTTTCCTGCACCAACTACATACTCTCAGGTTTTATAGTTCCTATATAAAGTTCATATCTCTCGTCCCTCTTCACTTTCTGGACTAAAAACTTGTCGTAATCCGGGTTAACATTCCTGCGATTTTCATTGCATTTGCCTTCGTTGCCCGAGCCTGTTCTCTCTCCCTCCCCCGCATACACAATGCCTGCCTGCTTTATGGGCTGCATTTTAGTGTAACTCTCAAGTACGACACTATAAAAACCACTAAAGATCCACGAGCCGTAGTAATCCCCTTCAGTAAATGGGCCACATAGCTCGCAGCGCGGCAGCTCGCTCATTTCCCGGGGGCCGTTTGCTGCACAACATAAAGTGTTACTTGTAGTACTTAAGATGAGACGAGCCCCCTCGCTCCCTCCCCACCCCCCTGTGCGACTTCTCTCGGTGGCCTCTTTAGGGGCGCCCCTGCAGTCGTCACTCACTTAACGTGTTTTGCGTCATAAAGTTCAAGTTCATTATGCCAACAAACGGGGGCAACAACAAATACAACAAGTTAAAACAAACAGTCGGGGAACAGACAAACAAATAAACACACACACACACACAGACGCACACCATGCACCCACCAGGGCAGCAGAAATTGTTAAGTGCCACTTGCAGCGATTACACAAAAACAAAAGTGAAACCATCAACAATAAAACACACACAGAAACTGCTGACCAAATACGGCAAAAGAGGAAGATACAAGCAACAAACAACAGCAACAGCAAAAGCAACAACAACAGCAGTAACAATGTTAAATAATTATTATTTAATGACATTTGCATTGCCTCGTTTAACTGAGCCGAGCTGAGGCAGCAAAGTTGAGAAACATTTACCATAAGCCGGATGCACATGAATTGGCCAAAAGGTTGCGTGCCCTTAACGAGATTCGCACGCTGCTCTATTCCTCTGTCTCCCTCTCTCTCTCTCTCTCTCTCTTTCTGTCTGCCTCTCTATCTCCCCCTCCATCTCTATCCCTTCCTCTCTCTGTCTCCGTCTTTCTCCCACTCGCTCAGGCCTCTTTGGTCTGCTGACATTTAAACCTGATTTCGGCTTGGCACCTTTCCCTCACGCGTCGCCCGCTGCGACTGAGGCCAATTTGGCCCTCAATGTGCTCGCCATTTAAATGCCAGCTAAATGCCGTTAAGATAATCATTTGAAAAACATTCAACTTGCAAGTGAAAGTACTACTCAGCGCGTACAATCGAACAACTTGAGAAAGTCACAACACACAATTCAAATTCGAATGCGAATTACATGAAAATCGCTTGAGCCGCTGAGCTGCATGACCAACAGGCCCCCTCCCCAGATTAAATCCCCCGGGTATGCCCCCTCTCTCTCTCTCTCTCCCTCTCTCGCTCTCTCTTCGCTGACCCCCTGCACAAAAGCCATTCTCCAGCCGCGACTTTTGGCCATTTCAGCCACTTAAGTAGTGGCATTCACCTCCTGCACAGCAGCTTCTCCTATTTTTCGACTACCCTGTAGACACGCGAGCGCCCAAGTGGGGCATACTGTGTGACATTGCGGAAGCTTGAGGAATTTCAATTATATTTTAGTTTATTTTTTACATTTTAATCTTGTTTTCGGCTTTATCTTCATCACTTTAAATAGTTTAACTTTGTAATTGAACAAATTTCTTGGCGTGAACTCTACGTTAGTCTACATAACTCTAAAGGGTATGCTCTAGTCGAGCGTACTTCACTTTCAAAAGCTCTGGTTATTTTCTTCTTTTTTCCGGCTCTTTTGCAGCTGCGAGTTGCCGTTTATCGCCTCGGGAATGCTCCGAGGCTGCCCCTGAGCTCTGCATAGGTTACTACACAGTGTGTGTGTGTGTTTGTGTATCTGTGTGTGTGTGAGTGGCTCGCTGACAGCTTTAATCATCTGTTTTTTGTTCATTTTGGCAGCACTTAAAAATTGCAAGCCTGACATCGCCACAAAGAGAGGCATAAAGAGAGATGAGCAAGATGGAAAGAAGGCGTGGAAGGAGAAGGAGAAGAAGAAGGGAAGCCCAGAGCATCAACAGATCCAAATAAGTAGCATATCATTCAATTAGTTGCATATCTCATTTCACAAATTAGCCGATTTCCACATCGTCATCATCGCTGAGCCACATGATGCGCGTTTCGTCACGTCTTTCATTCATCATTCATCACAAACTGCAAACAATAATTGATTGAGGTAATATACCAAAATATTTATCATCGCCCAGTCATGTTGTTATATAACACACCAAAGTAGAAAAAGAAAGCTAAATATATTATATATTAATATAGCTTGAAATAATTGAACTATTTCTACTTTAATTTTCCCAGGGAACAATTCAAGGAACTGCACCAGGAAATTAAGTACTTTAAAGAATCGAGGGACCTCACGGCCCACACTAAATTTACTCAGTATGCAAATCCTGCTAAAAACAAGAAAAGCCAAATGGAAATTTGTTTATGCAAATCAGGATGCCAAACGTAATATTTTCTCGCACTCTCTACGAGGCAAAGATGGAATAGAACAATTGCAAAATGTATATAGAAATTGTACGCCACTTCCCTCGTTTCTGGCCT
Organism: Zaprionus ornatus; assembly: GCA_018904035.1. NCBI lineage: Eukaryota > Metazoa > Arthropoda > Insecta > Diptera > Drosophilidae > Zaprionus > Zaprionus ornatus. The sequence continues at coordinate 27,114,488 of JAEIFZ010000002.1, forward strand.
ATCTGAATTTTATTTAACACATGTATCGAAACCAATCGATAACTCTCCTATCATCTATCGCTCCTATCATATCTATAATCAAGGATACAGTCCATAAAGTTCGCCTGCCATGTGAGTCCACACGGCCACCATTTGTCGCTCCAACACAATCTTACCCTCGTGCGGTGGAAAGACAAGATTCTTCTCGAAGCGACAACCCACAGCACGATTGCAACCGGTGCAGATGATGGGTCGCATCTCCAGACCAGATACCGCAAGTACAAATGGTAGCGAGGAAATGTTGATGGCATTGTTGAGGATGATATAACCCGTCGTACTGCAAACCTCTTCGCCCTCGTCGCTGAGGGGCAAGTAGCAGGCCCCACATCGAAATATATGATTACTGGTCTGACGCACCATGTCCCGTTTTAAATTTAGGAATATATAAATACGATATAAGTACAAATATTAAAATACTAAATCAACAAAATGGAATAACGATTATTCACTTTGTAGATATTCAGAATTTTTTATTTGGGCCTCTGTTCAAGTAGAAAAACAAATTCAGTTTGTCAGTAAACATATTATAACGGCTTAGTTGTCAAGCAAATGAGTCTCACGGCCTGCTAAGGTGAATTTTTACGATGCAAATTAACGGTATTTTAAATTAATATTTCAATTTATTATTAAATTAATTTACATATTTATGTGTATTGTTGAAATTATATGAAACAATTTTAAAATACTCAAATCCAATATCGGAAAACCTCAGTTTGATTTTGTTTTAAAATTTTTAGTTTATATATTTTCAAAATACTATATACGAGTATGTATTTGTATATTTTATGTATACAGGGTCCGCCATCTAACATTTTTTTTTTGAACTAGTGGTTATTTTGAGTGTGGTAACACTGATGTTACATCTGATTTGACAGAAAGTTAGTTTTATCCTTCCGCTGAACGAAAATGGTTGTGTATACGATTGAGGAACGCGTTAAAATAGTGCAGATGAGCGCTTGGCCGAAAACCCGGAATTTTACCAAAAAATCATCTTTTCCGACGAAGCTCATTTCCATCTTGGCGGCTACGGAAATCGAAGAGAAGGACTTGGACAACATTTGGTTCCAGCAAGACGGCGCTCCGTGCCACACAGCCAACGTTACGATCGATCTTGTGCGCACTGTTTTCGGAGACCGAATTATCAGTCGAAATTCTGATGTCGTTTGGCCGCCTCGGAGCTGCGATTTGACACCGTTGGATTATTATTTGTGGGGCGCCGTCAAAGACAAGTGTTATGTGGACAAGCCAGCGACAATTCAAGCTTTGAAGGACAACATTCGCGTCGCCGTTGCCGAAATACGGCCGCAAACAATCGGAAATGTCCTCAAGAATTGGGTCGGCCGTATGGCGTACTGCAAGGCCAGCCGAGGCAGCCATTTGAACGAACTTGTATTCCATAAGTAACCGGAAGGATTGTACTTTAATATGAAAAAATAAATTTGATGATCGGATGAACCGTTTTTGTTTTATTGCATTTAAAAAAAAAAAAAGTTACGTGGCGGACCCTGTAGAATGATATTTATTAGGGGATACTAAGTATTTATTTAATAACTGATACAAATTGGCAGTAGTATCTATTATTTCCTTCTATTTCTGCAATTTCTAAGAAACAAATTAATTAAAATGCCTCAAATACTCTATGAAATTTAATAATTGATAGAGGAATAGAAAACTAACTATAATAATTAGTCTCAGTTCTCTCGCTTTGAAATAAGTTTCGCAATACGTGTGTAGATATCTCATCTACAACTCTCTCTAAATGCTCTTACTTTCTATTCAATTTAGTTATCATACGACATTTCAGAGTAATCAGATTAACTATCCATAACTCTATTACAGACCACGAATTCCCCTAAAAGTTTCTACATCCCTTGCAGCGACAGCCTTGACCTTTGCTCTCCAGCTAAGCCTTTGGCTGCATGTCAAACGACAATCTATGGTTATTTCCTGTCTCCCAGTTTACATTTATCCATTTACTCGTATATTCAACTAGTTTTGCTCAGTTGTTGCTGTTGTTTTTGCTGTTGCTGTGTTGTCGCCCTGCGGCGAACACACGACAAGCGGCAGCAGCAGCAACTGAGGCACAAACAAGTTGTAAGCGAACAATAAAAAAAACTCAGCGAAATGAAATTGAAAGTGCCGGCAGAAACTACCGAACATTAATGATATCTTGCCATTCGATGGGATATTACAAAGCACACACACAATAATGAAAATAATGATGGGAAAGGGGGAGAGGAATGGAGTGGTGAAGGTGAAGATATTTGGAAGATGAAGGCGGACTCGAAGCACCGTTTTGAGTTCAATAAAAATTATTAAAGAGCCAAGCGAGCTGGGCGACCTTGCGGCAATGCGTTGGGTTACATTGCGTAATGGAGAGTCGGACTGACTTGGCCGAAGAGAAGAGAAGAGCGAGGAGGAGCCAACAGCTGGCGGCCAAAACTTATATAGATAATGTTGTCGAAGGGGTTGCTGGAATTGCAGATGACGATAGAGTTGAGGCAGTGAAGAGCGGATAAGTTAGGAGAAGAGGAGGTGCCGAAGGCGACTGTAAACCGGCTGTGGCTCTCAAACTGAAGCCGGTTAAGCGAGCAGCTCATCGTTGTTGTTGTTGCTGTTGTCGTTGTTGTTGTTGTTGCTGCTGCTGCTGCGACCGAAATTAGTCAAACCAAAACCAAAACCAAATAAAGGCCAGCAGCAAAAGTCATCTGCCTCGGATAAACATCTTTAATTATTCATTCTAAATCAAAGACTCACAGCCAGAGACAGCGACAGAGTCGCAGTCAAATGCCAAATGTCCAACAATGCCAACTACGAAGAGTTTTACTTGCTGCAAGCGCAGCCCTCCTCGCCCCTCCCCCTGCCCCGAGGAAGTCTCTCAGCGACTAGGCGTGTCACTGTCAACTGTGACTGACGAAAATGTTAATTAGCTGTGAAAGTCAGCGAAGAAGAACTCGCCTAAGGCCCCTTCCCCTTCCCTTTCCCCTCCCACTCCTTCACCTATTTACGTGCACAGCTTATGTAGAAAATCCAAAATGTTTATCGGAATCTGTTTTCGATTTTATTCGAATAGAAACCGGTTTACATCGAGTGAGCAACTTCAACTTTTATTTGGGTGCATGAATTTGTTTTAATTCACTTGGATGTGAGACTTGTTTGAAGATAATACAAGTATAGGTAGTAAATATGAAATGTAAAACATGTTCATATTCCTCTTCTTTTAATAGTGTTAAAGTAATTATAATTAGGACATATAATATTAGAAATGAATTTGATACGAATTGAAGAACTGCAAAAGACGTTCAAGTTCTTCTTCTTTAAATAGTAGCAACTAGAATATTGTACTTAATATATGTAGTAAATATAACATGATGTATATATAAATATGTCTAACATAATATGACACGAACAACTTTTAAACATGTTCACATTCTTCTTCTTTCAATATTGTGAAACCACAATAATTATAATTAGGATATTAGAAGTAAATTTGATATGATATGACAGATAGTAAAAACTAGAATAATGTACTTTATATAATTAGTAAATAAAATATAATAAATATATATATATATATATATGTCTTATACGATATGAGATAAAGAGGTGTAAAATATGTTCAAGTTCATCTGCTTAAGATTGCAAAAAACTAGAATATTGTACTTAATATAAGTAGTAAATATAACATGATGTATATAGAAATATACCTAATACACGTGTATAATACGACCTGAAGAACTGTAAAAAACGTTCAAGTTCTTCTGCCTTAGATTGTAGAAAACAAGTTATAATTAAGATACTTAGTGAGCTCTTGGGGACTTCAAAAAGCTGTTGGGTTGCTCAGTTCGGTTGGTATTGGCTTTCAGCACGTTATATTGTCATTTGGCCACCAAACAGAGCGTAACTTTGTGTCACGCAATGCGCAAGTCAAAGCCACTCCCTCCCCAGTCCGCCCCCACAATAACATAGAGCTCTCAACTATAGTATAAATCGAATCACCGATGCGTAAAGTTATTCGAAAGTATTTTGATTTGAACTTGAAATTCGTTTCGTTGCGAAGTTTTATTGGATGTTTCGCTGTACAAGTTTGTATATTACAAAAGAATTCTGAGTTCTGCATTCAGCGAATTTCGGAATGTGACGAAAAAGTTGTGTAAAACTTGATCTAATGATGTGCCCCAATTTTCAAGTGTGCGAAAATTGAAATTCAGCACTGGAGAGAACTTATCAAATAGTTATCAAGAATTTCCATATTTGATGGCAAATTTGCATACGAGCAATAAAATTTTATATGCACAAGCTCGTGATGAGCATCTGTGTAGGTGTATGTGTGTGTGAGAGAGTGAGAGCGAGAGTGCGAGACAGCGAGGGTTGAGATACGAAATAAGATGAGATGAGATGAGTTGAGTTGCCTGCTCTGACGCTTTCGTAGGTGCACATATATCGAGATATATGTTATAGAGAGATTTATTTTACATTATTCAGCACTTCCAGCGGGTGGCGTCGATGGATTGCAAACTGTAATTTACAGTTATTTTGGTTTAATCAAGCAACTATTGCATAATTAACACCCCGCTGTTAATACTCAATTAGTCGGATCAGTTGCCGATTATGGTATCATTAACACTTTGTGGACGAATACAGTGGACAAGGCAATTGTGTGTGTGTGTGTGCGAAACTTTCCCTTGAACTACGATTGAAATAGATAAGTGAAATTATGCTTGAAGACTATTTGGGTTAAGAGCTGTGAATAGTTCTCTATAAATGATACCTTTGCATTGGAATTTCTTAGTCAAATTGTGGTAAAACGTTAGTTAAGGGTATCTGATGAGTGAAGTAAAGATTTTTTGATTTATGTACGGGTTTATAGGAACGTTGAGTTTCTATTAATTTATTGATTTTCATAGTAAAGTTTCTTTTAAAATATTTGTCAGCTTTAAACCAACATTGGCTTGTTTATCTCCTCAATTTGAGCTACGCAATTAAATTACTTGCCAGCCTGGCGTGTTTTCATTCCTACGATAACCGAAAAATCCCATTGCTCACAGACGTACAAAAGGAAGGCAACAATAAAAGCCAGTAGCCAAGTAAAAAACTGTTTGAATTAATTGATGTTTGTAATGGAGCTCTGTGGAGGTTGCATGCAGCTTGTATTCGATAGCTGTCACATAAAATACAAACGCGAGCGAGTGAGTAAACAGTCGGAAAAAATGAAGAGAAACTATACGACTGTGTGTTGGTAGAAGAGCGAATACACTTGTAAAGATATTGAAAGAAAGTTGTTAACATACAATGATTGAAAAAAGAAGGAGTTTAGTTTGCGAATCTTCAGTTGAGTTAGCAAATTAGAAGTTGAATATGAAAGAAAGATATCTTAAGAGTTAGGATGTGAACATTATCAAGTTGTTGTGGAAAATTGAAGTAGTTTAGGTAGAGTGTTTGGTAATTCATAAAAATATTTCTTCACCCAGTGATGTTCAGATACAATATTATGATGTACGGATTCTTCACTTATTAATAATAAAAAACAAAAAAAAAAAAAAAAAAAAAAAAAAAATTTAAGTAGAAAAATTAACAAGTCTGCGAATTTATAGTTGAACGTGTTATAAATAGATGATATGCTGCTGTATGCGAAGAGAATAGTTGAACCCAATCGGTCGATACTTAACAAGCTAAATAGGTCAATCTGTGGCATAGGTAAAGACTCAGTACAAGTACCCCTTTCAGTTAGGGTATTCGACAATGTGTTTCAGTTTTTTGTGCGGCTGCAAGTGATTAAATTGAGCATGTTTTAAAATGGTAAATTACATTCGAAAGTGCAGGCCAAAAAGGCGTTCATTCATTCGTTTTGTTGACGGCACACTCAAACACACACACGCCCCCACACACGTTTGTATAATGAGTGCGAAATGTAATTCAATAATGTCCCGTTAATTACACTTTTGATCTTTGCAATGATTTTTTTAATTGAGCCAAGTAATAATTATGGCAACAGGCAGCAGACAGCAGACAGCAGACAGCAGGCAAAACAAAGGGCGACCAATAACTGTTGAGCAACTGTGCAAATAAATCCGATTATAACAGTAATGGTATACATATATATTCGTATAAGAGGTTAAATAGAGGCGTGGCAATGCACTTTAAGCTGGTTAACGCCCGTTCGGCTGACCTCCGACCACACAAAGAGAGACACACAGAAAGAGGGAGAGGGAAAGAGAGAGAGAAACCAAAACGGAACCGAGTTGAAATCACATTTTTAAATTGCATATTTTTCGGACAGGAAAATGCAGGAAAATTCTTTTCACATTTCATTGTGGTTGTGTTGCAGTTTATCTCTCTTTTGTCTTTAACCAGTCCAAAAGCCACTGCAAATCTTCTTTAGGTTCTCAAGTGTATTTATTGTTTTCCACATTCAGGATTGTGTGGAGCGATAAGCTGCAACAACGAGTGGAACTTTATGAACTACTTAATAGTCTATTTTTAAGTGGAGTGTGCTCTCTCTCTCTCTCTCTCTCGATAAGGACAATGCGCTATGAATAGCTTGGGATTTGTTTATTTGATTGAGTCGATTTGTGATTGATAGCGATCGCTTTGAGCAGACCTTGTACCTTGAAAGTATATTGTTTATGGGGAAACCTGCTGATAAGGAATACGAGTTTGTTTCCCGTTTGCGAGGTCAATTATCATTGTTATCTTATCTCGATAAATGATTCGAATAGTTGAACAAATTCTACACATGTTTATTGATGACATTTATCTCGATTGTCGCTCGATATGCTCTCTATGAGCAATGATAATAGATAACGTTGTGATGTTGCTCAAGTGGCGCCCTCGCCCTCGCCCTCTCTACTTCCTCCCCCTCGATAAGGTTGTCAATTGAAAAACAATGTTTATAAATTTTAGCTTTGTCATGGGTCGTTTTTCTCCCTCTCGCTTTGGTGACAAACAAAATAGTTTTTGCATATGTTGCAAAAAGAGCAACAACTTTATTGCGATAACGATAACAATAACGATTACACAATGGTTGTTTTTGGCACACGACAAGACAATCAAAAGGTTGCTATTTCTCACTTTGAGGCACAAACATACGTGGCGCTGGGCCGCCAGATAAGCAATTGCCAGTTGACCCAATTTACCTTTTTATATTACGCATACGACACGTGTAACGGTCTACTCTTCTCAGTTGTCACAACTGTCAGCACATAAAAAACCTAGAGTGCTTAATTAAAAATAGAAAAAAAGATTGCAAATGAGGGAAAGGCAAGCAGAAGATGAGGGAGAGGGGCTCGCAGAGATACCATTTAGAAGAGGTACAGGTTGCCCTGAAACAGGCATAGTCTGCTATATCTATCACTCATGCTACCCGCTTGTGCAGGCACAAAACTTTAGAGGGTACAAACATAAGCCAAGTCAGCTGAAAAGAGAGATATGCAGCATTGTGGGCGGCACAGGGCGTTGCTGAACTTGCTACGTGAGGCTAATTATGTGCCCAGAGTCGCAAAGTTGTCGACGACTGGAGCAGAAGAAGGGCAAGGGGCAGAGAGAGAGAGAGAGAGAGAGAGAGAAAACAATGAAAAAGCAGGTTGCGAACGTATATCTGTTCGCAGTTGGTAGTCGGCAGTCGGTAGTCGGTAGTCGGTAGTTGTGATATCGGGTATAAGTAATTACTATGCACAACGTGCATACGCAACGATGATCTATGGCCATCGAACGGAAGAGGTTGCACTAAGGAGGAAATGATACGACGACGGGCTTGTGGTGGTGGTCTCTGGGGGGCGGGGTGAAGGGGCGTGCTAGTGCATGGGAAATCAAATATACAAATCAATTTTCGAGCAAACTTGACTTACCTTTTCCGTGCTGGACTGAAAGTAATAGACCATTACGAACATCCAGATGATGCTGACGAAGACGATCAATTTGATGTTGCGACGCATGATGTTTCAGCTTTCTTCTCTCTCTTTCTATCTCTCTATCTTTCTCTCTCTTTGGTTATTGGACAGCAATGGTTACGGACGTTTTCCTTATTGTTTTTGTTGTGGTTTAACTATTTGATTTGGCAATACTATTTGACGACGCTGTAATTCACTGTGTAAAGCAGAAAGTATTCATTCATTCATTAATTGCACACTCAACAAATACACACACACACACCCATTCACACCACAAACACACACACAATCTGAATAATTACAGTAAGTAATTATTTAATTGGTTTTTCTCTTTTTATTATAATTTCAAATTGTATTTGTTTTTGTTTAATTGATTCAATTCATTTAATTAGCCACTCTGGCGTGTCGGGTGCGTGGGCAACAAAGTCTCTTCTTGGCTTGCGCAGGTGTTTGTGAAGTCGAGGATTGATTGCCTGGGGAAATGGTACCCCTAACATGCGTGTTCACAAACTTTTGGTTATGAATACATGAAATATTAACGCTGATTTAATTGCTGGAGTTAAGGAAGGAAGGAAGGAAGAGTGTGTCTTAAACGGCATGACAGTTGATATAATTAGATGCCCAAGCTGATTCCTAGTAATCTCTACTATGATACGAACTATATTTACTAAATTTGGTGTGCATGTTCACATTAACCAAATACAACTGGAATATATTTGAAATTGGGCTTACTACCCTTACAATTCTTGAAAATTGAGTATTTGCAACTACACTAAAGACCTGGGTCTAATCTAAAAACTTAGAATAAACTCACTCGAACTGCAATCTAATAAACATGTCGGCTATTTGCCTTGCAGTTTTATCTTATTGAAGATTAGCAGACATTTGACTTATCACCAGACGACGAAATTCCCTTGAAAGTGGAGCTGATAAGCACGACGCGGCAGCTACAGTTACTAGTCCCACTGTGAACTGTAAGATGCTTTATACTTTGGGCTATGCCGAGGAGCGCTTACATCATGCGGCAATTAATGGGTGTCGAACGGTTTTCTTGATAAACGATAAACGGTTTCTGTGTGGCAAATGTCGGAAATCAATTGCTGGGTTCGTTTCTCTCTGCTGCTCGGGGTGAAAGTAATTAACAGCTGGCATTTGTTTGTTGCTGCTATAATTGTGTATGGGTATAATACGGGTGTTTATGGCAAGGGCATGCAGTGGTGCGCATACGCGATAAGATAAACTCAACTAGCTGGAATTTAAAATTGAATTCTGTTTTTATTTCGTGATTTGCGTTGATTGTTTTCTGTTTGTTCTGTTTATGTTTTAGTTTTAGTTGCCCGACGGAGTTTTCACTGCTCAGCTGACAGTTTATTGTCGCAAAAGGCAACTCACACACACACACACACACACAGAAAAAAAGAGAGGATAGTTTATGAGTTTATAGCGTTTATTATCTCTTGTCTTTCACGTATTTATATCAATTGCATTTACCGTTCGATCGTCGTCGTTTATGATTATTGTTATTGGTATTCAGTTGGCGCGTTGCACGCAAGTCGCAGGTCGCGAGTCTCTTCCACGCGCCGTGGCAGAGACTAACACACAGAGTCCAAGACCGAGACCGAGACCGAGACCGAGCAAGACCGTGGCAAAGACTGAGACTGAGTCACGAGACGAGGCAACGTCAACGTCGGCGTCGCACACACAAATGGCCAATAAGCGCAGCAGTCGGTATATTTTATGCTGCCAGCAGAGGCAGAAGCTCGAAGCGCCAGTCGCTGTATAAGACCTCATCGAACATCGAACATGTTGCGTGTTGTGTTTGAGGTGCGTGCCGTTTGTTCAGTTGCAACTGTTTTGTTTATCTTTCAGCAAACTTTGAGTTTGAGGGGGCAACCGCTGCGTATGCGTAATATTGCAAAGGGATACCAGACCTCGGTCAACTCAGTTGATGTTTACATTGCGTGGGCAGATTGGCTCAACACCTGCTGCCCCTGCATGTGGGCAGACATTAATCGCAACACCAACTAGAGATGGGTGCGATATCATATGAATATGGGATTCATTTTCAATTATAGTGGCATCTTTGCTTGACCCCCCCCCCCACCTGTCGCACTCCTTATGCACTGCGTCCTTCTCAATCACCTGTCCAACTTTTGATTGCATTTGAATTCTAGTTTTAATAAGCTTATTCCTCTAAGCCGAACCAATTGCCAATTTTAATGAGCTCTCACTGCTCTTGCAGCGCCTCGCAAAGCCACGAATGTGAAGGAGATTGCAACAAAATGTTGCCGCATTCAATTAGAGCAAATTAAGTATTCATTCAAATTGTTTGAATAAACTTCAATTATGCAAATTTGCTGCAACATGCATTGCCATAAAAAGTACACATCCTCACACACACACACACACACACGCACACCAGCTCACACAACTTTTGGCACACAAGAAACATGGCAAAAGTAGAAGCAGCAGGAAGGGGAAGAGGAGCAGAGGAGGAGAAAAATATCAAACGCAGGCGGAGTCCTTTTTCGGTACGAAGCTGAGGGAGTTGGTCAATTTGAATTCGCTTTGTTGTTGTGTTGAGATAAATGCCTGCATTATTTATAAACTGGCTCGAGCAGGACTCTGCAACGAGTGTGTGTGTGTGGGGAAGTATGTGTGTGTGTGGGAGTATGTGTGTGTGTAGTTAACAAAAAGCCATAACTTTTTAAGAGCAACTGAAGCAAATGGAACACAACCAACTGAAGCGAAAGAAACTAAGCGAGAATACAAATAGAATACATAAGTTGTGAATTGAAGGGTATGCTGGACCACAAGTTACCCAGGCGTAAAGGAGATAAGTGGCTAAAATAAACTAGAAGCTAAATTACTGAAGACTTCATAGGAAATATGCAAAGTAATAAGTAAATTAATTGGGAATAATATATATTATCAATATACAGCGTAAAGAAGATTTAACTTGAAATACAGTAAAATGCGGGAAAGCAAATATTAGCTATATATACTCGTACATACATATGTATGGTATATGAATTTCTAAGAGAACAAAGTGTATTATATGGTAAAAATGCTAGAGTAGAGTAGGTTACCCAGGATAGTGCTTACAATGGAATTATTAATTGTGGATGAATTTGAAGATTTTGCAATGAAATGGGGAATACAAAAATACAAATATTGTATATAAATTTATAAGGGAATATATTATAATATATGGAATACATCTGCTGCAATGTATTGGTAATAATTTCCTACGTTTACTCTATGTAAATATCAATAAATTCGCTCGTGTCATACCCGCTTGATCCTTTGATTGCATTGCACAAATAGGATAAACACACTTCCCCCTGTTTCACTTCTCCCCCACTCGCACTCCTCACACGCCCCTCCCATAGCCCACCATGTGTACTGTGTCTGATTTCCCCACTGTCCGCTCACTTATTTAAATTGGCTTAAAAACTCAACGAGAACAAACGCGAGCGGGCAACAAAGTCATGAATATGCAGACAGAGACTCGCAACAGACTCGACGAACAATTACAGCAAGCACACATATGTATACGTATGCACTCGACTTCCTTGCGCGCCATAGCTCACAGCCCCCTCTCTACCCCTCCCTGTATGAGTGGCATTCCATTAGGCGTAATTAGAGCATTTAGCAGAGAGAAAAAGTTAAGAAGAAGAAGAGCAGCGAGAGACAGTCGTACTTGCTGCAGCCATCCCCCCTCTCCTTACATACATATGCATAAGCCACACACACACATACTGTATATATGTGTGTATGTGAAAAACAATTTAGCTGCAGTTGCAAGTCTCTCTGTCGACAGTGGCAGCGGCGACTTGGCTCAAGTACGATAATTAAAAGTTGGTTAAATGTTGCATGAGTTGCAGCATCCTCGAAGCTACCGCGCAGTGCACATTTGATTGCACACCATTTCCCAGTCATACATACACTGCAAAACTGTTTCTGTGTGTGTGTGTGTGTGTGTGTGCGGGTGTGTGTGAGTTCACCTATCCGTGAATGCTGCTGCTTCTGTTGCTTCCAGCCACATTTGGCAGCCTCCTCCCATCCCCCTCTCTCGTTCATTACTTGCTGGCTTTTTCTTGCAACATGTGCAGGCCCCTTTGGCTGGTGCCTCCTCCCCCTCCCTCGGGGTTGGTAACCACAATTTCACAACGTCTGCAGCTGGCGGAAATCAAAGTGCAAATGTATTTTGTCAACTGCCGGCGACAAAGTTGGCGCCCATTGCGGAAATGTTGGAAAATATTTTAAGAACGCTCCAAATTAATGCATAATTGCATTTGTCACTTCATTCGTCGTCGTCGCTGCAACTGAATCTGGCCAAAGGAGTCCCAAGCTTGGCTTCTGTTCCTCTACCCCTTCCCCGTCGTATGAAGGATGCAGACGCCAAATTTGTTGCAATTTATTTGCGTTGTGGCAAAGTGGTTCAAGGATCTGCTGTACAGGGGTAGGGGGAAGAGCAGGAAGTGTGGCACAAGTGGGGCTTGTCTTGCTATGCATGTGTGTGAGTGTGTAAGGGCGCATGAGTGTGTGCCTGCCTAATGTCTTGATGACAAGCGGTGGGTAAAGCTGATAAGTGGCGTTAAGTGTTATCGCCCTTGGCTGTGTGCGGTTTGTAGGGTGTGGGTAGAATGCCAGAGCATGGGGGGGGGTGTTCGAGGGAACGTGTGACACTTTACAGCTATTGGGGGCAGATGCAGAGGGGAATGTCATCGAAACGCTGCGTGTGGTCTTCACAACTTTGTTAGATATATATTTTGATTGCCGCATTAACTAAATTTGAATTTAATATGGGCGGAAGGATTAAGATACGAAGTAAATGAATAATAACCACCACTTTAATACATAAATAATACTGATAATTATTAAATATGTTGATATAAATTTAATAATTTTTTAGGTTTTCTTTTTATGTGACTAAGAATGTTGTGTTTGAACTACTTTTGAACAATTTGGTGATAAAAATATTATTTTATTTTATTATAATTTATTCTGTTTTGTTTCATAATTATTTAATTTAGTTTGTTTTCTTTAATTAAATTTTATTTTGTTGTTCATTTGTATTATTTTATAACATTTTGTTTTGTTTCATTTAACTATGTTTTCATTTATTGTTTATTTATTTTTATTTTATTACATATTTAATTTAATTATATTCTCATTTATTCTATTCAATTGTACCCCCGTTATATTTTTCCGTTATTTACTTATTTTATCCACTTTGCAAAGTTATTCCTTCTTTCCCACCCGATTTCTTGCAGTGCACTTGTCATGCTGTCACGTCTCCCACTCTCAATGGCGCTCTCAACTCGAATAGTCTCTCTCTCGCTCGGAAGTGCATTTGCCGGCCTTGCTGCGCTCACTCACAACACACTCGCTCTCCTGTCGCTGCCTTCCTGGTGCGCTCTCTTTCGCTCTCCCGCTCACACTCAACTCGAGGGTGACTTTTGGGGCAGAGCAGAGCAACTGTCATAATGTACGTGCGGTTACAGTTATAGCATGCCACATGCTTCAAGTCCTGCCCTGCTGATACCTCCCCTTTCTCCCCCTTCTCTACACCACCCTCTCTCTCTATGCGTGTGACCCCTGCGGCAGGAGGCATCATCACAACAAAGCCGTCAGCTGCTGCAGCAATTCGGTTGCTTTGGCACGCCAACTGCACGCGCCACTTTTGTTTGTCTGCCTTCGATTTTTACAATAATTCTCGCACACACACACACACATACTTGTACATACTGCACTCCACACACACATTCACAAAACAAACATTGATTTTCATTGCTTACATATGAAAATAATTTGAACACTTTTAATGTTTTCCTTTATTTCTTTGCCCCGATTTCTTTCTCGCTTCCTTCCTCGTTTCTATTGCTTCATTTAGGCGCACTCACAGAACTTTCCCGTTTCGCGTTTTTAAATGCACTTTTGGTGTTTTATTAGTTACAGGTTTTCGTTATAGCAAAAATATAACTATTTATTTATTATCTAAATATTTATTTTTATTATTTATTTATTTATATATATATTTATAGATTTCCTTTTAAATTAAATAACGCGACGCGTCTCGTTTGTTTCATTTCGTTTGACAGGCGCAGCCAGAACTGACGACGGCGACGCTTGCGTTTCTGTTTCAGTTTCTTTTGTTGTTGCCTTCGTTGCTGTCTCTGTTTTTGACTCATTTCTGGCTTGTGGTTGCTGCCCTTCTTCTTCTTGTTGTTGTTGTTTTTTCTCGGTTCGTTTTTTCTTTTGCTTTTGGGAAGTAACTTTGCCATTGTCGCGCATTTCCGTGTTTTGCTACCCTTTTGCTTCCTTGTCGCAGTTTCGCCTCGCTCTCTGGCTCTTTCTCTCTCGTTGGGTGGTTGCAGCTGTCAAAGTCTTGTGCTCTCTGTGACTGCAGAGCAAGAGCGCTTTGCGCAGGCTTCGCGGTTTTGTTACTCACTGTTGAATATACCGTTAGAAATTTAAACGGACTTTACGAAAAATTAATTTATATTTAAATTTATACTTTATATTATAAAAATAAATGTTTATTTTTTATAAAAATATATTTTTCATAAATTTATTAATTTTTCAAATGTTTTATTTAGTTTTTATTTGTAATGTTAATTTATTTTATTTTAGTTTCAATTTTTAATTAATTTATGTATTTTTATCTTTGGGTCGACTGACTTTAGTCGACATTAAATGATTAAATGATAAAAATATATGCTAAAAAATATGTGAGTTACTCGTATTCTATTCATTTATAACACTAGCCATTAATGATAAAAGAGCAGTAAGAAGATAACCAACACTACTGCTATTATTTTTATAACAACTGTACGATCAACATTATTATTTATATTATAATTATATAGTTTAGTTCACTTAAGTGTTTTTTTTTTTATAAAAGTTATTCCTGCTTATTTGCTTTAGTTTTCGGTAATTATATTAGATTTTTATGGATTAGTCAAGTTTAAATAAATATGTATCCTATGATTAGGAACAAATCTGAAAAAAATAACCCCGCTTAGTTTAATTGGAACATATTTCAAATTTGTTTAAGCGTCGCGTCAGCTTCAATTTAAATATACTGAAGTAAGTTTCACTCCGAGTGCTGTCAAAACTTTTGTTTTCCCAGACAGGTCACCCACAAACATACCCACATTTGTATGGAACATGTGCCTAGGCCTGAGCAAACTTTCACCAGAGACAGATAATACCTCACCGCACCGCAGTCTCATTTCAATAGATGTCATCAATTTCCATTAGCTTAGGCAAACACTCGCGAAACTATGCGTGAGTGGTATACATATAAATAGTATACATACAAACATGATGTAGATATGCCTAGTATATTGAAATTAATTCTCTCCCTCTAATACATATGTCACTTTCAGTCGTCCCCCTGCCCCCTCCAGCAACCGCAAATAACAAAGGAGAGTGACAAAAGAATTCGTGGCGTTATTTCCGCAAAAACCAAACTGACATTAAGCCCCTTCCGCACACACGCATATTCCGTCATATAATATACTCGTCCTTCTTCTATTTAACCCCTTTTTGGAGCTTAGAGGATCCTTGCTTCGCGTTCTCCCTTCCGACTTGCATGTCATTTATATGGATTATACATGGAAAATCATTAATTTTTGTTTTTCTTCGCATTTGGCTTTTTGACGCTAACAGAAATTTGCATAAAATTGTTTTTGTTCTTGTAAGGAGGAGAAGGAATGGAAATTAATAAGAAAACACCAACCTTGTTTCAGCCTTTTCAACCTGGGAATGTCTGTGTGCGTTTTGATAAGATACCCCACCTTCACCATGTGCGGTTTTAACTCTCACTCCTGGCAGAGCTCCTTGAGATTACGATTATAATAGCAACCTTGAGTTGATGATGTGCTTATGTGTTTATTTTTAGAAAGAACATTAGCAGTGGCTGAGTCCAGGCCGAGGGCTGGTGGCACGTATTATTGCCTGGCATCAAAGTGGCCTATTTTAAGAGCACATCCTCTAATTGAGAATCATCCTTTTCAAGCTGAAATGGATCAAGTTCTAGCCAAAAAAGCAGAATTAGAAGAGGTTTATATAGTGTGTGTCATATTAAGTTCACAATAAATATTTGTTTAGAATAAGTTTTAAATTGTAACCTATTATACTATATAGAACACTGATCCGTTTTTCGTGGGAATTCAAAGATTGCGAGAGGTCATTCTACTTTATGATCTTATGATCCTGAACCTTTCGTTTTTTGTATATCTTTCATTTAGTTTTAACTGAATAAATCAAATTAGATATCGAAATTAAAAGGAAGACTAAGTAGCATTGTAGATATTAATGAAAATTCACTCAGTTTTCAAGAGCCTCTCATATTCTATGTTAGACTTTTCCAGCTTATTGTGTTTTTGGCGTTACTCTATTGAATGCCCTTTAATTTATTAATCAGTTCAAATTTATGAATGAACATAAATTATGCCCATCCATTGCAATATGCAGTAAGTAATAATTAAGACTTGTTTAATCCACGTACACCTCGATGTGCAGCCCCAGGGCTATGTGTGTTGATTATATAAGGTGACCCACATATCGCCAGGTTCATACATATCGTGGATATTATGGGCGCCAGCTGCGAGTGCACACAGTATGACAATACGGCAGAGGGTGCTCCGAGTAGTAAGAGCACTTCCTCATCTGGTAATTGCAATATTATGTTAGACTCGCATTTTGCCAAAAGGGGGCACACCGAGAAACCGAAATAGAAATGAAAATGAAACTGAAAATGAAAAACCCAAACTGAATAACTGAAAAACTAGGAAAACGGGTTAATAATGCCATAAAACTGGTAAAGACGACACTTTCGTGACTAGCCCAGGCCGGCAGCGTTAGCGGCAGCGGCAGCGACGCCAGCGTCGGCTACTCTGCCAAGTTTGTTTGCGCTTTGTTGTTTGTTTGTTTGTTTGTCGGGTCGGTTCGGCTCGTCTGTTTGCTGCCAGCGAGCGGAAAGTGAAAGGCAGACAATGCATAGACACACACACTCACACACACATACAGTTAGACTCGCATGCTCGCTAAAGACGAGTTGCACGAGGAGGTGCGAGGGGGTATTTTGCACAACAAAGGCCAAAGCATGTCGTGGCATTAATGTTATCACATCTAGTTGCAACACGGCAATTGCAGCAGGTTCATTGACACACAAACACACACACACATACACTCACACACACACATACACATACACCTGCCAGCTAATAAAAATATTTCTAAATGGGCCTAAATCGCATTCCATTCACGCCCCCCTGACTCACCCATCGCTCCTTCTTCTTCACCCCTGGCGCATCATCATCATCCGCATTGCATCATTTCGCCAGTTGCATCGGCAGCTGCAGCTGCCACATCAAGTTGGGGCATCGATCAAAAACAATCATGTTGCAGAGATTGGTAAAACGCTTTTTCCGCTTCTGAAGATTTTTCCATGTCATTCACTTGTCACATTGATTCATCACACTCTCCTCTCATTTCCCCCCCTTCGGTTATGTCGTTGACATGCGAACGTGAAAAATAATAATTACACTGTAATAGCTTAATTGATATTTAAGGCCTGAGCAATGTGCGCTATATACAGTATGTGTGATTGTAATTACGCGTACGTGAGGCGCCAGCAAGGCGCAATAATCGCAGAAAAGATGTTGAGGATGCTGATAATTGACATATCCTGCAAAAAAATCAATCATAACATGGGGTATTCGGCTACTTGACAAATTGAACGTTTTATATTTTATCATATAAGGTAATGTAATATAGTATAGATAAGGTGTTACATGATTTTAATAGTTAAATACTCAATGATCAGTAAGAAGTCAGTCTTTTATACCCTTCGACCATTGAAAATGGTCAAAAATGGTATACTAACTTTGTGCAAATGTATGTAACAGGCAAAAGAAGGTGTGGGAGACCCCATAAAGTATACATATTCTTCCCAAGGATCTCTAGCCGAGTCGATTGAGCTTTGTTTATCTGTCTGTCTGTGTGAACACACAGATCTCAGCGATTAAAAAGCTAGAAGTACCTAATTTGGCATGAAGGTTGCTGTATGCTATACGTTGATCGACTTCGTTGCTTTAAATGTCCCTGAAAAAACATCATTTAATTTTTAATGTCGATATCTACGTATCCTCAAAATTTTAATTTGATCGGACAATAAATACAGAAGTTATTCAAGAAAGTATGATCATAACACTAGCGCCATCTGTTGAGAATAATTTGAAAGGATGCATTGTTAAATATATATTGTATAAATTTAATAATTTAAAGCGAAACATAGGTCGAAGGATATCTTAAAGTCGTGTTAGCTCGACTGTTGTTCTCATTTTATCAATATTAATTATTTTACTTACATTTCCACAAATTTGCTTGTTCTCTTCCGATATGTTGGAGCATATTGAGACTTTTTTTACGAAGTATTTTCAAGTCGATCAATTATTGATTTGACTGTTTGTTCCTTAAAATTTGATCTGGACTTCGACATAATCAAAAGCTCCTTTGGTTTGTTGAATAAATCAAATAGTATTGAGTTAGGAGTTAAAGCCTTGAAAGTCTGCGACTATTTAGAGTTGATATCATTATACTTTATAAATATAATACGATATTTAAATTAGTTTTATCTATTATAATTTATCTTTACCAAATTTTTGCTGGTTGAAGTATAATTAAATAATGATTCTTTAAATGATGTAAGAAATTTTAAACATGTAACATTTCAACTCTCTTCTTTATAGGATAGTTCCTCTTTAACAGCATACAGTAGTCACTCACAATATTTGCCATAAATCGTTGATAATATTTAATGTGATTTTGCCGGCATATTCCAATTGCAATTTGTCGTCATTATGAGAGCTTGGCAAGGCACTTGGTAAACTTTGACGCGATTCATTGTTGGCTTATTGGCAGTCGCCCGGCGAAAGTGTGGCAAGCAGAGCAGATGTAGTGATGGAGCGAGAGAGGAGAGAGAGAGAGGGAGACAGAGGGAGAGCGAGCGAGAGGAGATGCCTTTGCTGTGCTGTGCTCGTTAGCGTAGCTGCATTATAAATATGCCCGGTACATAATGCTAAAGTGCAGAGAATATTGCACATAATAATTTACGGGCAGAGGCGAATTGATTTATGACAAGTCACGTAGTTGTTGCAGCTAACGGTGGCAGAGGCGCAAAAGACTCCGCAACCCCCTCAGCACGAGGTACCTATAAAAGGCGACCATTAAAGCAATTCGTGCTTCTTAATTTGTGTTCTGAAGTTGTAGAGCGAGTGGGAGCGATGAGAAAGAGAGAAACAGCGAGTGAAGTGAGAAGAGGAGGAGTGTGAAGAAGCGAGGGGGGGGTGGGATGCTGGACTAAAAGTAATCAGCAACTGCTGCCTTTGACTAGATGACTGCAGTCCGCACGGCCCGAAGGCATTGCAGGTCCATCCATTAGCATAATCGATGGCACTTTGTTTGCTTCGGTTGCACAGCAACACAAACAACAACAGCAAGAAGAATAAAAGGAACAACAACAAGAATAATAAGCACAACCAGTTGGTAGTTTATCCCCTCCTACACCCTTCTTTACTTTCTCTTTCAGCTTGTTTTTGTTGCATTCATCTCATTGTTTTGTTCCTGTTCCATACAAAAGCATATCGCCCACAGTCCTCGTTCTTCATCACCATCTCTCTGCCTCTCTCTCTCTCTCTCTCTCTCTCTCCATTTCGCTCTGCCCCCAGGCTCTCCCCCTTTTCACTCTCCACCTCCCACTCCGCCCGAAGTAAACGAATTAATTAAGCATGTCACGAGCGTGAAATTTAAACAAAAGATTGTTTACCAGCACAAAGGCGCCGGCATGGGGTCCGCGCATGCGAGTGCACACTGTACCATGCACACACACATAACAAATGCAAACTGCAAGTTTAATTAAATTGCATTTCCGCGAGGGGTAGCAACGGGGGCAGGGGCAGGAAGCTGCAGCAGACTTGTGCAGGTGCATCCACAGTTAATATTGCAATTAACTGTTCCACTAAAGTTCATCTTTAATTGTTAGTTATTCGACGAGTAGCTAATTAACTCTGCCGCTGCCTTGAGGGGGTGCTCTCTTAACTAGCTTCGAAATACCCGAAACGGGTTTAAGTTTTTGACAACTTGAGTTTTCTTTAACTACGAAGAAATGGAAGAATGAGAATTACAGTTTATTTAGTTGCTAAACTTAGTTGCTTCAACTTAATTCTGTTTATTCCCTTCGACCATTGAAAATGGTCTAAAAAGGATTTACTAATTGTGCAAATGTCTGTCTGTTTGAACGCCAAGATCTCAGCTATTAAAAGAGCTAAAGACTCCAAGTTTGGCAAGAAGATTTATGTGAGCTGTCCACATATAAAGTTTATTTCAAATGTTGGTTGACACACCCACCGCCCCAGCAACTCAATAATAAAATATTTTAATTCGATTTGAAACCGATGTTTAAAAGATATAACTTTCAGATTTAGACCAATGCTTAGCTAACTATAATACGCACATATTCTCAAAATTTCAACTTTATCGGACGATAAACACTGAATTTATCTAACAAAATATGAGCATCACACTAACAAGAAATGCAGGCAGACGCGAAGCTCGAGCTTTATTTGATCTGTTAGTGTCATACAGTTCAGTATTCCTTACGACACTTCTACATAGGTCACAGAGTATCCTACTGTCAAGTCCCCCTAACAAATTAAATTGTGATGTTCTATTCTCTCTTAATCAATATGTTACATATAAAATGTTTAAAGTTCCCTCGTATTTTCTAAATATGCTTTCTTAATCAATAAATTAATATAATTTCCCTCGTATTTTCTAAATATATCCCCCTATCAGTAATTCAACTGTCAAAAGTATCTCTTGGTATGTTCTTTGTGAACCCGTGATAAAACTATAAAGTTGCGCATAATTAACATATCTGAAGCACAATGAAATGCATCATCATCGTCATTATTCTGGCACAGCATAGCGCAGTACAATCTCCGTCCGTTGTTCAACGTGTCCAGCCTGGTCAGCAGTTTTGGCCACGCTGAACTCGTCCTCCTTCCCCTTCTCTCTCTTGTCTTCTCTGACGTCACTTACCCGTCACTTGCTATGCAAATTTCGTGCTTTCCTTTTGCCACCCGCATAAAATATGTTCACTGACACTCACCCTCCGTCCCTCTGCCCCTCCCTCTCCCCTGGATGTGTCATATCAGCCTTACATGACAACGACACAATTTTAACTAAATTAATAATGCATAATTTAAATATATTTTTGGCCCACTGTAGCTGAGCCAGACAGTGCACTGCATTAACCCACATAGCCAGCCGGGCGGCAATTCATCTGATATAGTACAAACCATAAATGGGTATAAAGCCCTGGCATTTGAGACACGGCATTATAACTAGACGTCTCTGACATGGCAATTTGTAATTTCAGCATTTCCATCTGTGGCCAGCAAAAACTATCACATGCACATTAAGCGACATATTCAAATTTCAATTCAACAAATATTTAGTGAAGGCAGAACAACATTGCCTTGTTTAAATCATTTCAAGCGCACTAAACTGAAGGGTGAGAGAAACTTCTAGACATGTACATGTTCTGTAGGGGGGTTCAAAGGGAACTTTATAAGAGTGAAACAATATTTGAGACAAGTTTTGTCTGGCTGTTACATGATCTCTCATGAATATCTAATAAGACAACTCTAGCTGCAATAGAACTCAAGATCTAAAGAATAAACTTGAGATAAACAAAATCAGTCAAGATCTAAGCAAAAACTTTTAAATGAACATATGTTGTTTACATATAGAATTTTTGGGATAGTTTCCTCGTATATATTAAAACACTTTTCAACTCCTAGACTTTCTTTCTTTTCACTTCAGCATACCCTCTCTGTACCTCATCAATTGTGCACAGCATACTAATATCAATAATGAATAAATATCCTGTAAAAGAAATTTATGTTTTATTACCACAAAATACGCAGCAATTTCCATATAACACACATCCTGTACAATTTACAATGGTTTCTCTTTTTTTCGTGCATGAATCTCTAAATACAATTTATGCATTTAATTTTCATATGTAAAATGCTCTTTAAGGTGAAAAAGGTCGGAGTGGACATGCACACAAGTACTCACACCAGCATACAAACATACATAACATACCACACACACACCCACACACACACATACAGATATGCAGAGGGAAGTGCGGGCTGCTGCCGTTACATAAATTGTGGTCAATTGTGCCCCTTGTTGAGCCAACAAACGTGCAACGTACACGTGACCAGCAGCTGTTCTAATAATAAAAGGCAAAATATTGCAAGGATAATGGCAATATGTTAACTACGGAGATACACCCCAAGGACTTTTGAATAGAAACCACTTCGAATGGGGCACGCCTCTCCCACCTTCAAGCTAACAAGCCTCTTGTTGGACAACTTCAATTTGACTCCGTGATTGCTCAATTATTTTATACTCAAATTAAAGAAGAGTTCGTATAAAACCAGAAAGAAAGACTCTCTTCGGCATGCCGAAGGCTCTATACCCTTGCAGGTTCTTATATCCTCCGATCTTCCGAATACTAGTTATATATAATGGTGCGGAATTGAATGCGTATATTCAAAATTTAAAAATATATATTTGTAATCAATATTTTTAATTAATTTTAAATTTCTGATTTATTGCTAAATTTAATTTTAAAATTTGGAATTGGAAACTTTTAGTTATTTATTTTTTTTTATTTTTAATTTTAATTTAAAAAATAGAAATTAATTTTAATTTTAAGTCGACTGATTTAGTTGACGTTAAATAAATAAATAAATAAATAAATAAATAAATAAGTAAATAAATAAATAAATAAATAAAAAAATAAATAAATAAATAAATAAATAAATAAATAAATAATATGTCTCACTTTGATGGGAACTGTTTAGATCAGTTAATTCTACAATCAGATCTGGTCTTCACAAAAAAACCTGCATTACGGCCGATTATTCCTATGGCAGCTATATGTTATAGTTGTTCGATTCTTGTGAAATTTTATGTGCATGTTAAATATATAGAACAAGTCGGATGAAGTAAATTTGTTTGCAATATCTTAACAAATAACAAAAATCGGACGATAGTTTGTATGTCAGCAATACGATGTATCGCTCCGATCCGTGCAGTAATAAGAAGTTTCATTAAGAAAGCTCAAAAACCAATAGACTACGAGCCCCGACCACTATTAATTCGCACGGCCAATGTTTTTACGCATATGCAATGTTTAGCATACAATACCATATATGTGAAGATAATGCAGATAACACATACAAACATATATTTTTCTGAAAGATAATTTTATTCTCTATATGATAGAAAAAAAATTTTGTTGTTATTTAACGTACAACAACAACAGCATTTATTTACATACACTATTCTTATTATTGTTTACAAACGCTTGACCACTATTATTTCGTACGCTACAAACTTTACAGTCTATTTGGCTTAATATATACTTGGTAATATCACCCTTAGTAGTTGGCGTTGCAACAGGCGGACACATGGACAGAGCTAGTTCGAATCCTTTGTTCATGCTGATCCAGAACATATATAGTTAATGGGGTCGGAGATGTCTCTTAAGGTGCATTGCAAACTCCTGGCCAAAATTAATATACCCTCCGCAAGGGTATTAAATAAAGAATATAATACAATTAAAATTTGACATATCTCTTAAGAAGTTGTGATTATCAAGCAAATGATAATATAATCATTTTATCATTTCATAATTTCCCAACCTTCTCTAGTATTCTAATCCTTCTTATAACTTCAACACTTGCTAAGCTCATTAGCTTTTGTCAGACAGATTAAACCGAACAAACATTACGAATTTGGGTTACAATTTGATACGTAAACCTCAATAGGAAATTTGATTAAATTTAAATTATTTTCAGGCTGGAATTTTGAGCCTGTGGCACGTACGAGTAATTTCCTTTAGACTTGGAACCTTGAGTGCGAAGCGAGTTGATTTTCGATAATCTGATTTGATGTGATTTGAATTGAAATTGGAAATTAGAAGTGTAATTAAATAACGAGACTCGTTGCCTGATTAAATACAAGCTGAGAATTGGACAAAGGAAGTACAGGATGATAAGTGGCAAAGCTGCAAGTGTGTGCTGCTAAAGTACAGATGAATTGAAGACTAGAGGCAACTCAAGAGTCCCGTTGCCAAGCTGATGACAATGGCAGCTGTGCAGTTGACCAGTTGACCAGTTGGAGATCGGGACACATGAGTTGCTGGAGCGAGCGAGACACACGTTGATTTCTCACACGGATTGACAATTGAAATGCGAACCAAGTCAAATACACAGACGGCAGGCCAAGACAGACGAGTGTGTTGGTGTGTGTGGTGAGCTGTAAGTGGGTGTACGTGCGGGTGTGTGTGTGTGTGTGTGCGTGTCAGCTGGCAGCTTGGCAAGGACGTCAGCGCATAAATTTCATGTGCTTTGCTGTGGCAAACAGACAGCGCAAACAAACGGAGCAAACAAATAAAATGCCAGGACTAAGCGAAGGCACAAATAAGGTTCAAGGACATCAGCTTCAACGCCAGCAGCACCAGCACCAGCAGCAGCAGCAGCAGCAGCAGCATCAGCATGGGAAGCAGCCTCAGCTTTGACTCTGCTCTTGCCACATGCACAAATTGTGGTCAACACTTGCCAAGAACTGTGGCTGAGTGTGGCTCAGGCCTGTGCTAGTGTGTGTTTGCTTGCTTGTCTGCGTGTGTGTGTGTCTGTGTGTGTGTCTCATGTTGCAAAATTCATTAAAAATGAACTGATGCCATGGCCAACAAGGCCTCAAGCAGGCCGTAAGTCGCACATATCACGTATACGTCATGTTAAACACATCTAGTGCAACAGTCCCAGTTGTTTTTAAGCAATTTCAATGCATTTTCAAGGCGTCAAATTGGCACAGCAAATTCCTCGAAAGGCAAAGCGATTTAGCTTGCATTCCGCCATCTTTTGCATAGCATACTTTCTGGCGCATAGTTAAGGAATTGCCAATTGATGAAGCTCAAAGAGAACTATATATATTTCATATATTTAACAAGAACATTAGCCTTAATTTGGACAATCAATAAACACAAATTTCGCTTCTTAGAACTGCAGAGTATTCTTGGAGAATTAGACTGACTGCACAGTCTGTCAAACAGTTTCTACTTTCGCTCAATGTGTAATCAAATGTTTAATATTTTCGACCGACTGTCGCACAATTCGGTGTTCAAATGCTTCGCATAAATAAGGCAATAAATCAGTGAAACATAATACATCACCTGGCCGACCTGCAGACCCTCTGTCTGGCAACAAATTCCTTTGGCATACAAAAAGTAAATGCTGGAAAAATGAAAAGGGACTCGGATTTCATGCTGGATGCGTTCGTTCGGCTGGCTTTTCATGCTGCCTCATAAATTATGCGTGTTTTTCGTTTAAGTCATAAGAAAAATGACATATTTTCTCTTTCGTTTTGTCGCAGAGCGCGCGGGGCGTGGGGGGCGGGGTGTCGGTGTGTGGGTAAGCGGGTCCATTTTGGGCGGCATGCCAAGGTTTTGGCTTAGGCCAGAGGCCAATATTTTGCCACAGCGGGCTGCCCTTTTCTCCAGAGATTGACAGACACACTCATACACACACACACACACACACACACACTTATATATTTCTGCTAGCCATGTGTATAAGGTATATTTATGAGCAACGTATTTGCCTTTTGCCCGGGCAACGACAAAATTAATTAAACTTCAATTTGCCTTGTCAAAAGCTGATTAAATGCAATTTTCCCCTCGCTTCGCAGATAGATAAGGAAAGAGGAAGAGAGGGAGATGGAAAGCAAAGGTATAAGCAGACCTAGAAATGCCAGCAAGAACTTTGACAAAATTCTGAAGCATCCTCGAAATGAGGAAAACATATGAAAATCTGCTTAATTAAGGCGACCACAACTAAATCAGTTGGATAACTCTGAGTAAACTTGTTGCACTTCAGTGATATCAAATTCAATTATTGCTTAAAAATAACATTTATTCACTTGAGTAAACAATATCAACCGAGTCTTCCTGTTAGTTATTAATTTTCTCCTGCTTAGTTCTCTACGGAATTGATATTCAATCCTTTTAGTAAACTTTAATGTATTCCACTCATATTTAATGCAGAAAAAATACCTTATCATTTGAATTATTTTCAGTGCTTCTCTCTCTCTCTCTCTCTCTCTCTCTCTCTCTGTTTCTGTTTCTCCTCTTTCTGCTTCACTGCATCGCATATATTTATTGCCATTTGCGAGTTTTGCTGCAGATAAATGCAACATTTTTAATGCAAAAACAGAGTACACACCTTAAAAACGGCAAAAACGCTAACGGCTATGGCTCTCAAGCACTCACACTGCCACACACACACACATGCATATGAGCACACAGTCACACACAGTCGGACACACACACGCACTATTTACCAACAATTTTCTTTTTGAGCACAAACAAAAAAGAGAAGCAAATAAAGAAATGAACCAAAAAGGAGCAGAAAATGCTTGCGTTTTGTTCCACCAAAGTTTGTTTTCGCTTGAGATAACCGTTTTGTTTACTTTACTATACCCTCTATAGAATGCACATGGGAGCAGGTAGACAACACTATTGTAATATTTTGAAATATACTAAGAGACCTACAGGCATGTCCTGCAGATTCATATGTTCTTCAATTATTCTGTTATTAAGCGAGTACGCTCTTTATAGGGTATTTCATATGCAACTTTTAAGCAGTTATTGCTATTTTTATGCATTTTAAGCAGCATTTGGGAGCACAGCAGACAATCATTTTGAAGGCTTACAAGTGGAACAAAAGAAGAGAAGCCCGTAAACCTGCTACTTGAATACACATATCAAGAATAGACACACAATAAGCTACCTCCCTGCCTCCCTGCCTCCCTCTCCCCATCACCCCATCACCCCAAGCACTTTCCAGCACTTTTCTTAGCAAACTTGGAGTACCTCATGCTGCTCCTCCTGATCCTCCTGCCGCTGCTGATGCTGCTCCTGCGACGCCATTTATTCTTATTTCGTTTTCAAGAATATGAAAAAAGTAAGTTTAAGTGGAGGCGACTCTGCGTTCGACTAGCAGATACGCTCTAGACAGGCTGTAGATATGGTGAGAGTATTGCAGGGTTTTGGAACTAGAAGCTGACTAGTTCATCGTTCTCTTTCCCTCTCCCTCTGTCTCACTCTCTCTCTGCCTTGCTAGTTCTCGCTTGTTGTTCCCTACAGGGTATCTGCTTGTCTAGTCAGCCCAACTTGCCTGTTTGTCTCTCGTTTCAGTCAGAGAATATTAAAAATTTGCGAAACATTATGGGCAACTTTAAGTTCACTTATTATGCCCAGATCCTGCCTACCTCCCCTTCCCTCTCCTGCTCATACATAGTAGTCCTGTCCAATTGCAAGTTCTTCCCTCTACCCCCCTTCCACCTACCTTCCCCCTGTGCTGTGCTCTCTTCACAGTCTGCTTGGCACTTGAACGCATTTGCTCACTTGCTGCCTGCCTGCCTGCCTGCCTGCCCTGGCAAGTGAATGCAGCATCCCATGCCAAGAAGGCATTTCTATTGCTCTGCCCGATGTCACTGACCCATTTTCGCTCAGTGCATGTGTGCTCTATGTGTGTGTGTGTGTGTGTGTGTGTCTGTGTGTGTCCTGTGTGTTACATTTAACGACTTTCGAGTTCAAATTGTACAAAATTTACGATGGGCGCGCATTTTCACACCAGCGAATGCGAGGGGTCTTTTCCGAGGGTCCTTGCTGGGGTTTCCTTTTTTCGGGGGTGCCCCATTTGGAGGCCGCGAGCAGCCGCAGAGCTGTTGCCACTGGCACTGCCTGCCGTTAATTGAGGCGCAAAGCGGCGCAACGAGTGCGACGCAAACATTGTGTGCAATTGCCTGGCGTGCTTTTAATTCAATTGGACACCAGTGAAAATAACGACAACAACAACAACAACAACTACAACAACTTGCAGCAACGCGAGCATTTCGGTGGCATAATTAATTTTCAGATATATCGTGCAACCATAATTTGCATTTACGAGTTGCATTTCACATGTTTTTCCACGTTGTAATCACTTTAAATGCTGCTCAAATCGGTTGAACTGCGACTATATATATATACACACGATATAGACAGTGTATAACAGTGAATTTGGGACGGGATTTTAATATGTATCAACTCGTTTGGCAATCGCATTACACTTTGTACAAACTGACAGCGCGTGTAGCTAAAATTTGTTTGGACAAAACACGTTTGAGAATTACCGAGAGAGGCGGTAGTGTTGCAACCTGTGCATGACATGGCATATTACATGATTTTCAAGATCAAAATCATTGGGAGTTTTTCAAAGCCACGTGGGCTTGAAGAGGGGAGTAAGGAGGGATATTCCAAGGGGTATTTAGAGGGGATCAGAGCAGGCAGTAAAGAGCGGTATTCCAAGAGATATTAAGGGGGTATTAAGTGGGTTATTAAGAGTAGCTTTTCAGATGGGATTTTCAACACTTCACCTTGCACCTTGGTGCACTTAAGGGGGCACTTTGTGTGCCTCGCTTCATATGTTGTCGTATCAAATTGTTGCCCAAAACAATCCAATCAGTTGGAAAAATATGCTTACCTCATGAGTGAGACCCTTCAAGTTCATTGCGATCAGATAACTAAGATTGCAACGTCAAGTGCAACTGCAACTGCAACTGCAACTGAGGAGCTTCCTCAGCTTGGGCTATTAGCGAGTGCTTTAACTGTTTGCAGACCTTTTGCTTGCAGTTTAACAGTCTTTGGTTCCTTGGCACACTTCGGTGACGTTTTGCACAATCGCAGCTCAAGGTCGCCCGCCAAGCTCGCCAAGCTGACGATGATGATGTTAATACTACGTAAATAGCATTTTCTGTAAATCAAATGCAACAACAACAACAACAACATCAGCAGCAGCAGCAGCAATAGCAGCGAAAAAGTCAACAAACATCTATGAAAATAAAAACTGGCCAAGTGAGGCGACTCTTGATATGGTTGCAACGAGTGGGGCGAGTTGCATAATTCGCGCGTGCAAACACGATTTGCAGTCGACGTCGCATCATTCCAAAGCCGACAACGGCATCTGCCCGCGTTGCTCTTCTCGCCTCTTCCCCCCTCTTGCCTTGTGCCGCATCCCCCTCGGCGTGTCGTGTATATTGCATGTGCCACACATCGTCAAATATTCGTGCGGCGCATAAATCTTTTCGAGTGTGGCGCAAAATATTTTAACTCTTGTCGGGCTGAGCTTAAATATGAAATGCAAACGAAAACAGTTACAACAGCAACAACACAAGCAGGCAGCAGCAACATCGTCAGGCACAGCTACAACACCCAACGACAACCACTGACAATCAACAACAACCAGTGCAACAGCAGCAACGACAACAACAACAACAACAACAACTGCTGTCATTCAATTGCCGCTGCGCTTCAGTCGACAATGACAGCAAACGACAACAACAACAACAACAACAGCACGGCAGCAACAGCAAAAAAGAACAGCAGCAACAACAATTTCGCTTCCGTTTTTCAAACATAATTGTTGCACGTTATACCCTGTGATCACTGAATGTAACTAAGTAGTAGCTGCAATGGTAGTTATTACAGATACAATAAAACAGTTTTATATTTCCTTTCTTTCCCTATATTTCCTTATATATATCCCTATCATCTCCAAAATATTTCGAGTTACCTATATGAACTTTAGTTTGGAAAATCTTGAAATCCTTTCACCTGCAAATTTTGTATGATATTTGTAATAACACAGCTTCAAGGAAACTGGGGATAATGTCTATAAAAGTTTATGACCTATTTGATCTATGTCCAATAAATGCATGATACTTAACAGTTCTTCACTATCATTAACTACCAACTAATATGCCATCAACATATCGTAAAGTTTCCCACTTGGAAATATTACTAGCTATAAAAACAAACACGCCTGTCCAATAATACTACTGGCTATAAACATAAATAAGGATTAAAAGACCAACGAAAAAATTTAACGCCTTTATTAAAATATTTTGACTCACTTTTTTGAACTTTCTCTCGCAGAATCCTTAAATGGAAACTTGAGAATGCCTCAAAAACATTTTCTTCATAAATATTGTACTTACTACTACGAACTACAACTATATCGGGTATCTGCAGAGCGAATACCATCCATCAGTGTGGCCTTTTTCAATTACTTTTGGTTTGCGATGATAATTAAATTTATCGTCTCTCGCTGAGGGGTTCGTTAAAGTTGCACAGCACAAGGAGTCGACTTTGCCTCAGGTTCGAAATAAAAGTTCAACTATATCGATTGGTTTTTATGTGTACTTAGAATCGCTTTAATTGCAACCTTTAAGATGGACAAACATACAATGAATGTCATCATAAAGTCAGATATTGAATTTCATAGCCACAAACTGACTGCACGTTGACCCACATCAAGGGGGGCAAAATTAAATTACAGCTTGCCTAGCTGGAAAATAAAAAGATTCTCATTAAAAATATATGCTATACTAGACCGACACGGGGTTTGCCTCATCCCATCTCATCTGCTTCATTTTGCCAATTGTTGTTGTTTGCTGACATTTCCGAGGAAATAGCGGAACTTGTTGTCTTCCAGCTGAACTTTAGCAAATCCAATAAGCACTCTAAAACCAAAAAGCCAAACAACGAAAGAGAATTTTGTGCTTTTATTTCACCTTTGGGCTCGCGTTATGGGCTCTACAAATCCGTCGGGTCCACAGCGGAAAGAAAAATATAAATAGAAAGATGTACACGAAGATGAAGAGAAAACAGAATTATGAGACAAAGGTCAATTGCAGTGAGCGTTGGAGGAATACCAGACGTCTGCTTTAAATTGGGTGAAAATTTCCAATAATTTAAAATAAATTCAAATTTGCAGAGATTGCGGTCGATTGAATGCGATTCAATTACCGTTACAAAGCCAAAGACATTGCGAACTCGACTCAACTCAAGTCGACCCGGTCAAATCGCGCCGCATTTGTCAAACAATTAAATTGCAATTTTCGCAATCGCCAATAAACCATTAAAATCCATTCAGGCGTCATAATGAGGGGGCGCCTTTCAAGTAGGTCCCCCCTTGCCTCCCCTCGTCGCCCTTGGTGACTGCAAAATACCTTATGATTGATGAGTGAAGCTGAGACAGAGAGTTATGATAATGCTGTCTTTATGATTTTAATGAGTTACAAATGAAAGTGAATCTGAGTGTGTGAGTGTGAATACACTCGAGTTGGTCAACTCGCTTAAGAAAGATAGAGAGAGGGAGAGAGAGAAGTATGAGTAACTGCGAGTTATGAATGGGAGCACGCATAACATTTGCTTAAGGGGAGTCTAAAAATAGCCCCCACTTGAAAGAGGCATAAAAGCGTTGTAGTAATAAAGATAAATAAAGTTGTAGTAGTAGTAGTAGCTGTTGTTGTTGTTGAATATTTGTAACTGAATGAGTGTGAGTCCATTAATAATTTGTTTTCGCATACGATTTCGAGTATTACAGGCATTCCCATTTGGGCAACTCATTTTGGTAAATTTGCATACGCATTTCCCAATGAATATTCATGAATATTTATTCGTATTCGCATTCGCATGTGCTAAATAATATTTGTGTAAGCACATTATGTAAATCATTTCATTCGATATTAATTTCCCCAATATTTATGCAATTATTTAATTGAATTCTTGCTCATAGAGAAAAACGAGAGAGAGTTGGAAATATGAAAATGTGAGGAAATTCCGGTAGATCATTGACTCTCGGCAGGTTCGTTTACCTGTAGATGGGTTCGAATTGAGAGAACTGTGTAGAAATTACAACAGCTAATGCAGTCTAGCTATATTTAGCCATATTTGCATAATTCCCCTATCAAAATGCCCACGTAATGCAATCGACGATCGTGTTACTTGGAACTTATCTTTAATGTTTCCACTGAGATTTTTCTCTCGTTTGTCTAACTTAAGTTGAACATTAAAGAAATTTTCTCCTCCGAGTCGGAGAATTCAATAAGCATTCTGTCGAATTTGTGTCCAAATATTATCGGCACAAAACTGGTCCAAGGAACACTCTCGTTCTCATTGCCACTTCACCTCATTCTCAATTCTCTTGCTCGTTCTCTTCTTCTTGTGCTCATTTTCATGCTGGTTCCGTAAATTCATTAGATATTCCGGCGACAGCATACAAATTGTGTTCCAATGACTTTTTCTGTGTTCTTCTCTTCTTTTCTATTTTTGTTGGCTTTTGGCTTTGGTCATTTAGTTGCCGACTTTGTATTGTATTTTCCGAGTCGATGAACCACAAGAGACGATAGACCAATCTCCCAACGACATCCCCTCACCCCGCTCCCGATACACTTGTTCGATTTGGTCGTGTGCCGAATTCGATATGATTTTTGCGACTATGCATTTGTTGTTGCACTTGTTGATGTTGCTAATTCCTCTTTGTGGCATGCAGCAGCAGCATGCAGCAGGTAACAAGAGCTGCAGCTGCAGTGCCGCAGCTAATGGAGTAATTACCCAGCACCAACAACAACAGCATAACGAAACTGTGGCAGAACGCTCTTCACGAGAAATGGGTGAATGGGTGAACGGTTGAATGCCGTCGCACAGTTCCCTAACTCCAGCAACTACATATACTCCTCCTCTCCTCCATTTCGTCTGCTCCCCTTTCACACAGTCGCAGCTGGCAAAGTGAGTGGGCTGCCGGCGCGATTGTTGTTGCCTCTCGCTGCTATTGTTGTGGTTATGTTTATTGTGCTCTTGCAGTCTGAGGTATGCCCGATTTGCGATGCTGTTTGACATGGCTATGGGGGATTGATTAAGAGTTGATTAGTAACTATACGTGATGCATAGACTTTCATATAAGTATGGTATTTTCGCTATTACTTTTATTTTAAAATATCCTAGTGCTTAGCTTAACCGAATGCCTTTCCTCCTCTCTTTCGTGTTGCTCAACACTACAACTATCTTTAGAGTTATTGGTATCGTTATCGATAGCTTCAGCTCCTTAACTTACGAGGGTCAACTATGGTCACACTGACATATCAAATAAATCAAAACATTCACAAATAGTACATTTGGAATTTACACTTAACATAGATTACACGTTTTCATAGGGTATGCGTAATTCGTCTTGCTCACTTTAATTTTCCACTGCATTGTTTGTCTGTCGTCGCGTCTTTTGGCATGAGCCAAGCGTTGAAGCGCCGCAAGTAGCCGCTAAGCTGACTGTGTGTGTTCTGCTCCCTTCCCTTCTCTTCTCTTCACGTCTCTTCTTACCACTTCCTTCTCCTCTCCTGCTTCATGTAGTGCCATCAAGCGGCGTAACGCTCGAGTAAAGCGGCGAATTATAATGCGAAACTCTTTGGCCAGCCGGGCATATCAACAGTTGGCTGCTGCCGTTGGCTGTGAGTGTGTGCGAGAGGGGGTGTAAGGAAAGGGGGCAGTGGCGTAAAACATAACTCTTGATTTGTGAGGAATGTCTTCAGCACTGCCGTCATTTGATTTCGCTCTGCATGCGTTTTATAACCAAGGAGGCGTAGGCGGGTGAGCAAGAGAGCAAAGAGAGAGGAAAAATGGGATGGGAGAGACAAGAGAAGGTAGGAGAGTGTCTGGTGAAGGCAGTCAGCAGTGAGAGACAGCGCCTTTCTCGCCTGTCTATGCCATTGTCTTGCCCCGGCTCCATTGTCTAGCAGGGCATATAATACAGCCCAAGTTGCCCCCGTTCCCCTCAACTGATACCCTACACCATACCCTATAATATTCCCTACCATCTGCTTGTATTAATAACTGTATTGCCAAAAGCAGCGGGCACAATTCAATTGCTTAATTAAAATCAATTCCCAGCGACATTTTGAATTAATAATGCAAAAGTCGGAAACGGGATGAAAATTTTACACTGACCATGGGGAACTGTCGCGCCTCTCTCTCACTCTCTTTCTCCCTCTCGTCGCTGTTTCTCCCTCTTTATCGCTCGCTAATGTGGGGAAAATAAATGCGTAATTGATTTTCACTGCCGGCGAGTGGAAAATCTTTTTTTTTAGCCTGGCTGACCAACGTGATTATTCTAGTTACTGTTTACATATTTATCATATTTATTTTGTTGTTATTTGTTGCTTTTTTCATTGTAATTTATTTAATGAATTTAATTTGTCACATTTGCTCTGCATGTGCGCAATTACAGCTGATTGAATCGCCTCGCCACGAGTGTTAAACATGTCCGTGTGTGTCTGCGCCTGTGTGTGTGTGTGTGTGCGATGGATTTGAATGGCCTTTTCATTGTCAGTTGGCTGTGCAGCAACCCTTGAACATTTAATGACCTCTTCCCGGTTTAGTGCCAATCTTAATCACATTGAGTTGGTCAGCAAGGCAAAAAGGTGCATAAAAATAAATGCTCGAAACAACAAAAAAAAAAAATCCAGAACGAAGTGCAAACTTTGCTACCGAAAGCTTGATACCCTTGCAAATTCTTATCTCTTTCGCTCGTTCTTATACTGGTTATGTATATTGGTAAAGTATTGAATAATATTGTATGTATTCAGTGGCAGTTGCACTAACTTTAAATCTTTATTTTTAACTGATTGTTCCAATTTAAACATATAGAGTATAGATGCCGGTTATTAATAAAATGCAAACAGAGTACGATGGTTACGATATAACTTTGATTTTCACTCATAAGCTAAGTTATTTCGAAATATAATACGGGTTTTCATACAAAAAACCTTATTACGACCAATTATTCCTATGGCAGCTATATGTTATAGTTGTGCAATTTTGATGATATCATATATGCATATTATTTAAGAGAAAAGAGACCGATACAGTTAATTTTGTTACAATACATTGACTAATTACAAAAATCGTCCGATAGGCTGTGTGGCAGATACACGATATATATTCCAATTCGGTTAGTTCCGAACTATATACTGCGTGCAGCAGTAACATAAGAAGCATGTGTGACAAGTTTCATCAAGATAACCCTACAACTAAGACTATTTGCGTATCAACAGACAGACGGACGGATTGATGCTGAATCAGAATATATAGATTTTATGTGGTTGGAGATGTCTCCTGCTTAATTGCAAACTTCTGGCCTAAATTAATATACCCTCTAGAAGGGTATAAAAACCCATGTAAGAAGCGCAACAGCTCAACTCACTGTCAATACATGTGCGTGGGTGTGTGTGTGTGTGTCACGGCAATACTGCGCTGCTGTTCTTGCATTTGCTAAAGTTCTTGTGTGGGCGACAGTCCACTCTTCTACAGTATAAGCAACTGCTTGAGCGAGCGTATTAGAGTTGTACTGGCTTGGGTTGCGTTCGCTGTAGTAGAGTTCGATGTGGTGCGACACAACTTGTTCGATGTTGTCCGTGGCGTGTTTGTTTTGTGTGTGGAAATTGCTTTGAAAGTTTGTTGAAATTTTAATGCAATTTCAAAAGAAAACTTAAAGTAGCATTTAGATCAATTTATTGTTGCAAGTAAAGAAAACCTTTGAAATATAAGAGTGTTAGCAAGCAAGCAGTTTACCCACAGTGCCTGCTAGACATTTACTTACAAACTGCCGCGTCCGGCAACAGATTGGCAATTAAAATACTTAAAGTACAAAATAAAAGTGGGTTAAAAGCAAAGAGAAGTAGTTTTTAGGCTCTTTAGATTTGTAATTTATTAAGAAAGCGTTGCAGGAATATTTTACAGACTTCAGCAAAAACTTTCTGCCTTCCTGCCACATTCTGTTCCCATTCCGCAAGTGGCAACATTTTGTTAATACTCGAAATCTATTAGGTTTTCTTTTCAATGCGTTGCCCACTCGCTTAGTCGATGAGCAGCTAAGCTGCAATTAGTGTGGCAGAGTGGAAGCAACTTGAAGGTGCTAAGCAGGTTGCAGCAGCAGCAGCAGCAGCATCTTAGGCAGCAACGGAGGCAACTGTGGAGGCAATGGAAGCTGCTTACAAGAGGTTGCCAAGCTGGGAAACGCTCTCGAACAATATACGGAAAATGCACAATTCGATGCACACTCGACACTGCCAAGATGCAACAACTGGTGGCATGCGGCAATGTGTTTGTGTGCCACAAACGTTCAAATAATTAAAGCTCGTGCAATGTGAAGAGGAGCGAGACCGGCTAATTGGTTTTGCATGAGTTCGTAAGGGGGCACTGCAACAGGATGGTGGGGAGGGGGAGGGGAAGGGGCAAGCAGAGTACAGTTGCTACAGGGAGCTTGTCGAAGAGGAAACTTCACAAATTCGCAACACAAATCGAGTTGCCAATTTGTTAGAGCAATTATGTTAACAACGCTAACAAACAAATTCAACAACAAAATTTTTACATGTGCCAACAACAAACATAAAGGTGGCACGTGGTCGCGCGTAAATCTGGCAGCAAAGGTGCCAACTGTTGACCTGCATATTTAAATATTAAATAAGTTTCATTTAAGTATGTTAAATGATTTCGAAGCACATTTAAAGACACTCCAAGCTATTTTGACACAGTTAACTAACTCAAAAGCAACTTGGAAGGATTTCCCTTATCACACTGCATACAAGCACCGCCCCTTTCCCCACCCCAACCCTATCAAATAGCATTTCAGGCCACACTCAACTCAGATATCAGATATATTATCTGATGACAGTGCACGTTGCAGTTTTTCATTCGAAAACTATTTCGGGAAAATCACTCAAAAGTTTTCAGCAGCGATTTACGAGTATCTGCAAATGGCGCCAACTAGTGTCAAAGACTTCAGTTACAATTTCAACTCCTACAACTACTCCTTCTTCCCTCCCCCCTCTCCAACACACACACGCACACACAGAGGGACAGACACAAAGAGCGAGGACGTTTATCCTTGCTCGGCACAATCTCAAAGCTGGCAGCAGAGCAGCATCGCCAGCATCAGCAGCATCGCCAGCATAAAATGTTTGCAACTGTAGCTGCGTTTTATTATTTATGTAAATGTGTATCTCACAGATACGCACACGCACGCACTTATACTCGTAGATGTATGTATCTATAAAAATGTGCAAGCCATAAGTAACTTTTGGCCATATTTTACAATTTATTGTGCCTGTCAATTGCCAGCAGGCAGGCAGGCAGTAGGGCAGGAGGGGGGGAGTGTAAGGGGGGTAAGGGGGGCATATAGTATAAATATGTTATATATGGCATACATATCGTAGAACTTATGCGATCTGCTGCAAGCAAATTTATTCTGCTGAAAATATTGCATTTTGATTTCACTTCACAGTGCCAAAAAATAAACAGAGGAAAAAGTTGATGCCTGTGAACACACAGATAGTATAATAAATATCCACAGAGCGAAAGAGTTTGCTGCTCAGATTGGCAAAAGACAAAGGCGACATATGCCAAGTGGGGCGTGGCAACTGCAAGGTATCCTGAGTGAGTACAACGAGGTAGATCTGAATGCGTAACAAACTTTTTCTGCCTGTGGTTAAATTAAATACATCACTCTAGTCTTCGTTAAAGGTACTTTAATATTAAGCATATTTATGTTATGTAACATGAACAAACTTATCCTTTATTATCAAATTACTTAAGATATTATATTTCTCCTATTATATCTCTATTTTCATTATTAGTTGTGTGAATATGTATACCTTTTTTTGTAAAATTATATTCACTATGATGCAGGTTGGCAACCCTAGTTGTTGAGGAAAGTTGGCAATCTTGCGAACTAGAGAGTGTTGCCAGAAGAGAGAAGAAAAAGAGAGTCGTAGTCGGTCGCCGTGCGAATAAAGTTGATCGATATTAAGTTCTCAAAAACACAGAAGTTGAACGCCGAATTGATTTGAACTATTATAATAAATTCTTTTTCATACTTACACCTATATTCACATATGTTTCTTACTCTGATCTTCTCTCTCGTTGTTCCATTTTTCTTCAATATTTAAGATATTAAATATAACTTAAAGAGATAAATATTAAAGACAAAATAAACTATTCTTAGCTTTACCTACCACGCGTATTAAACATTTTCAAAGACATCTTAAAGGTCTGTTGAAAATCAAATACATTTACTTTATTCAAAATAATTAAAAAAGCTGTAAAAGTTGCCCGATATTAAGCTCTCAAAAACACTAAAGTTGTAACGCCTTTTTTGTAATTAATTAACTTACTGAATTGATTTGAACTATTATACTAAATTATTTTTCATAATAACCTTACATGTATTGTACATATCATATATACTCGTATGTTTCTTACTCTGAACTTTCAAATTGCTGTTTATACGAAACTCAATTCATGTATTCTTTTTTACACACGAATTATGGAGTCAACCTCAGTATACGAAATGGTGCAGAGCAGCCAACTTCACTCTAACATGCATTGAATCGTATGCTTATATCAATTCAATCAGCCACAATGCATAAAGGTGTGCACAAGCAAACAACCTTACTCTGTATACATTAGGCATTATCTTCTTATACCATTTCATGACAATTTCATACTATTTTCAAAGTATGGACTGAAGAACTTATGTCGTACATACGAGGTGTGTTCAAAAAGGTGACTCTGTATTTTTAAGAAAAAATATTTATTTATTTATCAATATTTATGTTGTTCCCTTCAAAGTAATGCCCCTCAGATACAATACACTTATGCCAACGGTTTTTACCAATCCTCAAAGCACTTCTCATAAGCACTTTTCGGTATAGCCTCGAGCTCTTTCAGCGATGCAGTCTTTATCTCCTCAATCATTGCAAATCTCAGTCCCTTCATAGGTCTTTTTAGTTTTGGGAATAAGAAAAAGTCACATGGGGCCAAATCCGGTGAATATGGTGGCATGATTGTGGTGTTGTTTTTGGCCAAAAATCTCTCACAAGCAAAGATGAGTGAGCCGGGTCATTATCGTGATGCAAAAGCCATGAATTGTTTTTACACAATTCTGGACGTTTTCTTCGTATTACTTCTCGCAAACGGCGCATAACTTCAAGATAATACTGTTTATTGACCGTAAGACCATATGGTAAGAACTCCTGATGCACCACGCCATGGTAATCGAAGAAAACAGTGAGCAAAACTTTGACATTTGATCGAACTTTGCGTGCTTTTTTCGGTCTCTTTCGGCTCACCTGGGCTCTTCCATTGGGACGATTGGGCTTTGGTTTCGATATCATAACCATATACACATAATTCGTCACCAGTTATGACCCTTTTGAGTAAATCTGGGTCATCGTTGACGTCATTCAACAGCTCTTGAGCGATGCTCATGCGACGGTTCTTTTGGTCAAAATTTAACAAAAAATCGCCGAACACGCAAAACACTTATAACCTTTACGCCTCTCACAAAACGTTGTAATATTTACTGTTCTTTAAAATTCTTAAATATTCTCTCACGTTGTTCCATTTTTCTTCAATATTGTAGATATTAAATATTACTTATAAAGATAAATATTAAAGACAAAAGGAACTATTCTTAGCTTTACTTACCACGCGTATTAAACATTTTCAAAGACAAAGTCTATTCTAATAATCTAATACTTTACTCAAAATAATTAAATATATCCTCATCATAAGCCATAATAATGAAATAATAATAAAATATCTCAAAAATTCCATAATCAATAGTGAAATATCTTTCAACTTGAATGAAATAACTTAAAATTTGATTGATTTCATTTAATTAAATCCATTTTCAAATTCTAAGCGATTTCATTCTCATACCGACTGTGGTAAATTGGTGTAGACAAAAATGTTTTCATTAAAGATTTTCGGGTCTTTGGTTTTCACAGTCTGTTGCCTGCGGCATGACAGTGGGAAAAGTCTTGGAGGGAAAACTGGATTAATTGAAAGTCGCTGTACATTAATGCGATACAAAATCGATAATCGGTATTAATTTATAATTGATACCAAATGGCCTCCAACGTTTTAGTTACTTTTGTTGTAGACGTGTGTGGCATGAGCCGAGAAGGTTCAGTCCCCATTACTCTGAGACTACTCGTCTTACTCGAAGCGAATGTGGCCAACTCATGTGCAGCTTTTGCCGGCAAGTGGCCTTTTGACTTTGGGCCATTAACATAAACTTGACACGCTGCCATCGTCTTCGTCTTCATCGTCACCGTCGTCGTCGTTGGCGACGCCTCTTGACGTCTTGTCAGCCCGTTAACAGTTACCACAGTTGGCCACTTGTGGTAGCATTGGTTATGGATATGGGATACGCTGTACGTGAGCAGTGTCAGACTCACCTGGGCCTGCGAGACATTACTTTGCAGATTTATGATTAGTCACGATTTCGAGAGAGCTAAACGATTTTGCCAAAAGGTTTAACAATTGCCACTCTTTTTTACACTCGCCTCGTTTCTCATTTTTATGGCACTGCCAGATCATTTGGGCAAAACGAAGTTGTCGCTCATCGGCAGCCAATTAAGCGGCGACTTGATGGACTTACAAGGCGTGCCACGTCGGGCACCCTCCCACAAAGACCTACTGTGCAAGTGCAACTGCTATCGCGGCAACTGGAAGCCGCAACTGCCACGGCAAGTGCCACAAAACCGCAAAACAATTTACGAACGAGCCTTGAAAATCGTCTGTCTGCCACTTCAGTTGCAGCTTTTACGCTCGGTTTTTACCCTGTAGATGTGAGAGGGAAATTGAGTACTATGCTGGAAAGGGAAAGGTAGTCTCTTTAGGTAGGGAAACTCTTCATTACCACATGCTGAAATGGAATAATTGTCTTTATTCTATGCGGAAGAAGGAGACGAAAGATCCGCTGAAGTTCAATAAGAAAGCCGAACTGCTTTTATCTAATTTGGAAATTCTTAGGCACTGCTTAAAGATCAACTCTCAGTTCTTTACTGGAGGATACCCTGCATAATAAGATTAATAATAAATAAAGTTCACATTTGAAATATACCAAGAAATATGTTTCGTTTGCTTGATACTCACTTCCTTTCTTCCTCAGCAATAAACTCGTTGCAAACATCTAAAATATTTGCATGTACCTATATCTGGGTCAAGATTTGGATTAGCATTCGCATTGAAGCCTATCATTTATCCGAAATGTTTCGCTAAAAAGCGACGATATGTTTCATTAAGTAGTCAACATCGATCATCAGTATTCATCGCTAAACTTACTTGGTGATCGTAGACAGCTTCGTCTCTTCAGTGCTAGTTTGGTTGGGAATTCTAGCAGCTAGTGAAATATACTTGTATGTATATTCAAGACCGCTCCTTGTCTTTTGATAAGTTCTGTTGATGTTTTGGCAGAGCATTTAGGCTGCTTGATAAGCTTCAGTGAGAATTCTAACTGAAATAATGACCACAAAGATACTTATATTACATAAATAGGTCGTTCAACCATTTACATAATTTGTATATTATTTACAGGGTATCTCCAGGTCGATTAACACGAAGTGCCTGTTATTATTTTTTCCACAATTGTTGGAGTTTTCCGTATGCCTTGCAATTTGCAAGCGAATGTATTTTCATTTTTCCTGCGCCACTTCACATAATTTCAATGAACCGCATCTCCGTTTGGCTTATCCCTCCTCCTCCCCTCTCCCTATCATCCGTCTCTCACTCCCACTCACTATGTCCTATAAATATATGTGCATCCCTTTCGTTTTACCCATTTCCGTTTCGTCGTTTTCAGCTTTGGCCTGACAATGCCGCAGACATTGCTCGATGAGTTCTTATTGTCGTTGTTGCTGCTGCTGTTGTTGCTGCTGCTGCTGTTGTTGTTGTTCTTTCTGTTGCTCGTAGTTTGCGGCTTTTGCCATGCTCAATGCCAATCTCAGTGCGCCACACAAACCACATGACTGGCTGCCTCACACCCACCCCGCTCCCGGCTGCGCCTTCTCCCACGTAATGCAAAAATCGCAACAATTCAGGCGCAACTCGACGAGATACGCGTGTTTCGCGCTCATCAGACAGCTCATCCCACCTCTCCTGCCACGCCCCGCCTGCGCCCACTGCTATTCCCGAAAGGAGTAAGACTAGAGCGCTGAAAAAACCAGCACATATACACGAGTTACCCCCGAGATTGAATGCGGTTTGTGCACCATGCAAAACTGAACCCCAAATAAAAGGGAAAGAGTCTTTGGTAAATTGAGGTTAGGTTAAATTGAAAGTAGTTGTTGTATTCGAGATTTGGGGAGCCCTGAGTAAAATATGCAAATATCTTAAAGCCAAGTATAACATTGGAACTTGAATGGTATCTGAAATACAAGATAATCTAATGAGGAACTTTTTACTCTGTCAAAAATAAATACATTCATTGAGACATTAAATTTGTCACTAAAAACTACTTAATTAATTATGATTATTATTATTATTAGTAGTAGTAATAAAAGGAAGTCTTCCACAGAAGTAGAGGAATAGCTGACATGCGACCAGAGTCGGGTATTTGGACCTTTTCTTCCTTTAGTTTGTATATTTATTGCATATATCATTAAACTTGAATGTCAAAAATATAAATAAATACCTCTATTCAGGCATTAAATGTGCCACTAAAAACTAGTTTAATTAATTATGATTATTATTATTAGTAAAAAAAGGCTTTTACAGAAGGAGAGTCAGTCTTTTGGACCTTTTCTTTCTTTAGTTTGTCTGTTTATTGCATATATCAAGGAAACTGGAATGATATCGCGTGAGAGTTCTATGAGATACAAGAGAATCTAATCAGAAACTCTTTACTCTGTCAAAAATAAATATAGTACATGCATTGAGGCATTGAATGTGCCACTAAAAACTACTTTAATGAGTTATGATTATTATTATTATTATTAGTAAAAGGAAGTCTTCCACAGAAGGAGGGGGAATGCGGATATGCGACCAGAGTCGGTCATTTGGACCTTTTCTTTCTTTAATTTGTTTATTTATTGAAACTCAAATAATATCGCGTGAGATTTGTATGAGATACAAGAGAATCTAATGAGGAACTCTTTACTCTGTCAAAAATATTAATAAATACATCCGTTGAGGCATTAAATGTGCCACTAAAATTATTATTATTACGAGTATTATTATAAGTAGTAAAAGGAAGTCTTCTACAAAAGTAGAGGAATAGCTGACATACGACCAGAGTCGGGTATTTGGACCTTTTCATCCTTTAGTTTATCTGTTCTTTGCATATATGTATCAAGGAAAGAAAAGAGAATCTAATCAGGAACTCTTCACTTGGGTAAATATATAAATAAAAGGTAGATCGAGGAAGGCATTAAATGTGCCACTAAAAACTCCTTTAATTAGTTATGACTATTGTTATTATTATTATTATTATTATAAGCAGTAAACGGAAGTCTTCCACAAAAGTAGAGGAATAGCTGGCATGCGACCAGAGTCGGCTATTTGGACCTTTTCATCCTTTAGTTTGTCTGTTTATTGCATATATAAAGGAAACTCGAATGATATCGGGTGAGAGTTCTATGAGATACAAGAGAATTTAATCAGGAACTCTTCACTTGGGTAAACATATAGTCGGCTATTTGGACCTTTTCTTCCTTTAGTTTGTCTGTTTATTGCATATATCAAGGAAAGGAAAGATAATCTAATCAGGAACTCTTCACTTAGGTAAACATATAATGAAAGGTAGATCGAGGAAGGCATTACCTAAATATGCCACTAAAAACCCCCTTTAATTAGCAGTAGTTACGATTAACTTTATCGCAATTCACGAATTCCTTTGTTTGTTTATTGCTTATACCCCCCGCGGGCAACAACGAATTGATTGATTAGGGTGCATAATAAATCTAGTGTGGATTATCTCGCAGGCGGTTTGCAGCTGTGGCGTGAGGGAAACTCAAGTGTACTCGACTCCAAATCGATAGATAGATAAGATTGCCCCCAGTCAGGCAGAACTTCTGTGCCAGCAAAGCTTTCATTGCGATTAGTCAAGTTGCAAATTTCCAGCCGAGCTAACGCGTTGCCATTTGAGACATGCTCAAGGAACTGTTGCTAATCCTGGCACTGGGCACCGGCCTGGTGCTGGCCAGGAGTGTGTCGACAGGCGACGAGGAGTATAATGCATACATAGACATACCATTCAAGAGAATCAAGACTTCGGTGAGTGCCCAAATACAGATGCAGCCAGATACAGCCAGGTGGATACCCGTGTAATGCTCCTTCTCCTGCTGCTCCCCACATTTGCAGGCCGAACGCATCGAGTCGCACGGCTATCCGGCTGAAACGCATCAGGTGGAGACTGAGGACGGCTATGTGCTGACCATGTTTCGCATACCGTATTCACCCAAGCTGGACAATAAAGCTTCCCAGCGTCCGGCAGTGCTCATCCAACACGGTCTGTTCAGCTGCTCCGATTGTTTCCTGCTCAATGGGCCGGACAATGCGCTGGCCTACAACTATGCGGATGCGGGCTACGATGTTTGGCTGGGCAATGCCCGTGGCAATATCTATTCGCGCAACAATACTCGCATTAGCATTCAGCATCCAAATTTCTGGACATTCAGTTGGCACGAGATTGGCGCCCACGATCTGCCGGCAATGATCGATTACATTCTGGCGGAGACGGGCGAGTCGGGTGTGCATTATGTTGGACACTCGCAGGGCTGCACAGTGTTCTTTGTGATGGGCTCCTCTCGGCCGGAGTACAATGCAAAGATAAAGACGGCGCACATGTTGGCCCCGCCCATCTTCATGGGCAACGTGACTGATGGCACTGTGACTGGCCTGGCGCAGTATGTGGGCACGCCTGGACTGGCCACGGAGTTGTTGCAGAATCAGGTTTTTCTGCCCTGGAATCCACTGCTGCAACGTGTCC
Organism: Zaprionus ornatus; assembly: GCA_018904035.1. NCBI lineage: Eukaryota > Metazoa > Arthropoda > Insecta > Diptera > Drosophilidae > Zaprionus > Zaprionus ornatus. The sequence goes on from JAEIFZ010000002.1 coordinate 27,159,225, forward strand.
TGGACACAGCATGCAGCAATGATCCCTACCTGCTTAGCTACTGCAAGATACTCGCCATGATGTGGGGCGGCGATTTGGGCAATCTGAATGGGGTAAGAGAGAGAATCAGACTGTCAATCAATGAACCTAACTTACCCCACTTGAATCTCTTATTCGACAGACACTGCTGCCTCAGGTGGCAGAGACACACCCTGCTGGCATTTCCACCAACCAGGGTATTCACTTCATACAGTCGCATGTGTCCAATGAGTTCCGGCAATACGATTGGGGTGCCAGGAAGAACCGTGTTAAGTATGGCGCAGAGGTGCCACCATCGTATGATCTCTCCAAGATCACATCGGATCTGTACTTGTATGCCGGACCATCGGATGGGTCTGCCAATCTGAAGGACATTTCACGCCTCCCCGAACTGCTGCCCAATCTCAAGGAACTCTACGAAATACCCGATCCCAGCTGGGGACACTTGGACTTCGTGTTCGCCATGAACGTGAAGGAGGTTATCCACGATAAGGTTATCGCGATTAGCAAAGCCCACGACTGGCTAAATAAAGACCGAGCCTAATCTAATCCAAAATCTATTTACGTTCACCAACTTATTGGAGTGTGTGAAAGAGAGAGATACAGAGAGAGAGAGAGAGAGAGGCAGAGAGAGAGAGGCAGAGAGAGAGATAGATTGGGTTGGGGCGTGCGTGCGTGCTGGGGGCACTGCGACAGTTGCAAGTTTGCTTGGCTAATTACACTTAACGTGATGCCTCAAAAAAACAGGTTCATACCCTGTACACTTCAAAGGATATAGGCTGGCTCGACTTCAACTTAACTAGAGCAGAAAATTGTTTAACCCAATGTTAGACTGGTTTTTTAAATAGAATTCTCATATTTAAAGCCACACTACACGTTTCCACCTTACAGAGTATCTTCTGGTCGTGCATTGCCCGTTCATCCTTTATCTCTTTTTTTCTCTGCTTAAACTTTATGGCCGCGCGCACGTGGTTAACACCAAGTGCAACTTATCGCACAACTCGGAGAAATGTTGACAAAATTACCGTAATTAGCGCCAGGCTGGGAGGGGTCCAGTTGCCGCTTTTAGCCTGGCCAACAACAGTGTTAACAAATTGGGTTATAACTATTATTAACCCGGCTGAAAGTGGAGCGTGCACACCCTGTGATTATCGATAGTCGACTGCGTCAAAACGAGAATCGGAAAACAGCTGAGCGAGCCATGAATTTAAGATTACTGATAGGCCTAAATGATTCGATTAGAAGTGCGCTCTCCAGATTGTACGGATTATTTCAATGTTTATAAGTAGGTTGCATCCGCGTAAGATCAGACTGGGACTTATCGGGAAGACGTGATGATCACTTCAAAATAGCGCAAATTATCTTGAGTACCTTTAATTCACATCGTTGAATGTTTTGGCATTGGTTATTAGGCTAATCTTGACTAACTTAATCGACTTGAAGCTCTTGAACAAATTGTCTATCTTCTGTAAGGGGTGTGTATGAAAAAAGTAAACAGAATGTAATCCCTTTAATTTGTATGCAGAATTACAAAGAGGAACAAACCCAAACCAGAGAGAAATATGTTGATTGTTGACAGTGTTAGAAGAGTTAGGTTAGGTTTTGAGATCTAAGTTAAGGCCATACAGGCGCTACGGTCGGGCACACCCGACAGCAACATACCCTTCGTCCTGTTTGACGAATACCGAACATTAGGCACTGAGATGACTTGAATAGCATCAGTCAAGAGGTGTATATTTCAATCAGCGTAGTATATGTCAAGAAGAGAATGTTTTATCATTTACACGCCGCGGACAAGTCAAATTGAAGACTGCCTTCGGTATGCCGGAGGTACTATAACCCATACTTCATACCCCTTTACTTGTGTAATTTATAATTGTGCAGAATATTATGTCTAACTTTGACACTTTGACACTGATAAGTCCAGTTATTTGTTAAATCAGAAGTGGTCTTCATACAAAAGCCTTCATTGCAACCGATTGTTCCAGCGGCAGCTATATATTATAGTGGCCCGATTTTTAAGAAATCTTATGTGTGTATTATATAAATTAAAAAAAATCCAACGAAGTAATGTTGGTTGCAATATCTTGACAAATAACAAAAATCGGACGATAGTTTGTTTGGCAGATGCACGACATATCGGCCCGATTTGGCTCGTTCCGACTTGTATAAAGCGTGAAATAAGAAGCATGCCAAGTTTCATTCAGATTGCTCTAAAACTTAAAAGAGACAGACTGACACACGGACAGGGCAGTTCGATTCCTTTGCTGATGCTGATTCAGGATATATATACTTTAGAGGGTCGCAGATGGCAGGTGCCGAGTAAACTCAGACCAAAAATTAATAATTATTATTATAATTAATTATTGATCGTAAATTAGTTTGAAATAAACTTAATGTATAGAGGAAATACAGGAATCCTCAACCGAGATTTGGTGTCTATAGTTGAAATATATGTGTTCACACAGACAGACGGTCGGTCATGGCTCAATCTTCTCGTGACATTGGGCTCGTCTTCTTCTTCATCCAAGCTAGCATACCATTTTTTGACCATTCAATGCCTTAAATGTTCATGTTAAATCAAATCAGAATAACATTCCCATCGTAGATATTTTATGAATGTTATGGGAGTTGAGATATCCATACCATGTTTATGAGTTCGCACAATGCTTCCCTAACAACCTTCAACTCGCTTTTGCCTGTTGCATGCAGCACAGCAAGTCAATTGAACCCTTTTCACCCATATTAAATGAGTGCGAGTATTCAAAGTGGGACACGAGTTGCAAACGTAAACGATGCACATGAATTATTTAAAATCCATGCACGACACGACACAGATACCCAAAGCCATCGAAGAGTACTCACGCTCACACATACGTGTACACTCGAAGCAACACACACACTCACACTCACACTCAGATTCGTTTTACGGCACCTTCGAGTACCCAATGTTGGCGTGGGGTTTTCATTTTCGCAGCTTAACCACAGTCAGCGAAGCAGCGGGAAATTCATTAATGACAAACTGCTGATGCGGAAAATGGATAATGCTGATGAGGATGTCGACACCGACGTCGCGTCGTCGCCATTGCCGTCGGGTCGAGTGCGCCGACAAATACAATAACAATTATAAAATTAATAAACTGTAAAAGGATTCGGCGCGACAGACAACAACAAGATGATCACATGGGGGCACAAATAAAGCCAAATAAGCCATAAAAGTCCCTGGGTTTATAATCCTTTTCTTGACGTGAAAAGTGTGAAAAGTGTTTCTCATGCGGAAAACTCAGCGCAGTGTCGAACAATGGAAAAGTTTTGCCCAGCAGCAGCAGCAGCAGTAGCAGCAGAAGCAGCAGCTGAAGAGGATTCGCAGCCACGCTAAGTGCCACGTAGTTTTTTTGGCTTTTACTGTATGCATAATTTAAAATGGGGCATCAAAATAGCAGCTACGACAGCGACAGCAGCAACAACAACGACAACAATTGCAACGACAGAACTTGCGATTTTACGAATTGAAAAATTTGCGCATAAATGTGAGAAATGAAAAGTCGCTGGGAGAAAACAAAAGGAACTTTACAAGTGGCAAATGTCGCAGCATGTTGCTTGCCAAATGTTTATTGTCAAAGTTGCACCAGTGAAGAAGTTTTTCACGTTTGTTCCGCTCAGGGAAACGCGGAGAGAGAGTGAGATGCGCGTCTTCTGTCGTTGCAAGTATGTAAATAGTTGCATAACTTACTGCAAAATCTGTAAGTAAATTCTTGGAATACTTATACGAGTGCACTGCGTAAACACTGCAGAGATCATAATTCAAAGACTGACATTTTGTTGGCACTCCAAAATGCTCATTTTGTGGCAATTAACAATCACTTTGCATATTAAATGAGTTTCAAGCGCGCGCAAAATTCAAACAGCAACTGTGGAGCAGTGCGAGCAGTGTGCACTGCTTCTTCAAGTGCACAACTCAAGCAGTGCAAACGTTTTGCCGTCGACCAAGCAGCGCAGCGTGCGGTATAAGGTTGTGAACACAGCTCCAAAAGAAACTTGGCAAGTGGCAAATGTCGCAGCATGCTGCCTGCCAAATGTTTATTGTCAAAGTTGCACAAGTGAAGAAGAGATCACAATTCAACAATTGACATTTTGTTGTTACTGCAAATAGTAAGTTTTGTGGCAATTAACAATTACTGTGCATATTAAATGACTTTCAAGCGCGCGCAAAATTCAAACAGCAACTGTTAAGCAGTGTTTCACTGCTTGTTCAAGTGCACAGCTCAAGCAGTGCAAACGTTTGCCGTCAGCCAAGTACTACTTGAGTGCAGTGCAGCATGAGGTATAAGGTTGTGAAATTTGCTAACTGACTTCTATTCCCCAAGACACAGTTCCATTTGTGTCCCGGATGAGTTTGATCGAAGGGGACTCAAGTCAATTGCAGTACCGACTGTTTTGCGGAGTGCATTATATTTTAAAAAAATCAAAAAAAAAAAAAAAATTCAGAACCTTCCGCTAAATAATTCAAATAATTCAATAAACAATATTTGAGTGTTTTTTTTCCGTTTCCTTCCCGAAAAATGTTTTGTTCTCCTCATCAAGTTGGCAACATTATAATATATTTATTTATTTTATGACCCATTAAAACTTCTCACTTTTTTTCCGCACAGTCTGTTCTATTTATTCCATGACTGTCGCCTTTTCACTCTCTTTGCTCTAAAATTGTCACGCACTTTCGTTGGCAGAACTTCAGAATATATTGCGCCTTTAAGATATCTCCAACTAACGCTCTCAGCAGCTAATTGGGCATTGAAACAGTTTATTGACACGCAGAGAAGCACAACCAAAACATAATTGAATGAACATATCAATTTCCAATCGCTACGAAATCTTATTAAGTGCTGTACAACATCCAATCGAAGTACACAAAAAGAGAAAGAGAACAATAACAAGGAACAAGCGAATCCGAATCTTTCACGCCAGACTGAATAGCAACAACAACGGCAACAACAACGGCAACAACAACAGCAACAACGAACACGCCCCGCAGCTAATCAGGCTCTAATGGCGATAAATATTTCATTCTATATATTTTGGCAGAAGGCACAGCGCGCAAAATGGACACGCCCCATTGGCGGCCTCATCTCCATCCTTATCGCCACGTTCTCTCGATTCCACGGTTCTGCTTCAGTTGGCAACTTCCTCGAGCTAGCGACAAGAAGAGGAGGAGGAGGAGGAAGAACAGACAAAATCTGCAGTGCGATCGGACGATGAAGACGATGACGACGATGACGACGACGACGAAGATGATCAAACAGTGCCTGACCAGGGGCAGCCACAGGCGGCCTGCATCCGACAGTCCCGACAACCGACAGTTGGTCAGCTGCAACTGCAGGCAAGGCTCGCTTCTCCAGCCACTCCTCCCAAACGCCTTCCCCCGCCTCCACTCCTTCTTCCACTCTTGCCATTTTTGTGTTATGAATCGCCGACTTAAACAGCTTTTGTATGCGAGGATGGAACTGCAGCTGGGACAGAGACTGAGTATGGCATGAACATGGGGCTGCCAATCGGGATGGGGATGGGGGTGGGGATGGCGAAGGAGATGTGCCAGGAGGGACTCCGACTGGCTGCCATTATGAGTAATGGGAGTAATGCCTGGAATTTGTTTACTCGCGGCGCTTCGTTGCCGGCGTTCGACATTGTTCTTCACTCGCCACAGCTCAGAGCCGCGCACTGCGTGTGCTCTATGGGTTTACTCATTCAAATCGAGGGGGAAACTCTGTGAGCTTTGCGGTTGGACAGACTCATCTCTGAGTTTCGAGGAAACAACTCGTTCTTCGGGCTGGCTAGAAATGTTGTATGAGATATCAATAGATTTGTAGAGTTTTATTTAGTTTAAGAATTAAACATATTATTGAAATCATAAGAATTATATGAAGGGATATTTGTTATATTATTACAGAATATTTTATATATTATTATCCCATATATTTTTTTATATTATTGTATATATTTTTATATGTTATTATCCTGCTATTATTTCTACACTTTTGTTGAATATTGTTAATATTTCGTAACCCTTTGCCTTGACTTATCTTAGAGCCCTTCTTGACAAAGCGTAATTAAATTCTGCTGAGCTGCTAAAGCATTGAGTGTTGATTCTTCACCTTTCTTTGTCGTTCGACCGGTAGCAAAGATAAACAGAACTGTGTGAAAAAGCTAAACAAACTCGAGAATGCGATGATCAACTGAAGTTTCCAGCGACTTTCGAGCGACAACTCCCCCACAAGCTAAGCAAACAATGACTACACTTGATTCTCAGCTCTCTTAGCAAGCGAAGCAAAAGAGAGCACCAGCAAGACAGAGAGAGAGAGAGAGAGAGAGGGAGAGAGAGAGAGCGCTTGCTCTCTTTGCTGCAGCTTTCAAACAAGAATCTCGAGCTGAGCCATGAAGAATCTTTTTCGTATGCAGGCAACTTTCTTTGGGGGCGCTTTTCTTAAAAGCGACGCGGCAGCACAATGGGCAACTCAGTTTGTGGCCAACACGCGACGCGTTCAGAACGTCGTGCAACAACAGCAACAACAGCAGCGAAGAGCGGCAGCGAAAGACGAAACTGCGCAGAAGACTGAGCTGAGAACTGACCATAAAAATACAGAAAAAAGGTCTAAGATCTTCTTTTTGTGCTCAAGGATGAGGCAAGAATTCTGAACTGAAGTGAAGTGAAGTGCAGCAAAGCAAACATACACACACACTCGTACACTCGCACACGCACAGACTGCTATTTTGTTATTGTTTTGGTAAATCAGAAATTGAGTCGCCGCGTGTGGAAAAACAAAAAAAAAAAAAAAAAGTAGCCAAGAACAAATAAAAAACTTAATGGCCAAACACACAAGTGGATAAACAATCAGAGAACGACAACAAGAGGGAGAAGGAGACGGAGAAGGCGACGGAGAAGAAGGAGCAGCAGTTGGATGAGAGGTATGTGTGGCTGGAACGTCTTGGGGACTGCCTGTATCTAACTCATTAGCATGGCAATGTCTTTCTGTGGGTCTGCGGCGCAATGAAAACTGTCCAAGGAAAATTCTTGAGAGTGCGGTTTTCTTTCTTCTGTTTTCTTTGTTTTTCCACGCTATTTTGGCATGCAAAATGCTGAAACATAATAAGTGTTTTCCGCGCACTTTTTCCACTGCTTTCTGCGGGACTTGGTCGCATTTCAGCTAACAGTTTTTCCTGTTGTTGTCCGCTGTCCGCTGTCCGTTGTCTGTTGTCTTTGCGGTTGCCTGGCACAACAAAAGAACAACAAAAACTCGCATACAGAGCGTAAGAATCTCTGGGGCATTACCTTGTGACGGGGTGTGCCAGAGACAGAGAGAGAGTGGTAGGGGGTGGTGGGGGGTGGGGGGTACAGTGGTGAAATTCAGCATTGGTCGTCGTTGTTGCGAGCTGGCAAATTCCTTACGCTGTTTGTGCAACATGTTGTGGCGTGTTAACGGTATTGTTTACAATGTTAATAGAACCCAGCGCTGGGTGGCAAGTTAAATAAATAATTGAGATGCAGAACGACAGTACCTCCCCCCTGCCCCTTCTCTTTCCACTCCTTGCACTCCGCAAACGATTCGCTACGCTGCACACGACAGGCAAAAACAAATAACACAAGCACAATTCGCAGAAAGGAAAAGAAAAACGAAAAAAGAAGGCGAACGAAACAAATGACTTAGACAACGAACTTGGACGCGAATGCTTGCGACTCGTGCAGCGGCAAACGGCAGGCGGCAGGCGGCAGGCGGCAGACGACTTCGAGCCGCATTTGAGACAGGCGAAAGGAAGCCAAGTGCAACTAGTGCCAGCCGAAAAGGAGTTCCCACGATGCTCTCGAGCATTTCAGATGCATTTATAAGGAAGTCTTAATTGCCTTGGAAAACAATTTTCAGCAAAGATTTAACGATAATATTACGTCTAGTTCAAACTGGAGTATTCTGCATTATTTTATAAATTAATATATAGTTCAATTGACTTCGTGGAGTTGAAAGTTGAACGGGTAAACTGTATATAATTGTGAATGAAATGGTCTACGATTAGATACTGATATACGACGATGATAGAATGTATGGTTATGAATGGATAGTTGTCCACCTTAGAAGAGATAATATTAAATGGATGAATGTATAGTTCGATTTGTACATACCATATAGTACAACTCTGATAAGTATATAGTAGTAACTCTGATAAGTTGAGAAGGCCAAGCAGTAAGGAATTGGCATGGAGACACCTTATGCATGGTATACCTTATTGCTTATGATACGAGTATATTATCCCAATTCTACAATTCTGATTTCACAGTCGAACGGCAGGCAGCAGTAGAATGCCCTTCGACCAATTCTCCGGTCTAGTTTAATTTGAAAAACTTGTACACATATACATATGTACATACTTTCGAATTATTCTCAACAGATGGCGCTCGTGGCTGCCTGTCTCTCCTGTTGACAGAAACAAAAACTTAGGATTCTGCTCATACTTTCTTAAATAACTACTGTGTTTATACCTCGATCAGAGTGAAATTTGAAATAAACATAGACATTATAGGCAGCTAACTACGTGTTGAAATCAGAAAGTTGTATCTTTCAGACATCGCTTACAAATCGACTCTATAAATTAAATTATTGATTTGCGGAGGAAGTGGGTGTGGCAGCAAAGATTTGAAATCAAATTAATCCGCGTGTAGTATACAGAACCCTCCATGCCAAATTTGGTATCTCAAACTATCGTAATAGCTGAGATCTGTGTGTTCATACAGACATCCGAGCAGAGAGACAGACATGGCTCGACATGACATTGACTCGGCTCCTGAGCAAGAATATATATACTCTATGAGCCTTCTTCTGCCTGTTACATACATTTGCACAAGGTTAGCATACCCTTTGGCGACCATTTGCAATGGTCGAAGGGTGCAAATATTAGTCGAACTCAACCTCTTACACTCCATATAATTATAAGTCATTCCCATACCAAAGCTCTATCAACGATCTACAGTTTCTGCAGACGTCACTGTCGAGTTCTTCTTCGTCTTCTTCTTCGAGTTCTACGCAAATCTACACAAATTAAATAATAATTCCCGCAATTAAATAATCGCAGAACAGCTGAAAGACGAAAGGGAAAAAGGTCATAAGAAATTGTCTATCTATTTGGAAAGAAAAGCTGACAATCCGCTCTGCATCTCTCTCTCTCTCTCGCTCTCTCTCTCTCTGTCGCACTCACGCACACGCTGCTGTGCATGCTAATGATGTAAACCAGCATTTAACTGTTAAAGTGCCGACAGCGCCACAAGAAGAAGAAGAAGACGAAGAAGTCAAGATTTCTGTGGGCCAAGCAGCAGCAGATGAGCCAAACGCGATGACAAAAGACAAAGAGAAGGGGAATACGAGGAGGTGGAGAGGTGGGGAGGTGGAGAGGGCGACAGGGCGACGTCTGTGTCTAAGTCTAATCAAAGCCGTTACAATGGTCGCAGAATGCGGCTAAGAAACGCACTCTGGAGAGTTGAAAGCGGCAACAAAAGGGTTCGACATCGGGAAAAAAGACAAGCAAGCGGGCTGGGAGAGTGTGTGCGTGTGTGTGTGTGGAGGAACATGTGAATGTAGGTTGCATTGGCAATGAGTGAAAATGCTCACGGTAATCTTTTCAGAAATAACCGTTTCATTGTTGTTGTCGTTGCTGTTGCTGGTGTTGACAAAGCGGCAACCAGTTGCTGCTGCTGCGGTTACCTCAGCTGGCTCTACCACTGCTGCTGCTGCTGCTGCTGCTTCTGCTGCCGTCGCTGTGATTACAGCGCGTTCCTAATGATCATCATTAGATTGCTGAGGCGCTCTTAAAGGGTGTTTTTTATTGCTGCCAGCAGCAGCAGCAACACTGGCTAACGTGACAACATGCAATCCCCAAGAGCAACAACAACAGCAGCAGCAACAACAACAGCAGCAGCAACTGCTTCAATAATATTTGATAATTCAAAGCGGAAGCTATCAAAGCCAATGCGAGCTCCATTTAAGTCGCTTCGTGCGCTCATCTCTCTCGTTCTAAGCGTCTTTCATTAGCGCACAGAATTTGCTAATTGCCTGCAATTGTCTAACGGTATCCAGGGGCGGCTCGGTCTCTGCTCTGCTGTGCTGTGCTGTGCCGTGCAGAAACCTGAGCCAGAGCGGAAGCCTCATTAAATTAATGGCCCAAAGGCTTCGGCCAGCTTCGTCGGTTCAGCGGCAAATCTTTCTGCTCGAGTGCATAAAATAAAAGTCGTGTTTCCTTCTCTCTGCCCCCTCTCTGCCCCCCCTACACTCCCTCTTTACTCTGTCTTGCCTCTCTTCCTCCACTTCTCTCACTGCAGTCCAGTATTTCTTCGCTCAAGGTCAGCTGCAGCCTAATAGCCTGGCATCGAAATTCCATTTTGGCAACAGTTACTGCCACATCTGATATGCCCCAAAGAGCCAAGACAAAGCGCACCGAACTCGGCCCCGAACTTGAGATAGAAGTGCCGCACACGTAATCAGATATCGCAGCTACAACCGCGCCGCAGCTCCCAAGGAGACTCCATATGAGGAGGGGCTTTGTTTGGTCTCAAGTTCGCTTGTGTTCGTTCTATCACAACAGCCTCAGTCTCTGCGCCTGCCAAAGACAACAGAGCAAGGGGGGAGGGGGAGGGCAGTGCATGCAGTTCCAGGCGAGTGCACTGTGCAGTGCTGTGTGTGTGTGTCTGTGTGTGTGCTGCAACAGTGAGCGGAAGAGATGACAACCAGGTGCATGTATCGTGCAGATATAAATCAAGATGTGCTCGCGAGAAGTATTTTTATGTGTGCCCAGGCACCGTTGGGTGCTACGAAGAGTCCACGGTAGTTCCCGAGAAGCGGTCTTACTTCGAACAGAATTTTGAGATGAATACACACGGCTAAATAACTCGAGAGATGCGCAGGTCTCTAAGAAAGTGGATCATAATATAGAGCACCATGTGATTATATCTTCAAAGTACATATCTCAGGTGCGCTGGTCAGCAATGCGTGAAATAATTCAATTATCTGCTGGGAATTACTTGCATAAAAATATATATCATAGTTGGTCTAGTTTGCATTATGGCTTAACCATCTCAGATAAGCCCCGAGAACCCGATCTGACTTTAAGATGAAGCATATGAGTTGTGGGCTATGCTCGCGGAGAAAGAGCTCGCAGCGAGATCAGGGTCAGATGGTCATGCAGGAATGTGCGGGTAATTACAAAGAGTCCGTCGTATAAACAAGCTCTTCAGCTTCTTCTTCTTCTCTGGCAAATCGAACAATCAATCGAAATTCACCCAAATTTCTCAGAGTGCACTTAAGGCTCGCAAAGATCGCAAAATAGAAATTTTATTATGCTCGGAGAGTCTGGGAGAGAGAGAGAGAGAGAGAGACTCCGAGTCTGTCAGTTGTTTATCAGAGCTGTCTGCGTCGGTGCACACCATTTACGGAGCTGGGAGGATCGGCGAGTGAGTCCGGCATAGCATAAAGTGCTTGCCACGCAAATTTGCTGCTCGATGCAGGTTTCTAACGGCATTTCGGGCATGTTTACATGTCGCCTTGACAAATGTGCCCGGAAACTGAAACTGTGCAGGAAAGCTCTAAGTAAGGAACATAAGTTGCATTTAGATAATGCATTGTTTCAATTGGGCAGAGGCAGAGGCAGAGGCAGCAGCTTAGGCGCAACTCCAGAGTGAGCAAGTCTCTTTGGGAGTCTCATCGTGCCTCAGTGGAAACAAGTTTGTGACTCTGCCTGAGATTCGGTCGTTGGTTTTGTGGAACTTGCAACTTGTCTTCGCAATGGTCGCGTCGTTAGAGCCAAATTGCCAAGCTGGTGCTCCAAGTCTTTTGTTCTGGCACTGCCATGATTTATGCCTGATAAATTGAAGTCTATATTAATCGCGGCTGTCATGTTGACAATTTTATTGTAATGCGAGCGCGAGTCACGATCTGCCATTGCCCAAATAGATGGCAACCATCAGCAACGGCAACGGCAACAACAATTTGGCTTAATGACCCAGAACAATGCGACAGACAGACAGACAGACGGACGGACAGACGGACAGACAGTCGAATTTATGGCAAGAGCTACGAAATGGCCAGCGAACTTAATGCTCCGCTACTTAATGATGCTTAGAACTTGCCTTGGATCCGCCGCCACCGTCGCTGTGAAAGGTGTGCGGGCTCTGTGTGTGTGTGTGTGTGTATGCAGTACTTGGTGTGTACCTTTCCTTTGCAATCGCTTTGTCGTGCTGTTGTTCTAATTTCATGTACCCAGCGACTTTCACCCGAAGCCAAAGCCAAGTTACCTTATACAGGCTCCACGAGTAGAGTGGCCTGCAGGAGGCAAAGCCTTGTCCAGCATAGGCCAGGCCAGCCCAGCCACGCCCCTGCCCTAAGTGCAGCTAATTAAGCAAAACACGTGCCACGACAATCACCCATTGCAACTCACTTGCAATGCCATCTCCCTCTCTCTTTATCTCTCTCTCTCTCTCTCTCTCTCTTAGTTGCATCTCAGTTGATCAAAGAAATTCAATTAAAGTCTACGACAAGTGGGGAGTGGAAAGAGTGCAGTGAAAGAGACAGAGATAATTAACGAACTAAGTCGGGGGGTACAACGAGTTCATCAGGAGATTTGACTGAAAGGAAATGCCTTATTCATTAGATACTCACATTATTCCAATATCACCTTGTAGAGTCCACATCCATATTCTCCTGTAGAGCAACCACACTTCGCTCACATTCTGGCTAGACCCTTTCTAGTTCTACTCTTTTCCATTTACAACTTCCGCTTGGCAAAAAAGGAGAACAACAACAACTGAAGACTGTGGACTGTAGACTGTAGACTGAAGACTGAAGAGTGTAGACTGAAGAGTGTAGAGTGTGGAGTGTGGAGTGTAGAGAGTAAAGCAAAAGCAAAAGAGCTGCAAAACATTCGATGCGATCACTGCAATCGCTGATGATGAGGTGCATAAACGACGCCCATTTATTGAGCCCTCGCGGCTTTAATAACTCGGGACGAGGAGCTGCCTCTGCCCCTGCCCCTGCCCCTGCGCCTGCCTTTGCCTCAGTCTCCGCTGCGTCTGTGGGTTGCTTGTGGTGGGCGCAGTGCGGCGAGTGGGGCAGGGTGCTGTGGCAAACATGTTTGCCTGCCACTAAATGACAGGCATTTGTCTGTCTCCTCCAAAGGGGCAGCACGCGGAGGGGCAGCAGGGGAGGTACTCGCTGCAGACGAACGGGCAAAAGTCGCATCAATTGAGTTCGACATGAAAATTGCTCAGGCTAAAATTCTTGAGACTTTAGCTTGTTGTTCTTGTTGTCGTTGTCGCTGCTGTTGTTGTTGTTGCTGTTGCTGTTTGCTCATAGAATTTTTAAGAAGCCACACATGTAGACACGCACACACACACACACATGTACACTCGCTGGTACTTGTGGGTACACGAGCTGCGACCACGAGGCTCAGTTCTTCTTTATGGCTAGGTGTGTCGGGCCATGGTCTATGGCCAAATTAGTGCGCACGCGTGGGCCACAAATTGTTTGGCACACTATAAAATGGACTGGCACAAATTTCACTCGATAAGGCCGAAGAAATATGAAATGGCCAAGTTCGTGTATGTGGAGTGAGGCAGGCACACACGCAGTTAAGAACCCTCACTGTAAATACCGTAATATTCAGGTATAATCCATATTAATTACACACTCACATATCTAACTATCTTCGGGCCATTTCTTCAGTATCTAACAGCACCTCAAATTGCAGAGATCGCTGCGTTTATTGAAATAGTTACGAGTTTCGTACCTAATAAAGATGATTTGTATAATAGCAGGGTATTGCTAGTGTTATAATAACCATCTTGTGTTGTCTCTCTCCCTCTCTCTCTCTCTCTCTCTCCACTTTAGCCGAGTTCCCCACTTAACCGAGTTCTTTATTCAGTTCATTCATATGCGACTCACTGATCATTCATTTGCTGTTGGCTCTGTGGCGTCTCGTATCTGGTATCTGGTATCTGGGGTCTGGGGTCCGGTATCTGGTTTCGATTTCCGTTCCGTGTTCTTGGTCAATTTGCAAAAGTGAAAATAGCAGGCATAGTGTGCTGCGATCTGATCTGCGCTTTATGATATTTTCTTTTATTTTCTGCTCGACTGAGATTTACATAATCTGAGCGTTATTGTTTCCATCTCCCAGGCTGCACTCGCCTCGCAGTTGGTGAAAGTTTTCCTTCTTCTTTTCTTTCTTTCTGCCACAAATTACAAGTTAGAACGCGTGCCCAGTAGTCAAGTTGTGTACGAGATTAGAGACTCGCTCTTAGTGGGGGCCCCTGTGGCCCAGCCCAGTCTCAACTGTTGCCTTTCACAAATCAACGTTCAACTGGCTTGAACTTGAAGTCTTGAATGGAGAGCACAGCCCCCGATCCGACCCGATCCGATCTGAAGCCAACTTGGCATAGGCAAAGCACAGAAATCTGTCAGTGGGGCGTTGCTACTGTGTCAGACTGGGAAACTGGCAGACGAAGCCGAAGCGAATCGAAGCTGCAGCCCCAAAACAACAAGAGAAGTATCTGTCAGATACAGCAGACACTACAAGTGCTCAATAGCAAATTTATTGTCTGGAATTGATGTCGCGCTTCGAGAATTTATTGCCGTTCAGCTCTTTTGATTGCCCCAACTGAGCCACATTATTGTCTTCTTAGATTCTAAATTTATTGGGTTTTGTGGCACAGTCGAGGCTGCTGTGACTGCTGCGACTGCCGCGAATTGGGTTGATTTCTTCAGCAGAAGGTAAACAAAAGTCAGGTTCAATTCCAAGTAGAAAAGCATCATTCTTTTGTGCATTGAGAGAGAGAAGCCTTAAGATGATTCCCAAACACAAAAGATTCAACAAGTTTCAAAGCATGAAATTTCACACTGTTTAGCCACCTGCGTAGACCTCTTAAGCAGCTACTGATTTCGCTTTTCTCCAAATAAAACAAAGAACTCTAACAATTCTCAGTTTCCCAAGTTGCGGCGAAACTTTCAATTTCCCCTTAACTGCAATCTTTGGTAACAGATCTCGACTAGATTTCCAACTAGGTTGATGAAATTGAAATTTAACTTTTAATTTCCCAAACTAATAATCCGATCTGAAGCCATTTAATTCCGTGACTTTCGCCTCGAAGACATCAGCAATAATTACTTTATTAACATGTCGAAAATTTCTCTCAGTGTAGCTCTTGGCTGTTGTCCAAAATGATTATGTTGCTGGGGCGTAATTGTTGGCCCCATTATAAGTCGGTGTCAAGTTCTTGAGCGATAAAGATAGAGAGAGGGAGGGGGAGAGAGAGAGAGAGAGGGAGGGGGTTCGTGCTCCCACAGTCTCTGCAGGCAGCTTTCTTTAAGATCTTTGTTTGTTGTACAATAATTACTGTGATTTATTAACGAGTTCTGCAAACACCTACGCGACGCAAGCGAGAGAATCAGGCTTCCATAGTCCCAGCCGAGCAAATTGCGCCCCCAACAGTGTAATTAAGTCACAAGATTGAGAACAACTGCAAGTTGAGTGGAGTCGACAAAGAAAGTGCCAAATTAAGTGTGAACTTCTCACTGTGCTAAACTCTCTGTCTATCTCAAATCTCTGACTTTCTGGCATTCTCTTGAAACTCATCGCCTCCGCGACTTTTTCATGGCCAAGTACGCCTCGACTCATGCAAATGGAAGCCGAGTGAATTCAATTAAAAGTCCAACAAAGTCGACTGCCTCAGTGATTTATTGTGTGAAACTGAAACTCTTTGCTTTTATTTTGGCTTTACTTCGCTAGACTTCTGGCTACTGGTTGGCGTGAAAGTTGCAATGTGGCTGCGAGCGACTTCAACTTGACATTAAGATAATAGCTTGATTAAAAGTTGTCATGGGAACACAGGAACTGGCCAAGAGCGGGGGCCGAGCTGCATACAGGCGAGACTGTGGCACAGAGGGTGTGTGAAGTAGATCTCTTGGTTTCCGATGTGTTGCAGGTACCAGTCGAGGGAGTTGCTCTACTACACTACAATCTTGGAAGATCCAATGCTTCGTCAGTTGAGGAAAGAGTCCTCAGTGCTTGCTACTAGTTGCCACAAAGTAGTTAGGGTATCTGTGCTTCCTGGCTACCCAGTCAACTGGCTTTTCTTGTTCCTCTCGGCATGTTCAGCATTTGCATGCAAGTTTGTAGAGTCGCCTGGTAATCACGTTCTTAATGAAAGTGGATGCACTGCATGCTCTGACGAGCTTCGCTCGTGTTTCGTTCTCGGCCGGACAAGTCGCCGTCCAAGTGCCCGTCCATGTCCGAGTGCCCAGTCCAAATCCGAGTGGAAGTCGTCGGTCTGGCTCTCTTTCACTGGCAATGACCGCCATTTGCTTTGCAGTTGTTTGATTTTCACGTTTACTTTATTTATTTGTTGTTTGTTTGGCTTTTCGCATGCAACACGTAGCGCGTAGCGTGTTCCCTGGTCGTTCTTGATGCTGTGCTGATTCTGGGTACCAGGTACCAGTTTCTTCAGCTCTTTCTTCTTCTATTTTCACAAAACAGCACCAAGTTTTCTTCTTAATTTTGTTGCTCTTTTCTGTTGATTAATATTATTTATAGCTTCGGTTCGTGTGAAGTACTTCACTGGGATCTGGGATCTGTCGACAGGCGTGCTCTGCCCTATTTCTGCTTCCCGGGACCAATTAATCCGGCATTTTATGGAATGTAAACAAGATCATTAAGCTATGGGAAATATGCCAATTATTGTGTGATTGCCTGACGTGCGAGATACCCTCTGATGATAAAGGGGGAATTATGACAGTCTGACGACGTAGAACTCTGGAAGACAGACACATTCCTGTGGGGTCTTTACATAACCTCATCGAGTCTAGTTTCGGTTCATATGTTTACGAATACGACTCAAAGAACAGACTGCAAGAGTTTTATGTCTTCTCGAGAAGCAGAGAGTAAAAGCAAAGGTTATGATTTATGTTCGAGTGAGTCTGTAATAGTTTTTATGAGTGCACTCAACTTTGCTCAGTCCTAAGGCATGTTACGATCTCTTTCGCAAAATTCCATAACGTATAAATATCTATTTATCTAATAGTAATAACGAGTTAGGTTTTCCTTTTGTACTTGGTGAGTCACAAAACTGGAAACTAAACGAAACGAAACTCACATTAAATGGCTTTGATGTGGAGAAAACAACAGTTAAAATCACCATTAAAAACAGTTAACAGTTTCTAGCAGAAAGCCAAAAGCCGCGAGTTGTTCCTCTGGCCGTCGTACGACAGGGGTCGGTGCGGGGACCGGGCGATTTACCCACTCGGGTTATGCGAGTACAATCCGAAAACATGACAACAAATGGCACTCAGCTGACTTTTAACCCCGTCTCCCCACTCTCCCTCCCCCTCTCTTTCTTACAGCGCGTACAAATTTCTTTATTAAAAGTGTGGCAGAACTTGAGGTACGACTACAACTACAACTACAACTACAACTACGCATACAACCAGTATAATTTGGATCGTGTCTGAACAATTGTGCGGGTAATTCCATCTGGTTTAATTCGGAGTGTAACGCCTGAGCATGCGCTCGTCTCCAGTTGCCGGCAGAAGCTTCGATTCGCTTGTCATTGGAAAGTTGCCGCTGCGTGACACACATTTCACGCATTAGACGACCCCAACACGGGCTACAGAGCTGGGGACTTGCTGCAGAGTTGCAGAGTTGCAGAGTTAGACCTGGACTCGACCACGACCACGACCACGACTACGACTTGGACTGGGACCAGACAAGTCGTTGGATCACTCGGCAGCACTCAGGTGCTGCTACAGCATAGCTGAACTACCCGCACAGGCCGTCTGCAACTTGGGAATCGGTTGCATTATTCATGCGAGAAGGAGGAAGAGAAACGGGAAAGATGACGCTTCGCTTAGTCAGCATATTATCGATGGCATTACTTTTCGTATTGCCCGCACAGTTGGATGCATTTATCACGCAGAATACAGGTGAGTTACGATACGGTAATATGCGTGAAAATTATGGCAAGACAAAGCGTTTGCCGGCAAGCGGTAAAAATATAATATATTGTAAAAGGTGAAGCTTAAAGCTGCCCGATGCCGTTGTAATGCTAAGTGAAGGTTTATCGCTTGATTATTTAATCATCTCTATTAAATCATGATCTTAACAGCAGTGAAGATAATATCTGTGCAGACCCAGCAAGCTCTGAAGTTGCTTTCAGACTCCGACTTTTGAAGGCCATGTCAGTTGAATTCGATTTCACAACTATTCATACCTTCCCATAGTTCACATCGTCGTTCTATATAGTTATAAAGCTCTGAAAACTTAACGTTTAAGTGCACTAAAAAAAATTTGAAATATTTTTTTCTATATAAGTTGTTTAATATAAGTGATATGTGGGCCCAACAATATAATGTGCAGTTGTCAACCGATCAGCTGCCCTACCAGGCCACAGTGTTTGTGCCCCATTCGATGGCCTGCAACATGTTCCCCCAAATGGCAACCTCAATGGCCTCGCCAATGCAGGCATATATAGTGCAAAGTACACCTCATGGCAGCTACCTGCAGACGTGTCCCCTGCAACAGGTACTGCCTGCATTCGTCGACAACAGCCAGTGGGAGAGTGGAGAGGAGCAGGCACAAGAGCAACAGGAACATTTGCAGGAACAGCGACAAGAGCAGCTACAGGAACAGACTGAAGTGACCTATGAACAACAGGAGCAGCAGCAGCTGAAAGCGGAAGCACAGCAACAGGATCCGCCTGTGAAATTGCATCGTTACGGTGCCTCACTCGAAATGCTTAAATCTGGAGCTGCCTTTCCCTGGTATCACGCCCATCAAAACTCTATGTTGGCATGGAACCCGAACAAGTTCTGAGTACATTTTTTGTTTCGTGTTTTATGTGAATAAATCTTAAGCATATTTTAAAAGTTTAAACAGATAGTTGCCAACCTTGAGTTGAGGTAGAGAACAGATCTTTCTACTGCTGACTTGAATTGGTGAGGGCACGAGTGATCCTTAACTTTTTACTTTCACTGTCATTAGGCTTACATGCTCCACGAGGCATTCTCCCCCTTTCTTTAACATATTCTTCATACTGTCTACCGTCTCGTCCCTTGCTGCAGGCTGTCATCATAACGGCACTTGGTATGCTGACAAATCGGTTGTGCCCAGCATGGAGAAGTGTCTAAACTGTCAGTGCAACCGCAAGACTCTTGTATGCCGCCTGAAAGTGTGCCCAGAGATGCCGATGCCGCCGCCACGAGGCTGTGTGGTTGTCCAGAAGAAGAACACCTGCTGCCCCTACTTGTCGTGCGCCCGCCTGGATGCCTTCTACAAGATACCCACCAAGCGACGCATCATCGCCTACCTGGATCACTATGAGCGCGAGTCCATCGATCGCGTGGTCAATGACAATATGCTGCAGCGACGGTCGGATGACTCCGATGTTGACCTATTTGGTAAGCACAATTGGGAACACTTAAGCTTACTTGTTCTAGCAATATTTTCATTATTACTTATAGTATGCGTGAAGAATGGAACTGTCTACAAGTCGGGATCGGCAATGTCGTCATCGAATCTGTGCAGCTATTGCTACTGCATTGGTGAGTACTAGTAGTGGGAACAGTAGTGGGTACAGTAGTGGGTACAGTAGTGGGTACAGTAGTGGGTACAATAGTGGGTACAGTAGTGGGTACAGTAGTGGGTACAGTAGTGGGTACAGTAGTGGGTACAGTAGTGGGTACAGTAGTGGGTACAGTAGTGGGTACAGTAGTGGGTACAGTAGTGGGTACAGTAGTGGGTACAGTAGTGGGTACAGTAGTGGGTACAGTAGTGGGTACAGTAGTGGGTACAGTAGTGGGTACAGTAGTGGGTACAGTAGTGGGTACAGTAGTGGGTACAGTAGTGGGTACAGTAGTGGGTACAGTAGTGGGAACAGTAGTGGGTACAGTAGTGGGTACAGTAGTGGGTACAGTAGTGGGTACAGTAGTGGGCACAGTAGTGGGCACAGTAGTGGGCACAGTAGTGGGCACAGTAGTGGGCACAGTAGTGGGCACAGTAGTGGGCACAGTAGTGGGCACAGTAGTGGGCACAGTAGTGGGCACAGTAGTGGGCACAGTAGTGGGCACAGTAGTGGGCACAGTAGTGGGCACAGTAGTGGGCACAGTAGTGGGCACAGTAGTGGGCACAGTAGTGGGCACAGTAGTGGGCACAGTAGTGGGCACAGTAGTGGGCACAGTAGTGGGCACAGTAGTGGGCACAGTAGTGGGCACAGTAGTGGGCACAGTAATGGGAACAGTAGTGGTAATAGTGACATACATAAGTGAGAATAGTTGTGGGGATAAAAGAATTCAAAGTAGTGGGAACAGCAGCATCAGGAGTGACCTCAGTACTGGGTACAGAGCTTACATATACCAATAATATTTCAACTGTAACTCTTCGTATCCCTCCCCCAGGTGGCACTGAGAAGTGCGTTAAGCCCAAATGCATGTTGCCTGTGGAGGGCTGCAAGCCCATCTTTGTGGACTCAACCTGCTGCCCGGTACGCTACGATTGCAGCAGCAAGACGTCGGGTAAATCCTCGCAGGAGGTGCGCTATCGGAAGACCTCGAACAAGCACTTCCAACGCATGTCGCAGCGACTGCAGCGCAATCGAGGCTGCACCGTGGGCAGCCAATTCTATGCGGAGGGTCAGAAGATGCGCTCGGATGCAGACAAGCCCTGTGACATCTGCTTCTGCATACGCGGCACGCGACGCTGTGCACCCAAGAAATGTTCACCCGCACTCAAGAACTGCATTCCCGTTGTGCCCAAGGGCCAGTGTTGTCCGTCTAGCTATGATTGCGGCAGTCAGCGGGATTATCGGCGTTCGCAAAGCTCGAGACAATTCAATCTCTACAATCTGCTCTTCGGCAAAGAGGAACAGGAGGCGGAAGCGGCAGCAGCAGCTGTTATGATGCCACCCAATACCATGGCCGAGCATTATCCACTAGATCGTCATCCCACTGAGGCACCCGCAGGAGATGCGCTGCAGGCGAGCAGTGAGAAGAGTATAATGGATACACTCCGCGAGGGACTCGAGTTCATCGATGGCAACAACAATCAAATGCTGGCCAGTAACTTGGATCTGGTGACGGCGGCGCCACCGCCGACCGCTAGCGATATTAGCAGCACCACAGAAATGAGTTTCCTCGATCTGCTGCTGGGTCCCAGCACAGAGAATGAGGTGAAGGTAGCACCAGAGTCGACGACGGTCAAGAAACCTATGTCCTGGGTAGATTTATTGCTGGGTCCAGATGACGAGGAGCCTGCTACAGTTACCGAATCCACTGTGGACGCCAGCACATCCTTAACTCAGCCAGAACCACCTTCTACCACCACACTGAGCAGCATTAAGCGATTCGCAGACGACTTCAATGATGAGCTCGGTAGCGATGAAATTGCAGTAGGAGAACTGCCCGCTGAGGCCCAGCACATTGCCCTGGTGAACCAGGCAAGTTGGGCGACATCGAGCACCACAGCGAAACCACCGAATCTTCTCAACGTGCTGCTGGATGGGCTATCCGATATGCTTGACGTGAATGCTACAACGACTACGACAACAGTAGCAACGACAACGACAGCCAGCAGCAGTGGCAGTAGCACCACCACCAGCACCACCGCAAGGCCACCGAGTACAGTGCGCGCACCACCCATGTTCCGTCCACTGTCCAACCACAAAGTCTCGCACAATCGCATTAACTCCAAGCTGGCTAATCTGACTGTGACGCCGCCAATGCTATTGGTCACCAGCAAGTACGGACAGCCGGTGACCTTCAGGACTGTACCCACTAGCAGCAGTACTACCAGCACCACCACTAGCAGCACTACAACAACAGCAAAGCCAACGACAACTAGCACAACAACCACAACTCCTAAGCCAAGCAGCACAACCCAAAAGACTACAACAACAACAACTACTGCTCGATCTACTACAACAAAACCCAAGCCGAAGACCAGCAGACGCACCACTACAACACCTAAGCCCACAACAACCATAAGAACCACCATTAGATCCACGTTGAGGCACAAAACCTCGCCACACTTCACAAGCAGCCCCAAACCATTGATCATTCAAACGAATCCCAGCATTTTGGAAGCAGAACCCTTGGATGATAGTGACAGTACCGCACCCACTTTACCGCCCAGTTTACCTAACCTAAAGATAATACCCTTCTTGCCCACGGACGCTGTGAATACTGTACCCAAGCTGGCACAACCTCCGGGTGGTTACAATAGCCCCAACAGCTACTTTCCCTCGCCGGAGGCATCCGATAAAATGGATACCAATTTTGATGCGAACTACCAAGAGACTGGAGGAGTACAGTATCCAGCCATCACCTCTGCCTATCCGCAACAACAACAAGCAGCAATGAACAACGATCAGGCAGCCTATAAGTATCAGTTCAACGTGGAGGTACCTGTAGCCGAACCTCCACCAGAACCGGTGGTTCATGTGGGTGGACAATTCAAGGGTAGCGCCGATTATGTGAGCTACGAGTTTGATCAGCAGGTGGTGCCGCCAGTACATAGTGGTTTCTCGCCTCCCACCGAAACAGAAGGTGGCTTCATGCCCAAGGAACCGCTCGTTATTGATGGAGAAGTGCTGCAGGACCATGTCACCTCGAATGTGCTGCACGCCATTGGCGATAACTATCATGTAACACAGCACATAATCGATATAACCACGCCACAGCAAGCTAACGACACGGCATCCATAGGTGAGTGAAGATCGTCTTGAGTCTAGTCTAGTCTATCAATCATTTTTTGGATCACATTACGACTGATCTATCAAGAAGTAACAAATACTTGAAATGTAAACAGTTTGGCAATATATTGTATATGTGTCTCTCCTTGTACTATTCGATTCGAAGGAGTACGAGGTGTGTTCAAAAAGTAAGATGACTTTTCAAATTTCGCGGGCAATGTACTCGTATGTTAACTAACTAACCTCCTCCTTCTCATTTGTTCTCACTTCGAATGGTCATTTTTGCATTTGCAACCGAAGTCTTGTAGTTTACTGTTCAATTCTTTCAAGATTCTACAAAGTTATGCCGTTATTCTCATCTTCTGCAGAGATCACGACGCCAGATCCCTTCAAAGATGTCATACACACCGAACGACCACCAAATCTGGATGCGCTCATTGTGGACAAGAAGCAGAAGACGCCGACACAACAACATCAGCAACAGTTGCAGCAACAGCAGCTGCAACACACTGAGACCGTCACGTACAGCATCAGCAACTCTTCCGGCTCCAATGCACCGACAGCAACAACAGCCACAGCAGCAACTACAACAGCAGCAGCAGCAGCAGCAGTAACAACATCAGCTACAAAACAAACATTGCTGATAGACAAAAATGAAATCAATAATCTGGACCAGTTGCTGGACGAGCTACTGGCAATGGAGCTGCCCAGCACGGTGCCGCCTTTCCGAACTCTGCCAACTTTGGCCAGCACAAAGGCAGGAGCAACGACAACAACAACAAGAACAACAACAACCACAGCAGGCACAACAGCAGCAACAACAACGGCAACACGACCAACAACAGTACGTGGCAACAGCAAGAAGGGCAACAAACCGAAAGGTAAGCCGGCAAACACCAACAAACGCAACAATGCCCCAACAACGACTGCCACAAAACCAACCAGAAGCAAAGTTCAAGCGGCAACGCGTCGTACAACCGCCAGCAGCAGCAGCAGCAGCGGCAGCAACAATAACAGGAACAACACGATGCCCGTCACGTCGTTGACAAGTGTCAAAACCAAAAGCACAGCAGCAACTACAACAACAACAACAGCAACATCATTGACAAGAACAACAGCAATGCCTGCATCGACAACAACAACGGCAATCACACCGACAACAACAGTGGAAACTCCAACAGCAATTGCTTCCAGCACAGTGCATCCGATTTTAATGTCGCCATTCGACAAGTTGCCCTTCATAGACACCAGCTACGAGGTGAGACCGCACATGTTGCTGCCGCAGCAGCAACTATTGCAACCGCTGCAGGAGGTGCCGCAGCCACCGCAACAATTTCATCATTACCAGCACGCGCCAAGCAGCAGCAGCAGCAGTACAACAAGCACAACAACAGCAGCAGCACCCACAGCAGCCGGCAAAGGTGACACCACAGAGGGAGGAGGAAGTGTCGGGGGATTCGACAACCTAATGAATCCCACGGGAATGCTCAAATTGGCCGGTTGCAACATTTATGGACGCATGTATCGTGTCGGTCGCATTATAGTCGAATTATCCAATCAATGTCTGGAATGTAAGTGCACCGAGGTGGGCGTCAAGTGTGGCCCTTTAGACTGTTAACTTAAGCGAAGTCTTCTTTATTCTGCCCTCTCCCATATTTTTTTTTTTTTTTATGTGTTTGTCTGTGCGTGTGTGAATGAATAATTGGCCTCGCTTTGGGCCCACTTAATTAGTAATGCATTTAATCAGCCCCCTAAACATATTTAAATACATATTCCTAGATGATCTTAGCTTAGACATAGGCTTAGCCCTAACCATGTATCAGCTATAAGTTGTATTATAGACACATACATAGCTTAACTTGTGCGCAAACGGCATTTAAAACTTAATTTAATTGAGTCGAAATAATAATAAATATTCTTAATTCACAATTGAAAAGCTTCAATAATAATAAATACAATTTTATTCTGAGAAAAACTTGGTGATTCATAAGGTGGGAATGTTAAGTAGCTGGCATATTATAAAAAATAACCTTAGCATAGTAGAAAGAGTTTTACAAAATTACTGGCTGAACTGAAACATATTTGAATCATTCTTGACCAGCGTAGCTGATAATGTCAGTCATGCAGTGATGTACTCGCAACATATTCAAGCAATCAAAAATACAAAAAACTGATTTACAATTTCAATGACATCGATTATTACAGCTATAACTGGAAGTAGCTACTATAAAGTCTAACATAAATATGGAACAGGCTGCGACATTGTGAATTCCACTGAATAATTAGCCGATTATGTGACACACCCTATTGGATGTATGCCACAGTCGTTGTCGTTGTAGAACGGTGACACATAACAAATGAAGTATCGCAATGTACTCGTTGCCACAATTACTAATGTCTCTCGTTCGCCAACCCGATAAGGGAAGGAATACAATAAAAGGAGACAGAAAACTTTTCATCAATTTGAATGAAATCGGAAATGAAGAGAATTTTAAGAAGTGTATGTAGATTATATTCGATATAGCGATAGCTCTAAAAGTACCAAGCTGTTTGTTTCCTTGTGGCTGACGTCGTCATCGTGGCTGGCAGTCGCCGATAAGCCAAGAAACCGCACAATAGTCCGGCAACAATTCCCCCAAAATGTGCCTCGAGACTGATGCGGGGATTGCGATTGTGATTGACGCAAAAATGAAACGTTGTGAAGGCCACATCGCAAACTAGGAGGATGAGTATCACAGCAATGCGCACAAAGCGATGCGACAATTGCGAAAAGTTCTGAAAATGCAAAAAAAAAATGAAAAACAAATCGGAAATTCGAAATTGCGGTTGCAGTCGATGAGGCGGCTACAGTTGACTGACCAAAACCAGGTGCGGCACATGACTGCACAGCATGGCATAGACACCCGCCGAGGCGCCCACCAACAACAGCCCCGACTGCAGCCAGGCGTTGGCCAGTGCACCGCAAATGCCTCCCACAATGTAGACCAGGCCCACACGGCAATGACCCTGCTCCAGTTCCAGCGAGACGCCGAGAAAGCACTGCAAAACACATAAGCGTCAATAGGCAAGTGCACTGGGAGGGGCGGGGGGGTTGACGTTCTCACCTGAAGACACATATTGATGGTGAGATGCCACTCGTCCGCGTGGAGCAACATGTAGGTGAAGTAGCGCCAGTACTCGTGCCGCGACTCTGGTCTGTAGATGAGGCGTCGCTTCATGCACTCGTTGGCAATCAGATACAGAGAGATCTGCAAAGAGGGAAGTGACATGCACGTGACCTTATGGAGCGACACAAGTAATTACACTGGTCAACAAGCAATTCGAATTCGCATTCACGTAGGAACTTGATTCGATTCAAAGTCCAGTGTATTTGCATTAGATCCTAAGAGTATGCCATAAAAAGCACTAAGATATTTTCCTAGACACTGAATTGAGAGCAGCACTTGGCCATTTGTGTGACGAAGTGCATTCGAAAACAATTCACTTAAATATACTTTGGATATATTAACCATTAAAATATTATAAAGAAGATATTCAACAAATATACCACCTAAACTTTTTTTTTTTTTTTTGTGTTATTGTTATTAAGGGAAGAATCCGTACATCATAATATTGTATCTTAACATCACCACCTAAACTTACTTCGATTTCCTTCTCTCAACTATCTCCTCATTCCCACGTCCAACCTAAGCGTTAATCTATCAACAGCTGCTACCTAATCCACAAGACTAGCTGTCTCCCCAATCTGATTAAAGCTGGTTCTTAGTTGAACATCTGCTGTGTTGTACAGTGCTGTCGATCAGAAGGCAACAGCAGCAAATGATGCCGACTAATCTGTCACTTTCGCTCAGCGGGCAAGTGTGAGACTTCCAAGCGCGAATGCCAAGATGTCTCACACTATGACAGCACCAACAACCACAACAACAAGAACAACTGCAACTGCCACACAAGCCCAAATTGGTGCAGCATGCATCACACCAAATATGACAAACGCCAGTTGCAACATTTTAGCGAGCAACAGCACCGACCAAAATGGCCATAAAAGTTGAGCCACGTCGCCGACGATTGTGATTGAAATTGTGATTGTTGATTGCTGATTGAGTTCGAGATTGTGTAATGTGGCATGAATATCGATTTGTGGCCTCATCGGGCTATGTCGCATTGCTGTGCGTAGCCACACAGGCATTACAAGCACCACGGAGACGATCAATCGTTGCCACAAAATGGGTCATGCCTGGGATGCAACAACCACAACAGGGAAGCACTTGTGCGACTTCCCTGCTGACTGAGTGGGCGGATAGTTGCATGTCGCATGTTGAATGTGCAACACTTGCCGCAACACTTGTCACTGGAGTTGGAAGACACTTGTTGAAAGTAAAACATACCTTAAGATTGGATCGATGACTGTAAAGTTGTCATAAAGTGAAAGATCTCAATGCAATGAACTGCAACTGAGTTTCAACTTTACTATTATTATTACTCTGTTGAAAAGGGGGATCTGTACGGCGACCTATAAGATCTGTTGAGCCTAGAGCTTAGTATTCTTATGAGTTCAAACATTTTTTCCTGGATTGATTGACTTTATCTCCTTCATTTCGAGTTATCTTCACTTGCTCCAATTCAATTTGAAATGATGTTCAAAAGTCACGCAAAGTCACATTTAAAAACAAATATTCCGCATTCTAGCTGAACTCCCTCGCACCTTATAAATAGGAATTCCAACGGGAACTAGTCAGAGCACTTATGAAAGCAATTGAATTGAAATGCTACTTTGCTTAAGTCCCACATGCTGATAACGAGACCACTGACCGCACATATATATTGCACATATATTCATAAGTAAATCACTTAAGTTAATTATTTGTTTGCCGACAACTGATAAGCGGCCCAAAAAGTTTATTTATGTTTAAAGTGCACATTTATATTCACAATTAGCGTAGTACTTTAATCGAATTATACCGAAAAACATAAAAAATATCACGAGAAACACAAAAACAATCGAAAGGAAATAAACGAAAATAAACGTGGGGTTAAAACACGAAACATAAACAAAAGTAAAAGTATTTTCCAGCCACAAGTGGCGCTATAGAAAAATTCCATGTGTGAAAATTCTGCGAACAGTTCAAGTGTCTGTTCAGCGTTAGACCAAAAACATGTGGCCCATATTGCGTATAGGCCACATTGGATGCGCTTTGATGCTGTGCTCATCTAACTGACAATTAAATATGGATCACGTCCGGTAGTTGTTGGATACCTGCACAAAGCACATCTGCAAAATGAACCAGGGCACACGCCAGACGCGTCGGCGCTCGGTTGACGGCGTCGTGGACAAGTCATCGATGAAGATTCTCTGCAGGGGTGCACGGGGAGGCAACAGTGTGGGCAACAAAAGCTTAGCATCTTTCGAATCCTTGTTGTAGTCCACGCGGTGCAGTGACATACTGAACACACACTAACACACACGAACACGCGCACGCGACAATCGTGTTCAAAGAAATTCCACTTATTTGCACATTAACAAAACCGAACTGTGATCAACGCAGTCGACAATCGACTGAGACGTCGTCCGCTGCGCTATACGCTTAGCCAGCGACTACGCTACACACACGACACCCAAATCAGCGCCCACCTAGCGAGCAACGCTACTTTGTTGTTGTTGTTGTTGTTGTTGTTGTTGTTGTTGTTGCTGTTTGTTCTTGCCTGCGCTGTGTTTCATTCGCACACGCATCCGATCGAATCCATCGATTGTCGTTCGCACTCAGCTGTTTTGCCGTCAAATCAAGCTAAATCTCTATAGTCGCTGGGCAGCAGTACTGCCAATTTAGCTATTGTCCCGCTAGATCTGTGGCGAGCGGCATGCGGCTTTTCTTGAATCAGTTCGTTTTTTCTTTATTTAACATAACACAGATTTTCAAATTTTAGTGGTTTATTATATTTTTCTAACATCAACTTTATGATATATTGTACAATTAAAAAGAATAAATGCTAAGTGCTGCGAGTATTATTTTATAGATATGGCCATTAAACTGCATACACACGCACATAGTCGACTAACAGCTTTGGCTGAGTCCACGTAGGTAACCATTGCTCTTGACTTTGCCAGAACTGAAGCTTTGCCTGGGGATGCTTATTAATCCACGGCTTTTCATAGTTGGAGGTACGCAAGTTATCGACAAAATCTCCAAAGCCACCGACCGAAACACCCAACGTGATGTACATAGAACATGCGATCAAATGGTGCCATTGGTCCTCCGTTTGGCCGTTTGGCCATAGGACTCCATGAGTGGCTCTAACATCAGCAACGGGACCAACCAATCACCTCTGCAGAGTTTGGCGCGAATTTCTATGCGTCCATATTAAAAGGCAAATGTCTCCTTGGTGCTTATGCGGGGCACCACTACAGGTGGCATAATCTGGGGTCCACTTGTCAGGAGAACACACTGCTTTTGCCTGTTGTGGGTGGCAGTACAATGCTCGGAGAGGTCCAGATATGCCTGGGTTATATCTAAATCAGGTCTATAATTAGACCTTAGTTTGGGTTCGATGATGAGCTGCCCAGCACGCACGCGTGCTCGACCATCGTAAAGGACAAACTCGGCGTCCGTTGAGTCAAGTGGCGCGCGTACCTCATGCAGCCAGCGCGCCTCGTTGAGCTGATCAAAATTCTCTTCAATTATCAATTGATCCTTGCACAAAGGCGTTTGTGGGGCCGATGACACCAATGTCTCAGTAATCGCCACTTTGCAAGCTGGTGATGCTGATAAGATGCTCGAAGATGCGGCTGTTGTTGTTTCCTTCTTGTCGTTGTCTATAGTATTTTCTGTTGTAATATCAAGCGTTCGAGTCGATTCAGCGTCACCACCATATCCATCAATTAAATGACTTCCAGATAACTGGCAGACCTTTTGCGGTTGTCCCTGTTCGCGGTAGATGGCACTTCCGTGCTGGACATTGGTCAAAATGTAGAGTGTGTCCTGTGCCCGCAGCTCTCCTCTCACAAAATCATATTGCCAGCGTCCATGCTGTGGCGCACGCACTTGTCCACTGAACTCGCCCTGTTCAAATCCGGAAAAGATGCGATTGCGATTCACATTAAATGCCACGCTCTTGACTCCACTCTCGTCTGGGATGGATACACGAAAGCCTTTGGCCAAAGGCTCCACTGTGGCAGCCGGTACTTTGTAGCCATAAACTTCGTTACGGTACTTATTTGCCAATTAACTACAACGTATGGTCAAAACTTGTTGTAGTTGCAGTTGTTTATACCAAATTTGGGCTGCTACAAATAATCATAAATGCGCAAGGTTTATAGCACGCCCTGAAAAAGTCTCCAAAGTTTCGCCGATTTTTTTCGATTTCTCTCAGAGGGAGCGAGGAGGAAACCGTTTGTTACATTTTACTGCAAATGTGCTGCATAATTTTGTGCGCTAATGTAAAAATATTTAATTCCTTCCATGGAGGGTTTGCGTCTCGGATATGCTTAGACATATTAAGTATGACAGTGTGGTCTCGACTAAGCTCAGACGCATGAAGTATGACAGTATAAAATAAGGACACAGACCATCATACAATTCGTTTCAGTCCGTTCCCTCACATCTGACGATCAGCAAAAAATCGTTTACTGTTTTCGCTTTTGGGGATCAACTGATCGTCCGATGTGAGGGAACGGATTGAACTTTAAACATAGTCATAGTCAATCAGTCGACTGAGGGTAACTTTTAAACTGATGATACAGCCCAAATTTTGCTCTAATTTATACTGAAGTCTCCGCAGCTGCGTAAATAGGTTGATGCTACTTGTAAGATATTCACTTCACAGCAGCATAGCAAGTAATTCAGACTAACCCTATACACTGTCACAAATTTTACTCTGCAGCTGCGTAAATAAGTTGATGATACTTGTAAGATATTCACTTCGCATCAGCATAGCTATTCAGACTTATTCTATACACTGTCACAAAATATACGTAAATATAATGTATTCATACATATGTTATATGTCTGAATAACTTGCTATGCTGGTGCCAAGTGAACATCTTAAAGTAACATTAACCTATTTACGCAGCTGCGGAGACCTGAGTATAAATAAGAGTACAATTTGAGCTGTATCATCAGTTTAAAAGTTACAATGACTATGTTTAAATTTCAATCCGTTCCCTCACATCGGACGATCAGCAAAAAACGTTTACTGTTTTCACTTTTGGGAATCAGTTTCTTTGTGTTTCTTATATTTTACACTATACATAATCCTAAAACGAAATTGAAGCCAAATTTCACCTCATCGAAATGTTATTTTCCGGGCGTAGAAAGTACAATTGCTGACCTTGAAGATATTCTCACCTCGAATGTGAGACCGACGCCAGGACGAACAATATTCTTCCATGAAACAAGTTGTCATCCTCCAGAGGAGAAGCATGTCCTTAATTTGACCGCCCGACAGGCCTGTTCTATTGAATCGGCAGCTCTTCATAATCCCAATTTTCGCGTCTTTGTCTTATTCGCAAGTTACACACTTCTGCCTAAAAACAATCCAATTCTGAAAGCCATTCTGAGCTATAAGAATGTCTATCTGAGACAATTGAATATCTGGGATTATGTCAAAGATACCCCAATCCAGAAATGGCTTGCAAAGGGCGACCTTTTTCGATCTAGGTAAAAGTTTACTCTTGGATTTATTTAGTACAACCATCAAGCCAGTTTGTTTTCAGTTTTTTAATGGAACACACTTCGGATTTACTTCGCATACTGTCTCTTTACCGCTATGGAGGCATCTACCTCGACCTAGATGTGGTGGTGCAACGCACCATGGAGTTCATACCACTTAATTATCTGGGCGCCCACGATAATATTACCTTGGGAAATGCTGTCATCGGTATGACGCCTTTGGGACAGGGCAACAAGTTTGCAAAATGGCTTTTACTTGACTTTCAAAAAAGATATTATCCAACTGAATATGTCGGGAATGGACCTAGTCTGGTTACTCGCGTGTTGAGTTGGTTTTGCAATTTAAGAACAGTTGACGATATGATTGCAAAGAGTCAAGTTTGCGGATTCAAAGTGTTCAACTCAACTGCTTTTTATCCCATAGACTCGGGTAGATATAAAATGTATATGGATCCACAATACCTGAACGATGTCATGAACTATACTAAAGACTCTTATCTGGTACACTTCTGGAATAAAGCTGACCATACAAAACGGATTCTGATCAAGGATGGTTCAGCATACGCAAAGATTGCGCAAAAAAATTGCCCAAAAACTATAGCTGCAGCCGGGGAATATTTTTAAGTCGATATGTTGTTTTAGATCTTTTACCATTAAAGTTATGATCAGCTAAATAAGTAAAATCAACTTAAAAAATGGTTTTACGTGAACAAAGCACTTGCGCACCCATAGAGACGTTTTCGCTTTATTGACAGTATCAATGAAGATTTTCTGCTGAGCTGGAAACAATTAAAGTTCTCAAAGCCGAAACATTTTTTATAACACATCAATAAATGTTTTTGTTGATTTGTAAAATGTGATCTAAAGATAATTGTTAGTATAATTTATTGTATTGTATGAATATATTATATACCTTTATATTATTTGTGTTCTTTTATTTGCTCCATATATTTTGTCTTAGACACACCAATTAAGACCAGCCACTAAAATTAAATTTATTGTATATTCTATTTCTACAATATTTTTATATCTCGCACACTGTTTTGGGTTGCATGCTTTACGGTGTTGAGAAAACTAATAGTTAGGGGTTGAGCAATTTGATCGAGCAAAAGAGGGCTAAGGTTAATTGTAAAACAATTTTTATTAGCTTAGAATAAATATGAGTATTTGATGGCTCAAGCTCTTGTAGTCTGTGAGATATACGCGCTCGTGCATAAAGACGCACATCCAGTCAGTACTTTATTGATTCTTAGACCGAATATATAGGTCTACAGTTTATGAGGTCGCAGATGTCTTCTTCTGCCTGTTACGCACTTTTCTACACAGTAGAACAATTTGTATACCCGTTACGCTAAGGGTAGAAGGGTATGATAACTTTGTGCCAACCGAAAATGTATGTAAGAGGCAGAAGAAGAGGCAGACCTCTCAAACTATATATATATTCTTGATCAATAGCAACAGTCGAGTCGATATAACCATGTCCATCTATCTGTCTATCTGTCTGTCCGTCCGTCTCTCTGACTGTCCGTGTGGCCGTATGAAAACCTAGATCTTGAAGACTATAATAGAGATAGAGTTTCCAAATTCGGTGTCAATATGTTTTATCACTGCACGCAAATTAAGTTTATTTTCGATTTTGGCCACGCCCCCTACCGCCCCGTAAAAAGAAAATTGAATATCATATGATTTATATATATAAGAAATCGAGTTTGTCAGGCGGGTACCGGGTATATCACTCGACTGTAGCTTTCGTGTTTGTTTTTACAACAATTGATACAAATGGATTTATTTCGCACTGGGAGCTTTCACTCATCTTATTGACACAGTATGATAGTATTGTATGTACATATACCATAGTATGTTGGGCCATTAGCTTATTTACGCAGCTGCCGAATCATAGTATTGGCTTGATATTAAGAATTATTCAATGCTTCAATTTCGACTGTATTCCCAGTTTGAAAGTTGCACTCACCGAACTACGTTATGTTTAAAATTCCAACTGTTCGCTCGAGTCCAATGATTAGCCAAAAACGTATTTTTTTTTCAATTTTGGGAATAAGTTTCGCTGTATTGCTTATAGTTTACGCTACATCTAAACCTGAAACGAAGCTATATAACACCGCAGCGAAATGTTATTTTCCGGGCTTAGAAAGTACAAATACTGATCTTGAAGATATGCTACGCTCGAATGTGACACCGACGCCAGGACGAACGATATTCTTCCATGAAACGAGTTGTCATCCTCCAGAGGAGAAGCATGACCTTTATTTGACCGCCCGACAGGTCTGTTCTATTGAATCGGCAGCTCTACATAATCCCAACTTCCGCGTTGTTGTTCTATTCGCAAGTTATTCCCGGATTCCAAGAGGCAATCCAATTCTGAAAGCCATTCTGAGCTATAAGAATGTCTACCTGAGACAATTGAATATATGGGATTATGTCAAGGATACCCCCATCCAGGAATGGTTCGCAAAGGGCGAACTTTTCCAATCAAGGTAAAAATATGATTTCGACTTTCATAGAATAATACAATCAATTCATTTTCAGTTATCTAGAAGAACACACTTTGGAGTTACTTCGCTTACTATCTCTTTATCGCTATGGAGGAATCAACCTTGACTTAGATGTGATGGTGCAACGCACCATGGAATTTATACCACTCAATTATTTTGGAACCACCGATAATAAAACCTTGAGCAATGCTGTTTTCGGTATGACCCCGCTTGATCCGGGCCACAGATTTATAGAGCAGCTTCTGCTTGAATTCCAAAGAAGATATAACCCGAGTGTCCATAATGAAATCGGAATTAACCTAGTTACTCCGGTGTTGCGTTCTTTTTGTAATGTAGACGGAGTTGATGATCTGATCGCCAAGAATAATAGTTGCGGGCTCAAAGCGTACAACTCAAGTACTTTCTACTCCATAAACTCGGATCATTTGAATTTATTTTTGGATCCAAAGTCCACGAACCATGTTATGAACCAGACTAAGGAGTCCTATCTGTTACACTTTTGGAACAAGCCTGATATTGCCAAACGCTTTCGGCTCAAAGATGCTTCGGCATACGCCAAACTTGCTCAAAAGAATTGTCCAAAAACTGTTGCTGCAGCAGGGGAATATCTTTAAGTTTATTTAATTATAACGAAGTGAATAAATGAAAGCTATTTCCTTAACCACAAGTTATTTGTTTGATGAGCTACCCCCCGTAGGAGGTAGTTCCTGCAATGGCGACTAAACCACGCACTCTGATACACGACGGACGCCAGCAGACAGACCTTGCTGAAGGCAATGACCACACATGCCAGCAAAATGTGCGCGAAGTCTACGACGAGATTGGGGCTCACTTCAACAACACTCGCCATACGCCCTGGCCACAGGTTGCAGAGTTTCTGCACAGCTTGCCAGCTATTGCTGCTTGCAGCAAACGTATACTTTACCCATAATGCCGAATCAAATAAAGCCAATTCTACGTTTTAGTACCTCTTACTCGCCTCGGCCAATTAAAACTGGTCTTTTACGCAGTATGATTTTCGGAGGTATCAGCCTCGGACGTCACAGGGCTTTTGTTTTGAACATTTTCATTCTTCTATCCTTCAGCTGAGTAAACTAGATTCAATTTATACAACGTCACAAGAACGGGCTGCTTGCATTTGCATGTTTGTGTTTCTTAGGAACGTGTCTGAGAGTCACCTCGACCGTGGAGTACGTCTGTTAGCTTTGAACTTATGATTACGAAATGGTACAGTATCTGTTGGGTATAATTATTCTGTAAATATGTATGTTCAATAGTTTCACAAAGTATGATTGTGGAGGTTTTAGTTCTTTGAATTGACTTTTGTAGATAGTGTGTCGACACACACCTGTGTGCGCTCTGATAAGTGACTAGCCACCGTATTTTTTGACACATTCACGGTCTAAACGTCGCGTCGCTAGGCTTGCAGCGGAATGTTTTATCCAAAGAAGAAGTGGACGAATTTTGTTCCACTCCGTGCACTACGTCTCGTGCTAGTGCTTATGACAATCACTACTTTTTTTCTCTTGATGATTAAATCCTATAATCAGCAAATTGAAAATCTGAAAATAAAATTGAGTGGGGAAACGGAATACTGGAGTGAAGAAGTGCGCAACGAAACTCTTCACATAGAGGGTGTCTTCCAGGCTAAATACAAACCGCCACCAGGGCGAACGATCTTCTTTCACGAAACCAAAATTCACACGTCGAACTCGCAGTATCTGATGAACTTCACGGAACGACAAGCTTGCGCCATCGAATCGGCTGCACTGCATAATCCGAACTTTCAAGTGTTTGTGCTGTTTGCTTGGCCAGAAGTGAATCCACGTAGTGATCCCATTATTGACGCGATTCTCAGCTATAAGAACGTGCACTTCCGACGTGTCGATCTTATGACAATCGCAGAGGGGACGCCCATCGAGGATTGGCTTAAGAAGGGCAACCTAGTGGGAAGCAAGTAAGAATGGACATTTTTTTCTCTACTCTTTCATCAGTGAAGAAGAGTATGGTTGAGCAGACACAGAGTGATATGTTCGACCCTTTACTTCCGCTGATAACTGGTAAATTTCCATTCTGATAAATTTCCATTCGGTTCTTCTTCACGCAGCTTAAAGATGTTTAACATATCCGACTTACTGCGTTTATTGAGTCTGTTCCGTTTTGGAGGCATCTACCTAGATATGGACGTGGTCTTAATGCGAAGCCTCGAGGATATTCCACTCAACTATGTGGGAGCTGAGACCAACACCAGCGTCGGAAATAGTGTCATCAGTCTAGAACCCGATGGATTTGGTCATCATGTAGGCGAGCTCTTTTTACGTAACTTTCAAGAGAATTACGAGCCCAATAAATGGGCTCACAACGGGCCTGCTTGCCTGGTGCGAGTTCTGAGCAAACTTTGTAATACAACGATTTTTCAAAATATGCCGAATAGTCGA
Source organism: Zaprionus ornatus (assembly GCA_018904035.1). Lineage (NCBI taxonomy): Eukaryota > Metazoa > Arthropoda > Insecta > Diptera > Drosophilidae > Zaprionus > Zaprionus ornatus. The sequence continues at coordinate 27,195,613 of JAEIFZ010000002.1, forward strand.
GTGCGTTGTCACGGCTTCGAGGTGTTCAATAAAAACGCTTTCTACGAGGTCAACTGGATGGAGTGGAAGCGCTTTTTCGAGGAGGTGTATGCGGATAAAGTTCTCGAACGGTTGACGGACTCATATTTGATTCATTTGTGGAATCACGTCAATGCAAAGTGGCCCCTCAAGACTGATTCCAACGCTGCCTACATCCAGTTAGCGCAGCGACATTGTCCCCGTGTCCTGGCGGCTTCGGGAAAATATTTCATCTAGTTAATTAAATTTTAAAAACTATAGACAATAAAAATAGATGTATACCCCCTTTTTCAATGAAGTTTCGTATTATTTACCGGAGACGAGACACAACAGAGGGCGATGCAGTTGAGCAAATGTTTACCTAACTGCACGAATGCAGGTTTACAGTTGCTGAATTACAACTTAGCTTTTTTTCAGTTATCGCGGAATCGTTTGATTGTGCTGACATGTTTCTAAAGTTGGATAGACTCTCGAGAAGCCTTCTTCTTCATGGACGACGTTATCTGCTGCCATTTTTAGCACTAAATGCACTGGAATTTATGATGTTCCTCTCGCATGATCCACATGTGAACTTGTATCGCTGCTACATGGAGGATAATACCTACGATTCGATTTGGAACTTCGCTAATGGAGCCAGAAGACTAAAGGATATACTGCATTTGGATGGAAGGCCCACATCAGGTCGAAACATATTCTTCCATGAGACCAAATGTCATTCATCAGATTCGCCTCACGTCCTCAACCTGACAGCGAGGCAGGCCTGCGCCATCGAGTCGGCCGCATTGAATAATCCAAATTTTCAAGTATTCGTTCTATTCGCAAGTGCCACCTATTTTCCTGGTATTGCTGATCCCGAGAATCCTATTACCGACGCTTTGCTCAACTATGATAATATTAATTTCCGTCAGTTGAATCTCTTGCGATATGCAGAGAACACACCAATTGAAAATTGGGTGAAGAGCGGAGATCTATTCCATTCAAGGTAGAATGGAGGCATCAATTGGAATTCTCTCTACTTAGTCTATGATCTTTGCAGATACCTAACGGAACACACCTCAGATCTATTGCGCGTACTGAGCGTCTATCGCTTTGGAGGCGTCTACCTTGACCTTGACGTCATGGTATTGCGCAGTCTGGAAGATGTCCATCCAAACTTTGTGGGTGCCGAGACAAAGACAAGTATTTGCAATAGCGTCATAAGTCTGGAGCCCAATGGATTCGGTCATGAGGTTGGAAAGCACTTCCTCAATGACTTTCAGAATAATTTTAATGGTGCACTTTGGGCTCACAATGGTCCTCAGAGCCTAACACGCGTAATGTCAAAGATTTGTGGCACCAAAAGAGTTCAGCGCATGGTAGACAATCCCAAACGTTGTCACGGTTTTCGAGTATATAATACAAGTGCCTTCTATGAAATTAACTGGAGTGAATGGTGGCTATTTTTTGAGCCAAAACTACATCGAGAAACACTTGAGCGCGTTCAAAACTCCTACGTACTTCATCTCTGGAACCATCTAAATACATATTTGTCTTTCAACCCGGAATCAGCATATGTACAGTTGGCGGCAAAGAATTGCCCCAAGGTCTTAGCCGCAGCTGGTATAAACTTTACTTAGTAGTGGATAAATACAACATTCAATAAATTTGTCATAAATAAAAAAATAAATTACTTTTTATAGCCACACATATGGTATAATAGAATTGATTTAACGCAATGTTGCTGAATGAATGCTTAAAATATTTTTGTCTGGTGCCGTCTCGATCAAAAATAAGTCAAATTCGGTTATATTGGCGTATATTGGCGCATGTCTGAAACTGCTGTGCACATATTTGAACATTTATTATGGTAACTAGTCAAGTGTGTCGCAAACTATAAAGTAACTCAAACAGTGTGTTCAGATATTCGCAATACGCGGACAACTGTTAGGTAGACTACCAATTCCATTCTTGATTTTAAAAGGTCTATTTCAACTGAGAGATGCAGTGAAGTCTGAGTGTAATCTGATATCTGATAATACACGTATATTTATTTACTTGAACTGACTCACAACACAGCAAGCACATCAGATAACAGCAAACTAACCTTACAAAATTTTTATTTTCCCCAATTATTGGTATTCTCCAATCAGCAATGAAAATGTTGTGTTACTTTCTATCTGTCAACAACAGTTGGCTTTATCCCCGCACTCTTATAACTTACACTTTTCTTGCTTTAAAAATATAGTATTGTAGATAACAGTAAAAGGTGAAGAATTCAGACGAAAACTTGTTGTTTTGAAGTACTTAGTAAATACCTTAGCACACTTTTGGATGCCTGTCGAACAATGCCTTTTTGCTTTTTAATTCAATTAACTGATAATGTTGCTCGAAAAGGTCTACTATGTTTTAAGTCTGACACTATGCACTTGCTGACATGTTTTGCTAAAGTATTCCGTCAACGGTTGTCAAGGCACTTGCATCATGATCCTCCAGCGATTGAACCAACAAGTGTTTTCCCTAACGCGTGGACGACTTTTTGCTATCTTGGGCTTTTTAATTGTTACGATTTTTGTATTTAAATTCTCTACACACAAAAATTATAACAATCAAGATCAGTGGAGGAAGAATAGATTTGCGCTCTGTCTGGAAGATGTTCTCTTGGCAGAAGTGAAGCCTCCACCAGGACGAACGATTTTCTTTCATGAAACTCAAGAACATGCACCAGAAACATACTATGTACTCAATTTGACGGCCCGACAGGCTTGCGCCATCGAATCGGCGGCATTTCATAATAGTCATTTTAGCGTATATCTTCTTGTTGGAAGTGAGACACATTTGCCCAAAGTGGGAGAGCGACCATTAGTCGATGCCATCTTGAGTTACGAAAATGTGGAGCTTCGTCGATTGGAACTATCCCGATATGCAAAAAATACGCCCATCGAGGATTGGCTCAAGAAGGGAGATCTAGTTCATTCCAAGTAGGACTCCAGTTCAATTTCTTCCTTAAAGGATTTAATTAAACCTGACTCCCTTTTACCCATCCCGTAGGTTTCCCACAGAGCATACCTCTGACTTGCTGCGCTTGCTGAGCCTGTATCGCTTTGGTGGCATCTACCTGGACCACGACGTGGTAGTGCTGCGCAGCCTGGAGTCCCTGCCCCTAAACTATGTCTGTGCCCACGATGAAAGTACACTGGGCAATGCTGTCATAGGTCTGGAACCAAACGGAGTTGGCCACGAAATCGGGGAAACATTTCTTCTCGACTATGCGAAGAACTACAACGGCGATTTCTATGTTGGTAACGGACCTAGCCTCATTACCCGCGTGATGCATGACATTTGCAAGACGAATTCGGTGCGGGAAATGCACTCAGATCCAAAACGTTGTCGCGGCTTCAGGGTTTTCGAATCGGAGACATTTTTCGCGGTTCCTTCGCATCATTGGACACACTTCTTGGAGCCCGAATTCCTTCAGGATGTACTTAACAAAACGAAAGATTCGTATTTAATACACCTATGGAACAAGGCCTCTTACAAGCGACTCGTCAAAGTCGGCACCGATTATGCATTCGGCAAGTTTGCACAAGAGAATTGCCCGAAAACTTTTCAAGCAGCGGGAGAATATTTCTGAAACAGAAAGTCTTTTTATACCCTTCGACCATTGAAAATGGTCAATAAAGGGTATACTTTCTTTGTGCAAATGTATGTAAGAGGTAAAAAGAGGCATGGCAGACCCCATAAAGTATATATATTCTTGCTCAGGATCACTAGCCGGGTCGATTAGGCTATCTCCGTCTGCTCATCTGTTCGTTTGAACATCGAGACCTCAGCTATTATAAACCTAGGGACACCAAATTTGGCATGAAGGTTTCTGTATAATATTAAGGAAACTACTTCAGTTACAACTTTCTGGCACATATATAGATATACTATATGCACATATATTCCAAATTACAATCTAGTCGGACCCTAAGACCACAGAAGTTTTTGCATAAGCCTAGATACATAACATACAAACCAATAAGCCGTGGCGTCATTGCAATGCTTGTGTAGGGAAAAAAGGAATAGAGAATGCAAGTGCGTAACGCCAGCTGTGTCTACGCTCTTCTTTTTTATGCACATTTATGCGCATTTTTTTCCCATCACACGCACACACATACATGTACACTTACATATACACGCTTTCATATACACAAATATGTATCTATGTGAAAGCTTACGTTACGTTATATCCATTAAAGAGAAGAGTGAATCGTGCAATTAGGTACTCTTTACGTTTATAATAGGTTGCTCTCGCTAAAAGTAAACTTTGTGATGTCGAAGCAGCTAGTTGCCACCTTTCAGTTTTCCTATTTGTTCTTATCAGTCTTTCGGAAACAGATTTCAACATCAAATATTGTTTGCTTTGCGGATGTGCGATACATTTTAAAACATGATGAGCAATCTATTTAAGAGGTCGAACTTATGCAATTTGAAATTCAGTTAAAGTAAGAAGGACATAGTATTAATAAAAATGGATGTTGGTATTTAATAAATATATTTTTATATAATGTTATTCAAAATTTCTTCAGCTGCGTTAAAATGTTAAATAGTTTCTACAATAGTTTAATTTTAGTTAAGTCATTCGGTTGATGCATCATAGCAAGATCAATGAGTCTATCAACTTCGAACTCATCCTTGGCACTGGCAATAATTGGATACATTAATAAATATGTGTATTATTCTCATCAGATAGCGTATCTACCTTTTAACATTTATTTTTTGATGTGACTGCTGTGTGTATTCACTCAGACTTCTACAGATAACGCAGATGTCGTCGTCAAACAGTGTGGGTGTAACTGAATATTGACTGGCAAGTGTATTTGGCCAACTGTCAACCTGAAAACACGCATTCAGTAGATTCACTTTGCAGTGCCCGCATCGAGATGGTTCACGTTAAGAAGACTTGGGCCGGTGTTTTTCCATTTCGCAGCCAACGACTTATGCTCTGGCTTATTGCAATCGGCGTTCTGATACTTTTGATATTAAAAACTTATAATCAAGAAATTGCAAATCTCCGCGTTCAGTTGACTGGCGAAATTGTATACTGGAGTGAAGAAGTGCGCAACGAAACTATGCATATTGAGGATGTTTTTCATGCAAAATTCAAACCGCCTCCGGGACGATCGATATTCTTTCACGAAACTAAACCGCAACCGACGGAGTCAAAGTTTAAGCTTAATTTCACGGAACGACAAGCTTGCGCCATCGAATCGGCTGCCCTGCATCATCCGGACTTTCAAGTATTTGTGCTGTTTGCTTGGCCAGAAGTGAATCCACGTAGTGATCCCATTATTGACGCGATTCTCAGCTATAAGAACGTGCATTTCCGACGTGTCGATCTTATGACAATCGCAGAGGGGACGCCCATAGAGGATTGGCTTAAGAAGGGCAACCTAGTGGGAAGCAAGTAAGAATGGACATTTTTTTCTCTACTCTTTCATCAGTGAAAAAGAGTATGGTTGAGCAGACACAGAGTGATATGTTCGACCCTTTACTTCCGCTGATAACTGGTAAATTTCCATTCTGATAAATTTCCATTCGGTTCTTCTTCACGCAGCTTAAAGATGTTTAACATATCCGACTTACTGCGTTTATTGAGTCTGTTCCGTTTTGGAGGCATCTACCTAGATATGGACGTGGTCTTAATGCGAAGCCTCGAGGATATTCCACTCAACTATGTGGGAGCTGAGACCAACACCAGCGTCGGAAATAGTGTCATCAGTCTAGAACCCGATGGATTTGGTCATCATGTAGGCGAGCTCTTTTTACGTAACTTTCAGGAGAATTACGATGGCGATAGATGGGCTCACAACGGACCGGCTTGCTTAGTACGGGTTCTCAGTAAACTTTGTGATACAAAGATTTTCGAAAAGCTTCAGAACAGTCGCGAAACTTGCCACGGCTTTGAGGTGTTCAGTAAAAACTCTTTTTACGAGGTCAACTGGGACGAATGGACTTACTTCTTTGAGGAACAACATGCGAATTCAACGCTCGAACGGATAAAGGATTCGTATCTAATTCATTTGTGGAATCATCTTAATGCACAGTGGCCCCTAAAGACGGATTCCAACGCTGCCTACATCCAGTTAGCGCAGCGACATTGTCCCCGAGTCTTGGCGGCTTCGGGAAAATATTTCATCTAATTTATTAAATTATATAGCAGACTAAATACATACATAGATCTATTCATAATATAGTTTCGCTTCACTTAAAATATCTCTTCAAAGATCTGATGTTTCAAAGTTCCAGCCGAGTTTTTCAGTTACCGTAGAATCGTTCGATGTCACCGACATGAATCTGATTTAAACAACTTTCAGGGGCAACATTGTCATATCTGTTTTATAGCACTGAATGCACTGTCGGTTTGCTGCAAAAGTGCTGTAAATAAGTAAGTCTGATGTGCTCGACTGTTATCTAATCATTACCTGCGAGAAAAATAATTCTTTCTGGCCAGGAACCGCAAAAACCGCAAGCTGCAAATTATTTCTTAAATAACTGCTATGTTAATTGCCCGACCGAAACCGAATTTGCAGAAATCATTTTTATTATTTTACCAAAAACGGCCAAAATCTAAAATAAACTTGTATATAAACTTGCGTACAATAATATATACATATTGACACCAAATTTGGAAGCTCCAGCTCTTGTAATCTTCGAGATCTATATCTATCTGGCTTCATCGACTCGGGTTTTGATGCTGATTCAAAAAATATAAAGTTTGTGAGGCCTGCTACGGCTTATTTTGCCTATTACATACATTTTCGGTTGGCACAAAGCAATAATACCAGTCCACCCTATGGGCAGCGGGTAAATCAAAACTCAAGAGTAGCAAAAAATATCACTCAAATGATTTAATAAAAATTTAATTAAAAAATCTTAAAAATAAAAAATAATATTTACAATTATTTTTAGCTTACGAATATTCAGTGTTACTTTTTGATTTTAAAAATAAAAAAATTTTAAATATAAATTATTTAATTAAAATTATACTATAAAAATATTTGTTGTAAGTTGATATTTGTCATTAAAAATAAATTGAAATATCTTTTGAACGGAGGTACCTAGAAAGCGTTATCGAAATATTTATCGATTTCTTTCTTTCTTCAAAATTAACAGTCAAATTGCAGGGCATGCTCCTCCACTCTGCAGGGAAACTCCTCAGCTAACAGACATGCTCACTAGTAACTGTGACTTTTACCGCTTAGCGGTAAACATATTGTGATCTCACGGAGCGTAGTTCTCATTTTCAATTTATAAATAAATCTAGTTCTCTAAATTAACATTACGAACTTATATTGTATATTAATTATATCTTCAGTTCTCATTGTTTGACACTGAAGAAATCGCTTTTATTTTACTATCGAACTTGACCTCGAGCCAGCCAAAGTGACATATTTATTTTGTTAAACACAGATTGAACGATATTAATTGCAACGTTTTTACACTCACACTTTCTGGAAATTGTTTTGGGGCGGAATTTTGACAATGAGCGCTAAAACAATTAGCATAAACAGAACGTAGGTGTTGAATGTAAGTAAACAATTCACAGTCAGCATATATCCTACATAGCTGTTGGTAAACAGAATGCCCAAACGTCCAGTTACTGTTCCCATGGCCATGGCTTTGCTTCTCAATGTTGTGGGAATGATATCCATGAGCACCGAAACTCCCAATCGAATGCTACACAAAGGCGGCACAGTTAAAAAGACAAAGTTCCCAACGACAAGCACCTCTTGTTTGACGAAGTTAAGCAAAAAGCCAGAAAGTATAGAGATTGTCGTAAGGAATATTAGAACAGTTTTACGGCTGAAAAATACCAAAATCACCGTGACTAATATTAACGTAATCAAAAAAGAAACGCCATTTGCCATAAGGTTGTATAGATGAATTTTGTCGACAATGCACATGAATCTGGTATGATCCGATTGATTTAAATGTGACCCTTTTTCTATTAAGTCGCAGAGAATCATATCTTCTTTAAAAGTTTTAGCGTAATTAAGTATACGAGGCGTCCAAACTGTCAGTCCAAAACCAGTGGCAAACAACAAAAATGAAATTGTCCATAATTGTGCATTGATACATCTATATGTTTTTCCAAACAGAGGTTTGATTTGCGCCCATATACCCAACTCATTTTCTGATGGTAAATCCGTTGGAGGATCAATTCTATCGTAACCCAAACTCTTTAAAGTTACATGCTTTCCTTTGTTGTATCGACAGACCTTTTCTAACACATCATACGCCTTATCCGTCATATTTCTAGACTGGAAGAACTTGGCACTCTCCGGCATGTAAAGAAGGATGACAAAAGAAATCACGCCAGGTACCAAAAAAATTAATGCTAATATTCGCCAGCCAGTGATATGAAATCCATCCCAAACCGTGATGTTAATAACTTCTGGTAAAAGTGGCAGAGCACAGGCTGGTACACACAGCATACTAATGGCAATTCCATAGTTCATAGCGTTAGCCATTGCGGGTCGCAGCTTCATTGTTGTGAACTCTATCAAATAGGGAAGTAAACACACGAGCGGGCCTGTAATACTAGATGGAACAAGTGAAATGGAACTGCAACTTTTTATCTGACTTACAAAAAGCCACTTAAGGACCGCATAAGAAGAAATAACCAGAAATTCGGCATCATAGTCGAAACAAACGAGCAAACCATGCATCCAAATATCGTGAAGAGCATCACTTTACGCCTTCCTATAGAATCCGCCTTGAAGCCCATGTAAAAGGCAGACAGCAGTTGTGTCGTCATTAAGGCGATCATTAGCAATGCTGCACGGTTTGAAGTTATCTCAAAATCGCACGTAGAGGCTACAACCAATAGGCCGATTCCAAATTGCTCGCTAGTTACATACATCTGTGCGGCTAGACAGCTAAAAGTAATTAAGTACTGCATGCAACCGAAGCCAAGATCATCTATAATGTTATCTATGTTCGTAGAAGCCATCAAAATACAAAACAAACTAAAACTGGATCTTGTCAAAATATTGCACTACATTCAAAAAAATGGTAAAAATAAAACTTTCCAAAAAAAAAAGTGACATTGTTCTAGTCTAGATTGAAACACAAAGTCTATAATGATGAAATGTTTAGCACAGTGCCTCGATCTTATTCGAATTCAAAATATTTGGTATATTATAAAACTACGATTAGTTTTTACAAACCAGCCTAGGACATATAAATGGAAGTTCAGGAGGAGAAAAAAACTATTGAAACGGAATTTATTAAAAAAATAATAAAATTATGAATGCTTATAATGCAAATAATAATAATTATTAATACAATAAAACAATGTAATACTAGTTATATATGTATAACAGTGCAGAATTGAATGGCATTGTGTGTTTTCAATATTATGTCTAGGTTAAGGTATTTATAAAATCAAAACTGGACTTGGTACGGCTGATTTTTCCCATGGTAGCTACATATGGTATATGTAATATGTGCATATTACATATATATAAAAAGAGCGATATGGTTAATTTGGTTGCAATATTTTAACAAATAACAAAAATAGGCAGATAGTTTTTATAGCAGCTACACGATATATCGCTCCGATCCGGCAAATTATACAGCCTACATTAACAAGAAGTATCTGTGCCAAATTTCATCAAGAAAGCTTTATAACTGAGAGACTAGTTTGCGTTGCAATAAACAGACGGACGGACAGATGGATGGACAGACGGACGGACGGACGGATGGGCAGACAAACATAGCTACCATAGATCGGCTGCCCTGGTGATTCTGATTCAGAATATATATATTTTATGTGGTCAGAGATGTTTCCTCTCCAAGGGTATAACAATTTGAATTAAATTATAAACATTATAAACATAGCAGTCCAATGTATATGGGTGCTATATCTCTGTCTACATGAAGACACATACATAGCTCAGCGACGAAAACTTGTGTGACACAAAATGTACACATTGTTAAAAACCATAAAAGGCAATACTAATTGAACTGTTAAGAATATCACTTACGCGTTATCTGTAAGGAATATATGTACATATGTTAGGTTATGGTCATGTTGGCAGACCTAGCATCATTCCGTGTACGGTCGTCTGTGCACTTACGTCAAGAATCTTCCATAAAAAACTAAATATGTTTTCTTTAACGCGTGGACGAATCTTCGCAGTGCTGTGTGGTTTTGTTCTTATGGTTCTTGTGTCTGGGGTAAAATAATTGTGCTTATTAATCAGCAGTACCAGAAGAGTCGAACTAGCCATGTCTGTCCGTATAAAGACATAGATCTCAGATACTATTAAAGCTAAGGCTACCAGCTTGGTGTTTATGTGTGTTATTATTGCACGCAGATCAAGATCATTTTAAATTTTGGCTACGCCCACTTCCGCCACTGTAAATCTATAAAATCTTTATTTCTCAGCTATTATAACGAGAGCAACAGTCGAGCGGTACGCGACAGTGGGATACCGTTCGATCTATGTTGCCATAAAAAGTATCTCGCAAGCTACAAATTAATGATAACACTGCAGTGCGCTGCCACCTTGCATCAATTTCGATACGTTGTCAATAATTTATCGCCGCAATTTCCTAGCGCGCGAAAGACTGCAAAGAGCGGTGTGACCATTATATATCGGTATTTCTTCATAAATTTTAAATTGGCCAATATCGATAACTCGCAACATATCGAGTAATCAAAATTAATATTTATTTAATAATTGCATTTTATGGTTTTGTATTGTTTACTGACCCTAAAATATTAAAATATTACGCATATTATGAATATGTACACATGCATGTAAATAGCAATCTACCACACTATTGGTTGTATACAAATTTATATATGTATGTGTGTACACAAAATAAGTATGTATGAGTGTTCACATATATGCACATGTATTTTCGAAAATTGGCATGTGCACAGAAAAGAAGAGTCGATAAATGTGCATAGAAAAGAAGAGTCGAGAAACAGCTCGCGCTACGCGGTCGCATCGTTCGTCCTTTTCTTTTCTGTGCAAGTAATATGGGTTTGACGTCATCGACAACTTGTTTGCTGGTCGAAGGGTTAAAATGGTTTATCTAATAACTTCCGTGTTTATTATCCGATCGGATTGACATTTTGGAGGATAGGTTCAATAGTATTTATCTATATGTGTGCTGAAGCAGAACGTTAAGACATGAGTACTTCGAATGTAAATAGGAAATTGTCGGTTTTCGGGGCGCTAGACGTGGTATCCCAAATTGAAAATAAACTTGATCTGCGTATGGTATACAGGAATCTCCTTCGTTCATCCAGACAGACGGACAGACCGACGGACATGATTCAATCGTCTCGGCTAGTGATCCTGAGCAATATATATACTTTATGGGGTCTCCGCAGCCTTCTTTTGCATGTTACTTACATTTGCACAAAATTAGTATACCCCTTTTTGACCATTTTCATTGGTCAAAGGGTATAAATTCTAGAGGTACCAAATTTGGTATGAAGGTTCCTGTATACTATGCGCAAATCAAGTTAATTTCAAATGTTGTAAGCGACGCCCACCGCCCCCGCAAATAAATACTGGAATTTTTCAAGTAGATTTGAAATCGAAGTATACAAGATACAACTTTCTGATTTCGACATATAGTTAGTTGACTATAATATCTACCTTTCTTCCTTTCAATCCAATCGAACTCTAAACACAGAAGTTAGTTGGAAAGTATGAGCGTAATACCCAGTTTGTGAGTTGATTAACAAGCGAGGAAGGAGAGCGTGATCGCCATCGGTCGGAAATAAGTTTAAAGCATGTACATATGTAATATTTATTGATATATTAGTTAATAGTAGTACAAATTAGGTAGTACAAATAATAATTTTCTTCACTTTAACAAACATGAGTTTGATGTTCTCACAACAAATAAAATCAATCCGACTTTACCGATCGACGACTTTATTTAAAAAAAAACCGACTTGTCTGTCTTTTACAACTTCTCTTCCACTGCGACTCAACGACAACTTTTTCAACGACTTTCTCGTTCAACTACTCGATTTCAACTCTCTTTCTAACTGTTTGATTATTCTTCTTTACTGCAATTCTGGTGCTATCACCTCTATTTTTTACATGTATATTTATACTACAATATGTATAGTATGTTTAGGAAATAAAATTTAGCAAGAAGGGTAGCGGGTATATCACAGTCGGGTGTGCTCGACTGTAGCTTTCTTACTAGTTTATTTTGTAAACTTGATCCGCAATCAGTAATAAGACATATTGACATCCAATCTAGAAGTCATAGCTACTATAATGGCTGATATCTAAGTTTTTATGCACATCGACATGTGGACAGGTAGACAAGGTTTTATCGGCAGTTGATACTGAGGCTGAAAGTGCCCAAATCTGCCTGTAGCATAGTTTAGGTTTGTAACACAACACAAACCCTACAACACTCAGAAAAATAATAATTGACAAAATCTAGATCTCGGACACTAGGACAAGAAGCAAATATGAAAATATGTGTTATTGTTGCATGCAAACGAAGTTTATTTTAATTTACTCCCATTTACTCCCACAAATCGATAAACATTTTTTTTAATGATAACATTACTGAACATTTGATTGCGTGCGGATAGTTAATATAGAAGTATTTAAAGAAATTATTTTAAGGGGCACTCATGCCCAAGGCGCTCCCTGCAACACATGCATATGCAACACAAAAATAAACGCTAAACATAAAAGATAAATATTTAATAAGTCGGTTTGTTCTGTGGATTGCAGGTATATCACAGTCGAGAACGCTAGACTGTAGCTTTCGTGCTTGTTTATCTTATATTTCGGCGTCGAGTGTGTCATTTAAAACTGAAATCAAGTGTAATTAATATTTTATTTGGTGTTTTATTAAACTGATAAGATTGTCTCTTATTCGTTATCTGTAAGAACTATATATACATAGGTTATGGTCATCTTGGCAGACCTAGTATCATTCCGTGTACGGTCGTCAGTGCACTTACGTCAGGAATCTTCTGTAAAAAATTATGTTTTCTTTAACGCGTGGACGAATCTTCGCAGTGCTATGTGGTTTTGTTGTTATGGTTCTTGTGTTCAAGTCCTTTGACCAAGAAACTGTTTATGATCGTGCTCAAATAGAGAATGAAACTAAACCATGGAAGAACAGATTTGCGCAAGGTCTGGAAGATGTTCTCTTGGCAGAAGTGAAGCCTCCACCAGGACGAACGATTTTCTTTCATGAAACTCAAGAACATGCACCAGAAACATACTATATACTCAATTTGACGGCCCGACAGGCTTGCGCCATCGAATCGGCGGCATTTCATAATAGTCATTTTAGCGTATATCTTCTTGTTGGAAGTGAGACACATTTGCCCAAAGTGGGAGAGCGACCATTAGTCGATGCTATCTTGAGTTACAAAAATGTGCAGATTCGACGATTAGAACTTTCGCGATATGCAGAGAATACGCCCATCGAGGATTGGCTCAAGAAGGGAGATCTAGCTCGTTCAAAGTAGGATTCGTTCAATTTATTCTTCGAAGGAAATAATAAATCCCTTTCCCACGTTCCGTAGGTTTCCCACGGAGCATACCTCTGACTTGCTGCGCTTGCTGAGCCTGTATCGCTTTGGTGGCATCTACCTGGACCACGACGTGGTAGTGCTGCGCAGCCTGGAGTCCCTGCCCCTAAACTATGTCTGTGCCCACGATGAAAGTACACTGGGCAATGCTGTCATAGGTCTGGAACCAAACGGAGTTGGCCACGAAATCGGGGAAACATTTCTTCTCGACTATGCGAAGAACTACAACGGCGATTTCTATGTTGGTAACGGACCTAGCCTCATTACCCGCGTGATGCATGACATTTGCAAGACGAATTCGGTGCGGGAAATGCACTCAGATCCAAAACGTTGTCGCGGCTTGAGGGTTTTCGAATCGGAGACATTTTTCGCGATTCCTTCGCATCATTGGACACACTTCTTGGAGCCCGAATTCCTTCAGGATGTACTTAACAAAACGAAAGATTCGTATTTAATACACCTATGGAACAAGGCCTCTTACAAGCGACTCGTCAAAGTCGGCACCGACTATGCATTCGGCAAGTTTGCACAAGAGAATTGCCCGAAAACTTTTCAAGCAGCGGGAGAATATTTTTGAAACAGAAATTCGTTTTGCTTTTTAATTAACAGAAAACGAACACTTGAAGTAATGTTCGATGAGGGAAATAAAGTTCAAAACGGGAGATAGTAACGTTGAACAATGTTATGAATGGAACTGTGATATTTTTTCAATTTTCTTGATTGATGTCGAAGAAAGACTGATTAAGTGAGTAAGAGAGTAAAAGAGTTTTACGGAAATTTAAAAAATGCTGGTCTCTCATGATTCTCACTGGGCTTTCAAAGTGTTCCAGCTGTACAAATATTATTTCTATATCTATAGCTGATCAATGCCATGCAGTTCGAACAAGGCAAATGCAGTGTCCGGTTCCAACTAAAACTTAGTCATATCAGAATATTTAACTGCTACAGAGATGTTAATACGTGTGGGAATTTCACTGATGAGCCTTGTCAGATTCGGAAGACGATTTCTGATTCTGTTTATAGTCTTCAACATTCTGGAACTTTTGTTGGTACTACTGACCGATCAACAAGCCACGTTATATCAATGTTATATGGATGCAGAGCCGTTAAATAAAAGCGAGGAGAAACAGCTCGAACGTCTCGAGGATGTGTTGCACTCCGAAATTAGGCCCATTCCTGGACGTTCTATATTCTTTCACGAAACCCAATGTCATTCTCCGAAAAAGAGATATGTTCTCAACTTGAACGCCCGCCAGGCATGTTCGGTCGAATCGGCGGCATTACATAATCCCAATTTACAAATATTTGTGCTCTTCACAAGTCCCACGTTTCTATGGAAAGCCAAGAAACGCAGGAATGCCATTATAAAGGCACTTCAAAGCTACAAAAATGTGTATTTTCGACAGTTGAATCTTTGGCGATATGCGGAGAATACACCCATCGAGGACTGGACTAAACGAGGCGACCTATTTCGCTCAAGGTTTGACTGGAATGTAATATGGGTCATTCTACAATACTTTAAATAAGTCTTTCTTCTTAGCTTTCTAACAGTTCACGCCTCGGATTTGCTGCGCGTGCTGAGTCTATATCGGTTCGGTGGCATTTATCTAGACCTGGACGTGGTTGTGCTGCGCAGTCTGGAAGTTCTGCCACTAAATTTTATGGGAGCCCAGCTGAATACGAGTATTGGTAACAGCGTGATAGGTCTGGAACCACACGGAGTGGGTCCTCAGCTTGCTGAGCAGGTGCTACAAGACTTTCAGCAACAATACGATGGTGATATCTGGGCTCAAAATGGACCCAGATGCTTGACGCGTGTCATGTCGAAGTTTTGTGCTACAGATAATATAAGTGAAATGCTTCGTAATCCTGACAGCTGTAACGGATTGAGGGTACACAAAATCAGCTCATTCTACGAGATCAACTGGGATCAATGGTTCTACTTTTTTGAACCAAGACTATCTAATTTGACTCTCCACCGCCTAAAAGACTCGTTTGTCGCACACATTTGGAGCCACATCAACGCTGGTTGGCCCCTTAGAGTCGATTCGAATGCCGCCTACATTCAACTGGCGCGTCAACACTGTCCACGTGTCTTGGCAGCAAGAAAAAAAACGTTTAACTAAACATTTAACGTATACTTGCCGTACTAGATCGTTTATTCGAATTCTCCTATCAATAATTAAATTAAATAATAATAATAAATAAATCTTCGATTGTACACATACAAAAAATCAATATTAAAATGTTAAGCGTCAATAAATTTAACAAAAAGTTAAATTATTGCCTTTGCGCACTCAATATGAACTATTTACCAATTTGTTTTACCAACTTGAGATAAATAACCTTTGCAGCTCTTTTTATGATTTTAGAATATTGATAATAATTACATGAACTTGTCACATCCAATATGAACTCTTATCTAATATTTCAAATTGAATTTTATAAATTAAAATTCTACGCGCTTTTTGATTGTTATCGTAATGCTAACCGATTTCATTTTTCGAATTTAACAAAATAAAAATTTAAATTTTACGCGCTTTTTGAGAGTTATCGAAATGCTAATCGATTTCATCTTTCGAATAACATAGAGCGCTCCGTGCTTACCGTTCTTTAACAGAACGGCTGTTGAGTAACTGTGACAGAAAGTGACTACTGTTAAGCAACAGCTGTGTTCGCTGTATTTATGTGTACTGTTTACAAACAGCTGAGCACGCAATATTGTTAAGTATTAAAAAAGCGGCATACGTTCCATTGTAACCCATTGCATTTGAACAAATATTTTATCAGTAATTTTTCGCAACTGTAATAAAAATATCATCTACTTTTAACCAATGTTCACTGCCCCAAAAGTAGCGGATGTAGTTATCATCACACTGTTAATAACATTGTTAAGCAATGTTAAGTTTTGTTTTGTACCCCACGTAGGATTGTGTGTGTATATAGATTTATAAACATAAGTGTATTTTAATAATTTGCAATTCCACAGTTCCATTAAACATGATAACTCAATGACCTGTCGCCTATAAAATCAGAGTAAGAACTCCCTAGTAGTGCTATATTTATTTTATATATTTTTTATATATATGCAAGGTGTAATTGTAATCACATATATCGAAATTTCATTTCAGGCTGCATCGACATGTTTCTGCGTCTGCCGCTTTTGTTAGCGCGTTTTTTGCACAATGGCCGATTGCGCCTTGTATTCCTGATGCTCCTCTTGGCACTGTGCATCGTGGGCATTGTGTATGCCTATGGCATGTGGCAAACAAATGCGCAGCTCTGTTTCATGGAGCAGGAGCCAACGCACGACGTGTTGCATGCAGGACAGTTAGAAACGAGTGGAGCCGCCGCCATACCAAAGACCCTCGATGATGTGCTGCTCAGTGAACCCAAGCCAGTGCCAGGTCGTACTATATTTTTCCATGAGACCAGTTGCCATCGGCCCAAGCGACGCAGACAACGACCTGGACAGAATCCAGAGATACAGTACAACATGCTGCAACTGACAGCGCGCCAGGCGTGCGCCATTGAGTCGGCGGCATTGCATAATCCGAATTTCCAAGTATTCGTGCTGTTCGCCGGTCCCACCTATCGTCACCATGGCAACAGCAGCAGCAGCGGAGGCCAACGTCAGCAGCCTCTGATCGATGCCATATTAAGTTATAAGAATGTACAGCTACGTCAGCTGAATCTCTGGCGTTATGCCACCGAGACGCCCATTGAGGCGTGGCTCAAAGACGGCAAATTGTTTCGTTCGAGGTATGCGGCATGCCTTATCTGTGCGTCATTTTTTCAATTATTTATGTATATATATTTTCAGTTATCTCTTCTCGCACATTTCCGACTTTCTGCGCTACTTGACGCTTTATCGCTACGGCGGCATTTATCTGGACATGGATGTTGTGGTGCTGCGGAGCATGGAAGATGTGCCGCCCAATTTTACAGGTGCTGAGTCGAATACACACTTAGCTGCGGGCGTCATGAGCCTGGCACCCACTGGATTCGGGCATGAGATTGCCGAATCATGTCTGCGAGAATTTCAACAGAATTTCGATGGAAGCGATTGGGGTAACAATGGACCAGGAGTGATAACACGTGTGGCACAACGTATATGTGGCACCAAGGATATCACGCTGATGCTGGACAATCAAAAGCGTTGTATGGGCTTCAGGGTATTCGATCGTAATGCCTTCTATGCAGTGCCCTGGAAACATTGGCGACACTTTTTTGAACCACAACTGCTGGAACAGACACTGGCCCACACCCGGGACTCGTATGTGGTGCATGTGTGGAACAAACTGTCCAAGCTACAGGCCATCAAGGTGGGATCGAGCACAGCTTATGGTAAATATGCCGAGCAGCATTGCCCAAAGGCATATGCGGCTGCTGGAGAGTATTTCTAATGGGAATCTTCATCTGGAACCTCAGTGCTCTCTGCGCAGCATACCAAAGAGAGAGAGAGAGAGAGAGAAAGGGAGGGGCATAGAGAGATTTTCGGTTAGGTTCAATTGTTGTTATTATGTTTATGATAAGGAACCCGCACATTCCAACGGATACAGTGGACATTCATTAGTTTCTCACGAGCTCTATGAATGGTTTTCACAAATTCTAGTAGCCTTTCTTGAATGAAGTTTGTAAAGTGAATTTAAGTTCAACTAATACTTAAGAATCTCTTGTCATACGAACAAACTATTTATAGATCTGTGTGTAAAAGTTTATCGAATAATATAGGTTTTACGTGTATAGGAAATTGGGGTCGAATCAACAGCAATACGAAATTACAATCTTAATAAAGAGGACATGTATTACAATACATTTGCTGAGCAATCGAATGTGGTTAATCGAAAGAAACTTAACTAACAAAACCCAAAGTTGAAGATATTTAAGGCACATGAACATCTATTGTATTATCGTCTTAGTTTAATGTACTTACTGTATAGGTGATTGTATTGTATATGTCAAGTTTAGTAATAGTTCTGTACTCTGAAGTCTTATCAATGAACACTTACCCATTTGTGACTGTCCCATTTAATGGATTTGCAAAGTAACTTTTACAATGTATCACAATCTCAATGAAGAATGAATGAAGAAAAGTACAAGCAGTAGAATAAAAGAAACGCATGTGTTAGCTATATAGTCTCTCGGTATACACGGGCTCGTCACCCACAACCATCCACAGAGTACTATAGCTATGTGTTACGTTTCGTCTGTAACCCCTCAAGTCAAGTTAGTTTTTTATGAATGTATACCTTTTTACAATAATAATGCAAATACATACGAATATATATGCATAAATACACCACTGGAACTTTACGATAGAATCTTTTATATTTTTGAAAACAGCTGCTTAAACAACTGATAACAAGAAAGAAGGCTACTTTCACCTTGTCGAAGATGTGATACCCGCGTAGCTTTTGACATCAGTATTACCAATTATTCCTATGCAAATTAACATACAGATACGAGTATATATTTCAAAACAGTGTCTTTACGTATAAACTCTTATTACACTTTCAACGAAGGGTTTTCTTGTGGATGATTGAATACTGTTAAGCCTGTCATATTTATACAGTTCATGTTGATGTCCGATTTCAATGAAATGGTAAGACTATATATATATATATTATTGTGTAACTTAAAGATAAACCTTTATTGCGTATGATTGTTCATATATAAACCATATAGCCATAGTGTCTAATGTTGAAAAAAGGTTTGAAAACATATTATGTCTTTATCAACGAGCCAATGTGCTTAATCAAGTTGCGATATCTTCAAAAATAACCTTAATTAGCTTATATGACCGCTGTACCGCTGGTAGGATGCGGTCGTTCCTACCTATTTACAGCGAGCAGCAATAAGAAGAATAATGACAGCTTCCATAAAGTTAGCCTTAAATCTGAAAGACTAGTTTGCGTTGCACCAGACTTACTAGTAGATCATTAATGTTGATCATGAATATATATACTTTATAGGGCCGAAGATATTTCCTAAGTTGAGTTACAAACTTCTGGCTAATGTACAAGGAGTACCACAAAAAAAAAACTGGCACGTTCGACATATGGGATCAGAGATCAGAGATTTCTGCGCCCCTTTAAGATCAATATACCCTGGGAATCCAAGCATAGTTGAATAGACAAAAGTAACTTGGGTTAAACTCAGTTCCATAAATACTTTAATTACAATTACAACTAACGGGATTACGTATACGAGTTTCATAAGCCTACCATCCTAGATGCACTGCACCTGGGAGTAGCGCAGGCAGGCACCAATGTTGTCCTCGGCGCTGCCCTTACCGGCGCCAGCGCCGCCGTCGCCAAAGTGCACGCCCAGATAAAAGGGCGTGACGGTGCTCTCGATGCGACAAGGCCAAATGCCGGAGGAGCAGAACTGGGAGCCACAATGCACAGGCTCACAGCCAGGCAGCGGACCTAGCCCTGTGCCAATAAAGTCCTCAATGATACAGGGCATTGTGATGCGATCCGTGCAGGTGCTGAAGAACTGTCGCCCTTGCCGGCGGCGCTGCTGACTTCGATGACGTCGCACACGCAAATCGAACGCGCTGCGCAAAAAGCCCAACAGATCGAAGCCACCGCGCACAGGACGTGGACGACGCGAAACGCCTCCAGGCCTAGGTGCTGCAGTGGTTGCTGCGCTGCCAAAGAAATTGAAGAATCCCTCGTCTTCGGCGCCACCAGAGCCCTCCACATCATCGTTCGCAGGCGGAGCAGCAGACGTTGCTGGGTCATCAGCGGCAGCAGCTGTGGACGCTGTGGTGGCTGCTGTGCTGCTTTCCGCCGAAGCTGCCGGCGCAGCTGCTGTGCTAGAACGTACTGGTGGCGCTGCTGTGGTCATGGCCGTCGTGCTGCCGCTGCCGCTGCCGTTGCTACTGCTGGCGTCGCTGCTTAAGCTGGGCCATGCCTCCTCTGTATCGGCAACTGTTGCTGCTGTTGTGCTGGCATTGCTGCTTGCCTGTTGCTGTGCAGTGGTTGCTGTGGCAGCCCCTCCTCCTCCTCCTCCTGCTGCTGCTACTGCTGCTGTTGTACTTCCATTGCCATTTAGATTGCTTAGCATCATTTGCATGAGACTGCTCATTGTGGCTGCAGGAGACTGTCCAGCTCCAGCTGGTGCTCCACTGCCGCCTGCTCCTGCACCTGCACCGCCATTGCTGGACATGAAGGATCCCCCTCCACCACCTCCGCCAATGCGAAAGGATTGCTCGTCGCAAGGCTCGTAGACAATGGAGCACATGTCCGCCTCCTGGCGTACACAGATGCGATAATGCTGGTTGGCCAGATGCCTTCCATTGTCGGCAAAGTTAAAGGTCTGCATGACGCCCTGCACCCCAGTGTGGTACTGCAAGCAACCCGCGGGCGCACGTTGACTAAAGGGTATCTGTGCGACGCGTATTTCCCACAGACGTATGGGCAGAAAGCGTGCGGATACGTTCAGGCTGATCTCGATGAGTTGCTCCATATTCCCGTTCCCATTGACGTTGCTCTCATTAGTGGCCAGCAGTGGACGCAGGCTGCCATAGAGCGTTGCAGATTGACGCGGCAACGCACGCACGCCCACATCGTAGTACACTTCAAGAAAAAAGAATGAAGAATTGAGTAAATCCTCTTTGTACTCTACCCACTGTACTCACAATGCTGCCCACTGTTCTGGCCGCAGAGCAGAAAGGAACCCATGGGACCGCCACTGATGTTGAACACATCACCATCGCAGGCACCTGTGCGTCGATTGGGTTGACCCAGCGAGAAGTGATAGAAGTCCAGGCGCAGTTGACTGATGTCCTCGCTCATCATCTTCACCTTCAGCTGGCAACCCGTAAAGTTGCTGGGCATAAAGCTGGGAAAATCCGGGGACACAATGTAGGTGAGATTGTTGGAGATGGTGCCATTGCAGGTGGCCACAAAGACGCAGCAGACACCAAATCCCATGGCGCATTCACCCTTTGCCTGCCCGCCCTTCTGCCTGCATTCGTAGGCATTGAAGCAGTTGCCCAAGCGGCGTCCATCATCCGACAGACATTCACCATCCACGGGCACGGGAAACAGATGAATCACTGCAAGGAGGAGGAGAGAGGAAATGCTTGTAATCCACATTGAACTTGCGCAACTCACCCTTGGGGCGTCGACTGACGCTGCCTAGATTGCTTGCGTTCCACTCGGGGCTGTAGCTGTAGGCCTGCTGCTGCAGCAACAGTTGCTCTTGCACGGGCAACTCCTCCTCTTCCATCTCCTCCTCCCTCTGCAGCTCCCCCGCAAACAGGTCGCCATCCATTTCCAGCTGCTCATCTCCCAGTGCAGGTGATAGCAAATCTGCGCTCCAGATATCATAATGTTGCATGGGTGGCCAAGCTGTCTCTGCTGCTGCTGTTGCTGCTGTTGCTGCTGCAGTTTGCGGCGCTGCCTGGCACAGCTGAACAGCGCAGCTGAGCCACATTGGCAACAGCAGCAGGTTCCAAGAACAACAACAACCGGCTGTGCCAGCTACGACAATAACTTTCTTTTTAGTCGCGGCGGCGCATCGTAATAAGCTCACGACTTTATTGCACTTGTACAGCAACAACAACAAAGAGAAGAATAACAACAACAACAACAACAACAAAAACACTTGAATGGCCTCCATGTCGACAATGTCCAGAATGTGCCATGTGCGACTCCACTCAGCTCCAACTGTGCTCGGCTCCTTCTATTGCGTTTCGCTTTTGCGCGTGCGTTCCGGCTCGTTGTTGAGCTATAAATGTGCCGCCAGTTGCGAGTCTCCACAGCGCGCAGCTCCACCAGCAGCTCCATTTGGATGCTGAGCTGCTTTCCTCTGTTGCTGCTGCTGCTTGCTGCTGTTATTGCCGGCACTAATCTGCGTTTATTTATTCGTTACTGCGCTAGATCAAACGTAAGTAGAACAAACCAATGGAGATGACATTTGTATACGAGTATGTTATTTAAACTCTGCTCTGTTAACAATTACAGCACTGCTCTCCAGGTCCGTAGGGAAAAGGAATCGAACTGTCCAATGTTGTTTGGTAACCGGGGGGCCCCAGTCTGTTGAGGGCCCTTATGCATACCTAACTACGGCTCTGTTGCTCTCACTCTCTCCCACTCGCGCTCTCTTTCTTTTGCAATTGCAACAAGAGGTCATATTCAGGCCCGTATCTCGGCGTGTGCAGGGTGTACGATGCTCAAGGGTCGCCGATTGCCGGGGCTCCTGCAGTCAAAACAAAAAAAAAATGCATGTATACTTAGTTAGGTCGCCCACGTCCCCTTATGCCTGTTAAATACATTTTCCGCTGTCACAAAACATTAATACCCTTCTACCGTAGTGGTTATGAGTATAGCATTCACAAAACACCATGGGGCAAGAAGGATGGAATAGATTCACAATATTATAAATATAGAATAAGGAGGCCTTAATACAGATTACTTAAAAGATGATGTTGCCATTATAAATAATTAAGTAATAGGTATTAAGTTTCTTAAATCTGTGAAAAAATTTATAAAGTTAATACATACTATATTTAAATTACAAGCAATTATCCTAGAGGCCCCTCGTGACGGTCCTTTAATTTTCCATTAGATGTGAAGCTCTAATGTTGGTGCTTTTGCCCAACATTCGCCTGTTAATCTTCGCATGTTGTTGTTGTCGGTTCTGTTCTCTAAAAAATTCCAAGCAGTTGTTACACCAGCACACTCCCTCACTCGAACAACAAGGCTGTTAAGCTCCTAGGGCTGGCGCTGTTGTCTAACAGTCACCTGTTAATCTATGAAAAGACTTGTGTTGTTGTCTTGGCTCTTCTCGATTATCTCTCGTGCTCTCGCGTTTGTTATCCCTTTCACAAAAAGATGCATCCTCATTTGATGTTATGTTCCTACGGCTGGTGCTGTTGCCTAACAGTCACCTGTTCATTAATGCATGCTTACTGTTGTTGTTGTTGTTGCTGTTGGCTCATTTTCGATTCTGCACAATCTTTTTCACACGGCGCCGGCTGATGCTTATCGCGTACTCACCTCACCTACCTTGCTCTCTCCCTTACCCCTTCTTGCATATATAATGTCAGTAAATTAACTCGCACGGGTCTGTTTGTGACTGGACAATACGTGAATTAGCTGAAATTGGGTTGGCTTCGGTTTCTGCTTTGCATTTCTGCTGCATCACGGTGCAGCTCTGCTGCTGCTGTTATTGTTGTTGCTGCTGCTGCCAGTTTTGTGAATGAATGTGATACTCTGGGGGCCGCCAATTGGCAAAGGAAATCAGGTTAAACAGCTCTGTGGTAATTTACGTTTGTCTCAACAACAACAGCAACACCAACAAACATGAACCGCAAAACAAGTCTGTTAATGCTCGCGTCGCGTCCAGCAAAGCGTAGAAAGCTGCGCCGGCAGAACTGTGTAATGTGATTAATTTTATGGCGATTGCGAATGTGTGGCAAGCCTAGAACATTTGTAACAGTATTTGTGTTGCAGCCACTGTTGGTATGCTGGTACGCTGCTTAGGCAACATTAGCCATGCTCAAATTGGAAACTAACCACTTGCTCTCCTCGTTCTGCTGCTGCGACGCTGCGTCGCTGTTTGCGCGATTTGCATTTTCTTTTATGTGTTAACAGCTCACGGTGATTCCTTCGGCGACAGCTTGGCAGTGTTGCACATTTAGCCGTTTTCAAGCTAAGCCAATTTTAAGCAGTGAAACATTTTGTAGTGTTGCACATTTAGTTATTTCTTTTCAAGTTAAATTAATTTTAAGGTAAAATGATTATTATGTTTTGCATAATTCGATTCTTTTTTAAGAGTCCATTAACTGAATGAAATGAATCGCTTTTTAGTGTTGCTCATTTAGCCATTTTTAAGCTAAACTAATTTTGGGTAGTTTAACATTTTGTAAATATAAATGAGAGCTCAGAAGATTTCCTTTGCAACAGTGTTACCCATTCAGCCGTTTAAAAGCTAGATAAATGTACAGTTAATGTTTCTTTTTTAAGTGTCCATAATTGTAATAGCTAAACGAAAACTTTTGTTTATGCTTTGTAATTACTGACGTGTATAATTATAGTGGAAATTCCGTTAACATTAACCCATGGAAATATACATGTTAATACCTCTTTAGCTACTTTTGTATATTCTTTGACTATTTCTTTTCAACAGTCATTAAAATAAATTTCAACTCTTTTTTCCTGTTTTTCCTGATATATAAACAGTATTTTTATGGCCAAAAAGTAAAAAACACGTTTTATTTTATGAAATTATATGTTGCATTGTATTTCGAGGACAGCTCGTATGTTAATTTACAGCTTTTGCATGTGGCTCTGTTAATGTTAACATTAGTAGAGCTTGCACGCAAGTAGGTAATGTAAAAAAAATAACAGTCAAGGATTAAAAAAAAATAGGTATTTTTGAGTATTTTTGCTCATATTGTTTAGTTTTTAGTTTTTTTTTTTTAAATAAAGCGCTTAAGCTTAGGTCGTAGTTTGAACTTTGTACAATGTGTGTGTGTGTGTGTGTGTGTGTATGTGTCAAGTAGGTTCGTGTGTGTTTGAGTGTGTTAGCCAAGTTTTAGTAATTAATTGAAGTTCTGTTTTAAATGCTTAGAGCGGTTCCAAGGCAGTGGGTCCGTGCGGACTTCCCTCCAGCTTGCGCCAGACCACGTTGCACATTTCACGCACCAGCGCCTTCTCCCCATCGTCCATCTGGTCCAGTGCACTTCCTGCCAGGTTACCCAGCCTATCCCGTTCCAGCTGCTCACGCACCTCAAGCACCTGCAGGGCACGCACAACTGCCTCGGGGCGTCCTGCGATGGCTTCCACTGCTTGACTGATGTCCTGCTGTGTGTGCTGCTGGTGTGGATGGGGATGAGGAGGAGGGTGTGGGATGTGTGGGGGGTGTGGTGTGTGTGTGTGTTGCTGGTGTGGATGTGGTGAGGGAGCTAATTTGGCTGGTGATGTTGTTGTGGTGGTGGCTGGCTTAGCTGGAGGTTGCTGCTGCTGTTGTTGCTGTTGCTGCTGTTGTTGTTGCTGCTGCTGCTGCAGATTGGCCGTGGGCGTGGTGCGTTCCTCCTCCAGCTGCTGTATGCGTCGCTCCAGTGAGCGTACATACTGCAATGTCTGATCATTCAGCGTGTGGGCGTTGCGCAGATCCTGCATAGAATTTGGCATTGAGATTAAATTGAGCTACAAAACGAGGGGAAAGGGAGGAGAGGATTACATTACTGTCTGCGGTACTTACCGGCAATTGCCTTTGTTCCGCATAGTTGCGCAACGCTGTGATTGTCTCGTCCGCGTTGGTGCTTGAACTCGATCCATCGCCATCGTCTCGCAGTGCGTTGCGCGTGGCCGCACCGCAGCCGGCGCAGAGCGCATTGGCAGCCACATGGGCGCGCTCCTCATCCAAGTACAAGCAGAGTTCCTTCAGCTCCAGATTGTCGGTGATCAGCTCCTGCTGCTTATCGTCCAGCTGCCGCAATTTGTTCTGCCATCGGAGAAAAAAGGGCGGAGTAAGTAAATATGTTAATAACAGAGAGACCGATAGAACTGTTAAGCTCAATGTGTAATTATGTGCATAGTCGGCACTGTTAAGCACAATATATAATTATAGCAAATCGATTTAGCTAAGGATCTATGCCACTAAAGCTACACCACGGAGCTATTACTCTGAATGTTTCCTTTGCCTAAACTACTTTCGATAAAAGTCGCATGACTCTTTATAATCAAAGGAAATTGCTCTAATGCAGCAGGAATGTTATTGATTACCATTAGGAGAGTTTTCTATGCAGCTCAACTGTTATTGATTTACATTAGCTGCGTTTAACAGAACTTGCTTTAATCGATACGTATCACTGTATTTAACAGCGCACTTTAACTGCTGCGATCTGCTGCATTGCTCGCATTAGGAGTGCTATTAGTTTACATTCGCTGAGTTTAACAGAACTTTCTGAAATAATCAGCGCACTGTATGTGCAGTGAACTGCGGTATGTCCTTACAGGAAAACTGTTATTGATTACCATTAGCTGCGTTTAACATAGCTAACAGATATTTACACTGTAATTAACAGAGCACTGTAACTACGATAATGGCTGTGATTTGATTCTTACAGCAGAACTGTTATTGATAAACACAAGGTGAGTTCAACAAAATTGGAGCTAAAATATGAGCAGCACTGTAATTAACAGCGCACTGTAACTGCAGTATACGAGATCAACAAACATATTCAAATTGAATTAAGCTTTTGAAGAGGTTACTCCTCCACCCCACTCACCTGATAGGCAGCCACCTCCTGCCGCATTACACTGGCCGTGTATCGTCCAAAGCGCTGCCATTCTCGTGCCAGCTTGCGACCCTTTTGACGATCATCGTCCAGAAAGCAACATAAATCGCGCAGTTCCTGATTGTCATCCAGCAGACGCTGATTCTGTTCCTTCAGCGCGCGGAGCTCATTTACCAGAGACTGTTAAAGCAGAACACATAATATTAGTGATCATGATTAGCATATAACATTGAAAACACTCTACCTGCAATTGGCGATTCTGTTCGACTGTTAAGCGTCCCCCGTTAGTGGCTGTCGGAATGCCAGTGGCCGCCACGCTGGACGTGACGGAGGCGACGGGCGACGGATGCTCTTGTTCTGGTTTGCGCACAAACTTCAGCATATCCTGTTGTGCTTTGCCGGATTGCTGATGTTGCTGCTGCTGCTGCTGTAGATAGCGATGCTGCTGCTGTTGGCGTTGTTGCTGCTGTTGCTGCTTAACAGAATCGGGTATATAGATGCTCGATAACTGCGGTATATCCGGCGGATATTTCAACGGCAAATGTGGCTTCAATATGCCGCCGCCTGGCTGTGGCGGGGGCTGATAACGGGGCGGTATCGAGTGAGCGGGCGCCTTTAGATGCGCCTTCAAGGGATTCTCTCGTTGCTGCTGCTGTTGTTGTTGCTGCTGCTGCTGCAGTTGATAGTAACTGCGTCGCGTGGGCGGCAGCTCCTTTACTCCGTTGCTATTAAGTTGTTGCTGTTGCTGTTGCTGTATGGGCAACCGCGACGCTGCTGCTGCTGTTACTGCTGCTGTTGCGTGTGTATGTTGCTGTTGCGTTGAGTGTTGCTGATGTATTGTGGCAACTGTTTGCAGCTGATGCGACTGCGCTGCTGGCGCTGTTACGCTTTGTTGGGCTGCCGCTGTCGACGTTGTTGTTGCTGCCGCTGCTGCTGCTGCTGATGTTGTTGTTGTTGCTGTTGGTGGCAACAAAGAGCGACGCTGCTGAAATTGATGATGTTGTTGCTGTTGCTGCTGTTTACTAATTGCATGCGGCGTTGGTGTTGCCGTTGTTGATATTGCTGGCGTCGCTGCCGGCGTCGTTTTGTGTATAATTTTGTCAACGTTATTAAGTTTTATCAAATTGTTGCCCAAAGTGGAGGTTGTTGTTGATGTTGTTGCTGCTGCTGTTGCCCCTGTTGTTGTTACTGTTGTTGTCGCTGTTAATGCCTTATGTTGTTGTTGCGTTTTCAATTGTTGTTGTAGTTGCTGTAGTTGTTGTTGCTGCTGCTGCTGTTGTAGTTGTTGTTGTTGTTGTTGTTGTTGTTGCTGCTGCTGATGTTGATTGCCGGACATTTTAATGTGTTTGGTTCCTTCTTGTTGTTTTAGTTACGATTGTTGTCGTTGCCGCTGTTGTTGTTGCTGATCCTCGACCCGAGTTCAGTGACTGCAAAATAAAACAAAAAACGGGCGCGGCATTAGCAAAACAAACAAAAACGATAAACTAATTGGAAATCGTATTGTAGGAAAAGCCCTCGCGCGGTTTGCCATAAATCACATGCAACATTATGAGACATTTTCCATATCTATGCAGAGCATAATTAAACTGCCATTAGGCATGACGCATGTAGAAAGTGAAATGCGCATTTATCGCTCTAGTGCAGCTGTGACACATCGTGCCACATGTGGCTGCATGCCACATGCCGCATGCCTTACACAAAAAAGTCGCACAATTGTTTCCTAGACGTCGACACGCAACGTCGCGTCGTCGCCGGGTTTGATGACTCTACGTCTCTATCACAGTCACCGTCACCGTCACCGTCACCGTCACAATCGCCGTGACAGTGACTCGCATCATCACATCACAATCACTGCTACAAGTCCCGTTGACTTTCGTTTCCCTCATGGGCTTTTGGGACCTATCGCGTGCATCTTTCAACTCACCGATCTCCTTCACATCTACCATCTCTATCATGATCTTGAAAGTGAAAAGTTAATATGCGGTTTGATGGATAGCTAGAGCTACAGACCTTCAATTGAGTGTGCGCGTGACATGCATAGCTATAAAACAGAACTACCATGATCATGACCGCATAATCTCCGTCTTTAAATTAAGTTATTTTCTAAATACATCATATCTTTTATGATCTTTAGTCTTTGAATAGCATGCTATGCTGTATTTATGATTTTCCTCTTCTTAGTTTACTTATGGGAAGTTTAAGTTTAGTTTCTCTAGGAAACTGAAGAATTATTAATCTCAGCTATACATCTAGGAAGCTTATGACACAGTACTTTATGAAATTAAAGAAACTTAACTATAACTTGAATAAACTAAGATAATCTTACCAATAACTCAAGGAAACTAAGGTGATAATAACTATAGCTCAAAGAAACTAAGAAAATCTTTACGAATCTGTAAAAAACCAACAGAACCTTTACTGAAACTCAAGGAAACTGATAACAATTTAACTATATTTATAGAACACTAAGAAAATATTTATTTTGTAGTAACTCAAGGAAACTAAGGAAATTTTACCTATAACTCCCCAAATGGAAGTTACACTCGAGGAAACTAAGGAAACTGTAACCCAAAGAACTTAGGGAATATTTACTATAACTCAAGGGAAATAAGGGAGACTATGAAAATCTTAACTACAATAATTTCTAAAAAAGTAAGAACATCTTAACTGTAACTCAAGGAAACTAAGAGAATATTGACTTTAATCCAAGGCATCTTACCTACGTCTCTCGAAATCTAACGTAACCCTAACTATATCTCTAACAAAATGCAACTCTCTCGTGAACTCAAAGGTAAAAGAAGCTCTTTAATTTGACTTCCTTACAT
Source organism: Zaprionus ornatus (assembly GCA_018904035.1). Lineage (NCBI taxonomy): Eukaryota > Metazoa > Arthropoda > Insecta > Diptera > Drosophilidae > Zaprionus > Zaprionus ornatus. Next base: position 27,225,281 of record JAEIFZ010000002.1, read on the forward strand.
TCCCACTTTACAAAGTATCTCAAATATTCCCCGCATTATATTTTATCTTCATCTGACAGCGCGGCAGCGTATCTGCAATGTCAATCTGATATTAGGGTAATTTCGTGATTTGCACATTAAAAAAACGTCAAACTTTTTGCCACTCTTCTTTTATTGCCCTATTGTAAGGGACGCGGGTCTTTTGTCGAGAACGAGTCAAGAAGAGTTACCTATACCTTATACTTATAAGTGGAATTCCCACAACTTTGAGTTGCGGATGCCACCCACTTGGCATGGGAAACCGGCTTCAACAATTTTGCGGCTCGACACCTCCCCTTGCGCAACAGAAGACTCCGCGAAGAACCGCTTTTTGGATTTACATACACCACACTTAGTTGGGTGCCGAAGACCTCGAGCTATATAGCTATATATGTAGCTATAGCTGTAACTGTTAGCTTGTTAGCCTCTTCCGCAAGTGGGGGAAGACACGCGACTAATTACACCAATTTATTGTGAGTTGGTGAGGTAACAAAACTGAACCAACGCCTCATCACCCAAGGCACCTCTAGTTCGGACCCCGAAAAACACCACACACACACACACACACAGCGAGACAATGGAAACCATTAGCAAGTTCAGTTACAGCCATGATTCAGTTTTTTTCCAACTCTTTCTCAGTTTTCGGGTGCAAACAATAAAAAAGACAAAAATAAAACTATTTTCGAGAGACCTGAAAGCACGCCACATGCCATGTCATAAACATGACTTGGATTAGCGCGCGAATGCGGGGGCGGGAGGGGGTGTTATCTACACACGCATAAGTAGGCAAAAAAAAAAGAGTGGGAAAAAAAATAATTTACGAAGTGCGTTCGAATGCGAGGCCGAAGGCTAAGCTGATGATTTGCCGTTTGCAAAACGGGTTCGATTTTGGGATCTCTCTTTTTGAAGGTTTCTGGAGAGCTTGTACAGTCGAAACACAGTCACAAACAACTGATTTCAAGAGATGTAGATACTTTGATAACGACTGTAAATTGTCTGGTTTCGCAGTTGAGGGTTTTTTAAGGAACTTTTTCAGGTACCTTTTCTCATTAAATATAATTAGGTGATGCTAGAATAAAAAAAAGCACCATAACCAATTTTGGGAATCATTTTTGTTATTTTTGCAATTTGAAAACGTGGCGACTTTGATAATTGTCTAACACAGTCTAAATTCTTGGTGAAGATGTTGCAAAAGGAACATAGAGATAGTTACCAAACTTTATAGTTAGTAAGTGAGGTCGTAATGAAAACGTGTCTGCTGTCTATTATTAATTCTATAACTATGCATATAATAAAAAATCATTTATAATTTGTTTTTATTTTGATAAATATTTATTTTTCATTCTATTATTCATTTCGTATTTTACTTATTCATTCAAAATTAACTGAGCACAAATATAGCTATCTGTTCCACTGTGCCAACGTAATGCGATGTAAGCTCAACATTCGTGGAATAGTTCTGTGAAGCTTTGACATATGTATGTACACGCACACACACATACAGACACACACACTCACTAGCTTTCCACTCTCAAGTGCTGCGCGAAACGGACTCAGACAGGCTAAGTACACGCGGGTACAAAGGTTAAGGGGGGAGGGCAACAATGATCACAGGCAAAAACAAAAAAAAAGTATTGGCATTTCCGACGGCAACAGAGACGAGACCCCGTTGCCAGTTGCCACAGAGTTGGCAGTTGTGATGTTGCCCCGGTGTCGTCTTCATTGAAATCGACCCCAGTTCGAAGGCGAGCGCAGGCTCAGAGACAGAGAACGACGACGACTCGACTCACGGCAGGGCAATCAAAAGCAACAAATCTACAACAGCAACAACACCAACAACAACAGCAATGAGAGCAATATTTGTGCTCATTAAGCGTAACTGACACACGAAGTTGATTCGTTGTTGTTGTTGTTGTTGCTTTGATTTTTTTTTTGAGGGTTTCTTCATTTCGCAAGTCGCCAAAAACTACAGCGGAGTCTGTTTTGCTGTCTCTGTCTGTGTGTTGGAGTCAAACGAAATATACCTACACACACACACACACACAGCACTGCCGCCCCCTCTCTTCAACTCTCTTGCCTTTAACGTGGTGAAGTTGAAGTTGTTGGCTTCTCTTCTCGCATTGTTTTTGTGCTCTTGTGCTTTTGGTAATTTCAACAGTAACAACAGCAACAACAACAGACAGAGCAAAGAGAGTCGAGAGAGGGAGAGAGAGAGAGAGCGATTGCTATTATTTTAAGGTAATTCGATGATTTACAACTGTTGTTGCCTTGTGTTTTGTAAGTTTTCCTTTAGAATGCTGCGACTGCGCTGCCAACGTCTCTGCCAGCTGCGCAGACTCGTTCCTCGTTGTGTGTGGGGCAACAACAATAATTTTTCAAAGCAAAAACAAAGGGCCAGTCACTCATTCAGCCTGTCTGCCACAGCCTGCCTCTGCCTCTGCCACTACCTCTGCCACTACCTCTGCCGCTGCCCTTCTGCGCATTCTTTTGTTATTTCGTAATGGCGACGATGCCATTTGCGTCTGTTTTTCTGTAATTTTGCATAGCGAACAATGCAATGTTAAAGGGGAAGATGGTTAACAGAGGGGGGAGTGGGCAAAGGGTCTCTCTCGCTGCAAGGGTTGCCCCATTGCCAATTGTACGCAATGTTCTCCAGCCTTGCATCATTCACACCTGTTTTCATTTGCGCGCACTCGCAGCAGCTGTTGCAGGAACCGTGTGGCAAGTTGACAGCTTAAATAGTTGCATGCAAAGGGTGTAGGTGAGAGATAAGGCAGATGTCTGCTACGTTCAAATTGTTTAATGAATTTATTGCTTACTACGGCAACACTGGCAGCCAATCCACCCGCGCACACACACACACAATCTCTCTCTCTCTCGCTTTCTGAGTGCTGTCAACATGTTAACGAGGACAGCAGGCAAAGCACAGCTGGATAAAGCTTTCACCTTTCTAATGCTATCAATCACTTGCGAAAACTTTAAGCGCATTGCGCTTGAAATCGATTACATTAGCGTGCATAAATCGATATGCCAAAACCAAACACGACTGCCTGTTAATTAACAGTTGTTTAACATATATGCCAATATGCTGTGCTGTCATTACTAAAGCACTGCTCATGTTCAAATGAAATTTAACGCTAGAAAAATACTCTAAACAAAAAAAAAAAAACTAAAAGTTAAAGACCAAATAAAAAAGTTTTTAAAATTCAAAAGGCAGTTTGACTGAAAATGTGCGCAAATTAAATCCTATTTTTATAGTAACATAAAAATCGTTTCGTTTCATTTTTTTTCGATTTATGAAATCTGATCGTACAATGGAAAACATGTGTACGTGCTTTTTTGCCAATTTCGCAATACACAAGTCAAATTTTTTGTTTTGTCTTCAAATTTTTGACAGTCGGCATATTTTGACGGAGGTTTTTTAGCTAGCTGTGTTTAAGGCATTGCTCAACGAAGCTTGAAACAAGTGTTTAATTAAGGAAATGAGCGTAGAGGTAAAATAAATAAACAAAGCCACACACACACACGCACACAGTCAAAGAGGCTGAGCGACATGAGTAAACATCAATTTAATATACCAAAAAATAATAAGTAAAAATAAAAAAAATTGGTTAATAAATAAAACAAGAAACGAGACGTAGATGGGGACTGAGAAGGAGAAGGAAAGGAGAAGAGAAATATGTACAGTGACTGCTGAAAGGTACTCAAGGTTAAGAAATCTCTTTAATAGCACACGCACTGAGCTCGTACTGTGCCGAGGCAAGACCGACAGCTTTTCGGATGTGATGACAGGCAGCAGCAACAAAAGCATCAAGCAAAAGCAACAACAACAACAACAACAGCATGAAGAAGTACATACGGATACACGGGCAGGCAGAAAACCACAAGTCATGTGGGTTAAGTACACTTACTTAACAACACAATTCAAAACTGACCGCGCGCACAGACAATGAAATTTGTAATGAAAGGTAAAGCTCAGCTCACGATGCCGACGGCGACGGTGACAGCGACAGCAGCGACGCGACGGCGATGGCGACGACAGCGAGAGCGACAGGCAACAACACAGCACACAGGCAAGGCAGGCGAGATTGTATAGGATAAACCAGGGCTGGCAAACACTTAATTACATTTGTACTGCACGTATAGCTCACTCTCTATCTCTACCTCTCTCACTACCTTAGCATGAACTGTTATTCAAGTGCATCCTGTGCTCTGTTAACAATTTACAGCAGCATTGCAGCCCTGCCACCCACAGCACTGAGAACACATGAATTTGTGTGACAACAAAGCCCGCACAAACGAAACTCCCACACATTCCCACACACACATAGACAGAGGGATAGAGAGAGAGGCAGTCCGCGTTGTCGTCTGCTCTGCATCACGCTCCATTGCATTTGCATTGCACGCACCAAAAACGCGTGGTCACACACACATACAACGAGAGAGGGAGAGGGGGAGAGAGCGACGTGTGTGGATTGCATATATCGCTTTTCAAACGCCTTCGCTGCTTGTATCGAATGACAAACGACAACACACAACATTGACGTCGCTGTCGCTGTTGCCATCGCTGTCGCGTCGTCGCAGTCGCAGCGCAACGCTAAGACAGACAGATGACTTGAGGAAGAAGCAAAGCACAGGCGAAAATTTCATGAATGAACTCGCGCATCAAACAAAAGGAGGCGCGCAGGAGAGAGAGAGAGAGGGAGAGAGGGAGGGAGAGGGAATTTACTCGTGAGCCAAAAAAATCACCTCCTCAAGAGGCTCATTTATCAACTCGGTGTGTGTGTGTGTGTGTGTGTGTCTGTGTGTGTGGGAGAGAGAGAAGAGAGTATGGATGCTATTGAGTAAGACGATTAAATTGCACGTGACACCGCGACGAGAAAAGCGGCTAAATTTATCAATCAGAAGAAGAAGGATGGAGAATGGAGGATGGAGGAGGAACCAGTTGAAAAACGATATACTTGAAATGGAAACCAAATCGAGGAAGAAGCAGAGCAGCTTAGCATACAACAGCAACAGCAAGAACAACTAATTAAAACTAAATTCTAAACGTCGCGACGTCATAAACCCGTCGTAAACCTACCTAACTCAGTTGGGGCCACCCAAGTTCTCTTTCATTCTTTTCGTTGTTCTTTTTACTTCATGTTTATTCTTATTTAATGTTAAAGGGCTCGAGGCAAACCCAAAGAAATTTATAACGAAAAGAGAGCAAAAAAAAAAGAAGCGGGCGCCAAACAAAAGAATTAAAAGCTTCGTCGGGCGCAGGTTAAGCGGCGAGTCAAGCGAGGGCGTGGCACGGAGAGCAAGAAATTAAATTAAATGGATCGCAAGACAGAAGCTCGTGTAGCACACGAAAGAGGATCGAAAAGAACAGGTGAAATTGAACAGGAAGATTGGCTGAAATGCAGAACTTCTTCGTGCTGTTAATCCTGTACTAACCCTAGTTTAAAATATGTGTAAACAGAACCAATATGACCAACTCAGTAATTCGCATACTTAGTTTTCGAAAGTTTGCTCTAACAGTTTCAGAGATGAAGCCGACGAAAAAGATAAAAACATATATGTAGAAACATCATAAACATGAACTAAACCAAGTTGAAGAGATAACCACATTCTATGGTACATGACTTATTGAGTAATTCTCAAAGCAAGTTTAGTAAAGTTTGACCTGATAGTTTAAAAAATTAAGCTGTTCGTACAGACTAAACAGTGAAAAAGACAGTAACAGAAAGAAAGTAACATAATAACCCTGGTTAAAAAGATAACCAGTGCCTACATAAGGTACTCAGTAATTAGTATACCAAATTTAGTAAAGCTTGACTCAATAGTTCCAGAGATCTAGCTGTTTATATGGATAAATAAACAAATGGGACAACATAAGTAGTACACAAGGCTTACAGCGTATTAGCATGTTCACCCACGATCTATGGCATTGCGTCAATTGCAGCTTTACCATTTGCAGCCGCAACTCGCCAGTTCAAAAGATAATGCCAAATACCGCACCATAAATGTAGGCGATTCCCCCAGTGAGCAACCTCGTGCCCACGTGGGTAGTTTCAAATGGCGTCCAAGTTCTCCAAGCAACAGCGCCACAATTAATCACGGATTGTGTACGGATTGTGTTGGAGTTTGGGGGGGGGGACTCGAAGAGTCTTTATAATAAAGCTATAAACAGAAATCGACAAAAATCGAAAGTAGCCGGCAAAGCTAGAAAAAGAAATTCAACAACGGCAGCCAAATTAATGAAGAACCAGACCGAAGGAGACCGGGCTTAAAGAAGCACCTGAGCAGACGCCTAAACCCGTCGGCATTAGCATAATCAAATTTCATAGCCATTCCCTCAGCTTGAAATCTTTCTTTCTATGCATATGATGAGATGCATGATTATTCAAAAACGAAATAGTGGAAAGAAAATTGAAGAATTCAAATTTACACCTTCTAAAAATTCCAGTCAAGCTAAGAAAATAATGTTGAAGAACTTTCAAGCGGAGACTGCTTGTCGAGGCGATACTCTGTAAACGAGACCTGTACACTATAATGTGTATAATATTCTTGAGGATATTTCTTAGATTCCCTACATATCAATGTAAATTAATTAAAGATTTTCTTTATAACTGTAGATCCGATATATTATTGCCACGATGCCTGTGCAGTATAACAGAAACAGTTTGGTATACCTTTTGTTGATAGTGCTACTAGGTATCAAGCAATTTTTAGAAGATAATTAAATATTTGTACATTTGAACTTTACTAGGTTACGGGGCCAGGCAGACACATCATAAATATATATGAACACAAACATACAAATACAGATGTTCCGTCTTTGTTGGATTCTTCTTTGTTTGGTTTTCTGAGTTCTTTAGCTTTTCGTTTTTTGGCCAAGAAGTTGTTTACAAGTACCCCTGATGCGGGCCAAGAGATTGATGTGTTGCTGTTGTTGCTTTTTATTCCAGCTACTTTTCGCATTTGCATATCCAACCAAGTTGATGGAGAGGGCGTGGCAAATTAGACGATTTTCGTTTAGATAAATTTAAAAGTTAGCAAAAATTCAATTCGTATCGTTTCTTGTTTTTTTTTTCTAAAATGTATTTTACATGTTTCTCGATCTGCACAGCTCATTTACATGCATAAATAATTTGCGTCTAGTGTTTTTTTTTTTTTATTTCAACTGAGATTCTTCGCTGTCTGAAAACGTGGATACTGTGGAGGGGGGTGGTGGTAGAAGTTTTCGACATGAAATCGACAAGTTTATGGCATTCGTGTATTGGTTTTGGCTTTGACTTCACTTCGCCAGTCGTTAAATTCAAATGATGCCATAAACCATAAACATAAGTTTCGACTGAGGCACACAAATGGATCTGGTACGGCGCAGGGATCGGCGTATAGTGGGTAACTCTTGTAATCATATGCAGCCAGCCCGTCGATCGGTTCGAGAACTGCGCACATTATGGAGCTTAGGGAGTGTCACCACCACCGCGAGTCGTGTTCACAATATGCAATACATATAGCATCGGCTATATATCGCAAATCGAATAAATGCTAACTGGACTAGAAAGAACTATGATTGATTGAGAGCTCGTCGTGATCAATGGGCAGAAAATTGGAGCACAAAGTCAGCAGTTTGGTTTGTTCTTTATTAATGCAAGTATCTTAAGAATTTTTCAAATTGTTCCATGTTTCAACTAAAGTGTAGTAAGCTAAAATTTAACCGATTGTATTGTATTATTGTATTATCCATTACAAGTTCAAGTTTAATGAGCTTTAAATATCAATGTTTTGTGCTCTGTTTATTTGATTTCCCTTTTCAAACGTGCACAAAATAAATAATCGAAAAAAAAAAAACAAATAATTAAGTAAGCATTAGCACGCTTTAACCCTCACTCCATCCCTCCCCAATGCGAGGCGACACGCTTTTCACAGTTCAAAGCAAGCGTGAAGGAACCATAAAACGTACCACAACAAGAACCGGAGGGACCTGAAGCAATAAATGCCACAACCAATGGGCAATCGCAATGCAGGCCAATTAATTTTCTATTAATTTTTCTGATTTCTGATTCTCTTTCCATCATAATGCGACGCAGTAGAGTCGTAGAGGAGGCAATGCCATAAAAGCGGAAACCATTAAAATAGCTATACAAATCGTGCGTGTGAGTGTGTGTATATGTGTGTGAGGCTTTGTCGGGGAATTCTATTTCCTTTCTTGGACAAAAGCCGCTTAGGCGTTGCGAAGAAAAGGTGAGGAATATGGAACAAAACGTGCTCGCCTTTGTGCGACGCAAACTTCCGGATTGAGAGATTTTCTTTATTATTTACGCAGCGTGGAAGTGTTATGTGGTATATACTAGCTTTGCTATATAGTATATACTCTGGTATATACCCTAAATACGCATCGGAAAGCGGTTCGACATTACTGTACTAATTAAAAGGCAGTTGGCAAGTTGGAAAGGTACGAAAAATCAGGGTAACTCAATACGTGGGGGCCACTCAAGCGTGGCAGATTGGGAGCAGACTGGGGGGAAGGGGAGGAGGGGTAGACTGTTTTGCCGTTCGTCTTTCAACAGCTGTGGCACGTCGGATGCTGCAGCAGCCACAGCGGCAGCTTGTTTATAAATCAAGTCACATTAAGCGTAATAATAAACGCAGATCGCGTCGCTCTGCCAACTGCGCAGCCGGTTTTCATCTGCTGCGGTGAATTGAATAAGTCATAAAAGGGAAAAAACAAGTAAAAAGGTACTCGACTGGAATACACCCAACAATATATAATATAATATATATTTGCCCAAAATATTAACCCTCAATCAGAAGGTTCTAGTTTAACGATTTAAGTTCGTTTTTGTTTCATTAAAGGGGTCGTGAATGAATACTAGAACGCACATTGCCTGTATGGAATAGAAATAAGTGTTGTCATCAAATTTGATAGATCTAGTTCCAATAGTCTCTGGGATCTTTCTGTTCATACGAACAGAATCGAGAATATTTGTACTTTGCAGATTCAGAGATATTGAAAAATTATGTAAAAAAGCTATTCAACTGAAAAATACTCACTATCAACAACATAACCTATTTTTCCCAAGATGTTATTTCAGAATCAGAAGGTTCTAGTTTTAATATAACGATTTCATCTCGTTTTTATTCGATTTAAGAGATCGTGAATGAATACTAGAATGCACGTTAGCTGCGTGGTATAGTAAGAAGTGTTGTTTGATAGAGTCTCTGAGATCTATCTGTTCATATTTGCAGCTTGTGGATTTGAAGATATTGAAAAAACAAGTAAGAAAGCTACTCAACTGAAAAATCCCCGCTACAAACAACATAAACTATTTTCCCCAAAATATTAACCTTGAATCAGAAGGTTCTAGTTGTAAAATAACTATTTAAGTTTGTTTTTATTCAATGTAAGGGATCGTGAATGAATACTAGAACGCACATTGCCTGTATGGAATAGAAATAAGTGTTGTCATCAAATTTGATAGATCTAGTTCCAATAGTCTCTGAAATCTATCTGTTCATACGAACAGAATCGAGAATATTTGTACTTTGTAGATTCAAAGATATTGAAAAATTATGTAAAAAAGCTATTCAACTGAAAAATACTCACTACCAACAACATAACCTATTTTCCCCAAGATGTTATTTCAGAATCAGAAGGTTCTAGTTTTAATATAACGATTTCATCTCGTTTTTATTCGATTTAAGAGATCGTGAATGAAAACTAGAATGCACGTTAGCTGCGTGGTATAGTAAGAAGTGTTGTCATCAAATTTGATAGAGTCTCTGAGATATTTCCCCAAAATATTAACCTTGAATCAAAAGTTTCTAGTTGTAAAATAACGATTTCATCTCGTTTTTATTCGATTTAAGAGATCGTGAATGAATACTAGAATGCACGTTAGGTGCGTGGTATAGTAAGAAGTGTTGTCATCGAATATCTGGTGCTTATAGTCTCTGAGATCTAGCTGTTCATACGAACAACATCGAGAATATTTGTGCTTTGTAATGTCAGATATGCCTCCTCTTTGGCACAAATTTAAAATACCTTTCCTCCCTTCAAAGGTAGTAGGTATTCAAAGGGAGGCTGAGGCGAAATTAATAAAACGCGCCGCCGCACTGTGCCTGCCTCCGTCCGTTACACTCCGTTGCATCGGGATAATTATGGAGAAGGGGCTGGGCAGCCTAATAACTTGCGGCGCATTTGCAGAAATGACAAAACGCACGCTTCATTGCAGTTCAATCTCAGTTGCTACCGCTCTCTCTCCCTCTTCCACCCCTTTCTCCCTCCACCTCTTTCTCTCTTTACCTTCACTAACGATAACGACAACAAAATGCTGATGGCACAAATTATAGGCAAGAAAAAAAGACCGGCAGTAACTTTGCTCTGCTCCGCTCTGATCGCGGCCAGTAGCCATCGCTGTCACTGTCTCCGTCTCAGTCGCCGTCACCGCAGTGGAAAGTGCGCTCAAGAAAGTCTCTGGAACGAGTCTGCAAGAGAGAGAGACCCACAATTTCCGCCATTTATGACAGTCACAAATCGAGTTATACTCACACCGCACCGAGCCACGTACTTTCTAATTTCTAAACGTACTTTTTTTTCTACTTTTTAGATGCTGCCGTTTTGGTCTCTGCATACCCTGTAAGCAGCAGCATGAGTTGCGAGTTGTATTGATCATAAGTGGCACCAAGTGAAACCTATTTGAAGCTGTTCAAAGGCATTCTAATTGCGCTGTTAATAAGTGCGTAAGCTGCTGTTGATCGCAATGTTAATTAACAGCAAAAGCTATCAGTCAAATGCACTTGTCCGTCGATTTATTTTACAGAGTTATCACTCTGGACATGAAGTGGAATCAAGTGGAACCTATTTGAAGATGGTCTTGCAGCGCTGTTATTAATTAATTAACAGCAAATGTTATCGGTTCAATCAATTTTAGTTTACAGAGTATTCACTAGTCGTGTCGTGCCGCTTTAGTGACACTATTTCTCTTGTCTTTTTAGTTTTTCTAGCTCACACAAACTTGTTTTTAACGGCAACAAAGTGTTAATGTTAATTTGTGCATGCGATATTCTCTTTTGCAATAGAAATTTGTTGTCGTTGTTTGCAGTTACATTTTATGTAAATTTCTACAGCGTTTATCGCACAATGTACGGTTAACAGCAGCAGCGACGTTGACAGCGACAGCAACAGCAACATTCTCTGCGCAGCATACACACACACACACTCACGCGCAGACACAAAAGCTTCGAGGGGGGCGGGCAATTGCGATTTGTTTGATGGCAGTTTAGATCGAGTGGCAGCGCTGCCACTGCGCTGCGGAATAACTGTAACTAAAGCATGCTGTTGTTGCTGCAGGAAGTTTTGATTGTTCTTGTTGTTGTTGTTCTACTATTCCTGCTTTGTTGGTAATTTGCGTTAATAACGCTAAGTAATCAACGTGTGCTTATCAAATTTTAATCAATGAAATAGAAACAATTTTTGGTTTCCTAGAATCAGCTGATCTGGCAATGCTGCTCCTGCTGTCTCTCTCTCTCGCTCTCTCTCTTTTAATCTTACCAGTGCTGCTTTTCCTACCTTTGCTGCTACTCTGCCTACCTCTGCTACTGCGCTGCCTGCGCTGATGTGCCGTTGTCATTTCCAAGGCGTGCCAATGCAAAAGCTGCCAGCAACATTTTTATACTCTTCCCCCATTGAGAATGGACAAAAAAGGGTATACTAGCGTTTTTCAAATGTATGTAACAGTCAGAAGAAGGCATGACAGATACCACAAAGTATTTATATTCTTGTTTAGGATCGCTAGTCGAGACTATTGTACCATTTCCGTCTGTATGAACATCAAGATCTCTACTATTATAAAATCGAGAGACACAAAATTTTCCATAAAGTTCTCTGTATACCATACGCTGATAAAGTTTACTTAAAATTTTGAATGCCACTCCCCCGCCCACGCAAATGAGTAATTTGCGATTATAAATCAACATAGTAAGTTCAAAGCAATCGACTAACGAACATTTTGAAACAATATGTTAAATTTTATTCAAAACGTATAATAAACACGGAAATTATTGTTGTTGGAAATCAATTTAATGATGGGGAAGGGTATCTTACTGTCAGATGTGCTCGACTGTAGCTTTTGTCTGATTTCTGCTTGTGAGAAAATGTTGCCAACGGTTATTGGGGAGAGGCAGCATAAGAAAAATAACTGAAAGTCTAAAGGAAAAGAGCGTGCTGCTATGTGAGGTCGTCGACGACGACGACAGCGACAGCGACTGTGACTGAGGCGGAGGTGAGTGGACAGTGGAAGTTAAACTAGTTCTAGTTGCGCCCCAGCAGCCTCGAGCCAGAGGAGGCATAAACTGGGACACTTGTTGCGGCAAGTTGAACGCTCAATTCGATGAAATCAAAGATGCGACCAAAGATGACAGCAGCAACACTACATACACACACACACACACATACACACACACACACATGAACACACACATGAACACACACAAACACATACACACACGAACACAAACAAAGGCGCATTCCAAACTTCCCACGCAGCGCTGTGAGTCGGCGGCGCAAGAAGAGGCAACCTAAATTGTCTTAATGGACCATGAAGCTGATATGCAGCAGCCGCGTAAAAAATACTAAAAAGCCGCCCAATTATAAAAAAAGACCGACACAGGGCAGTGGCAGTGGCCGAGCGAGGCGACACACAGTGGGCCAGAAGTCCCAACTTGCAGAATTGGATTAACAAAATGCGCAATAGTGCATTGAGTTGGATCAAATTTTGATGACAACTTAGGCTCCGTTAGATTTCCAGCCAGGTCGATCCAAATCGATCTAATACCTCCCGTTAGTTACTCATGACTTTGGGCTCAGTTTTGTGCATCTCAGTACAAACACATGAACCAGGCTTCCACCTCTCACAGATAAAGGCTATTTTAAAGTGAAATTATGAAGAAAAAACTGATAGAAGAGGAAAAAAACAGGAAAATAGGTTTTTGGTATAAAAAAGGCTAAAATATCATAAATTTATGTAATTTATCAAGCTCTTTCGTTATTGTTCAAATGGTTTTTGCTATGTCGCAAGTGTGCCTAATCGAAACAAGACAATATAAACCAATATTTGTGGAATAATTATTTCTTAGACATGTTCCTTTTTAAACTCTTGCAGATGCCATACTAATTTTGGCCAGGAGTTTGCAGTTCACCTTAAGAGACATTCCCGACCCTGTAAAGTATATAATTTCTGAATCAGCATCAACGGGGCAGTCGATCTAGCCGTGTCTGTCTGTCTGTTTGCAACGCAAACTAGCCTCTTCATTTTAAAACTATCTTGATGAAACTTGGAATTAATGCAGGATCGGACCCATATATCGTATAGCTGTCAATAGTTTGTATGATTTTTGTTATTGGTCAAGAAGTTTCATTTTTACTTCATCATCAAATTTCATAAATATCAGACCACTGTAACATATCTTCCATAGGAACAGACGGACGAAACGAAGAATTTTGTATGATTTTAAAATTAATTTAACTTAGAGACGTAAATTAAATTGAATAAATTGAATATACATAATACCATTTAAATTTGCACCATTATATATAACAAGTATTGCAACAATCGGAGGAGATAAGATCCTGCAATGTTATAAAATTTTCGATATGCCGAAGGTAGTTTTTGTTACTGGTTTTTTTAAATTTAAAAAACAAAACGTATTTTGAATTGAATTCCTGTAGCTCTGCTTGCGCGTCCACTGTGCGACAGAGGGCAGCGTTAGCTGCCGCAGCAGCGCAGTCAGGTAATGATGCTGCGTGATAAGCAAAAGGAAAAGAAAGTTTCATTGACAAAAACAAAATAAAAGCTCGTGCAACGAACTTTGCATAACTGATATTGTTGTTGCTGCTGCTGCCTCTGCTGCTGTTGTTGCTGTTTATTGCTGCCTGCTGTTTTGGCATTAGTTACAGTTTATCGATACACGACGATTGACTTAACATATTTCTAACAGCAGCCGCTGCAACAGGTTGTCTGCTCTCCCTCTCTCTCTCTTGCACTGACACTCTCACTCAGTCACTGTATGTGTGTTGGTCTCTCTTTCTCTCTCTCTCTCTGTGCTGCACTGCTGTTTGTTGTTGGCCGCCGTTCAATCGGTCGATTTTACCTGCAGAAGAGTCGGCAGCAGCAACGGCAGCGTCGGCAGCGACTGCAGTTTTTTGTTTGATCTTCTCTCTTATTGTTGAGCCTTGGTCGTGCATCTTCTGCAGCTGTGTGTGTGTGTATGTGTGTGTGTTTGTTGTTGTTGCAGTCTCTTGTTTCACTGTGAAATTTATTGGCGCATATAAATGCCTCAAAATTGATGTTATTGTCATTTTCATTTTGACCCTTTTCGGGCTGTTAAGATTCTTTACTCCTACTTCTCCTTCTTCTCTTCTCTGACTTTGGGTCCTGCTTGTTTTGGAAATTGATTTTCACTTAGATTTTATTGTTGTCAAGATAAGTGGAAAATGGGTTTGATATCGTCGTCGTCTCGAGGGAAATCCAAAAACAACAACAACAAAAAACGGTGGGCGCGCCCAGTGTGCGCTGCCAGCAAGTGGGTGTCACACACACACACACACACACACACACACACACAGGGAGAGAATAGAGCAATTTGTGTGGGAGCGAGACAGAGATAGCTGGTCGTGTTATCCCGGTCTATGAGTTAATTTTAGTGGGCGCGATCTGTCAGGCAGCGCATGGGCGTAGGAACAAGGGAGTAGGGAAAAGAAGGGCGTACTCACCCATACACATGTAGGTTTATTGCTTTTCTCCTTCGTTTTGTTGTTTATTTACAACTGTGAAACTTTCGGTGTGTAAAGCTTTTACATTGACGGCGAAAAGGGAAACGCGCCGCAGTCAGAGTCCTAGCTGACGTCGCTGCCGCTGCAATTAGCGTGTAAAATTGCGCAGAAGGAACAAATATTTGCAGACGCATGCGTCGCTGCGCTGCCGCTGCCGCATTCCGATGGAAACGCAGACGCACGACGCAGGCGCAGGCAGAGAGCGCGCACGGCGTATGCGCGACTAATTGTTTAAATAACGAATGAAATTTCACACAATTTTCCCCAAGTTCTGTTTGTTTATTGCACACATACGCACGCACGCACAAACACAGAGACAGAGACACGCAAAAAAAAACACACACACATGAAATTTTCGCGCACTTCGGTTTTTTGTATGTATCTTTTATTGGCTTGAATTTTCCTGCCTGCCCTTTTCGAGCATAAACGGGCAGCGACCTGTTGCTTA
The DNA here is from genome assembly GCA_018904035.1 of Zaprionus ornatus. NCBI lineage: Eukaryota > Metazoa > Arthropoda > Insecta > Diptera > Drosophilidae > Zaprionus > Zaprionus ornatus. The sequence goes on from JAEIFZ010000002.1 coordinate 27,240,571, forward strand.
TTTGTTATTTCTTTTCTTATTTTAGCACAAACAACTTGTGTAGTGTTTGTGTGTGTCTGTTCAATGTTGCCAACAATAATAACATATAAAAGCGTCGAACATTTTATTGTGTGTTTGGTCCGCAACAAAACCGACGCGACTGAACCGCTCAAATTCCAACAACAAATTAAATGTTAATGTTAGAAGCTTTACAGCTGCTGTTAACAGATAGCAGCAGCATAGAGCGCGTAACATAATCTATCGATCCAACGATCGTGCACAAGTCGATAGTCAATTTTAGGAGAGAATATTGCCAGATAGTTTCTAACTGTTTTCAACCAGGTGGCAGCGCAGTTGATATGTGAAACAGCTGATTGACTACGCCACACTTGGTCACACTGTGTTGAGGTCCCGCATGAAATTCGCAAACAATAATTGTTTATAGTCTTATTTTACTAGAAGACAATGGGAATTTGTCGCTTTTTTCAACAAGGCTCGTGCCGCTTCGGCAGCAAATGCCACAATGAACACTTTGATGTCAAGTAAGTACAGCAAATAGGATATATGCATATATGTATATATATATATATATGTTTGTTTTCCTGTTTCACTCCCTACAGACAATATCTGAAGGCGGACATAGAATCCTGCTTAAATGGCAAAATGTGGCTATTCTCGGCCTATGGCCCATTCAAGGACAAACCTAATATACCCAACTACATTGAGGATCAGTCGTTCGAGGAGGTGCGCTACCAGGCTTACGAGAGTCGTCGCCAGAACTGTTACGAACAATTCCACCAGCAGTTCAGCAAGGAGGTGCTCGAGGCAACCAACAAGATGAAGACCATGCTGCAAATGCCACCGCAGGTTATCGATATGATGATCAAGATACATGAAACACCCGAGGGAGGGCAGGCACCGGTCAACAACAATCCGAATCCCTTTGGTTTTGCTGGACAAAATGGAGCAGGCGCCACGCAGGCCGCATCCATTTTTGCCAAACCCGCGTTAGGCAACAGCGGTGGCAACATCTTTGGCACTACTGCAGCGCAAGGTGCTTCCGCTGGTGCGAGCATCTTCGGTGGAGGCGCTGCAGGTGGGAACACTGCAGGCCAGAGTATCTTTGGTGGCGGCGCTGCTGGCACAAACATCTTTAGCCAGCAACAGGCACAGCCATCACCCTTTGGTCAACCACAGCAGCAGGCACAGCCTTCACCCTTTGGCCAGCAACAGGCGCAGCCCTCAATCTTTGCTCAGCCCCAGCAGCAGAATCCCTTTGGGCAGCCACAAGCAACAACGGCGCCGGGCTTTGCCGGCCCCAGCAACAGTGTTTTTGCTCAGCCACAGGCAGCAGCAATTCCTTCACCCTTTGGAGGAACCACAAGCAGCTTCACGCAACAGCCACAGCAGCCACAAACTGGCGGAATCTTTGCTCAAGCCGCTGCTGCTCCTGCTGCTGCCCCCAACACGGGCAACATATTCGCCCAGGCTGTGCAACAGCAACAGCAGCAGCAGCAGCCGCCAAGTGGCTTCTTTGGTCAGGCGGCAGCCACTTCAGGCTTTCCACAACAGCAACAACAACAGCTACAGCAACAACAACAGTTGCAACAACAACAATTGCAGCAGCAGCAACTGCAGCAGCAACAACAACAGCAGCCGGCACAACCTGCCGCCAATAACAACAACACCTCGTCTATCTACAGCCGCATGGAAGAGCTAACTGATGATGAAATTGCCGCCTTCAAGGCGGAGCAGTTTGCACCTGGTCAGGTGCCCTTAAAGCCGCCGCCACGAGAGCTTTGTTAGCAGCACAAATATTTTGAATTTTAGTTTATAAATGTAGAGAAAGAATTTGTTATGCTTAACTTGAATAAACACTATTAACATATATTAAATCATCTTAGAACTAACAGTAATTTCTCTTAATACATCATCAAATATGTATGCTATGTTTCTGTCAGTGCATCATCATGTTAAGTCGCTCCATGTTGATGGAATAGACCGCATGGGAGCCAATCAGGTTGCGATCCTTGAAGGCACGCTGGCAATCCTTGAGTGTGATCATAGTGCGTTCGCAAGGCAGACTGGGAAGGAACAACAAGAACATATATATGAGCATATAGCTAGATAACTGGAGGGTTTCCAACTCACACTTGTTCGCAGGCGGAGAGAAAGACAATATCATCGTTCTGTCGGCGCATAAAGTTGGCCGTATTCAGCTCCTTGTCGTGCTCTAGGGGCGTATCGTCCACTTTCTGTCGTGTGACAGTGTTCCTCAGCGAGGGATCACGCAACTGGGCGCCCACATCATAGTAGAAGTTTCCTTCGCCGCTGGTTTTGTAATGCTTGCGCTTCTTGATAATCGCCGATAGCAGATCCTTGAGCAGCACCTGCACAGCCATCGCCACATACTCGGCCACATTGTCATCCACTGAGATTAATCCAATTTCCCAGGCACCAATGAGGAAGCGCCCCATTATGAAGCCAGCGTCAGGCAGGAACAGTTCCTGTGCGCAGTAGCGCTGTGTAGGCAACTGCTGCTGCTGCTGCTGCATACCCTGCGTATCCCCTGCCAGTGTGGGCGGGCGAATTAGCTGCATGTTGTCCTCCTTGACGAACTCCAACACATCGCAGAGTTCGAAATTTATGCGATCTGCAAAGGTTCGCGTGCTGCGCTTTCTCCTACGACTGCTGCCAGCGCCGCTGCCGCTGCCGCCTCCACTGCGACCGACATTGTTTGGCTGCAGCGTGAGCACTTGCTCGGGCGGAGCAAAGGCATCGATTTTGTTGAGCAGCGCCAGCAGGAATTGATTGTGCAGATGCAACTTGTCGGGCGTAAGAATTTTCCTCGATTCGCTGTCGAATTCCTCCTTGGTCCAACGATTCCGGAACCAATTCTTCATATTGCCCCTGTAGCGCTCCCAGTTATCGCCGAGGCCGAGGACTAGTGCCTCCTTGGCGACAATCACCTTGTCCGTTAGCGAATTCATTAAACAAAATCAATGAAGTAATATTTGCAATGGAAATGTTTTGTTTTCTTTTTGGTAATTCGATTGGCGTTTGTTATCGATTGCCGATGATGGTACAGGGTGGGCACTGTTTGTTCAACACTGGTCACTCTAAAATACTCGCAATATGTTCAAATTATGTTTCAGTTGATTGGCTTTTAAAATAAAAAATACGCATTTTTTATTAATACTCGTGCTACACAAATTCAAGACACATAAGAAAGCACCAAATTAGACCATTGGAAATGGTCAAATACTAACTTTGTGCAAATGTATGTAACAGGCAGGAGGAGGCGTCGGAGACACCATAAAGTATATATATTCTGGCTCAGGATCACTAGCCGAGACGATTTAGCCATGTCCGTCGGTCTGTCCGTCTGTCTAGATGAACGAAGGAGATTCCTGTATACCATACGCAGATCAAGTTTATTTTCAATTTGGGATACCACGTCTAGCGCCCCGCAAACCGACAATTTCTTATTTACATTCGAAGTACTCATGTCTTAACGTTCTGCTTTACCACATATAGATAAATACTCTATGAACCTATCCTCCAAATTGCAATCCGATCGGATGGCGTCAAACCTATATTACTTGCACAGAAAAGAAAAGGACGAACGATGAGACCGCGTAGCTCGAGCTGTTTCTCGACTCTTCTTTTCTATGCACTCGACTCTTCTTTTCTATGCACTCGACTCTTCTTTTCTGTGCTCATGTCAATTACCGAAAATACATGTGTATATATGCTAACACTTATACATACTTAATTTGTGTACACACATACATATGTACATTTGTATACAACCAATAGCGTGGTAGATCGGTATGAATGCATTCAAGTATTTACATGCATGTGTAATATGCGTAATATTTTAGGGTCAGTAAACAATACAAAACCTTAAAATGCAATTATTAAATAAATATTAATTTTGATTACTCGATATATTGCGAGTTATCAAAATTTTTCTAATTTAAAATTTATAAAGAAATACCGATATTAATGCTCACACCGCTCTTTGCAGTCTTTCGCGCGCTAGGAAATTGCGGCGATAAATTATTGGCAACGTATCGAAATTGATGCAAGGTGGCAGCGCACTGCAGTGTTATAATTAATATGTGGCTTGGGATTAGTATCATACAATTAGATACTTTTTAGGTGGAAGAGTATCCCAATGTCGCGTGCCGCTCGACTGTTGCTCTCGTTTAAAATTCTATTTTGTTTTTATTACATATGTTTAGAAGAGCAACAGGGTGGCCGCTAATTTGCCGCAGTTTGGTCAAACGACTGGTCACTCTAAGAAACTCACACATATGATCAAAGTAGCAAAACAATAACACTCAACAAGAAATGGAGGTAAATTTGATTGGAATTTTAAATGAAGAATAAAACTAAATATTTGTTAATACTTTAAATAGAAATCAAAAAAATCCAAGGCCTCCAAAAAAGCAAAGGATTCGGCGACAACACTGAAAATGGCAGTGATGCAGCGCAAACTAAAGGTGGTGGACAACGTGTTGCAGCTCAAACACGAAATACTTATCAAATCGGAAGTATCCTATCTGGAATATATAGAAATGCGTTCCGAATTGGAGCGTCTAAATGCGCTCAAGGAAACCTTTACGCATCGCATTGAAAAACTAAAACAACAGGCCAAATAGTCTCGATAACAATTTTACATATGTATGTAGTTCATAAGAGAGTTAATTAGATGTATGCAATAAAGCTTGTGCTATTTTTGGAAGATTGTATGTAGAGTTCTCGAAGGCTTTCCACATTCGGAAGAACTCTTGTTCGTATTTTTCAATCATCACTGAGTCTGAACTTATGATGCAGAACTCCCAGTTACCGGCTATTCCTTGCATGGTCCAATTGGCCGACCCTGTAAGGACCACGCTGCAATAATCCACAGATTTACCTCTTCCGAAGATCTCTGCCACTCTTTGGCGTCCGTCAATCACCAAAAACTTGTGATGCATCATTGCTGACGTCTTCGGAGCACGCACCTCAATTCCCAGTTCATTAAGCAGCCTAATTTGCGAGTTAGACGACAAGGTCATCTCGTGATCGCTTATCAGACGTAATTGGACACCACGTTGCACTGCTTTCTCCAGTGCTCGCCTAAATTCGGACAGCGTAAACGTGTACATAGCCAAGTCGATGCTGTATTTCGCCCGATTAATCAGCTGCACGATTTTCTGTGTGTTGCGCTTTGTGCAGGATTTATTCGTGCAACCTGAACCGCCCTTGACATTATCGTCGTTGTGGTCGCCCCCACAAAAGCCCGAGAGTTCATTGAAAATAAGCACATCGAGTACTTTCCCATTGGATGCGCTGATCTTTCTTCCCAAACTCCAGAGAATCTTGCAGGCAGCCGTCGCAGTGGCGACTCCCAAAGTGATTGTCATCCACAGAGGAACGTACACTGAGAGGGAATAGAGAATTGAATATATTTACAATTATCTTAAAATTTAATAATATTAACTTGCGCGCTTAAATAAGAGATGATATTTAAAAGGTTGCTCTCTTTTTCTCTCTACCAATGATTGTGGCTTAGAGCTTGTGACGTCAGACACGAGAGCATTGCCCACACTGACCTTGCATAATACTGTAACTATAGTAATATTTGCAGTTTAGGAAGGCGTTGGCAACAAAGATATATTTACAATTATATTCAAATTAAATAATATTAACATGCGCGCTTAATTAATTTAAAAGGTTCTATAGATCTTTTGTGAACTCACATGCGATAGCCAGTGTTGTCATTTTGGCGCACTGAACCCGAAATGGTCACACAGCGCAGTTTCGATATGCAGCGCGTCGACAAAGAAAATTATTGCAAATTTTAGAAAACGGAAATACTGCCAATGGATGATCCTTCTGAGACAATTTTGAGCAACGAAGCACAAGAGTTGCTGGAGGCGCGTGAAACCGAGCTGCAAAAGGTGCTCAAATTGAAATTGGTGCTGAACGAAGCGCGTCAATTGAATTTTGAAAAAGATGCGAGCAACGAAATCAAAGTGGCCATGCAAATGTTGTCCGTCAGCGAATACAGGAAACTGGGGGAAGAGCAGGAAAATGTGTTGGGTAAGTGACATAGAAAATCTCAGTTAATGAACAAAATATATATACATTCTTTCAGGCCTTCAGGACGAATTTGAGACACCTCCCCTGAGTTATTTTGATCGCAAGACTGTACGCACCAAACTAGTGGCGCAACTGCGTTCATCACTCAACCCAATTGCCGAACTGGCTGATAAGATACGACGTGAACTTCCCGATGCATTGTCTAGCGAAAAGGATGAGTTGGAGCTGACCAACGAACAGCAGAAGCTGCTAGATTTGCAAAAGGATCAACGTGATTGCCTAAAGAAACTTGTGACCATGCGGCGTGAGTACTGCGAACTAATGAAGCAGGCAGCTGAATTGAAGATGGGATCACAAATGGCCAAGGAATTAAGAGTGCAAGAGGCTCAGGCTAAACTATTGCTAACAAAGGCCGAGATGCTGCGCATCTATTTTATATACGAAATCTATTCGCGTACAGAGCACAGCCTGAAAGCGTATAAGGAGGTGGACAAATATCTTGATGAATTACTGGCACATAAGCCGGCACAGGCTCGTTAATTATTAGCTCATTTCAAATAATTGCTTTTTAAATAGCAAATATAGCAATACATTTCATATTATTTAATTTGAAGTTGTTTTTGTTTGGGCGCAAAGTCTGATGGTCGACTAATCGATTAATACTTGTGTACTGAGCGATATGGCAACGCTGTCAGTGAAAAAGTAAACAATTTGGCGTCGGACAATGACTGAAAATAGTTTGAGCGAAAGCAAAGAGGAGCAATCGGTTGTGACTGAGGATGTTCTTACACCTGAAGCAGCACAGGTTGTTGCTGTTCCAATCAGCGCCATTGACTTCGAAGACACCGTTTCCTTGGACTCCGCCAGCGCGCTGAGCACAACAACAACAACGACGCGCAGCAAAAGCAAATCGCCAAATACGCGCAAATTGCGACGACTTTGCCGGCGTGCCAAGGCGCCCAAGATGGTGCAGCCACTGTACAAATATAGGTATATTATGTTAGAAAGGTCAGTAAACTGGAATTAATATATTTTCCTTGCAGTCACCATGTACGCGAGGATCACAATCATCAGATTTTTGGTGTGCAATTCAATCCCTTTCTGGATCGTAGCCAAGCAGTGTTCGCCACTGTCGGCAAGGATCGTGTGTCCATTTATGAATGCGTCAAAACATCACTCGAGTCCGAATCTGGCGAGGAAGCAGAGGAAGAAGATGGCATTCGGCTGCTGCAGGTCTACGCAGATCCAGATGTAAGTGCATCTATAATATATAGTAGACCTAGTATTAATCCAATCTCTCATGCTCCACAGACGGATGAGAGCTTCTACACCTGTGCATGGTCATATGACTCAATTTCCGGAGACCCAGTGCTGGCGGCAGCTGGCTATCGCGGTGTCATCCGTATCTTCAACATTATTAAGCATCAGTGCGCCAAGAACTACATCGGACATGGTCATGCCATCAATGAGCTAAAGTTCCATCCGGTGCTGCCGCAGCTGCTGCTCTCCGGCAGCAAGGATCACTCGCTACGTCTATGGAACATACAGAGCGATGTTTGTGTCGCTGTCTTTGGCGGTGTCGAGGGTCATCGAGATGAGGTGCTGTCCATTGATTTTGATTTACGTGGCGATCGCATCATGTCCAGCGGCATGGATCATTCGCTGAAGCTGTGGCGTCTCAACAAGCCCGACATTAAGGAGGCCATCGAACTGAGCTGCAACTTTAATCCGAGCAAAACTACGGCACCATTTCCAACGATTAAGGAACATTTTCCTGACTTCTCAACACGCGATATACATCGCAATTATGTGGACTGTGTACAGTGGTTTGGGGACTTTGTGTTCTCCAAGTCCTGTGAGAACTCTATTGTCTGCTGGAAACCGGGAAAACTGTCGGCCCAGCGGCACGAGATAAAGCCGCAGGATTCCACGACTGTGCTTCATCATTTCGATTATAAAATGTGCGAGATTTGGTTTGTGCGTTTTGCTTTCAATGCTTGGCAAAAGGTGCTGGCATTGGGCAATCAACTGGGAACCACATTCGTTTGGGAGCTGGACTCCAATGACCCCAATCTGACCAAGTGCAGCCAACTGCAGCATCCCAAGTGCACCTCAACAATTCGACAAACTTCGTTCTCCAAGGACGGATCGATCTTGATTTGTGTCTGTGACGACAGCACCGTTTGGCGCTGGGATCGCGTTAATTAAGCCAACTTATATTTATTTGATTATATAACATACATATATGTTTAAAACATACATTTTTCTGGACTCCATGTCCATTAGAGAATAAACCAAATTCAAAATTTGTGCAACCAATATTACTCGATTGTTATTGTGGCGGTCGGTCGATTATCTACCACCAAATCGAGTGGCAACGCTTTGAGCCGCACACAGTGTTGGAAAAGTTGTCAAGCACAACAAAAAGAAGAAGGCGAAAACGTTTATGAAAATCAGCAATTAACAAAATTTTTTAATTTTTTTTTAATAAAATGGGTTCATCTTCGGGTAAAAAACACAAAAAAGATAAAAAACACAGTCGCCGATCGCGTTCACACGAACGACAGCATCGTAGCGTTGAAGATGAAGTCACTTTGGATTTGACAGACGATTCGTCCTCGACGCGGCACAGACACCACAAGCACAAGAAGCACAAGGAGCATCGTCACAAGCATCACAAGCACAAGGAGTCGCGTGAGCTACGGCCCAGCGAGGTCATCTCCCTAGAGGAATCGGACTCGGACAGTAAGTGCAGCTAAATAGCATTCATATATATCGTGCTCGTGCAGCCCACTCCACAAGGGGCAATTGCGTACCAGGCAAGCAGATCGACCATAAACGAAAAGCGATGGTTTCTAAATGAACTCGACTGCAACTGCCGTGCAATTGCCCTGGTGCTGCACTATCTCTGGCCGGAACTCACTAAAGTGTTGTTGTTCTTTATTGTTTTGCAGGTGGCCTAAGACGGTGAGTGAGTGTGTGTGTGTGAGTGGATGAAAGAGCAACAACAACCTCGAGTTACGGCTATCTATAGTACTGTCGATAGTATCGCTGACGAAGGAAACACAAATATGGGAGTGTTTAACTGGACTATTTGAGTTTATGCAGTATAAGATAGTTATGCGTTACTATCGACAAATCTATCGTAACTAAGAAGTGGGAGCACAAACGATAAAAGTGCTAAAAATTTGTTTGTGTTCAAGTTCAAATTGTAATTGGTGTTGTCCTCTTCTCTTCCAGGTTCCGATTGTGTTGAAGTGCCAGTGGAGCAAGTGGCCAAAGCAAAAGCCCGCGAGCGAGAGCCGTCAACCAGAGACAGAGAACTCACAGCCAGAGAAAAGGAGCGAGAGCCGAGAGAACGTGAGCGAGAACCTGCAGCAAGAGAGCGGGATCGCGAGCCAAGAGAAAGAGAGCGGGAGCCCTTGGTTCGTTCACGAGAGCCACCAACAGCAGTACGAGAACGTGATCGAGAACTTTCGCCGCCACCTCCTCCTCAAATATCCAAACATGTGGACTACGAGCACGAGCGTCGGCGAGAGAGGGAAATGGAGCGAGAGCGTGAGGCACGAAAGCGGGCACAGCGTGAACGCGAACGTGGCAGAGGACGTTCCCGATCGCAGTCGCCAGGGCAACCTTCATTACATCATCAACGCGGACATTCCCCTAAGGCAGATGCAGCACGTAAGCGAGGCAATGTCCGAGAGAGAGATTCGGGTCGTGACCAGGCACGTGAACGTGAGCGTGTTCGTTCACGTAGTCAGTCTCCCATACCAGAGAATGGAGCTGGCGATGTGCTCTCCATTGCGGAGACTAACAAGCTGCGTGCCAAGCTTGGCTTGAAGCCTCTTGAAATGGACTCGGGTCCCAGCAAAACAGCACCATCTACCAGTAGCAGCAGTGGTCAGCAGGAGAGTAAGAAATCTGGCGCTGATAAGGATCTTTCCTCGTACAAAGATGAATGGGGCGAGTTTTTGCACAAACCAGCTGACAACATAAAGGAGAAGAAGGAAGCGGAGAAACTGCGCGAGAAGCTCAAACAACGCAAGGAGAAACGTTTCTTAGAGGAGCGTTTAGCTCGCATCCGCACGCTGGGAGAGTCAGATGAGGAGACGGACAACGTGTCGAAGTGGGTGGATCGCAACAAACGTGTGGTCAATGAGCGCGAGGAGGCGCGACGCAAGGTAAGATACAATTCTATTATAATTTCAAACAAGACTTATCAAATGTTTTCCTCTTCACAGGCTAAAGAGCTCGAGGAACTGGATGAAGCGTTCGGTGTGGCGGACTTGGTAGAGCAGGAAAAGCAAAGAGCACGACAAACTGCCTATGGAGATCGCAATTTGAAGGGTCTGCGGGTAGAGCATGACATGGATGACTTTGGTGAGGGACGCACAGTGATCTTGACACTTAAGGATCAGGAGGTGCTCAATGAGGAGGAAGGCGACACTCTGGTCAATGTGAATATGCTCGACGATGAGCGTTACAAAAAGAATGTTGCCAACAAGAAGCTTAATCCGCTTAGCTATGGCTATAATGTCTATGAGGAGCAATACGATGAGCTAGGCAATCCCATTGAGCGTTCTGTTCTAGAGAAATATGATGAGGATCTTGATGGCAAGCCCAGAGCACGGAAGAACTTTGTAATTGGTGAGAATGTCGAGGAGGAGCGTGAACATCGACGCAAAATGCTAGAAATCAAAACCAAATTGGCTGGCAAACGGCTGGAAACGCTGGACGACACTAATATTCAACTGGCCTCGGACACTTTCAGTGCTGAAGAGCTGACAACGTAAGTTTACATTGATTCTACTTTAGTACTAGTCGATAATTTTTACTTCTTTCTCACAGCTTTAAAAAGCCAAAGAAAAAGGTTAAAAAGCTACGTCAGAAGCTCAAGGCAGAGGATTTGGAACCAATTGCGGAGGTGGGTTCCTCAAATTTCGGTAGTCGTCATGGACGTCATCGCGAAGCTGACGATGAAGACATCACAATGGCAGAGGATACAAAGACCCAAGTCAAGTTAGAGCAGGATGATGATGATGATCTGGAGCGTGTACTATCCAAAGCGCGTAAGCTTAAGCAGAAGGAGAACATCATTAAGAAGCCGCTGCCCATTGATTTTGCATCGATTAAGCATGAAATTAAACCGGAACCCGTGGATGAGGCCAGCAGTGAAGCTGGAATTGTGCTTAGCAGTGCCGATGGTAACATTGTTCTCAATGCCACAGCGGAATTCTGTCGCACACTAGGTGATATACCCACGTATGGCATGGCTGGTAATCGTAATGAAGACTCTAATGAAATGATGGACTTCGATAAGAACGAAGCATTGGATGAACATATGGATACCAATCAAGATGAGCCTACGATGAGTCACGGCACATGGAATTCTGTGAATCCCGATGAGGTTATGCAGCCTGCTGATTTGGATAATTTGGGTGATGATATCGAGGAACGTGCCATATTGGATGAGGAACCTGATGTGGGCGCTGGTGTAGCGAATGCTTTGCGATTGGCTCTCTCCAAGGGTTACCTAGAGAAGGAGGAAAAGAATCGTCCGAGTAATACGAAAATGGCTCATCTGCAGGCCAAGAATTATTCCATTGAGGACAAGGCAGCTGGGTAAGTGAAGGAAAATAATTATTATAGATAATTTACTTAAGTATATTATATATTCACAGTGAGGACGACAAGATTGGACGTCGCGATCGCTTTCATGCTGGTCCCATTATGGACTTCAAGGACAAGGAAACCTTCAAGCCAAATGTCAAGCTTGACTATATCGACGATAATGGTCGTATCTTGAACCTTAAAGAGGCTTTCCGCTATTTGTCGCATAAGTTCCATGGCAAAGGACCCGGCAAGAACAAGATTGAAAAGCGTCTGAAGAAAATGGAGCAGGATGGGGTAAGTTAATATAAAGTGTTAATGACAATACAGATCTTAATTGAATCCTCTTCTCCTTCTCTGCACAGCTTATGAAAACGATGAGCTCCACGGACACGCCCCTTTGTACGCTGACGATGCTGCAGCAGAAGCAGAAGGAGACCAAAACTCCCTATGTGGTGCTTAGTGGCAGCAATAAGAATGCCGCAGGTGTTAGTGGTGCTTCAATATCCAAGTTTAAGTAAAGAATTTACACACATACATACACACACACATACACCTTTAGTTTGTCAAGATATCCACAACGAAATGCAATAGTTACTTCCAAATCCCCAACTAAATGCTTATTGCAGTAGTTTAACACTCGTAAGTTTAGATTTCTGAACCCAACACAAATCGACAGAAACCAGATTAATCCACACATATTTATTACATCTTATTAGCGTAGAGTACTCTCGATAGTTTGATAACGCGATGACATGATAACAAACTTTTATTATTATCGAATTATCAAATGATCGTAGAGCTGGGAAACTGTCGATAGTTCCCGTTATAGTGGATACTATAGTTTACTATCGATAGTGATCTCGCTCACAAAAATTGATAATGTATTGAAACTATCGTGAGTGTTCGATCCAGGTCTGTCTCTAAAAATAACTCAATGATTCTTTCCACTAACAGGCTCAGTCGTATATTTTTTTCTATATTTCTAAGCAAGTTTAAATCGGAACATCGATAAATTTTAAATTAGTCAAAAAGCGCGATTTAGTTTAAGGTTTTTTTAAGTTTGTTCTTGGACTTCTGAACACTTGAAAATGTTTTAGGAAAAACGAATAAAAAAATCTTTAATACCTCTCATGGGCAATCAGTAGTTTATTTGTTATCGATAGTAATGAAAAAATGCAAGTTTCTAATTGACAACTTTGATGTAAAGCGGAGCATCGCCTCTGTTGAGTGTTACTGCAAATGAAAGATGGTTAATTGGTATACACATTCCTTAATGTAAAATAATCTGAACTATTGGTTACATTTACCTCTGTAAGAGCTTCCCAGCTGTGTGTGCTTGTCCCCCTGCACCAGCTCAAAGCGTTGATCCGCCGGTGCGTTGCAGTCCAACGTGGAATTAAAATAGGAAAATGTCCAGGTGCATTTGCTTTGGGCGAATCTGATGTACTGGATTAGCACTTGTTCCACATTGGGCGGCACATGTGGCTCGTGGAGTTGCAACTGCAACGTCTCATTGACACGAGCAAAGTTGATGCCACCGTAGCCGAAGATCAGAGCTTGCAGGAAGCCACCAATGCCAGTGAGAAAGTTGGCAGATCCTTCGTAACCAATTGGGGTTTCACTCCATACTTTAAACTCGGGACGCACATAGCTTTGATAGCCACGGTTGAAGTACTCCGTGGCGCGCCAATCCTCCGTGGTGGCCAGATAGTTGGCAGCAAACATGGACCACGTCATGGCTGGGCCGGATTCGCGTGTGACATTCGCATAGTAATGCAGATCATTCAAGTGTGTTAAGCTGAAGGATGGAGATATATTGTAAAGTTATCGATCGCAGCTATCGGTTACTCACCTGGTATCGAACTGCAATGGATAACCGAGCAGAATTGTATCGGCCTGTTTGACTATGGCATTTAGATTATAGCCCAAATGCTGCGGATGATAATCCCTAGTGGTATCGTGGAGTATGACCAGGTGATCCCTTAGATCTCTCCATTTTTGATATAACTCCGTGTTGTTCTGTCCACATCGTTCACCCGTCCAGGCAGCAAAGTCTAACGCTATTTTGGCCACTGCATTGGTGTACACATTATCATCAACATTTGCATGATCCTCATCAGGTCCCATTACATTGCGGAAGTGACAAGATTCCTGGGATTCCTCGCAGCTTGCTCGGCTGAGTAGAAACTCAGCCACATCGGCGACAATGGGCCACGAGTGCTCGCAGAGCCAGACGTAATCATTGGATTGCGCGAAGTGCTTCTGCAGTGCAAATGCAATGTCAGGGGAAATGTGTATCTCCTGCTGGGCAACCTCGGGGCAACAGGGATTGGTCACCTCGGTGCCCGTGTAGGCACTTTCCCAAGGAAATCTGCGAGGAAAAACATTTTGAATGAGTTAAGGAAATCACCTGAACTCTTCACCCCTTCACCTGGCTCCCTTATAGCCCGTTGCATTGGCATTATAGCGTGCACCCTCAAGATGTCTGTATCGATAGTCAAACAACAGGTTGCCATAATGGTAGCCAAACTGTGTGACCACGGGCAGCATCCAGATCTCCGTGTCCCAGAAATTGTGACCCTGATAGTCCGCCTCTAGATTGCCGCGTGCCAATCCGGTGGGACTCAATCCGTAGTAGGGTTCATTGGGCTGATTGCTGCTGGGTGAGGGCAATGAACTGGCCAAATAGAAGATGCCTGCATTTACAATGCGTGATAGCTCCAGGGCACCATTGCCAAGCATTTCAATGGAAAACTCTTCGTCCCAGAATGCTTGCCATGCATTGATCTGTGTCTGCAGTAACTGCACCTTGTCCAGCTTGAGCACATCCTGCAGTTCCTTGAGCGCAACACTTTGCTGTCGATCGATGCAGATGACAATGCGATGCTGCATCTCCGGTTTCCAAACGGGCCAGTCCACTTGCAGTGGTCGCTCCAGGGATTCACTGAACACCGCGTAGATCTCTTGTGATGCGGGTTGAAACTTCTCGAACTCTTTCACCTTGGTGCGTCCGCGTAAGACGCGATAATCCTCGGGAGCAGCTCCACCATTGTTGACCACTACAAAATCAAAGGCATCGCTGGCATTGCCCGGCATCTGGGTTAGCTTGAGATACTGAGGGGCTGTGGAAGGGGAAGGACAAGAGGAATATAAGAAGCATGCGTATAAGTAGTATAAGATATATGTTCCTGTAGCTAAAAGATTGAGTGGAATTACTAATAATAAACACACAAACAAACACACAGGAATATATTATATATAGGTATATCTTCCTGAAGAATATGTCGAGATGAAAAGATGTAGTGCCGTTAGTATGTTACAAGGGGTAGTACACAAAGTCATATAGTATATACGTATACAGATATATTTTCCTGTGCAATATGACAAGATGAACAGATAGACTAGGGTATAATATAATGACCACTCTTGTCATATATATTCGACATACACATAGAATTATTATATATGAATTCTATAAACATTATATATGTTTTATATATGTATCTATAATATATGTAAATATATTCCTTTTAAAGAAGTAATCGAGTACTACGTTACTATGTATTTCCTACTCACAATTAGTCATAGTTCCATAGTCGCGCATGACGACCACTTCATAGACCAACGCGCGCGTATAATAACGATGTGGATAGGTGCGTTGTTCCAGCGTTACGCCAATGGACGCGTACCTTGTTCGATATCGAAAATATCCATCTCGCAAAACCATTTCGTAGCTGATATTGCTTGCCGCATTGCTTCCTAAACAGCCAAAGTGATCGCAAAGCTCCACACTTATGTTTAGCCAGTTGGGTATACGAGCACGCTTGCTATTCCCACCGGCTCCATTGTACACTCCATTCATAAAGATGGCATCGCCAAAAACTGTGTAACCCAAGTGTCCATTCGCGAGGCTGGGCATAAAGTTGAGATCTGAGGGCAGGCTAGCAATGGAGAATTGAAAAAGATCTTTATTACTATTACTTTTTTCTTTTTCAGAGATATCTCAGTAGAATTCAAGGTTAAGCGTTTCTATATATGGCACATACGCTCTTGAAAATGCATTGTAGACATACTATAATAGTCTCCCTCTCTTTCTCTCCTTGATTTGGTAGGCTATAGATAGTGAGAGATTTATAAGCCTTCAGGAGTAACTGATATATACTCATTCTATTTCTTTATAATAGCAGTACTCTCTCTATGATCTTTTAGGCTACAGAGATTTCTAGAAAACTTTCTTATTTTAAAACTTTTCTCAATGGATATATGAGAGATTAGCTCATTCTTTCTCTTATCATTTTGGATATAGAAGCTTTGAGATAACTTTGAAAACTTTCTTCTTTTTAGAGATATCTCTATGAAGCTCTTGGGTTAAATGTTTTAATCTACGAGAAATACTAGCTATATGCTCTAGAAATTTCAGAATAGTCTTAGTACTTCCTCTCTCTCTCTTTTTTTTTAGAGATATCTATATGAAAATCAAGGGTTAAATGTTCTAATATATGAGAAATACTAGTTATGTCTCTCTTTTCTTTTTAGAGATATCTATATGAAAATCAAGGGTTAAATGTTCTAATATACGAGAAATACTAACTATACGCTCTTGAAATTTCAGAATAGTCTTAGTACTTCCTATGTCTTTTCTTTTTAGAGATATCTATATGAAAGTCAAGTGTCTGTTAAATGTTTTAATATACGAGAAATACTAACTATATGCTCTTGAAATTTCAGAATAGTCTTAATGCTTTCTCTCTCTCTTTTCTTTTTAGAGATATCTACAATATATGAAAATGTTTTAATATACGAGAAATACTAACTATACGCTCTTGAAATTTCAGAATAGTCTTAGTACTTCCTATGTCTTTTCTTTTTAGAGATATCTATATGTCAAGTGTCTGTTAAATGTTTTAATATACGAGAAATACTTTCTATATGCTCTTGAAATTTCATAATAGTCGTAGTACTCTCTCTATCTCTCTTTTTAATCTGATTTCTTCTTTTTAGAGATAACTCAATAAAACTTAAGGGTCAAACCTTATACTATACAAGGCATAAGCTCTTAAAATTTTCTTGAAAGTGCTACAACAGTGTCTTTGCTCTGTTGGAGTATAGAAACTTCGAGATATTTCTTGATATAAACCTGCAGCAATTTCAGCTTCATGTGAATGACTTTTATATATGAATGAACTGGCAAATTACGGAATATTCTTTATAAGAATTGTGAAAATGAGACTCAATTGAAACTGAGCTCGCCTCGTAAATGTCGTATATGTACACATACCTCTCTGTGCTCAATAGGTAAGCTTCTCGATTAAAGGCCGCATTGCAGCTGCAGATGAGACCGAAAATCAATACGAACCACGCCTCAAACATATTCGATCCGATGTCTGGGAATGTTTCAACTATACTGAAATTATTATTCTCTCTTCGGTCTCTGGTTGCTGCAGTGGCTGTTCTCGCGACTTTGCGAGAATTGATAAGTTTCGAGGGGGTCGGCAGCAGGGGACTTCCCCTGCTCAATGCTCGAGTCGTTGATTGTTTATTTTGTTGTCTCGGCGAATTTAGCTTTCTCTTATCACAGCAAAATGTTTGCACTCGCATTAATTGACGATTGTGCTTGATACAGTCTTAAGTTGATTGATACGAGTAAAACTATTAATGTAGTCAAGATCTGTATATTTTATATAATCGTAGCTATGTAGAGTAGATAATCACATTCTTGTCGGAACCATTAAAAAACGGTAGTCGCAGTTGGGTTCTCTCCTTTTTTATGGCTTGCACTGTGGATAATTATAGCAAAGATTAGGCATGGCGAGAGAAGAAAGAGAGAGAGAGAGAGAGAGAGAGAGAGTAAGAGAGAGAGTAGGGACTAGGGAGGAGCTGGTACGGAGACAATTATGTGGGAAATCTTCTAATGGCATCGGCTCAGAAAGAAAAGTCATTAAACGGTTAACTGACAATCGCAGCAGGTTCATCTCTCGCTTCGTTTGCTCTGGGGTGGCCCGTCTCCCGGCCCTGCCACCTGCGTATTCAGGTATTCTATTCTATAACAATTTTTTCTCTGCTCCATTTTTTTTTTCATTTCGTATCTTTCCGTATCGTACTATGCATAATTCTTGGCTTCGCTTGCTGCGCCGCAGCTGAGCTAATTATATAGCATTGTTGTTGTTATTATTGTTGGCACTAATTACGTGAGAATCTCTGCATGCAGCTTTAAGTTGGTTTGCTGGGGTCTAGTAGAAACCATAGAGGCCTCTTACGAAATCAGATTCGACATCGCATTTGCCCAACTTGTTATTGCGCCCCGTAACAGCGAAGCGGAACCAATAGAACAGCTATGACTCGACTATATAGTAGGAAGTGCTCTCTCTCTACCTCCCTTTCTTTTCGGTAAGCTGCCCGACTAACTATAACCGATATGGGCCCCTGACTTGCGTGTTGAGCTGAGGGGATTCTTCTTCACCTCATTCCGGTAACCCTTACATCTTAACTCGCCGATCTCAACTAATTTTAATGACGTTACGCCGCGATAGGTTTTCTGCTCAAGATCCATAAAGAAATGCTCAGGTGTTCGGGGGCTATATAGTGGATATAGGTACGTAGGTACAGTCTTCTTCATGCTTGTTACTGACTCTTCTACCTCTTTGTGGTTGCTTGGCACGAGATCTGAATCTTCGTTGGGTTTGGTTCGGTGAAGAGTGCGGGAGGTATTCCGTGATTTACCCTTTGTTTTGCGGCTTTACTTCCCCTATTGTCGCTGTCTCACTCTGACGCTGGCAATTTCAAATGCTCATGTTGTCGTTGCTGTTGTTGTTGTTGTTGCTGTTGTTGATTTTTCAAGAAGTCTATGGCAGGCTCGGCCTATCGCGATGTCGCCGCTCGCCGAAGCGTAACTGAAATATTAAAACATTTTTTTCCTTCTTTTTAAGTCATTGTTGTTGTTTTTGCCATAGATTGTCGGCCATTTTGCTGGCGGTTTTGGCGTCAGATTTTTCGCTTTTTTGCAGTCTTTTTTCGCTACTGCTGCTGTTGTTGTTGTTGTTAACCTGTTGCCCGAAAAGTCGCGTCGAGAAATTTACGCAACGAAGCGTTGCCAATGAGTTTCCGCTTTTGAGGCATTGGGCATGGGCTTAGTCGTCGTCGTCATTGTCGTTGTTGTTGTTGTTGGCGTGGCAGCACACCACGCAACACCCCAACACCAGCAGAGCTTACAACAACTAAAACAACAATACCAACGAAGAAAACAACGCTGCAACAATAATTTCAACAATGGTTTAAGCAACTGCGCGTATTATGGATGCGAGGGTAGCTTAGCAAGTTGGTAGAGGAGAGGAAGAAAGGGGGTAGCATAGGTCACTTAATCAACTAGTTGATATAGGTAGATAAAGGTCAATCTTATATGTGAAGACCTCCACAGCAAGAAAACTGATTAAAAGATGAATTGTTTTTGAAAACGGCAAAACTTTTAAGATCAACAACTAATTTTAAAAATTATACTGATTGCGGTATATTCTGTAAAGTAGATTTAAACGACTTTGTATGGAACTCATTCAGATAAATACTATATAATATAATAATAATATTTATATTAATTATATATAATCAACTTTACAGAATACAATTTTTTTTTAGAATACTAATATTGTTTTAAATAAAAAAAGACAAATAAATGTAACAGCCAGAAAAAAGAAAAAAGGTGTAATCCTTAATTATATTTACTGTAAATTAAAAATTTTATTATTTTAAATGATTATAAATAGTTAAATAAATGAAAATTAAAAAGATTAAAAAGTATAAAAAAACCGAATTATTGAGATTAGATAAACGGTAAACAAAATTTAAAATTATGAATATACTTTCTATTTAGTTTTATTTAAGTGATGTTGTTTAGCAAAATAGAGGAATCTACAATATATCATTAATTGACGTGTGATTAGATTTACGATAATAAATATATGGAAATCATTGTGACTAGTGCGAAATTGAATTAAGTTTTAATTTGTCGCAGTGAAATAATAATTATATACATATGTTAAATATTAACAATATATGTTTTTAGTGACATTTAATATCCAACCAACTTTACTTTCTTTTTTTAGTAACCTCGCCAGCACGTGCACACATCTATCGAGCAACCCTCGCTGCCAAATCGAGCTCAAGCATTTGCTCGCGTTTTTTTCGGTCTCTCGTGAGTCGCGGCGAATGTTTTTCTGCCTAATTTGTGTGTGTGCGCGCCCCGAAAATGAAACGCGTGTGAAAATTATGTTTATTATGTAGCATAGATAGTACAATGTACAATGTAACCAACACACGCACACACACACACACACAGCATACTGTATACCGCTACTTAGTGTGCTTTCCCCTGGCCATTTTTGGGTGTTGTCCAACCGCATTTGGGCCCAGACTTTTGCCTAATTGTTGTGATTTGCCTAGATAGACGCGTATTTTATTTATTGTTGCAAGATAATTATGATGATTATCTGTGAAAGGGCATAAGTATTTAAATATTCGTGTTTAGTTTGCTTTTTTTTGTCTAAATGGCAGCAGAAGCCTGGGAACCCAAGAGCTAAAGACCCCATGAGGGTCTGAGAGAGAGAGAGAGAGGCTGATAGTGAGTGGGGTGGGGAGTAGATGCGACTTGCAGTTCCATCGACACCATCTACAACATCTACTGTTGCCGACTACTGCCTACTGTCAGCCGCATTTGCAACTCAATTATGAGCCGACTCGGGCTGTATCTCGCGTTGCCCATCTGCCCATCTACCCATCTACCCATTTGCCCATCTGCATGCACCTGACCATTCGTGCAATTCTAGCCGATAATTTGCATTATTTTGTACGCTGTGCACACAGGTGGCTCTGCTTCTGCCTCTGCTGCTGTTGATCTCACGCGTCGCGTGGTCGCGTAAATTACACCGTGCAACAGGTTTCCAAAAAGATAATCTCAACACAACTTTGTATGCCAAGGAGGCGCAGGCATCTATTCTGACTCATTGACGCCCAGTTGTTTGAGGTGTGCTTTGATACATCCGATAATAATCATAGCAAAATAGAATTTAAATAGATGAGAAGATTCCTTGATCACTTTTACAACAAATTTTCTATAACTATTATTGGAAAGTCTTAAAATTCTCAGAAGAGCTATGAGTGTTTTAAGGTTATGTAGCGTTTGAAAAATGCAGAATATATTACAAGATGGGGAATTTTAAACTCAATTTCAAAATTAGTTTGAAAATGTCTGGTAAATCCATAGAAAATAGTAAAATAATAATTTTATTTTCTATAACCCGCCTCGGAAGGACTTTTAAGCCTTTGATTCTTAATGAGGCTCTGAGTGGTTTGAGGTTAGGTAGAGTTATTGAACGATAATGCGGAAAACAACTAGAAAGAGAACTTTAAAAGTTAATTTCAAAGCTTATTTAAAAGAAAGCACGGTAAACAAAAAAAAGTGTATATAAAATGATTCCTTTAAATTCCTTTGGAATTGTATTGTTGGTTGATTACAATTCATATCAAACATCTCCTACCAAATTTAAAAACATTTTCAGGTTGGTTAACTTATCACACTACCTCAGCCATAACCTTTTCCTTGCCCCTGCGGTATTTTGTTGCCTGGTGTAGCCAGTGATAAGTCCGCTGAGCTACGCTGTTTGTGCGCAGCGTCTGTGACCTTTTGGCCGGCTGCGCTTCAATTCAATTACAAGCGTACAAGCACAAACGGGTACTCAGATGGATATTCATACTCAGGCGACGGGTACTCATACGGGCACTCGCCGTGGCCGCAGATAATTATCAGCATGAGGCGCAGCTTTTTCGGGCGATTGATATGTAAATTCTTCTATGAGGTTCATTTGAAATGCGTAAGTCATTCACGAAGCAACCACCGAATGTTGCAGGTGCGACAAATGGGGACGCTTCAGTGCGTACTAATTAAAGGTGCAGCCTGTAATCCCGCTCCTTCTCTCTCTCAGCAGGGTGTGCAGAGCGTGGGAAAGTGCAGGGAGCAGGACAATGCGTACCAAGCGGCGTATGCGTAATATACTTTTTGATGCAGCACACGCCGCGAAGAGTTGTCGCTGTTGCTATTGCTGTTGCTGCTGCTCTTACTGTAGCTGCTGCTGCCACATTGCTGTAATTTTACAGCTGCTGACTGAGTTAATGCCACAAGGCAGCCAGCTTAACCGCAGAACGCTCTTTATGAGTTGCTGCCTGGCTCATAATTTGCTTGACAGCAGAGTGCGACGCGGAGCATGATTAGCGTTTTCCGAGCAAGCGGCAATTGCAATTATTACACCTGTTCGCTGGCTACATGGCTACCTGGCGACCCCTCCAAGAAAGCGTGCTTCCTGCTGCTGCTGCTACGCGATAAGCTAGATCATCATCATGATCACTGGCTTTGCGGCGTGGCCTATGCCCGTCAATATCAATACCTTGTGGCCATAGTTCTTGCTCGATAAGATCGCAGTTCCATTCCAGGCAGCCACATCCTCATCAATGATTGCCTCGCTGCCGCGGCAACAGTTCATAAATATTTCCCAGATAATCACAGGCTCTCGAGTTACTCGAGCTTGTCAGCGGGCTTCGCTTCGGTTCGAGGTTGGGGCCACCATTTAAGGTGTTTGCCTGCCCAGGCAACGATCCAGCAACGCGCAGCAATCGGTAGCAGTAGCAGAAACACATAAACAACAACAACAACTGCAACAGCAACAGTAGCAACAACAACATCTGTTCAACACGTTTACGCATCATTGCAACTATTGCACTTTGTGGAAAATTGATTTCAGCTTTTATTGTTTTTAGAGCACTTCATATCTCACCTCATCTCCGGGCCTCTTCGGACCCGTCTGTCTGTCCGTCTGTCTGTCTTTCTGTCCGGGACAGCTGGCAAATCGATGACGCTTATTGATACTGGCTTATTGGACAATAATGGAGTTGTTATTGCATTTTAATTGAAAAGCTGACGTGGCGCCATCTAGCGTTCGGATTACACTATTCTACACGTTGGCAATAACGATCAAAGTAGAGCACGTTGAACGCGTCATAAATTTAGGATTCATTTAGAAAGGTTTCTTTAGAAACGAGGGATTATTTTTATGAATGGAACTGAAAGGAGAAGGGGTTTCTTTTTTGGTATAAGAACTATGTGTTTATGATAGAAAGTAAGGTTTGGTAATGGCTGAGAGTATCGATGTTATAGGTAGTTCAGACTATCACTATCGGAAATATGAACAGGGGATACCATCGATGTTGTTACAGCTCCATAAGAATGTTTATAGTAGAGCAAATGTTATAGAACTTACAGAGTAACTTTATCTATTGTATAACAATGTAAAAATGAAGTATAAAAGTACAAGTTATAGAAAATTCTTCCAGAATTCTTTTAGTGGAGAATTTACAGAGAGTAACATGATCTATAACAGTGTTAATAAAGATCATACAACATCGAAGACTTTTACCAAAATGTTGCTTAAACAGTTTGGGAATTTTAAGTCAAGGCATAGGAAATCGCTCAGACTTTATAATATGTAAATTCTATAATATTTTTAATAGAGAAAGTATCTTGATATATTTTATAGTAAAAGAACCCCTATAAAACATCAAAGAATTTAACAATAATTTTGCTTAAACAGTTTGCGAATTGTAAGTGAAATTAAAACGAATCACTTATGAATACACTTCTACTATTAAAAATAATTATAATGTTGAAATATTCTACACACCTCTGAGCAGCTGAATCCATTGAAAAATCCCCTGCTGCACAGTGCACAGTCTGCTTGAAGCGAGAATGTGGTGCAGCCTTTTGAAGCAACTGTACCTTGTTGCACTCGTGTGCGTGTTTAGCACATAATTTTCCACAATTTTCCATTTGCAGCAGCGGAAAATACTATTTTTTTTTCTTTGTTACACAGCACTGAACCACTGAGGAAGCCAGCGAGCCGTTCAGCCATATTGCATGTTTGCGAGATAAGCGTCTAAATTATTATCATAGTCAGAGAAAGAGAAGGAGATAGAGAGATAGAGAGATAGAGAGAGAGAGAGGGAGAGAAAGAGAGAGCAAAATGCTATAGTATAGGAACTTATATAGAGGGTAGGGTCTGTGGGTACCCTGGGGATCTGTTGCGGACCTGTTGCTCGTTGCCTTTGCACTTTTCTTTTGCTTTTGATTTTCTGCTCCGCTGGCTTTGCCTCAGAAAAAGTTTTGGGCTTCAGCTCCGTCTTCTGCATCTTTATCGGGGGCAAGTTGCAACTGTACCAGCAGGTAAATGCTGGAAAATCGTAATAGTCTAATAAAAATTAAACGCTCTTTTCCCAAAAAAAAAAAAAACAAAAAAAATACTAAAATGGTTTTGGGTGACATTTAGTGGTTGTTGTTGTTGGTGTCGCACATGTGCAGCATTTAAAAAATTTATTTCGCTATCGCAGATCTCTTGAGGTAGCCGGGCGTAACGCCGCCTAACCAGAATTTGACATAAAAATATGTATAAAACTAAGCCGAAACAAAGAAAATGAAGACCCATTTTGGGCTCACTGAATTGTCGTGAGTCGTGTCTTCTCGCTTCTGTTTTTGTTGTAGTTGTTGTTGTTGCAAGAATTTTCAGTTAGCTCGTAAAATAATTGTCGGCTCATAACAGGAACGGGAAAGAGAGTCGGCTGTAGAGCGCGACATATCACATTGGCCCCGGCTTATGGTAGTAGTAGAAGAACTGCCCCGTAATTATGATGAGGCCAATTGTGGATAGTGGAAGAAACCGACCCTAAACGCCGCGCATGGCCCCTTGTAATTAAGAAATCCTCTTTCTGTTTTTCTGTTTCTTAGTTTTTTCTCAGTTTTTTTTTTATTTTATTTACTTTCTGGCTTTTATGTCGGCCAAAAGTTTCACAGAATTCTCTCGCTCTCTCTCACTTTTGATGACTTCACTTAAAAATGGTCAAAATGGTCAGACATGTGTGTGGATTATTATTATTGTTATTGTACTTCTTATTGTTATTATTGTTTTTAGTATAACTTATGCTGTATATCTCGCTCTCTCTCACTCTGTCTCTTTTTCTATCTCTGGGTTTTCGGGGGTACAAACTTCCAACTTGTTGGGCTCTTGTTGCCGTGCCGCGTCAACATTAGTGTTGCGGCCCTTTTTTTCTGCTGAGGGCCATGCTGGGCGGTCAATTGCTTTTGACCCGACTGACCCCCGCCCCACACCCCACATCCGTTAGCCGGCTGGAAGTTCTGGAAATGATCTTTCCTGTTGTTGGTGAAAGCTCGTTAGTTTGCGGTAATTGTTGTTGGAGAACTAAACTGAGAGGCGTCAGGACAGCACCGACAGCTGTGCTGTGATCCACATGATGTTGCCCCCGCTGATGCTGTTGCTGGCAGCTTTCACCCGAAATTTCCCGTAGCTGCAATACGTGGAAATGCGACTGTGCCCGCTTTCCCGAAATGCAATTTGCAATCTGTTCGCGCCGTTTGGCCAATAATTGCAGCTAATGCAACGAAACAATAACAAAGCCAATTGCACAATTTGTCCAAATAAATCGTCGCGTCGTCTCAATGGGAACAGACGGCAAAGAAGAGAAAGAGTGCAGCACCTCTGGTAAGAGGGGGTAGGAAGGGGAAGGGGGGGGGTCTGAGAGGTCTTTCTGAGTCACACAATACGGCGAAGCACACCGTATCATATGCTCGATTGTGTATCTGTGTTTATATATCATGTATCTCTGTATACGATGAAATTGGAGCACAAAGTGCTGAGATGACAGAAAATCGCTTTGCATTGGGCGCACAACTTCCGTAGTTTGACTTTAGATTGCATATGCTTCTACTACCTTATATTGTATATTGTATATGGGTATTTAGAAATTTTCTATAGATTGTCTTTTTATTTTCTTTCTACTTTTTTTTTGTTGCCGCGTCATTTCCTTATCAAGACAAGCTGCAAAATGTCACCACTGGCATAATTAATTATCCCTCAGTTCGGGGCGTTCTTCTACGGATGTGGCTTCTGTGCGGTGTTTTGTGGGTTATTTCTGGGCATTTTATTTTATGTCAGTTGCAGTTTTTAATTGTTTTCTGTTTCTCTGAATACCCAGTATATATTGAGCATCATTGAAAGGGGGTTATAATGTTAAGTAAGTTATATTTAAGAGTGATCTTATTATTTATACGAATTTCATATGCAGTTACCACTTTATGTGTAGCCGATATTGTTCTGATCTTGAATATATTTTTAATTTCTTCAGTTTTCTTTGTATAACTCAAATTTTCGGACTATCGTTCAACAAATAACTGAGTTAAAGAGGAAACTGTAGAGGGTATCCGCTGTTAGAGTACTTCCTTGTCAAACACCTTGTTGTATATGGGCTACTCTAGGTGCTGTTCATGCAGGCGCAGATAGCACCCCTATAAAGCGGCCTGTCTGGCTGGCAGAGTCATAAACATTATCGCATGTTCTACACTTAGATCATCAAAACGGGGGTTAGACTGCCACCGGCTCCAGGCCCTAGGTATACAGGTACATCAAACACATCACAAACAAAAACAACGCGCCGTCACGGTTCGATGACAATGTAAAAAAAAAAAAATAGAAATAAAATAAAAACGCATGAGTTCCGAATACATCATCTATAGAACTCAGGCATTATGGCATTATGTACTCATACAAATACATGTAGACATGCTTATAACTATGATGAGCCAAAATTATAGTTAAACTCGAATTTGCTCATATTGCAAGCGATTTACAGTATATTTCCTTTCCATATATATATATCGTATGTATTATATCAACTACCTGTCGGTACAACAATAGATTAGTCGCATTATAAACATGTGTAGCTGTACATATAGACGAGTTGAATGCCTGCACGCTCATCTTCCTGCCGTGAAGTCTCTTTTTAGTTCTAAAAAACAAATTTATAAAATTTCATCACTGAGTTCCTATATCATTATTATATGAAGATGGGTTGCTCTCTTAATTTTATTCAGAGAAACCTGCGAATGCCTAAAGACTGCATAATGAAAGTTTACAACCCTTTCAACACACCTTAAGCACAAAGAAATTATGAGGCAAATTATCATATACATTAGCATACAATCATATAAGTATGTAACATGCAGGGGAATAATTTGCATGGGGAATACAACAAATATGCATATGAAAATATTTCAATATTTAACATTTGTAATTAGAGCAGAGTTGACTTAAAGTTTAAAATTAAAGTGCATTTTGGGTTAGGGGAGGCAAATTAAAGATGCCTTAAATATGATATCTACATTCAACAAAGATAGGGTGAGACAGGAGCTTAAACTGGACATAGTTTAAATTTAATTGTTGAGGGAAATTTAATGGATTATTTTAATGATATTCATTACATAGTGTATAATCTGTCTAGTGTATATACATACGTGTATGACAGTGTATAAGCTTTTAAAGGTGGATGTTTTCTTATTTATTTCACATCAACTAAGACAGTCGACATGAAGTTTAAAATTAAAATTAAATAAAATTAAAGTTAAATTTAATTAAAAGTTTAAGGTCTAGAATTTAAAATAAAAATTTGGAAAAAAATAAAAAAATTAAAATTAATTTAAAACATACTGTATATTTTTGAATTTGGACTGGGGAATAAAATATAAGAATATCCCGATCAAACATTTGTTGCAAAGAATTGGGGATAACCCAAAAATTTTCAATCAGATTGGTTAAATTCTATTTTATTTTGTTATTGATAAAAAAAATGTTGGTTATCCTAGTAAAAGCATTATAAAGTGCATTCACTAGAAAGAAGTTTGTGTTAGATTATGCTGAGGTTGAATTTATTGTGTTTATTTTATAATATATTGTAATGCTTTACAAGGTTGATATCTTGTTTTATTATTGAAGGACAAAATGTTGATGATACTGGTAACAGCCATACAAAGTGCACTTTAAAGAATATCATGTTAGGTTAGAGAATGCAAAATATAGGTTCATTACAAGATATACATTGGTTTAATATAAGATAAAGTAGGTAAAATTTAATACCGAATATTATGGGAAATCTTCTACATTTTATAGTATTATTTTAATGTAATTTATTATATAGTATTTTATTGTGTAGTGTATAACTCTACGAGGCAGATATCTTTTTTGTTAATGAAGAAGAAAATGTTAATGGATCTAGTAATAGCAATAGAAAGTGCATTCACTATAAAGAAATTTATGTTAAGTCAAATAAAGAATAAAGAAACAACGGGATAATGGGAATACAAAATATATGTTCTATACAAGAGATAGGTTCAATTTAATACTGAATATTAAGGGAAATCTTCTATATTTTATAGTATTTTTTTAATGTAATTTATTATATGTTAACAGCGATTCAAAGTGAATTCACTATAAAGAAATTCATTTTAGAGAATACAAATTATTGGTTTAATACAAGATATAGGTTTAATAGAAGAGGTAGGTACAGTTCAATGGGAAATCTTCTATCTTATAAAGTTACTTCAACTTTATGAAGAAAAGATCTCAAATAATTAAAAAAGAGCCCACTATTGATACCAAAAAACTGTAATTAATGTATTCACTTTAAAGTGAATCCAGTTAAGTGTAGCAAACTATACCGTATGGTATTCAATTGGGCTGAGATTAAGTGCCGGGGTGTTGTTCGCTCTCCGATAATGAGAGTAATAAAACGGAGTGAGCTTTCTTTAATGAAAGATGCTGGATGGATGGTATTATATATTTACGCCTGGGATTAATGCTGCGAGAAGAAGGTAAATATTTAGCCGGGAAACTGATGCTTAGTCAAATGGAAAAAGCTGCAAATACAGCGGTATCAGAAGACGCAGAGGCACTGATAGTTGCCGCAGCGGTAACAACAGCAGCACTAGCACTGGCAGCAGCTGCAGTTTGTTGCTGCAACTAATTGCATTTAGTCAACGGTCACCGGGGAACAGATCGCCTAACGGTTGCTTCCGTTAAGCAGACGTTGCAAAGCTGACTGAAAGAAAACTGCATATGAAGGAAAATAAGCAACGAAATCAAAGCATAGTGCACCCAGCATAGTGTACTGCACTGTGAGTACCCGTAACAATCCGAGTAACAGTAGCGCAAATTTCCACATGAATGCAGCTGCCAGACAGGCAGAAAGACCCAACGTTCGATCGATCGATCGAGAGGCGGAAGTAGCGGTCATTGAGTAGGTACTGCTGTTGTTCGATTCCTGCCCAGGATGATGCCCATCATGAGCCATTAGAAAGAGAGAGGTGCCAGGGCGCGTGGCTGGCAGCAGGCGAACAACATCCGATTGCAATCGATGCGATCAGGGAGCCTCAGCTATGCGGCTAGTTCCGGTGAGGCTGGGCACACATTTAATAAGGTAGCTCCTGTTGCAATTGGCGATTGTCGCCATAATTATATTATAGAATTATACAAAATGATGGCAGGCAAATGTTAACCACATAGCGGAAGTTGTGAGTGCGAGTTCACATGGAGTCGAGGCGAGGTGAGGCAAGGCGAGGCGAGGCAGGTCGAGTTGGGTTGAGGCGATGTTACAAGTTGAAACTTTAAAATTCTGGCGAAAAGTCGGAAGCGCAAGCAAGCTTAGGCAATAGCTGTGCAGACACAAGAGAGGGAGGGGAAAGGGCAAAGGGGGGGAGGGCAAAGGGCAAGAGAGGTGGTGAGGGGGGTCGCTGGCTCACACATGGCGACAATTTGGCCAAAGAAACTGGAGTCAGAAACAGAGCCAGCCAAGTCGCTAATGATCATTTCGATTGAGAGCCCCAGACAGAGCCAGAGCGAAAGAGAGAGAGAGAAAGAGAGAGAGAGAGAGAGAGGGGGGCAAAGCAATGAGCGTGTGAGTCTAGCTGTGTGTGAGAGAGATGCACAGCTATCGCGGCAAACGAACAGGTAATTACACCTGTGCTAATACGCTTCACTGAGCGCGCTGCTCACGTGCGAGCGAGACAACTGCTGTTCGCTTTGGCTCGCTGAGTACTGAGCGCAACGGCAGCGCAGCGAGCAGCGCAGCCGGCAGCTCGAGCAGAGCGCTCAGCGAGGTTACAAAAACCCAGAGCCACAAGCGAACTCAGCCAAGTCGCAAATTGGAACGCAAGCGAGCGAGTCGCGAGTTGTAAACGAAGCTGAGGGAGAGAGACCCGAAGAGAGTGAGAAAGAGTTTGGTCTGAGTCACAGCCCGAGTACCTTAGGCTACCTTCTCTATATAGAGTATTTGGTATATAGTGATTGTTGTTGCTTTTGCTGTTGCTGTTGCTGTTGCTGCTCCTGCTGTTGGTGGCGCGTTTTTTTTTTTATTTTTTGTGTACGTTGCTTTTGGGTTACCTGTCGTGTTGGCCACGTTTGTGACGATCCGATCAGTGCACCGTCAGCGAGCGGTGCGCGCAGTTCACTCCGCTCTCAGTCCAGCCACAACAGCAACGAGAACTGCGAGAGAGAACTGCCGCAGATAGCGTAGAGCGAACGCAAAAGTGTTAGATAAACTGATAATGACAATGGAAAAAAAAATAACAGTAACAGACTCGCAGGCGAAACGTGGCGCAAAAAAAAGCCAAAAACAAAAAGGAAAGAAAAAAAAAAGAAATATAACTAAAGCAACAACGAGAAAGCGACGTCAACGCGGGGCAGTGTCAATAAAACTCTCGAATTCATTAACACAACACAAAACGTTCTATTAGTAAGCACTTGCAAATTTCTGCTCGAAAGCGAAATGGAAGTAAGCTGAAGAGAGACAGAAAGAGGGAGAAGTGAAGAGACGAGGCGAGGCGAGGCCAGGAACAAATTAGCGTGCAAGAGACCCTAAGCGAATGAGGAGCAGCAACAGTTGAAAGGTCTAAGCTATCAAATAGAGGAGAGCATGGCAAACACACCAACTCTAACACACACACACACACTCACACATACACACTTACACTGGCTCATAAACGTCAGCGCCCAGACAAGAGCCCAGACAGCCAAACACTCTATAAAACGAATAACAACAACAGTAAGAAGATGATCGCAGCGAGATCGTGTCCTTGCCGAGGAGCAGAACTGCAGATCAGGTGAGTGTTCCAATACAATATGTATATTATTATATGTATTATATTCCTTTCCCATATCCCACATGCCAAGTCGATCATTAATCAGTGCGCTCACGCTAATAGATCTGCGTTTGAAAGTACCTTTTCGACATTAGATCAACGTGCGGCGGTTTTTTTTCTCTTCTTTTCTTTTTCGTGTTTTTTTTTTTTTTCTTTTTTGGTTTCTAGCGACTTTCGAAAGTTGTAGAGCTCTCGCATTGCTCGCTCTGCTCTGATTGATTTATGTTCGTACGGAACAAGCAGATAAAAACTGAGTAAATTAAGTCAGCTAAGGCGAAATTGAAAAGATTAGAGAGAATATGACTGAGTAGAAAGGCAAATAATATATTAGATTTATGGCCATAAGATCGGTGGAGCCAGTGAAGTGTTTTAGTATTTTCTATAATATATTATTTCAACATAATGGCAAACAGTGAAAACATATATTAGTTTAACCACAATCAAGTCTCTGGTTCAGTTTCAAGTCTCTTTTTTTTTCTGTGTAATTTAGCTTGAAACGAACTCAAGGGTAGACAAGATCTACCCAGTCCAAAAATAGTAGATCCCCTGCCTTTGAGGCACTTTCTGCTCCATCATTTCTCATAATAGGGAGGAGCAGCAGAAATAGAAATAGGCAAAGAGAAGAGAAAGAAAAAACATTTAGCGGCGCCTTAAACAAGTCAATAAACGATTAAAATAATGATTTTACAAAATATAAAAAATGAAAAAAAATGAGAAAAAAAAGATTTCTCAGCCCACACTAAACATTGAGTTAAGTTGAGTAGTTGAGGTTGAGAAGAAGGAAGAAGAAGAGGAGTAAGAGGAAGAGACTCTATAATAAAAGGCTGCTCGACTGGGCTCAGCACTTCGAGAGTTCTCTCGCATTTTGGCCATAATTGCTGAGCCAACTCTGAGCCAAGCAAGTGACATCATTTTGGGCAACTTTTTTTTCGGATTTGCCAAACAAGTTGTACTCGAAGTTGTTGCTGCTGTTGCTCTGCCTGTTGCTGTTGTTGTTGCTGCTGTTATTGTCGAAGGTAGTCAGGGTAGTCAGAGGTTCTTTTGGGCTTAATTGCTGTGGGCTTTATTAGGTTATCAGTTGAGCGTGTGTTGTTGTTGCTGTTGTTGTCGCTGAGTTATGTCTCATTAGCAACACGTGTGAGGCTAAGCACAAAGAGATGGTACACACACCGACAAACATACACATACACCGTCCCACACACACACACACACACACACAGAGAGAGAGAGACACAGCCAGCTGGCTGCAATATCAATTACAGCATGCCACAGGAGCAGTTGCTGCCGCTGCCACAGCACGTAACTGGTTTCTGTGGCAAGTACAGCCTCATTGCAGCCTCAGCCTCAGTTTGAGCCTCAGCTTGGGACACCTCCTGCACCACACGGTACGGCAAGGGCTCCTGCTGCAGGTTTCAGGTTGCTCACTGCTCCTAAAATGACCCAGAGGCTGCCGTTGCTGCCGTTGCTGCTGCTGCTGCTGTTGCTGCTGTTGCAGTTGCCATAAAGTTGCAGCAGGAAACTGCAACAACAATTTGCAACTCATGGCAGCCTTAAAAGGCCGCCTCATCCGGGACTGGCAAATAAAAGTGCGTGATTTGTGTCTGGAGGTGCAAGTGATGTGCCCACCAGGAGCGAGACAGACAGACAGACAGACAGGGAGACAGACAGGGAGAGAGACAGGGAGAGCGTCTTGAGGCTGAGGCCGTTTAGACAATCCATCAGGTAAACACATCAGGCCAGTCTGTTGACCCCGCAGCAGCATGTCTAATTGCAGTCAAAGTCACACAACACTTAACCAGCTCCTCTCTCTCTCTCACACTCTTTCTCCCTCTCTCTCTCCCTCTCTCTCTCTCATGCTGTGTGTGTGTGATAATTGCCAGCGGGTCAAGCAGCCGGCGCAATAGTTGAAAGTCTCCGCCAGCAGCTAAGCCCATCTTCAACTTCAACTTCAACTGCAGTCTCGGCTTGAGCTTGAGCTTCAGTTTTAGCTTTTTTCTTTAGCTTTTATCTGGCACTTGCGCATGTCAACGAGGCTTTTTGAGAGCGTTGTCGTGCTTCGTGCACGATCGCTACTTAAGAATGTTAACTTGCCACCGCGAATGAGCTGAGAATTACAGCTAAAACAGCAGCTTGGCAGCACCACTTGGCCAGGATAATGAACCGACAAGCGAGCAAGGTGGCCCCCCAACAAGTGTGCACTGTCAGCGGTGAACAGTGACTTCTTCTCGAGATCTTTCAGCATATTGCGCAATGGAGCTGCGCACTTTGCTCTCAGGTTCAAGTATCAGCGATGAGGCGATGAGGCGATGAACTCGAGCTCTCTTTCCGGCTTGCAAACAGGAAATAGCGTGCCCCAGGGGGGGACAAATGGCGTAGCATGAGTTAGTTGGAGAATTAATGTAGCAAATAAAGAGAAGGTAGTACAAGACAAAGAGGGAGAACGGTTTGGAATTATCTAGATATATTTTTTTGAGGAAGAGAATTGGTAAGAAAACAAGACAGACAGACTGGCAGATGGACAGACAGACATACTTACAGGCAGACAGATAGACATACATACAGATAGACAGACAGGCAGACATACAGGCAGACATGCAAAGAGACAAACAGACAGACAGACAAATAGACAGACAAACAGACAGACTTACAGACAGACAAACAGACAGAAAGATATACAGACATACAGAGAGATATACAGGCATACAGACAGACAGACAGAGGGACAGGCAGACAGATAGACATACAGACAGAGAGACATACAGACATACAGAGAGACATACAGACAGACATACAGAAAGACAGACATACAGACATACAGACATACAGACATACAGACATACAGACATACAGACATACAGACATACAGACATACAGACATACAGAAAGACAGACAGACATACAGACAGACATACAGACATACAGAAAGACAGACAGACATACAGACAGACATACAGACATACAGACATACAGACATACAGACATACAGACATACAGACATACAGACATACAGACAGACATACAGACAGACATACAGACATACAGACATACAGAAAGACAGACAGACATACAGACAGACATACAGACATACAGACATACAGACATACAGACATACAGACATACAGACATACAGAAAGACAGACAGACATACAGACATACAGACAAACATACATACAGACAGACATACAGAGAGACTGGCAGACACAGAAGTAATTGTAATAATTGAAATTGAAATAGTTTCCAGCAAACATTGCAAAAGAATAAAAATATCTTCAAGATATTTCTATATTCGCTATATACGTGTATATATTATGAATTCTCATTACTAAGAAAATTCCATAAATATTACACTCCACATTTCTTGCTGATGAAGTTTAAAATGATTCTCAAATGATTTATCTTTAAACTTACTCAAGATCCTGTTGTACTTGCCTATACAAACTTCTGTTTAAAGCCAAATTTTCTCATAATTCCCATAGTGGTTGAGACCAAGTTAAGATGTCAAGTTCAGTTTACAAACAGTTTCGGTTTCAAAGTCCCCTTCGAGTTGTCTCTCTCTCCACTCTCGGGGTTACCTTAACCCATTCACGAATTCAGCTAGGGCTTTTTATTAGGTTCACTATCCAAGTCCAAGTTCGGTTTTGGTTTGTTGTAGTTATCGTTGTTGTTGTTGTTGTTGCTGTTTTGTGGTTTTATTTTTGTAGTTTTTTTTTTTATTTTCCGGCATGTCGAGCACTTCTGAAAAAGTAGCTGCGTTTCCTGGAATGAACAGATCGGCAGACAGACGCGGTCAGTAGCCAGACAAATTCTCCTTTTCGCTCGCTCCTCCTCTCCTCCTCTCCTGCTCTTTCGCGCTCCATCTCATTTTATGTTTTATTTATTTGTATTCGTTTTTTTGCTGCTTTTTTTTTTTGGGTATTTGTTCTACCTATGTTTTTGTTTGTTTTTTACATTTTTTAATGCCGACGGTAGCGGTGACCTTTTTGGTATCTTTCAGGCTGCTGTTGTTGCTGTTGTTGTTGTATCTTGTACTTGTTCTTGTTCCTGTTGTTGTCACTTTTTCGCCCGAAATTGTAAAACGCGCTTCAAAGCACCGCGCTCCGTGGCTGTTAATGAACAGGGGGAAAAGAGCGAGAGCGGTGGAGGGAGAGGGAGAGGGGCCTGCACGCAAGTTATGGCTATATTCAAATAGGCTAAAAGAGTTTCGGGCTACCGTAGGCAGCAGCAGCAGCAGCAGCAACAACAACAACAACAAATGGCATCGTTTAAAAGTCCATTTCGTCTGCTCATCAAGCCAAGTCAAAGTCAAACTGAGCCTCAGCTGAGGCGTTTGCGTTGCCAACTTCATCTTCATCTCCATTTGTGGCTGCTGCACATTGGCATTGGCGCAGGTGCGCAGCGGGCAGTAGTCACAACACTGCGCTGCTCATATATCTTGCAACAGAGAGAGAGAGAGAGAGGAAGAGGGAGGGAGAGAGAGAGAGAGAGAGGGAGCACAGAGTAGAGAGGGAGCTGGCTCGCTCGCCGGCTGCTTCAATTGATGCTGACAGCGAATGAAAGGCAGCGGCAGAGGTCGCCGAGCAGCCTCGGTCACTCTGCTTGCCTGCCTTGCTTCCTCTACAGAACCAGTTCGTGGCACGACCACAACGACGACGACGACGACGACGACGACGACGACGACTCCCCAGATCAATTCTAGCAGATTTCACTTTTTTTGCGACGCTCCTTTTGACTCAGTGTTGGCTCTTCTGCAGTTGTTGCTGTTGTTGTTGTACGGTTTTAAGGTGCAGCTCGAACAGTTGCAACTGTTGCCTGTTGCCTGCTTGTCGTCGTTTTGTTCCTGCAACGTTCACCAGCTTCCAGCGGCTGTGCAACGTCGTCGTCGTCGTCTGCATCGTCTGTTTTATCTGAATGAGTCGCGCAGGCAACATGTTGTCCGTGTCCGTGTCCGTGTGTTGTCCGTGTGTTGCATGCCACAAATGTGCGATTGGCATGTCAAAAGAATTATGTATTGATTTTTGATCTCGCATTGCGCAAGTTTTTCTTTTTTGGCGTCGATCTCTGAACCCGCTTCAAACAGTCCCTTACAGCAACTGTCCGCCCCCAAAACTGTCCCATTAAGTGCAGCACAAATTAAAAGACAGAGAGAGGGCGAGAGAGAGGGAGAGAGAGAGGGGTAGGGAGACTGAAACTTGTTCCTCCATGCAAGTGGGCGCTGTTCGATCGTCATTTGATCCCCTCTCGTTCCCCTCTCGATCTCCACTCGCTCTCCACTCGTTCCCCTCTCGATTGCCCCTCGCTGAATTGACACTAAACACTGTGGACAGGCAACATTTGTCGGCAGCAGCGGCGGCTGACTATCTCCATGGGGTAGTTAATTACTTTTGCACGAAATTATGTTAGTTAATTGATTAAGCGTCGAATATTTTGAGCCGTATTTGATTAACTGAGCCGCGTCTCGAGTCTGTGTCTGCGGACCTACCTGGCCGTGCCTTAAAAGTTGCTGTTGCTGTTGTTGTTGTTGTTGCTGTTGTGTTGGTGTGTGTTGTGTGTTGCCTTTTCAGGTTCGAGCTGGAAGTTGCAGTTGGCTCTGTGTTGCTGAGGCTGCTGCTGATGCTGCCACGGCTGCACCCACCCACGCGCCGCAGGCTTGGGCCAGAATTGCTATGCTAGCTACGTACATGGGCGGCGTTTGTGGCAGGAGACAGGCAGGCAAGAAGCAACAGCAACAGCAAGAGCAACAGCCACAACAACTTCAAATAACCCGGCACGAATCTTGAGTCTATAGACCGATTTAATAGCAGATCGATCGATGGCACGAGGGAAGCAGAAGGGGGACGAGCTGAAAACAAATTTCAAGTGCAAGTTGACTTTCACCTCGCATCGCTCGATTAAAGTTTATTATATCGAGCTGTACTTAAGGCAGATTTATCAGCGACTTCAGCTGACTATATAAAACCGAAGATCATTAATCTTTATTCGTAATCCGAGACGGATTTTAATGGAGCTACTGTCTAGAAACGAACTTCGATGAAGCTCAAAATTTCGTCTATAAGCAAAGCGAATCTTGAACAGCAATCGAAGCGTGTTTGAGCTGTGAAAAATGTGAAAACAACAGCTCGAGAAAGGAAACCAGATTGTCAAATTATCGAAAATACGAGTCCAAAATTAGCTGGGCTGTGATAAAAAGTCTAGTTTTGAAAGACCCACAGATAAGAGATCTACAGATGAGGGAGCGAGACGAGTTTAGGCTGTTTGGAGAAACAGCTAGAAATACTCGTATATATATATATATATTGCCATTGTTGTAAACTATTACTACTGTTCCCAGGCAAGTTATATACCTGTCTATATATATAGTTAATAATCAACAGATACAGAGAATTAGTTAGGGGGGCAAACAATAGCGCGGATCGTTCGTTCACATTGTCATTTCAAAAGCTTTGAAAATTGCGAGCATTGTTCAGTTTAACAATTTTATATACCCATCTCTCTCTCCCTCTCCCCCTCTCTTTTCTCTGCTGCTCTCTGTCAACTAGTCGACAAGGCAGAGATAACAAAAAAAGGAGGAGAACCGAAATAAAATTACATACACGACTTTTTCATAACAGTCACGTTTCTGTTGTTGTTGTTGTTGTTGTTATAGTATTTTATTTGCTTTGCTGACGAGCAGAAAATAAAAGAAAATACAAAGAAAAGAAGCCAAAGGGGAAGAGGAAGAAGTGGAAGAATATAAATTGAATCGACAACTGACGCATCGTGCGAGCAAACAAAACTAAGCGCCGAAAAAAAAACACAAAGGGAAATCTACGGAATCAGATTAGAAGCGAAAGGTAGAGCAACAGGCGAACGAGCAGATAGAGAGAGAGAGAGAGATAGAAAGAGAGGGAGAGAGAGAGGTAAAGCGAGCAAGCTCAGCTTCATCAGCGCTGCTTACACAGCAGAAAATAGCCAAGACGCGCTGTGAAGCTGCAGAGATACAGATACAGATACAGATACGGATACAGATACGGATACATACAAGATACTGTATCTGTATCTGTAGCTGGTAGGATTATGATGTTGCTGCTGCATTGGCACTCAGCCGTCGCCAGGCTGCCAAGTTAATGACAGCTTCAAGTTACTCGCGCTCTCTCCATCTCTCTCTCTCTCTCGCTCTCTCTCTCTGTTGCTCTCACTGGGCAATTAGTTAAGGCAGGCGGGCATACGTGGCGTATACGTAATATGGCAATATATCAACACAGTCTGCGTGTGCGTGTGTGTGCGTGTGTGTGTGTGAGTGTGTGAGTGAGTGTGTGAATGATGAGTGTTGAGTGCTCGCCTGGCAAATAATTGCTACTGTACATCAGCGTCGTGAGCTGCCAACATATAATTAAGATCGAGCTGCTCTGCTCGAGTGAGGCGAGATGCGGCAATGCCCCTCCCCCTACCCTATAGAGGTCACCTCTCACTCTCTCCCTCTCTCTCTCTCTCTCTCTCTCTCTGTCAGCATTTAAAATGCAATAATTTAGTAAATAAGGCAGCCGAAAATGCTCGCTGCATTTGTGCATAACTTGGCACAATTATGAAATACTTGAAAGGCTTCAGCGAAACTCGTTTTTGGGGCCAAAGCGAACTTCATAAATAATAATGAAGGATAATGATGATGATGTTGTTGTGCCAGCACACACACGGCCAAGCTGGCACGCCAAGCTGGCTGGGCCTATCTCCCTTTGTGCCACTCCCTCTCTCTCTCACTCTTCACTTCTGGCTGCCTCTGCCAAGCCAGACAAATGCGTAGAAGTGCCGCCAAGATTTATATGCATGTAAGGAAACTGCAGATACAAAGTCGCGCGCACGCTCTCTCTCGCTCTCTTGCAGAAGCAAAAGAAGAAGGAGAGGGAGAGGGAGAGGGAACACCTCCTTTCTCGCTCTTCCCTTGCTGTGTAGTGGGAGCCGGAAGCAGCCCCGGGTTGCCGCTTTATTTGTCAAGATTAATTACAAAATTTGCGTTAAATCATAATTTTCAATGTTTTACGAGGCATCTGCAGCGGCACAGACGGGGGGGGCAAGGAGGGTAAGGGGAGGCGGCCGAAGCTGCTTTGATTTACGGCTGCTTGTTGTCGACTCGCAGCTTTAGCCTATTGCCTGTTGACAAGCCCACGCTGAGAGTGTTGGCCAAAATGTTGTCTGGCAATGCGGAGAGCAGAATGCGAATGGGGCACGGGAGAGTCGGAGAGTGGGGCATGCGGCATGTGGCTAGGGGAATGGAGCCTGAGAATGGGAATGGGAATGGGAATGACATTTATGGCCTCGCACTGTGCCGGGCCAAATGAATTTCCGTGTGTCGTTTTTACTTCTTTTCGGTTTTATTGATAAGCCGGCAACAAATTTTGATTGGCCACAAATTGTTGTGTAATTTGTGGTTGCCTAGAGAGAATTCGAGTATTATTTATGCAGATTTGTAAGTGTTATACAGAGACTTACAGAGGTTGAACAATAAAAAAATAAATACAAAATGCATATATGCAAAAATAATAAAACAAAGGTAATAAATATAAAAACAAATGTGCAAAAACTAAATACTTCTTGCATATTATTTATTTTATTTCCTTTTAATGGTTGTACAGGGCAATTCACATTTTTTATTATTTTTATACCACCTGAAATCAATGCATACAACAATTACATGGAATCACTGCTCGTGTAATAGATCTCAGCACTCTAGATGGTTTAGAGGGGAGGATTATGGGGAAATGTGAGATATTGAGCTGTTAAATAGTTTGATTTGTATACCCTTGCAGAGGGTATATGCATTTTAGACAGGAGTTTGCAGCCCTGAATCGAACTAGCCCTGTCCGTCTGTCCGCGTGGCCGCGTGTTCGTCTGTTGCAAAGCCTTTATTTCTGGTTTATGTTTTTTTTTTTTTTTTTTTTTTAACCAGATAAAAATGCCACTGTGGCAGTGTAAGACTGTTTTTCAGCAGAGAAAAACACATTTTAACAAAAAGGAATCGGAATTCATGCCTTCAATATGTTTATAGATTAATGAAACATTTGTTTTTAGTTTTTATTATAAATTACTCATTATTATACACTTAATGCCACAGATGGTCTTCCCTCTGAATTCTTATCATATTTACAAACGGAGACCAAAGTTGAATAGTCGCCGCTGCAACGTGCCGCAGCTGCTCTGAATAGTTTCCTACTGTTGCTGTTGCTTTATAATTCCCAAGCGCCTCGAGCGCGTTGCTTGCAACTTGTCGCTTAATATAGCTGTATGATCCAATTAAGCGTCGGCCTCGACGTATCTTAAAGCGCAGATCAAAGGCATCAATTCTCCCCCCCCCATCCACCCATCCCCCATCCCCTACTCCCTCTTTCCTTTCTCATTTCATGGCACTTTTTTAATTGTGGCAAATTTGTTGTTTCCTTGCAGGTTGCAACAATCATCCGAGTGGCATTTGGCATCTCCCCCGAGTCCTTTTTGCCCGCTGGCAACATGCAACACAGACGGAGGCAGGAGGCGCAAGACAAGTGGCAAGAGCCGACTTAGGTAATCGAGTGTTCTCTCTCTCTTTATGGGTTTAATTAAGCGTGTGCAGTGTGGCAGCGGGGCAGAGGGGAGGGAGCAGTGGCAGGGAGGAAGCCATGATGTGGGGTAGGTGCAACATTGGTGCGCCTCATTAGCGGCAATTTGTTGCAGCATGCCGACAAAAGCGGCGCGTGAAGCGAGCAGGAGAGAGAGACAAGGGGAAAGAGTGAGTGACAGAGATGGCACCAGTAGAGCAGTCGAGCAGTCGACTTAATTATGCATTTGCTACGGTTTCTGTTTCTCTTTTCGTGGCATTATCAAACAAACGAAATCGTTAAATTCAAATCAAACTGACAATGCATTGTCGCTCTCTTTCTGCCATGCACTGTTCTATCTCGCTCACACGCGCACAGTGAAAGCGTGTGAACTGAACTTGAGACAGCAGCGAACTTAGCCGCAAAACAAAACCAAATAAAACCGCAGCGAAACAAGAGATAAAACATAGACAACAGCGCCGCATTTGCCTATGCATATGCAAAGGAGGAGGCAAAGAGCTGACAAGGAGAGGGGAGGGAGGGGGGCAGTCTGAGTGTGGTAGCGGACACACATAAATCTACACATGTTTACACCGCGGCCAAAGGCACTCGCAGTGTTGCTGCCGTCGCTGGCTGCAACATTTCCCATATCAGTTGACAATTTGTCAACGGGCCGCGACTTGAATGACATTTTCTATACAACAAACAATGGGCAACAACAACAGCAACAACAGCAGCGACAACTTGCGATTCCAATTCATGAAATGCACAATTGTTGTCTGCCAGCTGCCACAACAACAGCAACAACATGTCGAACAATTGAAGACACTACAACGGTAATTACCCGATTCGAGTCAACTTTGATAAGTGCTTCGCTGTGTGAGGCAGTTGTCTTATCAGCGACCTCCAATGGGCGTAGACCACAGATACAGTTAGCCAGATAAAGTGCCTATATATATATTGTATGTGTCAGCACATGAGCTACATAACAGCGAAAGGTCTTTGCTGGCAGTGAGTCACAAGTGAGTGCAAGTCTATTGCCAACAACTCGTAGAATTGCTGCGACAGCAACTACAGTTGCGTGTACCCTGTAAACCATTTGAAGTGGGCTTGCCGGTCTAAACATACATAGGTACTTCTAATGCTTAACGATAACATATCTAAAAACTCAAACTTAAGAATAACATACAGCAGCTTAAAACAGCCACATCTGCTGAGTTAGTTGTACGCTTCACGCATTATAGCAATATATATCAAATCAAAGACTTTACAGAACTGTTTACAAACTATAGCAGCAGTAGATAAGGAACTCCGAATGACACAACAGCTCAAAATAGCTACATCGGCTTGGCTGGTAGTATTGTACAAGAATATATAAGCATTATAGCACTATATACCAAATCACAAACCTTAAAGAACTGTTTACAAAACATAGCAGAAGTAGATAAGGAAATTCAAATGACACAGCAGCCACATCGGCTTGACTGATCATATTGTACAAGAATATATAAGCATTATAGCATTATATACCAAAGTTAAAATCTCACGTCACTTGTTGCAATCGATATTTGAAGAAGGCAACGTAATCTGAGCAAGACAAGAGCTTCAAATCAAGTTTAATCGGGACTTGCAGTCGTATAGTTCAAGAATATATATACATTGAAGTATTATACGTCAAATAAAAGCGCTTTAGAAGTAGATAGAGAAGTCTCAAAGATATATTTGCTCGAGACAAGCCAAATCGACTTAGTCAGGTCTATTGTTGGAGAATATATATGTTGAGAAGCATTATAATGCCTCCTTAAAACATCGGGCCACTCGTTGTGAAGCCTATCAGTAGTAGGACGGTAGAATATACCTTTTTTTAATGGCTTAATGGGTATCTACACTGCGAGTCAGCTCCATCTATGTTGCTCTCTCTCTCTCTCTCTCTCTCTCTCTCTCTCTCTCTGCCTGCTGAGTTAGAGAACTATTGACTCAGTGCCAAGGGCACCTGCTACTGCAGTTATTTATTGCATAGCGATTGCTGCCATTGTTTGTCAGATATACAATTTCATTTATAATTCTCAAACAGTTTTTGCTGCCAGTCGCATAAAGCGCATCTGAAATTCAAAGAAGCGAGGTCAACTTGCTGTGCGACTCCCTAGAGAATGAACGTGGCTTAGAAAGGAGTTTTGCCTTGGCAGCAGAGAGAAAGAGAGAGAGAGGAGGAGGGAGAGGGAGATAGAGAGAGAGAGTCAGAAGCAGAGTGAGAGGGAGATAACCAGTTCGATTTTATGAGTTTTTATCGAGCAAATGATAAGCTCGTTAGGCAGGCAATATATCTGGGGATCTGGCTGGGGATCTGGTGATCTGTGGCACTGGATGAGCTGCCGCTCGTAAATCTGCAACTATTACCACAACTATCGCTTTCTGCGAATCTCTGCGATCTATTGCCGGCAATCTACTACACTGTCCAACGTGGCTACTGAGCTTGGCCGCGAATAGTTTGACAAGCGATTAACTTGGCGATTTATCGTTGCCCCAAACTCGCTCAATTGGCAGCAGCAGCGGCAACTGTCGTAAATCTCCCGGTAACAGCAGCAACAACAACAACCTGTTGCAAGTGTAGCTGCAGCAGTTGCAGTTGCACTCCGTGCATGTTGCGTCATTAATTTAGCAAGTTGTTGCAGGGTCGAACTGATTAAAACATCAGACCAGGCGAAAGAGTTGTATCCACTGCCCTGCCCCCTACCCATCCCGTGCTGTCTCTCTGGCGTATTTATTTATGCATGTTTAAACATATTTAATGTCATTATGGGGCAGCCGAGGCGCAACACGCATTTAATTATGCTCAACGCATTAAATTAATGAACATTTTTATCGCGAGCAGCCACCGCAAGGAGGCTCAGCCTCCTGTGCCCGCTGCCTCACGCGGCCAGTCTGCGTTGCCAATATATTTATTGCAGTCTCTTCGCTGCGTTGCATGTTGTTGTTGCTGCTGCTGTTGTTGCTGCTGCTGCTGTTGCTGTTGTTGCTGGGCATGTTGTCGCTGTCTGGCGCGCTTTTAATCGCATTTAATATATCATTTTATTAAGCCAATCGCGGGCTGTCGCTGCATCTGCCACCTCGTTGCAGTGCTACCTGTGGCAAGCAGGGACTACCTGCTTAGCCAGCCACTTGCCAGTTGCCACTTGCCACTTGCCACTGTGGCTGCGTGCCCCCACTTGGCTGGGCAATTTGCGTAATGCTGTCATAAGGCTGTCAGTTTATCATTCTGCTTTGCATTCGCGGCAGCAGCAGCAGCAGCAGCAGCAGAAGCGGCGGCGCCAGCAGCGACATGTGATGACACCTCAGCAACAGTTGCCACTTGCTGAGTTGCCACTTGCCACTTGGCACTTGGTGTGGCAGCTGTGTTTGGTGACTGTGTGACAGCTAGATGAAACGTCGCAATGCTTGGCATTTAATTGTGGCATGTGGCAAGTTCCCAGTAAACAGCGCTCTGGCACTGTTGCAGCTGCCACAAGCTTCGCAAACTGCATTCCACAGCTCGAACTAACCAGGCCAATTGTCAAATGCATTGAAGCCAAGCCGAGCCAGGCCAAGCCAAGCCAAGTGGAGCCACCCTACGAGATCAACACACACACACACACACACACACACATAACTTGCGGCCAGTCGAGCAGGCGAGCCGAGCCTGTCCAGCTTGCAACGTATTGTGGCAGCTCTTGTTTTTGTTGTTGCTGCCTTGCCTTGTCTTGCTGCTGCTGCTGCTGCTGCTGCTGCTGCTGTTTCCTGCCTTTAATGTTGCGTCTATTATGTAGAGCAGCGCATCACAAGTGAAGGCACAGCAGCAGCTGTCAGAGCAGAGAGTGTGGCATGAAGAGCTGCAGCAGAGCAGGCAATGGGGCAAGTGGCAG
Organism: Zaprionus ornatus; assembly: GCA_018904035.1. Taxonomy (NCBI): domain Eukaryota; kingdom Metazoa; phylum Arthropoda; class Insecta; order Diptera; family Drosophilidae; genus Zaprionus; species Zaprionus ornatus. The sequence continues at coordinate 27,284,775 of JAEIFZ010000002.1, forward strand.
GCTCCTCCTCTGACTAATGAGCTTTGTCAATGCAAATGCAGCCTCTTTTTTGTTGCAAACTCCACCAACTGCCCTCGCATAATTGACAGTTACATGAATTTCATTCAGACTTACAACGTGTCTCCCTCTCTCCCTCTCTCTCTCTCTCTCTTTCTCTCTCCGTTTCTGCTGCAGGAAACTCGTCTAATGCCAAAAGAATCGCTTCCTGCCTGGCTGAGTGTCTGACTGCTCTACCTGTTCTACCTGATTGATGTGCGCGCGATTGACAAAGACGAGCACACGCACACGCACACGCACACGCACACGCACTCAGTGGCCCTGACCCGCAGTTGACCTTTGCCGCACGGCGCGACTAATTTATCAAATGGTTTAGCGGCGAAACGAGACGCATAATTAAGGCAAGTTACGATGGGCAAAGAGAGAGAGAGAGAGAGAGAGAGAGAGAGAGCACAAAGAGGAGACTTAGAAGGGTATGAAGAGGGCAACGAGAGGGGCAGAGAGGGGGGGGGTATAAAGAGGGGCATAGAGTGGAGACAGAGAGAAGGTAGTTGAAAGAGCTGCAGGGGAGATACAAATGCGTTTTTAAACCCCCTCAGCAACGCCTTTTTCTAACAGTTTGCTGGCTCAGCTGCTCTCCCTCCCTTCCCCTCTCTCCCTCTTCCTTCTCTGTTTGATTTTCGTTAATTGCCGCTTATTAATCTCTGGGCCAAGTCGAGCTTAAGTTTGGTATTTTTTAATGGTCTTTGGCAAACACAAAAATTCTAATTAATGAAATATTTCAAGAGCCTACAGAGAGAGAGAGAGAGAGAGAGAGAGTGAGAGGGCGATATAACAGTTTTGTTCGAAAACTATTTTGGCCCATTGTTTTGGACAGTCGACGGCAATTAATCATCCCCAGCAGCAACAGCAGCCGCAGCAGGTTCAACTGTAGCGCAGCATCGCGCAGCAAACTCTTTGTCTGGTTCGGGGCTTGGAAATCTCCACTCGCCTTGACGCATTGACAAATTTGTCGAGGCAGGCTGCAACAGATTCACGCACTGTGAAATTAAGTAATCAATCATCAATCATTTTTGCTTCACTGATATCAAAGGCACCGCGCACAGCAAGCTGAGACTAGACTAGAGATTTCTCTTGTGGAGCAGGCGACAGAAATAGCTCAGTGATATCACTGAGCTAAAGGTGCTTCTCGCTCTGCTCCTCTCTCTCTCTCTCTCTCTCTCTATCTCATTCCCACTCGCTCTTTCTCTTGCTTGCTAACTCGTCTAGAGTTGAAAGTTGCGTCGTGCGTCTGCGTCAGCTTCAGCTTCAGATATCGCATGTGATTGAAATGAAATATAAAATTACATTAAATTACCGGATGTAATTGCGGTGGTCGTGCCAGTCGCTCTGGCCTGGCCTGGTCTGGCCTGGCCTGGTCAATGAATCATGGCCAGAGCGAAATGCGTCGCAATTGTTGGTGGATCGCAGGCTGTAACAAAAGACTCAGGCAACGAACTTGAGCACGGCACTTGGCAGCGTGGGCGCACGCTCTCATGACCAAAAGCAGCGACAGCAGCAGCCTCAGCAACAGCAACAAAGTAACGCAACGTAACGAAGTAACCCACGCTGCACTCCAAAATCTGTGGGCCTTTTCAAGTCAATGACACTCCACAACAACAACAACAAGAACTCTCGACAATCTTATCAGAGGCAAACGATTTTGTCAAGACACAGCGCGACAGCGCGGGCCACATTAAATGGCGTCGTTTTCACGCCACACGACGCGCTGCCTGCCTGAATGCGCATTTAGTTGTCAATTATTTTTGATAGCCCTCGCGCGCGGAATGCTCATGGCAGTTGTTCAGCTGATAACACACACACACACACACTCATAGAGAGGCAGCCTCAGTCTTGCTGCATCTGCAGCCTCGTTGTGCCTCGTCTTGTTGCCGCATTTGCATATTGAGCGCGCTTGTTTGTCTGCCTCGCTGCTGCCTCGCTGCCTCGTTGCTGCCTCCTGCATTAGACCATTTTTGGCCAGCAGCAGCAACGACTTCCTACTCCTCTCCTTCTTCTCCTGCTCCACTCCTGTCCTTGCCTACTCTGCTGAAGCTGCTGCTATCTCTCCCTGTCTCTCTCCCTCTGCTGACACAAATCGCCGTCAGTTCTCGCTTAATTTACGAGCCAGCCAAGCTCGGCTCTGTTGTGCGCCTCATTTCATCACGAATTATCTCAATAAATTCCGAAAATTATATACATATAATAAGCAATTACCCAGAGGTAAAAACCGATTGAAATATTCACAGAGTGCAGATAAAGCTCCACTTAATTGGAGCGCGACAGTTGGCGGTTTTTTATTCCTCGCTCTGGCTTGCAATCGTCAGGTTATCAGAGCAAGACCAGCTGGCAATTAGAGGGTTACAAATCAGCTCGAGAGTTGGAGTTTTCTATTTAAACTGTATGTGCTCTGTGAATATATAATATGTTCATGTTGACTTGTTGATTTTCACATACAACAAATTTAGTCTTTCAACACATAAGTAAAGCTGAAGAAGAAGAAATTGAATTTGATTATTTTGAAAGCTTTTCTTATTTATACCTTGTGTACTCGTACACCATTGCAGAAGGTAAATGAATTTGGTACACTTGTGCCAACGGTTTTTCCAATCCTCAGCCTTGAGCCTTGAGCTCCTCCTTCGATGCCGTCTCTATCTCGTCAATCGTAGTGTAACGTCATCCTTTCATGGGCCTCTTCAGTTTAGGGAACAAGAAAAAGTCACAGGGGACCAGATCTCACAAGCAAAGATGAGCGAGCAGGCGCATTATCGTGATGCAAAATTGATGAATTGTTTTTCCACAATTCTGGACATTTTCTTCGTATTGCCTCTCGCAAACTTCAAGATAATACTGTTTATTGACCGTACGAGCATATGGTAAGAACTCCTGATGCACCACGCCCCTGCAATCGCAGAAAACTGTCAGCAAAACTTTTGCGATATTTTTTGAACACACCTCGTATATGACAGTATGCATATTACGCATTATTAGTGTGCAAATTCAATTGAAAATTGTTAAGGACTGTTCATTCATTTCATGTCCCAATCGAAGTTCTTTCATACTCTATTTCATTATCGTAAATAGGTTTACTCTGAAGCATCTTTCGTATGCCATTTTCACACATAAATTGGCTAAAAAATACCTGGCTAAATACAGCAGGTAGTTCTCGTGGCCACCACCTACATTTCATGCTCTCATTAGGAGGCTCTTGCTGATCTTGCCGCAGCTTTGATTGCCTCATTGGGGAAAAGTTTTGAGTTTTTCACATGCTGCTTGCACAATCAGCGCTGAGCAAATGCCTGCCAGCCTGACCTATATACATACATATACCAACTGCCCCTCTCCCTTGCAGCCCCTGCTGCCTCATGGTGCAACTGCTGTGTCTGTCTGTTCATAACTCTGCGCGTGCAACAATTTTCGTTGAAAACAATTTGCAACAAAAAGAGAAGAAAAAGAGCGCAGCAAATGAAACAGAAAAAGAAAAAACTGTTCGCAGTGTGCATATGCCACGCACGTAGCAACAACTGCTGCAGCAACAACTGGCGCGTTGCAACAATCAGACAATCATGCACATAATCATGCCATCAATATGTGGCAATTATCAATGAAATTTATAACAATCCACGAAATGTAACGAAAACATAACCGACCAATAAAAATTTCATTTTCATAAGGAATCTCATAATGCAGAAGGAGATGGAGGAGGAGGAAGAGAGGGGAGGGGAAGCATTGGCATTGCAGCTGCTGCATGCAATGTGCGATGGATGCATGCCGCGTGCTGTGTCCAGTTCGTCATACCCAACTCAACTCTTTTGTTGTTGTTGTTGTACTGGTTTTGCTGCCTTGTGATCTGCATCATAAAAACGTGCCAGATTGATGCGTGATTGAAATGCCAATTGGCTGAAACCGAAGACTTGCCTCGTTATTGTTGCACACGAAATCTTTCTCTCTCTCCAGCAACGCAAGAAGAGGCAGAAAAAGAGACGCACAGAGGGGTAGCTGGTGCGTCTGTTTACCGTTAAGTCGGCTTAAGCGACGACCCATCGCCGTCCGAGTATCTTCAATCTCAGCTCGCCTGCCCGTTTGCATTGTCATTGCAGACAATTAGAACTGGCTCAGAGCTCAGCATTTGACTGCAATTTGCTTAAAAAGGCCCGCTAGATAAACAGTTGATAAACAGTTTCAATCTGTTGTTGCTGTTGCTGCTGCTGCTGCTGTTGCTGTTGCTGTTACTGTTACCTTTGGCCATATACGATTACAACAGCAGCAGCAGCAACATCATGTTTGAGTTGCTGAACTGACTTCCGCCGCGTACCGTTCACAGTTCTCTTCTCTTCAGTTCAGTTCAGTTCAGTTCTTGTCCACAACATGGTCAAGACCATGACTAGTTTCTTTTCTTGTCTCTCGCTTTTGTGTACTCTAAGTCAATGAGTTGCTCGACTCTCTGTTGCAGTTTGGCATCTTCAGCATTTCTTGAGTTTACTGAAATATCTGTGAGATCTTTTTAGTATCACTTGTTGTATATTTATTAACAACTACATTGAAGCAAGCCTTAACTACAATATATAGTTAACTGAAGAAACAAAGCAAAGCTCTGATGAAATATCTACAGCAAGCGTTGAGTATTCCTAGTTTGATAGGCACCTATTCAATATATTCTTCAATTTGTCTGGCATCCAGAAGCAACTCTACCAATCACAGAGAGTTAATTGACATTGCTGAACAGGAATATATGTAGAAGACTGGTCATTCATAGCGTGACCTCAACTATATATCTGGAGTCTACTAAAGAAACAAAGCAAAGATCTGATGAAATATCCACAGCCACCATTGAGTATTCCTAGTTAGGCACCTATTCAATATATTATTCAATTTCTCCGGCATCCAGAAGCAACTCTACCAATCACAGAGAGTTAATTGACATTGCTGAACAGGAATATATATAGATGACTGGTCATTCATATACCTATTTTAAAGACTTGTTCCATCTTATTCTATATCCCTAACAGACTTCCTGCCTAGTTCTTTGACTTACTCTATATATCTGCTCGTTCTTTCGCTCATCATTTATATCTTTCTTTTCATACGATCTCTTCTTTTAGTGTAGATTGCCATTCATTGCTAGAGCTGCCCACTGTGCACCCTGGACATTTCTATTAATATTTATGCGTTCGGCGTTGACGCTTCGCTCGGGCCGTGATGAATGAGTTGCGTTGCTTGGGCAGTGCGCAGCTGCAGTCGAGACTGAAGCTGGAGCTGTAGCTGTAGCTGGAGCAACTGGCGCCAGTGTGCCAGCCAAGTGTTGGCCATGTAGGGCAACTGGACATGTAGAGACAGAGAGAGAGAAGCAAGAGGAAAGAGCGAGTGAGAGGGAGATGGAAGATGGGGAGTCGTTGGAGCAGGTATCAATGAGAGGCAGCTCGAACGACTCCTCTTATCTTTCTCTGTCGCTGCGGCAACAAATTGACCATTTCAATTAATGAAAAACGCACTTAAACATTAAAGAGATGTTCGGACTGGCGGACAGTGGGACAGAGATGCAGACAGAGTGAGACAGAGGGGGGGACAGAGAGGGGGACAGTCGTACGAATCGAGCACAGTCTTCAAGTGTTGGCGCTAATGATGCGATGAGATGCGCGTGGATGCGATGGAGATGCTGATGCGAATGTGTGTAAAGATCGAGAGAGACAGAGAGGGGGTAGAGAGGGAGGGGGGTAAACGCGTCTCGCATTTGCATATTTTGTTGTCGGTTTTGTTGACGATGATTATTGCCGGGGCCAGAGATTAAGCGCGTAAATTTGTCGTTAAAAATCATGTCGGAGATTGCAAACGGGCCGACGACGACGACAACGACAGCGACGACACGTTGTTGGGAAGGTAACTGCGACACGCGATTACCAAAGACAGCAGCAGCTGTTGACTGTTTTAACTGTTTTTCTGTTGTTGCTGCTGTTGTTGTTGCTGTTCGTGGAGCTTTGATTGCGGCGCTGCTTTTGATTGATGGCTGTCGCCTCACGGCGCATGCTTGGCATGTCTATGAGACAGAGAGAGAGAGAGAGAGAGAGAGAGAGAGAGAGAGAGAGACTTGGCTACCCGGGACTGAGTCTGGGACGGAGACTGACGTACTGATTTACCGTTGCCTGATAAGCACACACAGCGTGGCAATTACATGAAATGGAGCAGCAGTTGGAATGAGAATCGACATTTCGCCATTTGCATAAATTGGCTGGAGCCGAAACGAAAGACTTAGGCAACAAACTCGATTACAATTTGCACTCCCTCTCCCGCTCCCGCTCTGCCGCTCTGCCTGCCTCTGTCTGTCTGTCTGCTTTCCTCGTGACTAATTTGAGGCGACGTTTTCCCAGCGCCAGCGCCAGCGCCAAAGTCAGAGAGCAAAGGTCAACGCGGTAATTCGCCAGCCAAACCAATTTTCGATGCTACAATTTCACTCGTCTGCGTCGTTCATGTTGCAACAACTCAATTTGGCTGCGAGCAGACTGCCCTCCCACCTTTCCTTGCCCCTGCCCCTGCCCCTGCCCTTGTCCCCTTCCCTTCTATCTCTGGCCAACGAAGCGCGCAACTTAATGAGTTGCGCCTCACATTATGCCACTTTTTAATTGCCCCACGGGCAACATGCTTCCTCTTGCTTCCACTTCCACTTCCACTACCCCTTGCCCTACTTCCTCTACTTCCTTTGGCTTTTCTAATCATCATTTCTTATGTTTTTTTAACCCAAATTGAATTGTAATTTTATGCAGCACGCAGCAGCAGTCACCGCCGCCGCCACAGCATGATATTCACAAGCGAATTATGCGGCCAACCGCAGACAGTGGCAGCGATAAGTACAACAACAACAACATGCGATGGGTAACTTGAAAGATTTCCCACGCATGCTGCCCTGCCCTGCCCTGCGCTCTCGCACAAAATGAACAACTTCCGCGTAGCAGAAGACGCTGAATTTGCGTTTTTGATTAAATCGTGGGATAAATAGAGTCACACAGAGAGACACAAAGAGTGCGGGCAGAGAGAGAGAGAGGGGAGTACTTGTATGTGCTGCCTTATCAGGCGCAGCAGTCAGGTGTGTATGGTGGCATCACAGATGCAGATGCCGACGCCGTTGGGTCCTGGCAAAGCGAGTTCACTTGCCATATCTGGCCCGAACACGTGGGATATCTAGGCTGCCCCGAATTGGAGCTTCTAACTGGGTAAGTAACCTGTTATACAAAGTGTTCCGCGCGTGTGTGTGTGTGTGTGTGATTCGCATCTCGGCACAGTTAATGGCACTGGAAGAATTCACGGGGTTTATAACACTCCCGTGATCTCTTAGTGGCATCTATGGTGCGAGATATAACCGAAACAGAAACGAAAACAGAAACCGAAGCAGAAACCGAAACCGAAAGCAACTGCCCTCGACAGGCACAGAGCTTTGTTTGTTAATTGTGTTAATTGAGTCGTAAAAAACTGTGAAATCTTTCTTCTAAATGCCTCTCGATTTATTTCGTGTTGTGCGTGATTTGTATACAAGAACGTACGTCAAAGTCTGGCTGGTTTTTTGTCAGTTGGCAACAGCCTCAAACTGCAATAAATCGGTTAGACGCGCGCGCTCGCGTTGCCAACTATACACGAGAATGGTGGGAAATTAATTATATTGTTTCTCTCGCTGTTGCTGCCAGTGCTGTCATTAGCGCCTCGAACAATCTAATTCAAAATTGTGGCGCATTGTAAAGAAAACTTTCGAAAAAGAGCTTAAGAACTTTACAGCTGGAAGGGGGAGGGGGAGGGGGAGCGGGAGGGAGAGAGGCATCGCCGGACGTGGCAGCCTTGAAAAATCACCTTTCACACCGGGCCGGAGCTGAGGCTAAAGCTGAAGGCAGTGCTACAATTAACAGTTCAATGAACTGCGAACCAAAGCGAGCGGATGGAACACGGTGGCAACAACAACAACAACAACAACAACAACAATTGCTGGCAGTGAGAACAGAGAACTTGAGAGCCGAGCTAGGCCCGCACCATGGATAATAGCCCAATGGAGCTGTTGGGCATGTTACAAAAACAGCAACAGCAACAGCAGCAGCGGGAAAAAACACAGAAAGCGCACAAAAAAAAGGCCAACTGTATGGGAGAGAGCGAGAGAGGGAGGATGGGAGGTGAAAGAGAGGGGAAGAGGTGGAAAAAAAAAGAAGATAATTAACTTTTTTCCTTTTGTACTAAGTATGCCAACTGCAAGAGAGCGACGCAGTTCGTCAACAAGTCGCACAGGCGGACAACAAATTACAACACGCTATGTGAGAGAGTGTTGTCCGAGCCGACCAGGGTTGGCAGGGAGCCTAACCGCAGTCCAGGGTAGTCTGCATCTAGGGTTCCCTCGGCTCTGAACGCTTCAATGATTTCATGCATAATTTATTTTGTTTGCCTTGCGAAAAATTCCTGCACGAGCGAGAGATCGCTCCCCTCGCTCCCCCCCTCTCTCTCTCTCTCTCTATCTGGTTCTTTCACAGCCCCAACACTTTAATGATGATGGCAACTCTAGCTCGGTCTCTGCACGTTCCACTTGGCCAGGCTCGGAAGTGCAAGCAGCGACGCTTCCTGTTTGCCACCAGATTGCAATAATTTATGAGACACCTTACACAATGGGGCAGCGGCAGCAGGCCGGGGCAAGCAACATATCTATCAATTGTCCGCCTGCCCCGCCGCCAGGGGCTATGCAAGTAGCCAAATTGCGGTTTAATGTATTCCAAAGAACTCACAGTACTCGGAACTATTAGAGTTTGTATGTGCTTATAAGTGAGAGATAATAACAGATCCGCAGATGGCTTCGGCCAGTTGAAGAGAGTGTGAGATGAGTTTTATGTGTGGGGAATTACATTAGCAGCGGATGGATGAAGAGTTTTATGACAACAAAGGCAAAGAGAAATGTACTCGTATAAAGAGAAGAAAAGATAAAGAGAGAGAGACTAAGAGTGGGGAAGGAGAAGGACAGAAAGAGAGAGAGGAAAGGCAGAAAGATAGTCAGAGATAGATGGAGACAGTGTGAAGGTTCAAAATTCATTGGAAAATTAGAAGTGAAGCAAGAGTGTTGAAAGAGAAAGAGAGCAGGAAATAGTTAAAGGGAGAGTAAAGTAGAGAGAGAGTGAGAGAAGGAGAGACAAAAAAGAGGAAGAAAGGATACCTTCGATATGTCGAAGGTTGTATACGCTTGCAGGTTCTTATATTCTCCGATCGTTCATATAATATTTAAATACAATATAATAGTGCGAAATTGAATGGTATTGTGTATATTCAATATTATGTGTCACTTTAATCGACATTGATCAAAACAGGTCTTCTTTTTATGACAGCTATATGTTTAAGCGCCTTCGATTTTGATAAAATGCTTATTATATATATATTGTAGAAGGGCAAACCTGGTTACAATTTCTTAACATACGAGGGTCGTTTGTTAAGTCCGTGACTTTTTGTATTTGCCGCGCACCTGCTCTAAATACAACACTGCTCCTGTCAGCAGTTATCGATTAACAGCTGACTGTAAAATTTTGAGAAAGCTGCGTTTCTTAGTTTGCGTTTTATAGGCATTGAAAGCAGACGATCTCGTGAATTTTAACGAAAATGGAAAAAAGTGAATTTCGTGTGCTAATTAAGCATTATTTTTTGCGTAAAAAATCCATCACCGAAACCAAGGAAAGACTTGATAAATATTATGGGGACTCTGCACCATCAATTTCAATGGTTAAGAAATGGTTTACTGAGTTCCGTTGTGGTCGTACCAGTACAAGTGATGCCGAACGTTCAGGTCGCCCAAAAGAGGTCGTCATGCCAGAAATCGTCGACAAAATCCATGGAATGATATTGGATGATCGGAGAATGAAAGTGCGTGAGGTAGCTGAGGCTGTAGGCATCTCAACTGAACGGGTACATCACATTTTACATGAATATTTGGACATGAAAAAGCTTTCCGCGCGATGGGTGCCGCGATTGCTCACACACGACCATAAGCGCAACCGTGTGACCATTTCAAAGGAGTGTTTGGCGATGTTCAACCGCAATCCAAACGAATTTTTGCGCCGTTTCGTTACCGTAGACGAAACATGGATCCACCACACCACACCAGAGACCAAAGAACAATCAAGACAGTGGGTTTCTCCGGGTGAACGTGCACCAAAGAAGGCCAAGGTGGGTCTGTCGGCCAACAAGGTCATGGCCACAGTTTTTTGGGATGCACAAGGTATCATTCACATCGATTACCTTGAAAAGGGTAAAACGATCACCGGCGAATATTATTCAGAGCTTTTGGACAGATTCGATATTGATTTGAAGCAGAAACGACCGCATTTGGCGAAAAAAAAGTGCTGTTCCATCAGGACAATGCACGGGTGCACACGTGTGTAGCCAGCATGGCAAAATTTCATAAATTGGGCTACGAACTGCTACCCCATCCAGCATATTCTCCAGATTTAGCCCCCTGTGACTATTTTTTGTTTCCAAACATGAAGAAATGGCTCGGCGGTAAGAGATTCGGGTCAAATGAAGAGGTCATCACAGAAACAAACGACTATTTTGAGGGCCTTGAGAAAACCTATTATTTGGAAGGAATAAAAAAATTGGAAAAACGCTGGACTAAATGTATAGAGCTAAAAGGAGATTATGTTGAGAAATAAAACGCTTCTTTGACGAAAAAAATATATTTTATTCAAAAAGTCACGGACTTATCAAACGACCCTCGTATAACAATAATCGGCCGATAGTTTGTATGGCAGATAGACGATATTGGTCCGATCCGGTTTCGATTTATTTACAGTGTGTAGCAATAAGAAGCATGTATGCCAAGTTTCATTAAGATAGCTCCAAGAATGGGAGACTAGTTTGCGTTGCAACAGACGGACACTCGGACAGACGGACAGGGATAGTTCCATTCCTTTGTTGATGCTGATACAGAATATATACAGTTTATGAGGTCGGAGATGTCTCCCAAGGTCAGTTGCAAAGTTGAGTTAGATAGATAGGGACCGTGTGATGAGTTTTTCCAATGGAGTATTACTTTAGAAAAAGACAAAATCTATTAGGAAATGAGAAAAAGGAACGGAGTGTTTGAAAAAATAGTCATAGATTTTTTTATGTCATCTATAGAAATGTTCTTCAGTACCTCGGTTACGGCTGCTTGAATGGCTGGGATATCATCATAAAATGCTCCCTTCATCTTGGTTTTCAGTTTTGGATATAAAAAATAGTCACATGGTGATAGATCAGGCGAATACGGAGGATGGTCGATGAGAGAAATCTCTTTTTGCATCGGTACGAGTACCAATGATTTCACGGACTTTCTCCACCAGTTCAGCACGATTACTAGTTTGTGGACGTCTTACTCTAGGGTCGTCATTTAAATCCTCACGACCATTTTTAAATCGTGTAAACCACGTATAAACTTTCGTACGACTCATACAATCGGCACAATAAACTTTTTTCATTAATTCGTATGTCTCAGCAAATTTTTTTTTCAATTTTTGTTATATATGCTCTTTGTTCCATTTTATTTTTGAGCCATTAGCACACTTTTGGTTTTATTGAAATGGCTGTCACTTTTATATCTGTCATCCGACTTACATGAAGTTAGGTGCGTTTGAAAGAGCATGAATGTATCTTTTTAATGTTGCAAATGATGACATACAGCACATGTTGTATGATTTAAATATAAAGTTCGGTTATTTTTGGGACACACCGTGTATGTTAACGTTTTCCTGTATAGTAAAAGACTTATTATTGTTTTATTTAGTAACAGGATACTCTAAATACCCAGTATATTAAACTAATAAACCAATTTGATTGGAGATTCATAATTCAATTCCTTTGCAGGGATAGAAAAACAACTTATGTTAATTGGTTATACTGTCTATAGATATGTTAACATATGTTAACATGTTCCACAACAGTCAAAGACTTATTATTGTCCTCTTTAGTATACATGATACTCTATATACCCAGTATATTCTACTAATAAACCAATTTGATTAGATATTCATAATGCGATTCCTTTTTCTTTCAAGCTATCTTCTTCTAGTTATTACAAACATACCCTGTAAGTTGAACTAACAAGCACAAATTCAATACACATTTAAATTAAAATTCCTCTTACTATTTCCGATCTCTAACTGCACTTTGCTCTGCCTGGCAATTGATCTAACGAGATTTATTTTGGCATCCCGATATCGACACGAAATTCCGCCAAATTCAATTGGAAGGCAAACAAATTTTGCATAATTCGCTGTACACGCGCTGCAAATGCGGCGATTTTCCACCATTTTCTCGGCCAACTGGCGACACAAATGGTCAGAGAAGACAGCCAACAAGCTGGGGCAGTCAACAGCAACAACAACATCGGCAACAACAACAACTACAACATGTTGTTTGCTCCGATTTGGGGCCATTTAACGACGACAGGCCAAATTGCCCCGTTCAACTTGTTGTTGTTGCTGTTGTTGTTGTTGTTAGTGTCACACAGGGCGCTGGAAAATTTGGAAAATTGCCTTTAATCAGAGTGAAAATGAGTTGCCTAATTCCGCAGCCGATGGGACTGCAGAGAAAACTACGAATCTGTGGGAATTGCAGCAATTGCAGCCTGCAGTGAAATTGCGCTCCAGTTGAAGTGTCTCGAGTGGTGTGTGTGGGTGGCACTCGCGGGTACTCACAGTAATCGGGTACTCATTGCGTTTGCCAGTTGTTTATCGCTGTTGTCGGAATGCGGCAACGTTTGTGCCATGAGAATTTTGCGGCAGTTCACACACAGCACACGGCGAAGTCGGCGGGTCGCACTCTGATTGACTTCCTGGCTAAATTATGCAAATTATAGCGAGAAGAAGACGGAGAGGAAGAGAGAGAGAGAGAGAGAGAGAGAGAGAGAGAGAGACAGGTAGAAAGAGGAGAAGAGAGTGTCGGGTGCAAGGCAGAGCGACAGCGACTAGAACTGCGCTTAGCACGCTTCGTTTTTGATCTATGAGCTGCGATTACGCGGCGGCAAATGAAAAACACAAAATGAAAATGAAAAGCACAAAGAAAAAAATAAAAATAAAATAAAAAACAAGCGCAAAAGCGAAACGAAAATGGTAGAAAAATACTTGAGCGCATCTAAAAGCTGCACAAATAAAGCTGAGGCCGATGCCGTTGCCAAGTGCGGCAGCTGCCGCTGGGAAACCTGCCGCCAGCAGTCCGCAGTTTGCAAATGATGATGAGGCACAACCAAAGCAGCAACAACAACAACAACAACAGCAACAGCAGCAACAACAGCAGCAGTAACAACAACAGCAACAATGCCCAGACCATGACAAGCGACAAGTTGTCGTTAGGCCCAAAATTAGAGGCATTTACATGGAGCAGATAGAGAGAGGGAGAGACAGCACAAAACTGTAGCTCAAAGAGAGAGAGAGAGAGAGAGAGAGAGCGAGAGAGAGACAGGAAAGAAGAGAGAAAGGAGGGAGGGGGAAGATGGCGGCACAGTTATGCACTGTGGGCAAACAGTTGGACGCATCAATGCAGCTGGCCAAGATCAGCATTGGCAGTGGAGTCTGGAACTGAGTCTGCTGCTGCAACGCCAACTGCGACGGCAAATGCATCGCAGGCTGAGACTGCGCCAGCGACTGCGACTGCAACTGCGACTACGACTGCGGCTTTGCGCTGGGCAAATATTTTAGCAGCAATTTTCAGCTTAAATGCCTCCAAAACGAGGCGCGTCGTCATGGCCAACTGGAACTGACCGCTGCAGTCTGTGTGGAATTTAGTTAACCCTTTGGCGGAGAGTGTCGGCTGATTCAAGTTGTGCTGGCATAAGGTATAGCACAAATAAGTATGGCTTAGTTACATGGAGAGCGCATCTATCAGATAAACAGAACTCATCGTTGAGTTCAACGAGTTTGCAGACGCTTAATGATAAGAAGGGAAAGATAATGGGAGGAATGATAGCAATATGCACGCAACGATTTAATATATGCAACGATTTAATATAAATAAATATCGCATATCGTATATGCAATAAATAACGTAAATTATTTACTTAATGTCAATCATTTATCGATATGTTGATCTAATATAAATATAAATCGCATATATTATTGTATTAACTGTCGGTATGTTTTGATTTTGTGTATATTCTTTGATTCGCTATATATATAAAAGACTCAATTGATTTTCATTTAGCTTGTAAAGATTTACTTAACTGTAAGTTATAAGTTATAAGTTATCGATATGGCATAGCTAAGCTTTTGATTAATTTAACACATTTACATTGTTTAAGACATTGGTCTCCAAACCAACGATATAAATCGATGTAATACCTCATTACCTTCGATAAATTATCGATATTATTAATGCTGTTAAATAGTCAATGCATTTTCAATCAGTAAATTTAAAGCAACTCTGCATAAGATATCGTTCAATGAGAGTAAATACTTTGTATTCATGACACAATGTATTCAATCAAACACTTGTCAAGGCTGAAGGGAAGTTATCGATATAAAGAATGACTTTCATTCAGAACATAGCAGCTTACCGGACATGCTAAAGTGCTGTGTACCTTGTGACGTTACTAGTATCCACACTCACAGACAACAACTTAGCCAGTCAATGAAAATAGACAACTATTGCAAGCTTCTCTCGTTCTCTCTGTCTCTCTCTCTGTCCCTTTCTCTCTCTCTCCTACTCTCGCTCCATGTCGGTGCTTCTGGTGTTTGGGGGATTTCCAAGTATAATCAACTAATTAGCAGGCAAAAAACACGTGATGACTCCGTTCCGTTCGCTATCGGTTCACGGAGATCAATTCTAAACCAGCGCTAGCTCTGCCGCACGGAGATCTAAGCATGACGAATCAGTGAGGGCATGAGGGAATGACGGAATCAGCTATAGCAAAGATATATCTATGTGTAGCAGTGATTGGTCGATTACTTTCGCTTTGGATTCGAGTTGGTTTAACGATTCTGTCCCTGAAATTGTGCAGCAACCCCGTTGCGAGTTTCCGTTATGCCGTTGTAAAGCGTATCAATTGATTATATGCGTGTCTATACTATGGATTTATTAACAATTCAAATTGCAGCGCGAAAAGAAACTCAAGAGCAAGCGTGAAATACAATAATACAACAACAACAACAGCAGGTCAAATAAAAGAGGAAACTTCAAGCTTACAGTTTGAGAGCAACTGTAGGCAAGCGCATGTGCGGTTCAAGGCCCAGCTAAGCTATCTCAGCCAAGACACACATCATGCCGGGTGTGTAAGCTGTAAGCTGTTCAGTTCGAGGGTGCATGTCGTTGCTATAATTTTCTATGATTTAAGTCTTTACTAGGTTGTTGTCTTCGCTTTGTCAGATCTTTATTTCTTTTTTTTATCGCAGTCGGGCTTATCGGATTCGACGGGCTTATCGGACACTTTCTCTACCAAATCCACAGCCTTCTTCAGTTTTCCCGCACATTCTGTTAGAATATTCGTGACTTCCTTTTCAACAGATTTCGCCTTTTCCTCCTTTTCCTTTTCCTTGTCCTGTGTTGCTTCCATATCTCTACACCATTCGGCCAGTTTCTCCATTTCTGCATTTTTCTTTTGAACTGCCAACTTGCCTTCGTTCTCCTTGTCGCGCTCCTTCATCGACTCCAGGCAATCGTCGGCGGGTCCGTCGTCATCACTCTGTGCCGCATCTGCCTGATTGGATATAAGAGCGCCACCGCTCGCTCGTCGTTCGTCACGCAACGCCACAGACTGCGACTGCAGCTCCACGTAGCTGAAGCGATGGTGACCAAAGTATTGGGCGTTTTTGTACGGCATCGACTTGCCGGCTCCGGGTCCCAGCTGCTCGCAGGGATCTGAGAATTGACGATATACTGCGGGGCGCACAAACTCATCCACATCGATTTCACTGTGACCGACCTCTGATGGATCGTATCCCTCCGGAGGATCCTTTGGTGGACGTGGCGTTGGCGAGGGCTTGCAGCGCAGTTCTCGCTTTAGCGGCGGCTTTGACTTGCTGCCACAAGATTTGGAGCTGAGGCGACGCAGCAGAAACCTGAACATAGTTTTGCGAACTACTTTTATAAATTTTCCCTCGATTTCACATGTGTAGCTTGTGACAGAATTTGCTAAGGAGAGTGTTCGATGTGTTTTATGTTTGCTGGGCAGAGTAACGTTTTAGGGAACTACTTTAGCCGTTTCCATTGCGGGGCAAGTGCCGGAAAAGCTTAACAGTTTGCGAAGTTAAAGAAAGAAGGAAAAATTAAGCTCAGGTGGAAAGAAGCGGGAGAGAAAGAGAGTTGAAGAGGGAGAAAGTTAGAGAGTGCATAAAAGCGAAAGGAAGTAAGAGAGGAATGGAAAGAAAGGAAGAAATAGCAAAGAGAACTGTAAAGAGAGAGAGAGAGAAGGAGTCAATCTTTAAAGGTATTAATATAAACCTAAGAAAGCAACAGTCGATATTGCTCGACTGTGATATACCCGCTACATACCTGATTTCTTACATATTCAAGTTCCATGTTAAGCGTATTTTGTGTTGTATACTTCGCAGGAAGTGGCTTGGGCTCTTTCAAATTACTTCTTAAATAACTTATGTATTTATAAACCGATCGCAACTGAATTCATAGAAATAATTTGGTCGTTGATAGTTATTGTGCTTTGGAATATAGACTGTCTTGTATTAAAACCAGTAGGAAAGCTACCATGCTGAAGGTTCTACCCTACCCTTTCGTTCCAATACGAGTTATATATAAGGGTGCTGAACTTAATGGTATTGTGTATATTCAATATTATGTCTCACCTTGATGGACACTGATATGTTCAGTTATTTCTTAAATCAAAACTGGTCTTCATAAAAAAACTGCATTTCCGCCGATTGTTCCTATGGAAGCTATGTGTTATAGTGGTCAGATTCTAATGTAATTTAATATGCATATTACATATATAGAAAAAGTCCGATATAGTAAACTTGGTTACAATATCCTAACAAATAAAAAATATAGTTTGGATGACAGCTATACGATATATTGGTCAGATCTATTTATAGCGTACAGCAATAAAAATCATGTGTGCCAAGTTTCATTAAGATAGCTCCAAAATGGAGAGACTAGTTTGCGTTGCAACAGACGGGCTGACCTAGTTCGAATCCCTTGTTGATGATAATTCAGAATAGGTACATATATTGTATATGTTAATTTATAGGGTCTTACGGTCCGTTGCTAACTTTTGGCCAAAATTAATGGGCCCTCTGCAAGGGTATAAATTCTTTTGGCATTCGGTTTTTATCGGCTTCAGGGGGTGGAGGGGGGCGTGGTCAAAATCATTTTAATTTTTTCGTTGTCGTAGCTCTTAGATCTAGGTTCTCATACGGACGGAGAGACAGACGGACAGATGGACAGACGCACATGGGTATATCGACTCGGCTGTTGCTGACTAATAATATATATAGTTTGTGGGGTCTGCCACGTTTCCTTCTGTCTGTAA
The DNA here is from genome assembly GCA_018904035.1 of Zaprionus ornatus. Lineage (NCBI taxonomy): Eukaryota > Metazoa > Arthropoda > Insecta > Diptera > Drosophilidae > Zaprionus > Zaprionus ornatus. The sequence goes on from JAEIFZ010000002.1 coordinate 27,302,269, forward strand.
CATACATTTTCGGTTGGCACAAAGTTATAATACCCTTCTACCCTATGGGTAGCGGGTATAAAAGCTGCAAAAAGTCAAGCTGTTTAAGTTTTAGATTTGTCAAATCTGTAGAGGCATCTGCTTCCTGTTCCTTCTCTTTCCTTCTTCCCTTCTTCCCATCTTCGCTCCTTCTACTCTTCCCTCCCCGCCTCCATATTCTTCCTTACTTCTGACTTCCGTGTATTGAAGCAGCTGTTTGGCAACTGGCATATCCGTTTCCGTTTCCGCCTGCCTGCTTCAGCGTTTCACCTGCGCCAGTTTTGCTTCCTCGGAGTTGAAGCTGCTCTCGCAAACTCCAAGCAATAATCCTTGTATGTGCTTCGCTGTTGGATATGACAATGACACTGGCAACTCGCTGGCAAACTGTTTTGGTTCCTTTCCATGCACTGTCAACCAATTGTCAACCATCTGCAGCGACCCCGAGGGGAAGAGGAAAGAGGGAGAAAGAAGTCACTCGACATGGCAGCGCAAGCTGCAGTTCTGATGAACTTTTAAGTGATTTCTTTCTCTCCTCTTTGGACAAGCAGCAGACAGCTGCAAGCCGGACAGCAGACAGCCGGAAACCGACAGCTGATGCCCTGAAAGCCACCAGCTGGGGAGCTTCTCTTGGTCGACTTTCGGTTTTCAAGCAATTTTTGTATTAAATGCGTGCGTGCTGCGTTGCTTTGATGGTTTCAGTGGCAGAAGCAACTTTACCTGAAACTTGCAACTAGCGAGGGCTGCTAGATAAGTTGTAATTACTGCAGACTTATATAAAATTATAAGATAAGGTAGCCGGAATATAATATTAGAATTCTTGGGCATGGGCAAATTGTGGTGCACAGAAAGGGCGTGGGCTGTTCAGGAAGTTAATATCCGTAGAAGTCTCATCTCAAGTATTTAATATTAAATGCGAGTTTAAGCGATCTGTCGCTATTTTTAATTTCTTATAAGCTTAGGCTTTTGCAAACATAGAGAGGGTTGCTAGAAAAGGTTAGATTTAGATTTCTTGTAGGTCGATATTGCAGCTCAAAGATTGCAAAGATTGCAAGCTATTGCACCGAAAAAGGGTCATGTGAAGTACTTAGTATCATAGGATTAATTTACAATAACTTGTCATAAAACTTCAGTGCACTGTACCTTAATGCTTTAATTGTTAAGTATTGTGCTATTCTTGAATATACATTCCACAAACTGAGAAACTCATAACTTTAAGCTACTTTTAATTTTAAAAAATTAATTTTAGCTATAATCTTGTATACCCCATCCAACCAACCTCTACCTAACCAACTCATATTATTCCTTTTTAGTTTTTATTAAAAATACTTAAAAACCTTTTAAACCATTGCAGAGAGTATATTAGTTTTGGAAAGGACTTCGCAACGCACCTTAGGAGACATCTCCGACCCCATAAAGTATATATATTTTGAATCAGCATTAAAAGAGGAATCTAACTAGCCTTGTCCGTCTGTCCGGGTGTCCGTCTATCCGGGTGTCCGTCTATTGCAACGCAAACCAGCCTCTCAGTTTTGGAGCTATCTTATTGAAACTTGGCATACACACTTCTTATTGCTGCACGCTGTAAATAAGTCGGAAAGAGCCAGATCGAAGCGATATATCGTATAGCTGCCATACAAACTATCGGCCGATTTTTGTTATTTGTTTCGATATTGAAGTCAAAATAAACACATTAGACTTTTTCTATATATATAAAATGCATAAAAAATTTCAGAAGAATCTGACCACTTTAACATATAGCTGGCATAGAAACAATCGGCCGGAAAGCAGGTTTTTGTATGACGTCCTGTTCTGATTTTAGAAATAACTGAACTTATGAGTGCCAATCAAAGTGAGACATAATATTGAACATACACAATACCATAAATTTCTGCACCAATATATATAACTAGTATTGGAACAATCGGAGGGTATAAGAACCTGCAAGGGTATAGAACCTTCGGCATGCCGTAGATAGCGTTCCTTCCTCGTTTCTCTTGCAGTTGCCTCTTTCAATACTTTGCCCAACTTAGAGAACTCTTTGTAATTCATTACTTTTTCCCGAATTTGACTAACTTTTAGCATAAAGCTAAAAAACAGGCATCAAGTATATGCTAGTCTTTGGGAGACCCTCTCTTCCCCCTGGTCGACTACCTGCTAAGAATTTTCATTGTTTTTATAGCGTTTGCCGTTAACAGCTTCATTCGCTTGGCTCCCTGGACCAAGTGCAAGTTTATTTTTAAGTGTGCAGAGTGTGCAAAGTTTATGGGTCGGCGAAGGATCAACTTTATTCCAGGCAGCACTTGTTACCCCACTTCCTCCCCTCCTGCTCCCTGCTCCCTGCTCCCTGCTCACTTCGCTTACGAGTGCCCTGTGTGCTGTGCTTTCTCTCTGTCTGGATGTTTATTATTAAAAAATTTGTTGGCATTTGCTGCCCCAAACGAAACTTGCTCCAGCTCCGAAGGTTTATGGCCAACTTGCGTGCACACACACACACACACACACACACAGCCACACATACATGCACGTGTGGGCGTAGCAGCCATTGGTCGAAGTGTCAAAGTGCATGAAAGGAGATTAGGGTCAACTGGCAGAGGGTGATGGCGTTGGCGCGTAATCCCAACCTGTTGCCCAGTGAATTTAATCGAGCTACGTTTTACTTTCCACACGTTTTACGCAGGTTTCTTTATTACGTTGCTTTTGTTGCTGTTGCTGTTGCTGTTACTGTAATGCAGTTGACTAACTAAGTAAGTTAAGCGATAGAGAGTAAAAAAAAACAGAAGAGATGAGGCTGAGCAATTAAACTTGAGCTTGATTGGGTTAGTTCGCAGAGAGTGTGATAGATCCCGTATCCCGATATGGTGAGTTCGCTTAGAGTTAGAGAATGAGCTTAGCCTAGAGACATAATCATGGTTCCAATTGCAGATCGAGTTCCATATTGAGGTCAGTTGAAGTGCGCGATGATTCCTCACAGTTTTCACCACTGTGCACGACGATTGTTGTTGTTGTTGTTGTTGCTCTGATTTTCCTCACTGTCGCGACGCTGCTCCTCGCGTCGGTTCTCCGCATTGTCCTCCAGCCACTGTGCCCAACTGATGGCGCCATTGCCATTGAGGCGCGTCGAGATCAGGCCATTCAAATTGCTCGAGTCCAGCAGCAGCGGCGATGACGAACTAATCAGCTGTGCCTGCACAGAGGCCGAGGTCGCCGGTTGTGTCAGTATCAGGGGCTGAGCAGTGCGCTCGATAGTCAAGCGGGCACTGGGCAACTGGCGCCAAGCGTCGAGTGCATCGCGGTCCCTGCTCAGCAGCGAAGTGGTCGAGGTGGAGGTCGATGTGGAGGTGGAGCCGGGCAGGCGAGAGATCAATGTGGGTGGATGCGACACAACGCTGGCCTGCACACGCTGGCCAAGCAATGCAGTGGAGCCGGGCAGGAGAAGTGTCTGTTCGAGCAGACGCTGCTGCTGACGACGCTCCTGTTCACTACGTTCCCGCTCTCGCTGCTGGCGACGCTCCTGTTCGCGTTCACGTTGCTCCCGATCGCGCTGCTCCTGCAGGCGTTGCAGTTCACGCAGCTGTTGCTCCTGCTGCTGACGTTGTTGCTCCTGCTGTTGACGCAGCTGTGCCGTCTGTTGCACCTGCTGTTGGAACTGCTCCATCAGCTGCTGGGCCTGCAGGCGTGCCTGATTCTCCGACTCCAGACGAGCCTGTGCCGACTCCAGACGTGCCTGTGCCTCCAGCTGCAGTTGTGCTCGTTGCTGGGCCTCGGCAATGGCCTGCGCCTCCAGACGGGATTGCAGTTCCTCAATGCTGTTGTAACGAGAGGAGGTCGAAGTGGAGGAGGACGAAGACGAGGCGGAGGATGCTGAGGCTGAGCTAGTGCTAAGACGCTCATCAAGTCGCTGCTTGGATACAATGGCATTAAAGCCGCTGGCATCATCGGCCGTATAGTCCACAATACGCCTCGTGCCGTCGGGTTCCACCAGCGAGTATTGTCCCTTGACCAGATCCCCATCGCGCTTCTCCTCCTGCCGCTTGTCATCACCAGTCAACGAATCACGCACATCGTAGGCGAACGTGTATTGCGGCCGACTGTCGTAATCCTCGCTGGAGCCGGGCAAGATGGTGGTGGCCTCATCCAAGTTGGACTCATCGTTGTTCAGTTCGCTGCGCAGTTGTTGCTGTTGTTGTTGCTGTTGCTGCTGTTGAATCGTTGCCGACTTGCTCAGCTGGCTAAGGTCGATGGGTCGCAAATAGGCCGCATTGGCCACATTGCAGGTGAGCAGGCTCAGGCAGAGCAACAGGCAGATCTGCAAAGAGGACGAATCGATTAGTTCCTTGGAGTGGGCGAGCAGCAGCGAATAAATCAAATTGCCCAATTGCTGTTGGCATCATAAATTTGCCATTCACATTTTTTTACAAGGGCCACAAATGAATGAAATAAATGCTCGACCGAACTCCGAATGCCTACGCCAAACCCTGCCCACTTTCTATTGACAGCATGTTCTCTGAAACTTTTGCTGTCTTTGTGGATTAACATGGCGCTTGAGTGGGGTATATGGACTTGGACAGGCAGCTTGAACGAAGGAAAACTGCTGGAAAAGTTGCTGATTGAGATGATTCTGACTACACCAAAAATTCATTATAAAATTGTACAGCATCATTGACATATATAGAATATGCTGAATATTTTTGAATTAATGAACATTTTAAGGAAACCATTAGAACCTTTGGAAACCATATACAAAAAATGGTTTAAAAACTGATTTGATTTATAACAAAAAAAAAATAATAAACTAGAAATTTAAATAAAATTTTAAAAAAATCCTCAGTCAAATCAAGAAATTGATTTTAAATTTTAACAGTATCTTTGAAAAAAAAAAAATAAAAAATTTTGTATATTCTTATAACAAAATAAATTAAAAGCATTGTTAGAAGCTTGAGAACCTGCTTATAAAAATGTAAAACATTTTTTTTTTTATTTTTGACTAATAAGTCATTCGGTTTTTTGAGTGCCTATACAAATTGTCGTCATATGTTTACGAGTTTTATCGTTTTGTATTTTTGATCATCCTGATTTATGGGCTGCCTTTGCATGAGACCGCAGGCAATTGGCTGGGCGATAATTTATGAGCACAACTGTGTTAAGGTGGAGACGGAGACGGACTCGGACATGGATGCTGATGCGGATACTCACCCGTTTCATGGCTGGTGACGTTAAGTATTCGACTAGTTGGCTTCTTGTTTTGTAATTTGTTAAGCTGCTACTGCTGCTGCTGCTGCTTTGCTCACTGTGTGGCACGTTGTGCTACTGATGCCAATCGCCACAAGCTTTGACCATTTTATAGATGGCCGAAAAAGGGCCAACGGGCCAACAGGCCAATGGGCAGAACCAGCCCACACTCGATATGCGACGAGGCTTTCAAATTTGTTTAGTTAAAGTTACAAATGACCTTCCTAGTGGAGTCGAGATGTTGCCGGCTGTTGTTGCTGCTGATACGCCTGCCTGGCCAGCAAAGCTGTCGCACAGCATTCACTTTTCCCAGGTGTGCTCGAATTCTTCTTCAGAGAACGTGGTCAAGTGGCTCAGGCAAAATGGCCGGCAGCACATTGCGGTTACGGAAATTGGAAATTGGCCAGACGAGTGCACTCGAAAGCGCCCCGCCTCGTTGGCCAAAACAAATTTGAAATTTCAAATTTGGAATTTTGTTGATTTGCAGTTGTAGCCACAATGACAAACAACAGCAACAGCTCCGATTGCAAGTGCAGCAGCGGACAACAACGACAACAACGACAACAACGACAACGAGAAAGACGATAATGATGATGATGATGACAGACGCATTGAAATCGGATATCGCATAGGGTGGCCCAGGCAAACCGGTGACAATTTTGCAGCATGCAACTGCAATTTGCTGCAGCCTCAACGATGCGCAAAAATATCACAGTAATGAACTAACCTCAGGCACGAGACACGACTGCGAAATCTGAGCCATGTAACTGAAATGTTTATATTGGGAACGATGTCGACAAACTTTCAGTGCATTTGGTTGGCTACAAGATTGGTAATTAAAATAAGAATTGCTTAACACATGGGATTATTACATTTATAATTTCTATGCTTAATTTATTTAACTAACGGCGCCAGTATTGGTCAATTAGAATTATATGCTATTTTGCTATAGTCAACAAATGAAAAACAATACTCTCAACATATCTTTTTTTTTCATATTTTCTCGTTAGTTTTCCAAGATTATAAAGCATGTGAAAAATAACCTAATTTGATTTAATTTTTTTATTAATTTTTAAATTTTAATTTTAAATTATTAAATGGAATAAAAATTGTTTCATTTTAATAAGTAAAAAGGGGTTTCCAGGCCTTCCGACGGGGCTAATTGTTGTTTGTCCTCTTAAATATATTATATTTATTATAAGGGATTTCGATATGTCTTTATTACTCTTGCTTGCTCTCTCTCGCCGCCCCGTCTGATTATAATTCCTGAATCATACTCTTATTACTTAATTAATACTTCCCAGAAACAACACACTACGGAAAGGAGAAAACACAGTGTCGAAGAAAATCCTGTTACGTTCGGGGGGAGTCGAACTTCTACACCACCGGTAGGTCGTTCGTACGGCAGGCGACTGCGTCTCAACGTTGTGAGCCATCCCCTCCCCCCTTTGGAAGAGTTGTCAAACCCAAATTAGTCTTGCAACGAACTCTTTTGCTCCTGTTTATTCGACATAGTTCTCCTTGAGAAAACTGTCAAATCAAATCCGAAATAGACCTATAAGGAACTGTGGCATTCACACAGTTCATCGGTTCATCGGTAAAATTTAGAAATATCGAACAAATGCTTTACTGAGTTGCAGAGTTCAAGTGTGTTTTGCTTGGTAATTGAAAAAAATAAGAGGCAAAGAAAGGCGAATATATTCGGATTGACATCGAAAAGTTACGAATTGCAAGCGATAGAATCGTATCAGACTCAACAAGGGCCTCTCTCATAAGTAGTGAGTTCAGAAAACCAAAGATTGGTGAGCAACAAGAAAAAAAGTTCAGTGCAAATTCGATATATCGATAACTCTCAAATCGATGATGAATCCTGGTCTCAATGAGCTGCTGCAGCGGGCGCAGCTGCTGATGAGCAGCACAAAGACGGTGACAAATCCGCAGCCATTCTTAAAGAGGCGACCAGCTACACGCTCGACTAACGATGTGAAGAAGCTGACAACCCAGGTGGAGAGACATTACAGAGAACAATCGCAACGTATTCAATCAGGTGCTCAATACTTATGATGAATAGAAAAATGAGAAACTGCTGTTGCAAAGATCAGGGCAATCTCTACGCTGATTTGTTGGAACTTGTGCAGCAGCTCAGTTGCTCGTTAAGCATCAAGTCAGCTGTTGCATGAAACAAAATTAAAATGTCCCTGATGCTGCAGTATCACAACAATTGCCAACTATTTAGCAATCCCTACAAGGAGGTTGCTTGGGTTACATTTTCTTCACTTTTCTGTCAGTATGAGCGCCTTAATCTCGGACATGGTTATACAATAGATAGGACAACCAAATTTGGCAATATGTTTTATTATTCACTTTGGAACCAGACCACGCCCTCTTGCGTATCCGTAATTCATAAACAAATAGAATTTGAGGTGTTGCTTTTTTGGTGTCCACAATGATTTCGACCATCCAAATGGGTTTATATACCTTTACTGGGTATATAAAAATCGAGCAAACTTGACTTTAGCTTTCTTAGTGTTCCTGCATCGGCAAGAGGCTTATTTGACTTTACAAAGTCTATATATTGTAGAGCAGCGTCAACAGCTGAGCCCTATGCTTCTGTCTGTCTGTAAACTACTTAATCTTGGGCATGAAAAGTAATAGGCTAACCAAGTTTTGCAACAATAAGTTTTATAATTGCAGGAAGATAAAGTTTGCTTTGGAACTAGGCCACGCTCTCTTGCCCCACCGTAAATTGAGAAAAATTAATTTAAGATATTGTCAAACGTAGTTAAAAAATATCCCTATAAAGGGATCATGCTACAATTTTTACAAAACAATACAATCTTATTATAATCCTACAATATTATGCCATTCATATGTCAATTTTATTTTGCAACTTTTAGGGAAAAGTTGTTATAGCCGTCAATTGTGATTTTTAAAAAATAAGTTTCAAAATAATTATCATTTTTAATTTTTAGTTATACAAATTATCAGAGACTTTTAAAAGTTGTAATCAAAAATAAAAGTCAGTCAAAGACTTTTTTAAAACATGGAAGTCGTCTGAAAAATAAACGTCTCAAGAAATTTTCATATTCTAATCTAGGAATACCGCATATTATGAAAAATTTTTAATTTTAATTTTATTTACTGCTTATTTATTTTAAGGAAAATTAATTTTTTTAGTATGCCAGCGGACAGATTGGACCATACGTGTAGGTCTGACAAAATCAATCTCAATGCGGAACATGCTCTCTCCACAGATACCTGGGTGACGTTGCCAATCGGCAAAGGTGCGGACTTATAAATTTTCCTCACTCTCATCGTCATTGGACTCTACTGTTATTGTATTTAAGACAATAGCATAGAGTAAGTGCTTATACTCTGAGGTTCCAATGTCATTGGACTCGCTTGTTTTCGTGAAAGCTTCTGTTTTTTAAGCCATGGATTTTAATTTTGAGCTATAATAATAAAAATTAACTTAATTTTGCACTCACAATCTTTACTTACACCGTCTTTAAGACTGTAAAACAGACTGATTGTTCTTTTTAAAAGATTCTTTGCCAACATTAATTTAATGGGCTCCTAAACAAAAGCCTACGCAGCCTTGGATCTAAACAAATCTATTCAGAGCGTAAAACTGGGAATTGACTCCTAGAATGCTCCGATTGAGACTGGTGCAATTTTAAGGCATATTAATTTGCTTTTTAACTTTGATCGAAAATGTTCAACTAAGGCATCATATTCTTCAGAAATATATTCATTTATATATCTTGGCGAAATGGGGTTCGTATCATATTTGAAAATTTGATCAGTCAAGGTCTTAAACGGTTCGTTATCAAAGAGTGAACATGGCACTTTTTCTGATGTTCTTGCTCAGGATTACTAGCCGAGTCACTTGAGCCGTCGGTCTGTCCGTCTGTCTGGATGAACGTGCCGATCTCAGCTATTACAAAAGCTAGGGACACCAAATTTAGCAAGAAGATTTTTGTATACCATACGCATTCATTCGAAGTACTCATGTCTTAACGTTCTGCTTAATATATAAATACTGTATGAACTTATCCTCCAAATTGCAATCCGATCGGATAATTAACACGGAAGTTATTAGATGAACCATTTTAACCCTTCGACCAGCAAACAAGTGTCGATGACGTCATAACTATATTACTTGCACAGAAAAGAAAAAGACAAACAATGCGAGCGCGTAGCGCGAGCTATTTCTCCACTCTTCTTTTCTGTGCACATTGTTCGACTCTTCTTTTCTGTGCTCATGTCAATTACCGAAAATACATGTGCATAGATCGGCCTGCATGTATGCAGGTATTTACAAGCGTGTGTACAATTGTATATTTATTTTTATTCGTCAGGGTCAATACGGTACTATAAATTGCAATTATTAATATCAACCTATATACCTCGATATATTGCTAGTAATCGATATTGGCCTATTTAATATATACCGATGAGCGTGAAGAGTGAATGGTCACACTTCTCTTTGCATTTCTATCACGTGTATATATGTATAGATTGGTGTGTGTGGATTGCTTTGTTTTGAATCATATGTTCCTATGTATGTATGTGCAGACCTAATGTCTAAATATTGTGGAAATAAATTAATTAAACACATATGTCAGTATGTATGTCAGTATATCAAATGAATGTAACTTACGAATGTGAACAAAGTTCAGTTGGATTTAAAATACATTATGCAAATAAATTATATTAATATGTGTATATATTATATAATCTAAAAATTTCAAGTCTCTGGTAAAAAAAAAATAATACAATTTTATCTATTGTACTTGGCTTTATTTTATATATGTACATACACTTTGTAAGGAATATTATTGTAGTTTCTTTTGATCATTTAAATGTTAAAGCTTTGCGCACTAGGCAATTGCGGCGATAAACAATTGGCAACGTACCGAATTTGTTGCAAGGTGGCAGCGCGCTGCAGAGTTATGATAAATTTATTAATTTGTAGCTTGCGATTGGTGTGTTCGGTGCTTATTCTATCGTCGGCATTTTTTTTCCGGGTACTTCCAGGTCTTTTCTAAATTCTTTCCACTGTCATTAAAAGTCTTTCCAGATTTTTAATGAAGTTTCCTTCAAGAAAAAAAATTGCTTTTGTGTTCGTCCCATTTCAAATATTTTAGACTAGATTTGACTTTGCTCTAAGCGTTTTAAACTAAAGTATCTTTTATGTTTACATTTTTCAAAAGAAATTAAGCACTTGAAAATCTATCCAACTTAAACAGCTAATAATACCATATAAATCTGCTTAAACCAGTTGTAAATTATATGTACATTTTTTTGAAATGTTTACAATGAATGTAAGCATAAACCAGTTGACAACTAAGATGTAATAGTTTTTGAAAAGTTATCAAAAAAGTTATCCAGCAAACTTGACTTTAGTTTACATGTGAAAGAGGGATCTCTGACCATAAAAAGTCCATATATTGTAGAGTAGCGTTAATAACCGAGCCCTGTCCGTTCGTTTGTCTGTATGAACGCCTTAATCTCAGACATTGTTAGAGATAGGACAACCAAAAAAATATATTTTTATATTGTAGGAAGATAAAGTTTGTTTTAGAACTTGGCCACGCCCTATTCCGCCTCCGTAAATCTAGAAACATTAAATTTTTGGCGTTCTCAATGATATTGACCATCCAAATGACTTTATATACCTTTTATCGGTTATATAAAAGTCGAGTACCCTTGACTGTAGCTTATTTATTTTTTTGTTCTCACGTTCAATTTCTGTCTCCAGGTCTCTTGTGCGCACTATCAATGGCTTTCTATGGCTGCAATTGTCCGTGCATCACAGTGCAACTCATCTGAATGTCGAGTACCTGCAGTCGGCAATGCGGGTCAAAGAATCTGTCACCTGGTCGTTTGGATGTAGTTCGACTTATAATATCGTATGCCAGGGAATTTGAGAAAACCAATACTCATGGGGTGCAACATCGTTGATTTGCTGGTCGATAATGGTTGTCAGTGGGATATGGATATAGATAAATTCCACTTTGACGTTTCGCAATCATATGATTCCAGTACTTGTTTCGGGTGGGTAACCTCTTTAGTCTTTGTTTGCTTGGACTTGATCTCCTTTTGCTTCCAGGGGCATCTACATTCAGCTAACTGATGTGCCGTGCACATGCAAGAAATCTAAATGGTACGATATTTAGTTTTATTATTCCTGCTGGGATTTGGCGTGATTGGGTAGAAGTTATATGTAAATATGCATAATAGGTATATTTTAAACATAATACTTTAATTAATAAATAAATATGCATATATAGATATTTGTAAAATATATTACTTTAATTCAATTATTTTATAGTTAAGTTTATCGTTTGCGTTTATTTTCTTAATTATTATAATTTTGTTTTATTTGTTGCAATTCCTGCAGATGAAGTAAGCAGGTAGCAATATTTTATTTTTTTTTTTTAGTTTATCTAAATTAAATTTAAATCCAAATTCTAAATTCGAATTCTTAGTATAAGCTTAAAGAGTACTAGCTATATAGGCTTTCAACTCAAGATTAAGTGAATTAGTATATATTATTTGTAAGTATAAAGTTATATTGTTGCTTTCAATCTTTAGTTTTGCGATATTTACAAATTTGCATAGTTTCTTAATATTGAGGATGCAAAGATCTTTTAGGAGAGAGGAGGGGAGTTTGGTAGATCAAGATGTGTTTCCTTATGCTAGTAGGTGGTTCACACTCAGATTTCCTCCACAGAGGTGGCAGGGTGGCCAGTCGGACCCGTTAAGCAGGTGCTCGTGGGTTTGTTGTGTATAATCAATCCGTAGTCGTATGAATATACTGCCGGAGCGCTTTTGAAGAGATACAGGTAAAGAAAGTTTGCTGCTGGTTGATCGATTGCAGCGCATCTATGTTGAAAACGATCCCATTGTTCCAGTTTATATTTATTTGTGTGTGTGGAGATTAGTTATGTCCTAAACGTTAGTTGGCACAGACATAAAAGTGGGTGCGATATGCAATTGGTTGGGAGCTGCGTCAGCGTTTTCATGCCCCGGGATTCCTTTATGGCTAGGGTTGCAGAATAGCATGCTTTTTTTTGCATCTGGAGATGAGTTTATGGATTTCGCAGATTGTGGATTGATCGCTTTGTTCCGGGTTGATGCTAGTTAAAAGGACGGAGAGACTGTCGGTGCAGATTACGGAGTATTCGGCGCTGTTGGTAGCAATGAGACAGGCTTTTAATATTGCTAGTGCCTCTGCCGTAAAAATGGAGCTGAAATTTGGAAGAAAGCCTCGAGCAATTATGTTAATTTCGCTGTCGACTACAGCAAACGACGTAGTTTCAGCTGTTTTCAAGCCATCGGAGTATAACCAGCGTTTTGCACCAAGTTGATCATTTGCTTCTAAGAACCGGGAAGGGTAAACGGACCTAGCCTTGATGTTAATTTCAGGGCGGGACCAAGGTGGATCAATGTTGATGTGTTTGTAGTTGGGTATGGCCAAGCCAAGTTTAGAGCAGTAACCTGCACAATGTCGAAGGGTGGATGGGTATTTATATTTTATTTTTTGTTTATAAATTGCCCTAAAATCATTTGAGAGTATTCGATTCGATGAGGTTAACAGCTTCGGGATGAGATCCAATATGTTTTTGATTATCTTGTCCGGGATTAAAGGTAATCCAGGTTTCAGCTAAGGTGCATAGGATAGGAGACGTGGGGCAAGCGTTGATTGACCGCCGTACTGCAGCGTGATATGGAGATTGGATTTTTTTTATATGACACATTGCAGCCCATCAGAAGATTGGATTATCAATTTTAGAGAGTAAAAGGGAACGTGTTATATTTATGAAGGTGTTACTGTGTACATTAGAGTATTTGAAACTTAAAAATTTAATTACATTTAAACGTTCATTTCAAGTACAGACAATGTTCTTTAAATGTAATCTTCGAGTCAAATTGTGAAGTGATTAACATTTTTATTAAATTTGTTCTAATTCCCAGAAATAGAATTTACATTTGTGTTTCCGACAGATGTGGAGACTTTGGCATTTATCTATGGCCAGAGTTCCGCCTGAGGTGTTCCCCCATGATTCTAGGTCTTTCAAAATCTTTGAGAATGTTTCATTCACCTTGTTTATTTTTTTTTTATATTAGTATAGATAACTGCATCATCTGCATAGATGGATATCTTTGTATCTTTGTTTCTTTCAAATATATTTTTAATTTCTTCAAATGCGATCATGAAAAGTACTAAGGAAAGCCCCGTGGAATGCCGTTAAGTAGTTTATGTGTGGAAGAGGTGACGTTATTTACTCGAACTCTAAAGGTGCGATTGGTCATAAAGGCCTTAATGAGGTTAAAGAACCTAGGACCAATTCCCCAGAGCTTGAGTTTATTGACCATTTTAAAATCAGTTGCCAAAATTGTAACGTGATTTTATGTTGAAATGGCATTAGACACGAAGTGTTGTATACGCAGTAAAGCGTCCATAGTGCTATGTTTTTGTTTAAATGCTACTTGGTTGTGTGAGGCTATGTAAGGCTATGTCGTGATATGTACCACATGAGTCTGCGTGCAAACATTTTTTCAATAGATTTACCAAGTCATTATAGAAGAGATATTGGACGGTAGATGGAGATCTCATAGTGGAACTCTTTTGCGCATGTTTATTCGATATAGTTCTCCTTGAGAAAACTGTCAAATCAAATCCGAAATAGACCTATAAGGAACTGTGGCATTCACACAGTTCATCGGTTCATCGGTAAAATTTAGAAATATCGAACAAATGCTTTACTGAGTTGCAGAGTTCAAGTGTGTTTTGCTTGGTAATTGAAAGAAATAAGAGGCAAAGACTTAAGGAAAGGCGAATATATTCGGATTGACATCGAAAAGTTACGAATTGCAAGCGATAGAATCGTATCAGACTCAACAAGGGCCTCTCTCATAAGTAGTGAGTTCAGAAAACCAAAGATTGGTGAGCAACAAGAAAATAAGTTCAGTGCAAATTCGATATATCGATAACTCTCAAACCGATGATGGATCCTGGTCTCAATGAGCTGCTGCAGCGGGCGCAGCTGCTGATGAGCAGCACAAAGACGGTGACAAATCCGCAGCCATTAGATCACACACTGGGGCAGATTCTAAAAGAGGCGAACGAGCTGCACGCTCGATTAACGAAGCCAATGAATCAAATTAATCGAAAAAATAGCAAAGAGGGGGCACAACATCTGCTGGCCCCACATGGCATCGATGTGCAGAAGCTGACTGCACAGGTGGAGAAACTCGATATGTACGAAACCTTTAAACCGATTGATTTGCCCGATACCAATGTAGAGGCTATGGTTAAAAACGAGGTTGAAAATGCGATCATATCGGTCATCACAGAGACCAATCGCAACATATTCAATCTGGTGCAGCGGCGCAAAAAACACAGTACTTATGATGAGTGGAAAAATGAGAAGCTGCTGATGCTTACCGCCTTAGAAGACTGGGAGCAGAAGGAGAATGTTATAGCAGCACCCTGCGCACTAAGGCCACCGCTAGTGCAAGCGCAGGGAGGCAAATCTGTGGGTCTTTCGCTCTCAGGCTTTGAACTACTTCTGGCCCAGGAGCTCATTCGTTATAATAGCGGTGAGAAATTTGACCTTTTGAGACGTTTCACTCAAATGGCGCGGGAGAAATTGAAAGTGGGGGATTTGCCTCAAATGTGGAGTCTGCTCGAGCATATGGCGAGCAAGGTAACAGCACCTTCTGCAGACGATGATGTCCTGCGAACACGCCAAGTATCGCCACAATTTCTGAAACAGGCCTGCATGTATCTGGAGCAATGCTTTAGGCAGCAAATGTTCGATACCGTCAATCGCAGCTGTCATTTGATTAAGTCCAGCACCCTACGATCGGTGTACGATCAGGTGAAGCACTATGTGCATCTCATCTGGCAGACACAGGGCGCCACCCCTGATGCTGCAAAGGCTCAGGAAGCCCTCTGGCCATATGTCTACTACAGTCTACGTTGCGGGGATCTGCTAGCTGCAATTCAGTTCTTCAAAGATGCGGGCAATCTCTACCCTGATTTGCTGCAGCTTGTGCAGCAGCTGCAGGTTCTCGACAAGCATCATGTGAGTGACCATCACCTGTTGCAAGAAACAAAGCTAAAGATGTCCCTGACGCTGGAGTACCACAATTGCCAACAACTTAGCAATCCCTACAAGAAGGTGGTAAGTAGACTTTTCCTCCACTTTGAAGAATTATCGAAACCAATAATAGATGTGATGCAAAATACTTCTACGATCCTACAAAATCAATATATTATAGAACAGTGTCAATAGCCAAGGCCTCTCCTTCTGTTTATCTGTATGACCGCCTTAATCTTAGGAACGGTTATAGATAGGACAACTAAGTTTGTCAACAATAAGTTTTATAATTGCAGGCAGATAAAGTTTGCTTTGTTACTAGCCCACGCCCTTTTGTGCCTCCATAGATGGACAACAAAGGAATGTAAGGTATTGTCAAACGTAGAAAGTTCTTTTTTGGTGCTTACACTGATTTCCATCATCCAAATGAGTTTATATACCTTTTATAGAGCATATAATATTGAGTATAGAATATGTATAACATATAATATATTTATCGAGTATATAATATAGTTTACTTATTGTTTCTACATGCGCAAGAGGCTTTTCCGACCCTTCAAAGTCCATATATTGTAGAGTAGCGTCAAAGCCGAGCCCTGTCCGTTTGTTTGTCTGTATGATCGCCTTAATCTCAGCCATGATAAGAGATAGGACAACCAAGTTTGGCAAGCATATCTTGTATTATTGCAGGAAGATACAGTTTTTTCTAGAAGTAGACCAAGCCCTCTCATACCTCTGTAAATCGATAACAATAGAATTTAAGGTATTGTCAAACCTAGAACTTTCTCTTTTGGTGTTCACAATGATTTAGACTATCCAAATGAACCTATATACCTTTTTGGGTATGTAATATATTTTACTTTTTTGTTTCTACAGAGACTTCTCCGACCCTTCAAAGTCCATTTATTGTAGAGTAGAGTCAATAGCCGAGCCCCGTCCATCTGTTTGTATGAACGCCTTAATCTCAGACATTGTTAGAGATAGGACAACCAAATTTGGTACTTATTTTTCCTACATGGGCCAGTGGCTTCTATATATTGTAAAGCAGCGTCAACAGCTAAGGCCTGTGCGTCAGTCTGTCCGTGTGAACACTTTAATCTCAGGCATTGTTAGAGATAGGACAACCAAGTTTGCCTACAATATGTTCCATTACTGCAGGAAGATAAGGTTGGCTTTGGAACTAGGCCACGTTCTCTTGCGCCTCCGTAAATAGATAAAAATGAAATGTAAGGTATTGTCAAACATAGAACTTTCTTTTTTGGTGTTTACAATGATTTAGACCAACCAAATCAATTGATATACCTTTTACCGGGTGTAAAAAAGTCAAGCACACTTGAAGTTAGCTTACTTATTGTTCGCACATTCAATTTTAGGTTTTTTCCATTCTGATGGGCTATGATCCGCAGGATCCGCACAACAACATTGTGCGCACTATCGATGACTTTCTATGGCTGCAATTGTCTGTGCACCACAGTGCAACTCATCTGAATGTCGAGTACCTGCAGTCGGTAATGCGGGTCATATATGGTGAGAAGTTCTTGGCGGATTGCAAAGCGACGCTCGTTTACTTCCAGCTGCTTGTGTTGTCGGGTCATTTCGAAGTGGCCATTGAGTTCTTGGCCCGCAAGGAAGAGACTCGCTCGCACGCTGTGCACATGGCCATCGCACTGAGTGAGTTGAAGCTGCTTGGCACTTCAAGCAATCGACTGGCATCGCTGCTCAGCGGCGATCCTAAGGATCTGTCTCTTGTAGGTCGTCTGAATGTGGTGCGACTTATAATCTCGTATGCCAAGGAATTTGAGCTAACCAACACTCTTGAGGCGCTGCACTATTACTACATGCTGCGCAAGGTTAAGGACACTGATGGTTGCAACTTGATGACAAAGTGCATCGTTGATTTGCTGGCCGAAAACGGTTGTCAGTGTGAAATGGTGGAATATATCTTTGGCGCTTCGCAATCATATGATTCCAGTATTTGTTGCGGGTAGGTAACCTCTTCACTCTTTCTTGGCTTGGGCTTGGGCTTGATCTTGTTCTGCTTTTCCATCCAGGGGCATCTACATTCAGCTACCTGATGTGCCGTGCAACAAGCATGTGCTGGCTGCCCTGGTGGCCTCCGAGTTGGTCAAGCGTTGCGATTACCAGCCAGCAATTCGAATGTATATAATAGCCAGAGATTTGGACAAAGCCATGGCATTGGTCTCGTCGTTGCTCGCTGAGGAATTGCATCTGCCGGAGGGAAAGAGCAGCTTGCGTAACCTGCTCACCTCGTTGACGGAGGAGGTGAGTGTGGCACTGGCGGGCAGCCACAAACAGCCACATGCCAAGACTGAAGAGACATACTCGGTGCTTGTGCAGCTAATGGACTTCTTCGCATCCTATCATGCTGGCAAGATGCACTTGGCCCGGGGAATCCTTAACGATTGCCAACTGTTGCCCAACAATGACGTGGAAGTCAATGCCTGCTTGCAAAGACTTAAGCAACTGGGGCGACATGTGCAGCAAGTTATGCCCAATCTGCTGCTCGCTGCCATGAATATGGCATATAAAGAGTATCAACAGCTTAAGCGGAGCCTGCTGCAGGATCACATCACCCTGCAACATCTGCAGGAACATGCCAAGGCCATGATCAATCTGGCTGCAACTATGCCCCATCGCATTCCTCTCGAGACTAACAAGCAGTTGGTTCGGCTTGAGATTGAAATGCAATACTAAGGAAGGAGAGAGGGCGAGAAGTAGTGCAGCAAGGCCTCATTTATTTCCTTTTTAAAAGACATTAATAAAGGAAAGCTTACATTGTAGACCATATTAGAGAGTGAGAGCGGGACAAAGAGAGAAGAGAAACAGAGTATAGTAGAGACCACGTTAATAAAAGACATTAGTAAAAACTATGAGAGGGCCTTCCCATCAGTTGCATTGTAAGCTCAAAGATGACGTTCCCAAGATTCTCCATTACCGTCACACACACACACATATGTACATACATGCAGCAAAGTGTTGCCTACAACGGCAAAAGAGTCAACTTGATTTAGATGCGACACTGAATGCCTGAAAGCTTTATCAGCTGTAACAACTACCAGGACGCTCTCCCACACACAGAGACACTCCGGCGCAGCAAAAACAATGTCAACATCTGTAGTAGAAACGCGTAGGAAAATAAAAACGACAGCAGCACGCGCTGAAAAAACAGGAAAAGACAACAACAACAACGACAACAAGAGCAACTGCCCAACTGGCTGGAAAGAAAAAAATTTCATGCATGACTGAAATACAAGAAGAGGCAACGCGGCTCACCGACAAACCAACGGCGCACACCGGCCTGTCCTCCATCTCTCTTCCTGTCCCTCGTCCCCCCCTCCTGCCTGCCCAGCTGTAGCAGCATGTCCATTCAAGCCCTGTGCTTGTTGTTCTATCTGCTGCATAGTTTTAGGCGCCAGCCCGTGTTGGCAACGACAAAAAGGCCCATCATGACAGCGCTGGACCAGGGGCAAAACTAGTGCCAACACGACCATGTGTCGCCATTGTTCAGCGCACTTTCTCGCTCTCTTTCGCCTACTGTATACCCTGCCTTCGTAGGTATGCAAAGGATATTAGATGTGTGTTAGTGGAAAAGGTATCTGCACTTGACACATGGTGTCATCCCTTTGAAGATGAAAACAATTGCATATAATGCTTCTACTCTTCGAAGTTCATCAAAAAAAAAGGCGAATAGACCCACATCACATAAAAAAAAAGAAACATAAAAAGGGTATCCATGTATCGCAATGTTTAATGCTCTTTTCATTTCTCTTCTATGTTGAATAGCATGTGGAAAATCTGCTGCGGCGTAATTGGGTTCTGAATGCAAGTCCCGCTTTGAATTGCTGAACAGTCGAGAGAATAAATCTTCACTGGAATTCCCCCGGACAATCGTTTCACGTGTCCAATTCGCGGTGCAATAATTGAAAAAAAAAACGTGGAGCAAATTTTCTAGAATGCTCAAACAAAACCCAACGAGGTCCAATCACCTGCGACAGTTATCAGAGATCTTTGTATGTTGAAACTATCCATGGTTAATAATGCTACAATCAAAAATGTATTTCAAATAAATTCGAAATTGTTAAATATTATTGTATTTTCGATAAGGGCAATTAACAAGTTCAAAATTGGCACGCGATGTTGGACTCAGTTAGAACAAGTATGCGAGTACTATGAGACGACTAGGTACTCTATAGAACGAATAGACCTAGTAAACTAGTGTTGGGTAATCCTAATCGTTCGTTTAAAATCAATGAACTAGGTCGTTCATTTAGTTCAATCGTTCATTTTTTAAACTTGCTTAAAGGTGCTTCAACAAAAAAAAAAAAAATGTTATGAATTTATTCCATACAATGCTGTCGTTGAAAATTAATATTATTTATTCAATTTATGTCAAAAACACTTATACATGATAAAAATAAAAAATAATAAAGAGTTTACAAACAGATAATATAGTAATTTAATGCATTAATTTGATTTCTGAAAACTATATTGAACTTACGAACTATATTGAACTATAAAGACAGACCTAGTTCGTGCGTTCAGTTTGGTGAATTGTTCAATTTAGTTCGTTCGTTCACGAACGACACAACACTTTAGTAAAATATGGTTAACGCAATTTAAAACTCATATATGCGAGTGCTCATCAAACTCAAATACCCTTCAACTTTTGAGGTATAGAAAAAGAGTTCTCGATTCGAGCAGTTTGAAATATTCAATGCCTCTCATCACTAGATAAAAACATACTCTAAATATTTATAGCACATTGTCACATTATAATACATTAATTATATTTAATAACTGTTAACTGTAATTAATTATTGTGGAGCTAAGCTATAAATGCGATCAGCAGTTCGACCAGCGAACATCATTTGAAAATGCATTGTCATTGGAAGATCGTTATTTTTGTCGTATCTCTTCTGCTCTGTGGCAGCTGGGTAAATACTGAAGTTGGATTAACAATAGTAAAGAATTAATATCTGTGCATTTCTTTGAAAGGGGGCCTATAAATCTTACACGGTCTCCCTGGAGCAATTCGAATATCGTCCCACGGGGGACTATATTTTTGCGGATGTAAGTAACTTGAAGATAATGGGTCGGGATCGTGTGATCAATGGAACTGTGAAGCTTTTGGAGGATGTCGGCGATAACTTCAAAGTGAATGTGACATTCTACAGTGATCCTGCTGGCACTGGTGATTTCCGTGTCATGCCAGTCAGCATTTCCGATGTGACACCCTGTGAGGCACTACGTGAATATGGACAATATACAGAGCCATCATTGCAACTGGGTGTCAACACGAATGCCCCCTTCAAGGGAGATGTGTGTCCTGTGCCAAAGGGTGAATATTATTTTAACGACATCATGATACAAACTGATGATTGGCCAACGCAAATGCCCCGTGGTCCGGTTAAGGCAGTGCTTACCATCATGAAGGAGGGGCAGCATATCGGAGAGTTCGAGGTGCGTGTCTTGATCGAGAATGCATATCTGTGATGGCAACTGTCCATATATCTCACTAATTGTGTGGCGAATAGCGGAAGAAAGGAAGAAAAGATAAGTGGTCACAAGTATAAATATCTATTTGGCAAATTGAGTGGAAAATGCAATTCGAGTTTATTTTGTCATGTTTCAATTTAATTTCTAATAAGTTTTTATATCCGCAAGCAAAGAGAGTGCAAACTGCAGCCATGATACCATGATGGAATGTCTTTATGGGCAACTCGGGTAATTTGGGCTTTTGTTTGCTCGCCCCCTAGGGGGCAACTGCAATTTAGTCAACAATTTCTGGACCGAAGTGAAAGCAATTCAATCTGCGGCTAGCTGCAAACTGTCGCGTTTTTCCTGCTCTTGTCCAGCTCTAATGGTTTCCCACCGTCGTGGTTGCGTATTTGGGCAGTTAGTTGGCTGTGGGTGGTGTCACAATTTCTTGCCGCACTGATTGAGCTGGGCTGTGTTGTCTGTTTGTGTTTGTGTTTGTGTTTGACAGTTGCCAGTGCTGATAGTTGAGATAGACAACTTTGGCCCCTCGGTTGACTGTTTCAATTTATATTTCATATTTTTGTGTGTTTGCCGTTTTTGTTTTAGTTTTCTATTTGGCTGCGAAATCCTCCTGGCTCGCGCACAAAATGCCAAAAGTTAAAATAAACACACCGACATTGTACACACACACACACGCACACAGAGAGAAAGAGAGAGAGAGGCAGCCTGACAGGACATGCGGCAGGAAGCACTTGCGAAAGTATGCCAACAATATTTTTGCCGTCTGTGTGCTTTGTGCTATTGAAAAGGAAATGAATGGCAGGCAGAAAAGTTAAATCACCTCGAGCGCGCGCTGTACATACACATACACACACACAGACACACACACACACAAACACATCGAGGTTAGTATGTTTTCCGCCCGCTCATGGGGCGTATACGCAATTCGCGCGCGTACCTAAGCTGGCGTGCTTTTAGCTTGATTCAAAACTCGTCACATTTTACTGTTTGGGTTTCGCATTCGATTTTCTATTCTATTTTCATCTTTCTCTCTCTCTTTCTCTCTCTCTCTCTCTCCCTCGAAACGGGTTCCCATAATGCCATGAAAATATTGCCGGCACTTTAACAGATCTGAAATTCGAAATTCCACTTATCTCCTCCGCCATCGGATGCCAATTTGTTTTGCATTCATTGTTGTTCAATTTTCCCTCTCTCTGTGTGTGTGTGTGTGTGTCCTTGATGTGCTCGATATTTACCTCACTGTTTTAGCCGTACAATTTACTGCATTTCCTTCACGTGACATCCGTTTGCCGTAATACATTAACATTTTTCATTTTTTGTTTTTCATTTTCCTTCCTGCTGTTTGCCTGCAATCGCAATTGCATAACTATGTTTATTAATTACAATTTGTAGCTTATAATTTGGGGGTGATTCAATGGAAAAAAGTAAAATTTATTTAAAAATTAATTGCAATTTATTGTGCAGGTAAAAAGCGAATTTATTTATCTTGTCTGTGTTGGCCACCATTGTTGTAACTTATTGGGTTAAACAATAGAAATAAATGGAAAATAATAATGATAATTCTGCCATTATAGGGTTCTTTTTTTGAGAATATAAACCAAATAATTTTACCTGTCCTTCAAATTTAAAGAAACATTTTATATCAATTTATTGCCTGCAGTTTAAATCAGTTGAATGAGCTCTTGCGCTTTTCATTAAAACTCTCGTAAATGGTTTTTAATTAAAACACCCTCAAGAGTTCCCTTCAAACTTTTCACAAAAGCGCAGTCGGAATTGAATTTCATATGTGTTGGAAATAAAATAACGATATGGGTTAAAAGCGCAAATGTGAGCGGATCACGTGCGGAGCCTGCAGCGATAACAGCCAAACACGTCCCAACGGGCAAAGCTTCGCCATAAATCAGTTATGTGGTAACAGTAAAGGCCCTAGCCTATAGCTAATGCTATAGTACAGTCTAACCTCGAATGAAGTAACCTAATTTAAGAGACGAGTGAGGTACAAGTTTTTCTAATAAAGTACTTTTAAACTAGAACTGACTAGAAAACATTTTTAGCTGGTATTTAATTTTTCTCCTTCTATAACTCTCAGAATAGTGACTAGCTGAATAGTGTAAATTAATCAGATTGCATCCGTTTACGATGTAAATTGCATTTGCATCATTAAAATAAATATTTAAGAATACCTGAGTAATCATTAAACTAAACGAGAAGCGTGTAATGTGGAATTTGCTGGCAAATCGTATTTTTGCACATTATAAAAGGTGGCAATGCTGGCTGACTGTCTAATGTAAACATACTTTTCCAGTAAATTGACTGTAAAATTTTACAACACTAACGTAAAGGCGAACAAGCGTAACAAGCAACGCAGGCAGGCTTTATGATATTTGCGTTTTAATTACAATAACAATAGGCGAAGATTGAATGCTTAGCGAATACAAAAATCAAATTTTAATTTTAATACGTAAACATTTCGCTGGCGTTTAATGTGCAATTGAACCGTGGCGAGGGGCCGGGGGAAAGCTGGAAAGGAAAACAAAAGAAACCCAAACAAATGTTTATTTGCGCATTGGGACGGGGCAATTAATGAATTTCTATTTCATTTGTTACAACGCACTGTGCGGGCGCCGCTTTGATTGCCCCACTTTTTGTGTGAAATGTGAAATTGCGAAAATGTGAAAATGGAAAAGTGGAAGCGTGGAAGCGACTGCTTTACTATGCTGCCCAGGCAATTGTGGCAAGCTAAGATGGAGCCAGAAAACCATCTGCAAACCAAACAGAAGCGTTGACTTTAATTAACCTCAACATTCTCTGGGCACAAAGTAAATGGGGCCACTTTCACAGTGACAGACAAAGTATTTGTACTGCGTTCAATGGGTCTAAAGGCAAATATTAGAAGGCTTCTAGGTTGGCGTAACAACATAATCAGTGGTTGGTGGAGAAATTCAATCCCTCATGGGGTGGGGAATGCTTTCGACTTGGTAGATCGATTGAGTACATTAAATCCTCTACTAGGCTAACCAAATCTGTGACGTTGTTGCATTTGTTAAACATGGACAGAACAAGAAACTGCTATTAAAATAATTGCAATATATAACTACTGTAGTGGCGTCTATCGTGTTCCCCAATAATTATTTACTATGTATATAACAGCAGCCGTTGCACAAAGGTCTTATTTAAGTCAGCGTAGCACGGCAGGAATCGGAACTAGTTCTCTTTTTCATTTGTATGCAACTCTCTGGTAGTTTGGTAAGAGGTCTCCTTCTTTAATATAAAATTCCTCCTTTGCAATAAAGTAAATATTTCCTTATTTATTTTCAGTGTATACCCAAGATATATGCGATAATTATGGAGTGTTGAAATTACTACGGATCTGAGGGTAATCGACATGAGTGATCTCAAGGTTATGGGTCACAATCGAGCCTCAACTGGACACATAACACTCAACGAAGCCTCGATGAAACTATTAAAAATAAATAACCTTAAAATAACAGGATACATAACGAGAGGAACAGCCGAGAAGCACGCGACAGTGAGATCCCCCTCGACCTATGTTCCGGTGTAGTTTAATTTGTTAAATTCATACATCCATTCATATGTACATACTTTCAAATTATTCCCGACAGATGGCGCACGGGATCCACTGCCTCCCCAGTTAAATGACACAAAAATTTGCTGTTTTTATCATTCTTTCCTAAATAACTTCTGTGTTTATTTTTTAATTGGGTTGGATTAAGATTTGGAGGGTACGTACCCTTTCAATCAGCTGATTATATGTTAAAGTCAAAAAGTTGTATCTTTTTTACTTCGTTTTCAAATCGACTAAGAAAATTAAATTTTTGATTTGGGGCGGTGGGCATGGCACCCAATATTTGAAATAAACTTGATTTATGCCTAGTACACAGGAGCCTTCATGCCAAATTTGGTGTACCCTTTTGTAATAGCTAAGATCTGTGTGTTTATCGGGTGATCCTGAGCAAGAGTATATATGTATATACTTTATGGGGTCTGCAACGCCTCCTTCTGCGTGAACATACATTTTCATAAAGTTAGTAAACACTTTTTCACCAATTTCAATGGTCGAATGGCAGCACTCGTGCCCAATCATATTTCTGTAAGTGCTTTCTCACTCTTAAACATACTCGTATATGCAAGAATGAGCACAACAACTTTTTGCCCTAAGGTGACTTGAGTAACTTCTGTGTTTAAAGTTCGATCAGATTTGAGAATTTTGAATTATGAGAAGATATCATAATCAAGTAAGTATATGTTGATGTCACAAAGCTGTATGTTTGTGGCATCTAAAATTTGAAATATTTAGTCTGCGTGTGGTATACAGAGACCTTCATGCTAAAGCTGGTATACTCGTATCTAGCTTTTATACAATAGTAGCTGGGACATGCACGTTTATCTTGACGGGCGGATGGACAGACAGACGAAAAGACAGACGAACAGACAGAGGAACAGACAGACGAACAGACAGATGGACAGATAGACGGACAGAGAGACAGATGCACTGACAGACAGACAGACGGACAGACAGACGGAAATACAGACGGGCAGACAGGCAGACGGACAGATAGACAGATAGACATACAGACAGTCGGACAAACAGACAGAAGAATAGACAGACGAATAGACTGAGAGACAAACAGATGGACAGACGGACAGACAGACATACGGACATAAGGACAGACAGACAAACGGACAGATGCACAGACAGACGGACAGACAGACGAACAGACAGATGCACAGACAGACAGACGGATAGACAGACAGACAGACAAACGGGCACACAATCGGATTGACAATTAGAGGGACATGCCTCAATCTACTCAGCCAGTTATCCTGAGCAAGAATATTGTATTGTATATTATGTAAGTAATATGTGGTGTCTGTCAAGTCTCCTTCTACCTATAGCATACATTTTTTTTAATGAGAGTAAACCCTTTTCAATGTTCGAAGGGTATAATGAGTCTAACGGCAAAGAAGATACATAACTCTTCTTAGTTGCCAATGTAGATGAGATAAATAGTTTCGCTGTCAGATCGATTATAAATTAAATAAAGTGTGTTAACGTTGTTACGTTATATTATATAAAAAACTCACGAATTCGCTAACATTGTTTGACTTTTGCCGGCATTGTTAAACATGGGAAACACGCAATGAACAACAAGTTGATATTAACACAAATTGCAATGAGTAATTACTATTGTAAGTGTTATCTTGACCTACAGTTTGCAATGCTCTTATAAACGGGAACAATGCAGAACGAGATCATTCAATGCAGTGGAGTCCAGCAATGATGTATTGGAAATTGGAACTGATTTGTTGTTTTCTATATTTACATCCCTACGGCATTTGGGTAAGGACTCTTCTGATAAACACTAGAATGTCAATGATCACAATGCTCCTTTGCAGAGTGCGTCCAAGTCGTACAAGGTAGTTCTTGAGAGTGTTGCAACTAGTTCGAATCCCAAGTATTTCGAAATAAGTGATCTCAAGATTATGGGTCGTAACCGAGTCCTTGCTGGAAACTTTACAATCCTCGAGGATCTCGATGATCATTTCACAACAAAGATGGAGTTTTTCAGCGACTCAGCCGGTGTCGGTGATTTCAAGAAAATACCCTTTGAGATGGACGAGCTAACGCCATGTCAGAGTTTGGCTAAATATGGTTCCTATATAGAAAAAACACTAAAGCCGATTATAAACACAAATTTGCCGGTTAAAGGAGATATTTGCCCGGTACCAGCAGGTTCATATTATTTCAAGGATATCACTATGAACGCCGACGACTGGCCAGATCAAGTACCTCGTGGCCTTATGAAAGCAGTGTACACTGTCCTTCGAGATGGTGAAATTGTAAGTAAATGTGATCTGACGGTTAGGATCGAAAATAAATTGATATATAAATAAAATTATCACTAAACGTGCGTTTAGTAATTGTAAAAGAAGATCAAGTGGAGAAGATGATTTAGACTCCATTCTGAACGAGCACAATTTAAAAAAATAGAATATTGAATAAATAAAAAACATATTTTATTATATATTCATTAATTAGTGAATCCTATTTATAAGCTTTTTTTTTATTATATATATGATGTTCAAATATTTTAGCGTCGACTGCTTTAAGTCGAAATGAAATAAACAAGATAATATTTTAATTAATAATATAATATTTAACAATTTTTTTGGAAACATTTTAACCAAGTCTAGTTCTGGTTTTAAGCTTAATGTTTAAGGTGCCTGGCAGTTGTGCAATTTAAGTTGAATAACAATTCAGATAAGGTCTAAAAGATGCATCAACAAATGTAACTTATATAAAAAGTTACGAAAAATGCTACGATCAACGAGAGCAACAGTGACACGAGCTAACAGTGACAGCGGCACGTGACAGTGGGATACCCTTCGAACTATATTTCTGTAAAAAGTATCTAACTGTTTAATAAAATCATACCATGCTAAATGAAATGGAGGGCTGCCATAATATTTCTCCCTTAAATGTTATGCTTGTACTTTCTTGAATAACTTCTGTGTTTATTTTCCGATTTGATTGAAAGGAGACTTAGATATTTTTATCAGCAAAATATTTATATGTCAAACTCAAAAAGATTTATATATACTCGTATGTTATACGTCGGATTTGAATCCAATTTTAATATAATTCATTTGCGTGGGCAGGTGGCGCTACTATAAATATAAATACCTTATGTGGTCTCGAACGCCTCCTTCAACCTATGACACACATTTACACAATGTTAGTATACCGTTTTTGACGAGGGTGGAAGGGTATTAATATGTTCTGATCAGCTGATAAAATAAATAAACTGTTGACGAATAGATTTGCAACAATGTTGCGTTTTAATGGATTTCTAGTTGCGAGGCTACTCCTATAAAAGGGAGTATCAGTAGCTTTCTACCTGCAGTAGATCTCAGCAATAATGCTTCGCAAGCTGAAAATTAATTTAGTCATTCTTTGTGCGCTGATTTCTGGAAATCAAGTATATCAACTTTAATACTGAAGATTACAATGATTTTTGAAAAAGTTTTTTTTTTGCAGTGTGTAAACTACAATTTATTTTTTGAAGACATGGTATTTCATTTGGAACCAGATCAGCACACATTCGATACGAGTAATTTGTATCTAATGGGCAGAGATCGTGTTATTAATGGAACTGTTGAAATCTTCGAAGATTTGGATGAAAGATATAAAGTTAAAATGGAATTTTTCATGGATCCATCGGGTACTGGGAATTTCCAACGCGCAATCCATGGAGTACCTTATATGAGATTTTGTAAGCTTTTAAATGAGTTTGGTGGACTTGCAGAGCCAACCTTGAGGTATGGAGAAAATACAAATTTACAAGTTAGCGGAGAAAATTGTCCAATAGCAAAGGGTGTATATTACTTCAGTAATATTAGTATGAAGACCGAAGGCTGGCCCGCTCAAGCACCTCGTGGTCCTATAAAATTTATTTTCACTATGAAAAAGGTCAACAAAATCATTGGTAGCCTTGAGTTATCAATGAGGTGTGAGGATGCGCTTGTATGAGTTAGAGACACTGTTAGTTAAGAAGTATAAATCATACAAACATTAAAAAAAAAAAGCTTTTTACGTGGTGTTTGTTATTGCAAATATTCAAAATTTATTTAAATAAATCCGTAGTTATCTAAACAAAAACTTCTTTTATTGGAATACACATCTGACATAAGTTTACCATACTGTATTGTACAATTTTATTCGTTGATCTTTACTTGCACCACCACTGCAAACAGGGAGTAGGCCATTTTCACAGTGGCAAAGAATGCCCTCAAGTTGAGTTCGATGAGTCCGCCTGCCATCAGGGTATGCAATCGGAGTCTCATTGCCAACTGTACGAAGATGAGGAAATTTCGCTTATATTGTTGAGTTTGTTCGTACCAGTTGCCGGAAAAGATGGCATAGGGCAATATCTGCGACTCCTCAGCCAGCACACTGGCATAATAACAGCTCGGAAAGAGCTGAATGCAAACGACAGCAAAGTACATCACATTGTACATCAAGGAGACTGTGTCCCTCACAAAGAACAAGACATATGACACGATCGCACAAAGATTCGCACCACAGAACACAAGTTGCACAAGCTGCACAATGCTGATCGTCTTTCGAGTCAGCTGATGAAGTCTAAAGAGAAGACAAAAAGGAAAAATAGGTCACAGCAAATAGTTTTAATAAATATTTCAGGACAATAAAAATATCGAGTTGCAAATATTGGTTATAATTGGTATTTTCTAAAAATAAAAGTCAGAGTAACTGTCGAGCGTAGGTCACATTAATCTTCATGCCAAATTTGGTCTTTTAATAGCTGAGATCTTCACGTTCAAACAGACAGACGGGCAGACGGACAGACAGACAAATAGGGTTCAATCGACTCGGCTAGTTATCCTGAGCAAGAATATATACACTTTATGGGGTCTCACATGTCTCCTTTTGTCTGTTACATATACATACATACATACACAGTGTGTCCCAAAAATAACCGAACTTTATATTTAAATCATACAACATACAGCACCATCTAAAATTTGCAACATTAAAAAGATACATTCATCCTCTTTCAAACGCACCTAACTTCATGTAAGTCGGATGACAGATTTAAAAGTTGCAGCCATTTCAATAAAAGCAAAAGTGTGCTAATGGTTCAAAAATAAAATGGAACAAAGAGCAAACTTGAAAAAAAATTTACTGAGACAAATGAATTAATGAAAAAAGTTTATTGTGATGATTGTATGAGTCGTACGCAAGTTTATACGTGGTTTACACGATTTAAAAATGGTCGTGAGGATTTAAATGACGACCCTTGAGCAGGACGTCCAGAAACTAGTAATCGTGCTAAACTGTTGGAAAAAGTCCGTGAAATCATTGGTATCAATGCAAATTTTACTACGAGAATGTTTGCTGAGGAATACAATTAAAAGCACTATTTGGAGAATTTTAACTGAAGATTTGAGGAAAAGAGAAGTGAACGAATTTTTAATGAAATAAGGGATTTCTTTCATCGATCATCCTCCGTATTCGCCTGATCTATCACCATGGGACTATATTTTATTTCCAAAACTGAAAACCAAGATGAAGCATTTTTGATTATATCCCAGCCATTCAAGCAGCCGGAACCGAGGTACTGAAGAACATTTCTATAAATGATATAAAAACATCTATGCATGCGCTGGTTGATCGTTCTAAATGTTGTTTTGAGTCAAATGGAACCTATTTTGAATAAATAATAACTTTCAAAGATAATATAATGAGTTTTTTTTTTTTTTGTTTATCCAAGAAGTTCGGTTATTTTTGGGACACACCGTCTACATACTTTTTTTTTTTTTTTTTATTATTATTATTACGTGAAGAATCCGGACATCATAATATTGTATCTTAACATCACAGGGTGGAGAGATATTCTTAAGAATTACTAAACACTATAACAAAATAAGTGAAGTAGGAACATAAGTGAGTAAGTTTTTACAGTCGTCGAATTGTCTGGGCAAAGCCTTGAGTCCCCTCAGAGGTCGAGCGGGCATAAGACGTCTTGCATGAAGACTGCTATGTCTCAGTAATCTTTCACTGTATCGACTTGTGTGTCTCCCAATTTGTGCCACAACTGTGTGAAGATTGAGGTCTTTATGGAGTGTGGAGTTACGTACATACCAGCGACAGTTGGTTATTTGTCGTAGTGCGCGTTTTGCATCACCTGGATACGTTTATAATTAGATTTGGCCAAAATCTGGATCCCGTATGACCACAACATACGTTTTTTTTTTTTTTTTTTTTTTATATATATTATTATAACTGAAGAATCCGTACATCGAAATATAGTATCCTAACATCACATGGAGAAATATTCTTAAGAATTGCCAAACACTATATTAAAGTACCATAAGTGATGTAGGAACATAGGTGAAAAGTGTTTATTGTTGTCCAAGTGTCTTGGCAAAGCACAACATAACACTAAAGACCCCTTTTTCAATATATAACTTCGATGTTTTGCGTATTTTGTGCTGTATACTTTCAGGGAGGGGCTTTGAATCAGTACAAATTTAGAATCTTTTAAACAACACATTGTCATAGTTATTGTGTTTACCACAAATGAACTGTCTTGCATTAAAATTACGTTTGGGATAAAATTTTTTTTCAGTATAACGGGGAGTGTTCAAAATCTCGTGCAAAATTTAGACATCTTTTAAGAGCTCCTAACTCTTGTAGTCTCACAAATCTAGATTTGTATACGGACAGGCAGACAGACAGACAGACTTACAGACAGACAGACGGACAGGCAGACAGACGGACATGTCTATATCGACTCGGCTGTTGTTGCTGATTCAAAATAAATGCACATTATGGGGACTGTCACGCCTCCTTCCGCCTGTTAAATCATTTTCGGTTGATACAACCCTACTACTACCCGAAGGGTAGCGGGTATAAAAATGAAATTCGATTCCAGAGTGAAATATCAATTATAATTTGTATTTTATAAAGATAATAATTAAAATGTTTTAATTTACGAAACATTTCACGTGATTCGTCTGCTACGTAGTTGCAGAAAAACATGTAATGAGATCTTTTAATGTAGTATAATTTACAATTGTTCACTAAGCTGTTTTTAAAACCGATAATTGACATGCAACACAACAAATAAATAATAATAATTAAAATTTTAATTAAAACTACAATTGTAGAGTAATTATATGCCACGAACTCTATATATCTCACCTCATTATCAGACTGTAGTCCACCACAAGCGCACGCAGCTGCTTGTCTATGGTGATGCCGGGCACCTCATGGTATCCCAAACGCGATAAGCGTATGCCGATTAAATGAATGTGTCCGCTCAGATAGCATAGTGTCAGTGGGGTGTAGACATCGTTGGTTAATCCCTGCAGGCCTTCGACCAAAATGCCAAGCAGCTGAAAGCCAAATGCCAAAGCGAACTTGAGTTGACTGCTCTGCCAATCGAAGGGGAACCAGGCGTGATAGAGTAACTCGCGTGAGTCGCTCATCAGGACGATAATCACACTCGGCAAAAAGAGAATGTAGACAATGGTGAAGCTGATGTAAATACAGCGATTAATCCAATTTGCGCTGCTCTGCACTGTTTCGCGATAATATCGCCGCTCCTCATCGCTCTGCACACACTCGTCGAGCTGGGCGAGGAGTGATTCGATTTCCAGCATGTCACGCAAATGCCAGATATGCATTACATGCTTCAGGCTGCACGCTGCACAGGTCAGGCTCATGGTGAGGTTCTGAAAGAGCTGAGCTGGCGTTGCAGGCACCAGCAGGCCGAGCAGCATGTGCAGTGGAAACATCAGCGTGACGAGAAAATGCAGAAGCACCACATAAACATAAACCGTACGTGACCTGGCGCCGAAGAATGTCGGAGCCAGCAACCGAAAGCAGGACCACAACGGACGATAGGCGTGTGTACTGTCGATGATGACCATTTCGCGTCACGGACACGGAATCCTTTCGCACTGCACCATGGCGCGTGGCTTTTATAGACATTGTGCTAAGCGACATTTAAGCGCACCAATCAAATTTTCATTAGTCCGCCTAATGGTTTAATAGCCTGTCATTAGGTGTTAATTAAAGCGAGCCAAGCATTTGCAAGTCTGAGTGGCCATCGGCCAATAAGATGCATTGCATGCCCCGCTCCCCAATTAGAACAATTTCCTCGACGGCACTCGCATCGAGTGGGTTGCCGCAGAAGGAACTGCATTTCGTACACTCGTCTGCAGTTGAGCTCGAAAGTGAAAGAAAAGTACGTGAGAGCTTAAATGGAAATATATTGAAAAATGTAATATGCACTTGTTTGTTTTGTGGCTTGTGCCAGAGAAAAGTTTGTACTACTTATTGTTGCCAGTAAATAATACAAGTAAGCACACATTACATGGCCAGCTGGCGTTCATTTAAACTTGAAAAGAGATGACCATAAAAAAGTTTGTGCAACTTTTTTGCATGCGTTAAATGTTTGCAGTTGGTCGGGTCAACCAAGTTGGCTGTTTCCACAGTTGGTTGCAGTATTTCTAGTTCTTTTCCCCCAAAGAGATTACATTGTAAGCGAAAATATTACTTAAAGTCTATTATTACACATAGAGTAGCCAGTAAGTTTTCGTTCTAATGACACTTTGGCAAGTGAATCAGTTCCTTTTCCGTTTCGCTTTGAAGGTCGCATTGTTTTATGGCCACATCGATGAGCTTGCATGCAAATGTTCTTGGAAACAGGCGGCAGCAACATTGTTTAGATGACGTTGCCTGCTTCCGGCTTGTCGGCAGTCTTCCAAGCGAAACTGTGCCACAAATGCCCGAAGATGGCAACGAATTTAACGCTTACTTTGCGTCGGTTGCATGCAGCCAAACGTTGCGTTCCTTCCCTCTTTGTTCTTTCTTGCCTCTCTCTCTCTCTCGCTCTCTTTTGTCTGCCTCGCTTTTGGCATTTGTTCTGTTGGCCGTCAGTCAAAACATGCGACAAAAGTTCACAGCACGCGGCTCACGCTGCGTATACGTAATGCCAAAATGCGCAACCGTGACAGAATAAAAAGGAATACAAATAGAGAGATATGATAGCAGCAGGGTACATTAGTAAGATACTCCTTTCAATGTTGCCACAAACTTTAACTCAAATACAAAAGGGAAAAGAATCGAAGATTGTTAATGAATATTTTTAGTCTTTACCCATTCAGTGTTGTGTGCATACCCTCTTGCACCTGCTTAATTACACGGTATTCCAACAGCAGAAGCGGCCGGAAACTTTTTTAAAGCCAACTTTTTTTTTGGCTCTCGCTTTTTTCTCTCTCGTTTGTGGTTTCCGGCATGAAAGTTGCAAAAAGTTATTTGATTTGGAATTCGAAACTTTTTGTATGGAGCTGGTGAATGTGTTATATTTACACTAAATTAATGAAAATCACAACTGTGTGCGAAATGTAATTTAATTTTTCTGGCTCGCCAAGGGGCAGGTTGAGCGCGAGGCGCGTTGCACGTTACGCGTGGCAGCGTCCAAAGAGCCAAAAAAGGAAGAAGAGTCTAAAAATTACTTTTATCAGCCAGCTGACAGTTTTCGAATTTATCAAATGGCAGCTGAAACCAGTGCTGGAGCTGGAGCTGGAGCTGGAGCTGGAGCGAGAGCTGAGCACTGGGAGCAGGGAGTTGAGACTGAGTTGTGAGTCAGGGAACTCTGAAGCAGCATCTGTGAGGTGTCACGGTTTGCCGCATTTGTTTCGCCTTGCTTCGTCTGTCAGTGGCGATAAGTAAGTTGGCAATTTCAACTTTGTCTTGTTGTTTGCACTGTAATTTATTAGCATTTCATTCTGCTGTCTTTCCCTTTCTTTCCCTCCCCTCTCCGCACTAACAATCTGATATCTCTTATGTGTGTGCTCGTCGATGCTCGTCTAGTTTGCATTCAAATCGAGCTGATTTCGCCTGCACATCACACATCACACATCACAATAACATTGCGCCAAAGTAAACAATTAATTTTTCATTTGGATCGCAGCACACTGAGAGCATTCACTCGTCTCCCTCTTCCTCCCTCTCCCTCTCCCTCTCACGCTCTCCCCCTCGCACCTCACACTCAATCTGTAAATTGCGCGCTTGAAATTTCTATTTCAGAATTTAATGCTCATAAAACGCACGACGTTTATCGTTGCCCACAGTGCACAATGGGCGAGAGCTCTGTGCTTGGGAAATATAACCGAAAGCGAAACACTGCGATAAGCTTAGTTTCCCAGACCTCAAAAGAAAAACGCGTCAAGAATGCTCGGCAATAAAATGCAGCATATAAACCGCAAACCACAAGACAAGAGGGGGGGGGGGGGCGAGAGATAATAAAAACTGTACTATATAAAGTAGATATATACGGCATAACCCATTTGAGAAATACTTCCAGTAATTCCTTTTGCAATTTGTTTTTTTAAGCGGAACCCTTGAAAATTGTCATCAACTTTTTTAGCTTATTTTATAAAAAAAAAACACTTAATAACCCATTTTAGATAAAAAAGTTGTTTATGCCGAAAATACACATACATACGTAAAATTCCCCTCAATAAGATAGCGATGTTCCCAGGAAAAGTACTATATAAATTCAAGAACTACTCTGCGGTTAACTACAATACATCAATCAGAAATGATAAAAAACAAGCACGAAAGCTACAGTCGAGTGTGCTCGACTGTGACATACCCGATACCCACCTCACATACAACTTCTCTATTTAGCGTATTTTGTATTGCATACTTTGCTGGGAGTGGATTGGAAATCAGTACCCCCTTGAAATTAGAGTTGGTAATTCTTAAGAATATTTCGCACCCTGTGATGTTAAGATACAATATTATGATGTACGGATTCTTCACTTAATAATAATAATACAAAACAAAAAAAAAAATAATAATAAAAGTTCTTCAACGTCTTCTATGTTAATTATCGGATCGCGACAAAGATCAGAAATCATTTGGGTGTTGATAGTTAAAATGTTTACAAAAATGCGTTTAAATTACGCTTGGAAGGAGTTTTTATCGCTTTACAAAGGCTAAAGTGGGCGTGGACAAAATCTAAAATATACTTGATCTGCGTGCAATATTTAAATATTTATACACTTGCAGATGGTATGTTAGCTTTGGCCAGGAGTTTGCAACGCATTTTGGGAGACTTTTCCGACACCATATATATATATGTATATATATATTCTGAATCAGCGGCAATAGAGGAATCGAACTAGGCTTGTCCGTCTGTCCGAGTGTCCATCTGTTGGAGCTATCTTAATGCAACTTAACATACATGCTTCCTATTTTTGCACGCTGTAAATAAGTCGTAACAAGTCGGATCGGACCAATATATCGTAAAGCTGTCATACAAACTATCGGCCGATATTTGTTATCTGTTCAGATATTGTAATCAAATTTACATCAGTCTTTTTTTTGTATATATAATATGCATATAAAATCAAATCGGACCACTATAACATACAGCTGCCATAGGAATAATCGGTCGGAATGCAGGTTTTTGTATGAAGACCTATTCTGATTTTAGAAGTAACTGATCTTAACAGTGCCAATCAAAGTGAGACATAATATTGAATGTATACAATACCATTAAATTTTGAACCATAATATATATTGTAAAACTAGTACAGTAACGATCGGAGGATATAAGAAACTGGCAGGCCATTCTTTCTGTTAATTCATATATTTTTCGTAGTTCTAGCTCTTCTAGTCTCTAAGATCAATATCATCAAACAGACAGAGGGACAAACAGACGGATATGGCTATATAGACGCTGCTCTTGATGCTGATTAAGAATATATATATACTTTAAGGGGACTGCCACGCCTTCCTCTGCCTGTTACATACATTTTCGGTTGGCACAAAGTTTAAATACCCTTCCTATTCGTGTGGAAGGCGGGCATAAAAACAGAAGTAAATAAAATGAAAATGTGCTGCTTATTTTCCAGGGAAAACATCCTCTTATAGACCACTCACGACTTTAGTGTTTGTTTATGCAACGGGGCAGGGCGGGGCAGGGCGTGAGGGGACGTCAAGTATTTATTGGTTTATATCTTTATGCCGTTGGTTATGTTTTGTTCAACTAATTTCAAACGATTTTTCACTGGCCAAATATTTTCCAGCGCATAGAGCAATGAGGCAGAGGAGCGTGTGAGGGAGATAGAGAGAGTGGGAGGAAGGTGGAGAGAAAAAGCTAAAGCGAAAATTTGTTTTATATACTTTTTTATTTGCCACTTGGCTTCGATAAGGCTTGTGCGGCGGAGCAGAGGCAGAGGCAGAGGGCGGAGGGCGGAAGGCGGAGACCAACGGCATGTGGCAACTTTCATGGCTTGCCAGCTGCGCTGTTTATTTAGTCTAGCCTGGGTCGGTGTGCGGGCAGTGTGTGTGCGTGTGTGTGTGCGTGTTCGCTGTGCGTGTGTGTGTGTATGAGTGTGTGGTGTGTGTGTGTGTGTGTGTGTGTGTGTGTGTGTGCGGTGGTCAGGCCAGTGGCTAATCGTCTAATTTTATCGTGTGGTTATCCGCGTTTAAGTGCTGCCAAGTGTTGAGCGATTTGTGTAGTGTGTGTTGTGCTGTATTGCGCCTCGCCTTGCGGTTGTGGTTTACGAGTACACAGAGTACTCGCAGAGCACCCATTGTGGTATTCACACACTCAGTACTCATGCAGCTCAAGTCGCAACATGCATGTAATTTCAATTTGCTGAACTTGTCGCCTGCCATTAGCCTAATGGACTCTGCCCCGCCCACTGTCGCCCAGCCAGCAAGTCGCCGAAAGCAGCCGCCCTTTTGGCCTTCGCAGGCACTTGAAAGCCAAAGACACTCATTAGCTGCAGCAGTTGCAGCAGCAGCAGTGGCAGTGGCAGTGGCAAGTGCAGCTGCAACAACAGCGGCAGAAGCCCCCGAAAAACAAAGGCGAAAGCGTAAACAAAATGATAAAAATGCTGCTCGTTAAAATGTTCAAAATGTGAACTGAAAAGGGTGTAGGGCAACAGCTAAGTAAGCGCGACTAGGGCACACCCTGCAGTAGTAGTATTGCGTAGTAATTGCAATCAGGAAAATGTTGAAACTGTTGATTTATTTGTTATTATGTTGACTCTTATATTATTATGTGTGACCTTAGTCGATTCTCTATCGTAAGTTGATTAAGTTACCGATAACTCAGTCGATATCCTTATCGATAAAAGGGTGTTGAATAACGCTGAAGGAGCGGGACAGCGTCACTATCGTTTGAGCAAGCCAAGTGAATACCCAAAATATTAAAATTGTGCTAAAACATATTCAAAATTAAAATAAAACAAAGTATTATCGAAAATAATCGAAATTGGTTGCAAAGGTCAGTTGTGCAAGAGGCTTAAACACTTTAATGAAAACCTAAACCTATTTTCAGTTTGTTTTAGATAAGGAAAATCGATGCGAGTTAAAAATAAATTGCTGCTCACACACACACACGGACACACACTCACACACACACAGACAGACAGAGTGAGAGATAACAAATTTCGAATACATTAACATAATTAGAAGCAGCATATTCCCGTTGGCGGGACGAGAATAAAACAAGCAGGTAAAATGTGAAATGTGCAAGGACACAGAGTAGACAACGCCTTGTTGCACCTGAAAGCGCTTTTGCTGTAAAAGGATGCAAATTAATTGGTCCTCCTGCTTGCGGAAGCAACATGAGCAGAGGGAGTGAGGAGAGGGTTAGGGGGTTAGAAAGAGGAGCAGAGATAGCGTTAGAGCTCTGCCGCAGTAAGAAATGTCGGTCACGCGCTCAGCATATTTGTTATGTCTCACATTACGCATACGCCATGACTGTCCGAGGGGCATCATGTAGCTAACTGCAGCGAGCGAACGTATCTGGCGCTGTGATAGGCCAAAAGGCAATCAATCAAATGATACAATGACGCAGTCTCGCTGCCTCCACCCTTCTCCTCCTCCTCCTCTATGCCACTGATATGCCCTCATACTCTCAGCTGAGCTCCAGGCAACTGGCTGGCTGCCCATGTAGCAACTGGAGCTGGACTGTTTCCGGTTTTCATTTTACATAAACGCAGTGCTTGCCAGACAACGTTTTGCCATGTCAGTTGTGGCAGGGTAGCTGATGGCTTTAACGGGGCACATCGATGCGAGCACACCGATTGACGCTGCCGAGGAAATGATTATAATAATTCTAAACAAAATTTAAATAAAACATATGTTTATTTCTCGCGTGATTCACACTGTTTTTGTTGTTTGTTTATGCGCAGTGTGCAAATCAGGCAATTAGTTTGCCGAATGAAGTTCGATTTGTTTATTTTGATGCTGAGTCAATAAATCAGGGATATATCAGCTTTATGTTCATCAACGATTTGTTTATGAATCTCTGCGAACTAATTGAAAGTGCTGGCTTTGATTTTTGACTCAATTAGGATCGATTGTTTCAGATTTGAATGTTTTAAAATTCCTCTTTTATTTGCCATCTCTCACTCATTCATTCTGTGCTATACCCTGCAATCGCCGCTGGTGCGAGAGCCTGTCACTGTTAGCCTGATCCAGCCAAGTGTTGTCCGCATGTTGACACGCCTGTCTGCCTCAGTTCAGTTGAGAGTTGGGAGTTGCGAGGAGCTCGGAGGAGGCAGCTTCACTCCTCACACAATGCGGTGTCCAGTTGCGAGCTGCAGTCGTAGTCGTAGTCGTAGCTGTGGCATTATTATTATTATTGCCGGCCAACAAATGCTGACATTTCAATTGTGCCTGAGCTGCCTCTGTTCTTGGCCAGCCACAAAATTTTATGGGTCAAGCATTGGTCTGGGATATTAGAGTGAGTGCGGCACGACTGGCTCGGCTGCTGCGGCAGTGAATTCCCGTTAAGCGCCACTTGAACTATAACCTTAACGCCCAGCCACAAATGCGGTCATTAAGGCGCAACCAACGACGACGACGGCGATGACGTTGCTTGTTTCGCAGCTTCAGCTCAGCCTATAAAATATGAACCAATTGACGTGAAATTGATTGTGCAGCTACAGCTACAACTACGGCCACAGCATCAGCTTCAGCTTCAGCTCCAGCGCCTTGTGGTCTGCCGTTTGTGCTTTATTAAGTACAGCAGCAACAGCAGCAGCAGTAGAAGCAGCAGCAGCAGCAGGGCACATAAAGTGCAGACGCTGTCGAGCACATTCCCCGCAAGCCAACACATTTTGCCACCATTCAAAGAGGCTTCCTTTCTTCGCTGCCTGCCTGCCCTGCCCTGCCCTGCCCTGCCCTGCCCGCCCTGCCCTGCCCTGCCCGCCCTGCCTGGCTGCCTTTCAGCTCGCTTATCGCTCATTTTACACGCTGCCAGCTATGCGAGCAATGCCACAAAATTCCCTTCAGCTGGCATATTCAATGTGGCAGCGAAGTATGTGGCTGGCAAGGATTAGAAATTCGCTCATGCCCCAGATAGGGGCATGCCACAGCCTCAGCCTCTGTTCAATTGAACTGCGATATGTACAAGTGCCGATGCGAAGCGGTTGCTTTAATTAATGTGCTATCTTGGGGGTCACACAAAAGGTCCAAGACTCATCGCTGGCAATTTGTGCAGTGAGAGGGAGAGAGAGAGAGAGGGATAGAGATTAATGGGGGCAGCGCCGAAGATGGGTCCAGTTGTGGTCGCAGCTCATTATAATTGGGATGGTAACTTATCTAAATCATTTATCAATTTTCGCACCTGCACACGCGTCGTATACTTCATGTTCATTCCAAAGCAATTTCTCATTACTCCACACGCCATACACCACACACGCCACACACACGCATGAATACGCGAGCCATTTGTATGCGCTGCAGCAGTTTGCATTGCATTACGCATACGCCGCGTGGCCCGATCGAACCAAAACACAACACAGATAATCACTTGCAACATGTTCGAAGCACATGGTGCGAACCGCAGGCGGCACAGTTCAGTTTGAGTTTCCGCTGCCGACTCAGTTGTATGGAAGCCATCGCAGCCAACGGTACTGAGAGCGCTTGCAGCTCGCAGGGGCAGCACTAGAAGCGTGTTCAACAAGACAATATCAAGACAAGACAAGACCAGTGTGTGTGTGTGTGAGTGTGTGTGTGTGTTGTGAGTGTGAGACAAAAGAAAAGCCCCCAACAATAACAACAACAATAACAATAACAAGCAGGCAAAAGTGACTTAGCGTTGATTTTAATTTTTTTTGCCAAATTAATTTCAGTTGACAACAACAACTGCAGGGGAAAGAAAGAAAGAGCACAGTGAAAATAAGAGTCAAAAGAAAAACAAGAAACAAAAAAAACAAAAAATTGAAATCGAAAAACAAAATAAAAAAAAAAAACATGAAAACAAGCGACGTGCCCTGCAGCGATGTTTGTCGTTTGTACGGCTTCAAAAATAACCATAACTTGTCCTTGGGCAGCGCAGCTATTTTTAAATAGCCCGCCCCCACTAAAGGTTAGCCGGACGTATCGAATGCGGCAACAGAAGTAACAAAAAGTGAAAGCTAATTGCAGTGTCTGTGCCCCGGTTCCCCCCCTGTGTGTGTGTGTGCGTGTGTGTAATCGAATGGAAGGCAGAAGAAAAGGAAAAAGTACAAAGCGAAGGAGAAAGAGGAAGA
Organism: Zaprionus ornatus; assembly: GCA_018904035.1. Taxonomy (NCBI): domain Eukaryota; kingdom Metazoa; phylum Arthropoda; class Insecta; order Diptera; family Drosophilidae; genus Zaprionus; species Zaprionus ornatus. The sequence continues at coordinate 27,343,269 of JAEIFZ010000002.1, forward strand.
GGAAGAGAATCACAAACAGATTCGAAAACGAAATTCAATATTATTAAAAATGCTTCGCCCTGCTCTGATTGACAGTCCCGCCGCAAGTGTCCTAGACTCTGATGGATGGATGGATGGATTGGCCGCCAGGCGTGTGTGCTTAGTGTCCTGCACGGCATTGTCCTGCCCCGCTCTCCCCTGCACCGTCATTTGCCATTGATTTTCCTATTCTATTCCGTGTTGGCTTCGCTGTTGTTGTTGCTGTTGTCGGACATGTCAAGCTCAACACAAATCATTGCAGCGTGAAGCGAACTTGATGCGCCCGCTCATTGGCTGCCTGTCAACGCTGCCAAATGAGGCGTTGACGGATTTGTTTTCCATTACAAACTGCCTGAAACACAGAGCGTATGCGCAATATACACAATCACCGCAGCCCCAAGTACTCGAAAATCATCAGTAATTTATGCCAAATTGATAAATTCATCTTGAAAGTTTGATGAACATTGAATCTGTTGCAAGTGTTAATTGATTGAGCTGTGAGAGTGGCGTAGGTTGGTGGGACTGGCTTGAAATCTATTTAATTTTGCTGTGGATTTAGTTGAAACTTCTGTCTCTATTTCTTTAATATATATATATATATTTATACCCTAGCAGAGGGTCGCAGCATGCTATGTACCTAAGAAGACAGCATAAACTATATACATACCTACATATATATTCTTAATCAGCATCAAGAGAGGAATCGAACAAGTCCGTCTATCCGTGTTACATTTCTGGATGAAACTTGGCAGACAGCTTTCTTAATGCTGCACGTTATATATAAGTTAGAACGAGCCTGATCGAAGCGATATATGGCATAGTTGCCATATAAACTATCGGCCGATTTTGGTTATTTGTTAAGATATTTCTACCAAATTTACTACATCGGACTTTTTCTATATATATAATATGCACATAAAATTTCATCAAAATCGGACGACAATAACATATAGCTGCCATAGGAACAATCGGCTGCAATGAAGGTTTTTGCATGAAGCAGAGTTTTGCTTTTGTAACTAACTGAACTTGTCAGTGTCGATCAAAATGAGATATAGTGTTGAAAACACACAATGCCAGTCAATTCTGCACCATTATATATCACTATTATTGGAACGATCTGCAAGAGTATAAAAGATTCGGCAGGCCGAAGGTAAAGGCAACATTTCTTCCTCGATTTACACTTATTTAATATCTGCATTTATTTTGTCATTTATTATCGTTGATTAGCAAACGTAAAATAAGTAAGAACATCTTTCGAAGCTCTTGCCGCCATCAATCCTAGATGATTCAATTAATTTGCCTCTGACTTGCATAACATTTCTATTTCATAATCCAATTGCAAACTCGATACAATGCGAGCCCACTCATATGTAAATCACTTTGCCGCCGGTGAGTGTTTGCTGTGTGAAGCTGAAGGGCAACTTTTAATAGGATTCTAATTAGAGATCCAGGAACTGATTGCGCCGCAGGCAGTCAAGACGCGGGCTCCTCGGCTTGTGTGGGAACTTCACAGTTGGCTGGCTAGAAAATTAAATTACATGTCGCAGCAATTTGTGAAAAACCCTTGCGAACGACAAGCGATCCTATTTATGCACAAGTTATTAATTGCATGTCTTCATGTGTGTACGTGTGCACGCACACACACGCACACACTGGCGCGCACACTGGCACACACATGACACAGATATGTAGGCGCGTTCGTCATTGTATTAGTTAAATCAAGCACTAGCAGGTCACATTACGTATACGCGGCGTGTGCGGCGTGTGTCTTTGCTGCCTGCTGCCTGCTGGCGACTGCCTCTGCCCCTGCCCCTGGCTGGCTTGTGGCACGTGCTCAATTATTTGTCGTCGCCAGCGAGGCAAGGATATCCTAGCAGGCAGAGCCAGCCTGGCTGACTGCACGTCCTGCGGCCCCGGCCCCGGCTCGTAATTAATTTATGCAATAATTTTTCATTGCTGACATAACTTGACAATATTTTGAGTCGAAACGAAAAAATATGTTTTAATTTTAGAAAGGCGACTCGCCACCCCTTTCCGCCTGCCTGCCTGGCTAATAAAACCAGCACGCTGGCATGCGGCATGTGGCAAGGCTCCTCGAGCATTTTCCATTCTCATTCCTACGTCGCACAATTGAAACATTATCTTTCTTTGGGCAAGCACCGAACTTATGACGAATGACAAAAGACCAAAAGACCAAAGGACCAAAGGACGATTTCAATGCAAAGCACATAAAAACGCGAGGCTCCTGCTCGAAGCGAGCCACGCACCACTTGGACGTGGCCCTGAATGGCGGTCATTAGGTTAACTGACCGAACAGGAAGTTGGCGAGCGCGTTTAGCCGCGCCATTGTCGCCATTGTGCCTGGCATTTTGGCCACTTCACTCCCGATGATTGGCGGCGGCACTTGAGCCAGCCAGCCAGCTCGCCAGCCAGCCAGCTGCGCTTTTCGCACGATGGCACCAGAAGTGTCTGTGCGCCTGCTGTATGGCAATGCGTGTCTCAGTGTGTGTGTGTGCGTGTGTGTGTGTGTCGGCTTTTGGGGATGGCAGCAGGGAAATTCCTGACGCGCACTTGACAATTGCTCTACCAAGGACAAGGAAATGACATTTCAGGCACGCAACAACATCACGCACAGTGGGTGCGTCCTTTCAAAGGAAAAGCCCCCTCAGCATTTGGTGAAGACTCTTAACGGATTTCCCACAGTTTTCGGTGAATATCCTTGAAGAGGGCTTCATAGTGATTATGCTGCCACTTTGAGCAGAGGGAGATTTTCCAAAGAAATTCACAAGAAAGAAATTCGGTCTTAAAAGTATAAACAGTTGATAACAAAACATTGGTATATTTAATTAAATGCAGCAGAGAAATCATATAATTAATTGTTTACCAACTATTTCCAGCTAATTTCTTTTCAAGTTGTTAATAGCTTGTTGTTAATTATAATTATATTTTGGTAATATAATAAAATATAGGAGATTTTCTAAAGAAATTCACAAGAAAGAAATTCAGTCTTAAAAATATAAACACTTAATGAGAAAACATTTATATATTTCATTAAATGCAGCAGAGGAATCATATAATTAATTGTTTAACAGCTAATTTCTTTTCAAGTTGTTAATAGCTGAATTCAATTATAATTACATTGTAGTAATATAATAAAACATAGGAGATTTTCCAAAGAAATTCACAAGAAAGAAATTCGGTCTTAAAAGTATAAACAGTTGATAACAAAACATTGGTATATTTAATTAAATGCAGCAGAGAAATCATATAATTAATTGTTTACCAACTATTTCCAGCTAATTTCTTTTCAAGTTGTTAATAGCTGCATTCAAATGTAATTACATTGTGGTAATATAATAAAATATAGGAGATTTTTTAAAGAAATTCACAAGAAAGAAATTCGGTCTTCAAAGTATAAACACTTAATAACAAAACATTGGTATATTTAATTAAAATGCAGCAGAGGAATCATATAATTAATGGTTTACCAACTATTTCTTTTCAAGTTGTTAATAGCTGCATTCAATTATAATTACATTGTAGTAATATAATAAAATACAGTTGCGGTAACAATAATAGCACCATAAGCACATTTCGTGTTTCTCCCAGCGTTTCCGTATTTTCTGACACTTTTTCATCATTTTACTCACTAAACTTAAATACTACAATGATTTTCAATCGAAATAACAAAATAAGTAATAGATCTAATATTTATTTGTATAGGAGATTTTTTAAAGAAATTCGGTCTTTAAAGTAAAAACACTTAATAAAAAAACATTTATATATTTCATTAAATGCAGCAGAGGAATCATAACATTTATAGGCTAATAAATAATTCCAGCTTATTTCTTTTCAAGTTGTCAATAATAATTAAATTGTAGTAATATAATAAAGTATATATTTTTTTTAACAAGCTGCTCTTAACTTGCAAGTACTCCTTGAGTTTCGATAGTTACAAGCTGTGGTTCAATTCAGAATTTCTTTCAGACCGCGTATAGCTCTTTAATGCACGCCTCCTTTCCACAAAGAGTTCTTTAATGAATACTTATAGTATAATACCATAACATTATTAGGAACTACTCTCACTGCTCACTTCAATACTTGTGATACGCACAAAAATCTACTCTGGCCCACCGTGCAGCGCTCTCCTTCTCGCCTGACACTTTGAACTCGACGCAATTTCTTCTACTACGTCATTGATTGCTATCTGTTTTGAATTTTTATGAATTTCTTCGTGGTACTGCTTATTTTGTGTGTGATATTGTTGCTATTGTTGTTGCTGGTCTTTCCAGTGCTGCCAGTGCTGCCAGTGCTGCCAGTGTTATTGTTTTTCTGTGTATTTTATTTTCGGTGGCGAGGCTCTGCAACTTGTCACACTAAATGTCAAGTGCACGTGCTGCGAGCTCAGATCCCCTCCGAGTGTGCGTGCGAGAGTGGGAGCGTGTGTGTGCGTCTGTGTGCGTCTGTGTGTGTGTGTGCTACCAAATTGGCAACGTGACATATGAGTGATACATGTTATCTAGAGGGAACTGCTTATTAAATATTGCGCATACGCCACATGTGTCAGCGCAAATTACTTCTGTGTGCGCGTTTTTACGAGCGACTGCAAAATTGATTTCGCGAATACCTTAAGCTGCCCCAGTGCCCTCTCCCCCCCGCCCCTGCCCCCTGCAGTTGTTTGCGTAGCATAAGTGAAACTTGACATCGGCGAATTGCAAATTGCAGGCTAATATACCCCAAACGGAGAAGCAATAAAAGTCACAATAATTTACCAAAACCAAACCAAAGCAAACCAAAGCAGTGCGCATGTAATTACTCAACATAAAAAGAGGAACAAACGAACACAAAAGAGAACTCAATTAAAGAGCAAAGCAAGTGAACCGAGGCAAGCCGAGACAGCTGAGGAGCAACGCAAAAAGCAGAACTGGGTAAGTGCCAGCCAAGGGGCAACCTTGACGTATGCGTTATATTTAAGGAAAAACCATAGCCTGCACACTAGCCCCGCTTGACCCCCGAAAAGAGGCAGCCAAACTTATGCATAATGCAAATGCAATTCGAGGATGCTCTCGGCCCAGTTGCCCATGGAACATCCTAAAATGGCCCAGCAAACGTGGGCACGTTTGGGGCAACTGTAAATGTTGTCTTTGTATTTCTTAAATATTTACGACTGCCTCGAAGATTTCTGTGCATAAATATCTGTTGTATACAGACCTGAAAAGGGCATGCAGGCAAACGAATGATAATTAAAGATTCTACAATTGTGAAGTGGAGATTGCTCACTATTCGCACTCCAATTACAAACTTATTGTTGATAAATTACTCTGGTTTGCAGCTGAGTTGAGGGTGAATTGGAAGTCAAACTAAGCTAAAACGAATACTCTTCCAATTAGATCTTCACTCGATTCAAATCGAATTTTCCTCCACATCATAAAGGGTATTTACACTTTTTGCAGATCTCTTTGAATTTGTAGCTTGTTTGCAATTTGCTGTTTGATTTGTTGTTGCTGTACAAACTCAAAAAGGGAAGAAGGCAAAAAGCGAATTATTTTGTTTTTGTTTTTGTTTGTTTCATTGCGTTTTAGTTTCTCGTTTCTCGTTTCTTCTGTTTTTTGTTTTTGTTTTTGTTTACATTTTGCGCAATGCTCCAATTAAAATTGTGCGCGTTGTTTTTGGTCTTCACGTGAAAAAGTAATTTGATTTTAGTGCCTCGCACTTGCCTCATTACTCAACTTCAGCGTTGCAGAAGCCCCGAGAGAGAGAGAGAGAGAGCGAGAGAGAGGGAGAGGGAGGGAGAGAGGCAGCGAGACTGTGGCAGTGATAGAGAACTTGAATGAGAGCGAGAGGCAGCCGTGAAAACTTTAGCGTTGGGCTAAGATAATTATCAAAAATTAATTAGCAATGCTGGAACCATTTTTCAATATGCCCCGCCCCCGCCCTCGTCCGACTCTGTGGCCAGTCGTGAGTAATTAATGGCAACTGCCCTGGGGGCTGTCGTGTGGCATTTGGCAGATTTGTGTTAATCACCTGCACTCCGGGGCCAGACAGCCAGCCCACTGTGCTTCAGATGTGCCCCTCTCCCTCTCCCACTCTCCCACTCTCTCTCTCTCTCTCGGCGTCTGTCTCTGCTGCTCCCCTGTGTGCCGGGGTGCCATTCGCAGTCTCCGGTGTGCCCTTTGAACTTTGCAAGCACTCGAACAATGGCTCGAGAGAAAAAGTTTTGTGTAAGGACCGCATCCTTCACTTCGTTCGCAGTTCAGTTCAGTTTTTCGCCTTTCCATTATGCATGTGTGCCACTTGCCTGGGCCTCCTTTCCCCCTCTCCCCCTCTCCCTCGTCCTGGCCACCATTTGATTTATTATGGTTTTGCTCGGGCAAAGTTTTGATTTTTCATTGTGATTATTTTATGATAGTTTAAGCACAGTCTTTGGCAGTCGCACAAAACTTTTGACACGCTGCGCAACTGAGGGCAGAGTGCCCCAGCCCGCATCGAGTGTCATTCTTCTCTCTGGGTCTCCTCCTCCTCCTCCTCCTTCTCGTGCAGTTCCTGTTCCTCATTTGAATGGCAAACGCAAATTGTGATTGCCCCGGCAAATGCATTCAGAATGTCCTGTCTGTGTACTTGTCAATATTTCTCTGAATCCTCAATTCGATCGATTGCAAACTGTTTTCAATTCAATGACTTTTGTACGCTGTCACAACTCTATTGGGCAAATGGAACAACTTTATTTTGAAATAGTTTGCCACATTTGGCAAATCGAAATTAAATGTTTGTTTTCAATAGTCAATCAGTGTTGGGTTTCAGAAGGCGGAGCTGAGCTGATTGACATCCAATTGACTGGCTTTCGGTTAGAGAATGTGAGTGGATCGAATGCTTGTCAGCTCCGACTGTGCAACTGAAACTGCAACTGCAACTGTAAATGAAATCGAGTGGAAATTGCATACAATTTAAGGGGAAATTCAAAGAATTTCAGGCTGAATTTCCACATCGCATTTAAATTCTCGTTGGGCAAAGGAAATGATTTCACAAAGGCATTTTATCAGCTCTTTAATGAGAGCGCGAATTGTGGAGTGTTGTGGAGTGGTGTGGACGGTTGTGGAGGGTTGTAGAGCGGGCGCGTCAAGCATACGCCGCGTTGTCACTCAGAAAAGTTGCCGGCGTTGGGAGCACGTTGCTGTCGCATTACCATTCGCTCGTAATTACACATTTAAGCCATGTGTCATGCATATTGAGAGGCTCATTAAAGTGACGGATGCTTCGGGGAACTATATACTCGTGTACATACATACGAGTGCACGCCCAGCCCTCAGGGCTGCACGTAGTGCTCAAGTTGTCTGCCATAATGTTATATGATAATATTTCCACCAATTTGCCTGAGTTCTCTGCACTAAAGAAATTGCTTTCAGATTTCCATTCTCCTGTTTCTTTTTCTCGCTGCTAAATTTCACTAATTAAATGGCCAATTAGTGGGGATATCGCCGGTTGCCAGGCAACAAATCCCGCCAAACAAAAACTGCCCCATTTGTATGCACAGTGAAAACCACTGTCTCCCTCTCTCTCTCTCTCTGTCTCTCTGTATGTCTCTCCTGCTCTGTCCCGTCTGCATCTCTGCTTTTAAAATGCTTTATTTTTATTGTCAGGTGATTAAATTGCAGCCTCGGGCGTGTTGTCAGATGTCTTACGGTTGCCAAGGTCGAGTGTTTGTTGCAGCACGACGACGGCCAAATGACTCGCAGAAAAACAAGGCACACTTTCATGGGGGGGGCATGCCTCACGAGTTGTTAATTTCCAGGCCAGCAAAGCTGTCAAAGCAGAAAAAAACAAAACAAAATGTGCCAAAGAGCAGAAAAAAGGTTCCACATCTTTGGCAATCTCTCGCTCACAATGTGCAAAATATGTGAATGGAAAACTCTTTTAATTGAAAATTCATGTGGGTGTTAAAGCAAGTGGAGGGGAGTGCCGGGGATACAAGGGAAGCGACATGGCAAGCGGGTGTCGGACAGAACGGAATGCGCCGCTTAAATATTTTGCCTTTTCTGGCTTCCGACGACGACGGCGACGACGCCCCAAAGAGGCGTTGATTGTCCGTGTAATGCAGCGTCCCGAAAAGGAGGTTAACAAGCTGAAGCTGCCTCTTGTTTTGAACCCCTTCTGCCCCCCCCTCTACCCCCTTCATTCCACTACAGTTTCGTGTGAAAAATATGTGCTCGAAGAGGCAGGCAGGCCAGACCAGGCCAGGCCAGGCAGGCAGGCACTGCGTGTGTTTACCGGCGGCATCAAGTAGGCCAAAGTGGGCTTAGCGCCGGCGACGACTCGCTGAGCCTTTCGCACATTTGCGCACAGTAAACATATCTCTAAAGTGGAAAGTAAGCACTCACTCGCACATACACACACACTCGCACACACTCGCACATGTTTATGAATACTCATATTTTCATTTTGCATGTTGTGCAATTGCTGCAGCAACTCGTCGACTGGGCCGGACAGACCCAGCCAGGAGGAGGACGCTACTCGCATCAAAGTTGCCGCTAAATGCACCACTTGCGTCCCAAAGTGCACAGCAAAAAAGGGGCAGGCAGGCAGCGAGAGGGAGAGGGAGGGAGGGAGGGGGTAGCGAGGCATTTGGCAAATGGGGCAGGGCATACAAGTTTAACCTTGCAGCAAATCCTCGCTGGGTATATTTTCGTCTAAGTGGGCCCATTCGAGTGCAGAAATACGAAATACGAAATACGAAAGAAGGTTCATTGTTATATTGTACAATGGCAAAGAGTCAGCAAAAGTCGCAACAACAAGCTAGAGACAATGTTGGATGGGCTTGCCGAAATCAAGTCTTGTTCTTATGCTCTGCAGGAATGTGAAATACAAGCTGAGGGAATATTTTCAATATCAGCGTAAGTAGGCAAGTAAGCAACGGAATCGGGTCAGAGCTGAGCAAGCTTGATTGTGAAATACTTTTCTACTATGCAAACATATTGTAGGTAACACATTTGATGAATAATTTAATAAGCTATGACAGTATGATGCAAACTGTTTGAAGTGAAAGGTTATGTCATTTTACAAAGGTTACTATCATGTCATCAGCCACCTTGGACCATTGCTATTTAACCTTTTTATTAACGATCTTCCTTCAATACTCCTTCACTCTAACATTCTTATGTATGCTGATGATGTGAAACTCTGTTTGACACACAATGATCCAGCAAATAACCTTCTTCAAACAGATCTTAATTTGTTTTTTGAATGGTGCAGCCATAATCTGCTGCATCTTAACTGTTTGAAGTGCAAGGTTATGTCATTTCACAGAGGTAACTATCATGTCATCAATTATAATATTGACTTAACCCCACTCTTAAGAATATCTGAAGTACTCGTAGCTGATTGAGGTATCCCCTTTGATCATAAATTGAAATTTGATTGTCACATTACACACATTTCGACTACTTGGGTTCATCAAAAGATGGGCCAAATAGTTCGAGGATCCTTATACGACAAAGTTGCTTTACCATATACTTCTCTTGTTCGTCCAACTCTTGAATACGTGTATGGGTCTTGCGTGTGGTCGCCGCAATACCATATTCACCAAGATAGAATTGAGTCTGTTCAAAGGCAGTTTCTACTCTTTGCCTTGCGCAGTTTCAATTGGGTTCCGGGTGTAAACTTACCACCATACTCTAGTAGACTCCTTCTAATTAACCTACCTTCTTTAACTAACCGTCGTATTATGTTAGGCATTGTGTTTATTGTAAAGCTAATAAAGTACAATATATATTCCCCTACTCTACTTACTCAAATTAATTTCTGTATTCCTTCTAGAGTTACTCGTAACTTTATGCCACTATGCTTGGTCTTTTGCAATACTAACTACAGCTTGTATGACCCTTTCCGAGTTCTCTGTGCTGACTACAACAGACTGTCCAGAGTTTTCAACTCCGAGTCCTCCCTTTACTCTGCTAAACTATCTATCCTTAATAAATTAACCCTACATCCTAACAACTAATACTAATCTACCGATCTAATTGGGTTTTACTGGACTTTCCCCAATCCTTTGCAGCAAATGTTGGATCGGAAATTCTTGTTTTAATATCCCCAGCCTAAATTTAAAAATATGTATTTTTAATTAATTTAAAATTTTTGATTTATTATCAAATTTAATTTTAAAATCTAAATCGTAAACTTTTATTAATTTCTTTTTATATTTCTAATTTTAATTTAAAAAATATAATCTAATTTTAATTTTAATTTTAAGTCGACTGTTTTAGTTGACGTTAAATAAATAAATAAATAAATAAATAAATAAATAAATAAATAAATAAATAAATAAATAAATAAATAAATAAATAAATAAATAAATAAATAAATAAATGAATAAATAAATAAAAAAATAAATAAGAAAAAAAATAATGAGAGAAACTTGTGCAGACGTCGGCGTTGCTTCGTAAGCCCTGTTCTTTTCATAATTACACAATTGTTATTCTCTCAGTGTGAACATATTGAACTTAAATAGAAGACAATATTTATCGTTTGGGTCTTATCAATATGATTTTACACTTGGTTCTTGTCCCACGGTTAAGCTCACACATTATTTGAGCTTGGTAAAGGTGGTACCAAGAAAATAATCGATAAATAACACATATTTACGAGCCCATAAAATGTAGATGCAATATTAATGAAGACTTCCTGAAATGTAAATTGAATGACTTTTGACAAAGTAATGAAACTTGGAAGTGCATGAAAAGTATTTGGATATTGAAGTAGAAGAAAGTCCACACACAGCAGGGGAGATACGTGTGCTACTTTAGGGCTTAAAATACGTGGATCCCGAGTCAATATATTGTAGAACCAGAAAGAAAGATTATCTTTGGTTCTGAAGGTTCTACTTGTATAGCTTTGCAGGGTCTTATATTCTCTGATCGTTGCAATACCAGTTAACTTCAATGTTATTGTGTATGTTCAATAATATGCTTCACTTTGATTGGCACCGATAAGTTCAGTTATTTCTAAAATCAGAATTGGTCTTCTACGCAAAAAAAAAGTAGAGAGATTTTTCCCTAATTTCACTGTAGATTTGACAGCTTTCGCTAAGAGAACTATGAAGACTAGTCTTCGTATTTTACAAGCCTGTTATTGGAGGTGGGCCAATAGGCTTTTTATTACTGCATGATAAACCCATTCTAAAAAAATCAGAAAAGTAAATTTTGTTAAAATAACTTAACAACAAAAATCAGCAGGTACTTTGTATATATACGATATATACTTTGTAGCTATACGATATATCGGTCCGATCCAGTTCTGACTCATTTACAGCGTGCACCAGTACGAAGAATGTATCTTAAGTTTCATTAAGGTAACTCCAAAACTGAGAGACTAGTTTGCATTGCAACAGAAGGACACACGGACAAACAGACACGCGGACAGGGTTAGTTCGATTCCTTTGTTGATGCTTATTCAGAACATATGTAAATTATGGGATCGGAGATGTTTCCTAAGGTGCGTTGCTTACTCCTAGCCAAAATCAATATACCCTCTATAAGAGTATAACAATGAACAAATTGATATGCCCGAAATCGAATTTCTTCACTTATAATAATATATAAAAAAAAAAAAACCCGAAATCGAATGATTTTTGACAGAGCTGCGACTAGTTGAATCTATGAAGCATATGTTAATAAGCCCCATACTGGTTCACCTCAAGCCTACCTAAATAAAGAGCTATAGTAGATCATATGGTATACTATGCTCATTTAAGTGAATATATATGTACGTATATGTTACACCTAAGTATGACACATACATGTGCATATGTTACATACATATCTATGTCTGTAAATGGAAGCCCTGCCATTGCCGCCCGATGAACATTAACAGCAGCGATAAAAGAGCTGGGAAAAAAGTTATAATCTAGTTGGCTATAAAAAGAAGACAAATGATGTCGGCAGGAGTACGTCGCCAGGGGCGTAAGCAGGTAAAAGCCGCATTAATGTAACGGGCAAAGAAGGAACACGGCAATTTGCAGTTTGATGAGGCAGACAAACGAGCAGATACTTTGCAGCATGAACACATCAATTATAATATTCTATTAGTGCTCAAACGCGTGTGGCAAGTGGATGCCTTTAATTATTTTGCAAGCACGCTAACTTATGGCAGGCAGTGTGTGAACGCAATTCCCTCCAAGGCAATATTTCAATTTCGAAACTATGCAACAAAGTTGCATGCTACGCCAGCGGCGTTGCAAACTTTTGTGTTGCAGCTGACGCGGGCAATTAATTGGCTGGCCGCCATTTTGGCTGCCACGGTATTCGCATTCGCATCCGCATCCGCATTCGCATCCGATGGCGTCTAGAAGGCAGACGAGTCCCGGTCTGGCATTGTCCGCGTGCGTCGTCTAGTTAAACAAATCAACGCTTTTCATGGCCGTTAATGCAATCAAGCCACAATAATTTTCTCATTTTCTATTGCATACCTCAAGGGAGGGTGCTGTAAGACAGTGGGGAGGGGGAGGAGGAGGGGAGAGGTAGAGAGGCTGAAAAACGAGCGCTGCTGTCGTGCTGCTTTGGCATTTCATTTCCATTTTTATGCGCTTGTCGTCGTCTTCGTTCTCCTGGCCGGGGGACTTAAGTGCTGCCATTTGCAGCAAGCGCCTTAGTTGCCATCTCAAATGAGATACACACACACGCACACACGCACACATACACAGTCACATGTGTGTAAGAGCGTGTGTGTGTGTGTGGACACACATTGAGATGCTTTTTAGTTGATGGGATTGCTTTAGTTTCACGTCGCCTTCGCCTTCGCCGGTGCAGAGCACTTAGATGGCAAAAAGGCAGCTGCAGATTTACGCGTTACCTGAGAGACGGCGGCTTGAGCGATGACGAAATACGCTTTCCTGCGCACCTATGTGTATTTATAGTAGAATTTACTTATGCTGAGTTTTCCGCAATTATGAGGAAAATCAATTCAATTCCCAGCGCCAGCAGCTCAGCCCCCTCGAGGCAGAGTCGACGCTTGTCGCTCATTTGGTCAGCCAAGTGTTCAATAGATAAGGCCACACACACACGCACACAGATGAACAGACAGGCAGTTAGACAGACAAACCACATTCACACACACACACAGTTATAGGCAACTGCCACACATAGTTAACATCCATTAAACACTTCATAAAATGGCCATTTCTTGTCCGTTTTCCCGCTAGTTTGCCTCTGACGTCGGTTGACTCATTTTATTGCCGCATTCAATTCGGGCCTGTCCTCCGTGCTGTCTGTCCTGCGTGTGTGTGTGTGTGTGTTTGTGTGTGTGTTATGTCCTCGGAGCTGCTCATTTACTTTGGTATTTGGTGTTTGTGTTCGGGGGGGGGGAGGAAGCAGTCAATAAATCGATTGCTTACATTATTTATACGGACGGAGAGACACGCACTTGGCCAAAGAGATAGCTATCGTTGTTAGCTGGTAACACCAATTCCTTTGGGCCTGCTTGTCCCCCCCTCGATGAGGTTTCCCAGCGAACCTTCGAATCTCAACCTTTTTCGTTTCAATCTCAACTCATTTGATGTGGCCATTCGAATTTATTAATTGTCTTGCTTTGACTGATTGCCGTCAATTTTTATTGATTTGCCAACAAAAGACAAAGGCCAAAAGCAATCAAAGAACGAGCGGGACAGACAGGCAGAGAGAGGGAGAGGGGAGACAGCTATTCGTTTGCCATTTGGCCATAACTTCTCAACAGTAGGCGCTGATTGCGCAGCTTTGTCACTGAATCTGTCTTGAAAGGAGACGATTCAGAGTTGATTTTAATTCAATTCATGGCAGATTAAGACGGGAATTACAAGCTGTATAATTTGGGGATTTACATATATACTACACTCATCTTGTGTTCCTTATGTTTGTATGGAGCAGTTATAAGCCGTGAAATTGGTTTACACTCGCCTCAAGTATGGGTAACTTTCTGTCAATATTTGCTTGTGATTTCTTGATTTTCCCATCGAGTATTCACTCCTTTAACTGCCTCCCATCTCCCATCTCCCCTCAACTCCATCTGCGAGTTCAAAAGTAATCTCTCACTTAATGCCAAAATAAACTTACTCAACTGACTTGGCAATTGCCAAGCAACCAAGAGTCAAAACGAGTTTGGCCAGTTGAGGCAACATAAGTATGGTATATGGTATGTAAAGAGTATGTATTATATTATATGTACAATATATAGAGTATTTCCGCAGAGATCTTGAATATTTAAAATTGCTCAACTAAAACTCAATTAGAGTTTGTTGTTATTTAATTTGCGACCCACAAAATATGTTTTCCTTCTTCGTAGCTTCCTCCTCGACGCACTGTTCGCCCCCTCTGCGTCGCCCTCTCTGCGTCAGCTCAGCTTGTTGGTAATGGGAAAAGTTTTTCGGTTCTTGCAGCACCCTCGTCTGCACCCTTAAGAGCTCTGCCATAGTTTTGTTTAGCCGCAGAGCGTGCAAATTGTCTAATTGCACAGGTTTCACACACACACAGATATTGTATATTATCCATATATGGTATATACGAGTATATTTAATATATCTCGGATTCTGCCATGACTGTTAACCTGTTGGCGATTGCGGACACTGCGCTGACAATTTGCTGCGCATTTAACGCTTTGTGGCTTGGAAACATTTGCTTCGCCCACAGCGCGCTCTGCTCCCCCTGCCTCCCCTCCCCCTTTGAGTCCCGCTTTGAGTCATGCATTATGTATGACATGATTGGCGTATTTGTGGCGGCATCAAGTGGGATTATGGCCTTGAACTTTTTCCTCTGTGGGCGTAGTCAAGGGCCGCAGTGTGTGTCATTGATTTATTGGCTTTCAGTATCCCCGAACAAAGTCTTGCTGGGAATACACAAGGGTGTCTGGGAGGCCGAACGGAGGCCTGCTAAGGTGGCAAGGGGGAATGGAAAATTTCATTTAAAGTTGTGCTCCTGAATTTAGCATATATTACGGGAATACTCATGCACGGCTCGCCCCTCGTGGGGCGTGCCTTCGCAAAAGTTTGCACCAAGTGCAGACACATATCGCATAGTATATGAGTAAAGTTTGCACCCAACGTTGTCGCCTACTCGTGCATAATTAAACAGGTGACAAGTCGCACAGGTGACAAAGGGCAACAAAGAAACCACGAGGCGAACGAGCATAGCCAAGAAAAACGTTGCCGTGACACAGTTTTTTCGGCAGGAGTCTTTGTTCTTACTGACAGCAGGGGAGGCGAGGAAAGGGAGGCGAGGAGGAGGAGGGTATGGGGTAACAGTGGGAGGGGCATGTGATGGAAGACCGCAAGGACATGCGGCTGTAATTCAGTTGAGCTCATTAATGCCCAACAAATTGCCAGCGATTGACATAATTTATGTCAAATTCGAACCGGTTTAGGTGTGTGTGTGTGTGTTCTGTGTGTGTGTGTGTGTGTGTGTGTATTCCCAGGGGATCAATAAAAGCCTCCAGCACAAGCAGACAGCAAAAAGAATGAAATGCCCAAAAGGGACCAAGGCCAAATCCTTTTCATTAAATATATAAACAAAAATTGGAAATTGTCGCCAGCACAACCTTCCTTCCTCCTCCCTCTCCCTGCCCTGCCACTCCCCTCGCTGTGCCAATAATCTATGTAAAGTGGTCAAGCGTAGGCCCAGCTCATCAGATTAGTGGCGCATCCTTCGGGGACGCATCGAAATTGATCGATGAACAGCAGGGAAAATGGACATGGAAGGCTTTTGGTTCTGGTCTTAGCATAAAGCCGACAGGAATTGGTAATAATAGGACACTGGGCTTTGTCTTCCTCTTTATTTCATTGGCATTGAAAAAGTTAACTAGAATCAGGCGACATAGCAAAAGGTTTCCCTGCTCTAGAAGTATTTGAAAGTTAAATTGAACGAACGTAAATACTCTGGCTTAGTGAGATAATCAACTAGATCTCTCAGTTGCAAAGTGCGATATATATGTATGCAAAGATGGTAGTGGCAGCGTGATAGTCCAGATGCCAACGCAGCAGGAATCACTGCAGGCAACTATCGATAGGATCAGGGTTGCAGTTGACGGGAATAATCAAGAAGTTAGGGAAGTCGTTAAGTTGAAGTTGAAAGAAGTTTAGAGTTGTAGATTGAGGAGTTCAACGCCTAGAAAGACTTCAAAGAAGTTGTTAAAAAGACGGATAGGTCGGTCAGCCTTTTGGAAACGTCGATTGGTCTAGTCGGACTGTCGTCGGATGTAGAAGTTGTGGTGCACGAATCAATCTGAGTTTGTGAAGGTAAAACTGAGCGTTATCAACTTAACTGATTTGTACTAGCTGAAACTATGTTCGTTAAATAATATCAATAAATAATTACTTATAATATCAATAAATATTACATATATGCGGGACTTATGTATAAACTGTTTGTTTAAAGTTCAAGTCACGGTTTTCGTGTAAAATACACGATTGTTTTAATATTAAATTAAATGGTTTTATTTCGCAATATTTCAATGTAGGTTTCTTAAAATTAGTTAGTTCTTTAGATGAGTTTAATTTTGGTAAAGTCTTCCAAGATGCCTATACATCTTGGGTAAACCCCCCTTATCATCTAACCAGCTTTATCTCCTTCATTATCTGCCTGTCGTATGGGTTCTACCCTATTAATCTTTTTCAGGGAACTAAGAAGAACTGTCGAACTGTATGAGAGGCCCAAGATACCTATACCTATACCTCTTCATAATCTTATTATATCCATCTCCTTTATTATCTAACTCTATTTAGATCAATTTACTTTCAATATTTCTTTAAGTTTCAATGAGCTTTAAAAGTATAGCTTCCAGGATCCCTTCACCATCTAACTATGTATTTTCATTATGTAACTATCTCAAGAGTTCTTTTCTATCAACATTTTTCTGGATTATGATTAGCCTTAATAATCCCGTAATTATACCCGCTACCCATAGGGTAGAAATATATAATAACATTGTGCCTAGCGGAAATTTATGTCACAGGCAGAAGGAGGCGTGGAAGACCCCACAATCTATGTTCTTAATCAGCATCAACAACCGAGTCGATATAGACATGTCTGTCTGTCTGTCTGTCTGTCTGTCTGTCTGTCTGTCCGTCTGTCCATCTGTCAATATGTCTTAATATTACAAGCAGATCATCAGATCAGTTTATTTTAGATTTTGTCCACGCCCCCTTCCGCCCCCATAAGTCTTTAAAAACTCCATATCTCAACTATTATAAAAGCTAGAGACACCAAATTTGGCATGAAGGTTTCTGTACACTATGAGCAGCTCAAGTTGACTTCAAATGTTGCAAGCCACGCCCACCGCCCCCGCAAATAGATATTTAAATTTTCAAGCAGATTTGTAAGGAAAGTATAAAAGATACAGTTTTCTGATTTCAACTTGTAGTTAGCTGACTTTAATATCTATGTGTCCTTCAAATTTCAATCCGATCCAAGAATAAGCACAGAAGATAGTTGAGAAACTATGAGCCTGACACGAAGTATTTGTGTCAGGTGAGCAGGCGAAGTAGAAGTTTCATCTGTCGAGAATGATTTGAAAGCGTGTTTGTATGTATGTATGTATATGTTATTTAAATTTAATTAAGCAAGTAGGAAAGCGGGTATAGTTTCTTTACTAGTTTTCTATGTAGACTCCCAAGATGCCTATACAATGTGGGCACCATCTTATTATCTTATTTTACCTTGATCCATTTCATTATCTAAATATCCTAAGAGACAAGCACCTTCATTTCCTCATCTCAAGGATTCGCACTTGTTTCAGCTCATCAATTGTCCAGTCTCTTTATGACCGTAGCTCGTTATTGACACTCGTCACTTCATTTCGTTACTCTTTCGCTGCGACACCGGAAGAGGAAGAGCCTCGATTGCAACGGTAAATACGCTTGATGGCACTCTCTGCGCGCAGTGTGACAGCAAAGGAAATGAATGAAGAAGGCCGCTTGAGCTCGCTCGACGGTCGTCTGTCTCTCGTCATCGCTCATCAGCCATCATCAGGCATCAGCGAGTTGAGCGCTGTGTGCCACGCCCATACGCCCAAACGCCCATACGCCCAAACGCTTAAAGCAATGAGCTTTAAGTAATTTGCTTTTACTGCCTTGACAAGTGACGGGCAAAGTGCGGCGTTTACTTCCCCCCCCCATCCCCCACGCCGTATTCGGCGATTTTGTTGCAAGAACAGCGATGAGAAGGGGATGGGGAGGGGGAGCAAACATGTTATCAAAATCAATTTGAGGGAAGCAGGTTGAACAAGCAGCGGGGTAGAGAGGGGAAGCTATTCAGTTTGTCGCCTATTTTGGCGCTCTATTTTTGAGCTTGCAACGTTTTGTTGTTATTTTTGTCATTGTTGTTGTTATTACTGTTGTTGTTGCTGCCACGTTATTGTGCAATGTTCCGGAACGCTGCTTTGTTTCAGCAAAATGCGCCATAAACAAGCAGCCATAAAAAGTGCTCTCGCTCCTCCTGAGCGATATCTGGAAAACGCTCTATACAATGTTTCTCAGATGATTGCGCGCTGGCCGTCTGCAGTTTTAGTTACTCCCTGACTGGACCCTGACTGGCTGGAGGATGCTGAGTGCAATGGTCTAACATAGTTTCAAACGCTTTACCAGCTACGTTTTATTGAGCAGAAGTCTATTGTCGCCGGCATTCAGTACCGGGGGGGCAACTGCTGTGAAGAGATAAACTCCGTGGCAGGCGAAGTAGTTTCTACACTCTCTGCGCTAAGTGAAGGAGACTCACAAAGCATTCTCCGCAGATATTTTTAAATACTCTCCTGCTCTGCAATACCAACTGAGGCTGATGCTATTGTTGCTAACCCGACTAAAAATGTCGAATAAAAGAAATGGAACGTTCTCGATGTGTGTGTGTGTGTGTGTGTTCTACAATTCTCGATAAATTTGTGCAGGCTAAGGCTATGCACACTCACACACACACACCTACACTTGTGCTAGCGCCGGCAGCTCTGTACATTGTTTTAAAAAATGTCAGCCACCTTATTTAGGTCGAAAAGCACTCAGGATAGGCAAGAGACGAGCAATTTCAGAAGAGCACACGCCACTGGCTCGTCTCCAGCAGTTGCTCACTCTGTATGTGTGTAGTGTGTGTGTGTGTGTGAGGGTGTTTGGCTGTCTGTGGTTCTGTGTATCTGTGCGTCAGTCAGGTGACAGTGTAAGCGCCTTAAGCTGCTTGAAAACACACGTACGTACAGGACAGAGAGACAGCCAGGCCGGCAGGCAGGCAGGCAGGCAGGCAGGACAGACAGCATATGGCAGGCAGGCCAGTCGCCAAGGGCTGCCGGGTTGTGTATCTGCAAGATATACGTCTACAAATAGATACACATACACATACACACAAAGATTGCTTGTATTAGTTGCACGCTTTAAGCGAGATGCAAAAAGTCTGCGCTCTTTAATCGAGTTTGCCTCATCGCCTGCTGCGACAGCTCGCCACTGTCGCATTTGCAGTTAATTTCCAGTGTTAAATTGTGCAGTAAATTGTGTAATTTAAATAAAGTGCTGCACAAGAGTGACTGACAGCGAGAGAGAGAGAGAGAGAGAGATACATTGGACAGACTGCAGCTACAACTGAATACATCTCGCAGACATTGTTCAATTTTCGGACCTGCTGTCAGCGACGCCTCAAGCTGTATCTTACAGATGCGGCACATGTATCTGCAGCTGTAACTATGCCTTGTAAATTTGCATTTGCCTACGGCAGACTTCATGCCACTCGCTGACGCTGCAGTAGGACGTAAACAGCAAGAAAGTTTGCCAAAAAAGATGGAAATAGCTTAATAATGAAGGAGCCCTACGTGGCCTCATCAAAATTTCATGCGTTCAAAAATATTTTCATGGCGTTTTGTTTTTTATGCCTGGCTGCCTGGGTGCCCCTAACACGCTTTGCCCGCCTGCTGCTGGCTCCTTAGCATTCTTATTTTTGTTTATTGCTTCGCCTTGTCCATTTATGCGCATAATTTATGCATAAATTTCAATTACCTGACGCCCCGAAGTATGCAATGCCTGCGCGCTGCCCGACCGACTGCCTGCCTGGCTGCGCCTTTAATTCACTTAACTAGGCACCCGACGGGAAAGGTCCTTGCCTTGCTGCGACTGTTGTCGCAACTGTTTGTAAAGGGAACAATTTCATTTCGATTTCAAAAACAAAAACCTCCCACTTTGACAAGTATCCTGTGCTGAAATAACTCATATTTATGTACAATACGATTAATGATGTATTTTAAATCATTTAAGTTTCACTTCAATAGTTTTAAGATAAAGATAATTCGATTTTAATATAGTTTTGGATTAGAAAACCTGACAACTTAATAAATACATTTGTGCTTAATATATATATATATTGTGCTGCTTCAGCTTTCAACACTCTTGACATTTTTCCGCACTTCTTGACGACTTCCCGCATTGACTCAGACTATCGATTATTATTTCAAAAGCGCTGTCCACTCGATCGATGCCCACAGCGTTGCCAGATTATATTTACATGGTATCTACCGTATTATAACATACATTTATGTGCTATACACACACATTGTTACTATTTTATATTTTAATGCAAATCTGTCGAAAAGTTTGTCAAAGTTGTTAAAAGTTGTTTTGATTTTGTATTAAAAATCAATAGAAAAGTTACCACACTTTGTTTTCTGTTGAACTTTCAGCTTGTGCAGGCTTAAGAGCATCCCTTAGTCAGTAATTGAGATTTTAGAATGCTTCCCTTTTTTTTTCAGTGACTGAATTTGAAATTCGAAGCACGTAGAAAGCCGCCACACGTCCTCATCGTCGCTCACAGATATGCGAGTAATTTATATGGGTAAATATTTGCTAGCTCGACGACCCGTTTGCCTCACCCTCTCTCTTCCGCCCTCCCACTCTGTCGCTCCCTATCTCGATCGTAAATGCAGTTAGCCACGCCCACCCCACGCCTGCTGTCAGTGTACACGCCTGTGCTCGGTCCAGGCCCAAGGGCCCATTACGACTTCATTAAAATGTTGTCTGCAAAAATTCGCATATTCCGCACATTTGTGTGTGTGTGGGGGGGGGGAGGGGAGGTGTGGGGGGAAGGCATTCTCTGGGGAACGCGCGTTAAATCGAATTGCAATATGCCCAACCATGTGTGTGACACCGTACACAGCATGGTCAGCGTTGCGTTATGTCCGGCTTCGACTCCGGCTACAGGTCCAGCTCCGGCCCTGGCCCTGGCCCTGGCCCTGGCAACGGTTACGTTACTGCCTCCGGCTTTGCAGCCACGGAACTGCCGAGGCTGGCGACCAACTGGCGCTTATCTTTAAATTTTAATTGATGACCGCAGCCTGACGCAAAAGTTAATGAAAATCCGCCACGGCGAGGCGTGAAAATATGCAAAGTGACAGCGCAGCAGCAGAGCCCGAGCAGCGCCCGAGTCGAGCCCGAGCAGCGCCGGAGTCGAGGCCGGCATGGACTGCCTGCTAATGCTGATGGATAATTAATTTTGTTGAGCCGGCGGCTTGTCTCTCTTACTCTCTTCCTTTCTCTCTCTCTCTCTTCCCCACTCTCCCCCTCTCTTTCTCTCTCTCTCTCTCTCTGCGTTATACACTTTCACTTGCCTTTAATGAATTTGCAGCGCAATAATTGGATTGTGCCAGGCAAGAGCTTGACTAAAAATAAAATCTATACACAAATAGATACAGCAAGTAAGCTGGCCAACTCTCTGGCTAACTCGACTGAAATATACCCTGTAAAAAGTAAGCTTAATATGCTACAATGCAACGCAACCTTTTGATCAATTTCAATTCTTGCAAACATGTTGAATTCCTTCAAGAGCGTGCTTCTATTTTACTCTTTACTGTAAGCACAAGCTACCTCTGCATACACATTTCTGCAGGGTATACGCAGCGCAATGCGGCGCCTGAAATTATGCAAACGCTGCGAAAGCAAAGCGTAAAGGCAAACAGCGATTAGCACAAAGAGTGCGTAAGCTGGCGGCGCTGGGCGTGGCTTACAGCCTAAAGTGGGCGGGTGTAGAGTGAGACAGACAGTCAGATAGAGAGTGAGTGAGTGAGGCAGCAGAAGAGGGAAGTGGGCAGCACTTTGAGCTGTGTTAATGGGTGTCATTACCAGTCGAGCAGCAAAAACTTAGCGCGGCCTGCTCTGCGGTTCTACTTGCCTCCGCAGCTCATTAGCTGAACTGGACAACTTGACCCGGCTGCCTCGACTGCCCCCCCCCCTTCCTCCACTGCCTCTGCTTGACTGGGATTTGTGCTTGAAATATATTTGCAGTCGCACTTGACGAGCGGTTGTCGTTAACTTTTGGGCTGCCATAAAAGTTGCCAAGGCGTGAAAATATCTTGGCAATTAAGTGCAGGTGTGTCGGCAACAATAAGCAGATTGGCCGTGGGCCATATGCGAATTCTCAACACACACACACACACACACACGTACATATAGTATAAGCAGCAGCTGTTGGGCGTCCATCAATGCTGCAATCTATCAGAGGCATCTGAAAGTTGCTCACAGTGAATGGGCATAAATCAACACTGCGATTGCTCGCAAAGCTGTTAATGACTAATGGCGACAATCACAGCACAGCGGAGGGTGCGGAGAGTGTGGAGACTCGGGCTCAGCTTGCTGCTCTCCATAAGCTCATTGAGCCGTAACATAATATTTATGCGGCAAATCTCTTATGACCAAAATATGCGAGCCGAAAGGCACTTGAACGTCACAAGAAACTTCGACTTGGCCAGCTTAAGTAACCTAATCTGTCAATGTGTGTGCGGGTCCCTTCATCTATGTGTGTGTGTGTGTGTGTGTGGAGTGTCTGTGTGGCAGCATTATCATCATAAATATAAACAGCTCATCACTTGAGCTGCTCTCGAGAGTTGGGCTAAGCTTTTAGTTCTACATAATTTGATATTCATGCGTGTCCAAGTCATCAAAGCGAATTTTGTTTATGTTGCATTTAAATCAATTCTCCCTTCCTCCAACTAATTTGTTGTTGTCTCTTGCAGAACGAGGAACACAGCAGCCGTCGCAATAGAAAGGTAAGTCAAACACGGCGTATGCGCAATGCCTGAGTTAAAACTGAAGTCGGAGAGAGAAACAGAGAGCGAACAATGCGCAATATTTGCATATTTATCAGGACTTTGCAAATATTTATTTATTTATTTTTCGCCATCTTCACAATCATTTTTCATTGTCAATCAGCGCATGGCAAATATGCTCGATCCGGGCAAGATACGCCGCATTTCCGCTTGGCAATCAGAAATGCAAAAATGACTATGGAAATAGAATTTTAATTTTATTTCCATAAGGAAATACTGCAAATATGCTATCAAATATATTTGTACCCTTGCAGAGGGTATATTTAACTTGGAGAGGGCTCTGCAACGCACCTTAGCAGACATCTCCGACCACACAAGGTATATAAGTATATAAGTATAAGGTATATCAGTCTATCTCGCTATATCTTTATGTCTGCCTGTTGCAACGCAAACTAGTCTCACAGCTTAAGAGTTAACTTCATAAATCTTGGCACGCGTGCTGCACACAGCATATAAATTGGAACGAACTAGATTCGACCGATGTATCGTATGACTGCCATACAAACTATCGGCCGATTTTTGTTGTTTGTGAAGATATTGTAACCAAAGTCACTACATCAGAGTTTTTATATAAACATAATATGCATATAAAATTTCATTCAAATCAGACCACTATAACATATAGCTGCCGTAGAAAAGTATCGGCTGCAATTATAAAACCAGTATTGTCTTTAAAACTAGCTCAACTAATAAGTGCCAATCAGGTTTAAATATTAATTAACAAATTTTTTTTTTTTTTTCTGAGACGACTTAAACGTCAAAGTTTTGCCAAGACAATTGGACAACAGTTAAAACTTTTCACTTATGTTCCTACTTTACTTCTTTTGATATAGTGTTTGGTAATTCTAATGAATATTTCTCCACCCTGTGATGTTAAGATACAATATTGTGATGTACGGATTCTTCACTTAATAATAAAGAAAAAAAAAAAAAATTAATACTATTTCTATTTCTATTTTTTTTTTTTTTTATTATTATTATTTTTTTACTATTATAATCAGATTTAAACAGTAATTAACAAATATTTTTTTTTTCTGAGACGACTTAAACGGCAAAGCTTTGCCAAGACAATTCGACAACACTAAAAACTTTCCACTTATGTCCCTACTTCACTTATTTTGATATAGTGTTTGATAATTCTTAAGAATATTTCTCCACCCTGTGATGTTAAGATACAATATTGTGATGTACAGATTCTTCACTTAATACAAAAAAAAAAAAAAAAAATACTTTTTCTATTTTTTTTTTTTGTTTTATTTTTTTGTATTAAATGAAGAATCCGTACATCAAATGAAGACTTTTATAAAAGAGGTTGTCCTACGATATGACCTATGAAAGCTGAAAACATATAATATTATTAAATTTTAAACCATTATACATAACTCAAAAAAAAAAAAATAAAAAAAACAAAATTATATAACTAATATAGAAGTAATTGGATGAGTTAAGCGGTGTATAAAGTGTATAAAACCATCTGCATGTTTGGTAATTCTTAAGATTATTTCTCAACCCTGCGATGTTAAGATACAATATTATTATGTACGGATTCTTCACTTAATACAAAAAAAAAAAAGAATACTTTTTCTAAAAAAAAAAAGAATACTTTTTCTATTTTTTTGTTATTATTATTAATTGAAGAATCCGTACATCAAATGAAGACTTTTATAAAAGAGGTTGTCCTGCGATATGACCTATTAAAGCTGAAAATATATAATATTATTAAATTTTAAACCATTAAATAAACCAAAAAAAAAAAAAATAATAATGTACACGTATAACTAATATAGGAGTAATTGGATGAGTTAAGCAGTGTACCATATAAAGTGTATAAAACCTTCTGCATGTCGAAGGCAGCCTTTCTTTCTGGTTAGTTGTAAAATTGCTTTTGTTCTAAAATTGTGAAAACATTTTTGCGTAATGCTATAAATTGATTTTTCCAGTTATTTTCATTTCGCATTTACATGAAATTCATTTGTATTCATTTAGACATTTGAAATTGGTCTCGATTGGTTCGTTTTAGGCATAGAATTTGCGACATTATCGGGCAATTTAAAAGCCTGTTAAATGGCATAAATGTTGCAATTGAATCAAATTGATGAGGTTATTTCGCAAATTGCGTGCCCCGTGAACTCATTTGATATGCGTAAATTGAAAATCAATGCAATCAGTTGCTACTCGGCAATTTTATACGCGTGCTGTTTGCATTGAATTATTAAAAATTGGATTAAAGAGAGAGTTTGTTCTCCGGGTGCGTGTGTGTGATTAATTGTTGTGCCTGCCTGCGTGTGCAAATATTTATTATGCCCGTCTGCCTGTTGCCAATTATGATTTATGGAGCAGGTGAGTTTGCCCTTTGTGTGTGTGTGTGTGTGTGTGCGTGGGCAGCTCATCAATCAGGCCGAGGCAAATATGCAAACAGATTGCCGATCGACTATGAAATTATAATTAATGCCAATTTGATGCATGATTAAACAAAGTGTTGCAGCACAAATTAACGAGCTAATTGCCGTGCAATTTTTACCTGGGGCGACAATGACGACGCGGCAAGCATTGATTGTCGCTTAATTCATTCAAATTAGGCTGATTAAAATAAACTGCTGGGGAGAACGAGCACATGCAGCGTGGCAAAATGAGCCAAACTTTCGTTTCGCAAACTTTAATTCAATTTCGCCATCGAGGCTTATCTGGCATTAGTATTCAAACTTTTGGGCAACTCAACTCTCGACTCGAATTGCATGCGAAAGTCATTTCCGGAACACTGCACTGCACACACACACACACACGCACTACTCTCACATCCTGCATAGTGGGGGCCATATCCGGCTTAGAGGGGGGGTGAGCAACGCCCTCAATTATGTAATTATTTTTGCATTAAAGCGCATTAAATTTTGACTGGCTGTCAATTTAATGAGACAATTCGTGGCTGCGGCATAAAAGAGTCAACGGCAACGTCAAATTTGCTGCATGCCACAGCCGCAGCCAATCTGAGGGCCATAAAACGCAGAGCTGCTTCGCCTTCGCCTTCGCCCTCGCCCTCGCCTTCGTCTCCTTCTGTCCCTGCTCTTTGCTGCCGGCGACGAAGTGCTCAATTTTCCGGGGGTCCTGTTAATTTGCACGCTGCTGCCTGAGACGCTAAATAAGTTATGTCATTTGGCAGCACACAAGAGGGGGGGAGGGAGGTTTGCTGGGTGCGCATTTCATTTTACTGTGCTGCCGTAGAAATTTAATAAAGCAATGCCGAAAAAATTATTAGCATATTTAAAGGCGAATGCTCAACATAAACTCGGGGCTCAAGTCGGAGTCAAGGCTGCGACGAAGGCAGCAGCTGATGGCTCATGTGGAGAGCAGCAACAGCAACAGCAACAGCAGCAGCAGCAGCAGCAGCTCGAGCTCGAGTTCATAAAATCAGACGGCGGAGAATTGTCTTAAAATATGCGCAGACTGTGTGGGGGAAGAGGGAGATGGGAAATGGTTTGACAGTTGGCACAATGCCAATGACAATTGTAGGGGATCGTCTATGTGTGAGTGAGTATGTGTGTGTGTGTGTGGGGACAGCAGCAAAGGTCAAGCAGCTGACCAAGCAAGCTGACGAGCTGCAAGCAAGGACCTTGCATTGAACTGTGGCACAAAAAAGCGAATGATGAACAGTTTTCTATTAGTTTCAAGTGAGCAAAGCTTAAGAAGGCATCAAGTGCTTTATAGGGTTAATTTTTTTTTTTTTTTTTTTTTTTTTATTCTTTTTTTATTATTATTAAGTGAAGAATCCGTGCACAGGTATAGGGTTGCAGCTTGCACCACTGTGCCTGAGTACCGACCCACTGTACCTGTGCTATGCAGAACATCCATCTACTCCATTTATTTGCACTTAATTTGCATAGCTTGGCAAATTGCGCATACGCAATGTTGGCCCCTGTCCAACTTGTCCCACTGTGCCTCAGCAGTGCCCCACTGTGCGGCTGCAGACACGCACGACATGCTTACACACACACACACACACACACACACACATCCAGTTTAATTGCATCAAATACGCATTGCTTGTCAAATTGCGCATACGCCACATTGGCCCCACTTGGTGCCGACTTGACCCGCCACCTGACTTGGCATATTTGCCAAATCCATTGGCCATTACGATTATGCACGAATTGCGAATGAAGTTCATAACTAGTTGGTGTCTTAGGCAGGTCAACGGCGGCTTCATCTACTCGACTGCCTCGGAGACCTTCATAAATCGGAGCTCTGCACAAGCGACAACAGACAGATAGGCATGCCGAGTGGTCAACAGGGGAATGGGAGGAGCAGCAGTAGGTGGAGCGACTATCAACCCACACACACGCACACACACACACGCACAGGCACACACACGGACAACAGATGTTAATGCCTCAGTGAGCAAAGTGCGTTTCGCTGTTCGCCTTTGTATGCTCGCTGGCCACACAGTCAGCCCCATTGTTATCGCTCTTAGCGTGTCCTTTCAGCTGCCGCTGCTGCTGCTGCTATTGTTATTGTTGCTTGTGGTCAGTATTAATATTTGTTGTTGTCGTTGTTGTTGTTGTTGTTGCCCGCCTACACCATACGCAATGCGGCCACAAATTGTATGCCCAAAAGCTGATTCAGGTTTTACGATGCCCATAACGTGCAGGACTCCAGTGGGTCCCCCCTCCCGCCTCCCTCCTTGGTCCCCTTCTGCTGCTCTAACTCACTGGCATTATATCGAATTATGTTATAAATATGAAATATATTTGCCATTGCCAAATACGTGTGAGGCAGCAGCAGGCAGCAGGCAGCAGCAGAAATTGCCGCACACTTTTATGGACTTTTATGCGTTGCTCGTGGTTGACTCGCAAAGGGGCAGGGGGAGAGCGAGGGAGGCAGAGAATGTTGAGCCAGCTGGACAGCTTGACGCATAATTAAAGCAGTATCATTGCGGCATATATCATACGGTTACTTATACGGTTATTATGTGCGCATTCACACAGAAATCAGAATCATTTGGGCGACTGCAGTTCGATTTCGCTGCGTGCAACTTGAGCCTTTCTGCCGCGCTGATCGCTGTGGGCAATCGACCGCAGCAGGGGTCGTGTTGTACAACATTATTGTTGCATAATTTCCGCTAATTTGTTGGTAAAATAACCCGCAACAAATTGTATAACAATCAATGCAACCGCACGGCGAGAGAAGGCAAAGTGGGGGGGGGGAGGTAGGGGCATAGGTCGCCAGCTGTGCGGGTCATTTGATGCTTGCACACACACACACAGGCGTGGACCGTAAATGACTCATAAATGTTATATTAATGCTCTGTGCAACAATGAGCAGGCGACAATATACATTACGTATACGCCGCCACAGCTGGCCGAGCATTATTGCTGTGCATTTTTTCGCTTGCCTTAATCAGCACAACAATTACTGTAAATCAATACTTGGCTAGCACTGTAAATCAGCTCAGAAGCGCCTCAGAAGGCCGCTGCCAGTCCCTGTCCCAGTCTTGCTTTGCTTATACTTTAGTTTTATGTTATTGATTATTTCGAGGCAAAAACAGAACAAAACCAGAAACAAAAACAAAAACAAATACAAAACCTCTCTACAATTGCCCGTTGGCATTTTTAAAGTACACACTTTTGCTTCTTCGCCGGGTATAACAAATGGCAGAGGGCACTGGCGGCACAGCTCGACATATTTCAATATGCACGATATGTATCGCATTTCGCATGCTCAGCTTGCTGTGGAGCCCCTAAAGATAATAAATAAAATGAAATAGACAATCAATAAGAATCATGGCAAGTGATTTGTGTGCTGCTTAAATGATCTACTCATGTTTCCTTCAATTCCGTGAAGCACTTGCAGAAGAGACCTGATGTTGCCTTTCGGTTTCAATTGTTCCCCTCTTTCTAAGCGTATTCCGAGTTCTACCTTGACTCGGCTTGTTGCTTGCATATTGTGACTACAATTTGTTTTATTTCTGTGAAACTGGCATGGCAATTTTTGTGAGAATTCCTTGCCGAGCTCTAATTGCTGTAGCTGTCGCTGCTGGGTATGCTGTGGATGCTGTTGATGCTGTGGATGCTCGGGATGCTGTCTGGCACGAGCGCGGGCGACTTTCCATTGTGTGTGAAATTATAAAAAATCCCAGCAACGAGCAAGTCAACAACAACAACAACAACAACAGCGACAATGCCAACAACTGTAACAATAACAAGAGCAAGATTTGTGGCTCGTCCTTGACTGACCTTGCGCATTGCAGGAGGACTGCGTGGCATGCTCATTATGCTGCTGCTGCTGCTGCTGCTGCTCGTTGGCAACCGTCAAGTTTGTGCTTGCATTTTAATAGTTGCAATCAAAATTCCAATGCATTGTTAAGAGCATGCGGCGAATACTCGAGCAGGCCAAGGCGAAACGCAGCATCCCCCAGCAATGGCTTCACTTCCCACGGTAAACAGGAACCCAGCAAATAGTTATTCACCTCAGCTGAGCCTATGCACTGAGGCAATCCTTCGATGAAATTCACTTCGAGAAACTTTGCACACCGCATACAAAGTATGCTCACACACACACACACATGCACACACACTGCGTATACTTAACATTTTGATTTAAAGTTTGCAAGTTTTTCATTTTACGAGCGCAACAATGCAAGCAAGTTTTTCATGTGGTAATTAGAGCTGGCAACTTTTACTCGCAGCTTTAGTGTCATTTGAGCAGGGGGAAAAAAATTGCAGAGTAGATTGCCAGGCAATGGGCAGGGGGCGGGGCAAGACAGCAGGCAACTGCAAAATGAGACGAATGAATGAGAAAATAATAGTTAAGGCAAATAAAAGCGAGCAAGGCACGGCAGAGTGGGGCGGGGGACAACGAGTCGCAGTTTAATTTCATCACAAGAGCACAAGATGTCTTCTCTTCCTTCCTGTTGTTGTTGCTGCTGCCGCTCTTACGTCTCACAATTGTTATTGTAGCAGAGCAAAGGCGTGTGCCAGCAGCGGAGCACAGCGTGGAGGAGGGAGGCACATCAGCAAAATGCCTGATGATAAAATAAAATGCCAAATGGGCGCGCATTATTCAAATGTCATGATAGTCTGAAGCACACATAGAGCATGTGTGTGAGTGTGTGTGTGTGGAGAATATGCTATTTGTGACTACAGACTACAGACTGACAGATGGATATGGAAAATTAAGGCACCGCAATCAGCTGTTTTCCAAATTAGAGCAGTTTCGCCAAGCTGCTGATTACAATTTGCCAACTTGATAAACTTTTCTTTTGTGCATAATATTAAGATATGTTTCTCAGCACCCGCATTTACGTACCTCTCATAAGTCTGATAAATGGCCAGCACTTGCAGTAAAAGTGGAGGTAAAGAAGAGATCGAGAGAAGGGGAAGAATAAATAATCAATTAAATCAAATTAAATAATAATAGTTCTAGCGTTTTTCATTTTAAGTCTACTTTTAAACACTAATAAAAAAAAACAATTATTTCTTTATTTATATAATTAATTAATGTAATTATCTTCGTTAATTAGTTTCATTTAATTATTTTTTTAATTATATTTAATCTTTATACAGTTTTAAAGTTGAAATTAACTAAATAAATAGGGAAATTAAAGAAATAGTTTAAATCCAAAAAATAATATTATTAATAAACAAATAAATAAATAAATAAATTCATAAATAATAACAAATAAATAAATTAATTATGATATAAATAAACAAATTCATAAAAAATAAAAATGAATTAATTTATTAATATATAAATGAATAAAAATATATACAAAAATTTATCAATTAATAAATTAATAAATAAAAAAATAATTAATAAAATAATTAATAATAAGAGAAATGAATAAAGGAATATTTAAATAAATACATAAACACGTAAGTAATAAATAAGCAATTATATATATGTTAAATTCACAAATATAAATAAACAAATAATTATATTAATAAACAAATCATTAAGAAATTAATCAATTATATAAATAAATTAACAAATCAATAAACAAATAATCGCATAAGTAAATACAGAAATAATTAGCAAGTATTGTAAATTAAATAAATATGAAAAATATAAATCAGCACATAACTAAATATGAATAAAGGAATAAAACCAATAAACAAATAATTAAATAAATAAATAAATAGAATCAATTAACATGTGTGCAATTCTGTCCCAAAAACAAAAGAGAAATATGAAATTAATATATATTATTTAACATATGTAAATATATTTACATTTTTCCTTTTGCATAGTAATACTTGACACACCATAAACATTCTATTGAAATTGCTCTTTTCTTGCGATGTAAATTTTCAAAAATAATTTTTAGCATAGCCCAAAAGTTTTTAGTAAATTAAAAAAAGCAGCAGAATTATTTTTAATTATTTGACGCACAAAGCTTTATTAATTCAGAAAATATTACGGAACAATAACACAAAGCAAAGAGCGACCGAAAACTTTGCTAATTTATTTAAATGTTTCATAATTTCACAACAGAACAATTATGTCGTGGTCCCCGTGGTCTGGAGAGGTTTGCTCTGGCTCTAGGGGCACTTCAATATAAATTCACTTGCGCATATGTTTAAATCTCACAAATGGTTGGCAATAAAAGTAATGCATAAATGTTTTTATTTGCGCATTTGCTTGTCTGGAATTTCTATTCACTTTCCAGAGTGAGAGAGAGACAGAGACAAAGAGAGAGACAGAGAGACGTGAGACATGAGAAATGGCAAATGGGGTTAGCCATTTGGATTTGGGGTCGAATCCTTTACGATTCGCACACGAACACGCACACAGCATGAGACATTTGTTTTAACCATTTCAAAGTACACACACACAGACACATAGAATACACGAAGTAGAAACAGGAAAAGTGGAGAAGAAGTAGAAGAAGAAGAAGTAATAAGAAGCGAGAAGTATGTGTGACAAGGCATAAATAACTAAACACCTGCAGAATCTGTGGCGACGTGTGTGGAGTATCTCGCGTACCAGCTGCCCCACGTACCCCCTCTC
Organism: Zaprionus ornatus; assembly: GCA_018904035.1. NCBI lineage: Eukaryota > Metazoa > Arthropoda > Insecta > Diptera > Drosophilidae > Zaprionus > Zaprionus ornatus. Next base: position 27,375,363 of record JAEIFZ010000002.1, read on the forward strand.
CCAATTCCATACAACATGCTCGACATACCGAAAATGAGGCAGTTGCAGGCAACATTCACTGTTGCTTTGTCAGGCACGTCTCAGTTGCGGCGTTATAAATTACAGAAGCCTCTGGCGCCATTGCCATTGCTCACAGCGTTTGTCAATACACACACACTCACACACACACACACACACACACACACACACACACATTGACACACTTGTGTGAGCATGTAGCTCGGCGAACCAAGACGAGGTGCTGAGATTTGACTTGCCAAATATTTTACCAGCCAATGATACAAGGAGAACACGTCGCCTCTGTCTTGTGGCACATTAAGTGGCATATAGTGTTGAATTCAACTAAGTTTCGAGCACAATTGAAGTAATTTTTTAATTTAACTTACAATTTAAAGTGAGCTGTTCAATGAAAATATTACTTGAGATGTAAAGAAATGCAACCTTAAAGATAATATCTTATGTTTATACCCTTGCAGAGGGTATATTAATTTTGGCCAGGAGTTCGCAACGCACCTTAGAAGAAAACTCTGACGACTTACAATAGATTATTCATATTCTGATTTAGAATCAACATAGGAATCGAACTATTCCTGTCCGTCTGTTGCAACGCAAACTAGTCTCTCAATTTTGGAGCTTTTTAAACAAATTTGAAATTTGGCACACGCTGTAAATGAGTCGGAACCGGGTTGGACCGATATATCGTATAGCTCCCATACAAACTATCGGTCGATTTATGTTATTTGTTAGATTTTGTATCCAAATTTACTATATCGAACTATTTCTACAAATAGCCTTTCTTTCTATTTTATTTTAGAACAGGTTTATCATGCAGTTATAAACATCGTATTTTGCCCACCTCCAACAAAGAAAAACTGTCAAATTATAGTAAAATTAGGAAAAAAAATCTAATGAATGCATTACTGCGTTTAATAAAATAAGAACTGTTTCACAGATGGGATGATTTCAATCATATTGATTATTACTGTGCTTAACTTTTTTAACCAACGACATCGGTACTTATCAATTACATTTATCGGCATTTTGCTAAAGTCAGAAAATGAAAAACTTTACTCCCAACATTTCCTTTATTCGATAAATACTTTTATACAAAATTAAACTGCAATATATGTATATATACATATACATATATATATATATATATATATATATATATATTATATGAAACTATATATATATACCATATATATATATATATATATATATATATATATATTTTAAACTTTGCACACATACTTCTTATTGATGCACGCTGTAAATAAGGTAGAAGCGGATCGGACCGATAATTCATATAAAGTTTCATAGGAATCCGACCACTATAACATAAAGCTGCCATAGGAACAATCGGTCGGGGTGCAGGCTTTTGTATAAAGTCCTATTTTCATTTAAGAAAGAACTAAACTTATCATTGCCAATCCAAATGAGACATAATGTTGAATATACGAGGTGTGTTCAAAAAGTAAGGTGACTTTTTAAATTTCGCGGGCAATGAACTTTCGATTATCGATTTTTGTTTTGTTATGTTGGTACACTCTTCCCGAACATCTGTTCCAAGATTCAAGTGAATGGCATTTTTTGTTTGGTTGTGAGAGGCGTAAAGGTTATAAGTGTTTTGTGGATCGGCGATTTTTTGCTAAATTTTGACCAAAAGAACCGTCGCTTAAATAAATAAATAAATGAGCATCGCTCAAGAGCTGTTGAATGACGTCAACAATGAGCCAGATTTACTCAAAAGGGTCATAACTGGTGACGAATCATGGGTATATGGTTATGATATCGATACCAAAGTCAGTCCAATCGTTCCAATGGAAGATCCCAGGTGAGCCAAGATCGAAAAAAGCACGCCAAGTTCGATCAAATGTCAAAGTTTTGCTCACTGTTTTCTTCGATTACCCCATGGCGTGGTGCATCAGGAGTTCTTACCATATAGTCGTACGGTCAATAAACAATATTATCTTGAAGTCATGCGCAAAGGCTATACCGAAAAGTGCTTATGAGAAGTGCTTCGAGGATTGGAATATGTATATTGTATCTGAGGGGGATTACTTTGAAGGGGACAACATAGATATTGATAAATAAATAAATATTTTTTCTTAAAAATACAAAGTCACCTTTCTTTTTGAACACACCTCGTACACAATACTATTTGATTCTGCACTATTATATATAACTTGTATTGGTACAATCGGAGGATGTAAAAAACTGCAAGGGTGTAGAACCTTTGACATGTCGAAGGTAGGATTTTTCTCTGGTTTTCCAATTTATCGTATCATTTAAAAAAATGTAATTTATTTTTTTGTCAGTTGACTTAAGGATATAAATACGTTATTAAATTTTGAAAATTTCTAGCTCAAAATATTTAAAATGAATTTAAGTCAATCGCCTAAAATACAAATAATATAAGCCTTTTAATTTAATTTTGATAGTAGCATCATTCGTAATTAACGTCTTTGCTGCGCTGTCGCCACCTGGCGTTGCTTGACAGCAAACTGCTTGGCACAGTACAACGAGCTTTGTGGTGAAAAGCTCTTAACAAAGCAAAGAGTAAAAGAGAGAGAAAGTGGGAGCGCACAAGCAAGAGCGCTGCCCAATCAGCTGTTGTCGAAGATAACAGCCAGAGGCAACTTTCAATCAATAGTTAACTTCAAATGCAACTGATAAAGCGACAGCAAGGAGGCTCAAGAAACAAATAAATAAACAAATTTAAACTTATAAATAAATACATACACATAGATTGTCATTTATAGCAGGATTTCATACCAATAACTACACTATATTTCCCTTTGATTATAATTTATCAGCGCAATGTTTGCATTCGCTTTGATTACTGGCCTCGAAGGTCTTCCAGATTCAATGCCGAAGTTGAGTTGAGCAATATGTTGGCTCTCTTTGAGAGCATTTCGCTCTCTTACTCGCACTCTTTTGCGCGCTCTCTCTCTGTGTGTGAGCAAAAGCTTTCGTCAGCTTTGATTGATGCAAAGTTGCTGCTCTTGCTCGAGCTTCGTCGTTGGTCTTGCAGGACACAGCGCAGGCAAAGGAAATGATTGCTGCTGCCAGTTGCCAGTTGATTGGCAACACGTTTGCCGGAAGGTGGCAACTAACGCAGCCAGCAGCCAGCAGCGCAGCAGGAAGCAGCCAAGAGACCATTGCAACTCCAGCAACTCGTGCCGACGAACGTGCGAACTGTTCGTCTCGCGTCTGTTAATCCCAGTGTGTGTGAGTGCGTGTGCGTATGTTGGTGTTTGTGTTTGTGTTTGTCAGTGTGTGAAGTTATTTAAACAATTAAGTGATTCCATTAACAACAAGAACAAGAAAAAGAGGGGAAGGAGAGAAGCAGAGAAAGAGCGGGAGTGAGGGAGGGTGTCAGCCAGCCCAATCCAAGCCAACTTGTTGCTGTGCGAACTGAACCTGTTGCCAAAGGGGAGACGAAGGGTTGACAAGTAAAACGCGAATGCGTATTGCAAATATTTATCCAACACATTTGTTGCTCACATTCAGTGGCAATAAATAAAGAGCTAAGCGGCAATCAATTGGCCTGCTCCGGCTTCCCACACCTCGATGATGCTCGACATTTAGGCGCACGTCCGGGGCAAGCAAACAATTAACAGTCAAACTGAGCTGAAACCAGAGCCAAGAGCAAGACACATCCTGTAGAGACAGCGAAGACAGCGCAGACAGCGCAGACAGCACGGACGGACAACTAGAATTACATTAAACACATTCAAATTACAATTACGTAACCCAAACAAACAGCAACAATAACAAAGGCAGCTATAAATCTGAGAAGAGCAGTCAAAGGGCTCTGCCAACACCTCGCACACCCACACACACACACACACACACAAACACACCCACACACCCTCACACACATAGCGGCCCACGCACCCTCGGGAAGTGAATACAAGCCCAGACACACCCCGGAAGTGCCCAGCACCTGACCCGAAAGGCAACTTCTGCCACAGGCTGGCCCCCGAAACAAAAACAAAAGCGGATTAACACTTTGCCCCAGTGATGATGATATGGCCGACGTCGTCGCTACAGGCGCTGCCCGCTGCCGTTGCTGGCTGTCGTCATTTTTTATAAACGCCCTCGGGCGTGGCAGTTCACATGAAGCTGGCCTAACCAGCGACCTGACCCTTTTTGGCTTAGTCAATCTAACTGGGCAACCTTTTTTTTGGAGGGGGGAGGAGGAGGTAAAATAAAAACTCAAAAACAACACTGTGCAACAAGGTTTTGCAGGAAGTGTTGCAAGCAGGAGAAAGATGAAGAGAGCAGGTCATGCAATTTAATATACATTTTAATTACAGTGCTCATCCCTGCAGCGCAGTGTAATCCCTTTAATAATCTTTCTCCACTTGAATTAAAACGATGAAAATCGAGTTTTCGTTTTTGCTTTGAGTGCAAACGCTTCTCATCTTTTAATTAGAACGTGTTTGATCTGTTGCTGTACTTTGTTGTACAGTGTATTAGCAGCTTGTATCGCCTTCAAGAAGTGAGCAGCCAATTGTTGTCGTTGTTCCTTGTAGTTGTTGCTGTTGTTTGCTGCCAACACTTAAGCCGCAAAATATACCCAAAGTTTATATTTGTGTGCATTCATGCCCCCTCTCTGGCCCTCCTCCTCCTCCCTTTCTCCTACCCTCCTCTTCCCTTTCTGCTGCTTTTTCCGTTTTATTTCTGGCCCCACAGACAGACAAGTTGGCTTGGCCTAAACGGCTCGTCAATTTGCCTCTGCTTGCACCCTCGTCCACAGCCTGCTCGACCTGTGCCTGCTCCTGGCTACTGCTTCTGCTTCTGCTGCTGCTGCTGCTTATCCCGTTGTTCCCGTCTTTAGTCAGCGCTTTTTTGTTTTGACAGACTTGCTGGCATATCCCGAATATCGCTTACAGCTTGCCTCGGCGAATGTTTCCAACTGAGTTGATTATTTCGAACGCAAATCAAAGGCGAGCCACGGCTACACTTTGCCTTAAATTCTCAGCATTCTCCAGATCTCAGTGTGTGTGTGTGTGTGTGTATTTTTTTGGTTTATTCATCGACCTCTCTGTTGTTGGGCTCTCCTCTTTTATCTGAGCCAATGGCGTGACCTTGTGCGCGCAGGGGTATTTGCGACCTAAATATTTCAGAATTAATTTACCAAATTAAAGCCGGCATGCTTATCCAAGCCACTGAGCTTCGCAATTTATCTGCAAACATGAGCACACACACGCAAACATACACACACACACACACACATAGACTCACACACACACACGGACAAAGCAAACGCCCAAAGGTATTAATTAGTATTGCACAACGAGCTGGGACTGCGCGTCCGCGAGCTGAAGCTGAAGCTGAAGCTGGCTCAGTGGCACACGCTGTCGCCGCGTCGAACTAAAACTTATTATAATACAATAAACATAATAATAAGAGGACGGGCAAATGCCCACACCCACTCTAGCACACACACTAGCACACACAAACACACATACAAAGAAAATCCATAATGGTCGAGCTGGTCTCAAGTTACATTCTTTTTTCGCGTGCTGCCAAGCCAGAGGGAGTTACTCACACTCACTCACACACACACACACACACACGCATACACACGCACACCTTCTGCGACACATTTACGGTTACACCTACAGGTAGAGCAAGGTGTTGACATTCTCACGCCCAGCTGCGCTCGCATGAAAAGCAGCGCCAAGTTGCACGACAAGCCAAAGACAGTTATAGACATCATGCGAAATATAAACCACACACACACACACACACACACGTTCATGGGTATACACACCTGTACAGATATACATCTACCGATAAGCAAGGGGCAGACATATAACGACAAACATATACGCCAACGTGACGTTGTCTAAATATTTTTGCAACTAAATAAAAGCGGGCGAGCTGTGAATGAATGAGCGAATGAACGAATGAGTGAGTGGGAGTGGGAGTGGGAGTGTGAGTGAGTTAGTGAATGCATGAATGAGTGTGTGAAATGAATGCAGAATGTCAGGCAAACGCTTGACAGACAGTCAGTCTTCTCTGTTTCGCTTCAGCTCTCAAGCGGATTTTCATTTTTATTTGCCAGCGCAGCAAAGTAGGCAACGCTTTGGTCGAGTGATGCACAAATATTACACATACGCCGTGTGTTTGATGTGCCATTGAAATTTGCACAAATGTCTCATGCAATTTCACGAATTATAATTTCATTTGAGTCGCATAAAATGTGATTCAAATTTCATAGAAATTTCCAGCTAAGCTGACTTTAAAGCTCTGCGACGCTCTGAGCTAATTTTATGGAGTGCAGCCCAAATGCCGCGAGCCATGCCCTGTAACTTCTCACGCCCATTGACTTTTATTGTCTTTGGCAACTGTTTCTGCTTTTCTCTTTTTTTTTTTATTTTTGTAAGCATTTTGCGGCATTTGAACATTTTTATGCGGCAATTTTTGACGCCTTCCGCTACGCGATAAGCACAAATAACCACAAGCCTCCTTCCCCTGCGGACCTATCCATGGCAGAGACCTTAATGTACACATTTGAATGCCATTATCACAGTACGCTGGCGATAGGCAACCATGGCAACAACAACAACAACAACAGAAACATGAACAATCAGCCACAGAAAGCCACTCATTGTCTGCGCTCTGACTGTCTCTCTGTCTGTCTGTCTGTCTGTCTCTCTGTCTGTCTGTCTGTTTGTATCTGTGTCTATGCGCTGTGCTGGTATTTGTATTTGAGTTAGAGTTCGTGCGTAAGTGTTGAGCATGTGTGTGTGTGTGTGTGTGTGTGTGTGGGTATTGTGTGTGCCGCTTATTTCCAAGCAATTTACTTTAATTCGTCGCATTTTAGAGTGAGGCATATGGCAGAAACGACAGCGTCAGCAGTAGACTGAAAACACTTACATACCACACCCCGTGGCCCTGGGGTCTCTTTTAAGTTTCCCCACTCGCACACACACACACACACATCACCTGCCCCGTTAACTGTGTGTGTCTGCAACTGTCTCTGTGTCGGCCTGTAGTCCGGATAATACTGTTTTTATTGAGTCCAATCATCATCATCATCATCGTCGTCGTCATCGTCGTCATCAGCTCAGCTTCATGTGTGTGCTGCAGATTTTTGGATCTCCGCTCGAAGGTTGTTGTAATTGCAATTATGGTTTAATTTTCGTACGGCAAATTGAAAGTGCAACAAATTTGAACAGGAGGGTGGCTTTTAAGATTTCAATGCGGATTAAAACCGAGATACGCCTCCTTTCTGGGAAGCCTTTAATCAATTTTGCGACCAACTTTTTGTGGCTAATGAGAAACTATTCAGAACGGAAGCGTTAATGGGAGTGGCAGCAATGCAAGAGTAGATCATTGTTGCTGCCAAGTACAGAGCTGTGTGTGTGTGTGCTAAGTGTTGCGGCGACCCTCGTTGCGGGCCAAACTAAATTGTGTCAAGCTGTCAATTTGGTAAACTTAATTGCAGCAAATTGGCTCGGCTCGGCCCGACTTGGGTTGACTTGGCTTGGGTTTGGCTACTCCCCGGTACTCCTCACGTTCTAATGGACAATTTCTATGAGCAGCGCGACATTTATTTCTGTGTTTTCTTTGTGTGTGTGTGTGTGTGTGTGTGGGCGTGGCTAACCAATCGCAATCGCAGAGCCAAGTGCCTGGCAAAATGTGCCTCAGCAGGAGCGAGTGATTGTCAAGTGTTCAGGCGAGCATAAAGCAAAAACCAAACGCGCGTGCAACATGTCCCATCCGTCGAATGTGCAACCACCGCCGCTGCCGCCACGCCGTTTGGCACCCGGTACTGCTACGCCAGTCACGGCGGCTCCGCCACCAACTGGACCAGGTGCCACAGCCCCCGCTGAAGCCTCCAGCGCTGCCGCCGTTGCTCCATCGGCTCCGGTTGCCACAGCTATGCTAACTGCGCGGTTGAGCGGCGCCAACACTGTGACTAGCAGCGCGGTGACTCTGGACCGACCACAGGCCGGGCATACGCCGCCGCCCTTGGCAGCCACATCCTGCCCGGATTCGCCCATACGTCGCGTCTCGTCGAGCCTGAAAAACTCCGCATTGGATTTCGCCTCGCGGTTCTTCAACAAATGCAAAGCGGCCACATTCACCGTAGATGGCGCCACCTATACAATCGGTGAGTAGAAAAGGGTATTCACAAAGGGTGCACAAAGCACAAAGGTCAACAAGTGTCTGCTTGCGCAGTGCCAGAGCCCGAAAAAATCGAAGGGGGCGCCAGCTGATTGAAAGGATGCAACATGGCAAATTGATAGTTTTTTTCATTCGGTGCACCCGTTTTTGTGGCAATTGTTTGTGTCCTGTCTCTCTCTTTGTCTCTCTCTCAGCTCAATGTGTGCAATGTGTGCGCTTGTGTGCGCCTCTGTGTGTGTGTGTGTGTGTGTGTGTGTGTCAGTGTGTGCGCGCCTGACATTCCAAACAAGGTCGTCAATTGACATTGGTCCCAGTTTGCGGCAGGTGTGCGCACAGTTCATTTTATCAACGCTTTGTGTAGTTTGTACACCCTGCAATAGGATCATGGAGGGTATATACAGCCGGTATAAATGTAGGCTATGGAAAGGTAGAGTAACGTCAAGGCTGGTCTTTTAGCTTCAGTAATATATTAAAAATAAATTCAATTTATAAGTATTTCTATACCCCTCTATCCACGCCCTCTATCCATATAATAGATCGTAAAGAGCTAGGACTACGAAAAGAATTTGAAACCAAAAAGAAATGATACCTCCGACATGCCAAAGGTTCCATGAGTTATTTCTAAAATCAGAACAGGTCTTCATACAATAACCTGCATTTAAGGATTCTTCCTATGGTAGCTTTATAGTGGTCAGACTCCCATGAAATTTTTTATGCATTTTATATATATAGAAAAAGTCCAATCTAGTAAATTTGGTTACAATATCTTAACAAATAAAAAAAAACGAGCAATAATTTGTATGGCAGTTATTCGATATATCGATCCGATTCGGCTCGTTCCAATTTATTCATAGCGTGCAGTAATAGGAAGCATGTATACCAAGTTTCATTAAGAAAGCTCCAAAACTGAGGGACTATATTGTTTAGCAACAGACGGACACACGGACATGCAGACACTTGGACGACGGACAGAAGGATTCTGGATTCGATTCCTCTGTTGATGATGATCCAGAATATATATTCTTTATAGGGTTCGAAGCTGTCTCCTTAGGTGCCTTGAAAACTCCTGGCCAAAATTAATATACCCTCTGCAAGGATATTGCACGCAAATTAAGTCCATTTTCGATTTTGTCCACGCCCCCTACCGCCCCGTTAATCCATTAAAATCGAATTCCAATCGTAATTTGAATGCAGGACAATTGATAAACATAAAACCCATCAACACCCGAATGATCGCTGAACATTTGGTTGCGATCGGAATATTAACATAGAAGTTATAAATGAAATATTCTTAAATAGATACTCACTTCCAAGTCACTTGCTGCAAAGTATGCAACGCAAGATAAACAAAACATAAAAGTTATATATTGTTTTGCTCGTATGGGTAGCGGGTATATCACAGTCGAACACACTCGACTGTACCTATCGTGCTTGTTTTTTCAAGATTCTTTATTTTTTTCATTCCGTTTATATACAGGGTATTTAAAAGTAGTCTCTATATTTTTTCGTGACATGCTTTCTACGTTATTGATTTCAGCCAGGCGCATAAGCTGCACCGAAAATGTTATTCATCGGCGACACTGACACGTTCTGTCACTGTGGGTGACGTCTTGTCTCCGCAAAGGAGGCAGATAAAACGAGCTAACATACGAGTACTACTTCTACTGCTCATAGATCATGCAATCAAATAATATTATTGTCAGTATATCATATTGATTTATTAGTTTATAATGCGGTTAGATTAAAAGGAATTCATTCAAAATGAAAATGCGGTCTGGCAAATTGTGCATAAATTTACATGAGAAGTGACTGTTGATTAGCTTTGGGGATTAACAGGATTTGGACAACGGGTTGCTGCACACAGCTGAGGAGCTTAAGCTCTATGTAAAAGCAATTTGAAGGTTAATGTGTTTTGCTTACGCCGCATAACTTCCTAAATTTGAAAATACCTTGGTATTTAACTCTAGTGAATTTGGTTTGGAATTTAAGGCAATTTATTCCTGTCCCAGGTTAAATTACACACACAAGAGCTAGCTCTTGCTGTCACTTATAGATTATATAATTATGTGTAAGCTCTGGTAAAATATTTGTACATTCAATAACAATCTACCCATGACAGGGTTCCCACACTGACCACATTGGCCCTCTGCTGTTTGCATTATTTGGTGCTTATCTAAAATACTCTCATAAATACATTTTGGTTGTTTTCTGCTCATTAACCGCAGACAATCGGTTGTGCCGCACTGCTAACTGTTTTCAATTAATTACCAGATAAATTTAATTACTCGTGCAAGTACGAATTGGAATACTCATGCGGGATGCCATGAGGTTGCCTTTTCAGCCCCTCATAAATATCAGAGAACACTCGCAGAGCACACGGCTTACTTGACTCCATTGTTGAGTGCGATTTGTGTGCCATAATTTCCATGTACTCTCAAGTCTGCCGCATAGGACAAATTGAAACTGGAAGCTCACGTGCTAAGGGCGTTAAATGTGTGCTCCCTCTCTCCTCTCATTCTCTCTGTCTCTCTCTCTCTGTCTGCCTCGTCTGCCTGCTGAGGCAAGTGATATCCCCGAAAAGATAACCCGGCTTGTGTTTGATTTGATACGGCACGCAACTTCGCAGCGGCCCAGACGCTCCCAGGAGTCGCATCCTCAGGCAGATTTAGCTGACTAAAGCGGATTTTGGATTTGGGAGTGCGTGTATGCATTAAAATTGACGATAAATCGTTTTATATTGATGCTTTGAAATCGGATACGAATGTTTGATTGATGTTGCGCCCCGCGCAAAATACATACTCGATATGTTTAATTAAAATAGACGGTCAATAATTGCTTTGATTCGCCAATAAATTGCTAGATATTAATTTCGGATTGCTGAAATGTAAAGTGCAGACTGCTCTCTGTATTTAATTAAAGCCGCTTGTCAATAATTGCGGACAAAAGCAGCCTCAGTCGGCGTGCACTTAACGCTTTTTAATGATTCCATTTAAAATGCCATTTAAAGTTTATCGAGACGCAGAGCAATTAAAGAATGGCTGCCATTGTCGTCACGCATCTCATGGGAAGCAGACAAAAAGGATGGCGAGGCGTGAAGCAAGGAAGGGGCAAGCGGAATGTAGAATGCAGCGAAAGCAAAGCTGGCCAATGCGGGCAATGAGAAATTGCCAAGTTACTGCAGCAGACTCGAGAGACTCTCTCTGGTCTTTGCCATTGCCAGCGTTGCATCCGCCATGGACGGATGCACGGACAAAGAGTGAGAGAGTGAGAGCGAGAGAGAAGCAAAGTGCATCAGCTGTGACATCAATTAAAACTTGTGTGCCTCGCCAGCAACAGTGCGCTGTAGCGCCGGCAATTTCCAGAGGCGTAATGCAATTAAAATTGCACCAAAAGCAAAGCAATCTCAAGGCATTACCCTGTCTAGTTGCGGTACTGCAGCCCTATCACACGGGGGAGCTTAATTAATAAGCCTCAAGTGCAGGTTTTCTCTATTTTTCGGGTTCGTTTAATCTTTAATTGCTGCCTTCGTGACTGCAAGTAACGCAAAGCGGAAGTAACCACAACACTGAGCAACGCGGCAAACAAACAACAAGAAGGTCCCCTCCGACAGCAACAGGAAACACAAACGAGTGCAATGAGTGCCTGTATGTGTGTGTGTGCGGTGTGTGTGTGTGTTTGTATCTCGACAATGGTCTTCAGCACATTTCCCGATGCAGATCCACCTTCACATTTTGCCGTGTGTACTTTGCAGTTGAGCGGAAATTGCATTGTCAACGCCAGATGTGAGATGGCCAACAATTTCATCTGCCCCCAAGTTGGCAGCAACTCGGGCCGGTGCCCTGGTGCCCTGGTGGCCAGCAGGCGGCCCAAGCAGCACTACCAGTGCATGCTCCTTGTCCTCCGCCTGTTTCGCCATTGCTCGTCCGTTGTCATAGATGCGCAAATTAAAAATAATGACAAGCAAGTACGGCAGGCTTGCAAGGACCGCATTGAGAACACCCTTCTGCAATACCCTCAACTGTCTTCGTGGCTGAAAAGAGGCACAAAAGGTGTGAATATTTACGAAACTACGACGTTCAAAAGATAAGTTGTCCAGGCATGCAAACAATATGGCATACGCCTGGCACCAGAGCTGGTGTACGTCCCATTCAACCTTGAGGCGCCCAACGTGGGGCCTTATAAAGCGTATTTAATTAAATAATTAATAATTTCATAGCTGTGAATTTATTACCGACCCCCAATAACATTTAATTTTAGCTAATGGAAACCTTATCTTATGACCAACTAACCAAATTAGTATATTGGCGCCCAACGTGACAACTTGCTATGACTATTAATCTAATTTACTTCTTCATTCTTCAAAGTTTTATCCAAGAAATTATTCATTTATTTCTGATGAATTAATTAAAACATTTTCTCGTATCAAAATGCCAAACTAATCAGCCTGGCGCCTAACGTGGTCCAGTATATTTAATATTTGCTGAGCAATATATTTATAGAATGTTCATTTCTTTGCAAGAAGTGCCAAGAGAACACTTCTCACCTCAACCAGACCAAAACAAACACTTCGACGATTACTGCTTATGCCAGCTATGCGAACTTGCGTAGTGGGAAAACTTTGTCGAGAGGAAAGCGTATGTGTATGTGTGTGCGAGAAGCAATCACTGTGACATTGTTAATCGAAGTCCATCCACAATTTCACGTTGATTGCGGGCCACACACAGCAATGCACACACACACACACGCACACACACACCTCAGTCGCACAGAGTCCCCAGTTGTTGCTTTGTCTCTCTCTCTTCCTCTCTCTCTCTCTCTCCGCGTTCTCTGTTTCTCATTAATCAGGAAGGGTCGACAATTGCAACGCCATTTTGTTGCAAGGCAGCCATGACTTTCAGTGTGGCGTTGATTTAGTTGCCCTTTACTGCCGTTTGCCATCTGCACAGCAATTGAACACACACACACACACACAACGCACAACACACGGCTATAACCTGTTGCAATGAGAATGCTGAGGCTGAGGCTGAAGCTGAAGCTCGCTAACTGCTCGAGAATTTATCGATTGCGAGCAGGTGAGAGGTGCAAAAATGAAAGAAATGAAAATCGATTTCACGCTCAAATTGATTTGGCTTTTATGGCGGGGCCATTTAATTTATGGCAACTGCCAGCCTGCCAGCCTGCCTGCCATAAAAGCAGAGGGACATCCGCAGAGAGGGAGGAGAGGGAGACAGAACAATGCGCATAAGAATTTTCGCCTGGCAATTTTAGGGCTTATAAATTTAAATTGCGGCTCAGACGTTGCCCCAAAAAGTAGCAGATGAGAAGGAGAAAAGAAAAGCGTTGGCAACATAAGAAAATTCCACGGCGCCTTGAGGTGACGACCTATCCAAGCTGCTTCAACATCATGTAAATGCCGTTGTTTGGGTTATTGTTGTTGTTGGTTTAGTTGTTGTAGTTGTTGTTGCTGCTGCTGCTGGTAACATTGATTTTCTGCTATGCTGCTAAATGCCAGACACAGTGCACCCTCTCCACATGTCCACATCCCGCAGGTCCTTGTCAGGACACATCCATTATTATGTTGTGGATGTTGTGGGAAAAAGTGGATTTGCCACGCCCACCCAACGCACACTCTGCCCACCCTACTTACCGCAGCCCACACGCAACTCACAGTTGAGCTGCTGCTGCTGCTGCTGCTGCTCTCGAAATGCTGTTGAGGTTTGCGGGCATATTTTAGCAAGAATGTTTTTATATCAAACCAGACTCGTCGCAACCCGAACAGACCAAACCCAGCGAGACCAGACCAGACCAGACCAGACCAAGCCAGACCAGACAGTTGTCAGAGTGCTTTGGTGGCAGGAGGAGCCGGCATCCTTTACTTCCTGCCTGTTGTCATTCGCAGCGCTTTCGCTTTTGGCAATTTGTTTCGAATTTGGCATTAATTTTTCACACAGGACACAGGAAATTGAAATGTTCCCATAACGGGAAGTCGTTAGCTTGCCAAAAATGGCGTCTGCGCGAGCGACAGTTTCCCCCCATTTTGAAGGGTTAAGCACGGGTAACGGGGCAACGGAATTTACGGATTTCACCATTGCAAATGTGCACAGTTTTTGGTTGACGCTCTACAAATGCAATTAAAAGTTTATTAGTCGCTCTCGCATAACAAGCGAAAGTTAAGTAAATTGTGGCTAAAACTGTTGCTAATCGAATTAAGCTACCTGAAAAGTTTGCACAATTCGTGCGGCATTTTTGACAGTAGCCACAGACTGACAAGGCACCTCTCGCCTCACCTCGTTTGGGGGTTGGGGGTAGGGGAATGGGGGATGGTGGCAGCCTGCAAATGCTTAAGCAAACTTTTGCTATCCAATCAGCCGTAGACAAACTCGAGAGATAATAGTAAATGGAACCGTTTCTAGGCGGACTCTTTGGCCTAATGGTGTCTGCATTCAATTTAATTGCCATCGTTTCCGCAGTTCACTACGCGCCTCAATTTGCTAGCAGGCCTCGCCTGTCTGTCTGCCTGACTGCCTGTCTGTCTGTCCAGGTGGCAACTTCAATCAACGGAAATTGAAATACAAACCCGGCCAAGATATTCCCCCTGTACAGAAGCAGCCCAAGGGGCGAGAACCCTGTCGAATGAAAGTGAAATGCGCGAGAAGGCAATGGCCAGCAACGAAAGTGAAAGCTGTTACTTCCCCTGCTTCCCAATGCCCCCCTCACTCTGTTTGTTAGTTCACCAATCTATAGATGGTATCATATTTATTTTATTGCCAGCATCGGCCCGAAATAGAACAGAGACTGTAACTGTAACAGAAACAGTAACCGGGAATGGCAGATGGAATACAACGAGAGACAGAGAGAGAGAGAGAGACGTCCAAGTTGGTTCCCACATGAATTCCAAAAAACTTCTTGTTTTTTTTTAGCTATAAAAAACAGAGCAAAAAATTTAATTTAAAAAGCAACTCGATTGACGTGCGAACAGCGAAGCAGTGTTTGTCTGTTTGTGGGCGTGTGTGTGCGCTGTGTACTTGTGTGTGTATGTGTGTCTGTCAGTCTGTTTGTTGTTACACGGAAAACCAAAAAATTGTTTACGTTTCAACAATCGAATCAACAAAAGGCGATGGCAAACTCACGTGCCTCTTCTCAATGGAATCGGCAAAAAGCACACACACTACAGTCACTATATACTCGTACGCTATATGGCATATCGTGTGTGCACACACATATCAGATAGCGTGAATGAAAGCGAATATTGAACACATGCAAGGAGTGAGCTGTGTGTTGTCGTTAATTGAAAGCCAAAGAGACTTTTTGAATAATGCAAAAATCGGGGATTTTTTTGGTCTATTAATTTATGCAGCGATTGTAGCCTGGGAGTATCTTTAGAGTTGAGAGACTCGTAACTCAATTCAGTTCACACTCCGGTAAGGACACTAAAACATTTTACTCGCAACACTCGAGTGTTATTCAAATGTTATCGGTTTATTCAAATTGTGTTGCGTGTAACGCACTCGCGATGGGGAATGATGCACTCTCATCGCCTCTCATCAAAGCGTGCTACTCGACCTAATTGAAGCCGAAGGCCAACGCTGAGGGCATTGGGATCATCAATCAAGCGCGTATTGCATGCCTCGCATACTTCGTACTTCATATTTTCACACTGGGTACATCAGCTGTCAGTATCAGCAATATTTTATCAATTTACCAAACACTTTCTCATGCCACGCCAAGTGGCTGCTGCAGGGGGCAGGGGGCAGCTGGCAACGGCTCGACGCAGCTCGGCTGGATAAATTATTATGGCAATCATCGGTGACTTTTATTTAAGTTGAGGCGCCGCCAGCCCCCTTGCTTACTCCTACTCCAGGGAAATGTTTGCACCGAAAAAGAACCCAAAAGGAGAAGGCAAAAGGAAGACAGAAACAATAACACAGCAGGTGATATTTTTATAGGTAACTTTGTTTTCTTTTTATGGCTTTTCTTCGGCCAAGATGCTGTCGATCATTAAGCACCTGGCGAGCAGTTATCTGCTCTTCCCCCACTCCCCACTTCCCACTTCAATTTGAAGTTGAAGTTCCTTTTTGGGGGAGGTAAAACTGATGTCGAACTGCATTGGCAAAAGCTTTTCGCAAGAACTTTACGCCCAGCTGCATTTGGCACTGCAAACTTGTCGACTACGCCCCCCTGTCCGCCCCCTTCTGCCGCTATTCTGCTATTCAATTATGTGGGCGTGGTCCGCACAATGGATTCCCGTGTTTAGCACTCAGCAAAGTTTTGTTGCCGTGTTTATTGAATTTTCGCGAGCGAACCTGACCAAGAAGGGAGCTGCACGCATAATGGAAAAGTGTGGCAAGTAGCGCCAGAATTACGACTTGGCCTCGGATATAGCCGCATCGGCTTTGTGCCCCGACTGGCTGGTAAGCCGAGCAACAGTTTAGCCGAGTCTGCCCAGCCACGCCTCGTCTCTGGGTCCCCTCCACGCTACTCGATTGCGAATCGCGTTTCCATTTTACATAATTTGTAGCCCGTGGCAATTTTTAGCTCTGTTATCCGCTCGCGTTTTATCAAGCAGCTCGTGCAACTTGTGGCAACTTTGTATTTGTGGCAATGCCAGCAGCCGCGGGCCAGCAGCAAAAACTCTTGACGGATTTCGGAAGTTCGCCTCAACTGACGTGCGGCTGCGGCGACATTGAGCTGATACCCAAACAGCGAAGGATGAAGCGATATTACAAGACTATTACCATGCATAAACAAATCAATTTATATTGGAGGAATTCTCTCGCGATTCCCCTAAACTTACAGAGTTAAGCAGCTAAGGTCCCCGTTGAGCTCTTAAGAGTATCTTAAAGTCGCGTTCCTTAGCGAACTAAACTACTTTTGTAGCTCCGCTCTGGCAGAAGTTGCCGCGGGAGCGACAAATAAACGACACTGCCAACGTGCACGATACACCCAGAAAAGCGTTGGGGGCTTGAGACAACAACTAAGCAGTGTGTAGGTGCGTGTGTGTGTGTATACGGTACTTTGGAGTACTTAGTCGATAAGAATCGACTAATTGAAACAGGCAAAGCGAGGGCAGTGCTAAAAGAAACCCAGGTTAATGGGCCATAAAAACACAAAAGGGGTCGTTCCAAAAGGTTGCTTAAATTAGCATGTGGGTGTATGCGATAAAGGGGTGTTCTATAAGATATATCGATATTTTTCTACACACAAAATGTAAATATAAAAGTGATTATTATGAATTTTGGCTTGAGGTTTATTACTTCAGTTTGTCAACAAGTTTAACGACTTATCGATATGTTAAGCAAGCACAATATATCAAGTAAGCACTGTAACTATTCTGTTTATCAACAAGTAGAACCTTTCTCAGCTGGCTCACAAAATTATATCATTTTGCCACAAGTTCTGATTAAATTTCGCCCTAATTTCTTTTGCTGTCTAAATTAGTTTGTGCTGCGCTACGTTGATGTATTTTTTATGCATTTGCAAACTTAATAAGAACGTAATTACCTGCTCTGCTTAGCCATAAATAACGAACGAAGCGAACACCGTCTAAATGGTCAAACTGTGCGCGCTTCTAGCTTGTCTTCGCGCGGCGCACGCTGCGTATACGTAACATTTTGTTGTTTGCTTCTCGCTATTTTTCTTTTTTATGTGCCACACAAATCAAATTTATGCGATGACCAACGATTTTGATGGCCCCCCTCCCCCCACCCCCGACTAAAAGCAATTCCCATAACTGATACCAGTGGGGAACTAGAGGTAGTTGCAGGGGTGAGAGGGGGGGAAGAGGAAGCTCCCGCTTGCAGTTCGACTACGTGTTTTGAAATTTGATTCCGATGGCAATGGCCGCGGCAGCTGCTGCTGCTGCTGCTGCTGCTATTATTATTATTACTATTTGTACGATATTTGTGTACGTATAAGTACATGTGACCCCCGACAGCATGCCCTTTGACCCCGCCGCGTGTGCTGCACACGTTTGCTGCGCAAATTGAAATTGAATTGCGAACTTTAAAAGTTTATGGCCACAACGAGAGAGAGCTCAGCAGCTCACTTAGCTGCGAAGCGGAAGATGGAGGAAGAGGGTGGGGGAGGGGGGGTAGGAGAAAGTGAAAAATTGAAGATAGAAGCAGAGAGAGGGAGAGGGAGAGGGAGAGAGGCAGTGCGAGCACGCAGATCCGTTCGAGAAACTTTTCTGTGGATGCTATCAATGGTTGTGGCAACATGCTGGCCCTGCTCTGCCTTTCTCGCAGTAGGTGTGTGTGATAGTGTGAGTGTGTATGAGTGCGTGTGCGTGTGTGTGTGTTTATTTGTTCGTATTTCAGCACACAACAACTGAAATCACTTTTATTGTTGACTGCACTCAATTACTTATATATTTATTTATTTTTTTCGTTTATTTATCATTGCGTATCTCCCTTTCTCCCTCCCTCTCGCTCTCTTTCTCTTTTCATTCTCATGTTTCCCACATTTAACTAGAACTGCATTTGATTTGATTCGTTTTGTAAACTCATTTCGATATAAATAACTGTGTGTACCCAATGATATGTGGGTCCCTCTGTCTCCCCCTCTCTCTCTCTGTCCCTCTGCCTGTCTCTCTTTCCTTGGCATAATACAGTTATCTAATGATATGTGGGCTATCAAAGAGTAGGGAACTGCCCAATGAAGCGATTAGATAACTTTTGGACAACCCTGTCGGATTAGTTCACATCAACCCATTTAAGTGTGCTACAGGGTGTTTCAGGATAAACGCAGTTCTTGCCAACAAGTTGTGCGCTCATTCAGCAGAAACTTGTTAAAGAAATTGCCAACTGAACGAAACTTTATAATTCCATTATAAGTGCAGTATAGAAGAACTGCAA
This sequence comes from Zaprionus ornatus, assembly GCA_018904035.1. Classification (NCBI taxonomy): domain Eukaryota; kingdom Metazoa; phylum Arthropoda; class Insecta; order Diptera; family Drosophilidae; genus Zaprionus; species Zaprionus ornatus. The sequence continues at coordinate 27,394,367 of JAEIFZ010000002.1, forward strand.
AATAGTCGTACCAGTTCTATTTCCACTTAAGGGGAGGCAGAGACAGTAAGAGAAAGAATAAGAGAGAGAGATGAAGAGATTGAAACGTCTGTTAATGCTGTAGAAATTTGATATATGAAATTAAAGAGATTTAAAACGTCATTTCATGTGCAGATTCGATTGACAGACAGACATGTAGGGGGGAAGATGTGAAGTTTGCTGAAGACCAATGTGGAAACTACTTTGAATGCCTAAAATCAAATGAAAATGGAAGAACAATTATGCACAGTAATAACAGTAATTCATTGTCCTTGCTTCTATTTCCATTGTATTGTGGCAATCGATATCCATCACTTGGTTAACCCCTTGGCAGACACCCTGTATGCCAAAACAGTTACAAAATCTGCTCCGTAAATCAAATGCGGCAGCGCCTTTTCGGGCTGACAGCAAAGTCGGAACTCAAGTCCGCACCTGAAAGCTCAGCAGGCCCGCTTCCCCCTGCCCATCCCCCCCCTGCCTGGCCCCTTGCCACAAACAGGATTCGAATTTCCAGAATCAACCCTTTTATTTTTTGTATTTCTCTTCCGCCTTTTTGTTACTGTACGTGTTGTTGTTGTTGCTGCTCGATTTTATTTGCTTTTAAGCGGCCGAATGGGCAGCTTGACCAAGGCAGCCTCCCCTCCACTCCCCTCCCCTCCCCATTCCCTCCCCCCCTGTGCACCCCTTTTTTCTGGCTGCTGCAGAATGCTTCAGTGATTTCATTTCGGTCATGATTGCTTCTTTCTGTTTCAGTAACGGTTTCAGCTTCGGTTCAGTCTCGACTGACCTCGTAGCGTAGCGTACGCATAAATAATCAAAACGGAGGCCTCTGATATGTTCTCTCGTTCCAGTTTCAAGTTAACCAAATCAATTTTCATTTGATATGCATGTGAGCCTTTCAATAATTTACCACACTCACACAGACTCACTCACACAGACTCACTCACACACACATAATTATGAAGACGAAATTAACTTGAAGTTTTCCACTCGCGACGCATTTCAAATGCAGAATGTATATGCGGAAAAGGTAAAAGTTGCATGTTAAATATTTAAAATGTCGCACAAAGCGAGTGCAGAAAGAGAGAGAGCGATAGGTTGATAGTGAAAGGGAGCACTCGTGTCAACGGTTGCCATTGGGTCACCTGTGCGTGAGGTAACTTTTAAGGCTACTTAGCACTAATTAAAGACTACAATCATGTCAGACCTTCAGTTCATCAGCGCTCTGTGGTCACATCAGCAGTAACTCAATAAAGCTTAAGGCGAACACACACATGGGCTGCCTCTCTCTCTCTCTCATTTTCTCCCTTCTCGCACCCCTCTCCCGCACACTTTACAGTGCCTGTCAGCTCTTTAACACTCACTTTACAGCTGGCAGTGGCGCTGCTTCTTAAGTGCATTAAAACACAGGATGAAAGAGGACCAAGAGAGAGGGAGAGCGAGGGCTGCGGCCCATAAAGTCAAGAGGCACAGGCAGAGATTTTAACAAGGAGCACACGTGTGTGGCAAAAAGAAAGCAACAACACTGGGTGGGAGTGGAAGGGGAGGGGGAGATGTAAAAGATTTCTCTGGAATTCCGTATTAGCTGTCAGAGACGACAGCTACAGTGCAACTCGTCGTGTTTTACAGCGTGTCCCTGGTGAAACTTTTATATTGCATGCCAATATCCTCAATACACAGACGAAACTGAATGAATAATGAGGGCAGCCAGGGGGAAGGGGGAAAGGGGTGTAGATTGTTCACGATATGAACGGAAATGTACTCGGCATTGATTGGAAAATGTTTCAACATAGTTCGAGAACAGAACGGAAATGTTTTCGCATCGTGCATAATTCAAGAAGCTTTTATGCGCTTACATTTTATTCAATTATTGGTTAGGGCATTATTAATAATAATATCACATGGGTTCGTTTGCAGAAAAAACCCAAAACATGCTAAATATACGAAAGCTACAGTTGAGTGTGCTCGACTATGAAATACCCACTATCTACCTTATCAAAAACGATTTCTTAACCAGAAAAAAAAGGCTACCTTCGCCATGCCAAAGTGCAAAAGGGCGTGGCCTAGTTACAAAGCAAACTTTATCTTTTTGTTAATAATAATAACACATATTGTTGCCAAATTTGGTTGCCCTATCTCTAACTATGCCTGAGATTAAGGCGTTCATACGGACAGACAGGCGCACAGGGCTCAGTAGTTGATGCTACTTTACAATGTATAGACTTTGTATGATCAGAGAAGCCTCTTGTTCATGTAGGAACATTAAATAAGCTATTTTATATACCCGATAAAAGGTATTTAAACTCATTTGGAAAAAGAAAATCAGTGAAAGCACCAAAAAATAACTTTTTATATACCTTAAATTCCTTTGTTGTCCATCTATGGAGGCGCAAAAGGGCGTGGGCTAGTAACAAGGCAAACTTTATCTTCCTGCAATAATAAAAAATATTTTTGCCAAACTTAGTTGTCCTATCTATAACCGTGCCTAAGATTAAAGCGGTCATACAGACAAACAAATGGAGAGGCCAATTGTGGTACTCCAGCGTCAGGGACATCTTTAGCTTTGTTTCTTGCAACAGGTGATGGTCACTCACATGATGCTTGTCGAGAACCTGCAGCTGCTGCACAAGCTGCAGCAAATCAGGGTAGAGATTGCCCGCATCTTTGAAGAACTGAATTGCAGCTAGCAGATCCCCGCAACGTAGACTGTAGTAGACATATGGCCAGAGGGCTTCCTGAGCCTTTGCAGCATCAGCGGTGGCGCCCTGTGTCTGCCAGATGAGATGCACATAGTGCTTCACCTGATCGTACACCGATCGTAGGGTGCTGGACTTAATCAAATGACAGCTGCGATTGACGGTATCGAACATTTGCTGCCTAAAGCATTGCTCCAGATACATGCAGGCCTGTTTCAGAAATTGTGGCGATACTTGGCGTGTTCGCAGGACATCATCGTCTGCAGAAGGTGCTGTTACCTTGCTCGCCATATGCTCGAGCAGACTCCACATTTGAGGCAAATCCCCCACTTTCAATTTCTCCCGCGCCATTTGAGTGAAACGTCTCAAAAGGTCAAAATTCTCACCACTATTATAACGAATGAGCTCCTGGGCCAGAAGTAGTTCAAAGCCTGAGAGCGAAAGACCCACAAGACCCGGTGGCCTTAGTGTGCAGGGTGCTGCTATAACATTCTCCTTCTGCTCCCAGTCGTCTAAGGCTTCTCATTTTTCCACTCATCATCAGTACTGTGTTTTTTGCGCCGCTGCACCAGATTGAATATGTTGCGATTCGGGACGACTCACAACATTGAGACGCAGTCGCCTGCCGTGCGAACTACCGACCGGTGGTGTAGAAGTTCGAGAAGAAAGAAAGGCTACCTTTTTGAATAAGTTCGATGTAGTAAATTTGGTTACAATGTATTAAAAAATAACAAAAATCGGCAGATAGTTTGTATGGGAGCTCAACGATATATCGGTCCAACCCGACTCGTTTCGACTTATTTATAGCGTGCAGCAATAAGAAGCATGTGTGACAATTTTCACTAAAACAACTTCAAAACTGAGACAGACTGACAGATGAGAAGTAATAGTAGATTCTGAGTATATCACCTGTTTGGTCTCAATCAATGCATTGATAGCTATACTGAAAATGAACTGTTCTGCATTAAAATTATACTAGGAATTCAGTTTTTATCGATTTCGAAATGTAAAAGAGACCTGATTCTTCACATATTTTCTCTTATAGTCTCTAAATTCAGATTTTCATACGGACGGATAGAGAGACAGATAAAGATTAAGAATATACGTGTATATAATTTATGGAGTCTGCCGCGTCTCCTTCTGCCTGTAACATACGTTGTCAGTGGTCACAAAGTTAAAATACCCGTCTACCCTATGGAAAGGGGGTATACAAATTAAATAGAACTGAAAATGTGCAAACATAGGAAAATTCTGTGTTGATTTATGCAGCTCTCTCTCTCTATCTCTCTCTCTCTCTTTTCTCTCTCTCTCTCTCTCTCTCTCTCTCTCTCTCTCTCTCTCTCTCTTGACATTCACTTCAAATTCAATTGGTACAATTTTCATATTATGCCGAGCATCAAAGCGTCTTTGAATCTCCTTGGCAAATATTGATTTATGTGTCGAAGGAGCAGCAGCAAGTCGAAGGTAGCTGTATTGTAACGGTGAATCGAATTGAATCACACAGTGTGGCTGCGTATCCGCCTGCGTATCACCTTTTGCAGCTGACGGCAGACAAATCCGGCGGCCACTTTGCAACGGGATTAAAAATTGAGCTGGAGCAGGAAACGGTGTGGCATGACAAGGCAAACGCGATGCAAGGCGAGAGGAGGCACAACGATACGCCGGCAATGGCAGCCGGATAACGCGCCAGACAATCGGCCAAACTGGCATTGCCCATTGCCCCATTGTGGTGCCACGACAATTGTTGCCATTGTATATGTGTGTGTGTATGTGTGTGTGTGTGTGTGTGTGTGTGTGTGTGTGTGTGTGTGTGTGTGGTTGCCTTTGCATTATACGACAGCAATTGAAAGTGGGCTGAGTTTGTTCATCCTGGACATGCGGTTTCCCCTTTCCCATTGCCAATGGGATGCAACTGGCAGCAGCAACAACTTGTGGCGGTTGTTGCTCATTTTCTCTGTGAATCGACAATTGCGGTGCGTTTGTTGACAGTCATGACTTGCTGCATCGTACAGCCAGGTAGGGGGTGCCCTGCCTACCTGGGGAATTTGCAATCTGTCAAGTTGGCAAATTAATTGGCTGCCCGGCAGACTAAGCTGTTTATATATAATATATATAGTATATATGGGCTGCCTTATTCTAGCTGTATCTAATTAAATATAAAATGCTTCGGGCTGGAGAAGCCAAGTTTGTCCTGATGGCAGGCAATAAAAATAGATTTGGCCCCCAAAAATGTATATGAATTTAAATTGAGACAGGCCTGACACACTAACAGGCACACGCAGGCACACACACACACACACCCACACACACACACGCATAGACGGTACACAAAGCAGACACACAGCTCACTCGGCAGGCAACCGAAAATTGGTCCTCCAAGGCACATAAAAATAATTCACGTTGTAGCCATTTTGCTTACACATGAGCACGCAGCAAGAGGGAGGGGGGGAGAATAGCGGGAAGGGAAGACAACTGCTGTTGCTACAACTGCTGCTGCTGCTGCTACTGGCAGCAGACATCACACATACGCACTGTTGACGCGGGGCCAGCGCAAAGCGCTGACAACCATAATGAGATGTCAGCGTAGACTATCAAGTGGCTGCCGCTGGTGCTGCCACTGCCACTGCTGGTTGGCGGACCCTGGCGACGCGACCTGCTTGAAGTGGCTTCCAGTCTGGCCAAGGCACAAAGCAGTCGAGGCAGTCGAGGCAGTCGACGTGCTTAACATTTTTTAAGCCATAATGAGCACGGAGGAACAAGAAATGAGTGAGACAAAAGTGAAGGGCGGCAGGGCGTGACACTTGAAGTGCCTTTGGCCTGGCAGTTGCACACGCATAAATATATCCTGGGTCCGCAACAGCAGCAGCAGCAGCAGCAGCAGAACTTCAGTACTAATTTCAGCTCCGACCATTTTTAATGATGACAAATGCGCATGTCCTACCCTGCCCCTCCTCCCCCTGACTTGCCCTGCCTTGTGCTGACTTGTGGAGCAGCCACAAGTCTCATGACGATGATGATGATTGCGAGTTACGAGGCAAAGGAACAAAAGGAGTTGTTGCCGGGATAATGCGCAAATAAATTGCGTCCCAGACGTGGTAGAGGAGAGGGGAGGGGAGAGGAGGGTCGGCAAGACGGCGGCAAATGTTATTGAAATTGTAAATTATGTCAAGGACATGCAGCAATTGCATTCGAATGCTTCCAAGATGCCACGGCATGCGAAAATCCTGTGCTTAAGGCATGCCATTAATGACTTGGCGACAGTCTCCCCCCCTTCACTTCCCTCCAGCTGCTTCTGCCCTGCCTGGCTGCTTGTTGTTCCCCAGGGAAAAGACAGCTGCCAGTTAAAGAGTAAAAGTCATTGACAACAACTTAAGCGCCCCGGACAGGCAGGCGAATGAGTCGCGAGATTGAGATTCTCAGAATGCCCAGAGTGGAGTAGAGAGGAGAGTGGAAAGCGGGGTGAGGAGTGAGGTGTGAGGAGTGCGGAGAATGGCAATGTGCCACGTCCTTTAATTGACAGCAAAGTTTGTGCGTTGAACAATTTTTCTGTGGCAGCGCCAAAACTTTTGCTGATTGCCTCGCACCGGCTTCTGTTTTTCTCCCTCTCTCTCAGCCGCTCTCCCTCTCTCTTTCTCTCTGTTTAAATCCTTAATGAGCAAGTTGGTCGACGACATCCTGGCCAAGCCCCTCGCACTTGAGTTATTTAATAATTAAAATGCGCAAAGTTTCAAGTCGCAAGTCGCAGTTGGCGCTGCTCGTTTGCATGTTCAAGTTTCTCTGATGCTTATCGAAGAATTCAAATCGAAATCGAAATCAAAATCAAATCACAAAAGCAATTGCATTTAGTGCAGCCAAACATGCGATTACACTGGCCACTGGGAGTGACCAACAAGAAGGTTATGTGTAGGGGGGCCAAGGGGAGGCCTGGGCAGGACATTCAGGGACTTGTAGGCGTGACAAGTGTAGCTAAATTATGACTGTGGCCGCATTCGTGGCACGCACACAATCAACGCACTAATCGCTAATCCACGAATAATGAAATAAGTTGCATGTCGCACCAAGAAGACTCCCAGTTGGGTTGTTGCGTACGCACTAAGCAGTTGCTCCTTGAGCACTTGACAGGTTATGTAACCAGGTGGGATTCGATTAAATGGGTTGAGATTAAGCGCACAGTTAAGGTTGCTTTGCCACTCAGAAGACTTTAAAGTGCAGTTGAAATTGGAGGGTGTGGGGATATACTTAGATGAATGAATAGTGCACAATAAACAATCTGCTTTATCAAGTGTAGCAATGAATATCATGGAGTATATAGCTAGTTCTACATAAAGAATTTCTTCAACTTCTAGCAATCCTGCAGAGAGATAAAGGTATTTACTAAGTTCTCCACTTCTCCGTTTGTTCCTGCTAAAGTTTTATGAAAATCTAGCAAATGTTTTGACAGATATTTGGCACTCATCTGCCATAGAAAAGGATCATGCATAAGAAGGGCAAATATTGGTTATGCCAATCAATTAGTGTAAGTAGAATGCTTGCCTAATTCTAGTTGCACAACTTGTCGGATTTGCCTCAAAGTTTTGTGAGTAAAAGAGCCTTAAAGTCTGCATTGCATTAAAGCTTACGCAGCTCTGCGTATGTGTATGCGAGTATGTGTGCGTGTGTGCGAGGGTGTGCGTGTGTGTCTTTCATTTAGCTCTTAACACTGCCAAGTCAATCATGGCCCACTTGACCACAAGCACTAAATCACTTTGAATGAGTCCATGCTTGACGCAGCGTCAGAGCTGAAGATGGAACCAAAGCGGCGAGTTGCAGAGACAGTGGGAGAGAGGATGAGAGAAAGGGACTTGGAGACAGAGACTAAAGCCTGCTGCTGTTCTTGCTCCTTGCTCCTTGGGGCTGTGTCCACTTGTCCGCTGTTTATCTTGGCGAAGTAGTCGAGAGACAAGTGTACGCGTGTACGCAGTCAATATACACGCTATATAAGACTGCAATCGCTGGCATCTCAGCATCGCAGTGGCAGCCCCAACCGCAGTCTTACTCTCAGCCTACGTCTCGGGGTCTCTCACAGTCACAGACCCTTCGATCCGGGCCTCTGCATCTTGACAGCGGCATTTACATAGCAACTGCCAGAGCGCTGCCTTCGAGTGTCGAGCGCGGCAAGAGGGGCTGTGGCAAAATCAATTGCACGCCATTTTAACTCGAGGAGCAGGAACCATTGACAGCGCATTAACCCATGGCAGCCCCCCAGACGAAATCAACATTCACAAAAGACGCATGCATTATTTATTAGCATTTTTTCGCTCTTTTTTTCTTGAGCAAGACAAATAGAGGGGCGAACAATAAATATGGTGGAGCCAATGGAATGGAGACTTTGAAATACCCTTTAATATTTGTCATGGTTTAATAGAATTTAAAGAATTAGAAACCGAACTCTAAGTCAGGCTAGGTAAGGTGAGGTGAGGTGCGGTTAGCTTAGACTAGGTAAGGTTAGCTTAGGTTAGGCTAGAATAGATAAGGTTAGGTTAGGTTGGATTAGGTTAGGTTAGAATAGATAAGGTTAGGTTAGAATAGGTAATGTAAGGTTAGAATAGGTAAGGTTAGGTTAGCTTAGGTTAGGCTAGCTTAGGTTAGGCTAGAATAGGTAAGATATGGTTACGTTAGGTTAGGTTAGGTAAGGTACAGTTAGGTTATTTAAGGTTAGTTTAGGCTAGAATAGGAAAGGTTAGGTTAGGTTGGCTTAGGTCAGGTTAGAATAGATAATGTTAGGTTAGAATAGGTAAGGCTAGGTTAGGTTAGGTAAGGTAAGGTACAGTAAGGATATTTAAGGTTAGTTTAGGCTAGAATAGGTAAGGTTAGGTTAGGTTGGATTAGGTTAGGTTAGAATATATAAGGTTAGGTTAGAATGGATAATATTATGTTAGAATAAGTAAGATTAGGTTAGGTTAGATTAGGTAATTTTAGGTTAAGTTAGCTTATGTAAGATAAAGTTAGGTTAGGTTAAATTATGTTAGGTTCCTTGACTACACCAGCATTTTAATTAGTATATTTTACACATAAAAATAAAATATTTATTAAAATAACTTCATCACTTTTACAACTCGACAAAATATATCAAATAATCGGTGTACCCTACGTCAAAGCCTATGGAAAAGAACAAGTATTAAAAAACCTTGAAAGAGCAGGCTCTACCGAAAAAGTGCTCAATCAGCTGGTCGCGGACGAGGTGGGGAGTACGATTAAATCGCTGACTGACTCCATTCGAACGCACGAATTGACACTTGAGATGGATTAACATGAGGTGACATGAGGAACAGCAGAGGGTACAGAAGTTAGACGCTCCACCTGAGCACGTTTAGATAGAATGGGAACCCAGCAACACGCTGACTTCGCAGATGGGAAAGTACAGCAAGTACAGGGAGTAGATAATAAATCAATGTGCCGACTCAACTTTTTGCATAACTTTTTATGATCCCGTCTAGGCGTTACTGCCTCCAGAGTGGTCAGAATAATAACAAGTTGAGAAGCAACAAAAAAGTAGAAGAGCTCAGCTCGAGCGTTAAATTGGAACAGATGTTTCACTGTCTACACCCGCGACGTCTCATTTAGGCACTTAAAACTAACCAAATTTCGCGGACTCGTTGTCTGTTCTCCATTCTCCTGTTGTCCGTCGCCTCGTTTCCGCTTCCGTTTCCAGTGCTAACAAGCAGCGCAATAATGAATAGGGACAACAACAAAGCCAACGACAGCCGCTCATAATGTCGGCAATTTATGAATTACAAACAGAAGAGAATTTACAATTTAGAATTATGAATTTTATGGCTACAACTCGTGCCCGAGATTGCCCAAAAACAGGAGAGTTATACACTCCTCATATATCTTTCATTAACTGTCAGTTGGCACGTTCACAGCGACCCTTATACCACACACATCCAACTCAAGCCAACCTAAGCGCAACCTCAACTTATCCCAAGTTGTTGAGGACTATGTTAAATGCTTTGTCATACATCAAAATTACGTCGTTATTCATTAATGAACTGTAAATGTGATTGATGTGTCGGTTGTTATCCCTGTTCCTGCTGCTGTCGCTGCTGTTTCCCTTTGCTGTCTGTCTGTCGTTTCACCGCACTTGACATTAATATATAGACGCTTTAAATGAGATTGCATGCAATTTATTCAATTTGAAATGAGTACGCCGCACTCGCTGCGAGCCTGTCAAGCGTATTTGAGTGCCCATCTTTGTATTCTACCTCCATTTTCATAAGCCCTAAGTACATATTTTTTTGCAAATACCCTATGAAGAAGCCTGGCTAAGCAGAGTCTGCTGCTATGCGGAAGGGGTTTGTCTGATTGAAATGAAGGTTAGGAAAAACTTCATGAGTATTTTGAAACATATTTAGAATGAGTAGAGATCATTTTTGTTATAAGACTTTTGATCTGAAATACAATATTATAAGAGATCTTATTGTAATTCTTTTTTATGCCTTGTAGGTAATATTTCCAGTTTGACATTGAGTAATCGACAGAAAGTTCTCCACCATCCTTTTCTCTGGTTTGTTTGTCCTGCTTCCTGCTTACCTTATGTACTATATATTCTTTTCCATTTGCATCTTGTTTATGCACAACAAGTAAATAGACACTGCAGCTTAGTGGCAACTGAAAGCAAACTTTAAGCACAGCCCAAGTCGAGATTTTACTTCTGCAATTGCAGCTGTTGCGCTTCCAAACAAAGTCAGAGTCGGAGGGCGATAGAGGCTGGTTTGAAGTGGGAGTGGAGGGAGGAGTGTAAGTAGAATGTCTTTCCCATTCACATTCAGTCAGTGCCAGCAGCGTCAAAGAATGCAACTAATTTGGCTTGAGCAATGTGTACGGCTTCATCTAAAGGACCCGAGAGCCAAAAACGCAGACTCGAGTTGCCCAACTGGCATTTGTTGGCAATTACAGCAAATTAGGCAAATCATTAGGGATATAGAGAGAGAAAGAGAGAGAGAGAGATACAGACATAGAGAGAGGGACACGGAGAGAGTGCAAGTGGTAGCTAACAACATTGTTGGGGGAAGCAAGTCTAAAACCTTCGAAAACTTTCATTAACAGCACCTGAGAACACAGCTCATTATGCATTTAGATAGGTTTGGAAGGGGCAAAAAGGGCTGCTGGAATGGGGGCGCATTAAAAGCGCATTACACAAAGCAGCAAGAACGAACGGAGCAGCTGCAAGTGCCCCAACTAAAACAGATTTTCAACAGCAAGCTGTGGCATGAAGACCCCAGACCCCAGACCCCTTTGCACTGTGCCTGCGATAAAAATCCTTTTCAGTACTAATTAATTAAGTTGTCTGAGCAGAGAAGAAGAGGAAGGGGAAGGGGATGGAGAAGAGGAAGAGGAAGTGGTTCGGAGGCTAACAAAACACTCTTAGTAAGGGGGCTGTCTTTGCCTGTTGTAAATTTAAGCATTAAGCATACGCAGTGTGTCACGCTGTTTGACATGATAACCGGCATCTTAACACCTGACATAATTAAACGTTGACGCGCGTCAACTTCATAAGCGTGCGCGCTTGACCTTCTCCCAAGCAGGGACAATTCACACACGACACACACACACACACACACACACACTCACATAGAGACGCGTAAACAAAGAGCTCACACACCCACACGCACGCACACAGAGGATGCTGAAATGCGCTTATGAGTTTTGTGGTTGCTTTAGCAAAGCACTACAGCAATGCACAGCAACAACAACAACAACAATCAGTACAACAACAACTACAACTAACAGTGCCACAACAAGCAAGGCTACAACAACCTCAACTACAACAACTAACTTAAATATGCAAATATTTGCACATTGACTGTATGTCGCAGCTGAGAGAAGAGTAGCGGGGAGGGAGGCGTGGCGAGTGGGCGCAAAGCCAAGCAAGAGGAGGATGCCTTGTTGATGACACGACACTTGCAACACTTTGTCGCACACCCATACACCCACACACACACACACCCAAGACAACCGCAGGCCTGTTTATTATTTGCGGTCTTATCCTTTTATGGCATTTTTGTGGCTTCATTTTCCGACCCGACAGGAAAATTGAATTATTTTCACTTATCATTTTCATATTTATATTACAATATCAATTTGAGCTCGCTCTCGTCCTCGCTCTAAGGCCGTTTAATGACTGCAATTAAGTCGCCTCAACATGCAGCTGTGACAGGGCTTAGCTACATGTAGGATGTGGGGGAGCGAGGAGGTGTAAGAGAGAGAGAGGGAGGGAAAGACCCTTTGCCCATTTGGCCCACCACAGCTTTCATTTTTTCTGGAGTTACCCAAGGCCAAGCCTTATCGTTATCAATGCGTCAAGCGGTCTGGCTGCTATGGTGAGGAGAGTGGGAGAAAGGCAGAGAAACAGGGAGGAAGGATGACAGACAGAGAGAGAGCTGCTCTTAAAACTACGCACTCTCTTAGTGTGCGAAACTTTTCACCTCGTTGCTGTTAGTAAAAAGTTGTAAGCGCAAAGCTTTTACATTCATTTGCAATAGATGGCGCCAGTGTGGCGAGGCAAGAGCAAATAAAAGATATGAGATATGACGAGAGATTAATGGAGATATAAAAAGAATTGCAGAAAATAATTTTTATATTTAATTGAAACGAGTAGTTTATAATATTGCAAAACATATTTAAAATTAAAAATAATTAAATAAATTATTATAAGGTTTTGGCGACCTTTGTTTTTTATCATATTGGTGGCTGGCTCGAGGTTAAAATGAAAAAATGCAAATACAATTTGTTTGTATTTTCTTCTGCGATATATTTCGCTTACTCTGCGGTAACCGTCTTCAGGGCTAAAAACACAAAGGTACAAAATGGGATTGTTAACAATATTTTCAAAAACTAAATTAAACAATACTAAATTACATACGTTTATTTTTCACTTCTGCTCTTGCGGGCGCGGAGTTCCTAACTGGCTTAATAAGTAAATGTCTGTATATGTGAGCACAAATCTGATTTTAAATTACGACACCAAAGTACAACACAAAAAACAGTTCTTATGACCCACTGTGCAAACAAACATCACTCTCCGAATTTTGACGCAACAACAATATTACAACAAGAACAACACTATGCTAAACGTTACACTCTCGAAATGCTACACATAATAAACCCACCAACACAAGAAAGATTAAACTACAAAACGGACACAGAGAACTGCGCTCACATATACTGACATTTACTTATTAAGCAAGTGAGGAACTCCGCGCACGCAAGAGCAGACGTGAAAACTATATACGTGTATGTATGTAATTTAGTATTGTTCAATTCAGTTTTAAAGAAATATTGTTCAAAATCCAATTTTTGTAATTTTGTGTTTTAGCCCTGAAGACGGTTACCAAAGTGTAACCGAAATATATCGGAATGAAAAGAAAATATTTATTTTATTCATTTCGATCTTGACCTCGAGCCAGCCACCAAAATAATAAATATGATACTCATCATAACAATAATTATAAAAATAAATCTAATAATAGACTCAAAATCAATTTTTACGAAAAATATCGCACAAATTTGTCTTCATATCTATAACAATAAAATTGATAAATGAAAGTAAAGACTTACGCTAATAATTAGGTAGTTAATAAAATATCATAATACCGTATAAGGAGGATTATGGAAAACTTCTACGCTCTTACTTTTGTTTCTTCAAAGGCTGAAACTTGTAACATATTGTCTTATAGATTTCAAAGTAGTTTAAGCAAAATATAATCAGTTAAATTCTAATAAATATAATCAGTTAAATCTATTTAAATTAAATACTAAAAGGTTATTAGACTTTTAGCTTTTTCGTTCAGGTTCAGCCTCTCCCCCAAGAGAGATATTCAGGCACTCCTTTGCACTCGCACTTCAAGTGCTGCTGCCCCTGTCAAATCGGCGATAAAGCTGTTTAGCAACGCTGCCTGTCAACGCACAAGAAATGTCAAATATCTGGTATAGTTTTATTTCTGTTGCTTGCTCTGCGGCGATGGAACCACAGTGATATGGCAACGCTGTCGCTCATTAGGCAAAAATCACGTTGATGTTGTTGTTACTGTTGTTGTTGTTACTGTTGTTGTTGTTACTGTTGTTGTTGTTGGTGGCACTGCCACAATTTGTTGTATCGTCGCTGGCCGATCAACGTTTGCCTATTGAGTTCAATTTAATTGGCGCAGGTAAACAGTCACTCAAAGTCAGAGCACCAAATGTTGTGAGACGCCCCCCCACTCCCCCTCCCTGCAGTCACCTCTTGACACGATCCCCTCGCTGTCCCCCTTCCATGCTGGGGATTTGAAACACGCGCCGGCGCTGCTGCTGCTGCTGCGTTTGGTTTGCCATAAAAGTAACAGCACAACAAGTTAAATGGCCGCCGATCGCAGATCCCATTCGACGTCACTGACATGTTAACCCCACCCCACCCCCTTCTCTATTAAACCCCCTCCCCCCTACTGCTACTCCCCCTTTGCGTGCGGCCCGCTGTCTGTTGATCTGCGCATGCGTGGCGCGCATATTTCATGGCAAGGCGATAATTAATGCAACCAAAAACTGAAATACAAAGTGCTTCGTGTTGTTGTTGTTGTCCGCTTGTTGTTATTTGTTGTAGTTGTCGCTGTTGTAGTTGCTGTTGCTGTTGCTGTTGCTGTTGCTGTTGCTGTTGTCGTTGCCCAAAATTTTTATATTAAATTTGTTAGTTTTTTATACGCTGCATTTTTAAAGTGCTTTGCTGGGGTACGTGGAATTTGTAGAGGCTTACGTGGTGGTGGATGGGAAAACAAAAGTATTATATAGATAAAAAGTAGGTATAATAATATTTAATATATATATATAATATATATAATTCAGAAATAATACAGACATAATATAGATATAATATAATCTTTTATAATTTAATAATTTCATCACTGAAATAATTTATTCTATTTCATTATAAGAATAATTAAATAACTCACATCTGCAATTGTTTTAAATTATTGAAGGACAATACAATAAAATTTATATATTTTTCTTGATAATATTTCTGCTTTCATAGTCATAAAAGCAATATAATCTTTATTTTCTCCTTACTTGCAAAATTGCATTACAATATCGTTCATAGTAATCACATCTTTAAGACATTTCTGTTCCATTTCTACCCAATTTGCTCCATAAAAAGCTTCCTCCTCAAAGCACTTAACCTTCTTCATCAGTCGAACAAATTTATAGCATTTTTATGGCACTTTTTATAGTGCATTAACTTGGTTAACTACTTCAAACTGACAACGCGTGTGCGCGCTGCTTTGCACAGGAATCTGTCAGCGGGTTTTGATTTTGACTCTTGGCCAGATCGATCGAACGTTCAGTTAGCGCGCACTCGCTCGCACATGCTCCCTCTCCGTCTCTATCTCTCTTTGTATCCGTCTCTGTCTCTGTTGCTGCTTGCAGCGGATGATTTATTGGCGTTCGCCTGGTTTGGCATTTGACGCATTTGTGCAACATGCGTTTTGACATTTAGCGCTGATTTGTGTGAAATTGGGAAAACTTAACCAGTTGGCAAAACGATTTAACGCCTGCACGCTTAATTAGATTCCGTTTCAGTTGCAGTTGCAGTTACAGTTTTAGTTGTAGATTTTTGATTTATTAATAGCACTGATTAAGCGCCTGGCGACTGCAACAGACTGTGGCGCCTGCGGCTTATTTGCGTGTCTTTGTCTCGCCTGACCCGCTTCGTTTCGTTGGCTGCTGCCATTGAGCGAGGCACGCAATGAGCCAAGCCAAGCCTCCCCAATGGGGGCAAAACCAGCTTGTTGCGCCTAGCCGTCGGTTCGGTCAGCTTGCGGCATGTTGCAAGCGCCGCCGCTGCCGCAGAAGTTAAACGGCGCTTAGGCAGTGCACACTGGCCACAGCAGCGCACAAACAGCAACAGAACGTTATTCCCACACACTCAAGTGCAACCCCATCATCCCATCAATAAGTCTCCTCTTAACATACTTCCCCCTCGCTCCCCCTCGCGGCAGGCGTTTGTCCAGGTGAGTCGATGCAATTAGTAAGCTCGGCCCCAATTGCAAATGTTTTGGCAATTAGCATTTGTCTAATTGTTGCTGCAGGCGCATTAGATAATCAAGGCTCTAATTGTATTGCCCAGCACAGTGCAGGCTCGCAGAGCAGCCCAGCAAATTCCGCTGCCTGCCCCGCCGGCTGGCATTGCATACTTGGCGCTCAACGTTGCGTATGAGTAATATTTACATTTAGTGTCGAGTTGTAAATTGCATTTACGTTGCGCCCGACTGCAGTCGATGCTGTATGAAAATTTAATTATATTCCAGAGCGTACGAGTTGCATGCAGCAACAACATTTGCAACAGCAACAGCAACAAGTACAACCAAAAATATTTAATAGTTGAGTTCATATGCGCAAATTGAGTTTGCATGCAAAATACTTCCCACACACACACACACACACACACACACAGCCACACACACGCAGACAAGTCAAAATTTCGAATGCGAAATTGAATTTGACAATTAGTCAGCACTCGCAAGCTGCAAAGCAAAGGCGACTTTATTAGCTCAATTATGAAACGGGGGAGCAGGAGAGGAAGAGTCTCTACTCCCACTGTAGCGCAATCAGGGACAAGGTTTCCAAGGACCTGCAAAAGAGAAAAGTGCACTATGCAAATGAGGATTGAGTGGTAGAAGGAAGGAGGAACAGAATAAAAGAAAGTTGAGTCGGTTGACAAGCTTGTAGGTAAGTTGCAAAAGGTCCTCAAGGTCAGGCAAGTGAAAAGAAGACAACAAGAATTTTAAGTTTCAATAATTCCTGCACTCTTTAAAATTGCGCAGCGGTTTACCTGATAGGAAAAGAAAAGTACCACGAACAAAATGCAAAGAAATATTCATCAAAGTTGCCAGTGAATCCCAGCATAATATGAAAATATATACAGATAATTCCATGTCCATAGGAAGACACCTTCTCGAAATCTAAGAGATAGGGTTAATCTGTTAAGGAAAAATCTCAGAATGCATAAGAACCCTGCACTGATAATGTAGTCCTGAATGAAGAAGAGAAAAGTTCAATAAATAAATAAATAGATGCCAGAAACTCTATAGATATGTAGCAAAGATTAGATTCTAGATTAGAATATCCCTTGGAGAAACAAAGAATCTCTAAGAATACAAATATGTTGATTGAGTTGCAGGTTGCTGTGTGGAACAAGCAAAGTTCTAGAGAGTTATGCGTTGCAATAAGGTAACTCAAATATGTTATTTAACCAAAACAACAAATTGATTTCAGTTTTAGTTTGCACTCAGCTTATCGACAGCTTTTTCCATACGTTTTGCCTGCCACCCAAGCCTTCATTGAGTGCACTTTGAGGCGCAGCCTAAGCCGATTCAGTGTTGTTGGGAATTTAAAACATAAACACAAACACAAACACAAACAGACGCACATAAACAAACACACGCACGCAGAGGGAGGGAGAGTGTGGCAGTTGTATCTCATCATCGCATCGGGGCTCAGCGCCTCGTCTCATCTTTGCCTCAATTAATGCTAATGGGTTGCTCCTTGAGCGCGCGCGTTGTGCGCGTTTAATGAGCTCGCCCGAGCTGAGCCCTGGCCACATTTAATGAGAGTCTTGCCAGCTCTGCCAGTTAACTGTAATCCTATGTATGTTTTGCTCTCTGGCTCGCTATAAATATAACTGATTTCATGTATTCACCCCCTCCCTTTCTCGTTCTCTTTCGTTCTTTGCAGGTAAGTCGCTCAAATACTTTTGCCACTTAACGTGCCACCCGGGCAGGGCGGAAGTCGGGGGAAGGGGGGCTTTAAAACAAAGTCCTGAATACCGAGATCAGTCGGAGCAACAGCAACAGCAACAGCAGCGAAGGCGTCGCTGCTTGTGGGCTTAGTTATTTTTGGCATGAGGCATGAGGTAAGTCGCCAAGCAAATACCTGAAAATATGCTCCTTAACGGGGGCAAGTAGCGAAGTGTGTGGGAAAGAGAAGGGAGAAGAGCTGAATATGAAAATGAAAACACTTGTACAACTTAAGGAAACAGCAGTTGAAATTTTTCCATTGTTGTTGGTTTTTTTTTGTTGTTGTTGTTGCTGTTGCGACCCCCTGAGAGGCGCTAAAGTTTTCTTCTTTATTCTCCATTTTTTTCTTCGCATTTTCCTTTTATATCCGAGGTGCTTATGTATATTGCTTAGGCATGATTGTTGGTGTTAGTGTATGTAAGTGTGCCTGCGTGTGTGTGTGTGTGTGTGTGGGTCGCTTTTCATTTGTTTTGTTCGCCGTATTAGCAGCGGCCGCAGCAGCAACAACAACAACACAATACAACCGCAGAAAGTGGGTGGCAACCTGTTGAAGTTCCCAGACTGAGGCGCCAAAAAGTAAACAACAAAAACACACGAAATTATCTCCGAAAGAAAATCAAAAGAGAGAGAGAGATTATTAGAGAGAGCACAGAGAGAAGGACTAAGCTCACTTGAAGCTCCCCCAATAACGGGAAATCTTTTCTAGCTGAGACAACATGCAACAAAAGCTCGTCAAGCGTAAAGCTGCCACAAGGCAAGTGCTAAATTTTGCTACAATTGAGCAGCACTTTGAGATACCATGCGAGTTTTCCACTCAGGCATGGAGTGTAATTGAGATATCATAGCATAAGTTAAGACATTTTTTTGCCACAAGAGAAAAAACGTATTCAGCTTATCTAAAATTAGAGCTTTTTTAGATATCCGCAAGTTTGCACATTATTTAGCCAAATAACAAATCTTTAAAAGTTCGAAGAGCATGCAAATCTTCACAACATAATAATCTTGATTATAATTGAGATATTTTTTTTATTTTATTATATTGAGATAATATAATAATACATGAACGAAGGCTTCTATACCCTTGCAGGTTCGTACATCCTCTGATCGTTCCAATACTAGTTATATGTATATAATGGTGCAGAATTTAATGGTATTTTGTATATTCAATATTATGTCTCACTTTGATTGGAAAAGATAAATTTAGTTATTTCTAAAATCAGAACTAATCTTCACACAAAATATTGCATTTCGGCCGATTGTTCCTAAGGCAACTATATATCGTAGTGGTCCCATTTTGATAAAATTATTAAAATATATATATATATATATAGAAAGTCCGTTTTAATAAATTTGGTTGCAATATCTTTACAAATAACAAAAATCGGCAGATAGTTTTTATGGCAGCTATACGATATATCGATCCGATCTGAGTCTTTCCGATTAGTGTATTAGAAGCGTGTGCTTTAAAACTAAAAGACCAGTTTGCGTTGCAACAACCGGACAGACTGACAGAAATAACTAGATCGACATCCCTATTGATTGTGATTCAGAATATATACTCTATGGGGTCAGAGATGTTTCCTAAAATGGTGCAAATTTCTGGCAAAATTAATATACCCTCTGCAAGGGTATAATAATACTTAATCTTAGATAATTCATCTCTGAATATTGTAAAATCATATTTATCAAATCGAAAACTATAGCTTTAAATGACATCTGGACATTCTTATATTTAAGAGCTTTCCATGGAACCTTGAATATAATTGAGATATAAAACTAATCCAAGAAATTTCCCTGCTCTGCATAAATATAAACAAGAAAGAAAGGTTTGCTTCGGCAAGCCGAAAGTTTTATACCCTTGCAACTTCTTTTATCCTCCGATCGTTAAAATTATAGTAATACATATGTAATATAATATGAAATATATATTCATATTCCATACATTGTGCATATTCTATAGTATGTCTCACTTTGATTGGCACTGATAAGTTCAGTTATTTCTAGATCAGACCAAATCTTCTTATATAAACTTGCATTTCGGCCGATTGTTCCTGTGTAAAGTCTTCATATCTTGTTCAATCTATCGAGTAGCTACAGTGGCGAACACTTGGAGCTTTCCAAGGAAACTTAAAAGCTTTAACATGCAAAACTTGCAAGCTTCAATGTTTTCAATTTGAGCACTTGCCAAAGCTCTTTGGGTGTACTAAAAAAGCTCACAAACATAACGGGAAATTCAGGTGGAAATGAAAAACTGCGCAGAGAAGCTTTTCGGGGATTCTACCTCTCTCTCTCTCTCCCTTTCTCTCACTTACTGCTTGCACTGCGAGAGTTTTTCGAGCGCAGATTGAGAGCTTTGCTTTGCTTTCGGACGGGTTATGCTGTGTGTGTTTTTGGCTGCATGTTTTGGCGAGAGTGTCTCTATCGAGACGGGCAGAGACTGTTGTCTGTGTCTCTGTGATTCTCTGTATGGTGGCCACAAGTGGCCCGCTGCTGCCGTCGACGTCGCTGTCGCAGTCGCATCGCTGCTGCCGCCGTCGCAGTTGCTGTTAACGTTGCCGTAACTCCGAAAAATCCAGTTCCAGTTTATCCCCAGCAGGCAGCATGTGCGGACGTTGTCGTCGTCGTCGTTGTTGTCGTTGTCGTTCTCATTGCCGCCGTTGTCTTCGTAGCTGCTCTTATCGTGTTCTCGTCGCGTCTTCGGTGGCTGCTGTGGTCATGAAGCGCATTTGATTTGCCAATCGCAGATCAATTTCGCGATCGCGATCGCGTTCGGTAAAAACACTCGATAATCAAAGACAACAAAAACTACAAGAAGTGTAAAAATTGTAATGCAAATTTGTTAATTTTTTTGTGTCCGCTGCACTCCCTTATTTATGATTTTTTTTTTTTTGGCTACATTATTCATCAAAATCAAAAGCGAAATATCTAAAAGAAACAAACAAAAAGAAATAGAAAAAAAAAACTCAGTGCGCTCTTATCAGATTATCAAAGTTCCCACACCTTTTTCTCTGCTGTCTGATTAGGTTTTTCATGTGTTTATCATTGGTGCTGGCGGTGTCTATGGTTACCTGCCTTATGGCTCCGCGCCCCATTGACAACCCCTCTCGCCCCCTCCCCACCCCTCTCGCTGCTCTTGCTGAGCTGTGATAAATGTTCCATTTTATTAGTTGCCATCAATTCGAGCCGATTTCAAGCCCGAATCAGATTCAAAATGTGCGATATTATCTGAATTGCTAATTAAATTAATGGACTGAGCATTGCTCATACGCCGCATTGGCACGCATTGCTCATACGCCGCGTGGCTCGCTGTTAGACCATAACAATCGCTTCCCCCGTACTCCCCGTACTCCTCGAACTCCCGCTCCCGCTCCCGCACTCATTTGACGTCATTATATTTTGCATATGTACATAATCAAACGGCAAACACTAAAAGCCATCAAATCAATTTGCCACTCGAGGGGGAGTTACGGCTGGGGTGGGTCCATCAAAATGCAAACAACAATGATTAACATCGATTTACATTTTGATTTTTATGCCCCATCTCTCTCTCTCTCTCTATCTCCCCTTACAAATCCCAGCGTCGTAAAATCATAAAAGTTCAACAGTTTAATGTAACGAAGCATAAAGAAATGTGCCGAGTACTCAGCGCATGTACTGCCCATTATGGGGGGGGGGGTAAAGAAGCAGGCGGGGTAGCCACATTCTCGTATATTTTATCGCATAATTTGCAGCGTACGTGTTGCTATTGCCAAAAAGAAAACACAGATACATATATACATATATAAACGATACACACCGTATATGGTGCAGGCGATAAAAGAGCGAAGAACGAGGCGAAACTTCCTCATACGATTTGATATGAATATGATGGAATATATAAATGATATAAAGCACGTCGACAGTGTGAGATGCATTCTGTGTAAGATGTCGTAAAATTCAAAGCAGTCAAAAGTGTCAATTATTTAAATGTGTTATGGCTTTTTGAGCACTGAGTACAGCGCCAGTGCCCCAAGTATTTGCAATAAAAATAATTGTTTTTCTTGGAAAAGAATGTATTTCAAATAAATTGAAATATATAAATCGAAACTACGAAACGACAAAACCACATATCGTTTCACTTTAATTCTAAAAACAGATTTGTGGTTCTGTAAAATGAATTCGGATTCGAATTCGCTTTCAGTTTTGATTTATGCGCAAAACCACAAGAAACTTTTAATAGCACCACCTCCTCTGTGGGTATTTGCAGCTTGTTATGTGCCCAATTGTTGTAACTGCTGCCAAATGACCAAATAAATGCCAGACCTCGACGTCGCTGCAATCGCAAATTGTTTACACAAAAATCCCATGAGAATTTGTTGTTGTTATTGTGGTTAGGTTTTCCTTTTTTTCGGGTTTCTTTCCGATGAATTTCCCTGCTAAGGCAAACAAAAAACTATCCGAATAAAAACAACAACAACGAAATATGGCTAGAAAATAGCTTCAAACACGCTGATCAAAGCTAAACTGCGCACCGGACGCACGCGTCGACGTCGACTGCGACAAAGAGCAGACGACAACAACAACAACAACAGTAGCAACAACAACAGCAACAAATGAAAGAACAACAACAACAATTTTTCTAGTTTGCCGAAAATTCACAACATTTGCATGCAGCCACACACACCTAACGGATGCAATATCCACAACAAGCGAACACACAAGCTCAGATACAGATACATAGATACAAAGATACAAAATGTTTATTTCTTTAGCGCTGCGCACGTTTTCAACGTTTACAGTTGCCGCCGACGCCGTCGCCGACGTCACGAGTCCAAAACCGGACGAGAAAAAAAATCATAGAAAAGAAATCAAGCAAAAAAAATTGTTAATTGCCCGCATGGCAATTGTCAACCAGCAACAGCTACACCTGACTCCCCCCCACCTCCTCCATCCCCACTGGCAATCCTCAACTCAAGTCGAAGACTGAGCACAAAAATTGTGACTGCATTTGCAAAAAATGTGTCTGTCCCGTGTCTGTGACTCGGAATTTGTTGCTGCTGTTGTTGCTGTTGCTGCTGTTGTTGCTGTTGTCTATTTCTAATTTGGACTATTGTTAGATGCCGAATCGGTGCGCAGCTGCCAGCTTGAGATGCGTAACAATCCGCAAACATGTTGAGATTTCAAAGTATCTTTCGAGTGTCTCGACGACAGCGCGTCAAGCGCGATTTTCAAGTGTTTCTCTTGCCTCAGCTAATTGTCAAGCCCAGGGGATCAATTAAACGCAGCTCGGCCTCAGCCTCACCAGCCTCAGCAGCCTCAGACATAACATATAGCTTCTCTATATAGCATCTGTATAGCCTCAATTGTAATGTCATATAATTGCCCGATTTTGGTTACCCTTTTGGCGTTGCAAATATTTAACCTACATTTAAAATTATGAGCCAAAATTGCCAGTGCAGCGCAACACAAGAAAAAACTCATTAAATTTTATGCCGCATCCCAACACACACACACACACACACACACACACGCACACATGCAGAAAGATACAAGATATTTCGTACAAAGTATCTGACAGCGAGATGGGCCCATCAATTTTCAATGCCCATCAGGCGGCCTGGGCAATAACTGAACCCGTTCCAGAGAGACACACACGCTGTATACAAAGCTAAAAGAGGAACAACGGGACAACGGAACTAGCACGGACGGACAGACAGATGGACGGACAGACAGACATGCAGACAGGCAGACGGGCATTCGGACGGCAGACGAAGACAAGCGGCGGCTCAGGCAATTTAATAAAATGCACTTTAAGCGGTTTTTTCGCTACTGCATGGACTGCTTATTTTATTTCTCTTCTTTAAGAGTTGCCTGAAATTTTAATGAAAGGAAATGACAAATATTTAATGATATATATTGAAACATATTTGAATATATATCGAATATATTTATGGTCGCTTTCAACTGAAAAATATTATTTATTTCTGACATTACCTCCCTACTTTAAGTGTTGCAAAAGCTGTAAAATATTTCTTGATATATTTTTAAATATATATTAAATATATTTAATGGCTGCAAGAGATTTATAGCTATATTTAAAATGTATTTTATTATGCTTCCCACAGCATAAATAAAGCAGATAAACTTGCTTTAATTTCCATCCTTATTCGGAGACTACTTACTCATTCCTTCTAATTCACAAAAATATGTTCACATTTTCAGCCTCATTTCGAGCTCCACTCAGTTCTTTCCCCACCATATCTTTTTCGTATGTCCTACCCCAAAGTGTATCTCAAGCAGCGACTTGATGTTGCTGCTGCCTTTGATATTCCACTTAGTCATATCTACATCGCCTTTTGGTCAAGTGCAGAGCCCTCAAAAAATTAAAAGATATGTACAAGAAAGAAATGAAACCTGTTTTTTTATGCTGTGGCTGCTTCTGCTGCTGCTGCTTCTGCTGGTGGCACCCGAAAATGATGTTCGATTGTTCGCTGTGGTTCTCTGTGGACCCCTCGCAGTGCTCTTTGAAATGCCCTAAATGATGTTAACGATGCCCTTTGGGTGTTAATTACAAGTACGATTTATTCTGGACAATCGACTGTCATTAAGTGTAGCGGAATGATCCGCGAATGTGCTAATGAAACTGACAGACCTTGAAATATTAACAGAAAACAACAACAGCAACTAAAAGCAACGACAAATTCGCGTGGAAAATTTGTGGAAAAATGTTGAGAGAGAAAGAGAGAGGAGAGAGAGAGACGTTGCACAGATTCATATTAGTATTCGAACTGGTATTCGGATTCATTCATTCAATTAGCCTGTCACAACAGCTTTTTACTATATAAACAGGCCGAATGTCGCCCCGACTATGCCAGACAGAAGAAGCAACAACAAAAGTTGTTTATAGATAAATTTAGACGTAAGAGAAAAAGTTCAGAGCATCGCAAAGACCGCAAAGAAAACAACAAGAGAGCATTTTTTTGGCCACAAAAAGCACAAAACACAAAAGCCAAAAAGAAACAAAAGTTCGCAGAGGAAGGGGGTGGAGATGGTGTGGAAATTGTGAGAGCAATGTGCGAGGGTGTTTCGGAAAATTCACTCAAAAATTAAACGCGCACAATTTCATCTTTTTTCTGCCTCCATCTCCATCTCCTCGTTATTGTTGTTGCCGCCATGTTGTTGTAGTTTATTTCTGCTTGTTTTTGCTTGACGGCGTGTAAATGTTGCGGCTTTTGTTTTGTTCGCCACATCGCATTCTTCTCCCCCTCCACGTGTTGTTGTCTGTACGCCGCAGTGTGGGGTGTCTGCCATGGAGTGGGTACTGTACTGTGGGGCGACACAATAACTGACTACTATAAAAATTAAACGCCACTTTGAGCAGTTTGATTGACTGACACAAAGCCACGCGATTTCGGGCAGCTGTCACCAGGACAGGTATCAGAAAAAATATAGCCACATTTTAGCCGGATTCCCGCTCCTTGAATTCGACGTTTCCATTGATAAGGCAGTGTTTTATTATCATGTCAGAGAGGGAAAGAGAGAATGCATTTGCAAAGCATGTCCTCGGTTAAGTGTGGGATCAACTGGTAGGAATAGGGAATGGAACACAATCGATACAACATACATAGGAAATAAGATTACAGTGCGTGAGGGAGAGAGGACAACTTAACATACTGATTTAACATTTGTAATATGAGGGGAGATAACTGCAATATTATTAGAGACTGTCATTTAACGTAACTTACTGAATAAGCAAACATAATCGATCGGCTTATTAAGATAGACAATCTATGGGTTTTTCAGTGAGAGAGGTACATACAAAAGGTGTAATTATGATTTACCGTTACAGAAAACATAAAATAATCATTTAACATATGTAGGAGATAAATAATATTATGAGAATGTAATTTAATATAGCTTATCATCGAACGAGAAAGCATAATTGACCTACTTAAGACAGGGAATCTCAAAGAAGCAGACACAGAAGGTAAAAATTAACATAATGATTTAAAATTTGAATATAACATGCTGTGAAGTAGAGATAAATGTTATGAGACTGTAATTTAACATAGCTTACCGAATAAGCAAACATAATCGATCTAACTAAGATAGGCAACCTAAGGGCTTACAGTGAGTGAGGCAGACACAGAGGGTGTAATAATGATTCGTTTACTGTTAAAGGAAGCTTAACATAATGATTTAAAATATGAAATAAACACGCTGTGAAGAGAGAGATAGATAATGTTATTAGTTTATAATTTAACATAGCTTACCGAACAAGCAAACACAATCGATCTGAGGGTATAATCATGATTAATTTACTTTTCAAGAAAACTTAACGTACTGATTTAGCATTTGTAATATAATACAAATAATGTTATGAGACTGTAATTTAAAATAGTTAACCGAACAAGCAAACATATCAAACGAACTCAGATTGGCAATCTAAGGGCTTTCAGTGAGATAGGCAGATTTGTTTTCTGTTAACAAAAACTTAACATAATTATTTAACATATGTAATAACTTATCCAAAATAACAAATTAAAGTTATCCTATCTATTCTAAGGGTATGCCCAAAGAGTCTCTAATTTTGATTAAGAAAATGAAACATCTTAAATTCCATACCATGCTTTAAATATGAAATTCCCTGCCAGCAGGAGAATTAGTAAACACGAGAAGTATTTAGTTCCGTGAGCTTTTGGCGATTATCCGAGCGACCAGTTGACGACAGTTTCATTCAATCTCTAAGCTCTTGTGATGAAAGCGAAAGACAGGCTACAGCTACAGCTCTAATATAGACATATACTATGCCATATTAACCCAAACTGTGAGGGGGTATTTATTATTCCGTTTGTACCTCGCCGTGAGGGCGAAACGAATTTGAGAGAAGGCGAACACCTGTCCGAGGCGAGGCGAGTAATGATGCCAGGACATGCCTTCACTAATCCCTCCAAACGGGCGTGAGTTGCATGACAAACTTTGATTAGCTGCCATTTTAGGGCTCTTTGCTTGCTGCCAGTTCCTGCTGCCAGTTCCGGCTGCTGTTTCTCCTACATCGGGAGAGGTCTTTCAATGATGAATCGGTTTTTAAGTTCGACTCGACGACGAGACACACTGAATCTCCCCATTGGCCATGGTTAAGTGACTTAAGTGCCGTCAAGAACAAGAAATTTTTCTCGACGACGACTTAACGCGCTTTGTTTTTTGTCTCCCTCCCCCCACCCCCTCTGTATCTGTATATGTGTGTGTGTGTGTGTGTGAGTGTGTGTGTCGATAGCGTTTATCTAATCAATAATCACAAAAAATGTCAAAATAGCAAACGTGCAAAATCTGTGGGGACAATGACAGTGACAAGGACGAGTCGGGATCTCTCCCAATCTCTGCCCCTCCCTCCGCTCTGGCTCCTCTGGCTGCGACTTCCAGTTTGGTTAGTGTGAACGAACGTGCTTGGGCCTCAGCAACAAAGCAAAACAATGGCTAAAATTCCAACAACAACAACACCAACGACGCAGGGCGAAAATCTGACAAGAGTTCAGCGCGTTTGTGAGTGTGTGTGTGTATGTGTGTGTGCGAGAAAACTTTTAAGCAAACAATTGTCGGGCCGCACTCAACGGCCTAATAAAATCAACACACAGACACACGCACACACATACACACTGTCGCACACACAGTCACAGAGCGAAAGTCAGCCCCGTTTGCGAAAATTGGCAATATTGATGGGTCCGTCGGGGCCCTCGCTCTCGCTCGATATTATCGTTGGAGGTCTTTTGCGCCACTGAAACTTGATCAAGTTATTTTCATGGCGGCCAGGCTTCAAATTGAGTAGGCAGCCAGGCCCAGCGCCTAGCACTATGCAACGTTTTTTGAAACGGCGCTAAACGTTGTCGCTTTTCATGTCGCTGACAGTGTTTGCATTTTATGACATTATCAATTCGGGCAGGTGGACAAATGACTCGCTTACGGACTGACAGCGCATCATGCACATAGTGCATGCTTGTGTCTGTGTGTATCTGTGTGTGTATGTGTGTGTGTGTGTATGTCTATGCTTGAAGTGCTTGCACTGCAGTAAATGTTTGCTAAGCTCTTAAACTGATGCGTTGCTCAATTTTGGTATGTCTGCGACAGTCGAGCGATTCATGATTTGATGGCAAGTCTGCAATATACCATAATATCGATTGACAATGGCTATCGATAACCGCAGAGGAGAATGTTTAGAGTTGTTCTCTGAGAATCGCATATTCGACTATTCTTTGTTTTTTGATATCACCAGGCATACTAATCGATTTACATAGTAATCGATAACAACTGTAGGGAATGATTCTACCAACTCTGTAAAACTATGAGTGCCACAAATTGAGTTACTCCTTGTTAAATAATAAAGATGAGCATAAATATCGATTATCCTGGTTATCGATAACAGAAACAGAGATTCCAGAGCGCAGTTTTCCAAGAATAGAAACATTAATATAACTCGAATATGCAACTCAATATCGTCATTGTCATCAATTATCAATAGTTCGCTGTATGATCGATTGGCAATAGTTATCGATAATCGCAGAGAAGACTGTTTAGAGTTGTTCTCTAAGAATTGCATATTCGACTATTCTTTATTTTGTGATATTACTAGGCATACTTATCGATTTCCATAGTAATCGATTACAACATTAGGGAATGATTCAAGGAACTCTGTGATACTATCAGAGCCACATTGTTAAATAATAAAGATGAGCATAAATATCGATTATCCTGGTTATCGATAACAGCAACAGGGATTCCGGAGCGCAGTTTTCGAATATGCAGCTCAATAACTTCATTCCCATTAATTATCAATAGTTCGTTGTATGACAAATTCATGCATAAATATCGATTGTTTTGACTATCGATAACAGCAAAGCAGCAAACATACAACAATCTACTTAAAGCCGAACGACGTTAGATAACATGTTTTATGTATTTCAAAGTGTGGTCTACATTAGAGTTGCAAGTAGAGTTGCCACAGTGCCAAATTGATCGATCGATAACAAAGCCGTTAGCTCATTAAATCTTTCTACAGTGAACCCTCCTGTTTAAAGTTCATACAATCAGCTTCTCACGCGAAGTATAACCAAATTTTAAAAATGTCTCCATATAGAGTATGCTATTAACTGTATACTAGAGTATACATTACCGTAATTTACCCTGTCTTTATGTACACTCCCCCCGTCAAGAGATCCGCCTACTTGTAAAGTATAATAAGTAAACTTAAATTACCGAAATTCGCCGAGTCAACTGGCATTACGTATACGTAATAAGATACTCTGAATGTGTATTTATTTGCACACACACAAACACACGCGACACACACACACACACACACACGACGACTTAATGTAGCTGTTGAGTGAATAACGCGTTGGAGTACTTTTCAAAACAAATAGCTGAATAAACTTTAGCAACATTTATTCCCGTTGGCAGCACAAGTTGCTCTTCCACTGATGCACTGCTGCCGCACAATATGTTGGGCCCGTTAGGGGACGGGGTAAGAGCAGTGGGGTAGGGGCAAGGCAGAGGTCTCTTAAATCAGGGCGCCATAGAGCCCAACACAAATAGACAAAAGGCAAGCCTGCCAAAAATCAAAAAACTTCAGCAAATGCCTTTTTATACCCAAACAGACACACGAGCGCACACTCAAACACACACATGCACACACGCACACACACACACTCGCGACACACGCGCACACATATTCACACACATATTCACACACACACACACAGTCGAGACACACGCGCACACTTTGCGTTTGGTTTGCCAACTTTTTGCTGACAATTTGCAACTTTTTTGCGTCTCAACGATATTTTCATTCATTGCCCTTTTGTTATTGTTATTGTTTGCCATCATCGTTGTTGTTGTTGCTGCTGTTTCAGTTTCTGTTGCTGTTGCTGTTGTTGCCTTTGTGTAGCCTTCTCAAATGGTTTCACATTTCAGCGCGCCTAGAACTATGCAACATTTGCTGGTTGCCTGCCAGTCGCAGGCTCTTTTCGCCAACATTTCTCATCTCTGTCTGTGTGAGTGCGGCTCCTGTGCTTGTCTGTGTGCGTGTGTAACCTAAACCTGCAGCAACTGTCAGCCAAAACTGTTTTGGGTAAACACATTTAAAAATTTCGTTCGCCTCGCTCTTCGCGCGTTTCGACGGCTCAAATGCACGACCCGCAAATTTGCGGCAACAAATGTTGTGATGTGCCGCGTCTCCTACCTCCTACGCGTTGTTTTCACTTCCCAAGTAGCAAAACGTCTCTCTCTCTCTCCTTTCCCTCTCTCTCTTTCTTGCGGTTAAGTATATATATTTCCAATCTGCCGTAATGAGCTGAATCTGTCACGACTAATTTGGTTGACCTATTTCACGCGACTCGCTTCGTTGACAAACATTACTGAACTTTATTAGCCAACTGAAATTGACTTAACTCTGATGAAAATATTAGAGTGGTTTATCGAAAATAAAGCTTGGGGAATTATTAATTTAATTTGCAAAGTTTTCTTTTATAACATAAGTTTCCTTTTAAGCTTTCCGTTCGAGAAACTTTTCACAGATTCAAATTCAAGGTATATACTTTTCATTTAATCTTAAATTGAGCTTTAGGTTCCCATAATAACAACTTTATTTCTTCATGCAGGAAAACTGCATTTACATTAAGTGACTTATCGAAAGCACATTAAAGCTTTTTCACAAGTTTCCACAACAGTCTTAGATCTCAAAACAGATTTTTTTTTATATATTATTATTATTAAGTGTCTCAAAACACGACCTAAACAAGATGCTTTCTTTCTGCACTTATTAAAAGAAAAAAAAAATAAAATAAAAAAACTTATTAAAAGGTCATTAAAGTTTCTGCCTTTCTTACTGCATTTACATTAAGTGACTTATCGAAAGCACATTAAAGCTTTTTCGCAAGTTTCCACAACAGTCTTAGATCTCAAAACAAAATTTTTTTTTAATATTATTATTATTAAGTGTCTCAAAACAGTCACGAACTAACCAAGATGTTTTCATTCTGTATATCACTTATTAAAAGAAAAAAAAAAAAAAAAAAAAAACTTATTAAAAGCTCATTAAAGCTTCTGCCTTTCTTAAGTGTACACAACGCCAGCTGAAATCTTCCTCAAAAATTTACTTAGCATTAACTTGAACCCTCATTGAACAATTTGCCAGAATTTCAAGACTTTTCTTCGTTTACTTTTCGCGCAGTTTTTTGTTTTCTTGTGCGGTCTGCGGCTTTTGATGCCATTCTAATTAGCGAAAACTTTGCTGCCCGGCAGCTGTCGTCCCGTCATCGTTGCCATTGTCGTGCTGGGAGCCCGAGCAGGTGCCCTGAAAAAACCATACGCCAAACGCATTTGAATTGCTAATCATATTGTTGATTTAATAAAAAGTAGAAGAAACAGAGCACAACACGACTAAGAAGTTTTTAATGATGCTGCAGCAAAAGTTTACAGTTTACAGTCTACAGTTTACAGTTTTAGAGGGAACTTAAGATACAGCAAAAGTAAACGAAACTCAACTCTCTAATTCGGTTTTAATTAATGCCAACTGCAGGCAAAGTAGTCTTTCCCAGGGGTGTGGGCAAAAAAAGACCATGCAGGGAATTTGTCGAAACTTAGTTCGACTGCAGAGAGGGAGAGGGAGAGGGAGAGGGAGGCGCATATTTTGGCAATGTGCCAAATGGGGCAGAGTTCGCACAGTTGGTGGCGATAAACCTGCCAAGGCGTCAGAGCTGGTGCAATTTTACCATGCAGAATTGTGCATTCGAATGGAAAGCGTACATGGCAAACACAGAGAAAGGTATGCACACAAGTTTGTGTTGCATACTTTTTTTGAGCTTAACAAGTTTGTGTTTGGCCAGGCCCAAAATCATAAGCACAACTTTGCGAGAACTTTGCAAATCAATAAGGCTTTAAGACATGTATAACCTAAAACGGGATATTGAGGCCTGCACTGATGCGTGCAAATATTTGTATTGCCCTCTCTCAATTCCGGACGAATGATTTACAATTGAATCACACAAATACGTGTATGTGTACGTGGGAGAGGGTCGTTTGCTACTTTTAATTGCATTCCTGGCTCCATACCATATAATGCCCCTACATGGCTCTGCTTTCAGGGCCTGTCGCTAATAAACTTGATAAATGGTCGAGAGCAAGGGAACTGCTGGCTCCGGTTCTCAAACCTCTGTGCGTCATTTTGAATTTCACGCCATTAGCTGTGGGCCAGGGCCAAATGTAGCCGTAAGATTTGAGAAATGGCGCATCATTAGAGGCAGACAGGCCAAGTGGTGTCGAGTGTCGAGTGTCGAGGCTCTCTCGAGTGATTCGGCAAGTCATCAGTAGATGCCACCCCCTCCCCCCCCCCCCTCCGCTAGCCGCCCACTCGAGATTCGCCATCTCGTTTATTTACCCGAAAAACAGTCGCAACTTTGCTGTGTGTGGCAAACACAAATACACAACATGCCGCGCATATCAAGCGTATTGCACACACAATAAGCGACAGAAAGAGAGAGAGGAGAAAGGAGAAGGGAAGGCGAGATAGGTCGAGCGTAGGCGTGGCAGTTGGAAAGCTGGCATATTTGTCAGACGTTTGTCATGACGTTGTTGATTTTTTATGGCATAACATATGTGACGTAATGCGCTTGCAGACTAGGCAATTACCCCAGTTCCTCTCCCCACTTCCTCCCACTTTTCCCCCTCAACGGGTAACTTGATCAAAGTGCCTGCAATTTCCACAGCAACGAAACGAAATTTGTAACCTGCCCGAGCATGAAATATTGTAATCATATCAGCAGAGAGACCACGCTGGCAATGTTCAGTGCTGTAGCTATCGCATCGAGTACTTCAATACTCGCAAGATTGCGCATACGCAGCGTTCGCCCGTCACAAAGTTCCAATTGCACACAGTGAACATTCCGCCCCCTCGAGCAAATTCGAACTTACAATGAACTTTTGTGAACAGTCGAAGTACTCTCGGTCTTCTTGGTTAACTCTCATTGTGCTCAACTGCAACAAGCAAAAGTTCTTCCAATGATTGCAATCGAGTTGCTGCAATGACATTGAGTGAAACTCACACCGAAAGATTAGAAATATGTGGAAGTTTGAAAGCCTTCTCTCTCGTGGAATGGATTGAAATAGTTTATATCAATCAAAAGATGCTGGACAAATCAGACGAGACGAAACAGTTTTAAGTCCAAAACTAGATCGAAATATGTTGTCCAATTAAATTTTAAGCAATCAGTTTCTTTACGAAATTAGTTTCTGCTTTCAATTCGGACTTTCAGCTGGTGTCATTAGGCAAATAGTGCTGGCAAGAAACCTGCACATTATGCAAAGTTGCTGGAAAGGAACGTGCCACATCAATGCTACTTTGATTTGCCAGCCATACAACTGTGTAGGGTGTCTGGAGGGAATGGGGGGGGGGGGGCAACTACAGAGAGAATAGGAAGTGGCAGGATCCACTTGAAGCCGTAACAACAGCTATGACGAGGGGCCGCAAAACATTTCCAGTCAATTGTGCAGAAACAAGCTAAAGTGTTGAAGAGTTGCTCCAGCGGGGCTGTTGTTCGCCTCACTTCTCACTGCAGGGGTTGCGCCACACTCTCCACACTCTGTTGCAGGGATTAAGCACAGGAAAAAGGAGGAGGGAGGAGAGACAGAGCAGCACAGGGATTGGTTTGTTAGTAGCAACAGCTGCAAATGTACACAGAATGAGGTCAGTTCTGGCACTGGCGTTGCATGTTGCTCGGGCATTAGAGCAACTGTTGATAGACGTGGGCTACTAATCACCAACTGTACTGGACGGCCCCCATCTTCAGGTTCCTCCCCACATTTACAATAGTGAAAGAGAGGCAGAAAGAGAGAGAGAGAGAGAGAGAGAGCGAGGCGAAGCAAAGCGCTTCATGCAGAGACACATGCAAATGAAGCCACAAAATGACTTTTAGCTCGGTTCTGGTCAGTTCACAATGCTAACTCATTTGCCCACTGCACACACACACACTGGCGCCATCTACAGTCCGGCTATTATCTGCACACTTGGGGATATAATGAAATTATGCTAAAGTGGAAGAGATGCAAAAAGAGATATTTCGTTTATAACTCGTTTAACGAGGCTGTCAAAGCTTTGCCATTTTGATTGCATTTTGTTTAATGGACCTAAGCATATGCTATAGATTTTGTTACTGAAATTGAAGATCTACTAGAACACTATATAATGTTCTATATATGTACGGAACTCCATACTCCATAAAGACCTCAATCTTCACACAGTTGTGGCACAAATTGGGAGACACACAAGTCGATACAGTGACAGATTATGGAGACATAGCAGTCTTCTTGCAAGACGTCTTATCCCCGCTCGACCTCTGAGGCGACAACAGTACAAATTTTTCACTTATGTTCCTACTTCACTTATTTTGTTATAGTGTTTGGTAATTCTTAAGAATATTTCTCCACCCTGTGATGTTAAGATACAATGTTATGATGTACGGATTCTTCACTTAAAAAAAAAAAAAAAAAAAAAAAAATGTTTTATATACTATATTATATACTATGCTCTGTAATGTGCCAGCATTACCTTCTTGGCCTTCGTGCCGTACTTGCTTAATTTCCATTTAACCAGTTCTTCCGCATTTCAAGTTGACTCTTTCTGCTTTTCTCTCCCTTCTTTCACTTCACTATCCATTATCCCTGAACGCGTTTGCACTGCGTATGCTATAAATTATGAATATGCTGCGTCATTTCGATGCGCTCCTCTGTGCGGGGACAATTCGGTCTACTTTGCCTCGCAGGTCGCAGCGCGGAGGTCTCTCAGCCACTGTCACTCACTTTGTATGTGTGTGTGTCAGTGTGTGTGTGTGTGTGTGTGTGTGTGTGTGTGTGTGTGTGTGTGTGTGTGTGTGTGTGTGTGTGTGTGTGTGTGTGTGTCCCCCACCAATTAATTGTCAATTGCCGCATTACGACCCCTTCCGCTGTACCGCAGCCAACCCCTGCCCACTGTCCCCTTCATGCTGCACACGTTGGCAGGCGAAATAAAGTCATAAAAGCAGAAGGTGGCAATGGAGGAGGAAATGCAAACAGAACATGGCAATGTGTAAAGAGACCAAGTTTTTCATTTAGCAGTCGCGTTTGTAAAGTACATAAACATTTTTTTTAACAAAAGCGCACAGCACACACCAGTAAGCACACCAGTACACACACCAGTACACACACACACACAAACCTTTCGCGCCTTTGCTGCCATCGCGAGTTTGCGTCTTTTTTTGACAATTTATTTATGCGTTTAATAACGACATCATCAGCATGTAAATACGCACACACAGGCAGGCCCTTACACACACTCACACACACACACACACACACCTCTTCATATGCAGAGTGTGTGGGCGTGGCTACTCCCTGGTGACAGTAATAAAAATGTCGCTGATTTGACAATGTACTCGCACTTTATGTCGTGCAACTTTCCGAGTGCCTCTCCCTGCCTCGATCTACCTTCTCCTCTCTCCTTCTCTCTCACCACTCCCCTAGCACCCTCACTTCCTTTTCAGGCCTGCTTTCACTCAGCCATCTCCTGCTCCTGGTTAACATATTATGCATTAATTTTGGATGAATTAAAGCCACCTGAGAGGCGCGTGAGTGAGTCTCATGAAAATAAGATTAACAAAGCAGGCAACTCATTACATCGAGCAACTGTTGCAGCCCCCCTCTCTCTCTCTCTCTGTCTCTC
The DNA here is from genome assembly GCA_018904035.1 of Zaprionus ornatus. Taxonomy (NCBI): domain Eukaryota; kingdom Metazoa; phylum Arthropoda; class Insecta; order Diptera; family Drosophilidae; genus Zaprionus; species Zaprionus ornatus. The sequence continues at coordinate 27,429,610 of JAEIFZ010000002.1, forward strand.
TCTCTCTGTTTCTGTCTCTGTCTAATCGGTCGTTCTCCATTGCCCTACTCATCGCTTATGCGTCAATGGCAAAACGAGTAGACAAACATTGGCTATAAATAAGCAGCTAATAAGGATAATTGCCTGCTTTACAAATTGTCGCTCTCCCTTTGTCTGAATGGAGCAGGGAATAAGAGGGGCTGGGGAGTGGAGAGTGGGAGTGGGGGGAACTGGCCTCACTTGCCTATTTGTATTGCACACCATCTACAAGTCAAAATAGTAATAAATTGCTTAGGAAAATTGCGTGGCGCAACAAGAAGCCAGAGAAGAAGAAGAAGAACAAGTGGAAGAAAAACGAGAGGGAGAACGAGAACGAGAATGAGAACGAGCCAAACCCAAAGACGAGCCATATGCCAAGTGGGCAGGTCCTTTGAATTTTATATATGCATGTACATACTATGTATGCGTATGTACACATATACATATATACAATATATATATAGATTTGTCTGTGTATGTAGAACATGCGAGACAGTCTTATTTATGGTCGTGCGGTGCGGCAAATTAATAATGCGACTTTCTCATTTGCTGGCGCTGTGTTCTGCTGCCCGCGTATGTAAATAGAATTTGTGAGCCACACACACACACACACACACACACACTTACATAGAACCCGCAGCTGGGGCTCTCAACTTTGACAGGAGCGCAACAGGGGGAGGAGGGGGACAAGTCAGACAGGCAGCCCTGACTTGAGAGAGAGAGGGTGAAAGAGAGAGAGCGAGAGTTGTTTGCAAAAATATTCTATTGTTTTTATTGGACATGCGGAAAGTGCATTGAAATGTTTATGGAATTTTTAAAATACCAGTTACAGTTTACGCTTACACAACCACTGGAGGCTTAACAACCTTTGAGCATACTAAGCTAATATATACTAAGTGTACATTGTAATATATCAAAGTATTTAAAAAATACTGGCAAGCATATGATCATAGTTTATTTACTAATCAGTATCATTGTATTCAATAGCCACTTAAATACCAAATATTAACAGAATGCATTTTAGTATTTTCTTAGTATGTTTAGTATTTTAAAAATACCGAACATAAAATGCCAACACAAAAGTATTTCTTATTTAAATACTATATGTCAACATAGCATATTAGAGGTTTCATCTTGTAGTGTAATTTATACAAAGTATTTTAAAAATACTAAATTGCACTTTCGAAAAGTTTGTCAATTTGAAGTGACAATAATCTTCTTCACCATAAGTATTTTTATACTTAAGAGTATGAAATGTTTCAAGACATTTTAGTATATTTAAACATAAGTTATATTATTAGTATTATTAAAATGCTAAATACTGCTCAGTGCCCTTCCTTTCTTAATACCTATTCAATTCAATTAAATACCCACACAGAATATTGTCGATTATCCAGCATAAGTGTGTTATTTCTATTCCACATTAAGTACCGATCAATGATACTATAAAAATACTACAAAAATACCTTAGCTCAGGCCAAAGACATATGCCGCCCCTCTCACTTTCCCTCTCACCACACAAGTTAAGCACACACAAAGTAACATATGTCTTACATTTTGCTAAGCCACACACACGTGGAAGGCAGGAAAAAAGACGAAGGAGGAGAAGGGGAAAAAAACAACGAACGAACGAATGAAATGGACAATTTGCAATTGAAATGCGGCTTTGATGATGACAAAAACAAAACCAAACTTGCCCATTTGACTTTAGGGCCTGGCTGTCATTGCCTCTGCCCCTGCCCCTGCCTCTCCTCCTGCCTCTGCCTTCGCCTGTCGCCTGTCTGGCTTCCCTTCACATGTCCTTATGCTACTGATGGCCCCAAATGCTAATGAGCCAGTCAAGCCTTGCTCTGCTCTCTCACCATGCCACGCTCTCTCTCTCTCTCTCTCTCTCTATGTAAGTCTCTATCTATCTCTCTCTCCCTTTCTCTCGTCAAGTGTCACATTGGCGTCCTTCGCTAAAGCAAGCAAATTTATTGCACACTTCCTGTCAGCAACCTGAGCCTCTGTATGTGTGTGTGTGTGTGTGCGGCATGTTTGTGGCATGTTTGTATGTGTGTGTGTGTATATTACATTCAATTACATGCAATTTCTGGCCAGCCATTGTTTGCCAATGCAGACATCGATCGAAGACAGCCGCCTCGCTTGATAAACTGACAGAGAGAGGGAGAGAGAAAGAGAAAGCGAGAAAGCGAGTCCTGCGCAACATTTTCCACATTTTCCACGGCATTTCCAGCGATTCGCATCTATCGCACTTTAACTCATCTTTTATTTACGCCAAGGGAAAACTGTCGGGCGACACGCTGGCGCCCTCAACTACAGCAACAACTACAATAAGAAAATTGTCCGGCAGTCGAGTGAAATTACAACAATTAAAACGAGGCGGGCAGGCAAAATGGGATGCACAACACACAGAGAGAGGGCGGGTGAGGTGTGGCAAGGGGGAAGCACTTGCGGGGCAGGCGAGTGCAAATGACAACGCAGGCAAATGCAGCACCATGGGTTATCAACTACAGCAACAACAGCCTTGAGTAGGGTCCGACAACTTTGGTATACAGTTCGTAAATTTCTCTGAAGAAGGAGCCAGAATTTAAAGCAGCAGCAGCTGCTCATAAATTACCACGGGCAAAAAAGTAAACTGAGAAACTTAACCAATTAGCGGTCACACAAATGAAAAAGGTTCAAAATTGTTAATTTCACAAAAGTTGAGCCAATTTATTGATTGATTTCATATAAGAAAAACTTCGTTTATTTCCGCAATTTTACCTGCAAACCTTTTCGAAAGCATTTTTAATGCTAATTTAGTATTTTTTATCAATCTAGACAAACAATAACTATTGAGGTTATGGCAAATATATTTAAAAGTTTTAATTAAACCTTTTATGTTGCTGAAATTGAAATGGAAAATCGTTATGTCACGAGAAACCTGAACAAAATGATATTCAGCATGAAAATTTGATGATTTTTGCAGAAGTCAAGATAGAATTATACGATCCTTAAAAGTGGGAGACAGTTGAAAACCGAAACTATTTACATACTGTACATACTTATCCCATATTATATCATAATATAAATTTAAGATGAAATCTTGAATAAAAGAATGATTGCTCTGATATTTGATATACGATATGACTTTTGGCAATGTTATGCATATAACCATAATGACTCCCCTCTCGTACTTCTATACTTTACGCACTCATACATACAAATAAGATATATAATAGGCTATATCGTTCTTCACCATCACTGCTGAGTTCAAGCAAAAAACTACACAAGTTGCCAAAGTAAACCTCAGTTTTCGTGGCTGATTTCCCTCAGCTCAAACTTGATTCAATTATATTCTTCCTTCTCGAACTCTCTTGAACTCTTGATGGTGAACTCGCAAGCATTTCTCAAGTGTATAGCAACTTCGTATAATATTTCCATATGAGTTTAGCTATTTGTGTCTGTGTTTTATAGCTGCATCTCACTTTGCCCAGTGACATTTCTGCTCTCACATGGGGGGAGCAAGCTTCCTCCAGTAATCCAGTATCATCTGCTACTTGTGCGCATTGTGTATGCGCTTTTAATTATTTGTGTATGTTTTCTGCTACTGTTTGTCGTCTGCCCTCCCACTGCCATTACTGTTGTGACAGTGCCACACGTCCTTGGCAGCCTACAGATGAAGCCAGCTCCCTCCAGCTGCCCTGGAGCGACATTAAGAGCTAAATTCGAGTCGAGTCGAGTCGAGTCGAGTCGAGTCGTGCAAGTGACAGCTTTTAATTAAATAATTGACTTGTGCCTTGTTGCTTACATCTGACAAAGAGACAACAAACACAAGTATGTGAGGGGGACAGAGGGAGATGGCCAATGATGCTGGCTGATTAACGGGACAACAAGTCAACAACTTCATCTTCCCTACGTCGGGGTTCATTGAAACTTTCCGAAACTATAAACGCGCTTTGCTCTTGTTCGTTCTGCGGGTCGAGAACTTTTCGTCGATAATAACAAAGGGACACAAAATGATGGCCAGATAAATGGCCAAAACTATGCGAGAGCATACAAATTTTAAATTTATGCCACAAGGTTCTCTGAACTCGTCGTGCATTGACTTCGTTTTCGGGATGTATTCACGAGACACGATTCATTCAAGGCGATTGTGCTGCTCGCTAGATAAGCCGATTTATGGGCAGAGCGGCTAATAACTTCAGGGTGAGGCGGGTACCTAATGGACTCGGGCATTGATTTCTTCCTTTAGCCGCCATTAATTGTGTCGTAAATGCGTTATTGATACATCATTAGGCAGGCGATAAACGCGGCGTATGCGCAATATTTACAGCTCAACTTAAAGCGGCAACTTTAAGAGCGCTGAGACAGCCAGGCAAGCAGAGATAACGAGACAGAGAGAGAGAGAGTGGGAGAGAGAGAGGGAGGAGTGCATGGCATTTTGACACTCGACTCTGGAAAATGCTTTCAAGTTTGAACAGACAGCTGAAAGCACTCGCACAGAGAACGCAAAATGCGATATAAAAACATAATTAAAATTTGATGACTATCACGCTAAGACGCCCACACACCCCACCCCCCTTTCCCCCTTCCCCGTCGTGTCTGGCTTGGCATCAAGTTAATTTCGTTGAATTTAAATTTTAAGCAACTCTTTGGGAAATTTCAAAAGGATTCCCTGGGCTGGGCCAGACTGAGTGCGCCTAAGCTGCTTACACGCCTAATCTTGCTCAAGGAACCCTTTGGAAATTGATAAATTTCTTAATTACAAAATTCCTTCTTATATTTGACTTGAGTCGGCTCAATATTTCAGAGCTCAGTAAACAATTTAAAGTTGCCAGAGAAACTACTACAATAACTCTGGTTGTCATAAAGGAGCGTGTGCTGAAGGGCTGAAGGACTGTGGAGACTTTTGGCAGAAATCTTATTTAAATAAAAGGCTAAAAGCTTCGTTGAAAGGCGAGTCCTGAAGGGAGAAGGTATCACGTATTGCAACCGACATTTGGTCGACTTCAAGTCGCTGGCATATTTTGCCATGCCACGCCCCCGCCCCCTTCGAACGTGATGCCTTCAAAGTGTCGCCTCGTTTTATTTGTCGTACGTGCCTCGTTGCAAAGACATGCAAAAATGGCCGGGGCCACACAAGGCGGCTGAGTAAGCCGAGTAAATAAAATATAGAAATAAACTGAGAAATTAAACTGCAAAATTATTGAAATACTTTTTCACGACACTCAAATTTAATCAGCAATTCCATAAAGCATAAGCGACAGAGACAAAGAGAGAGAGATAGAGAGGGAGAGGGAGAGGGGAAAGTGTAATACGAATATTTTTGAATAGATTCAAATGATTGCAGCAACCTTGCTTGCAGCAGTTTGTAGAACATTTCATTGCTGGCATTGATGGATTCTGATAAATGAACAGACATCATGACAAATGTGCAAAAAGTATCTGGCTGACAAACTGGTCAATACAGCCACGCACGCACACACACACACACGCACACACGCACACACACGCATATGCTGCTTGTCAATATTTGTGCGATAAAAATCAGAATCGAAACGTGGCCCAAACAATGCTCCGTCATTCGCATGCAAATGGAAGTGGGAAAGGCAGAGAGAGGAGGTGAGTGGCAGAGCAGAGGCAGGGCAGAGGGAAGAGAAAGAGAGGAGAGCAGCAGAGAAAGGTTGAGAAAGAGGCACGAAGGCACAGAGATTGGGCTAACAGATTGGGGCAGAGCTTGTTGGGTTAGTCGAGGTCGGAATCGGGGACTGGCATGTCGTGTCGAATAATTGACAGCAGCATGGACACAAACTGCAATTAGAGCAATATTGAATAGTGGCAGCTGAAGACACAGCGCCTGTCCGTTGACTAGAAACAGTTTGACAATCAAAAGTGCCGCATGCAAATAAGAAAATGAAAGTTTCAGTTGACGAGCGATGTTCACAAGAGACACGAGAGAGAGACAGCAATGAAAATACACAGAGAGAAACAGAGCTAAAAGATACAATACAACAACAGAGAGAGAGGGAGAGGGAGAAGAAGACTGAAAACTGTCAATATTGCAGTCAACTCTAGGCTTGTCACGCAGCTAACCCATTCAACTGGCAGCTGCTGTGCAAGCAGATTTAAACAAAACAGAGAGAAAGACACACACAGAGAAAGAGAGAGAGAGAGAGCGAGAGAGAGAGCAAGTGAGATAGCTAGCATAGCAGTCATTTGAATGACATTCATAAAATATGAACAGTTTCAGTTGCACTTGCATTAATTCTGCATTGTTCCCCTACAACGTTGCGTATGCGTGATATTCAATTGATTCCACTCCTCCTCCCCCTGCTGAACTAGTGACATTCTTCATACAGCATTTGATTGTTCATTTCGTTTTCATTTTCATTTGGATTTGGATTTGGATTTGGATTACGACTTCGATTGTTGGTTTTTAATTAAATTTTTTTAAAGTTTTTTTAAATGTTGCAATTGTAAAAAGACGAAAGTGAGTTCAAAGTGCAATCGAAATTCAACAAAATTTATTACAACAATTCAACTGAAGGATACCGACAAGCAGAGCAAATTTACCATCCCTTACCCCCCGCATCCACCGCGTGGAAATGCGTGCGTAGTTGCGCGCGCGCACGTTCAACTTGCAGATCAGAAGCAACTTCAAACAAGACACTCAGAATGGGCGACACTTTGGACGAGTCGCCGCCCGCGACGCGTCGCGACACCACGCCAGAGGAGGAAGCCGAAGCTGCTGCTGCTGCCGCCGTGGCAGCTGCAGTTGCCAGCGATGCTGCCGCGAGCAGCTCTGGCGCGCATTACGCGCGCAATAGGTCGCGCTGCGAACAGGAACGGGAACGAGAACGTGAACGTGAACGCGATCACTCGAGCGATGGCTTGAGCAAGCGGAACAGCGAGTTTATTGGTGTGGTGGCGCCACCGCGACGCGAGAGTCTCAATAGCGAAGCCTCCACACAGCCAGCGCTGGCCAGCAGCCCCGGCGGCTTCTCCAGCAACCTAAACAAAGCGCTGGGCCTGACAGCGGGCAGCAATCGTAACCAGTCAGCAGCAGGAGGTGCCTCCTCCGGCTCCAGGTACTCGTCCAGCGTGGTGCTAGGCGGCGGCACTGGCGGCCTGCCCGGCACAACGACGCGCAAGTGCGTGCTCACGCTGGACGGGTACAGCTACGTAATAGGTAAGCTGAGGCAGCTGAGGCAGCTAAGCCCGAGCTGAGGCAGCAGGCAAGTGCCGCAACTCGAGCACGTAGCACGGGTTGTGGCAATGGGTTGAGCCAGCGGGGAATACTTGTGCGTTGCTCGACCCCGAGTCACCTTGAAGCAGCTGCTGCTCTTTTCTTAAGTGTCTGGAGGGAGCAGGAGGGTGCAGGAGGCTGCTGGAGGGTACTCCTGTCTCTGGCACACGACTTTTAATTCGTTAGCTTCATGCAAAGGCATAAAATAATCTTTAACTGTTTCTCTATTTCATTTCATTGCAGGTAAGTCAACGCTTGGCTCCCTTCCACCACCCCCCCCTCGGTTACAGGTACGTGGCCAATTGCAGCATTAAATTGAAAATGAAATTGAGTTTTCCCTTGTCTACCTCCTCCTGTTACCTCCCCGCTTCCGGCTTAGCAATTCCTACTTCCGCTAACAATTCATTTCGAATTGCTGCCGGAGAATTTATGGCAAACAGTTTGGTTTGGTTACCATTTTTATGCTTGCTGCAAGCTGCAGCAGATTGCGTATACGACGCGTTGGCTGTGGGTAAACATTTTAGAAAATACGCAAAATGAAAATGTATTGCCGGCAGCCCTGGCTGGCAAGGCTGCCAAGGCAGGCACGCAGCCAGGCTCAGTTTCTAGTCCTGTTTCCTTTCCTTTCTTTCGTTCTTTCTTTTTTTGAGTGACAGCCCCTGGAAAAGCTTGTGTACTGTGTACACTGCTTTGTCTCTGGCACAAGCAACGTTTACATGCGAAAGAGCACACAAAGACAGCACGGGGAAGAGGCCGAGGCAGAGAGAACCCTTTACAAAGACTGTGCAGGCGGGTCGAGGCAGAGTTAAGTACACAGCGCACACACAGGCACCAGGCAAACCTGCCACATGCCCCATGTGCAACACAGTTTGGGGCTAATAAACTGGCACAGACCACAGAAATTTTGTTTTGTTGTTAGCCTGCCCCACACGCCCAGTGTGCATTTTAGATAAAATTCATGAATTCAATTTGAGGTCAAATGAATTTTAGAAAGGTAGAAACTGCCGCTCGTAAATATTCCCCTCTCTCTCTCTCTCCCTCTCTCTCTCTTTCTCTTTCTCTCTCTGGGTAACAAAGTCAATTTGCGGCAGGCCCCGAAAAACAGATGAAAAATGTTGTGGCATAAAGCGTTGAGGTTTAACTGGGATAAATAACAGACGTAGCTGGCTGAATGAATTAATATATAGCCGGAGAACTGCAGAACTTAATTAAATCACATGAATGAAGCCAGACATGAGCGCACAATAATTGAAATACACAAAACAATTATGAAATGAGATATTTAAAAAGAATATCAGCTAAATAAAACTGAAACCTGCAGTAATTATGAGAGATAACTAAACTGAACTGCAACAAAAACTAACTTCAGGCTGATGCAGTCAATTCACAAAACTATTTCAATCAACCGAACCCACATAACGTAGAACCTTCGGCATACTGGACGTTCTATTGCCCTGCTGTGTCCTTATATTCTCCGATTGTTGCAATACAAGTTATATATAATGCTGCAGAATTGTATGTGTACTTGTATATTATATAGGTCAGACCTTCATACAAAAATCTGCATTCCTGGCGATTGTCCTTATATTCTCCGATTGTTCCAATACAAGTTATATATAATGCTGCAGAATTGTATGTGTACTTGTATATTATATAGGTCAGACCATCATACAAAAATCTGCATTCCTGCCGATTGTCCTTATATTCTCCGATTGTTCCAATACAAGCTATATATAATAAAGTATTTAGGTGTTCATCAAAATAAAAAAAAATATTTTATATTTTTTTTTATTTTATAATTTTTATTTGATGGATTCGTTACTTATTACACCAGAGTTACTCATAAACTAACTGACAGAATGATTTTTATGGACCAGCAAACCTTAAAGTTCTACAGAGCTTTACATCTTTGTTTATCACTGACTTAAGCTTCTTATCGTTTGGTGTCTTGAGAGAACTTTTATGATGAGGCTTTTGAAGAGTGAAGCTTTCCAAAAGATCGGTTTAAGTTTTCGTATGGAGAATGAACTAAGGCTTTTGAAGAGTGAAGCTTTTCAAAAGATTGGTTTAAGTTATGAAGAATGAAGTTTAAATAATTCATATGGAGAATGAATATGTCACTCCCCCACCTTTTAGATTTTAGCTTGTCCTCAAGCCTTTACTTCTGGATATAATTGTGGAATTGCATTTTCAGTTTTTACTATTTCAGTATTATTTTCTTTAACTGTTTCAATATTTTTGTCAACTGATTTGTTTGCTTTAGGTCTTAGATATGATATTACAATATTATGAGGTGCTGTTTTACATTTAATGTATAGGTAAAATATAGATATTATAGCTAATACAAACATGAGGATTATTAATATATTTTTATAGATTGTATAATTCTTATTGTTTAGCATAATCATTTCTTTTATTTCAATATGTGACATAGGTTCAACTTTTGTGACATTATGCTCGGTGAATACTAGATTTGTATATTGATGCATATTATTTGATATTGAAAATTCTTTTAACTCTGCTGTACAATTAAATATTTTTATAATTTTGTTATTTTCAATATAAATTTCATGATTGTTACAATTTTGGTTAAGTTTTTCTCTGGTCATGTTCCATGTAATTAGTATGTTTGGCTTAATGTGTTGGATGAAAAATGGCTTACGGTATTTTTGGAAAGTACACGTTGGTGTTTCGTGTTTGATTATACTAGCAATACAATGGTCTTTAATAATATTTTTTGTTTGTGTATTTATAACATTATTATTGTGTAGATAGAATTTGCCTTCTAAATTTTCGTTAATAGTTTGTCCATTATTGTCTGGGTAAGGGGTGATAAGGAAAGTAGGCTGTTCAACTGTGTTTGTGGGGATATGAGACATTAGGAAAATTTCGTTAGTACCTGTATTATACCAGGCAGAAGTTTTTATGTCCATTAAATTTTTGTAGTTAACGTTACCAAGGTTGTCGTGCTTAAGAAGTTTTGGATTGAATATTCCTAATCGAGTTAATTGTGAACCCATTTCGATGTCTTCAATGTACTCAGTAAAGTGTTCGATATTAAATATTAAAAGGGATATTTTTTGTTCTTTTTTTATAGATTCTGAGTGGGTGTTTATCATTTGAATACCGTTATTAAGGTTATCAATAACGTGATTTAGACTGCTAGTCTGAACAGTGCTTTGGGATAGGGATGAAATTTGGTGTTCAAAATTTTGTCTGTCGTCTTCGTCTAGTGTACCGAAAAGATATTTGTAAGTAGAGCCTACAAAGTTGAACAGTCCTCGTTTATTGCGTTTTGTTATACGTATTCCGTTCATTTCCCTTTTCATTTTTTCAATTAGGTAATTTATTTGTGTTATGTTATTAAATTTCTGGCTTTCTTTAATAAGAGTGCTAAATGTTTCTTCAATTTGTGTTATGTTAACTGTAAGACAGTGGTGCATGAAAGTAATAGGGAGTTGTATCGTTCCTGATTCAAATAGAATGAATCCCTGATTGTTTTCAATAGGGTTTACTTCGATTGTTCCTGCTGTAGTTTGTGTCATCATAAGAGTCATTATAATAATTATGAGTCCGATGATTGGGTGTCGGTCGGCTTTGTAGGGCGTGCAATACAAACGTCGCAAAAGTTCCTCCAGGGGGGTTTAAGTTTTAAATTCGACGATCAGAGCTTCCTTTAGGGTTGACCATTCGTTGTGAAATCCGAGTTGGCAGACCTTCTCAGCATCTCCGATGACCTGTAGTTCGATGGCTCCATATATGATGGCTTTCTGAAGAGGGTCATTCGTCGGGTATAGGTTGAGCAGGTATTCAATACGTCTGATAAACGAACTGAGGCTGTTTGGCTCTCCACAGAACTGCGGCACTTGACGTATTTGTCGTAGCAGTTGCGATAGATTATCATTTGATAATGCCATTTTTGATTAATTTTCTTTTTGAACGTTTTTTGTTTTGTAGCGGTCACACTTGTTTTGTTTAAGCGGGCTACTGTTCTTGTTCACTTCACAATTTGTGGGGTTGGATTTATGTAGCGGTCACACTTGTTTGTTTAAGCGGGCTACTGTTCCTGTTCACTTCACTGATTGTTGGATTTAACTTATGTAGCGGTCACACCTGTATTTGTTTAAGTGGGCTACTGTTTAAGTTTTATTTATTTTTTTTTTTCACAATCACTTCTCGGCTTGAACACTGTTGGATTTATACTTTCAACTAATGTCACTGAAGTTGCCGTCGCGATTCACGTGAGTTCTTTTGCGGATGATAGTTAAAGGCTTGGATTAATTTTTGCCTCATCAATAACTAACATCCTACCGGCTGCGCCAATAAAGTATTTAGGTGTTCATCAAAATAAAAAAAATATTATATATTTTTTATTTTATAATTTTTATTTGATGGATTCGTTACTTATTACACCAGAGTTACTCATAAACTAACTGACAGAATGATTTTTATGGACCAGCAAACCTTAAAGTTCTACAGAGCTTTACATCTTTGTTTATCACTGACTTAAGCTTCTTATCGTTTGGTGTCTTGAGAGAACTTTTATGATGAGGCTTTTGAAGAGTGAAGCTTTCCAAAAGATCGGTTTAAGTTTTCGTATGGAGAATGAACTAAGGCTTTTGAAGAGTGAAGCTTTTCAAAAGATTGGTTTAAGTTATGAAGAATGAAGTTTAAATAATTCATATGGAGAATGAATATGTCACTATATAATGCTACAGAATTGTATGTGTATATTCAATAGGTCATAGAAAAATCTGCATTCCTGGCCATTGTTCCTGGGCAGCTGTATGTTATAGTTTTTTTTTTTTTTTTTTTTTTTTTTTTAGTAAGAATATGTTATTGTGGTCGGATTCTTATGAAATTTATTTTTCATATTAATATATAGAAAAAGTTCAAGGTAGTGAATTCGGTTACAGTATCTTGTCAAATAACAAACATTGGTCGATAGCTGGTATGGCAGCTATACGATATGTCGGTCCGATCCGGTTCTTTCTAACATATTTAAAGCGTTCAGCAATAGGAAGCATGTATGCCTAGTTTCATTAAAATAGCTCCAAAACTGACAGATTAGTTTGCATTGCAACAGACGGACACACGGATACACGGACAGACGGACAGTTTAGTTCGATTCCTCTGGTGATGCTGATTCAGAATATATACTTTACAGGGTCGGAGATGTTTTTTAAGGCATGTTGCAAACTTCGAGTCAAAATTAATATACCCTCTGCAAGGGTATAAATGACTTCAGGCAGTTGCAGTCAATTCATAAAACTATTTCAATCAACAGAAGCCACATAATGTACAAAATTGTATGTAACACAATTTTATTTACATTTTTTTTTCTAATCAAACGTCAAAAGTAAATATTGTACAACTCGTAAGAAAGATACAGTCGAGTGTGCTCGACTGTGATATACCCGCCACCCACCTGACCAAAACCATTTGCTATATATATAACTTATATGTTTAGTATTTTTGTTGCATACTTTGTAGGGAACGAAAATTAGTTTTTTTTATTTTATTTTTTTTTTTTTTATTATTAATATTAATAAAAAAAAAAAAAAAAAAAAAAAAAATTATTATTAAGTGAAGAATATTGTATCTTAACATCACAGGGTGAGAAATATTCTTAAGAATTACCAAACACTATAATAAAATAAGTGAAGTAGGAACATAAGTGAAAAGTGTCTTGGCAAAGCCTTGCTTGGAATGTGGAGGGGGGCGTGGCCAAAAAATTAAATAAACGTACATACAATTTTTCATATTTTCTTGGTATTCTTATGGTCTCTAAAATCGGACAGACAGAAAAACTGACAGACGGACATGGCTATATCGACTTGATTAGGAATAAATAAAGATTGTTAGGTCTGCCACGCTTCCTTCTGTTTGTTACATACATTTTCGGTGTCGGTATAAATAAAAAGCAATTCTGAAATCAGTTATAAAAAAGTAAATGAGCTAAAAGAAATGTGCAACTGCAATAGTTATTAGAGAGAACTAAATTAAACGGGAACAAAAACAAACTTCAGGCAGCTGCAGTCAACTTACCAAACTATTCCAATCAGTTGCGTCGTAGAAGAAGAAGCAACATAATGTGGCAAATTTCATCAACCCAAATCCGTTTACATTTTTTGTCTGAACAAAACTGAAAAGTAAACACAAAAACTGTCTACGGATCCCGCCTGAAAGCAAAGCCAAAGTCAGGTAGTTAATTCCAGACCATTTTCCGCATGTTTTCCCTCAAGTTTTCTTTGTGTGACAAAGAAAATCTGTTTAGTTTTGGCAACACCTGTGAAAGAGAACTTGGCAGGAGGCCAAAATAAAGAAAAATAGTTGAATTTCCTTCTATTTGAGCTTAGGTTTTAGAGGCAGCGCAGCTGGCAACTGCCGGCAGAAAGACTAGGCTAAAATTTAATAAGTTGTACAACACTGGCAAATAATTTTGAGACTCAAGATTTCTCTTTGAAACTGGCAAGTTTATTTCAATTAAATTTCCTTTTAGCAGCTACCAAAAATAACACAAAACTGTCAGAGAGCTGAGACAATTCTATTATTTTTGCCATTCTCCGAGTTTGCAAGTTTTCCATTACCCATTTTCACATTTTCTCGCTTTAAGCTTGGATAAATAATTTTAAATAATTGCTCGGACTTCTACTCTCAGCATCTTGTGCTGGCAGCGTCACGTAGCTGCCACAAATTGGGGAGAGGCAAAGCCTGAAGGGGCCTGCTGCCACACCCATGCACTGGCACTGGCACAGGCACTAGCACTGGCACGGGTGCCAAGTGACGATGTGGCGCCTCCTTTGGGGCTACAATTTATGGGCGCTGCAATATTTTGCAAATATCCGTGGCGTATCCTGCGGCGACAGCGACAGACAAACAACAATGCAATAAATAGTCAAGTGCGCTGTGTGCCCCTGTGTCACTTTCTCTGTCTCTGTCTCTCTCTCTGTCTGTGTGTGTGTGTGTGTGTGTGTGTGTGTGTGTGTGTGTGTCTGTGAGAGAGTGTTGTCTGTGCCCTTCAATTGACATATTACACTTGTTGTTGGCGCGGTCGCGGTCGCTTTGTCTCACTTCCAATGCAGACAAGGACGAGCTGGAGCAGCGCTTGGTTGATCAAGCGGCTCGGAGCGACAAGTTCAACTTATTGACAGCAGCCCAGCGGGGGAGGGTGTACCGCAGGCACAGACAACTTAATTGATGTGCCTGTGTGTGTGTGTCTATGTGTGTATGTGTGGGTGTGTAGAAGGCAACCCAAAAAAAGGGTTAAGTGGCCCATTTGGCTGCGGTTCAATGAATTTCCCAGGGCATTAGCTAATTTATTAAAAGAACAAAAGATGAGAAAGAGAGAGAAAAACAAATAACGGTTAACTGAATTTAACGGTTAACAAGGTTTAAAGCGAAGTCGCTGCATACTTTCAGGCGCGCGCTCGAATTCACCACGCACACACTTGAAATGCTTCAGTGTCTTTGACTTGCCACACCCCCAACCCCCACAAGTAATGACCTTCGCGTTCGGGCACTCTCTCTCTCTCTCTCTCCCTCTCTCTCTCACTCTACGCCATGAAAATTTGCATAAATTCCCGTCATTGACTTAAACGCAAAAACATTTCAATGCATATTTCACAAATGCTAAATGTCGCTTCATACAAAAAAATATTGCAAGGGGTAGCCGCCACCCCCTGCCCTGCCCTGAACTGGGGAACAGCTTCATTGAATTTAACTGGCTTAAAGGGATAATATATGCAAGTTTTTGCCAAGTTTTTGCTACTTCTGCACTCCTCTGCCGATGCCCGGCAGCTGCTCAATTGCCAATCAATTTGGCTTTTACTCCCAACGGGCCGCCGTCAAGAAGAATGCCAACAGAAATGCCCCCAAGTGACAGCAGAGTCATAAAAAATAGAGTCACTGCATGGGGGAAAAGTGTGTTCTGCACAAGACAAAGTCAAGTCAAGACAAGACCAGACAAGACAAGCGAGCAATCCACACGACAATGCTAGTTTCCAGTTTCTCGAACAACTTTTATGTTTGCCATACAAATGCTATAAAATTTGACATACGTATAGATTATGGCGCTCGTATATAGTTGTATGTAAGCGCAAATGTGGTTGCTTCGACTGTTCAGTATGTCATACACCCGAAAAGTTGATGATGGCGCAGGAGTTTGTTGCTTTAAGAGTCCTGTCGAGTCCGCTTGCAGAAGATTCCAGCGCAAACTTTGAAGAGTTTTAAATGCTTTCCACTTCATTTAGCTAGGAATCTTATACAGAATTGTATTTTAATCGAATTTATTCCATTTTGCCAAAATATTTCCAATTATTTTCTTCATTTTCCCACTTCATTTTCTGCGCCTCGAAATTAATTTTCCACAATCCTTTGAGGGCACTTGTAAACGTACTTTCTTCACACTCCGAATCTCTCCTTATCTCTCTCCCTCTCTCTTCTTTTGCCTCCTTTGTGGTTGATTATCAATATTACGAAAATTTCTTGTTAATTAAAAACAGTTAAAACGCGGCGCCAGCTTCGCGTCTGTCTGTGCAATTTATGCAGCCCGCGGATAAACGAACAAAATGGCGCTGTCACAAACAGCGCACAGAATAAACACACACACACACACACACACAGTTACGCAAATACAACAGACATGCTCGCAGAAGACGGCCAAAGGTAAAAGGTTGCAGCATGAACTTCATGGGGCAACAAGAACATTGCCAATTGGCTGACGCAGCAGCCGCTTTTGCTGCCACCCCTCCTCTCTCCTCCCTCTCTCTCTCTCTCTCTCTCTCTCTCTGAACTTCCCCAGCCTGGAGGCTTCATTGCAGACATTAAGGTACGCCGCGCGTACTGCCAATTTGCGCAGAGCTGCTCGACATTTTTGCAACATTTAGGCTCAAAGGATTCAACACGTACTACGTGCATGTCCTTGTCGGGCTGCCGTTGCTGCTGCTCAAATGTCAAAGAATAGCCGCCAGACAATGCGGCGTCGCACGAAGAACGAGTCATCATACTACTCCTCCTGCTTCTCCTCTCCATCATGCTCGTCTATAGAGCGCAGGCAATTGCATTGTGTTCCAGCTTAGATTTTCGACACAATTTCCACAGCTTCAGAAAACGTTGAACAGGAGTTGCTATGGTATTTTTTTTACTCTCTCGCTCTCTCCTTCGCCCACTCTTTCCTTCTGCTTCAAGTTATAAATATTCAAGTCTCTATTAGGCTGCGAGACATGCTTTCAATTTCATTTGTTAATAGGGAAAATCATTTTGATTTCTTTAGTCAACATTTTCTATTCATTTATGGCAACAAACCTTGAGTTATTTATTTACTCTCTCGATAAATATCTAGTAATTTAAAATGCATTCAGTTTTGTATAATATCTACTGCTTTTAATATGTATTATAATTTATATATGAATACTATCAAATATACATCCGAGAATACTTATGCTATACATTTAATTTATTATCGAAATATTTTCAAAATGATAAATGAGTGAAGTATTTGGATATGTTACAGTATGCACATATACGAGGTGTGTTCAAAAAGAAAGGTGACTTTGTATTTTTAAGAAAAAATATTTATTTATTTATCAATAACGCATAACTTCAAGATAATACTGTTTATTGACCGTAAGACCATATGGTAAGAACTGCTGATGCACCACGCCATGGTAATCGAAAAAATCAGTAAGCAAAACTTTGACATTTGATCGTACTTGCCGTGCTTTTTTCGGTCTTGGCTCACCTGGGCTCTTCCATTGGGACGATTGGACTGACTTTGATATCGATATCATAACCATATACCCATGATTCGTCACCAGTTATGACCCTTTTGAGTAAATCTGGGTCATTGTTGACGTCATTCAACAGCTCTTGAGCGATGCTCATGCGACGGTTCTTTTGGTCAAAATTTAGCAAAAAATCGCCGATCACGCAAAACACTTATAACCTTTACGCCTCTCACAACCAAACAAAAAATGCCATTCACTTGGATCTTGGGACAGATGTTCGGGAAGAGTGTATCGATAATCGAAACTATATTGCCCGCGAAATTTGAACACACCTCGTATATCAATATATATATAACACACAGAAAGCTTTACACTGGAATTCCAATATATTTTACTCTTTTCAGTTTTATCTGCAAAATAGCTCTTCAATTTGATGTGGTATATTAATTTAATTATATTAATTATACTCACATACGTGTATTACACTCACATTTCTGCATTCAGTGCATTCAATCAACCGAATAAAATAATTTCGAATATTTAAGTATGCACAGTTTTTTCCCAATTTACTGTAGTTGTTGTTGTTCGCACTCCGGTTAATTTTCAAGCAGCATTTCCTCGTAATTCTATTGGCATCCCCTCCCCAAGAGAAGGAGGAGGAGGCGGAGGAGAAGGAGTAACGACGCCCATGGGGAAGTTCCGGCAATCAGTGCGGCAACAAGGATATCCACTTGCCAGTCAGCAAAGCGTTAAATTTACACTGGCAGCTGGCAGTTTACTTCCAGCCAAGCAGACAGTGAAAGGCAGCTGCAGCTTGTGTTGCCTGTCGTCTTGCCGCCCAGTCGCCCTGTCGCCCTGTCGCCCTGTCGCCTGTTCTTGTAGCCAGCTAAGAACTTGCCATGACAATCGCTTAAATCGAAATACTCTCGACAAATTGAATAAAAATTACACTTGGACACTTTCAGTTTTTGGGTCAATGATGGGCAAGTGTTTCAGACAGAAGTAGGAAATGATAGAATGGCAGTACTAGCATAAGAAATATGTAGAATAAATGTTGAACTCGACTGTGGGACACCCTGTAAACAAGTTAATAGCGAAACAGCTCAAGAAATAAGTTCAACTATGATGACACTCACAGCACAGCTGTTAAACGGCAGCAACACTGCTTCCTTCCCTATTCAAATAACACTCTGAATAATTCAAATTCAAAACATACTCATAGCATATAGAGAAATCTGAATACCAAATTTTATATGTCTACATCATGTGGTTACCGAAAGACAAGTGACTTTATGTAGCAAATCAACTTCATTATTGAATTGATTGATGTTATTAAAGTTTGATAAGGACTATATACACACGTGTACTTCATTTAGTATACCACTAGCACCAATTTCTGCAGGGCATATAGCAAAATGAAAGAAGCTGCTGAAAAACACTGGCAAGCTAAGTGCGAGAAACAAATGCGAGTTACATAACTGAGGAGGATATCGAAGTGGTGTTTAAAGCGTTTCAGCAATAGTTCAGGATATTCTTAGAGATCTCTTGAAACTTTTTGCTAACGCAACATTTGCTGAGCCATCGATCAAGCTCAACACCCACTTGCCAGTTATCAATGCCACTTGACAGTCGCGAACGGAAATTTAATTTGAATTCGATAGGAAAAACCAACAACCGCAATCCGGGCCCCGGTGCTGTTAATTACAGTTGAGCTGCTGTGTTGTCATTGTGAGCTTTTATTAATTAATCAATCAATCAGTCTGCGCCAAGGAATCAATGCATCAAAACACAAGCTAATTGAAATTCACTTTCGTCCATTTGTGACGCCACAAATTGTACATTAGCAAAGCCACCAGGACCACATTGAACGATTGGATTAGCTGCTTAATGAGACCACGACGGCGAGCACTGCGAGAAGGGATTATAAAGTATATTGCCCACAGTTAATCAGCTTCACTTCAACTCACCTCATAAACGTAGCTGACTGCGTTACAACGATGCCAGCGCGGGGGGAAAGTATCAATTGAAGGCTGCCATTGAGAAAGCTGAAATCACTGAAGGGTTTTTGCGAACATTCCACAAATTACGTAAAATATATTTGAATACTATGCGATAGCTGAGTGATCTGGAGAGGAAGTCAGATGCTTGAAGCGACTGATAAAATTCCATGCAAAACGGTGTGCAGCGTGGCGTATGAGCAATGGAAATTGTGATGCACTTTAAGCTACCCAGCCTGAAGCATTACGGGTTATTCCATATTTTCAGTTTGCTTCGGACCTTTCCCCTGTACAATTTACAAGCTGCTTAACAATTTATAATGCTCGCATTTGATATGCCATTTTATGGTCCATTTGCTGTGGATGAAAGTAGAAATACTCTCGAGATTACAAATAAAGTATTCATGGAACATTCTCAGACATTCTCCCATGATTAATGTGCTTGAGATTCGCTTTCTAAGTTAAAATTTTAGTGGAATTTTCCAAGTTTTTATAGACTTTGATTGATCTTAGATTTTGAAACAGGTAATTAGGGAAGTTCAAGAGAATTCGTGGAAATCCCCATAGATATATCTATGGTATGTGGCTTCTTCTGCTAGTTACAGCTTTTCTGTGTCAACCTTAACAGCAACTTGAGGTTTTTTATTAATTCATTATGCGTTTCCATGCAACATTTGTTGGGCTACTCTGCTCAGCACGAAAACTTATTGGTTCCATGGGGAAAACTTGCCAAATGATTTCATGGAACAAGTTTTTGGCAAGTTTGCGGTCATGGCAAATTGGACAATAAATGCCATTCTCCCCCTCCCCCACCCCCCTCGCACTACACTTGCGGTGCTTAATGCATGACATTTGAAACTTTAAAACTTTTGCATAACATAAACTCGTGGACCTCCAGTGTGTACCTAATTCTCTCTCTCTCTCTCTCTCTCTCTCTCTGTCTGTCTTATTCATTCTCTTCCCTAACCTCCTAACAAGTTTGGAAGCCCATTTGCACTGCGACAGTTCGCAAATCTCTGCGTTGCGGTCCATAAATCTTTGAGTTCGTGTGCTCTACCACATGAAAAATTATACTTGCCATGAAACAAACAAAGAAAATGATGGAAAAGCCAAAAGGAGGGTGTAGAAGTTGCAATACTCTAACTATTGTAGTTAGGTCATCTAAGAGAGGGTAGAGTTATTACAAATTTCGAATACAAGACGTATATTAAATATATAATAAGTATGGTAAAACTTGAGTTACATGCATGACTCTGTAACGAATGTATTATGAATACTATATGTATGAATACTTCCAATAGTCCCCAATTATTCACAACGCTCTCATTGAAAGTGTATTGAGGAAAATTGGGCACTCAGCCAGACGACCTCGTGGCCATTCCGCACCCAGCGTAGCGGCAAGTTCAGCTACCAAATTGAATCTCATTGGAGACCAGTGAAAAAAAGTCGGAAAAGTCAAATTTAATTCATTGCAAAATCATTAATTCTCATGTCATGCGATGTGCTTGTGTTTGTTTGCTTGATTTTTTATTCCACTCGAAATGCAATTAATGAAAACGAGATTAGATTGTATCTCTGAGGGGGAGGAGGGAACTGTTAAGCCACCAGTTTGCAGATGAGACCCTCACGGGCAGCCAGCGTTAAAGCGCTGCTGGAAAGTTCTTGTCTGTGAAGGAAATGAAGCACGTGTGAGAAGAGAAGCGGGATAGTAATGATAGTAGGAATGTTCTCCCTCCATTTACCCAGGCTCATAGCGAGAATCAACGCCGGCAATTTCCACTACCAACTGACGGGGACGTTCAATGAAATCGGTGAGATTTATCACCTGCTCCTTGTCGCTTACATTGATAACGGTCAGCAGTGTATCGTAGTCCTTGAGCGAACTAGACGAGGCAAGCAGAGATTGAGATAGAGATAGAGATAGAGAGAGCGAGAGAAGATTGAGGGATTTGTGATCTATATTTACCGTTTGAAGGCGAAGACCGCACGGGACAAGGTCTCGATGCTGAATCGTCCACGGCGCAGCACAGGCAACTTGCGCAGCGCCACTAGTGACTTGTAGACCTTGTAGTGGCTACGCTTAGCCTGCTGCTGTGCAAGCAGATTGAGTTCCTTATAGTTAGGATGCACTGGCAGCCAGGTCTTGGCTCCACTCGAGAAACCTGCAGAGCGTGGGAATATATATCAAATAAAGACATGCTATATGGACGCTTCCTTTCGCAGTCACCCGCATTGCTTGAGTTATCCCACTGGAAGGGCGTGCGTTCGGGATCTCTGGAGATCTCCTTGTAGTTATGGAGACCTCCTTCGCCGGCATTACGCGCTGGCGGATCTACAGTCTCCTCCCAGCTAATTTCACGATGGTCCTGCATGCCCAACTCCTCGCCCTGCAATAGTGAGTCAGCCTTGGACTTGACCTCTTGAACTTTCGCCTTTTGTTGGTACTCACATTATAGGTAACCGCCACACCGGGCAATGTCATCAACATCATGTTCATTGCGTCCACACTGGCGGCGCCAAAGCGCGACGCGACACGCGGATTATCATGATTGCCCATGACCCAATTGGCAGCATGCCCACGCGGCATATAGATCAACCATTTCTCCACATTGTACACAAAGTCCCGAGCATCCGAGCTGCCATTGACATCGGTGATAAAGTGAAAGTTGAAGGGAAAATGTGAGCCGCGCACTCCCTCCGCACTCTCATAGTAATCGGCCAGTTGCCTCAGTCCCGCATATGCCTCGGTCATCATGATGCGCGTGGGTCCCTGCGGATGCTTTGCCGTGTAGTCATCGAGCAGCCTGCGCCAGTGTTGCACCATTTCCAGTGCCTCGGGCAAATTTTTAGTATAAATATGTCGAGTGTACTCATAGGAGAACGGATCTGTGCTCTTTCCACTCAGTGGCTCATCCGGCAAGGTTTCATTCTCAAATAAATGATTCACTGCATCAATGCGGAAGCCGGCAACACCCTTGTTGAGCCAATAGAGTAGGACATCGTCCATAGCTTGCACCACAGCAGGATTACGGAAGTTCAGATCCGGTTGCTCCTTGGTGAACTGATGCAGATAATATTGCTGGCGTTGCTCGTGCCACTCCCAAGCGGAGCCATAGAACACAGACTGCCAATTGTTGGGCAATGCTCGCTCTCCACGCTCATCTCGTTTTCCATCTGCCCACACATAGAAGTCCTCAAAGCCAGGCTCACGTGCCGCAGACTTGAGGAACCATTCGTGCTCATCCGAAGTGTGATTGGGCACAAAGTCCAAGATTATCTTGATGCCCAGCTTATTGGCTGTAGCAATGAGTTGCTCGAAATCCGCCATACTGCCATATTCCGGCTGAATCGATCGATAGTCCGATATATCATAACCAAAGTCCACCATGGGTGACTTGAAGATGGGACTCAACCAGGTCGCTGTGATGCCCGTTTCCGCTAGATAAGCCAGTTTTGAGGTGACACCCTGCAGATCTCCAACTCCATCACCATTGCTATCCTTAAAGGATCTCGGATAAATCTGATAGAAGACCGCATGTTGCCACCAGTCAATAAAATCCTCCGTTTGACTACTCATTAGTCCCGACATTGTGGGATCGGGTGCAAGTATTATCAGCACACTGGAAAGTAGTAGAAATATCAGATGAGACGACATCGTGGAAGAGGGCGCTCTCTCTCTTGACTACAGTCGACACTCTAGTTGTGCTCTGTTTATAAAGTGTATAAAGTGTAAGCAATTTACCAACCACATAAATTAATTACTTTAATTTATAAATTATATATAATTGAAAATTGAGGCGTCGCGACGCCTTCGCTTATCTCATACAACATCATCAAATTAAACCGTAAACAAAACTGTGAATTGTCGGAAATTTATTTGTAGTATTAACTGCTTGTTGTTTACGTTTCAATTGGTTGATTGTTGTTCATAAAATATATACTGAAATCAAAAACACTTAAATACCATGACAGCCAATTAGTTCAGATCAAAAAAAATAGGTAATGCCCGGTTTTGTAACTATTTAAATGGTATTTCATAACCTCAATGTTACTGTGTCTGGTGAGAGTAGTTTTTATCATAATTCCCAATAGATTTTCCCTCCATTATTCGTTATTCAAGCAATGTGTCTCAGAAACTGTTTTTAACCTTATTTCGCATGCAGAGTGAGTGTGACAAAATTAAAAAAAAAAAAAACATGGAAAGTATATGATCAATTTCTTATAAAATCATACAATTAATAGTTAATCATCTACCTAAAGTAATCGAGTTACTGAACTAAAATTGGTTGAATTTTAACAAAGTTATGAGGTTTTTCAACTTTTTTAAGGTTAAGTCAAAACTCAGTACTGACAGGTTCAGTTATTTCTAAAATCAGAGCAGGTCTTCATACAGAAATCTGCATTCCGGCCGATATGGCAGCTTTATATCGAATTCTTATGAAATTTTATATGCATATTATATATAATATATAGAAAAAATCCGATGTAGTGAATTTGCTTGCAACATCTTAACATAAATCGGGCGATAGTTCGACGGACAGACGGAGGGCTAGTTCGATTCCTATGTTGATGTTTATTCGGAATATATACACTCTATAGGGTCGGAGATGTCTCCTAAGGTTGCAAACTCCTGGCCGAAATTAATTTTTCCCCCTAGAGGGGTATAATTATATTCTCTTAACTTTTTCCCAGCTCATAAGGAATGAAAGATTAGTAAATTTTCTTTTATTTATTTTGTTTTAATTGAACTGTATAGCAGCCTTACGCTGCAATTGGTTCTTTTGAAGATCAAGCACAAGGTCAAAGCATGCCTGAGCTTTTTGCTGTGCAGACACTCTCTGCCAATCGCTCTCTCGCGCCCTCTTACTCGCTCTCTCTACTGATTCACGTTTTCTATGTATGGGAATCTAACTTGAATGTTCTGCAGAGGCACGTTTAGTTTGTTTATTTTCTGCCGACTCTTTCGCACATACACATTCACACACATTAGTCACCTCACGTATAGTAATTTTGAATAGATAGGGAAAAAGAGTAAACAATAAACAATTTAATTTCACAACTTACGCCGGCAACACGTCGCACACACCACAACAGCTGCGATCGAACTGAGAGCGCTGTGTGCGACACTTGGCGAACAGCTGATAAAGCTTACATTCCACTTACGATCCACGCACAGACACAGCATCCACAGGCAGGCAATAAATCCGAGATGAGCGCTGCCAGATTCAATTTACGATTTAAATTAATATTTTTATTTATGCAATCTCAAAGGGATTTTAATTAAACTCGTCGACAATTTATCTGCGCTTGGCAGCACCGCTGACAGTTATGAAATATTTTCGGGAGAAAGTGCGACGACAACAATAACAATAACAACAACAACAGCACGTACAAAGGGGGCAACAACAAGTGCTCTTTATGCAATTAAAACCCGTTGAAAATGTTTTCGATTGCGAATTAAATGGATAGGAAATTGCGATGAGTTTGTTAAGTGTCAACTCAAGGATTGTTCAACATGAACTTTAACAATACTCGAACTAATGAATTAATTAATTATTGATTCGCAATATGCAATGGGATTTAGGATATACATACATACTTATCTAATTTATTAGAAAATACATTTTTAAATTGAAGGGAAAAATATTTTTTTAGAAAATGGAAAAAATTAAATAAAAAATAATTAATAATAAAAATATGGAAAAAATTAAATAATAAATAATTTGTATTATAATATAATATAGAATATATACATATATATAATTTAAAAAAAAAAATGTTTTTTATTAGAATTTTATATAATATAGAAAAAATATATATATATTTAAAAGAAAAATATTTTATATTTTGGAAATGGAAAAAATGGTTTTTATTCATATAATACCTATTTTCATTAAACATATTTTATTTTTAATAAATAATTTGGAAATACATTTTTTATAAAAGTTGTCAATTCTAGAAAACGAAATCGTTTTTTTTTTAGGTTTTTTTTCTGCCCTTTGAAATGATCAGAGTCTTTTACAGGAGTGAAAAGTTGTATAATTTATTTCATAATTTATAGAGATATAATAATAATTAATTGTTTTTTTTTAATTTAACCGAATATGTTTCGAATATAAATAAGTGTTTATAGGTTAAGTAGTTAGACAACAATACTACTTAATGTGACTAGAGATGTGACCTTAGCTGCGCAACGAGACCCTCATAGGGTGCTAGAATGACATCGGCCGGGAGTACACGCTCGCCGGCCCTGTACTGCGAATTGACGCTGACAACCTGTAGGGTCAGACGATTGGGCAGACCAACGAAGTCACTGACATCCACCTGCTGAGTGCGATTGCTCACATTGATGACAGTCAGCACATCGTATTGTCCCTTCAGCTCACTGAGGAAGGGTTC
Organism: Zaprionus ornatus; assembly: GCA_018904035.1. Lineage (NCBI taxonomy): Eukaryota > Metazoa > Arthropoda > Insecta > Diptera > Drosophilidae > Zaprionus > Zaprionus ornatus. The sequence goes on from JAEIFZ010000002.1 coordinate 27,454,983, forward strand.
AAAGATTAATAGGGAACACTATTCCAAATTGTGCACTCCTCCTTACCGCTTGAAGGCAAACACGCGACGATTGAGAGCCTGAGCCGTATAGGAGCCTTCTTGCAGGACACGCTGCTTCCTCAGCTTGATCAGCGATTGATAGATCTTGTAGTGACTACGTGTTGCCCGTTGCTGTGCAGCCAGATTCAGTTCCTCATAGTTGGGATGCACAGGCAGCCAGGTATGGTTGCCGCTGGAGAAGCCCGCATTGGCATCATCACTCCACTGCATGGGTGTGCGCTCGGGATCACGAGAGATCCACTTGTAGTTATCAGGGCCGGCATCCAGTGCTGGCTGATCAACCGTATCGTTATAGCTAATGTCACGATAGTCCACCATGCCCAGTTCCTCACCCTGCGAAGAATTGAGAGGAGATAAATGATTGCCCTTTTCAACAAGTGATTCCCCCAACTTACGTAATAGGTTACCCCAATTCCAGGCAGCGTCAGCAGCAACATGTTCATGGCATCCACAGACCGCTCATCGTATCGGGAGCCCACGCGTGGATTGTCGTGGTTGCCCATAACCCAGTTGGGCACATGTCCTTGCGGCATATAGATTAACCAACGTTCGATGGTCATCACAAAGTCCTGGGCCGAAGAGTTGCGATTCAGTTCGGTGATGAAGTCAAAGTTAAATGGGAATTGGGCACCCTGAACACCATGCTCGTCCTCGTAGTAGTTCATCAGCCGATTGATATCCGTGTAAGCCTCAAGCATCATAATGCGTTGATGGCCTCCATTCTCAGCCGTATAATTGTCCAACAGTCTTCGCCAGTGTTGAATTAATTCATATCCTTCGGGTTGATTCCTTGTATAGATATGATCCAAATAATCCGTCGAGTTGATATCATCGGTTAGTCCACTCACAGGCTCATCACGTAGTTGCTCATCCTCATACACATAGATCACTGCATCGACACGGAACCCTGCCACGCCCCTCTTTAGCCAGAACAATAGTATTTCATCCATTGCCTGCACCACAGCGGGATTACGATAGTTCAAATCGGGTTGTCCCTTGGTAAATTGCCGCAAATAATACTGTTGCCTCTGCTCGTTCCACTCCCAGGCCGAACCCGAGAAGACAGACAGCCAATTGTTTGGGGGCGAGCGAGTTCCGTCCGAATCGGTGCCATTTTCCCAGATATAGAAATCCTCGTAACCCGTCTCACGAGCCGCTGACTTGATGAACCATTCATGCTTGTCCGAACTGTGATTGGGCACAAAGTCCAGAATGATCTTGATGCCCAGCTTAGTGGCATTCGCTACCAGTTCATCGAAATCCTCCAAGGTGCCATATTCCGGTTGAATCGCTTTATAATCGGATATATCATAGCCAAAGTCCACCATGGGTGATTGATAAATGGGACTCAGCCAGACCGAGGTGATTCCTGTATCGGCAAAGTACTGCAGCTTTGAGGTTATGCCCTTCAAATCTCCCACACCATCACCATTGCTGTCCTTGAAAGATCTCGGATAGATCTGATAGAAGACCTCGTTACGCCACCAAGTGTCCTGATCCTTCAGTTTAGCGCCGTTCACAAGCTGTTGCTCGCCAAGTCCCACGGCTAGGACTATAACTATACTGAATATCAAATACGATTTCAGTCCCATCTTGTTGCTCTGATGTACTCAATTGTTTTCTCTGTCAATGCTCAATGTGTAACGGCTTTTTATACGCCCGCCCGCTATCGCTTATTTATTTCCGTTGGATTCCGGTTTGTTTATTTGCCTTCAGATCCGATCAGAGCTTAAATATTTATTCAGATGGGCAGCGTGTGACCGGCCTGGCACGTCTAAACTAAGTACTTTGTAGATAAACTCCGCTAACTTTTCCCTAATTGCCTTACACAACATCGCAGAGTGAAGGAACTACATGACAATTTATCGGACTATATCAATAATGGAGTGGAAAGTTCTTTCTACAATTACAATATAATCAATAGTAAATTATTTGCTTTGTTTGGCTTGTATAACAAACAAGTTCTGTTAGATGTTTCTAGGCACTTGGAAGACCACAAAACTGATGAACTTAATTAACTGTACGCACAGATAAAACCATCAACCTTAATTATTGATTGAAAATATATCCTGAAAGTCTGTCTAAATGAGCTTGTCATGTCATGTGTGAAGGCTTTGGGCTACAATATTAAAAGAATACATATAGTATATATAGTAGTATAGTATATATATTGTAGTACAACCCCATTTTAATCTGGAATGCAAAACATTTCTGAAATCAAATTAATCTTTATTACACTTATTTATATTTATTATTCATTTGTGTATTAAAACACATATATACATATGTTTTCATTTATTTGTATACCAAAATTAATTATAAATTTGTTCATGAACTCGAATAACTTTTATTTTATTATTTTATGTACCAGCAAACTTTAAATGAGATTTGTTAGTTTGTTTTTCTGCATAGAATATGTTGTTTTAATTGTACGGCTCAACTTTTGTTTTGTCACAAATTTATGCGACTTTATAAGGCTGCTCTGATATCGTCGCTTGCTATCTCTGCACCGCCCCTTGCACCCTCTGCATCCCCTGCCCACCCACGTGGACAAGTTGCATTTACATTTTGAACGGAACGCGCAAACCGCAAACTTCCGCTGCGTGAACGTGCAGCAAAATGTTAACCCATGGCAGATGGGGTAGCACGGTAAGGCCACCCCCTCCATTTCCTACAGGTGTGCTCCTCACCACCCCTACCTCACACTTGCTTGGCTTCTGTTAGCCTAATTAAAACATTTTGCAACATTGTAATTCAGTTCGCGCTGTTTGCATAATATACTACGACGTGCTCATGTCCTGCCCGAGGCAGCGACACACACACACACGCATATGTATACACACTCAGTTACATACACTGATACACGCTTTCACACACACACTCCCAGGCAGCTGGCAGCTTGGCATAATTTGCGAGATTTTCTTTAGCAATTTATTAAATTCCAGTTACGGGGGCAATGCGACATGAAAAGGGTTTGACATGCGCCCAAATGTGGGCGTGGCTCAAGTGTTTTGCACGTGTGCCTGCGCCTGATATGCATGTCGTCTATATGTATATATAATATATATTGAAATTCCTTTCGATCAAGTGAATTTGAAAGAGAAAATTTGTGGCTTTTTTTTACTCTCTTCCCTATCGAAGGAAACTTTTACACGCCACAACCTGCTAATCCCGGCCTGTCGTCTGTCTGCCAATCCGGCCAGGCTGTTTTACCGGCTGTCCATCAGGGGAGGACATGCGCAGGTCGAGACCCACAACGAGAACGAGGCTTACCTTTCATTTTCCGTGTCGTACGCTGATTGAATTGCGTCGCGAACCAACAACGTAAGCTTCTGTATGTGTGTGCGCTGTGTGTGTGTGTGTGTGTGTGTAAGGCGAACCCTTGACAAGGAATTTCGGGGCACTTTTCAATTTCTGGTGGTCCCTGTTACCTGTCTCTCCCAGCTCCGCCTGAATCGCTTTCCTGCTGCCTGTCTTGGGGTTACCCTACCCTGGGTCCACAGCAGCAGCCGCAGCCACATAAATAAATACCAGGCCTACGATGGAGAGTACATAACGTGCATTTTAATATGCAAATATGTAAATATTTAATAATATCAAAGCGACGCGAGTTTGGCATATTAAAAATGCAGTCAACACCCGAATAAGAAAATAAAACTCAACTCAACTCTGATTAGTTTGAGCCAGCGGGCACTCTTACAAATTTAATGCACGCACCTTAAACATATGATGAAATTTGGTTATACCCTATGGGAAGCAAAGCAGAGGTTACCCATTATTAATAACATAAACATCACAGCTCAGTTAAAAAGTGTTTAAAGTTAGTTCTGTTATGCAGAATATTAGTACTCTCCGATCTCGACGAACCTACAGGCAAACCTCAGAAAACTTGGCAAATGGAAACTTTAAAGCATAATGAAGATCGTTACAAACTAAACACTGCCACTGTCGTTCTTCAAAATAAGATATTCCCGCGAATTTTCACAAATAGCAGAGTATCTAACAGTTCATTGCAGTCGTTTATGGGCTTCCTTTTGCTGTTTCCCTTCCTGTTTCCTTTATTTCGTTTGCCTCTTCATATCTATTTACTCTCGCATTTCTCGTCGAGCCTGACAACCCTTAAGCGGCAACAAATTGGTTCTGTTCGACAAGGACAAACGGTTCGATTCGTGTTTTCTGATTGCTATTTACCTTGCCATTTGATGTACATACCCCGAGTACGATGAATACGTTTACGCTTATCAAATACTTGTTATCAAAATCGATTACAACAACACGACTCGCCGTTGTTGTCATCCGTTGAGATTGTCAGCCTCTAATAGGGCCCCGACAATGCACATAAAACGCCAGATAGATTAAGTACTTATATGAATATTTATATTAGACAGGGCATCACACTTTTATTTTTTATTGCTCACCATTAACCTGTATTATACAATACAACATTAATCTACGTACACATCACGCTGGAACTGGAATTACTATAGATAGTAGTTAATCTGAGCTAGAAAAGTGGGCTCAATTATTTTATGGAGCTTACAGAGGGTTTTCCGATTAATATCCACACATAATATTGTTTGCTATAAATCATATATTCTACGATTACGATATATCGATAGCTTATACTTTTGTAGGCCATCCAAAAAGTATGCAGTATTGAGCTGACAACATCAAGCCCGTATAGATATAAGATACTAAAAGTAGATAAGATAAAAGTCAAAAGGATGAAAGAGAATAATGAGTTGATCTGAAGATATACAAAGAAATTTATCATTGAAGAGGTGCGATAAGAGAAACTCATTTCTCTAAAGAACTCTTATAAAAGAAAATACGTAAAACTAATTATGAAGTTATTCAAAGGAGTAATTAATAGACGTTTACTATACGTTTATATATTTACTACACTATACTATGTTTTAATATTACTTTGTTTGGATTATTTTTATTTTATTTGATTTTATTTGGCGTCTTCGCTTCGATTAATTCTTCTCAGCTTAATTATATCGACCCATTTCGATAGATCATTGATCAAGTCTAACAATAAGTGTTGAACAATTTACGAATATAGCCTGTCAACAAGCGAACTACAAATATCGTTTATATATAAATAGATATGATGAACATAATAAATAAACCCGTTACAATCAATTAAATAAATCAGTTAGAAATAAAGTCAACACAATCAATCTTTCATTGATCTAGATTTTTCTAAACATCTCCACCAACTCACTAAACTACCCTCGCTGCAGTGTTTTGTCAAAAATCGGGCAATTATAAATATGAAGATAAAAACTCTCGTCACCATCTAGCTTGACATGGTTTTATCACTTTAATAATAACACACCATTCATTTAACGCAGTTGACAGCTTGCTGTCATAAAGCAAAACGGGTAGCACTCTTACTCACTCTTCTTCCAGTGCCACATGCAGCAAAATCTCGATTTTCCATTATCCGGTTATCCAGATATTATGCAGCGTATTGTTACCATGTAATTTGACATTTGTGTCGCACGTATTGAGATTCAATTAACAAAAGCGAGACACACTTGATAAATCACATCATCGGTAATCTCAAATGAGAAATCACGAGTTCCCGAGAGACACAGCGCACACAGAGAGAGAGAAAATGTGTGGGAGTGAGTGAGCAAACGTTGACGTCGATTAATTATGCACAATTTGATTGATGTGCGTGAGGCGAATACTCAAAATGTTGTCTGATCTGAATGGAATCAGAAAATCAGGGACTTCAACGGGGGAATCGCGTCAGGCAGGTCGTTTTATATCAATCGCGACGAGCTCAGACAAGTTGATGACGTCGTTGAAGCGACTTTTAATTAGCATATAATGACAGCATTTGCATACGATAATATATACATACGATACTATATATAGACAGCTATGTGTATACAATTACAACAGCCACACTTCGTCGCAATTGTCATGGCAAACCGCAGCAAATTTCCAGTAAATAATCCCGTTTCCACTGGAAATCATCCGCCCCTATTTATGTAACAGTCTGGATATCGATAAATATTAATAATACCAATGCTCATTAATCGACTGGTAAATTATCAGGTGAAAGCGTTTAAGCTCACGCATTACCCAAGGGAATTAAATGGGAAGGCAATTAATGAATGAATGAGTCAGTCTAGCGCACAATTGGGAATGTTCTCTTTTCATGCGATGCACTCAAGCGAATATTGAAATTGTTCAACTACGAAATAAACTCACAGTGGGTTTGTTTTATCAATATCAGTATTATGTAGTACAATTTGGAAATAGTTTTCAAACCTTAAATAACATTAATAAAGAGTAAGAAAAAAAAAAGAATCGAAGTTTCCTGGAAATCGGTTAGAATATTCTCTCTTTATACGATTCTTTCTGTTTACTGCAATTATATAACTAATTAATTTTTATACATTACAATTAATTTTTTTCTGAAATATGCCTCCAAGAAAAGGAAATACATATTAAAACTTTAAATTTTATATGCATGCAAACATCTCTTAGGATTACTATTGAGTGAATACAAAGGATTATATAGCACAATGATAAAGCATAGTTGTCTTCAATTAAAAAAACTGTCACAGCACTCAATAGACGCACGTGCCACGCCCATGTAGACTCCCACTTCAGCAAGGCCCTTCCTTGGCAACTCTGAGGGTGCGTCGCAGCTTCATGTAGTCCATCTGCACGCACTTGAATTCGCAGCGATTTATATAGGTGATGCCATTTGAGCCGCACACCTCGGCGCCCTTCTCACTGAAATTGCAATCACACATCGCTGCCTCGGCTTGACCCGTAAAGATGGCAAAGACAAGCACCACAAAGGCCGCGAACAGAGCAAAGAAATTGAAAGAGCTCATCATTCCAGCTATACAAGATGCTAATTAAGAGGATTCTTCGTCAAGATGCGACGTTGCCCGTCGAGTTGAGAATTTGCACTGAGCGAGAAACGTTGAAACTCAATGCGAGAACTTGACGATGGAGGAGAGTGCTAAGTACTATCTGGGTATGCGTCAGTTTTGCTAATTAGTCACAAGCTTGTGTGAGTGAGTGAGTCTGTGTTGGTGTGTTTCCACTATGAAAACAAAAACATGTTTATGCGCTTTCAATGCTCTTTGCTTTGTTTGTCATCGTCGTCGTCGGCGTCGTCGTTGGCTCATTGAAAACGTTTTGGGTTTCAATCGCATGAGTTTTGCGCGCCTCGAGCAATTTACAGGGCTGACAATTGATAGCCCCCACCTGACATACAAGCCAGCAGGCCATAAGTGCCAGCAGAAGTAGAGACCGAACCCCAAGCCGCGATATGCGCATCGCAAGACCAATTTCGATAGACTGATTGTGCGCTTAGTGCGATTTCCCAAGTGACCGAAAGTTCCACGAATTGACGGAATTATCTGAAAATATATTGTTGATTGGCTAACAAAAGAGTGCGGTCACAAATTGAAAATATTATTACAACAATGGACAATGGAACTATTACTTAAATAAATTAAATTCATTCCTCTCACTCCACCTCTCTATCTATCTCCCTTCTGCTGGCTTGGCCCACCTGCTGGTTATCAAGGGCTCAATTCGATCGACGCCACAAAGCTGATAAGAGTAAATGGAAAATGTGTAAAAAACTGAAAGAGAGACAGAGAGAGAGGCAAAGAGAGTAAGAAGCAAAGAGCAGCAAACTTTTTTTTAGAGATGGTTGCGTGTTGTGCGGTTATCGTGAGTTGCACTTTTGTTTGAGAAAGCAAGTTGTTTAAAACATTACAACAAATTATAACATATATCAATATTATTATGATAAATTATGGCCATCTCCCCCTGAACCGGTCCCCAACATATAACAACGCGCAATAGTTTTTACCCAACACCTTTGTTATTTATTTCATTTATTACAAACTTATATAATAAAACCAACTGGAACATAAAAATATAAAAAATGCCGTAATTCAAATGCATTTTTTCCAGTGCAAATAATTTCTTGTCAGAAATGGACATAACACGAAAAAGGTTTTATTGAAATCATTTTTTTTTTATATTAACGTTATATATATTTATGTAAATGGTCAAGGGAAGAAAATTTGTCCATGATGTTGGTTTAATAATGTAAAACCGATAAAAGCAATTTTCATCTGCATTAATCAGTATACAAAACCGTGTGGAATATTTTTATACCCCTGCAGAGGGTATATTAAGGAGGGAGTTTGCAACGCACCTTAGGAAAAAGCTCCTACCCCACATAGTAATTATATTCTGATTCAGCATTAACAGGGGAATCAAACCAGCCCTGTCCGTGTGTACGTCTGTTGCATCGCAATCCAGTCTCTCTTAATGAAACTAGGCATATCGTATAGATGACATAAGATATTGTAAACAAATGTACTACATCGGGCTTTTTCTATATATATAATATGCATATACAATTTTATAAAAATCTAACCACTGGAACATATAGCTGCTATAGGAACAATCGGCCAGAATGCAGGTTTTTGCATTAGACCTGTTCTGATTTTAAAAATAACTGAACTTAACAGTGCCTATCAAAGTGAGACACAATATTAAATATACACAATACCATTCAATTTTGCACCATTAAATGAAAATAGTATTGAAACGATCGAACGAGATAATAACCTGCAAGGGATTAACAAAGTTCTAACTCTTTAATGAATTGACTCAATTTTTTATTTATTTTTAATAACCCGCCTCCACCCACTTCAGTTAAGACTCTTAAAAATCGTATGAAGATTTATTTCATTTAATTCTGTCATTTTATTATTTCGTTTATCTTCATTGTAATCAACATTCTCCGTTCTTGGCTATTTCCACATTACCAGCAGTTTTACATTTAAATACACATTTATTGGAATAAGTTTCTCAATTGGTGGCACAAACTGGTTCGTAAAGTAAAGGGCAAACGCAACTGCGTTTAGCGATTACTGAATAGAACAGTAAAGTGCAAAAATAAAATACAAAGACAACAGAAAAATACATAATGATATTCAGGAAATAACTCAGGCTTTACACAGTAATCGACATTGTTTATAATAATAGCGGCACGATCATATTTCCAGATTAAGTAGCTTGACCAATCCTCAAGCATGTCCAAACAGTTGAACAACGAAACTGTAAGCTATGGTATTTCAATTTAAATAATGATTTATGCAAAGCTTTAGACATATCAGGAATCGAATCATTATCTTTTAATAACCCCTTTATAATAGCCCCCAATCTTATTAAAAATACCTTTTGTATTAGTTGATTTTATTCTAAAATCTTATTTTTTATCATCATCTTTGAAATTAACATTCTCCTGATTTGGCTACTGTCAATGTGGCATCCGATTTTTTAGCAGCACATTGAAAATAACATTCATTTTCATAAGTTTTGCCATCGGAGCCACAAATCGGAGTCAAAATTTGATTACATGCGCAGTCCTCAGCGTTACCAAGAGAGGCGAAAAGAGTGCAAAGATATATTACAATGAGTGCAGGAAAGTACATAATGACAATCGGGGATCAACTGAGGCTTAATAGTGTTCGACACTATTTATATACTTACGTGTATGAAAGGGAAATAATAGCGGAACGATCATATTATTTCCAGATTAAATGGCCTGAAGTATATATTCTTTAATACTTAATTATATAATGATTATATCCATTTAGTTCATGTCTAGAACTTCTTTTATGACACAGCACGGGATAATTTAAGACCTTTAAGAGCATTGATATTAAAGTAACTGACTATTATTATTTAACTGGGAGAGATGTACTGCGACCTCTAGATTTATTGTACCCCCTAATCCCGTCAAGTTACTCTAAGGATATACAGAATTTTGCCTGAAATGATCGACTGATCGAATGATCGACTTTATCTCGTTTATTTCGAGAAGGTTCTTTCTTAACGACGCACTTCGTGTAACAGTCAATCCCGGACATACTCTGAGTAAGTGCTCCGGTGTATCGGAATCAAATTAGCAAAATCTGCATTGCTCATTGCTCACTATTCGTCTTTCCAATAACTCTCTTACTTGAAGACATTTTGCTCGAAAGGTTGAGAAATTACTACAAAAAAAAGTAAATTACTTTTTGTGTTAGTCTATTTTATTGTTTTTTATTTTATTTTTACTTGACAAATTTTAAGACTAATTATAGTGTATTTATTTCGTATCAGTCTTAGTCTGATTTGATATACTCTTTACTAAGTAATGAAATCAATTCCAAATACTGACAATAATAATGGGCAAATTGTTTTTCCTAATTCATATTAGAATTTGAAATCCAAGGAAAAAAACAAGTTACAACTCGATTTATCCCTCTGTACTTAACTGCATACATCAACTTGAGTTTCGTGTACGCAAAAATCCTATGTGGAATTAATCATCAAAACATTATCCATAATGGATAATATTCAAAAAGGCAACAGTCAAACCTGTTCTTAAAACTTTGGGCATTTGGTAACATAACCTAAAAAGGATAGCAGAAGGCAAATATTAATTACAACGAATGTTGAAAATTACCAAGTTATATTTAGGAAATAACTGAGGCTTAGCACAGTATTGGACACAATTTTTAACTTTACTAAAAGCGATCACAATTTATATCATTTAAGTTGCTTGAATAATAAGTATTTATGCATAACTAACTAGAATATTGTATCTGAGATAATATTTATCTTATCTGATAATATCAAAGATCTTGACGTTCAAACAGACAGACGGACAGACAGCACTCTATCAACTCGGCTAGTGATCCTTTTCTTCATTTTATCAAAATCAGATGACTATATCTTATAGATTTCTTTAGAACAATCAGTTCGAATTAGAAATTTTCATAAAAAAGTTGTATCGTATATATTCAGCGATTGAAGTTATTATAACTGTCAATAAAAAATAGAATATTATTCGTTTCTGCACCATTAGAATTATACAGAACCTTTTGTATTCCAAGATGCAACCTTTCTTCTGGTTTTAATACGCTGTGAAAATATGGTATAATAATATATTCCATAGCAGTTATTCGATTGATTTAATTATGTTCGCTAAAGTTATTTTCAAATTTCATCCATGTCTGCAGGGTCCCCAATGGCGTAAATTTAACCTTCTGTTGCCTTTTTCCCAAAAATCACAAATAAATGTACAAGGATTTTTATAAGTTCTGCCATCGTTTGCACAAAGTTTTAAAGTAGGACGTCCTTTGCAACTGCGGGTACACTGACTGCGCCTTCCATGTAATTCTATCAGTGCCAGGAGACAAATGAAAATGCGAACACGAAAAAACTATATTGAATTTAATTTAAAATACACTTACTCGTACACTTACTTACCAGGGACTATTTGCAGCAAGAGAGGCCATATGAGAATTAAAGATCGAATATTCATCTCGCTACAATTCGAATGATTGCCCGAAAAACACTTTACCCTGGAGCATACTATAAGCTTAACTAACAAGCGTAACTAACTTATTGTTTTCAGTTTAAATATTCAGTTTCAAGAGTTAAGAAATTTTATCCCAAATACAAATACAATGAAAGTAATGTGTTCCGTAATCGCCATACTTATGATTGATTTAATTATGATCTTATCCCAAATTTACAAATGCCCCAATAGGCCGCTAATAACGATCTATTGGCAAAGTGCATACACAGGAATACACACGGATTTTCATAAGTTCTTCGATCGCTTGCGCAAACTGGAACATCAACACTTTTAGGGCACTTGTTAACGCACCCAATATGTCTTGGCTTTTTTCCTAATAATGCCAAGAAACAACTGGTAATGAGAACTCGAAAAATCTTCATTGAATTTTCACTTACTTCTAGCATTACCAGGTAATGCTTGCAAAAATAGAAAACATATGACAATGATAGTTCGAATATTCATTACGTTAAAAATCCTTGAATCTATTGAATAAGACTGAACCTCCGCCAAGACTATGACTATGACTATTGGATTTGAAGAATTGGTGAATCAAGCGAAGCTAACTTATTATTTACAGTTTAAATAGCTTGGCTAATATACGAGAGTTACGAGAAATGCTTATCATATATAATATATAATTTCATAGCATTACACATCGGATTTCGTATACAATATCGCATCGCTAGCACAACCTGGCTTCAAAATTTGATTTAAATTTTTACATTCGAAACGAGTGTTAATAATTATAATAATTATTGGAACAGACTGTAATTTTGTACAGCTTTTTACTTTATATGCAGAACTCACATATATAAAACTGTTGAAACAAACAAATCGAATTATAGCTTAATAACAGCTTGAGTTTTTTACATCGTAAAAAAAACTATCACGCGCCCATCTCTATTTCAACATGCGGGCAATCCCCAACAAATATCAGTTGGTTGGCAACACTCGAAAGCTTTGAGTTCGAAGCTTTTTCAAGTTGACAAAAACAACATGCCTAGCGTCACTGTTAACCAAATCAAATAAATAAAGCCTTCTACGTAACCTCTTAAACAACGGTATATTAACGATTGCCAGGGATTGTTATTAATAGATTAAATCTTTTGTATGCTTACTAGAAGAACCTTAGTAGAATTAACTATAAGCTGCATTCAAAAGAATAGAGAAATCAATTGCCCAAATTTCGAACTCTAACTCTAAAGTTCTACGAATTGCATAGACTAATAGACCCTTTTTATACAAATCTGAGTATAGGGTAGACAAAGAGAAATAAACCAAAGAAGCCATGGGCAAAAGTCACCAATTGAGAGCCATATGCTCTGATAAGATAGTCCGACAGCCCATACGCAACGAACCGAATCGAGTAAAACTAACCGGGCGCAACTGAGCCCAATGTCAGTATCGATATCGAGTAGCTTGTGGATTAACCTGTGGCGAATATGAAGCTGTTGAGTATTTTACTGGCACTGTGCCTGATTCTGGTTGCCTTTGCGGACGACCAAGTGGACCCCGATGCGGAGCCCATTCACAAAGCGATCTGCCCCTGTGGAAGGAACTACGAGCCAGTGTGCGGAACCAATCTGATCTCTTATCCCAATCGCTGCCTTCTCGAATGTGCGCGTCGCAATCTTGCACGTTCCGGACGTAGCATGGAACTTCTTAGACAGGGAAATTGCTAAACACATTGTACGACAAAGTTAAATAAAATATAACTCAAAAAAAAAAATTACAAATATACTAAACAAAAATTCTGATAACTCTCAGTGCTGATTGAATCATCAATAGAGCAATGTGCTATATTATATTGCTTATCAGCATGAAACGTATGTGAAAAAAGCCCGTCGGAGCTCTGTTTGATAGCGTCGAGCTTTATCTCTATAAACAGCTATAAATCAGATGGCAAAGCACTCGACTCTGGGTTTGGCCTTTTGTTGTGTTCGCTTTCAATATTGAACCAGTGATTCCGTTTCGAAAGAACTTCTGGAAATGTTTTCTTTTTTTTTTGCAATTATATTTACACTCTCTCAAACTGATTTTAAAACAGAAACAGGAAAACAGTTAGAGGTATATACAACTGACCCAGTTTTCTTGTTTACACACACTGAAGTCCAATGAAACAGGTTATTATAATATTTATGGAGACTCGCTGTCATTGGCACTGCAATAGCTTGCACTGAGTCATTTCTTCAAGTTCTCAGAGCGAGCTGCTGTTGGATAAAATTACATATTTATATAAATATATATATATATATATATATATATATATATATATATATATATATATATATATATATATATATATATATACATATGTCTATAGAGGAGATCATCATTACGCTTAATATCTATAAATTCTGTTAATATAGATAGTATATAGTATATACTATTTTATACACCATATTCAAGGTCGCACAAAATTTGATCAACTGTTCGAATTGGTTCAACTTGCTTCCTTACCCAGCCCTGCCATAAATAATATATTTATTATTATTTTTGTTGTTGTTTTTTCTTGACGTGTGCGCACAGTTGATTAAATACCCTGAGCACTTGGGTAAATACCGCATATGGTATATACTATATATTCGTTAGACAATACGTGCATAAAAATGGTTCAATACTCGTATTAATATTTTTTTAATTTCATTTTAATTTCTGCTTTTTAAATCTTTTTACATTCCATATTGTAATTCCAATTCCTTAACAACTTCCGGATCTGGCAACAGACAGGCTGCGACCTTGACGCACAGCTCGTTTGGCGGCACACGCAAGCTCACAGGGATTCGAATAGGTGCGAGCATCACTGCCACATACTGGATCCAGATTTCTGGGACAGGGGCAGAAGGGCTCCTCCTCCTCCTGTTCTGCGGCATTTGCAAATACCGCTAATGCCAGCAGGCAGCAGAGGGCGATGAGAGCGAGGAATCGCATGATGTGTGATTAGAACCTTTCGACTGGTCGGGTTAGACTGAAGTTTCGCACAGTCGATGGCATTGTTTATATACATAAATTTAGCTGACTGGCTGATAAAGCCTGAATTCCGTTCAGAATGAATTCATTGTACAAACGATTAGGAAATGTTTATCCACGGGGTGGCGAGGGGTTCCAAGCTTTGCATGATTATTTGCATGACTAGAAAATACCCACAATGTAGGGGACAAGCTAAGCTAGTACAGCCGAGAAAAACAGTTTATCTGAAAAACTTGTTAATTTGTCGTAATGTGAGCAATAAGTTGATTTGCTTAAATAAATAGAGTAACCAACGGTAGAATGGCGCTGACCTTCACAGTTCAACAGCCAATTAACACCCCATGTAAACCCAATTCAAAACAGTCTACAGGGTATTAGGAAACTATAACAGTTTGTTGCTAACTTTGACACCTATGTCGCACTACAATAGAACGAGTAAATCGATTTTGTGGTGAACTAAACAAAATTCGTAATACGAGACAAAAACAAAAGTTATCTAGAACTGTTTATTGCGATGCAAAAACATTTTCATACATTTTCAGATCTTTACAAATGCCCTCAGCAGCTGTTGGCCTTGCACGTGTAACGGGCTTAAATGTTTAGAAAGGGCATAAAAAGAAATTTCAATCTAAATTTTCACAGACCAAAGGATTGTCTCGAGCAGTAGCAGATGGATAAAGTCCAAAGCATAACAAAATTACAGAAACAAAGAGAAAGTGTAACACGTTGCTGGAATACTCTACAAAGAGAGAAACTTCGATATATTTCGATGAAATTGTTATAAAAATACTATGACTCATTTGCAAATATTTCAAATATAACAGCAACGTATGTATTTCAACTGATTATCAGTCTGCATTGATTGAGTTTCGCATTGCCAGCTACTCCAGAGACTATAAAAGTAAATCTTTCTATGCCAAATCTAATCTATTGTATTTTGCGCTGATAAGGGAAACTTACTTTGCTGTGAATAGAAAAAGGAAGATATTTTAGGTTTCAGGGATAAGATTGTTTTTTTTTTCTCTGTGTTTTATCTGAGATCTATTGTAATATTATTTTGGGTAAAATTGAGATTAAACAAAATTCGTAGCTTTGTTTTGCATTAAATTTTCTTATATGGTATTATCATATCATAGTGCATATTTATAGATCTACATTTCAATTTAACTTTAATTTTATATAATTCCTTTCAATTGATCAGCTCTTTTATTAACTTTCCCTCCAATTACTTTCAATTTCTGTAATTTTTCTATACCTGGTTCTAAAAGAGACGGCATTACCATCTTGCTTTACGATAATAGCCGCAGTTTGCCAGCCTCGCAGTTCATATAGTATGCACAGAGTGTGTGCTCGCTTGGATATCCTTTCGGCCCTTCACATAACAATACACTTTAGCTAAGCCTAACGGCATTACAAGCACACCCCTCTTTGTACCCATCAGTGGATCCTCTTACACCGCTTGTATGTACTGCCCAGTAGCCTCGCAAAGGGTCTGATTTATGCAAGTGCCTGAAGTGAGGTACAGACGGAAAGAGCTTTAGGGCAGAGCACAAACAACGGCACTATATGCCAAATACATACATTTATATACCCTGTATACATACATATGTACATATGTACCTATACTTATGGTTATGCTGGGACCTGTTGAAATGCGATTTGAACGTAGACGAAAAAGAAGAAGATTTCATTTTACTAAAGGCATTTTGCATACAATTTTCTGCTTACAGTTGCCAGCACGCCAGAGACGTTGCCCAGTAAACGAGACGAGGCCAATAACGCCGGCGCAGGCGGCAGCAGCTCAGCCAGTGGAGGAGGAGCGGCAGGAGGAGTTGGTACTGGAGCCGGAGGTGGCACAGCTGGAGCAACAACTGCACCAGATAACGGCGAACAGCAGAGCCCAACGAACTACGAACTTGGCGGCAATGCGACAATAAATGGTCAAGTAGCAAGTAAGTAAAATAAATCCCCTGATTCAACTTCGACCTGGACTTGCACTACAACTTCAACTTCCTGTCTGCATTCATATTGAAGTGGGTCAACTGACACGATTCACCTGGGGCAACATTTTGTGCACATTTTCATTTCGATTTTTGGCCACAGAACGCAGAAAAAGTCATTAAAAGGCTCGAGGCGAGTGGTCAATAAAAGTAGCATGAAGGCATCATACCATCACAAGCGAGACTCGATAAGCAGTTAACCCCCACCACGCCCCCATCCTTCAGTCTCGTTGTCTGTCAGAAGCAGTTAAGCAAAGGAATCTCGAGTGGAACATAAATTTGAGTGCAGCGCATAAAGCGGATTTTATGTTCGTCCTTTTGGCCAGGCCCCTCAAAAGAAGGAATGTGTTGCAGTTAACAGCCTCCCATTCCTCTCTTCTTCCTCTCCTGTGCTTTCCCCATGGGTTAAAGTGAGTTTTCCGCTTTGTTTTCCGCTCGGTTTTTCCCACGTCCTGTTGTTTATTCCCAACTCTCTAAGCAAACAGATAAATCTCTTGCAATTTGCGCTTAGCTTCGATTTGCCTTTGTCTGTCTACTGGGAGGAGAGGGGAGTAAAAGAAAGGGGGAGAGGGCAGCTAGGTTGATGGTCCTAGGGTCGCTCGTTAAGCAGTTACATTTGCACTTACGGGTTAAACTAAATAAGGAATTGTCCGCTACACTGACTTTTAGCCATTGTATAAATTATTGATTTGCAAGCAAGGTCCTGGAGCACTGCTTGAGGGTCGCACAGTGGCCAAAGGTGTGAGATAATTCAGTTGAAATTCTAGCAATATGTTTAGCCTTTTTGGCCTTAACCATTTGTACAAATTCTTTCAAATATGAAGTAAAATCACAATTATTCTTTTTAATATTACTAAATTTTAATTCTCTGAAGATATTGTTATACCACAATCTAATCGATTTCCCTCATACCATCTGCAGATCATCTTTGTATCCATAGATAAGAGTTTCTTTGTGCAGCAAACTCCATTTGAATTTGTAAATTCATTAAATCTTCAGCGCTTTTCAATTTCTTTCAAGCAAATTCAAAAATCATACCCCGTAAACATGTGTCATCTTTTTTAACAATTTACTTTTATTCATTCGAATTTGGTTTCGTTTAGAATCATATATTTTGAGTTTTAAACATAATACAATAATTATATTTTAGTTTCAGTTTGTTTTCAATTGATATCTGTGCTTTTGGTTTGTCCCATAAATGAAATTTACAGTTTTAGACTCTCATTAACCGAAGTGTTTCCTTTTTTTAACTCTTGACTGGAAGGTGATAATCGATTAAAACCTTGAGATTATACATTCATGGAAGCTCATCTCATGGTAACCTCATTTTTATTTCACAGAACACGGCTCACTCACCATTGTACGGCGCTCGAATAGTCGCAAGAACTTTACACAGATAGATCCACAAGCGCAAACTATCGGATCGCCCAGCTCTGGCAGCATTAGCTTCTTTCAGACACCGATTAGTGAGACTCTCGCTGAGCGTTTAGGTGCCAGGGCTACTTCGAACGGTTCCGGTGCAAGCGGTTCTGCAGGCGTCGGCGATAAGCGAACAATCGATAACAAGTCGGGGTACGTTACAAGTTCGGTCGGTAAAATGCAGCCCTCGTCGCCGAATCAAACAAACTATATTATGGACAATAGTCAACCTCCCCCGCCAATCGATCGATCCACGATCGATTATGGATTGAGTCGCGATACTATCGATTATCCAGCTTCCAGTGTGCTCCCCGTAGAACATCAACTCAATTTGGAGGATAAAATGTCGTCACAATCGACACCAACCGTCAGTCAATCGATAACCGGGGTATGGGATACAGTAAATTTGCCACTTGTCGATACGCCAGATGCGCTCAACAAGGCAGCTGTCAGGTAAGCTTATTTATACTTATATTGTTCTAATCTATAGGTGTAAGTTCTCTGTCTTTCGTTTTGCAATTAACCTATTGTAATTCTACAAATTCTTTTAAAAGAAAAGAATACTCAGTTTGCCCATGATTCAGATTCTAAATTTTAAAATCCAAATGAAATCTTATTCTGTTGAATAATTAAGAAATTAAATTTAATTTTGGGTATATTATTTTCCAGATTTACGAATCTAAAAGTTTCTAAAAAACTTATCCCAGCAGATATGAAGAATCCTATTTAAACTTTTCTATAGTTTCTAACTTTGTATCAATCCTTAATCCTAATCCATCCTAGTTGACGTTCTTTCTTTATTTTCACTTTCTTCTTTTGTAATTGGCATAAAACAAAAATAATACTAAACTCAAACGAACGATCCGGCAGCTCTCGTTTTCAAAATTTGTTACGGTAAAGGTCAAAAAGCTGCCCACATCACCAATTTTGTTTAATGTTTTTTACTTCATTTGTGCCTTGACTGGTGCCTTTTTGTGTTAGGCAATTCTCAAAGTGTAGGGAAAAGGCGCGCTGCAGGCAAACAAATTTTTAATAAAATAAAATCGCGCGCTCTATTCTTTAACTAAAAAAAAAACATGTTGGATTTTAAAACATCTTATTGGCGCTAGTCTGCCGACAAACGAGTTCACGTTGTAGACGACGAAATTCTCACCCAATATGCAACTCATAAAATAATACTTTATTGTGTTTGTAGTAAATTTTGTTTAAAATTAATCGACTGCGGCATACTTGTTTAAAAAATAATTGTTTCACCTAAATTCTTGATAAATATAGTCCTATCGGTAAAAATTTGAACAAAGTCGGTGACGAAGGCAGCTATTTAACCTTAACCTTTACCTTCACGTGATTCCCTTTGCGACGGCGACTGCGATTGCGACTCTGCAATGAGCCCGCTAAGCAACGCTGCAACTATCTTCTTCTTTTACTTACAATAGTGTTCTTTTATTACTTTTTTAGAATACGCAGCCTGCTGCGACGCATGGAGCACGAGACCGTTCCCTACGAGGATATGCAACACAATTTGCATTATGCAGCGCGCGTGCTCGAAGCGGTCTTCATAGACGAGTCCAGGTAGGTTAAATCCCGCTGCGCTTGCCTAAAAGGTCAGCGCTATTTTTCTAATCAATCTAATCATAAACCGGCTATAAAAACAAATACCAAAAAAGAAGAAAAAACAAAATTATATTTAAATGAAATTGCTGGCGCTTTCGGGGATCGAAAACAAATTGGTTGAGGCTTTTACAGTAGGTTCTCTTCCACATAATGCTGCATATAATGTAATATATTCACATATAGATTAAAATTTTAAATTTAACTCGATTCGCATTCGGAGTGCACACACGAAGCTAAGCTTCAAACCGGTTTCATGAGTTGCGCCTATTTCCCATCGGAACTCGACAACTGCAAAAAAACCTATACGATTATCTATCATAATAAATCTTTCGCATACTACTCTACCTAACTACGATCTCATTTAATTTTCCACCACAAGTGATGTTTTTTATTTTTTTCTTTTTCGCCTTGATCGTTTTTCCGTTTAACGACTTTCACACGTTTTTTATATCTATATATTTTGTTTCTTTTTATATCTGTGTGTGTGTCTGTTGTTATTGAGAGCAGAAGCCCCACATCAGGTAAAGGTAAATTGGGGCAGATCGCGTCTTCATCCGTTGAGAGCGAAGAGTAAGTCTTTATAGAGTCAAGTTGAGCTTTGGTTTTTGTCGTTAACTTTGTTGATTTTCAACTATTTCTCTCTCTTTCTTGCTGTCTGTCGCTCTCCTGTAATTCTCATATCAAAAACAACAAAACTTACCCACCACAAACAAAAAAAACTATATTCAACTCACCCAAGTCCTTCATTTTTTTCCTGTCTTTCTATAAATCTTTAACTTTTCTATCTCACTTTATCTCTATCTCTCTGTCTTACTATAATAATTTGTAGTGCTTTTTTGATTTTCAACATTTTTCGCCTTGTTAATCTTTTCTCATTATCCAATCATCTCTCTCCTTCTATCTCTTTCGCTCTCATCTAACTAGCTAATAAGTCAGAGAAATAGTTTAGTCGAGTAAAACTAAAAAATATATTTATTAATGTACTACTTCTACGAATCGTGTGATATACCCCCTGACCCCGCACCGTATAAACGAAGTACTATCTCACTCTCTCTATCTCTGCATTTCTCTCTCTCAAGCTCTCGGTGTATTTTGCTATCGATGTATCTATTTAGTATCATGAAGTGTTGGCCCTCACCTCGTTTGTCAAATGACAACTATCTCGCTCTCTCTCTCTTTATCTGTTTCTCTCTCTCCCTCTCTTATTCAATTTGACTCGTGGAAGATTTTTACATACCGATTTTGAGTTGATTTAACCAACCAATAAATCGAGAGATATAGTTACAAACATATTGCATTTTTATTATTTACAACACATGGCCGAGCTTTCAATTAAGAACAAACTTCTCCTTCCCTTCCCTTGTCGAATTTACCGATGCGCCTGTCACTCAATCACGGTGTACATTTATTATGGCCTCCATTAAACGTACAATCGCATACCAAATGTGAGTCTGGTTCTGGATTTGCCATAAATTATTCACAACATCACGACACGATTGTTCGATTTGCATAGGAAAATAGCAGAACAGGAGATGGAAGAAGGAAGTGGGAAGTAGAACTGAAGGGACGTGGCGCAGCCACACACAACAACAAACAAAGTTGCGACTTTCATGCAAAGTATGCATCACTTTTTGCACTTGCATTTGTTTGTGTGTGTGTGTGTGTGTGTTAGCGTGTGCATGTGTGGCATTTTCTGCTTTGCAGGGCAAAATTAAACAACTCGCTCTAATCTATTTACTTTCACGAAAAATTAATGAAAAAAATACACAAAATACAACAATTTCTCAACTGATGTACTATTTACTTTTTCTTTCTATTAAAAATACTGATATTCCCATTTGCATAAAAAAAAAACAAAAACAAATACTTTACGCCAACGAACGATCCGGCAACTCTCGTTTTCAAAATTTGTTGCCTGCTTCGGTTCGCTTTTACTCACTGCCAACTGCTGTGCAAAAAAACACTTGACTCCCTCTGCAACTGCGATGGCGACTTCGATTGCAACTCTGCAGTGAATCTGCTAAGCAACGCTGCAATGGCAACTGCAAAAATGTCGACAACAACAACTCTGACAACAACTGCAGCATACACAACAACAAACAAGGAGAGGCGACAGGAGATCCAGCGTTGCCAGACAATCAGACAAGCATAGAGAGTCGCACCAAAGGTATCTCTCTGGCGCCGCAGACTCACAGTGGACCCACTGGGCCACCGGAGGCGACTCTTGAAACGGTTACAGAAGAGAGCTCAACAGAGACGTCAACAGCGACAACAACGACGACGACGACAACAACAACAGTAGAAACAAAACCAACAACAACAGAGGCAGCAACAGAAGCAGCAGCAAATGAGTCGACGAAGAGCAGCGGCGCGGGTCAAAGTGTTTCCAGCAGTAGCAGTTGCAGTAATAAAGCGACCGTTCAGCGACAAAGACGCCTGCGCACACCGGTCTGGGCGAGATCAATGTCGACGAATAAAACGTACTTGAAAATGGTTTATACTGCATAAATTTAGCGTAATTTTGTATGCATTTTCAGTTGATGTACAAATACTTAACGTTTACGTTGTCTTTTACGTTGTTACGTTACCTTAACCAACACAGAAGAAATACTACTACTACTCTCTCTCTCTCTCTCTCTATCTATCTCTTTCTCTGTCAGTCTGTCTTTCTCTTTATATACATTTAAATATATATCTATCTTCTGTCTGTAAAATATCTTGCAATTTGTCTGCGTTCTCTTACTACTGCTGTAAATATTGTCTGGTTTCTGTCCCCCTATATTCCTCGCTTCAATCTACCCACTATGTAAATATACTAATAGCTATAACTTCCGATTATTGTACACTATCATCCCTTTTCTGCGCTCTATGTACTGCCCCTATCGAACTATGTATATCCGTTAATGTTCTCTCACAGTTTAATTCATCATGGCATGTGATTTGTCCCTATTCATCTTTTAATACTTTTGCAGAATAATTGTTTCAATTGCTTGCGCATGTTTAAATATCTTGCGCGCGCTTATATATGCGATTAATACTCTATCGATGTTTATCTATGTTAATTTAACAGAAATCTTTTATCGTTAACCGGGAAGGGCAATGCTATATTTCGATATATGTTTTTATCGATGTTCAAATAATTATCTTTTGACTAACAGCGCAATGTTAACAACCACTGTTAGTCTATTGGTCGATCGCGTGGTGGCAACGCTGCGCACCTAATTTGCCGCCAAAAGTGAACAAAAACACTTGTTTTAGTTGTTTAAATTGTTTGCACTTTTCCTAAATTCTTAATTGCCATTTGGTTGCGTGCGACAAGTGTGTAGTAAAGTGCTATGAGCAGCGATAAAGTGAAAAATGGCAACGAGCCAGATGAGTCGGACGAATCGTGCGGCGTAAGTTGAAACAACAAAGTCAAGCGCCGCAAGTGGGCAAAGATTTTCTAATATATACAAAACAATTTCCGCACGGTGTATACATACATAGGATGAATCGGCTAGCGTCACAACAAATAGCACTACGTCACGCAGCAAATCGCCGGCGTCGAGTACGCGCAGCAAGCGACGCGGCAGACGCAGCACCAAATCGAAGAGCAAAAGCGGCGCCGCATACAAATACGAGTAAGTTGACCACGATGCCGGTGCTGAAATGAAATCCATGTGAAACATCGTTTATATACATATCAAGCACACATGTCAAGGAGAATCATGGAGCGAATATATTTGGCGTTGCCTTCAACACGTTACTTGGCAAAGACGAGCCACAGGTGTTTGCCACAGCGGGCAGCAATCGTTGCACTGTCTACGAGTGTCCACGCAAGGGAGGCCTAACTCTGCTACACTGCTATGCGGATCCGGATGTAAGTACCAGTACTTAGCAGGCAAAGGATACCCACTGTAACTGACTCTTCTCCACTTCTACTGGCAGCCTGATGAGGTTTTCTATACCTGTGCCTGGTCATATGATCTAAAGACGTCGGCACCGTTGCTTGCCGCCGCTGGCTATCGTGGCGTCATACGCGTCATTGACATCGAGCAGAACGAGGCTGTGGGGAATTACATTGGTCACGGACAGGCCATCAATGAACTGAAGTTCCATCCGCATAAGCTGCAACTATTGCTCTCGGGAAGTAAAGATCACGCCATACGGCTGTGGAACATACAAAGTCACGTGTGCATCGCCATTTTTGGAGGCGTCGAGGGACATCGCGATGAGGTGCTTTCCATAGATTTCAATATGCGTGGCGACCGCATTGTAAGCTCCGGCATGGACCATTCCCTCAAATTGTGGTGTCTCAACACGCAGGAGTTCCAGCACAAGATTGAGCTGTCACACACATTCAGCCAGGAGAAATCGACTCTCCCCTTCCCCACAATCACCAAACACTTCCCGGACTTCTCGACGCGCGATATTCATCGCAACTACGTTGACTGCGTGCAGTGGTTCGGTAACTTTGTGCTCTCCAAGTCGTGCGAGAATGCCATCGTATGCTGGAAGCCAGGACAATTGCATCAGAATTTCGAGCAACTGAAGCCGAGCGATTCCTCCTGCACCATCATTGCCGAATTCGAGTACGATGAATGTGAGATTTGGTTTGTGCGCTTCGGTTTCAATCCATGGCAAAAGGTCATTGCGCTGGGCAACCAGCAGGGCAAGGTCTACGTGTGGGAAATGGATCCCAGTGATCCAGAGGGTGCCCACATGACCACGCTCCACAATTCACGCAGCGTAGCCACTGTGCGTCAGATTGCCTTCTCGCGCGATGCCAGTGTGCTGATCTACGTCTGTGATGATGCTACGGTTTGGCGCTGGAATCGACGACATGCAACAGCGCTCTGAGCAGCACAAACGGATCGGATGTATATATATATATATATATCACTCATTTGCACCTATAAACAAACCACAACCAAATCTCACGTGGCCAAAATCGAGCGCACAACTCGTTGCATTTCCCTGCGCTTAGTTCCTAGTTAACTGTTAATTCTTGCATCAATTAAAGCTTATCCAGGTGTACAAGTATGAAATGTCGTTTTTTTTTTTTAAATCAAAAAAAACACGTTAAATTTTGTGGAAAAAGAAAAAATCATTTATTCAAAGTATTTGCCGTCGCTGGCTACACATTTTTCCCATCTCTCGGGCAATTTGTGGATTCCACGCAAGTAGAACTCATCGTCTTTTGCGGCGAACCATTCATCGAGCCATTTTTTCACACTTTCGTAAGAGTCGAAGCGCTGCTCAGCGAGTGCGTGTCCCATCGAAGCGAATAGGTGGTAATCGGATGGGGCCAGGTCTGGTGAGTAAGCCGCATGCGGAAGCACTTCCCAATTGAGTGTTTCCAACGTGTCGCGAACCGCTCTTGCCGTATGTGATGGAGCGTTGTCATGGAGAAAAATGACCTTGTGTTGTCTTTTTTGATATTCCGGTCGTTTTCTATGAAGCGCACGGTTCAAATTGATCAATTGTTGTTGATAGCGTGCCGTATTCACCGTTTCACCGGGTTTTAAGAGCTCATAGTAGATGACACCGCTCTGATCCCACCAAACACAGAGCATCGTCTGCTTGCCAAAGCGATTCGGTCGAGCAGTCGATGTGGCCGGTTGTCCAGGATCAACGTATGATTTTTTACGTTTAGGATTAACAAAAAAGATCCATTTTTCATCGCCAGTAACGATACGATGCAAAAACGACTTCCTTTTGTATCGTGAAAGCAAAATTTCGCATGTGTTTTTGCGCCTCTCCATCTGCCTCTCGTTCATCTCATGTGGCACCCATCTACCGACCTTCTGAATCTTTCCCATCTCTCGCAAGCGATTGGAAACTGCTTGTTGACTTACTTCCAACTGCTCTGCGAGTTGTTTTTGCGTTTGAGCATCGTCTTCATCCAATAATGCTTGCAGTTCGGCGTCTTCGTACCTTTTTGGTGGTTTTCCGTGCTCTTTGTCGTCGACGTCAAAATCAGCACTTTTGAAGCGTTGAAACCACCGTTCACACGTTTTCACAGTTGGTACTTGTTCGCCAAAGGCTTCAACAAGCATTCGGTGCGATTCCGCAGCTGTTTTCTTCAAATGAAAACAGAAAATTAACACTGTCCGCGTTTGCTCTTTATTCGGCACGAAACTCGACATGTTGACTGCACTGAGAGTAAACGATAATGACGCTCGATTTGCGCGAAACTATGGTGGTTCGACAATCAAGCAAATCATGTCTGTATTAATAATATGCATTCAAATTTCGATTCATTATCGATTGCTATTTTTGCAGATGAAAACAAGTAATCCGATATGATCTCAATGCTGAGTATGGCTTCGTGAGTATATTTGATATACATCACAATATCGATAGCTCTTTTTGCAGATGTAAACAAGAGAGTCGCCATTTAATACCACGACCTTCATCGTTCTGCAATTTATTCCAAGCCCCCCCCTCCCCCCTTCAGGTAATCAGGCAGGTAATTGAAAACGCAACCAACTGCATGCAGCGATATCCGCAGAGACAGCGGAAACTGCAAAAGGTATTTTTCCACTGACTGCCAAACGCAATTAGAGTGCGGGCAGGAAGTGCCCATTAGAGATGGCAACGTGTTGCAAATGGAGCACATATCGTTGGTATTTTTTCAAGTGTTATGGGAAACACCAATTTAACTAGTGTACAAATATCGCAATTGTGTGCGATATATCGTCACAAGTCCAAGGTCCAACTAGAAAGCCAATTAAAGCGCGGCTTTAAGCATTGAATAGCTCCAAGTGCTGCGTCCCCAGTCCCCTCTGGGCGGGACATTTTCTAATCGCATAGCGCAGCAAACTGTCGCATAACAAACGACTGCCCATTGACTGTCATTTATATGCATTGCTGCACTTTGTTGCCACGCAGTGCTGCAACTTGTGGAACTTGACGACGACGAGACTGAAACAAATGCGCTGAAATTGAAGCTGCCAACAACGACGACGATGACGAAGATTCAACGGGAGCAGCCCAGAGCAATCAACCAAACAGCTCCCTGCGGACTGATTAAGCGACAAAGCCCCGCGTTGCTCTTTATGCTCTTGCCACAAAACGGCAAAAACGGGTATAACGAAAGAGGATACCTAAGCATGACAGAGTGTCTTCATATATGATATACATATGTATGTACGCATATATAAATATGGATTCTGATTCACTGTGTAAACCATATAACTAAGTGCCGTTATTTGTCAACTATTTAAATACGCGCCAATGATAAGATATTTTTTAAGGGTATAAAATGCGTCGTAAAGCAAAAAATGTTGGTTTGCTGATTGAGTTTTGCATTTTGTGCGATTTTCTTCGTTCGCCGTTGTTGTTGTTGCTCTTTTGGGATAATCCTGTGAACTGCCTCGTTCCAGTTGGATGTGAGTAATTAGCTGCGTTTGGCGTTGCCATTGGCATTAAGCTGTCAACGCAGGCAGCGCAGTAGATGCGTAAAATTAACGGTCCTCTGCCAGAGGG
Organism: Zaprionus ornatus; assembly: GCA_018904035.1. Taxonomy (NCBI): domain Eukaryota; kingdom Metazoa; phylum Arthropoda; class Insecta; order Diptera; family Drosophilidae; genus Zaprionus; species Zaprionus ornatus. The sequence goes on from JAEIFZ010000002.1 coordinate 27,481,935, forward strand.
GGAAGCACTTATTGGCCCTCACTAATCTCTGTTATTTTGTCGCACTTGTCTTTCAATTGGTTAAAGTTGCCATATTTACTAGGAAGACAATCGATCACACACGTGACCTATCTGGCAACCCAACAATCTGTTGTTTCAATTTTTGTGTGTAAATATCTCTTGTTGCTGTTGTTGTCTTACGTGTTTTCCCTACTCTAGATGCCACTCCGCCACCCAGTCCCTATCGTCCTCCACCACCGCCTCCATCTGTCGCAGCAGCTCAACTCATGTGCTCAGCTATGCCCGCCATAGCAGCATAATCAGCATCCAAGATAGCGACAGTAATAAACGAATCATACGCTTGCGGTTTGTCTCTCTCTTTCCCTTCATAACACTCCCACTTGCACACTCGCGCACAGTGTCTTACCTCCTATACTCACTATGACTGTGTCTGTTGTTGTTGTTCCACCCACCAAAACACAATTACCCGCATCCATGGTGAATTTATATACTATATCCATTCTGCACCCACCGCAACAACAGCAGTAATTTGTGTATGATTTGCGTCTTTCACTCTCACGCTCATTGTCTCTCTCTCTCTCACATTCGCTAAGCACTTGTCAGCCAAAAATTAATCAAGCCAACGCCGCAGGACAAGTCACTTGCGTACGCGTCACCCGCTTGTCACTTGTAAACCATGTTAAACATGTGCGGATGACACCAAAAATTAGTTTATCCTGTCATTAGACGACCAGCGCAGCGTTGCCAGCCAGACTCAGAATGCCTCTTAAGCTGGGCAGACCTTAAGCTTGGTAAAGCTTTTAAAAGCACCTCCCTCTTTCGCACTCAAATGAGTAAAGCCTAATGGAAGAACGATGTACAGTGGCAGCCGAAAAAATATGATATAACTGCAGGTGCGCTTTGATCTTTTGTACAGTGGTCTCCCCTCACAATGTGTACACCACCACACAGTTTATCAGTGCTGACGCAACTTTCGTATTGTTTAATTATGATAAAAACAAATAATAATAAAATTCAAAAAAGACAAAAAAGAGCAATCACAATTTCTGTAAAATTCGAATTAGATATACAATATGCATGTGTGTGTGTGTGTGTGTCTGCCGTCGATATCAATTGTACGAAATTCACAAATTAAATGCCATTTGCCCATTTAGCGGCTTCATTCATGCCGTATGATAAGGTGGGAAATCATTTTAATGTGTTTTCAGTTTTTGGACTCTCGCACTCGCAGACGCAACGCGTGTGAAAAATGTAAAACAAAGTGCAACAAAATAGCCGAAAATTCGACACACATTTTCAATAAATCATAATCAACATAATATCGAAACGCTTTTTCGCAAATTTGAAATCAATCATGCTGCAACGGACAAAACCGAAAAAGTAAATTTGCCACTAATTTAAATTAACTTTGATTCAAGCCATATTTAAAAAAAAAAAAGCATTCAACCTTTTCAACCACAATAAATATGCCAATGAATATGATTCATTTGCGTGGCATCATTCACCTGACTGCAGTAATTAAAACGCGTATCTCCCTATATTGGAATAAAATTAGGTCAAATTGGTTGGGGGCGGCTTGAAGGTCGAGCTACAATAGTAATTCGACTGGATACAACTGGAAACGTTACAGTTAGCGAATTGCGAGCGCCCCCGTACAGAACATTTCTATGGACAGCGGGTCGCAATCATCAATCATCTTTCGCGTGGCGCATTAACTGACCCAAAAAAAAAATACCTACAATGCGAAAGTAACCCAAGCAAACAAGCCAAAACGTTGTGGTGGGTAGCTTCATTCTATCGATAGACAAACGTCTCAGACGACGCTGGACGGTTTGTTTGTCTGTTTGTCGAGTTTCGGCCTGAGAACGACAGAGGAAAATCAATAATAAATGATGTTAACTGCCAATTTTTGCCACATAAGCAACGCGGCCAAAATAGGCGCATCAAAATCGAAAGGACCCTCCGGCCCTGCACTACCTACTAACAGTCTGTATTGTCCGTTCTTTGGTAATAGCCAAACAATGTCAGGGAATACAACACAGGGCCGAATACACAGTATAATCAGTCAGTGGGCGTGCAGATAGCGAGAGTAGCTCAAATAATAACGAAGTATTGACATATAAGAAACGTAAGATAACTATACTCAAAAGTATTTAGTATAATTCAATACTTGAACTAATAGGATTTATTGTATATGTTACAGTTGGGATAGACATTTATAGACGTACTTATTTTATATCTACTACTAAAATAATAGCAGTTTGAATCGGAATTCAGATTTTCAGTTGGAATTAATTATCCCAGTCGTTACTTTTCGTGCGACCCTCGTGCAACATGCCAGGCTTTTCAATCTAATGATTACACACGAACGCAATGACGCTTGGCATCGCTGGCTTTCCTCATGTCATGCCAAATGGTCTATGCGTGTACCATGTGCGGTTCATAGTGGATGTGGAGTTTACAAAAGCCTTCCTAGGCTACGGTTACATTTACTGATGCTATACACGGTATATACCGCATTACGGTATTCCAAAATCATTGACAGAAAACAATGTTGTCAATTTGGCAGCAATTTCCCGGGTTGTTACTACCGACAACGACGACGACGACAAAACGCTTCAGGCCGAGGCACAGGAAATTGCACGCATAACTATTAAGTGGGATACTCTTTCCGGCAGCGGAGAGGAAAGAGGGGCCTGCCGCATTATCGTTCGTGTTGGGCCCCGCCCATTGCGTCGCTTCTTACGGCTTTAAGCTGCAAAAGTTGAAAGCGAAAAATGAACAAAGTTTCTTGTCGAATTTCAGTTTCTGTTAAATGAGATTTTCATTTAACGGGAATTTCGAGCTTACATCTTAATTTGCCAGTACTACAAATTGCTATATGATACTTCAAACGAGATTTTAGCACATTCTGTGTGCCGTGTGCGAAAGAGGCAGCTGCGCTTCGTATTACATCAATTAGCGAGCGAATTTCACCTAATGCGCCACTTGTTGCGCGTTTCCTGACTAATTGATGCTCACGTGATTTCTAAGTGCACTATAGTTCCATGTATAATCATATATGTACATATAATGCGCTCATAACTGATGCACACAATTCGCTGTTAAATTTCAAAGCCAACAAAATGTTTGTAATCTAATTAAAGTAAAAGAAACCCAGAAACTAAAAGATTGGACAGTGCGAGTCACGCTGACCTCGGGCCAAAGTCCAAAGGCCGTGAGATCCGCCATCTTGAGATTCGCAGTAGTGGCATGCAAAGTCATTAAACACAATAAGAGGGGCAGCACAACGCCAACGCCAAGGCTTCAAAAGGGAAGTTAGCAACTGGAAAAAGGCTTTTGTGCTCGTGACGTTGTCGTGTTTATCAGCACTGGTCAGGATATAACCATAGAGCAATAGCTATAGCCAAGCTATGCCATTATTGCCGTTGTTGCCTTTAGCATTTTGTGTAATTGTTTTGTCGAAATAAGAAGCAGTAAAAGAAATATACGACGCTTTGTACATAATAGTTACCAAGTTGCCTCTGCTCTTTTTTTTTCTTTTTTAGTTTTATTTTACTTATTTTTGTATACCCTAGAAACAGGTGAAAGCTGGCATGTTACTTATACGAGTACTGTATGAATTGCCAGATCTCAGAGATTTTCATTCAAAGAGTCTTAAAATATGGCAGTATTGTTTATTTTATTTATTTATTATTTATTTAATTTTTTTATCTGTCATTCCCTTTTGACAATATTACAGTTTTGAATAATACTATATATCCCAGAAGTTTCAGTAATACTTCCAAGTAATATAAACTGTTCATCAATTTAACTTAAAGAGTGTACTTAGAGTCTTCAAATTAGGTAGGATCGTTCATCTACGTCCAATACACATAAAACCTTGACCTAAGTTTTTTCCTTTCCGAAAATATTACAGTATAGAATTATACGAAGTACTTTCAGTAATACTTTAATGTAATCCAAACCTGAACATCTGATCTCTTTTTGCCAGTAGGTGGTTTTCTAAGCTGATTATATACCGCATCCTCTAGTCGGTATATTTCCTTTGCTGCGTTTCTTACCCGCTGGTGTTTTTTTTCACTGCTGACATAATTGATATGGCTTGTACTGTTTTACAGTGTTGGCCTGCCTGGCGTGTGGTCGCTCCAGAAAGCTCGAAAGGGGCAGGGGCAGCAGCACGCACAGTAGTGTGCAGGTCGCTTCCTTGAGCACGCAACCAGATGCCGCTTTCGCGATGTTATGCGGCATTTTCGCGCGCCTGGCACAAACATTTAGTTTAAATTTAACTCGCAACGAGAAAACTACACGCGCTGCAAAGGTTTAAGACGCGATGTGCTGCCCACGCAAGTGAAATAAAAAAAAACAGCTAGAAAACTGAAACAAAAACAGACAGCAGCAAAGATATTTGGCCACAAAAAAAAGCCAGCAAAAAATAGCTGCACTAATATTTACACACGTGTCACCCTGTGTCAACTGGCTGGCGTTGCCCACTCTCCCAGCCGTATTCTCTCACACCACTCCCTCCCTCTCTGTTGTCATCATTAAAAGCGCATTTGGTGCTAATTGCAAACTTCACTCGCGCTCTCTCGCTCCCACCCGCGCGGCTCCCGGCGGCGGTGATAAATTACGGTTAATTTCTAATGTTGCGCGGCTGCAAAGGCGAACGCGAATGTGCAAATAAATAAGGATAGAAAGGAGTGGGAGAGAAAGAAAACAAATGACATTGGCACAAAGTCGATGTAACTCGACGCCAATCCATGTCTATAACAACAACAACAGCAAGTGAAGCAGGACAGCAGCATCGCCAACGCCAACGTCAGCGTCAGCAGAGCCACGAGCAGCAACCGTGACGAGCAGAATCAGGAACATTTATATCGTGATCGTCGCTATGAGTCGCCTGCGGCGTGAAAGCAGCCGTCAAAGCGTCATAACGGTCGAGTTAATACAGTTCATAATTCAGTATCGCGCACAGGAGACGCAGGAAAAGAAGAAAAGGTGTGACCAACTATCGTTATAGTACTTAACATAGATAAGTGCATTACATATTGTCTCTGTGTGTGAACAAAAAAACAGAAAGAAAAAACATGTTGAGTGCATTTGAAGCGGAGCATGCCATGAAAACGGAATGGTATTACATAAATTCAATAAGTTCTAAGCAACACTGACTCGCAAAAGTATACTACTACTACTAGCTAGTATACATATATTACCGTTAAAAAAGCAACGAACGATAGCAGCAGTGAAATACACTTGCAATAGACGTCGTAGAACTTGTCACTTGTTACGTAGCGGAAGTGCACATACGAATTATGGCAATGGGAGAGCAAAGGGAGAACTAACGGTCGCATTCGGGTTTGAGGTTAGAGCTGAACGGAAAGGGGGTTGCCCTCGTCGCCCATTGCGGCTAGAGTTATGTAACTCTTAGCCAACAGCGACTGCAGCTGCGGCTGACAGGAACTAACTAAACTATTTGGCTCAAGCGAACTAACTGAAATTCTACGCGATGGAATTTAACTGAGAATTCTCTAGCCAACGTAGTGGATTGTAAGATATTTAGGCACTTGCAAAGACTGGAAGAATGCAGTAAGAAGTAGGCTCGATGGGGAAAATTTTAAAAACACTTAACCAGCTTAAAGTACGGGGTTATACAAAATAGTCAAAAGTAACCTTAAAACCACCCACAAGATATCTTTGTATTGAAACGTCTTAGGACTAAATTCACAGTATAACGGTCTAAGAATTATAAGTAACAAATAAGTACAATATTATGTATTTCAGGAGTTTAAAGTAAAGAAAAATAAATCAAAATAAGCATGAAACAGGATCGAACCTTTAAAAAAAACCAATAACTTATTTTAACAAACATATTTAAACCTCCAAAGAATAAAAGGGGTTACAAATAGGCTAAGGTGTTCTCAGAACTCTACAAAAACAGTAAATTAAGAACAGAGCTAATCCATGCAGAATATATGGAAATAATGAATAGATTATGCCGTAATATATTTTTATTTTATCATTAGTAGTTTTATTATTATATATAATAAGAATATCTTATTTTTAAAAGGCTTAGGCCTAAGGTGCCGAAAACCGGGCCTGATCTCTAGCTATCCCTCTAAAGTATGCTATGGTTTCCTTTCTCTAAACTTAAGAATTCTTGAGTGGCAACTACGAAAAGTTTTCTTATTCAATTGCAAATGTATATTGAGGTTAAGTGCCTAGGAATGCGAACCCTCACTCAATCCTAATCTAAACTGTCTAGCGATAACTGCTGATTGCAGAAGCAATCGCAGGGGACTGCCCCACCTTGCGCTCTGCTGCATTGCGTCTAATTAACCGTAATTGAATTTTGCGCTAATTTGCTTAAGTCGTTCGGGGAACGAGACGCGAAGGCGTTGCTTAAGTGCTTGGCAGTGCTTTCTCTCTCTCTCTAGAGCGAAGCCTTGCAGCTTTGCAATAACGAGCAACTTATTCTTTTTCACCTGACGTTGTCTAGTTGCGTTTGTGTGTATGTGCCTGTCTGTGTTGTTAGCTTCTTGGAAAATGTTAAAGAAATTTCCCCACGCTGGTTGGCATGAAGATGCTCTGATTGAGTCGTCATTGAAGCTGGGAGCACCTAATTGACCAATTAGTTGGGTATTTCCAGTCAGCCAGTGTGTTATCAATGCCAATTACGTGCACATAATGCCCCATGGTGGTATCGCCCCCTGAGTATCCGTAGCTCGTGTCTGTATCTGTGTGTTTTGTTGTGTGTCCTTTTTGTGTTGTTGACAATAAAGAGAAAAGTCGCAGACAAAGTTGAAACTCTGCACGTTTGTTCCTATTCTTGTTGTTGTTATTGATGCATTCGGCATGCAATTAGTCAATTTCTTAACTTACCACACACTCACATTTGCAAAATACACCTCACACACACACATCCACTCACACTCTCTCTGTCACTCACACGCATGCACTGCCTGTTTCAGCTTGGTTAGCGTATTTTGCATCCCGTTATTGTCCGACCCTAACCTTAAAATATCACATACAAGAAATGAAATCTTAATCTTCCAAGCACCCATCCGAAAATACTTCAACTACTACTTTCCCCTCTCCCTAACACAAATATGTTTTAATTTACTATGTTTTCTTTTCTTTACTTTTTTTCTAAGCTTTATCTAAAAAATAAATAATAAAAAATTTCGAAAAACAAACGTACTAAACACAATCAAAATTGCGCTATAAAAACATTTGTATTTTCATTTTAATTTCATATAATTATTTCGATTAAGCGTTTCTTTGGTAATTCTTTCTTTAATAATTAATCCAAAACAGAATGAAATGAGAACACTGCAAAAGAACTGTGTGGAATTGAACTAATTCAATTAATTTTCTATTCAACCCCCACCCATCGATCGACTATATCGATAACCCCCTGTAGGCGTCTGGGAGACGAGGATGATGAACTCTCCGAGGTGCAACCGGATGCGGTGCCGCCGGAGGTGCGCGAATGGTTGGCCTCGACATTCACCCGCCAAATGGCAACCACACGCACCAGATCCGATGAGAAGCCCAAGTTCCGCTCGGTGGCGCACGCAATTCGCGCTGGTATCTTTGTTGATCGCATTTACAGGCGCGTCTCCAGCTCGACGCTTATGCAGTTTCCTCCCGATGTGGTCAAATTGCTCAGGGTGAGTTGTAATACTAACGAAAGAAGATAATACTAAAAAATGGGAATGGTAGGTTTGATAAAAAACATGGTAGACGATTGAAATTATATTGACTGATAGTATTTTAACTGATGAAACACTTCAAAGATCAGATTACTCTACTTATCGTAAATAAACAAAAAATGATGTTCAGTTTAGCTACCACAAGAAAAGGAACGAGTATAAGAACACCACATTATGGTATTTGTTGATGTATCATTTCTGTACTTAGTGTGAAAATAAGCCTAGTCAGAATGTAGTGCACCATGTCTCTAATTTGTCAGCTCTACCTAGAAAAATAAATGCACTAGACTTTGGTCTGGAATGATATTGTATTCATGATGTTTCCCCACCATAGATTAGATTCCATTCAAAGATGATAAGTTTTAAAGTCGAATTAGGTATATAAATAAAATGTAAAAGAGTTTCCTAGAAGTACTAACAATGCTATCCGATATACATATACCATTATTTGTCATATACATACATATACATTATGACTCGTATTGCATTCCCGATCGCAGAACCTTGACGACTGGACCTTCGATGTGTTCGCACTAACAGAGGCCGCCAGCGGGCAGGTGATCAAGTATGTGGCCTATGACCTATTGAATCGCTATGGTGCGATGCACAAATTCAAGATTGCACCGGGCGTGCTGGAGACGTTCCTGCACCGCATCGAGGAGGGCTACTGTCGCTTCCGCAATCCATATCACAACAATTTGCACGCAGTGGATGTGATGCAATCGATGCATTATTGTCTCTGCAACACAGGCCTGATGAATTGGCTAACAGATTTGGAGATATTCGCTTCGCTGCTCGCCGCTTTGTTGCACGACTATGAGCACACTGGAACTACCAATAATTTCCATGTTATGTCCGGTTCGGAGACGGCACTACTCTACAATGATCGTGCCGTACTGGAGAATCATCATGTCTCAGCCAGTTTCCGGCTAATGAAAGATGACGATGCAAACATATTGTCGCATTTGTCACGTGAGGAGTACAAGGAGTTGCGCACCCTCATTATTGATATGGTGCTGGCCACCGATATGACCTATCATTTCCAGCAGCTTAAGATCATGCGCACTCTGCTGACAATACAGGAACCGACAATCGATAAGTCGAAGGCACTTTCGCTGGTCCTACACTGCTGTGATATCTCCCATCCGGCCAAACATTGGGATGTACATCACCGCTGGACCATGTTGTTGCTGGAAGAGTTCTTTCGCCAGGGCGATCTGGAACGTGATCTTGGTCTGCCATTTAGTCCGCTCTGCGATCGTAAGAATACATTGGTTGCCGAATCTCAAATCGGCTTTATCGATTTCATTGTGGAGCCCAGCATGAGCATTATGTCGGACATGTTGGAGCATATATTGACACCCATTGCGCCGGTTGTTAAATCAAAGCCGTCTACGCTGACCGAGGAGAACTCTGCCGCTGGGGCCGTACTCGAGGAAGAACAGAACGATGATAAGAAGCGAAATATTTGTCATGTGACGCGCGCGTTGCCGTCCGTCAACAAGTTTACCATCACCAAACCATGGCTGGCCTGTCTGGCCGAAAACAAGAAAATCTGGAAGGAGCAGGCTATTAAAGGTAAGGTTGAAAGTGGGTCCACTGACATAGGGGGTAAGAGGTCAAGGGAAGGGGGCTGGGCTTGGCCTCATGCCTATGCAATTTAAATAAGCTTTTCACTGTTTAGTTGAATTAGTCGTGGCCTAATTGAAACTCAATTTAAAATGCCCGCCGTCTCTCGCTTTGATCTCTTAATTCTCTCAATTTCACACTTAATTTAACATGCTTTCACTGCTAATCTAATCTATACCACGCAGAACTTATTGAACGAAAAAGAAAGAGCAATACCTTTTAGAGATACATCAAGCGTATAAGACACAACTACAGAAACCAGAAGTAAAAGGATGTTCTCAGCATATCGATATTAGTCAGAGTCGAAACAGAATTTCTACAATTAATACCGATTATTGCTCCTGCTTACAAAATTCGATAAGCGCGAGTTTGCCAAAAGGAATTTTTAAAATCAATATCGATAAATTGAAAATTTAATTTTGCCTTAATGTCATCCCTATTGAAAGTTTACAGAACGAAATTTCCCTAGCAGCAAGACAGATTGTGAATATTTCCCTGTATTTCAAATAAAACGTATTCCCTCCAGTAAAAATCTATATTCTTCCCCAAAAAAATAATCGATAAATTTGTATGTTAATTTTGTTTTCAGAAGTAAAAGAAAGTTAACAGCATATCGATATTAGTCAGAGTCAGTAAGAAGCAGATAAATGATGCAAATTTTTGTAAAGAATATCTACAATGAATACCGATTATCCTGCTTACAAAATTCGATAAAGAAGAGTTTGTCAAAAGGAATTTCTAAAATCAATATTGATAAAAGAAAATTTAATTTTGTATTAGTGTCATGCCTATTAAACATTTTTCGGAACGAAATTTCCCTAACAGCAAGACAGTGTGTCCCTGTATTTCAAATAAAACTTATTCCTCCAGTAAAAAACGATATTCTACTCCAAATAATATTCGATAAATTTGTATGTTAATTTCGTTACGCAGATGCCGAGGCACGTGCGCTGGCCGCAGCAGCTGAAGCCGAAGCCGAAGCTGCAGCCGAAGCAACATCTGGAACTGCTGCTGCCACCACCTCCGCCGAAGCAACAACAACAACAAGTGCAGGCAATGCCACCGCAGTCACTGAAGACAAACCCGCTGCGGAAAGGGAAACACAAAACGAGGCGTCGGCTGATGGCGCTGCAGCTTAAATAATTGTTTTTAAATTAAGTCGCTAAGCATAACCAGAAATCTGTACGCAATATCTATAATAACAAAAGAATATATGAAGATACATACGCTATATACAATATATAGTTGAACACTCACACCAATGATTATCACAGATAATCTTTGCAACAAAAGCGCGCGCAATAGATTCATATGTTAGTAGCAAATCAAAATCAAAAGTAAAAAAACTAATTACAAATAAATATATGTATTAACAAAATATATCATAGATCACAAACATTCATACATACAAGTATCAAATATATATTGTACAACTTGTTGTTACAACTTAGAGAATAACAAACTACACTGTCTAACATAGGACAAACTTTTTCAACTATTAGCGCAGTGCACAATTTTCGCAACCTCTGTAAATAGGCGGCATTTTTTTGAGTAGATTGTCTCGCAACAAAAAAAAAAAAAACAAAAGAAAATATAACAAAAAAAAACAAGATTTATAGAAAAACAAGCATTTACCTAGCTAAGTTCTTGTAGTTTTTTTTTTTAGAGCAAACCTAAGTTTTTGGCTAAGTTTCAAATCTGGAATTTATTGTATGATTTTTTACCCATTAAAAACAACAATTATTTTTAATATTTCCTTCGAATCTTCTTTTTTAATTTGTATTTTCTTCTCTTCAAAACATTGCTCAATTTTTGATGGAAAGTGACGACACCTTGGGCTGTCTAGTTGATAAGTACCTAATTAAAATACCTGAAAAAAACTAACTATATATATATATGTATACTATACAAATACATATACTACGTAAACTTGTGTAAATTACTCTAAGATGACCTCTAACAGACTTTCCCGGAACACAAGAAGAGAACTCTCTATTTACCAAGGATTTCCGCACACATACACAGATCTTTCTTTACTATGCACCACAGGCTAATGCATCATTTATATGAAACTTAAGAAAAAATATTATGATATATACTGATATACCTACTACTATATACACCTACATACATACACAGTGAAAATAAGCATATTTATTTTTATACAAAAAAAAGAATACAAAGAAAACCCAAAAAAAAATTAAGAAGAATAACTACAACAACTTTTAAGTTAGACAATTCTTTTGGTTCAGTTCTTTGAGTGCGTTTTTCTCGTCTTCGAAGAGGAATTCAAACTAAAATGTTTTAAACGTTTTTCAAAATGTCTGATAGCGGGACCATTCTTTTAAGATTTACCATTGCCCTTTACAAGGTGCGTAAATGAAATAGAAGATGCAGAAGAAGAAGAAGAAAAAAAACTTAACAGGACCTGCAGAAGGAGAAGTGTTCTTCCCGTTTTAGGTTAGGTTGGGCAAAGGGCAGTGGTAAATGCGCTTAGCAGTAAGGTACCAAATTATCAGCTGAAATTGGGATCATAGCTTTATTAAGGTAGTCAATACTCATAATTAACTACTGTGCTTCGGTACTTTGATTCGACACACACACATGCGCACGTCTCTCTGTGTGTGTGTGAGTGTGAACGTGTTGTTGCAAACCGAATGATACAGTTAGGAAATTATATATTGTATGTACTTATATCGTATATCGTACTTAGCTGCAGCAGATACTCGTCTAGCATAAACATATAAAGCATAAACCATACCACAAATAAACATACTAAGACATAACTTACATATACGTGTACATATGCATAAAAATTTATCGTTATCGCCCATGTGTGCGTGTAACAAAACAAAGTGAACGCTCAAAGCGATTAAGCAGCACAGTTGGAGTCGGATATAGTCGCATATAATCGGATAAAGTCAGTCGTAGTCGCCTACAAAGCAGTTACCCGTATACTACGAGTGTGTATGTTCTCAACCATGTACAAATTCGAAAACACGTGAAACCGATCGATAATATATTGAAAATTGAAATTGTTATAATCTCTATTCGAGAAAATGTCTTAACGTTATTAGCAAATTGTAGATTTGTAGCAACAACAATAAATACTTAACATAATTATATATGAATACTATATAATAAATATATAGCATATTAGCAAAAAATAACCCTAAGAATTCCTATATAACTCAAAATATTCTGCACGCATATTCACAGCAAGAAATTAGCTCAAGCAAAAAAATTTCGAAATTCTGTAATATCTTTCGAAAACGATACTATCGAAAGATACGGATATTCAAAATATATACTAATAAAAATAATATTATACGTATAAAAATATGAGTTGAAAGCAATCATTACATTTAAAGAGAAAAACTACTAATCGATTTACGTATTTATCTTAACCAAGAAACTAACAACAACAAAAAAATCAAAGCTAACTATCAATATGTGAGTTTTTGTGTAAATAAAAAACAAATAGTCGCAAAAATAAAATGAAAATCGAACTTAACCTTAAAGTGGCACAAAACTTAATACATTCCTAACAAAGAAACATTCTGCACGCTAAACTGTAAATAATTTTTTTTTTCAATAACCTACTAAAGTAATTTATTTACTAAGAATATAAAATTTTTTTTTATGCCCAAAAACGATCGTTCTTCATTTTGCGACTAAGTTAAACCCTGAATACTATATAATATGCATATTTATTGGCTGGTACAAGTAGCAAAGTATTTAGACAAAAGGGCTGATGTATGTGCTTATTACGAAATATTTTCAAGAACATTATAAAAACACCATATGACTTTTAATATTCTAATAAACATATTATTAAACCTAATCGCTTCTGTGTTTACCTTAATCGCAATAGACTTTACAATATCAATATATTTCGTTAACATGCGCTGTTAAGCCAAAAATAATATGTTAATTAACAGTTGCGCAAAAATGAGTCGCCAATAATGTAACAGAACAGCTGTTGTTCTGTATGCGCATCGAGTGAATTGCATTGTGTATACGTTACGTGCTGAATGACAGTTTGTTGTAGGTAAAGTGCAAAAGTAATTTTCTCGTTCTTGTTTGTTTAAGATATGCCCGATAATTAAGATAAATTGCATTGTGCTGTGTGAAATGAGGTGACAGATGCTATGCCATATAAATATTAATTAATATAAATCGATAAAAAGCACGACATTTGTGTGTTTTGTATGTGTGCACATCTATTTGTGTGTATGTGTGAAGTTTTTGCTCATGGCGTTGCCATGCACAGTGCGGCAACTTGAAGACAACTTTGTTGCTTTTTTTGTTTTTGTTATTGCTGGTCATTTATTGTTTTTTTTTAAAAAGACCATGATTAATGTGCAAGAAGCTAAAACGTTTCGGTCAAGTGACTGTAGGACCCACACTAATCTAAAACTGGGGCTATCATGCAAAACGGGCCCCGCCCCATTGAATATTTTATTTGCTTACCATTTTCCTCATTGTATATTTCATGTGTCTCGTTTTGCAATGGCCTTTTTAACCAGCAGCAGCAACAGTTCCACCTTGGCACACACCCACACAAACACACACACACACTTTCAGCGATTGTCGTGCTTGGACTTAATTAATTTGCACAATAATCTAAGCGCCAGAGCATTTTGGTAAATAAACAACCGCGGGCTGGAATCTTATCTGGCATAAAGTTTGAAAGGGGGTGGGGGAAAAGTGGGATACTCCTCGCATAATCAACAGCAGCCCCAATATCATTTAGAACTTTAGAGCAAAGAAACCGCAACGGTATCATGGCTAATAACGAATTCAACTCGTTTGGAGACCCTCTAATAATCAAATTCTAATTACATAAAGCTCATATCATACACTTTTCTATATATATTGCAGCTTATCCTCTCCAGTTTGGCGCTTGGTTGCAGCAGGAGGCAGCAGCAGTTGCAGTAGTTATTGTTGAACGATACATCAGCGCCGCACCATGCACATAGAAACCGCCACGAGGAGTCAACCGAAACGAGCTAGTGCCAAAAATCGCAGCGAGACGAAAGCGTGAGCACAACAAGAGAAAAAGAAAGAAAGACAGAGAGAAAGAGAAAGATCAAGTATATCCTCAATAAAGACACCCGGAAGTGACCAAAACGAGTAATATCCTAAGCAGCAGCTTGAAAGGAGAAGAGTCAGAGAAGAAGAGTCAACTAGTCAGACGCCGTTGCATTTACACAACTACTTCGAATTTCGCCAGTAGAGCCCACCCTCACAATCCTCCTCTTTCTCCAACATGGGCAACAAGAACTCTTGCTGTGCCTACTCGAGTCCACAATCGGATCGCAAATCGAAGGATATACCGCCAGTATTCGAGGAGCGTCATCAAATGCCGCACACATCACAGCATCAGCTTGATGGTCATCATGGTTCCAGTACTGGTGGTGGTGGAGGTGTTCCCATGTCTGTGCATCATCATCATCATCATTCGCAGCATCATCAAAGTGGAGGCGGTGGCGGAGGCAGTGGCAGTGATAACTTTGAAAATCAACAGAACTTGCAACACATCTCAGAGCGTGAAGCGCTCGAAGGTGAAGAGGATCCATCAGTTGATCCGACGGCAGCTACCATGTTTCTGGAACGCTCTAAGGTGGAGAATGGCGGCATGACACGCAAACGTTCGCAGCATCAGATTGCACAACAAAGTGGGAACATCAGTGGTGGAGGTGGAGGAGGCGGTGCTCATACACCAGGTGCCAATAGCTCTGGCACTGGCACAGGTGGCCTCGGCGGCCTCAAAAAGAGCTCCTCATGTTCGACTATCTATTTGGATGATAGCACCGTCTCGCAACCGAATCTTAAAAATACCGTTAAGTGCGTTTCACTTGCAATTTACTATCACATCAAGAATCGTCAGTCCGATCGACGTTTGGACATATTTGATGAGAAGCTGCATCCGTTGACACACGATCATGTGCCCGAAAACTATGATACACAGAATCCCGAGCATCGTCAGATCTACAAGTTCGTACGCACTCTCTTCAATGCCGCCCAGCTGACAGCAGAGTGTGCGATCATTACGCTAGTTTATCTGGAGCGTCTGCTCACCTATGCAGAGCTAGATGTGGGTCCATGCAACTGGAAGCGCATGGTGTTGGGTATGAAGTGGACTATAGAGAGATTATTTATGCTGATTCATTTACTTATACCCTTCCTTTCTCCTTTCGCTTGACTAGGTGCCATTTTGCTAGCCTCCAAGGTGTGGGATGATCAGGCTGTGTGGAATGTCGATTACTGCCAGATACTCAAGGATATTACGGTGGAGGATATGAATGAGTTGGAGCGTCAGTTCCTTGAGCTGCTGCAGTTCAACATTAATGTTCCCTCGTCCGTTTATGCCAAATACTATTTCGATTTGCGAACACTTGCCGAAGCCAATGAGCTGAATTTCCCCACAGAGCCGCTATCGAAGGAGCGTGCCCAGAAGTTGGAAGCAATGTCGCGTGTGATGCAGGACAAGGTGACGGCCGAGGCGCTTAAGAATGGTATCAAGAAATGGTCCTCAATGGACAACATCAGTCAGGGCGGTCCGCGTCGCAGCGTGGCCATATTATCGTGATTTATATTAGCTTACTAAAAAAAAAAACCAGAAGCGAAACCTAAAAGTAAACCCCCCGCTAAGAAAAGTAACTGTATTTTATTCTGTAGTAACCGTAGCGGTTCCTTCTTCGTAATGTCCTATCTTCCCGAAGAAAACTGAGAAACGATTGATTTTTTTTTTTTCGACACAATTCTTAAAACTTATACACACTTCTCATACAAATACATTTATATATATATATACATATATATATACATATATATAGTATATAAATTTACTAAAGAAACGAAACGATTTTTGTATAATTTAATTTTCATGTAATTTCGTTAATAAACTACGAGAAAGTTTTTAGCCAATTACACATCGAATCTAACGAACCCTGAAATGTTTTTAATACCCTCACACACACGCATACGTACATACGTCTCGAATTAAGGACCACTTTTTATATATATACAACAAAATCACAATGATATACACCATGATTTGTATATTGTTGTAAGCGAAACTACTGATTGCAGTCAAGGATTTGGATGATTTTAAATAATACAACAACAACAAGCGCGTAACCAATTGCCAAAAAAAGAGAAAACTTAGAGAATGCACTGTAAAAAAAAAATAAGATAGTTAACAATATCGACATTGTATTTTGTAATTTGTAATTGGATTTGGTCACATAAAGCAAAACGTATTAATCTCAAGTGGATTCCAGCGTGACCAATCCAAGGAAATCCATATATAGATATACATGTGAAATATGTATGTGTATTTTTAAAGGAACTACGCCCCATAGAACTAAGGAAGAGAATCGTTTTCTGTAAATTTGTAACGAATTTAATTTCTTCTTATCCTTAATTTAAATTTGTAACTTTTTTACTTTCGCCTTAGAACAGTTATCTGTTTATAAATATATATATTTACATGTATGTTTGGGAGGACGGCTTCCTTTTCGACAATGCAAACATGCTTAAGGCGCAGCACAATATAGGGGCGTGAATAATAATAATTAAATTAAATAGATCTGTTTGATTTTCGTACTATACGTAGCATAACACACAGCGCAATATTAACCCAAGATTTGTGAGTAAATTAATATTTAGTCATTTAAGGATACGAATTACATATGTAATGCAAATGTATTTTATTTTGTAATTTATTTTACGATAACGCGAAATAAAGAAAATCACAAAATAAACTTATTGAAAACAGAAAAGTAAGGATGAATATTTATTCCATATGATATTAAATTACTTTTTTTAATTCCATATTTTATTTTTTTTAAACTTCGATACTTTAATGGGATTCATAAAAATCGATTCAAACTTATATACGATTAATTTACATATCGATACATTTGCTAATTATCGAAAACCCACATAAACATTGACATATGGAAAGCATCGTTAAAATGCCACAAGGTATCGATATATTAACTTCCCTTTAGATTGATTATAAAAAATGCATTCATTTAATGAACTATCATCGAAACGCAAATTAAATTTTTATTAAATATATTAGCAATTATCAACAATATAAAGATAATCTGAAATATATTACAAAATAATCCCAAATTTATCGATAAATTTCCGTCTTATGTTAATCTCTGTTAGAGAAAAACTCGGAGTCATTGAAAAATGCTCAAATCGAACAAGAGCGTCAGTTCCTTTTTTTTTTTTTTTGTGTAAAACTTAAATAAATGTAATTGTTTATTGTTAATATACAAAACATCTAAATGGCAAATAACAAAAAACTATAAACGGAGTTGGTTCTCTTCAATAATAGTTCTATACGGAAATCGAAAAAACGCTCAGTAAGTTCCAACAAATTTTTAATGCCAAATGCCAGTTAACAGTGTTGTAAAGCAAATGTAAAATTTGTTATCTCTGTTAATCTGCTGTAAAAATAAAAACAAGGTGCTTGGTGGTGTAAAATGCATTGACTGCAGAAAAACTATAAAAAACAATAAATTAAATATTTGCAAATAAAAAAAAATGCATAATACAGTTTAGAATTTGTGAATATACAAGATAGTAAATGTGCGTGCGGTA
Source organism: Zaprionus ornatus (assembly GCA_018904035.1). Lineage (NCBI taxonomy): Eukaryota > Metazoa > Arthropoda > Insecta > Diptera > Drosophilidae > Zaprionus > Zaprionus ornatus. Next base: position 27,499,901 of record JAEIFZ010000002.1, read on the forward strand.
AAAGCTGTGACGTTGTCGTCCACCGTCCCCGTCTACAGCCGCCATTAAGAATTTGACGCGTCGCGGTGCGGGACGCCTGCTGCTACCTTTGCTGCTGCTGCAACATACATGGAAAAAAGAGGAGTGTCGGGGCAAGTTGAAAAGAGCTTGATTTCTGGTCTGACTGCTGTAAGTAAAATGTGCATATTACGCACACACACACACACGCACATGAATTTGTATGTGTACTTAGTTATAATATTTAGTCTCGCTTAAGAATACAGTATCTGGATGCTTCAATACGGATGCAGCCTTATTTCAGCTTTATGTTTTTACCGCCTTTTTATGCCAAAGCACAAGCCCCAAAAAGCAGCGCGCAGGCAGGCAGTTAACGCCAGTCAATAAGAACAACGCAATCGCACACCAGGGCACTCACCACACACACAGATATGCCGCGAGCACACACAGATAGGTTTCTGTATATCTCTACCTCTCTCTCGTTTAACGCTCTCTCTTTGTCTCTTTACTTCACCTCTACCGCTCCCACGAGAAACAGAAACACCGAACACGAAACAAGAGACCTGCATGAATACACAGCGAGGGCAATAAAAAACCGGGTTTAGAATATATGTAGCAAGACAAATATTTGAAAGGAATTCAAACTACATACAAATATAATATAATTTACTCTAAAAAATAGTATCACAATAATTATTAAATTTCCTATTGAAGGATTTCATAAATAGTAGAAAATTTTTGTCAACTGTACTTTTGCGCATAGAATAGAACTTATTTTAATTTATTTAGGAATATTTTTTTAATCCATATGTTGTTGAAATTTTCTGCAATAATTTACAAAAAATAAAAACTTTACAAATGGATTTAAATTCTATTTAACGTAGCTCCTTTAACATTGCCGTATTGGAAGCATACATGTGTGTGTGTTTGCGTGTGTGTGCGCTGTGCTCACAGCGTATTCGTGCAGTGCACGAAACGAACGCGCCTCACGAAGAACTTTACATCGCGCCGCTGCTGCTGGTGCTGCTTCTGCTGCCTCCGCGTCTCATTCAATTTTCAGTTTGCTTTGCTCTGTACACCGTACACCACCGCCTCTCACCCGCGCGGCGTTTTGATTTTTCTACTACTGTTGCTGCTGCGCTGCTAAAGTTTTTTCCACACACACAGACAGACGCACGCACCGACAACCGCCGCCACCACTACTACAATCAAGTAATTTTTTTTTATACATACATACATATAATGGCGTCATAAGAACATATTTTAGCGAATGTTTATGCAAAAATTGCAATTTGGCAATCTACAAAACGGGGGCGTGGGACATTGAACAATGTGAAAAGTGCTCTCTCTATGTAGTGCAATATGTAAAATAATCTAATTGGAAAAATTGTGTATATTTGTGAAATTCTAATACAATATTATCAAATGACTTTGCGGTCGATGCGAGTGTGAGTGAGTGCCTCGCAAGAGTGAGTGTGTGCGTGCGAGAGTGTGAGCGACGATGATATATTTGTAGGTGTATGTGTGTGTGTGCGAGTGTCTCTGTATATATTGAGATACGTGAGCTGCTGCTGTACGCTTATGTATTGTATCTGTGTGTTTGTGTGTGTGCGCAATAAATATACACACACACACGTACAGAGTTCCCATTAACGTCATCATCGTGTCATTTTCTTGTTTGCAAGGCGGCACAGGGTTGCATTTTTTTGAAAAAATTAATTTTTTCGTATTAATAAATGCAAATGCAATTGCGATGCGTTTAACGTACATATATACAGGCATACGACTGTATGTGTGTGTGAGTAATATATTTGTGCATATAGCATTTGTATATTTGTATGTTGAGAAATTACATTTTTAGATTTTTTTTGGCTACCATATGTTACATTAATTAAGGATTTCCGATTAGAATTAGAATTTGTGTGCAATTGCATTTGCAGGGTCGTTTTTCGAATTAATCAAGCCATATGTTGCTACAGTTTTTCGAATTCGAATTCTTTTTCTAGTTTTGCTTTTATTATGTATTTTGTATTTTATTAAACAATTATGAAATGCACACTAATTGGCTGTAATGAAAATATGTCTCTCTCTCTGACTCTCGTCGTCTCCCTGTCTCTCCGTCATTCAGCGAAAAATTGAGCGACAACCAAACAAAATTAAAAATAAAGAAAAGAAGACGAGAGGCAACGGCAGCAATAATTATAACTATAACTCGAGTTCGGCATAGAATGTGGGCAAAAAGGCAAAACTTGTATGCGCCGCCTGTACTGTTTCTCTCTCGCTCTCCACTTCTCGCTTCGTAGCTTTCATTTTTTCTCGTTTCTCAGTCTTTTTCGCTTTATTTAGTACTTACGCTTTGCGATTCAATTCGTTTTTATTGGTTTTCCGCTTTAGGCGGTTGGAATTGTACGTAGCGTCGTCGTGCAAATCGTCCAAAGAGTGTGGAGAGAGAGAACGTTGGAAAGAGGGGAGTGGTGAAGAAGAGGGATGTGTTTTTGTGTGTGTGTGGAGCAAGGGGGAGCGCAGTCGTTCGTTCAATGAATAATGAGAGGCAATGTAAGCGGCGGCGAGAGCGAGATCGAGAGAACAGCGGCAACAGCGTGCGAGAGAGCGAGAGTTGATATGGCGGACAACGAAATAACAAATAAAGCAAAAGCATAAAAGTGCACAAAGCAAGCAAGAGAACAGGCGAGAGAGACGAGACCGCAGGCCGAAAAACCAGAGATAGAGGGCAGCGAGAAGAAAAGAGCGAGGCAGAGAGAAGAAATACAACTTTTTTTTTTGTATTTCGTATTTTGTTGGCGGGGCAGCCAAAAGCGGAGAGCTCCAACATCTAGAAGACGACGACGGGCAATGCACGCACATACCGCAATAGATATAGTCTACACATATGGATGCCTCTGTATATATACATGTGTGTGTGTGTGTGCACACATTGTATGTACTTTTGTAGTAGATACAATTAATTTGATTTGTTAGCAGGGTATCGCAGTTGAGTTAATTTTTTTTTTTTAGATAGTACTGAATATTTTTGTGTCTGTAGAAAATTGATTGATGGGGACATGTTCATGCATTTATTTAATATACATATGTATGTATGCATATGTATGTTTGTATATTCACACAGTTCCAATTTCAATCATTCAATCATGTTAGCTCGCCCTGCCAATTGTCTGTCTTCTTTCTCTTCCCACCACCAACTGCGACGCAGCTTTCAACTGTTTGCATACACATATATATATATATATATATATATATATATATATATATATATATATATATATATATATATATATATATTTATTTGTATATAAGTGTGTGTGTGCATATTGACTGCAAATAATTTTCACTTGATTTGCTTCTGCTGCCGCAGCCGCTGCAGCGTTGCCGTACCTCCTTCCACCGCTCTCTCTCTTTCCGTCTCTCTCGTTCGCTGGCACTGTGGGCAAAATCGTTAATAAAGGGAAAGGGGGTAAAACTGTACCGCGCGCGCGGTTTGTCGTTTGATTATATTTCGCGTAAACATAAACACAAAACAAACTGTTGCTCACCGTTTGCTGCTGTTATCGTTGCCTCTCTTTTTTCGCAGGTGGCCAGAACCGAACGTAACAAAATACAGATTGAAAGTGAATAAAGCGTGGCAGCCGGTTAACAGTAAATAATACACACACAAATACACAGGCAAGCATATAAAATACGTAAGTTCTGCTCCTGGCGAGACAGAAGGGCGACAACTTCAGGATAATATTGCATAAGGTAAGTGCGAAAACGGAGTAGGATGCATGGCATTAATACTGCAATACCCATCAATAAGAAATGCATTTGGAATGTTATTTAAATCGTTATTTCATTTAATGTCTAATTTATATTAATTGAGACTTAAATTTATTATGAAATTAGGTGAAAGAATTATTTGCGTAAGATTCTAAATGTTTATACCTTTCCACCATTGGAAACGCTTAAAAAATGGTATTTTTTTTAATTTGTTTAAATTAGTAGTTTGTCAAAGAAAATCAGTGCCCTTTTAATTATTTATTATTCGCATTTAATTTGTATAATGTGTTGTTCAATTCTAAATTTCTTACCTTTTTGCTAAATTGTCTAAATTGGCACTTTGTTTTCTTTTCTTCTTCATTATCACTGTTATTTTTTACGCTTTGATTTATCCGCATTTTCCCATGCCCGCTCCGCCCATTTTCCCAGGGTCTCGAAGCAAGAAGGAGTTACATACAAATACAAAATAACATAATCTTACACATGTATTTGTGTGCTTGTGTGTGCATGTGTAGTATATACATCCTACCTCACTATATAAAAAGTGGCGCCCTTTTTCGTACATTACATGAACCCACAGTTCCAGCTCCCTCTCCCTGTCTCCCTCTTTCGCTTGCCCTGTTTGTACGTCATTTGTGTGTTTGTGTGTCGTCGCCTGCTTAGCTGAATTATTTGCTGGGCGAGTGAAAACAATCTAAATGGAAAAGAAGACACACAAAGAGAGTGAGAAAGAGAGCAAGTGAGCTGAGCGCAGCTTTGCGCGACTGACGAGTATATGAGGGTTGGGAGAATGGAGGGAGAGAGGTAGATGAGTGAGCGCGCGCGAGGGGAGTTTTGCTGCTTAAGCGCTTACTAGAGCTCAGTCAGGACCTATGCAAACACACAAACGTCTCTCTTCTCGTCTCGTCTCGTCTACCAACCCCCACTCGTGCGCGCGCGCTCGTTCATTTGTTCTCTGTATCTCTCTTTCCCTCTCTCTTTCTGTATGTTGCTGGCTTCTTTAACCCCCCGCAGGCAGCTCGAGTTTTTCTTGCACATGCACACTTACAGAGACACAAACATACAAACACACACACGCATCAGAAACACTCGCAAACACTTATGCTCCAAAGCGCGTTGTCTTTAATCGATTTGTACTTCTTGATATTTACATGCAGCCACCTTCCGTAAACCACTTCTTCGTAATCCTCCTCTCTGCCTCTTCACTTTTTCCCTTTGCTCTCAACATATCTATCAAATGTACTTTCATACTCTGATTAGATATCTAAATCCTGAATCCTGCTGCTGCTAAGGTGAGGCACATCGACATAGCACCCCTCCACAATCCTCCCCACAAATGCTGCTTCACACTCAACATCCATCAGTTCTCTCTGCCTCCCTTCTCTCTCTTCTCTACTTCTCTCTCCAGCTGTGTGTGCTGTGTTACTCTTGTGCTGTTGTCGCTTTTACAATTTATATAAAGTTATATTTCATTGTGTGTGTGTGTGTTCTCTGCTCCACCACTCCCCTTTTCAGGTTCGCCTTCACTATCTCTTCTCGCATTTGCCTTTTTGCTAATGGGCAATTTATATCATCATTTTCTACTATCACAAAATCAATAAACTGCCCAGCAGCGCAGCATTTTTGAACATCTTTCTTTACACATGACGACTATTAGATACATGTGTTTGCTAGTGTGTATGTGTGTGTGTGTTTGTATATGTGCGTGTGCGTGCGTATGAGTGCGTATTTTTGCTGCTCAACTGTACTTGCACGTTCTAACTGAAGAAGGGTTAACGTTCATTTTGCACTTAACAGTTTCAGTTGTCAGTGCACCACTTACAATACAACAAAAATAACAACATTTAGAGCAAGATGTACCGATCTATGGAAAAGTATATTTCTTGATAGATTGCGCACTTCCAATTGTTAGCCAGTTCTGTTAAGTTCCGATCAACTAAAATATAATATTGTACATGGTTTTTGCAATTTGAAAATAATTACAGTTATGGTTAGATAAATTTACAAATATTTACTGAAATAGTGTACAATAAATATAGCCAAAAAAGATAACTTTTATTTGTCCGGTATAGTATTGGTTCCACTCCTAAGACATTTAGAATCACTTCTGTTTTTCCAATGGTTTCGATCCGGAATTATTTAGTTAAAATTCTTGTCATTTATGACTTTGAATGCATTGCGACTGTTAAAAACCCTACACATTTCTTTTGTGGCATCAGAAAATCTTCCTTTTTTGATGAAATACTCAAAAAAAAACGTAGATTATCGCTATATTTCATGAAGTCATTCAAAAAATTCTTATATACCTATAATATTTTAGATTTTTGTAATATTTTTCACCTGATTAACGCTTTACAATAATAATAAATTCAAATTTCCATCAAAATTTGTTCATTTTTGCAAGGAGTAAAGAAAGATACATAAAGTTCGAACGCCAATAATATCCAATTAGAGTTAAAACCCGAGATAAAATAAATGAAAACGTATGAATTTTAAGAATTTAATGCGTGTTAAAGACCTGATAATTATAATAATGCTTCAACACCTCCTTTTGACCGTTTCATGCGTTGAGTATATTAAAATCAATATTATATCTCATTGTTCAATATACCACACACTTAGATTATTCCTAACTATATGAAATTATTGAGAAATATAGAAAACATTCTAAATAATTAGATATCCCCCTAACTATGTGAAAATCTAGTGTAGTTGGTGGAATTGCATCGTATTATTTACTGATCTTCCTAACATCGTAAACTTCTTGCAGGTCGAAACTCGGAGAAAGGCAACAACAAGAGCAACAGCAACAATAACAAGAGCACACAGCATAGGAATGTCCTAGAGAAGGGGACTCAGAGAGAGAGAGGAGCTACATGGTAAATTGTCCAAATGCGTTCCTGCTCCACCTCCATCCACCAAAAACCCAGCAATCCTTCCTAGCAATTGCCCAATTTCAATAATCAGAGACAACAAATTCCACTTGACTTTTTGTAGCCACGACGGCCAGCGATAGCAGTCGACAGCAGCAACAACAACAACAAGTACAATATGTAGACCAGCTACAACAACAATAAGAACAACAACAACAACAGCAGCAGCAATACTTCAAACAGCAACAACTTCTTCATCATCAACAACAAAAAATTGAAATAATAGAAATAAAAACGGAGACGCCAGCGGCAAAAAAGGGCGGCAAAATTCGTTCGCACATCTCTAAATGCAGCACGTGAGCGCTGCCAGTTCGGCACCTTCGGTGGTTTCAGCACCGGTGGTGACCACTGGCGGTGGCACCACCATCACCTTGGGCGGAGGACCACCCCCAATACCCAGTAAGGGAGCCGGCGGACACGGCGGCAGCGATAATCATCATAATCATAAGGAGGACGGTAGCGGTAAACCGCCGCACGGCATTGAAATGTATAAAGTGAACATTGAGGATATATCACAGTTATTTACGTATCACGAAGTCTTTGGTAAAATCCATGGCGATGTGGTTAATCATGTGGCGGCGGTGCATGGCAGCCAATTGCCACCGCCTCAGTTGCCACCACCACCGCCACTCCCACCGCAGACGACGCATGCGGCGAGCGCAGCTGCAGCAGCAGCGGCGGCGTCCACAAATAATGCAGCCGTCGCTGCTGTAATGGCTTCGGCTAATGCAGCAGCAGCGGCTGCAGCTGCCGCATCGGCAGCAGCGACAGCACAACAGCAACAGCAACAACAGCAGCAACAACAGCAACAGCAACAACAGCAGCAACAGCAACAACAACAAGCGCCAGTTACAAGCACTAATGCTGGTACACAACAGGGTAGCGCAACAGTGACCACGACTAGCTCATCCGCTGGTGGCGGCGCTAGTCAGAGTGGAGGTAATAATAATAATAACAACAACAATAATAACAATAATAATACGTCAACAACGACTGTGACGGTATCGGGTGAGTTGCTAATGCCTAAAATGGAGGGCGGCATACATGGCGTCGATGGTCAGTCGAGTGTATCACTGGCGCCAGATGGGACACCCATAGCGACTGGTACGCATGTATGCGATATTTGTGGCAAGATGTTCCAATTTCGTTATCAGCTGATTGTGCACCGTCGCTACCACAGCGAGCGTAAGCCGTTCATGTGTCAGGTGTGCGGTCAGGGTTTTACCACATCGCAGGATTTAACCCGTCATGGTAAAATTCATATTGGCGGTCCCATGTTCACCTGCATTGTCTGTTTCAATGTGTTCGCAAATAATACAAGCCTGGAGCGACATATGAAGCGACACTCGACAGATAAACCATTCGCCTGCACTATTTGCCAAAAGACTTTTGCACGCAAAGAGCATCTGGACAATCATTTTCGTTCCCATACGGGCGAAACGCCGTTCCGTTGCCAGTACTGCGCCAAGACGTTTACGCGCAAGGAGCACATGGTCAATCATGTGCGCAAACACACGGGTGAGACGCCACATCGTTGCGATATTTGTAAGAAGTCCTTTACGCGCAAGGAACACTATGTTAACCACTACATGTGGCACACTGGTGAGTGTGATTTGGTGACAGGGGGCGGACAAATGCGAGCGGCGAGCGCCAAACAAGACCACAAAAAAATTAAAAAAAAAAACTATATATCCAATACTCTATATAAAAAAATTTACAAAAAACATATCGATAAACGATACCAAATTCCAGTAGAGTACATAAAAAACCGAATCAAACATCAGCTACAGATAATATCTATATATGTGTCTGCATTAAAATACATATATTTATATATCTATATATATATGTTTATATATAGCCATCACATCACACCAACCAAATCAAAATGTCAATTATCGCAATTGATCAATCAAATCAATCAAACCAAAAAAAAAAAAATACCAAATCGAATATCAATCAAGTAACCGCCACCTCATCGTGCGTACTTCCTTCTCGTCTGCTTCCTTTCTTCCTTCACACACTGTTTTGCTTGCATTGCTTGTGCTTGTGCTTCCTGCATACAATATGTAGCTTCCCTACTATATATTTATACTACAATGTAGCCTATCAGTTTCCTTGCATTTGTTGTACTCACACATGTTTCACTTCCACAACTCAAAAAAAAAAACACTCACAAAAAACGATCCTATATTTCTTTAAAAAAATGTACCAAATCATTTAAAGCTATATAACTATCGAAAATTTCAATCGTTACTATCGATAAAACACACTTGGAATTTGTGAACATTTGTTTTCCTCAATTAAAATCGTTTTAAATGCGCTAAATTAATCGTTATCGATCATATTTAAAAAATTAATCGATTTGAGTTGTTATTTCGTATCGATTTCATTATCGATCATCAGCTTTGTCGATTGTTATTCAGCTTTTCTGGTACAAATTCCACAACTACTCGCTCAATACTCGCTCAATACTCGCTCATACCGCTCATAACACTCCTCCCCCCTAAGCCAACATCACACACCACACCACACTCTCTCTCACTCACCAAACCCACTTCACCTCACCACTCACCACAAAGTTCAACTCAACTCATCATCAACTCCACCACATGCTCATCATCAAGAATCCACTAAGCTCACCTCACTTCATTTTCCATCCCTTCCTTCAGTGACTTCGATCGTCTTCGTTGCGATTTTTGTTAGATTTGCCTGCGTTAACCTCTCCTTCCCCCCGTCGTCCATCGACCCATAAACACGCACCCAATTTGTCAACGTTTACTCTTGCTGCCTTCTCCCATTTCTCTGTCTCTCTCTCTTTCTGCTGTACAGGGTGTTCAAATACAAAAGAAAAATAGAGAAAAGAAAAGAAAAAGAAACGTTCGTTGTTGCTGCTTGTCGATTGCCAACGTCCTGTGCCGCCTGTGCCTACGGCGTTTACTGACAAACACACACACACACGCATTGACACAGAGACACACCCACACAAAGACACACCCAGTGAGCTGGAGAGGTATAGCCATTCTATACACACACACACTCGCACACCCAAACACCCACACACATACCTTGCTTAGCTCTTTGGCTTATTTCAGCTTGAAGAACTTCACGTTCATGCACAAAATCAGAGAAGCTTTGAATTAATTTAAACCTGTCTTTAATTAGCAGGCAAATAGTTGCAGTAGTAGGGGTATTCCATCGAAATTGAATTAACCAAAACAATGATTATTTTCCAGCTCTAGCAGAGTGTTAGGCATACAAGAACAACAACAATCATTGCTCACACTCTCACACTAACATTCACATCCGCATCCACACCCACACCTCGACACATGAACATCATACACTCACATCCACATATCCTATCCATAAATACATGCATACTACATACGCCAACCACCACGCCACGCCCACACACCGCCCACATTGCGCCAACAACAACAAGAACCACAAAAAGCCGAGCCTCCGTTCGCTACGTTCGACGGCCAGTTTCACACACACATAGCGGTGCCGGGGGATAACGTACAACTTTGTTATTGTTTTTATTGTTTTATTTTCATTTTTATTATTTCTCTTTGCTATTTTCATTTCTTTGTATACATATATATATATATATTTATTTTAACGTACCGTTTTTTGCGGGTAACTCAATCGGAAAGTAAATGCGAAGGACGACGCGTTTGAAGAATGAAAACTTCTTTTAATTTTTTCAGTTTTATCTCATTTAATTTGTGTCTTTTTTTCATGCTTGCGCTAATCAGCTTTGATCCAAAGATAAAATCAAGCCCTACCCTATACTTTCTTCTCTGTTCTCTGTTCTCTCTGTGTTCCCTTAACCAACAAACAGGTCAAACACCGCATCAGTGCGATGTCTGCGGCAAGAAATACACTCGCAAGGAGCATCTAGCCAACCATATGCGCTCCCACACCAACGAGACGCCGTTCCGTTGTGAGATCTGCGGCAAGAGCTTCAGCCGCAAGGAGCACTTCACCAATCACATACTCTGGCATACAGGTAAAGAGACAAAACAGTCAAATCCCATAATAATCAACCAACCTAGAACTCGAGAACGGAGATCACAAGACGTTGTACACATTCCTACACACTCTATAACAACACACTCACTTTCCCCGAGAGTTCATTAAACTTCTTTAAAGTTCAGTCATAAAGCGAAATGATAGTAAATTCTTATTGGCACAACATCTACACACTCACACACCCACATACACACACTTGCGCGTTTGGTGCACGAGCAGCGATAACGAACAGGAATAGCCGTCATAAGAAACGAGCAAAAACAGTAATATAATTGTCGGTTAAACTGAAATTTCCAGGGATAATTAAGTCTAAAAATCAGTAAGGAATCCCTTGATCACACGATTCGTATTGAAAGAAAACTCATTGATTCATTACCTTATAAATCCTTCAGTCCATATATTGATCAATTAGAACAAATATACCAATATTTTATAAGATCATTCACTGCTTGAATCAATTAACAAGAATCCGTCTTAACAAACTAGGAATAGTGATCAATGCAGGTTCTGTGAATTGGGGGTCGAGACAGTACAGAGCAATTGCCCAGCATTGTTCCTTATGAGTTGTGTTTCTCTGGGCAAAGACCTTCTCAAAGTTGAAGAGATAAGGTCGACCAGAAAAAGCTTAAAAGGGGGAGGGGAATAATGAATATATAAAATCGCACTAGAATTCAAAAAAGGACACCCGTTCCCCCAAATGAACTAAACCATGACCCTCTTGAACTTGACTTGCATTTCGAAACAAGCTACTCTCTGTATAATTTTTCAATGATTACTAATTTGCGCTCTGCTCTGGGATAATTCCCTTTACCTTTTTGCCATGCAAGCAGGTGAGACGCCACATCGGTGCGATTTCTGCTCAAAGACGTTTACGCGTAAGGAACACCTGTTGAATCACGTGCGCCAACACACAGGAGAGTCGCCACATCGCTGCACATACTGCCCGAAGACGTTTACACGCAAGGAGCATCTTACGAATCACATACATCAGCACACGGGTGAGGCACCATCGTTCCAGCATTGGTGGTTAATCATGTACGGCAACCTACACACAGGAGGTTCATGCGCGCAAGAAGCATCTTCTTATGGGAACATGTGCTCCAGCTCACGGGTGAATCGCCGCCGCACCGTTGCCGTACATGTGTGGAACCATGTGGAACTCTGCGTGTGAACGCTCTCTCACCCATGTGCTGGCGCTATATGATCCACCCCAGGTGCTCCTTGCGCGTCGAACACCTTAATGTGTAGTATGAGCTGTGATGCGGTAATGATCAATTGTGTTGTGACTTCTTATATTAAATGAAACTCAATAATTCCTTCCATGGAATATGAGTTCTATCATTATTATCAAGTTTCATAGTTACCTATGATAAATTTTGAACTAGACCATCGTTTTGTTATTATATAAGATATTAGATGCACTATTTAACCATAGATCCTTAATGGGTCCTATTCGATTCGCTACGTTACATGCAATTAGATCTTTACCATAGACCACGGCTCGAATGACCACTTCCCCTTTTTTTTCTTGAATCTTGAATTGTTGTTGACCTGCTGCAACTTTACTACTTTACTTTCCCCTTATGCCACTTGTCGTTGATGATGACAACTAATATGTTACTGTTATTGCTCGATTCTTACCTTTTACTCACGCATGCAGGTGAGACGCCGCATCGGTGCGAGTTCTGTTCCAAGGCGTTTACACGCAAGGAGCATTTGGTTAATCACGTGCGCCAACATACGGGAGAGTCCCCACATCGTTGCACATACTGCTCGAAGACGTTTACCCGAAAGGAACATCTCACAAGCCACACATATACGCACACGGGTGAGGCACCGTTCCAGTGGGGTTAATCGTGTTACATGCAGGGAAAATCGTTGCACATACTATATAGCAAGAGATTGACGGGCATCATCACAGGGAGCGCATCCCAAGAGGGAACACGGCTGATTCACCGCATCGTTTTCGTTAGATGAGGAACCATTTTAACTTTGCACAACTCGTGCACGCAGTTTGAACGGTGTCCAGCCCACTATCCATCAGGGATCGCTCTTGTGCCTAAATCTCCTGCATACAGTATGAGTTGCGATGTGTTAGATAGATAATCAAACGAATAGTCCTCATTGACCTCTCAGACCCTTTTAGTTCTTGATTCTGATACTGAGTCATTGTTGTGTGGAGAAGCTTCCCTATGTCACTTGTCGATAATGACAATTAATCTGTACTCACTGTTATTGCTCGATTCTTACCGTTTTTCCACACGCACGCAGGTGAGACGCCGCATCGGTGCGAATTCTGTTCCAAGGCGTTTACACGCAAGGAGCATTTGGTTAATCACGTGCGCCAACACACAGGAGAGTCGCCACATCGTTGCACATACTGCTCGAAGACGTTTACCCGCAAGGAGCATCTCACGAATCACTTACATCTGCACACGGGTGAGGTACCGTTCCAGTGGTGATAATGATGATGATTATTATGATGGTTTTTTGTGTACGGCAACCTACGGGCACGGGTGATTCGCACACAGACTGCAACGATACGAGGTTCGCGAGCAAGAAGCATCTCATACGTAGCATGATGTGCTCCAGCACACGGGTTCGGGGGATTGCCGTACATGAGAGGAGCCATGTTAACTTTTTGCAGTACTTGAACGGTGTCTCAACCTTGTGCTGGAGGAGTATATGATCTACTGGGTGCTTCTTGCGCGTAAACTTCTTATAGGAATTAGAAGACTTAGTGATTCCATGCTGGGAATACGAGTAGTATCATCATTGCCCAGGCACATACTTCATAAACTTAGCGATTCCTGTGTAGTATCAACATTGTCAAGGCCACATACAAAGCTCTCGATTTCTCATATCACACTTATTAAGTGCTTATATCAAAAAAAAATTACATCTACTAAGCTTATGGTTCCTTTGCTTCACACTTGTACAGAGTGCATGAGTAATCATGATAAATTTGATGTCCCCAATTAGATACGACCTATGACAACTGAACAGACCTAGACCTGACACAACTTAAATATACTCGCTGCGCTCTCCTCCTCAAGCAGCTGTCAATGATTACTAATCTATACCGTCTTCTGGTTTCTTCTGTCACGATTCGAAATCTTTACCACGCAAGCAGGCGAGACGCCACATCGGTGCGACTTCTGCTCCAAGACGTTTACGCGCAAGGAACATCTGTTAAATCACGTGCGTCAGCACACTGGGGAGTCGCCGCACCGCTGCTCGTACTGCATGAAGACGTTTACTCGCAAGGAGCATCTGGTGAATCATATACGCCAGCACACGGGTGAGACACCGTTCAAGTGCACGTACTGCACGAAAGCGTTCACTCGCAAAGATCACATGGTTAATCATGTACGGCAACATACAGGCGAATCGCCGCACAAGTGCACATACTGCACCAAGACGTTCACACGCAAGGAGCATTTGACGAATCATGTGCGTCAGCACACGGGCGATTCGCCGCATCGTTGCAGCTATTGCAAGAAGACCTTTACCCGCAAGGAGCATTTGACGAATCATGTTCGTCTCCATACAGGTGATTCGCCGCACAAATGTGAATACTGTCAGAAGACGTTTACGCGCAAGGAGCATCTTAATAATCATATGCGCCAACATTCGAGTGACAATCCCCATTGCTGCAATGTGTGCAACAAGCCGTTCACACGCAAGGAGCATCTGATCAATCATATGTCCCGTTGCCACACCGGCGATCGTCCCTTCACTTGTGAGACATGTGGCAAATCGTTCCCCCTCAAAGGCAATCTGCTATTCCATCAGCGCAGCCACACCAAGGGACAGGAGTGTGAGCGTCCGTTTGCCTGTGAGAAGTGCCCCAAAAATTTCATATGCAAAGGTAAGTCTGGGACTCTCCACCCTCGGATTGTCGGATTTGCGGAGTGTGTAGCACGCGAGACGTGGCGTCAGCATAGTAGTCCTCCCAGTCCAGCCGCTATATCTGCTCTCAAGCAATACCACCAACTACCAACCAATCCATTATCCATTATACCATCCAAATCAATCATCAATCAATTCCTTTTAAAATACAGTGCAGCAAATAGAAACAGAAATACAAGTATGTTAAGTGCATTTTACGTTGATTTTAAATCGAGAATTTTAATGTAATGATATTATTCATTTTATTTATTTTCTCTATATCATTTTAATGACTTATCTTTAGTATTATTAGTATTAATTCATTATAATTACGGTTTCAAAATAGTAGTACCAAAACGTATAATCCATAAATAATTTTAAATTTTCTAAGTAAATAATTAAAATTAAACCAAATTTGAAGTATATAGGTTCCTATAAATGCATTTAAAATGCACATACCTGCATGCGGTGTTTTTTTTCGCACCTCAAACACTGCAACTAGTAATTCAATGAATTATTTATTGCATAATGGTAGCGGTGCGGGAAACCATCGCATGCAGAAACCAGCTTTAATTTGTTAAGTTTAGTAATCACTAAAATTAAAACCTTTATAACTATTATGATATATCGCTTTGCGTAGCTTTAACTATGTAAGAACAAAGGTGCATTTTGGATAACTTTAAATCAGTAATAACTAAAAATGAAGACGTTTATAACTATTAGAATTCATGTAGCTGTAGATAAAAATTTGAGTGTCGATAGTATTAAAGCATTCCCTTTAAGTAATCAAGCTGTATTTGCTGCACTGTGCATCAGGCAGTGATTGCCTTCTTCCCTCCGTACTACCGATCCAACTAACCTCCTCAAATCAAAAAAAAAAATATAATTAAATTCTAAAACTAAACTACGCCCGCTCGCTTGGCTCGACTCGCATCGACTTCGAGCTGCCTCCCCTCGCTCTACCGACCCGCCCTGCCCCTCGTTTGGTTTGCAATTGTCTCTTTTTTGGTTTTTAGTTTATTTTTTTTGTTTTTTTGTATTGTCAAAATTCGAAAATCTCCTTGACGGCAGAATGAAATCTTCATGTCGCTTCCATTGTCCGTTTCGCAGGTCACTTGGTCTCGCACATGCGCTCCCATTCGGGTGAGAAACCACACGCGTGCACACTGTGCAGCAAGGCTTTCGTCGAGCGCGGCAATTTGAAGCGCCACATGAAGATGAATCACCCGGATGCTATGATGCCGCCACCACCCGTGCATCCGCATCCGCAAATACCGGCTGGTGTGCTGACCCAAGTCAAGCAGGAAGTGAAACCGATCATAAGTGAGTCGGACACAGAATACACTACTACTACAAATAAATGTTAATAACTAACGCACACACACACACGCAGACACAACCTGCAGTTGTGTATCGTCTTGTTGTGCCTCCTCCTAAACCCAAGTAATTGTCAATACTAACGTGGCTTCCCCTCTTGCAGTTCCCCATCACTCGGCGACGACCACGATGCATACCATTCAACAGATAACAGCGGGCGCCGGTGCCGTCCAGCTAACGCCAGGCCTGGTGCCGCTGGTGACCAGTACACTCATCTCTCACAACGCACAGCAATCACAGAAGCAACAGCAGGCGGCAGCAGCAGTGGCTGCTCAACAACAGGCTGCTGCAGCGGCAGCAGCTCAACAACAGGCAGCAGCAGCAGCGGCCGCACAACAACAGGCAGCAGCGGCAGCACATCAACAGCATCAGCAACAGGTTGCCGCACAGCAGCAACAACAGCAGCAGCAGGCTGCAGTGGCCGCTCATCAGCAGCAGCAACAGCAACTGCAACAGCAGCAGTTGCTACAGTTGTCCATACAGCAGGCGGCGCATCATCATCAGCAACATCAACAACAACAGCAGCAGCAACAGCAGCAGCATCATCAGCAGCAACAGCAGGCGCATCAGCAGGCACCGCCGCAGCAGCAGCAACAACAGCAGCCGCCGCCACAAGTGCCCATCGCATTGATCAGTGATCCGAGTGCGTTGGCACGTGCCGCAATGCAGTTGCAACATCTGCCCAGCAATGTAGAGCAGCATCCAGTGGTTTACTAACAGTAGCCTCCACTGCTGCCCGGCCACACTGTGGCAACGGCAACCACGACCACAGCCGCCTCAGCCACAGCCGCCACAGCGACGACGCAATGGTGAAGCGAGTGTGGCCAGATTGTTGCAACAAGAACAACAACAACTACAACAACCCACATCCATAATAAGCAGCTAGTTATACATATTAAAAAACAAAACATACTTACATATACATATAACTATATAGTTTATAGACAGTCCGCTGTTTAGGTCTGTGTAACCCAATATATATTGTACTCCTCTCATCGGGGGATCACTTTCGATTCTCTCCTGCTTTCCCGCAGATTCAGCTGGTCTGGCGCCCGCTTGCGCAACGTGCAATACAAGAAAGAAAAACACATCTCATAGTTACCCTTCAAACTTTTCTCTAACCGATCTTCTTAGGCGCCTAGCGTCTATATATATTTATATATATATATATTTGTAGATTATATATTAATTTTCTCACGTCCCTGCTACATTTATGAAATGTACGCGCTTTGCCGGTGCCGGGCGTGGCCCTCTTAGCTGTGCTAACTTGGCCAATTGAATGTGAAGAAAGGGAAAGGTGAGAAAAGAGAGGGTTCATCGAAATAGAAAGAGAGAGAGAGAGTTCAAGTAATTTGTAAACAGCTTATGGGCGCGACTGTAATTTTTTTTTTATATTATTAAGTTAGAAACCGCGAGAGAGAAACAAATTCATACTTACAAGTAGAGCTGCAAAACTATCGATATTAGGACACCAAACGATAGTTTCAAGTATTGACAAAATGATTTGGTTTTAAAGATTTTGAATTACATCGAGTCTATAGACAGTGGGTCCCAATGACAGTGTTGCAGCTAGACTAACAAAACATCCTCATACCATACACACAACTATCATAAATATATATAACTATATTATATATATAACATATATATCGTATATACTTTGTATATAAAACTGCAGCAAAAACAAACTTTGGAAAACACATTATGAAATTGTATTAATTTGTGCATTTTATAAAAGGCAAAGTATGGATAAACGAATCAGCATAAAAACATATTAACTAAACTACACACATACACATACTTACATATATATTATGCTAATAGCAGCGCCCAGTTAATACAACAACAAGCTCTTCATTTCCCCTCCCAGCCCCCATCCCATTATTCATATCCAAATTCCCCTTTTAAAAGTTAAGTGAGAAAACTTGTTGTTTATCACCACAAGAAAGAATGGATTAAAACTATAAAAAAAAACATTAATAAGAGAAACAATTGCTTTAATGCAAAACGTATTAGAACCGTAAACTATCGAGACGAAGTAGACACCATGAAGACGAAGAGGAAATATAGAGAAGGAAGAAACAAGAAGCCTAGGTTAAGTGAACAACTAACGAGAAATGAGAGAAATGCAAGAAAATTATATATTATTATTATTATTATATTTAACGTTAGTTGAACTACTAAAACTGATTAAGATGAGACGATAATGAGATGATTATGATGAATTTGGTGAGAGTGACAGAGCGAAAATAGATTAGTTTTTAGTTACATATATACGAAATGTGTGTGTGTAGAGCGAAGGAGAAAAGAAGCGCACGCGCTGACATTATGATTACGATTATAATATATATGACAAGAAAAGTGAGAAGAGAAGAAAGCAAAAAGAAAACAAACAAAAAAAGCAGAAGATCGAACGGTTATAACCCCAAACCCAGAACACATACAACACACACATTGAAAAAACTATTAAAGTTAACAACAATTACAAACAACAAGAAAATACAACTAGGCACAACTCTACAATTAATTATAACAATTACTGTGCTTATGTTGAAAACAGCAAGAAGATTATAAAGAAAAGCGAAGCATGCCCCAAGCGCCACAAGCAACAACATATCTGCTTTAAATACATTACAAGAATGCAAAACAAAACAAATAAGGGAAGAATGAAAATGCGAAAAACTAAATGAAAAAAAAAAAAAAAATATTAAAAAAAAACACCTATTAGCTGAGTCAAGTTTATTCACACACACACTCACACATGCAAACACCCAACACATACACACACACATAATGCTTCCTTTTAAATGCAACATTTTATTAATTTAATACTTTTAATTAAACCTTTATAATTTAAATTAACAACAAAATGTACATTTACACAAATAAAAACAACATAAACAAAATTTAAAAAAAAACTGTTGGTTTTGCTTTCAGTTTCGTTTCGTAAGGGAATAACAGAATACCCCTATTCAGTTCGTATTCGATTAATTTTTTAAGACATTTGCATCGACAGCAGATAAAATGAAAGTTTTAAAATATGTACTAAGAATGCAGGGAACAATTGAAAATTGTAAAAAAGAAATAAAATGAAAAACGATAACGAAAAAACCTAAAGAAAAAAAACGAAAACACAAATGTTGTGCGCATAAATTGAAATTGTTTAAACAATTGCAAAGAAGCAGATATGACAGCATTTATGCGAAGCTCTGAAGAACCGAGGCGAGTCGCTTAAGTCTTATGTATTTTTATAGGCAAAGTACACACAGCATAGAGAAGAAAACTTCGCATAAATCTGAACCATACACATACACACACTCACACAGATACAACTGACACACAGATACGAGCACATGCATACATATTTATGTAGTTGTTTTAGCCGTGTTAGTTTTTGGTGTTTTTGAAATAGATCGGTGATGTGTATAGAGCGCAGTATATGAAATGCATATAGAGTATTTATATATACACCAATATACGTATATATATATATATTTATATATATACTATTATTAACTAATATATTAACTGATCAACTGTATGTTTAGCGAGCGAAAGGCAATTTTAAGTAATGAACAACAAGAAATTCTTCAATTCTGTTGCAATATTTAACAAAATTAAAACAATTTATTTGTAAGTTGCGTAGTGCATAAATCAAGTAATATATTAAACACCCACACACACACACACACATACAACCAGACACATACACATACAGTCACACATTAATTAATAACAATAAGCTGCAGTGTCGAAAACTGTTTCCTAAAAAAATCAAACGCTTGGCAGCCAATTGAAGATGCAACAACAGCAACAGTAACAAAAACAACAACAACAAAATAAGGAATAACAACAGTAACAATACTAAGTAAATAGAAACAATAATGTACTATAATGCAGATACAATACATAACACTATATATACCTACAATATATGCCTATACGAGAAATGAAATTGGAAAATAATATGTAATAATACATTATACATACAACAACATGCAACATAGAGTATATTGTAAAAGTTAAATGTAATTACAAATACATACAAATTGATGACGTAGTAAGCACCAAACAACAAATAAAAAGATAAATACAAAAAATACCAAAATCTTTCATTTCAACTGCTCAAAACATGACACACCCTGCTGTTTCATTTCCATTTAACATGATGCTTACATGCTGAATAATATAACAGCAATGCACCGATAGTCGCTGTTAACAGTGTGAAATATCGAATACCGAAAAGTTGCATACGCAGGTAATGTGGGCCGAAAAAACCACCCCTAAAGTAGGTAGAAGACTGCAAACAGAAAGACGGATAAGGAGAGAAACGGTATAAAGAGTGTGAAATGGTTTTAGCAGTGTCGAAAATGCGTTTCGCCTGTCGAGAACAAAACGAGAGTCAAAGCAAATGACTACAAACAAACAAGAAATGAAGGAGGAGGAACAACTTAGGAGAGAGGGAGAGAGAGGTAAGTGCGCCTTGACCTTGAGCATGTGTATGTCGGCTTGTACTGATGTTCCTCTTGCAGCAACCAGACAGCACAGCTCCCTGCTGCAGCTTAATGACGATGTCCTGGCCCTGATTGTGTCCCAGCTAAATGTGTATCAGCAGTTCGAGATGTCACAGATGCACAGCCGCCTGCGGAACATTGTCCAGGCATTGTGGCGCACGCGCGTGCGCAACGTAGCATTGCAGGAGGAGCTGCTAAAGGACGCCTCCTCGCGACAGTACCTATCGTTCATGTTGCGCCTGGCGCCGCATCTGGAGCGCCTCAGTTGCCATCAATTGAAAATGCGCCGACTGCGACTACTGAGTGATCAAAGGTTGCGCGGCGTAACCAGCCTGGAGTGGCTTGGAGGCGATCCTCCGCCACGCGGACGTGGTGGACGCGCCCATTTTGTTGACGAAGATGTGCGCCTGCTGAAGCGTGTCTTTCCCGCGCTGCGCAAACTGAAGCTGCGTAGCTGCCGAATCACTGGGAAATACCTGTGCGAACTGGAGCTACTCACCGAGTTGTGCCTGGATGATTGTCAGTATCTGGAATCTCAACACTTTCGTGACATCTTCCGTCTGCTGCGGCTGCGCAAATTCGATATCATGGAGGATTGCGATGAGGTCAATTGCTGTGACCTGGCCGATATGCAGCTGTGTCCCACATTGGAACACATCAAGATCGCCGACTACCATCTGTGCATGGAGTCGGACATCACGCAGAAGCTGCTCGGACTGCCACGCCTGCAGAAGCTATCGATTTACTCCAAGAACTTCATCTTCGATGTGCTGGCTCGCGTAGCGCGTCCTGGTTCTGGTGGTGCAGGCGTCAAACAGATCGAGGGATTTCGCTTTGCCGGCATGCTACACGATTACGGACGTTTTTTTGATGAACTGAGAAATCTGCGCAAGCTTCGCCGCCTTGAGGTGCATGCCCAGTCGGAGGAGGAGGGTGGACAATTGCAGTGTCTGAGTGATCAGTGGCTCAGCCAGTTGGCGCCACAATTGCCGGAGTTGTGCGAGCTGCATTTGTGCGGCTATCAACTAGAGAGCCCGGCGGGTCTGCTCCAATTCCTTAGCAGCTGCCACCAGCTGCGTCTGCTGAACATGACCAGATCCCGCTGCACTGGTGATGCCCTCATTGCACGTTGCCTGGCGCTGCTGATGAAGCAGAGCTGGCGCACACAACCACTGGAGCTGTGGATCAGGCAGAGTGACATCAGTGCCAGTGTAGCGCAGGTAAAAATATATCAGATATATACTCATTATACATATATGCACCATTGATTACTCTTTCCCTTACTCTCCACAGAATCCACGCTACCTATGCAGCAGCAAATGGCTGCGCATCGATGCCAAACAAATGTCTTCACATCTGAACTACGTGCCCGGCGTTCTCAAGTTTAGTTTTCAAAAATGAGCCTTCACGTATACCTTCCCCACTGTGCCTAATCCAATATACGCTATCTTTTAGACTTAGTATAATACTAATGTAGTTAATTAATACGCAATCTCATTCAAGACTGATCGAAATACGCGTTTTTACTTTTGATTGACGATGATATAATACAAATATTATGAGACTGCGCTTGCTTTATGAACAGCTGCAGTTGCTTCGCATATGACACTGCCCAGATACCCTATAAAAGCTGTTTAAAGATATTGATGATTTGTATTTCTGTTACGATAAAACGATGCATTTAGATATTGCGGTGTAACAGAATCTATTGTAAGATCTGCTAAATATTTAATTGTTAAATAAATCAGATATTAAATAAAATAAGTGTGTATAGTAAATTCCATCACAATCTATAACTGTATTTTGTAAAAAAACAAAATTAAAATTAAATATTGGTTTTCCCAAGATTCACATTGTAGAATAACCAATTTCATTACATCAATATAAAAAATTTGTTTTAGAACTTTTCTCAAACATATATTCCAAAACACTCTGAAGTTATTCAACAGACAACTATATAATACTAAATATCTCAATATATATATACTAACTATGATACCCAACTACCGCCAGCCTCACTTAGGGTATTTGCTACATGATTTATTGCCACTTGCACTGTCAATTGGTTCGATTTCGATTTCAAAGTTCCTCCTCAAGCTGATTAGGATGCGTTAATCTACTGACACTGACAATGCGGTGACAGCTTGTAGTTGTTCGGGATCTTAGACAGACAACAGACAACAAAACATGCTACTAACCACTGGCAATTAACACGATCTTTGGCACTACAGTCAAATAAGGAATAGTTCTAACTAAATATATGATAATATGTGTACATAAACACTCTATACATATTTATATATGTCATATATGTCGTGTGGCAAGTGATACATATGTTTACCAAACTGCCAGTTGTTGTTTTATTTATATACCTGTCCCCCGGGTGTTGATTTTATCAGATCGGCCAATGGGTCCAAGTGGAAGGTCTTATCTGTGTTGTGTGCGCTGCCGAAAAAATCGGAAAAACTCCAAAGGGGCTTCCAGGCTCGTTATTGATATGTTTGCTTGGCCAGGTTAGTCTGTAGTTGATAACTTATTGCACTCGCCTGTATGTGTGTGAGCTTTTGTGTGTGTGTGTGTGCGTGTGTGTTCGGGTTGCTCCAATTCCAATTTCTTCGTCTGGGTCGCCGTCTCCAAACCGGACTCCGTTTGCCATCGAATCGTTTAAAGATAACCCCTTGACGAGATTATGGAACTGTTGAACCAAGTCGGCCATTAAGGCAAGCGCGAAATGTGTTTGTGAGTGCACAGAATAGGGTAAAAAGCAAAAACAAATATTCAAACAAAATAAATGTCGACTACACTGAGGAAAATCAGCGATGTCATTGACCGATCGCCGCTCGGATGACACAACAAATGTGTATATAGGGTACATCTCTTCTGGGTATTGTCTATATTCTATACTCGATAGACAAAGTGAAGCTGATTGTGTTGTGGGGCTGCTTATCGCCAAAGATTGTGACGAAAGTATGCAACACTTTTCATTCGCTCAGTGTATCAATTAAGTTTTTTAACTGCAGTATCACATATGATCCGCCCCATGTGCCCTACGATCATTCTATGTATGTATGTGTTGCGTGCGTATGTGTGTGCTTGAGTTTTCTTGTAATGCTTGTTTTTTGTGCAGTATTAGTAGATGAACATTTTCCTCGGCTTCGTCAGTCGTTATCAAGTCGGCTCTTAGAGCGGATCGTCCGTTAATTTCTCGTGTGATCCCAAGTCCCAAAGGACTCTCTATACATTAATACTGTGATACGTGTGACATTATCAGTGCTAATAGAGCCCGATGCGTGGTTAATAAAGACAAGATAACCTAGTCGGGACCTTTGACTACGATCTCTGGTAGACAGACGGACACGATTTTCATCGAGCATTGTGGACAGACAGCATTGAAGTTGGACCGGCGGGAACACCTAAGGGTTCCATTGTTCGGACGCGACACGTGATTCATTTATTGTTCATCGTCTGGGTAAGTCACCGCATAGAAACTTTTTATAGTTACGAGTTTACTTAAGGGATCAAACCGAACAAGGTTAAGATCTTTTCAGTGTTTTTCGGATATCATAAAAATAAAATAACGAAGACTCCAGACGTCCAAATGCCTATGTTTTATCTGCGATTAAAATGACTTAGATGACTTGCACATTCCAAGTAAATTTAAGCTATAATAAAGAAGCCATAGAATATATGAAGAATGATTTATTAAGAAATCTACATATTAAACTTCATTTTCCTCAGTATTTTTTATGAAATTTGAATACCTGATAAAGAAATCTGTAGAGATTTATAAAATGTGACTTTTAAAGGACTAGGAAAATGACATTTTTATATTTTATTTACTTCCCTAAGTAATAAAGTAACGAAAAAAGAAGTAGAAGTAGAAATCTTCAATGAAAATTTGTTGTATCTAGTTTAAAATATATTCGACACAAAACAAAATGCATTGATAAATGAAGTGCATATAGATATGATAATACAAGTAGATCATGATAATCTTAAACGATATCTAGCATTAACAAATGTAATCTCTGCGATCTCGAAGACACTTGAATGTGGTCAATCCACTCATATTTAATTCAATTCATAAAGAATATGACTTTGTGGTTAGTTTAACTAGGCAGCCAACATGTTTATTCATATAACCCCTCAATTATATAGCTTATATAAGGCGTATGTAAATTTGATCAAGAACAACCGGTTAACGCTTTGCTCAATATAATAACACTTCCTTCATTGATCTCGATTCAGTTGTAAACAGCAAGTGGGGACTAAAGAATGATCGGAAAGCAGCGCATTGCATTGACCAGTGTGCTGGGTCTGGTCCTGGGTATGTTGGGTGTGATCTATGTACTCAATCTGGAGCGCATACAGCGACGTGCCCTGGAATGGGTGAGTGTGCAGATCCTTATGGCGCTCCGAGATTCTTAGGCTTATCATTTTATAAAACTTTATAAACGCAGTTCATGGTGCTCAAACCCAATTCGATGATGACAAATCTGTGGCAATCACCCAATCTAGGCATCACTGCTGATGTTTATATCTTTAACTGGACGAATTCTAAGGAATATAACAATCCCAATGTCAAGCCACGCTTCCAGGAGCTGGGACCTTACACCTTCACGGAGCGGCAGACAAAGTTGAATGTCACATGGCATGATGAGAACTCTACCGTGTCCTATTGGCGTCAGAGTCGATTCTACTTTGATGCAGCGGCCAGTGGGGGAAAGCTTACAGATATCGTAGTGACGCCTAACTCGATCAACGTGGGCATCGTGCACAAGGCCCAACAATGGAATCGCATGATGCGCAGCTTCATGTTGTTCGGCCTTAACTTGTATAGCAATGAACCGACATTTACGCGTCAGGCTGACGACTGGCTATTTCGGGGATTCGATACGCCACTGATCAAAATGAGCAAAATTATTCCAGCCAACATGATGCCGGATATGCAGTTCCCCTACGAGCGCATCGCCTTCGGGTATCCGGTAAGTTAAAGATTGTTGCGATTAAGTGTTTACAAAAGATATATTTTCAGTTATAGTTATACAACTTCATTTTGAATCTATCTTCTGTTCTAACATAAATCATCTACTATGAGAGTTGAGTTTGCTGGAAAAACTTCTTACATCTTACTTTGATATCTTGTTTCACCTCAAGTGAAATCTATTATATACCATCATGTTCACAATTTCATATAGTTGACGTTGATAGATGGCTCCAAAACCACATCTATATCTTTCGAATTTAAATTTTTCCCATTTTTCGAAATCTACTCTATATATAACTTTGATTTCCTATTCTCCACAGCGCAATACCAGCACCGAGATCTATGGACACCACAACGTCTATACAGGTGCTAAAGATTTTAGTAAACTGGGCCAGATAGCGCGCTGGCGGTATGACAATGTTACCAAAAGCGCCCCCCATTGCAAATTGCGTGGTACTACGGGTGAATTTCACCCGATTCCACTGAAAAAGGGCGAACCGATAACATATTTCCTGCCCGATATTTGCCGTGAGTTGCAGGTGGATTATGCGGGCACAACAATCTACGAGGGTATCGAGGGTTATGTTTATAGGGGCAGTAAACGGAACATGGCAAATGGTGAGCTCAATCGATAGGTTATCGATAGCATTAGATCTCTAATCGATATTTATTTACAGGCACTGATAATCCCGATAACAAATGTTACTGCCAGGAGAACTGCCAGGAGGTACCCTCCGGTCTGCTCAATGTGTCCTCCTGCTGGTACGGTGTACCGGTGTTTGTCTCCTATCCGCACTTCTATAACGCCGATCCATCTTATGTTGATGCGGTGGAGGGTATAAAGCCCGACAAGAAACGTCACGAGATGGTGATCATACTAGAACCCACCACGGGCATGCTACTGGACATTAAGGCGACCATTATGGTCAGTTTACTGGTGGAACCACGCCCTGAATCGTGAGTTGAAAGTTTTATCAAAAAAAATTTTATTTTAATTTTCTATAATATTTTAATAACTCTATTTAGCATATTTCGTAAGGCGCGTCGGAATTTCCTGCCTCTCATCTGGGCTGACTACAAAGTTCGCATATCGCCTGATCTATTGTCATATGTGAAACTACTACCGATGTCTATGATCGCTGGAAAGGTTTTGGGTCTGCTAATAATAGCTCTGGGCATTATCCTGTTGCTCTATTACCCACGTAAAATGCTGATGAAGAAGCATTTCATGCGTAAAATCGATATTTCGAATATTGAAAATCGCATACAGGCCGCTGCGTCAGGTCCCGAGCTCAAGAGCAAAATCGAAGGTTCTCCTCTGCTGGTTGGAGTGCAATATATGGGTTCTTCAGAACATGCGAGTTGAGAGCGACATCTGGTCGTCTGTTTTCTTAAAAATTAATGTGAATAGGCTACATTTATAAAGGGTTTATTTTTAAGTTTTTTTTTGCATCTTAAGTATACAAATTATGACTCTTTCTTTAAGGTCTAAGATTTAATACTAAAGCCATAATAAACCATGGCAAATTATTGTTCATATGAATAAGCAAAAACTCGGAGCCCACTATGTGGGATAAATTAAGAGAAATCTGATTGCATTAAAATATATGTTTATCCAAAAGTCGTTATAGTTTTCTAGTTCTCTCAATTTCCTTCTAAATAAACGACAAAATGATTCACAGTTCATTAATCTAAGGTTCATTCATCCCGTCGTTATTTCAAAAAATAACAGTTCTGGATTTCAATTAAATTTCTGTTGCCTTCAGCGATTGCACTTCACCCCGACCGCAATTAACCAGTTGTATTAAAAAGAAATGAATAATAAAAGAGATATAGAAAACCTTCGAAACCCACTCATTCGATATTTACTGATAAGGGACGTTTAAAATCGACTGATAATTAGATTGTGCGCATTCCAAGTGAAATAAAATTTCCACTCGCTAAACAAGTTTATCGTAAAACAAATTTTGAATATGTTTTAAATTGTAACCGTTTCAGATTTACATGAATTGTAACGAAATATTACCGTTTTGAAAAGAGACAAAACCGGTTCGTTACGCCTTGCCAAGAATAAAAGAGAACGGTAGAGTCTTAGAGAGGAAACCACCTAAAAGAGATAATGAGCAGGAGAGTAAAAGAGAGAGGTAGAGAGAGTGCTCGCTCTTTTGGTGCGGCGCTCATTTGTTGTTCTGCACAGCGTTCCGGGCATATTAGTGATTGGCAAGAAATATACATATTTAATGTTAATAACATAAAAACCCTTGACATAAATATACCACAAGAAACATTTTTTGATCTGGCAACACCAACTGCAATTAAAAACAAGTTAAACTGTTTATCGAATTTGTCTGCTATCGATTACCACATGCCAATTTCTGCAGGGTATTGCCAAGTCGACTCCGCGGCGCAAAGCAGCTCCTACTTGTTTTAATAAAGAATATATAATTGCTGCTTGGTGGCGTTTGCAACAGAAAAAAAAATTGCTTCAGTCACAGACCAGGCGCAGTGCCGCTCAGACGCAAAGATCCAACGACGCGTGGCTGTTCGGGCGAGTTCAAGATCAAGTTAACGGTGCGTCGTTGTCTAATGATTAAAACCAAACCAATGTGTATGCGTGAGAGTGAGACAAAAAAAAGACAAGAAATAGACGCGCCACAATAGCGCAGCGCACCCAAAGCGCGTGCACACAGTACAGTAACAACAATATCAAAATAAAGCGCATTGGAAACTATTGAAAATAATTTGCTGATGAATATTTATAACCGTATTGAAAGCAATTGAAAAGTGCTTGAAAGCACGACGAATGTGATTGCAAAATGGCATGTGAAAAACGAAACTGAAGCAATAGAAGTGACAAGTGCAAAAGGTGATAAACCAAGGCAAAAACAAAACAACGCCAAAACGTTAAAACGTAAGCCAAAAAATCCCTACGCATAATATAAAAATTGTTGTTGCTCAGCGCACTGACATGGGAGTGTGAATATGTGTTAGCGTGTGTGTGTGGGGCAGAGAGACAAAAAGAGAGTGCGAGAGCGTTCGCATAAGGCGCGGACGCAAGAGCGTTAAACGTGCAGCGTTCCTAAAAAAATATTTCGTTTTTATCTTTCTCGAAAATTAAACAAATACACACAGCATTGTTGTATTTGTTGTTGTTAAAGTTGTGACGCGTCGTTTTGTGAGTTTGGCAATTCAAGTCACATACACACATACAAATATACATACATATATATGTGTATGTGATTCATTTTGGCATAATGCACTGTTTTGATCTATTTATAGCGGCATTATAGCGCATGTAGAACACAAAAAATTCGCTATAAACATTGAAATATGTCAACAGGTTGCGGAAGTGACGTGCACAACAACAGCTCAAGGTAGGGTTTCCATATCTACTGATTTTTCTACTGATTTTGAGCCTGGCAAACTACTAATTTCATACGTGATCCACCTGGAAACCCTGGCGCAAGGATTTTATTGCAAGTAATCAAATTGTCCTCCCCCCCTCTCTCCTGCTTTTGTGCAGCTTAATCCCAACTATAAAAAGGTCGTAAAGTTTCTTTATGTGTTCTCAATGTGATTACACCACACACGCCCCAGCAACAGCGCCGTGCTGCCATCTCGTGACTAAGTGTTTAATACGCGTGATTTATTTGTTGCTGTTGGTTCAAATGAATTTGCAATATACAAAACCTCGGTCCATAATTTATTTATATAGCGCGTGAAGTAATCAGAGCAAAGTACTGCAAATTGAGCGTAGGAGCGCGCTTGTACTGCCTTAAAAGGTGCGACAAGGCATCGAAGGCGGGCGTCATCGAACTGCAGTCAGTGTAAAAGCCCCATTGGAAAAAACTAGTTTCTCAATTTGTTTATTTAACCTTGCTACGTGTGCATCAAAAACAAATAACAAACGCACGTACATACATAGGAATTTATTTATTGAGATATTGCCTAGCGAAAGCCAGCCCCACCAATAAGCACAACAACTTATCGATAACCAACATTTTTGACTCCCACTCCCTGGAAACCGGTTTTAGAGCCTTCAAACGTACGCAAAAGCTTTGTATACCCTTGCAGAAGGTATATTAGATTTAGCCAGAATTTTGCAACGCACCGAACGAGACATTTCCGACCGTGCAAAGTATATATGTATATTCCGAATATATACAGGGTTGTCGATTTTGCCATGTTTCTCTGCCCGTCCGTCCGTATAGTCTCTAAGTTTTACAGCTATCTTGATGAAGTTTGGCCCACATGATTCTTATTGCTATTCGCTGTAAATAAGCCGCAACGAGCCGAATCGGGCCATTATACCGCAGAGCTGTCATACAATGTATCGGCAGGTATTGATTACTTTTAAACATATTGCAACCAGGTTTAGAGTACATCGATTTTGTTTTGTGTAAATGATATACAATTAAAATTTTATCGAAATCAGACCAATACAACGTATTGTATTACTGTACTATTCTGTCCCCCTATATAAATAGTAAAGGAATGATCGGAGTAGATAAAAACAAAAAAGTGACAAAAAACCTTCGGCATGCGAAAGGTAACCTCTGTTTCTGGTTATATATATTTGTAGTATTTTAAATAAAATAAAAATAAACATAACAGAGTAACTTGAGCGTGTGCCGTACTCGACGTTTGCGGTTTTTTTTTATTTGTAACAACTCAAATAAAAATGTTTTAGATTTATAATTACGACGTAGACAAGTTTCGCTGTGCTTTGGCGCGTGATATGTGCTCTCTCTCTGTCTTCTCACTCTCTCTTTTGGGCGGCGTTTGGTGATCTCAAGCAGTTCCTAGACGAGCCTGCCACTATCGATAACACCCAGCCGATAAGCCAAAGTTCACACACACACACACACAATTCCCCAACGCAGTAAGAGAGAACGCAAGAGAGCGAAATATGCACTTAATGCTCACTCTATCTCTTTCTCTCTCAATTTATTGTAGTTCTCGCTCCCTCTCTCTCTCTCTCTCTCTCTCTCTCTCTGGCTCTCTTTTCACATTGCTTATCTTTTATTTGCAGGCAGCGTCGACGCCTTCGAGCCGGTCAATGTTACACAAACGCTTTGCCTCAGTGCAGCGTAACAAGAGCAGAGAAACAGGCGCAACAAAAGCTTCGCCAGCTTGCTGCACCAATAAAATAAACACAACAGCAAAAATACAAACAGGCAACAATCGTCAACGGTATTTACAAGAACAACAAGAAGAAGAGCAAGAACAAGAAGGTCTCAAGATGACATCACACGTGCGTAAGTGTGTCTGGCAGCTGGGGATTATCATATTGGGATTCTGCGCCATTGGCACCGGCGTATACCTGCTTAACAATTGGATAGACATATTCACACGCATGCGCGGCAAGGTAAACCAAGAATTCAGTTTGTTACTTGTTGTAAAATTCATCATCATCACATCGTTATCATTTCAAATTTAATCTTATCTTACAACGCATACGCAAGAAATTTACATACAAATGATCGAGTCATCAGCAGTTCTCATGCGACGGTTCTGGACTTTAAAGTCGAGTCGATTCGAGACAAGTCAAGTCGTTCTTCAATAAGTCAATTGCCAAATCGTTCAAGGGGGGTCAACTGAGCGTGATCCCTGTCCCATTAGCATAAGTGTATATTTAAATAGGTTGGAATGGAATAGGGATTGTCATGGAATAGGGGAGTGGGGTGGAGGATTGTCTCACTCCATATCAATTAAAATCAATTGGAAACAGGTGTTCAAAAAAGAAACCCAAGAAAAAGGAAGACAGATAAGATATAGCATATTCCTAACCTTACAGTATAGTTTATTTTTGATGACGCTGACTGACTAAGCTTAGACTGTATGATGGGTGGAACTTTATACTCATAAGTCGATTAATAAAATTATGATTCATTGGAACAATCGACTGCCTCTGTGCTCAGCTTAATCACAGCTATGATCTATTTTGCCACATTGTATGTTGCCAAATAAACAAAATATTTTCAGTTTTGTATTTGGGGTTTTTTGCAAAACCAACTAGAGAGATATCTTTATCTTATCGCGCAAGCCATTTACCGATACCGAGCTATAACTGCTATAAGGGGCGTGCGATTAGAAATAAGCTCAGAAATCGCTTGAACTTTATTATTATTATGAATTTTGCATTTAGTACACTGTCTAGGAATCATAAAAGGCTTTGGAAATTACAAAAGGAAACCATTGCATTTAGTAATACTAATGTATATCACAACCAGGTGTGCTGCCCTTGACCGCACACCTGTTCAGACAAACATTATATCAGCAGAACTCGCAACAATCTATCCATTGCGAATGTGTCGCGTATTTACACGTGCCACTGTCCCACACCAAGAAGAAATGAAACGAAAAAACACCAATCGCTTTTTATCAGTTAGTCATTTCCTGAAAGCCGACAATAGATAGATTATATAGGGGCCACAGAAAATAACTGTATTTCAAAATGGCCGTTTCGGATTTGTTGAAAAGTTCTCTACCCACTTATGTATATAGATTCTAACCGAATGATAATTATACACACACTGTGTGTGATGTATGTATGATTGATGGGCCAACGGGTCTATGCTGATAATGACATGACACTCACATGACATTTGGCTGTAGGGCTGGAAAATTGCATTGATTGCCAACAAACTTGCAAACGATCATAATCATCTTCATCATCATAATCATTACGTTCGTATAACACAAATTCCAACGGTTGAAGCTTCCGCAAATTAAGGGAACAAAGTTGAGCCAATGGAAGAAATCGTTTGTATTGAGTGACTTGGATATTGAATATTAAATTTCATGTTACCAGGGTAGAATTTCCTCACACTCCTCGGTTTGTTTGAAAAATAAGAAAAAAAATACCCATGTATATATGTTCATATCTTATCTTGATCAATTATTATTTTATCGGCCAAATCAAGGTATGGCTACCTATCTATCGCTGTTGTTAATGATCATCATTAGCCATAATTTAATATAAATGCCAGTCATCTTTCTTAAAATGGTACAGGATAGTCAATTAATCTACCATATACATGGTGTGTAATCATTTTAATTTATCATACGCCACTCATTATTGAAACTTATTGCAAAAAGTGATTTAATTTTAAGTTTACTCACACTTTTCTGACCTTAACTTCAAAAAGAATTTATCTAGGAGAGTTTACTTTAAATATTTATCCATCTGTAAACCTTACCATTGTACAGCTTCAATAAAAGTTTATTGATGATCTTAAGAGCAAAGGCAATTTATTAAGTTAGTGAACTTAGATCTAAAATTGATTCCTATTGGTAATACAAATTCTAGATCCTTTGTCTTTAAACATACCCAATGATATAATTTGCAAAAAGGGTCCGTTTTTTTAATTGATTTACTTTACTACGAAATATATTTTCCTGAACATGCAAAAACTTCCCGTCTGTAACCTCAAAAACAATGTTAAAAGTTAATATTTTTTGATAATTTTCCTGGAAATGACTCATTTTAAGTGGCTCATATAATAAATTATCAGTAATATGATATGATAGTTGGTTCTTTTCCTTTTATGATTGATCTATAACTAGAGGAATGTGAACTAATATTTGGGTGTTTCGATTATTTACAGGAAATGGCGCTTAGTCCCACATCGCCAGCTTTCGAGGGTTGGAAAGTGTCGCCGCTGCCGCTAAACTTTGATATATATCTATTCAATTGGACGAATCCTGAGGATCTCGACGAGGGCTCACCTCGGAAGCCGCATTTTGTGCAAATGGGACCCTATCGGTTTCGCGAGGATCCCGACAAAGTGGACATCGAGTGGCACAATCACAATGCATCGGTGTCCTTTCGCAAAAAAGCCTATTTCTACTTTGATGCTGCCGGCAGCAATGGCACGCTCGATGATCTAGTAACTTCCGTTAATACTCCGGCACATGTAAGTTTACACTTTTAATATGCATTTGGATCTATAAAATACGAAATATTCATTGGCAGGCTGGATCACTTCGTTTAGCCACTGCACCAATCCATTTTATGTTGCGTTTTTCTTTTGCTGCTGGAATAAGCGCACTCCAGCATGTTTCCGAGACTAGAACTGTCGAGGAATGGCTATTCAAAGGCTTCAGCAATACCCTGGTAAATATCGGACGAAAAATAAATCCCAAGGAGGTGCCGGCCGATCGTGTTGGATTTCAATATCAGCGTAACGGCACGACCATATTTGATGGCGATCTTAATATGTTTACGGGTGCTGATGACATTAGTAAAATGGGACAGATCCATACGTGGAATAACTTAACGCACACGGGTGCCTTTCAAGGCGAGTGTGGTCGAGTCAAAGGATCAATGGGTGAATTCTTTCCACCCAATCTGAAGACCAACGACACTGTCTATATGTACATAACCAAAATGTGCCGTGCTGTACCACTGGACTATACGGAAACGATCACTGTGCATGGCGTGACAGCGTATAAGTTCAGCGGCACCCGACACGCTGTGGACAATGGCACCATGTATCCGGATGCAAAGTGTCTTTGTGACGAGGGCGAATGTAAACCGGCGGGAGTGATCAATATTAAACGCTGTGCGTACAATTCATCTGTATATATGTCATATCCACATTTCTACCTGGCGGATCCCAGTTATCTGGAGGCTGTGGACGGCCTGAAACCAGAGAAGGAGAAGCATGAGTTCTACATGGCACTGGAACCAAACGCTGGTGTGCCCATGGATGTGGGTGGTGGCTTCCAGGTTAATTATTACATGGAGCCGGTGCCGAATGTGGCGTAAGTTCTCTCATTCTCATCTAGAGTTGGACAAATTAATTAATTCTCTGTTTTTCACGGCTACAGTCTCTTTAAACATGCGCGACGCGTCATGATGCCACTGATGTGGGCTGAGGAGCGTGTGCGCGTCACCGAGGAAATCGCAGCCAGTATTGCTCTGGTGCCACTATTCGTTATGCTCGGCCAGATTGTGACAGGTGTGCTGCTTGCCGGCGGTCTTATCTGCACATGTTGGTATCCCACACGGCAATTGACACGTCTCTGCCACAGTGATGATCCCAAGGCCAAGGCATCGGTGCTGTTTCCGCTGTCGACAACATTCGGGCGAAGTGGTTACAACGCGCCAAGTGCCCCGGCCATGACGGCACAACATACTCCCGGCCATAATGAGCGTGTCGGTGTGCGCCTGGTAGACTACAGACGCAGCTCGGGCTTGGAACAGGAGCAGGATCAGAGCTCAGTCAGCGATTGCCTTATCAGCAGTAGCTCAACAGATGTGATAATTAGCTAATATAACTATATATCGCTGCATCTTGCATTTTCAATCGATCGATATCTAACTGTAACCATATCAAATGCCTTAGAGACGGAGGATCACAGCATGAGATCATCCCGAGCCTCGTCTCGTCTCGCCATTAAGTTTCCTCATTTTTTAACTACACTCTCATACAGACACACACACACACTTTACTTTCCGTTAAACACACACACCTACTTTACGCTCATAAGGTTTCCCCACACATGCCGCAGTAATATAGAGAGAGATTAATAAGATTATTTATTTATTAGTGCCAAAAACGTGAAAACGAAAGATAGAAAGAAAGAAGGAGAAAACAAAGAAAAGTCATTAACTATTTGTGTAGGTTAATTTAACATTAATGGATTATATTCTCCATATTTAATGGACTATATCATCCTCTCCATTGTATCCTAGGTCCAAAGTTAGCTGCTCTTCCCTTGATAAAATTTAAAAACTGCGCACGTCCAAAGTATTTTTATATTTATATATTTTGTAGATTTAAGGAGGATAGCAACGCATAGAGCGTGCGAAACTAGTTAAGATATCAATTTTTTTTACAAAGTGAAGTGATAATAAAAATCAAAAATCATTGGGTATTTATAGAGCGGTCTCAAGTGAATACCAGCAACAATTCCTTAAAACAAAGAAAGAAAGAATAAACCGAATTGAAACAAGAAACACAAAGTTTCTGTTGCTTTTTTTCAAACATTTTTCAGCCAACTGGATAATGCCCAAAAGCAGAGACTGATGAAGCTAAAGCTGACGAGGGAGTTAAAGGCGCCAGCGCCACTGCCAGCATTGCCCAAATCCAGCTGCGAGGCAAGCTCTTCGGGCACATCCAAATAGACGCGGTCCAGTCCAAAGCTAAAGATGAGTTTACGCAGTAGCGTAACATCAACATAATCCCCGGCGGATGACCATATGGTCAGGGTGCTCTCGTTAGTCCCATTTACAGCTGCCACCAAGTTATGCAGTTGTTGCGCACTGTTGGCCGCAATGCCGGCACGCACCGGAAACGTGATAGCCTGCTTCGTGGAGGTGACATTATTGTCATTGATGGCCCGCAGCATTGAGTCGCATTGGGCTTGAGTGTATTCGCCGTCACGGAAATCGGCACCCCAATTTGTTGTCCAGCCAATGGAGAGCACAGCCTGTTTATAGCGCATGCAGCCGGCAAAGAAACGCGCCGGATCCACGGGCACAGTCCTGTTCTGCTCCACAGGTCCGCTTATGATGTCTG
Source organism: Zaprionus ornatus (assembly GCA_018904035.1). Lineage (NCBI taxonomy): Eukaryota > Metazoa > Arthropoda > Insecta > Diptera > Drosophilidae > Zaprionus > Zaprionus ornatus. Next base: position 27,535,941 of record JAEIFZ010000002.1, read on the forward strand.
CATTTATCCAGATGGGGTAAGCCATCTAGAAAACAGTTGGATTTTAGTTTTGTCTGTGCAACTGGCTGTGTGCTGGCTCGCCTCACCTTTGGTATGGTCTCATCCAGTATGGCTAGCGAACCTTCAAAGACCTCTATAGATTTAAAATCCAATTTAACGCCTTTCTCGGCGCCCTCGTTCACCTCGTTGTGCGCCCTAATCTGATATAGGAAATCTTCCAGCGTCAAATCGGATACATTCGCTGGCGGATGTGCCATTACGGGCAGTGTGGCTCCTTCGCCATTCAGCTGACCCAGCACAATGTCCGCCTCGATCATATCAATGTCATCTAGAGAAAGGGCAAGCATATTAAAAAATATATATAGAAGGAGAGGGCGCATACTTACCGCTGAGCGCATCGGAGAGAAGTTGCTGACTGTTGACAGCATGTGCCCAGCTGATGTCCGTCAGATTGGCCGCCTTGGCTGTCAGTTTGCCCTTGTCAAAGCGTCCCATGTTCACAACATTCCCCTGCACCTCCTCCAGCTGCACAAATTTGTCGACAATTTGCAGTCTTTCCGTATCGTAATAATAATAAGCGCTGTCGTTTACAACAGCTCCATTGATTGTAACCACACCGAGTGCTATTTAAAGCAACATTTTTAAATGAATAATCTATAATAATTAAATCGAAACACATTCCACACGGCTAAGCAGGCGGGCAAGCGGTAACTGTTTCTTACCTCTGGCAATGTGAATTGAAATCGACGCACACCAAGACAAAGTCACATGAATGGAGGAGAGAAGTCAAATTGTTTACCCACAAATAGAGTTCAATTCTCCCAGTGTGTATGCACAGAAAGGCACATTTGCCGTTCCGGCGTGTATGTGTGTGTCCGAGTGAGTGAGTGATACAGTGAGAATTCGTGAATATGAATTTCAATTAAGAAGACGATGCGCGTAACTCAATATAACTGCAATGGGAATACAAAGACAATAATGAATAATGAAATGATGATAATCTCCATAAAAATGGCCTGCATCTCTGTCTGCAAAGCGCAGGCGCAATGGAGATGCGTGTACAGGTGAACTTGACTATGACGAACGATGAATGTAATATTATAGTTGATAAATTTTTAATGTTAGGGCTGCCTTATGGATTGGTCTCGTGTGAAATCGGTAGTAATTTAAAATCACTAATTAATAAAATATTTTTTGAAAATTCTGGAAATTTTTTTTAGGTGTTAGAAAAACAATTTCTACACAAAATCAGTTGATTTTCTAATAAATCAGTGCATATGACAACCCTAGTTAATGTTCATTATAGCGCAGTTCGATGGTGCGTTTTGTTGATAACTAGGGGGAGTAGCACTTTACCCAGCATGCAAATCAGCATTGTAAGTGACCCTTGATGGCCACGGCCTGGAGTTGTGCCCGTAATTGCCATGTTCTTCCTGCAGCTAATCTTGTGGAACTATAGATTTGTATTACTCTTATTGAAGTAGTAATATATACCGCTGTTGAGATAAGAAAATCAGCGATTAAGATTGATTGAAGTATTTTCTGCGTCTTATCTTGTTGCTTGCAAGTTTCATAAATAGTTGTTAATTGTTTTGCACTTAATTAATTACTTACAGGTTGATGGAAATTATTTTTATTAATATTCTTATTTTTGTAATATCCTTTTTCAGCTAATTTGGCTAACCGCGATCTGGAACAAATTACGAATGGTAACGAGCGCAACGAATTTGGCAATTTGGCTTATCGATAACTGCACATCGAAGTTCATTTAATCGATATCGTTTAACTGAAGGGCACAATTGCAGCACTAAGTAGTGAACACCGTTCAGTTTTTAAAGCGCCTATATGACGATGGATCTTTATAGAACTCAGATAAGACAAAAATATCAAGCAAACATTTTCAATTTTTTTTTAGTTAGTTTTGCTTAGTTTTGGGAATATTGCCTCCAATAGTCTTGATTTTTCTTGACATTTGTAAACTGAAATGACAAGTTTTCAAAAAGTAAAATTATTATTATTTTCGTCTCGCTGTGTTTACTTACTTTAATAAATTTAACAAAGTGGCTAACAATAATTCGATAACAATTCAAATTTAGATATTTTTGTTTGCCATTCACTTGTGTCGCCGACACTGATTTCAATCGATTGCTCACAGTGAATTGCCCCTCACAAATTAGTGCATCTCTGATTGCAAACAAAGCAAGCAAAACAAAAAGCAGAAAAAATGCGTCGCCGCGAACTGCAAACTATTCAGCTTAAGCTTTCCGAGCTTAAGGAATACGAAAACGCCAAACTGGAGCGGGCCAAGGCACGCCAACCAGTGTGCACCCCGCACACACCTACCGCAACCTCTGATAGCAACATATTAGTGTTGCCCTCGAGTAGCGTGCCCACCATTTTGTTGGCCAACAGCAATGTCCCAAGCGCTGAAGACGAATTACCGCAAACTCCTAAAAGCTCTTAGGATACAAAAGACTTGATTGCGCTTTGCTTAAACACGGTAAGTTGACAAATTTAGTTTATTAAAATATATATGACAATTTTTTTTGTTATTGTTGCTGTTGCTATGTTAATACTCTTCGTTGCTGCTATTGACGTTGTTGTTGCTGCTATTATTGTTGTTGTTCTGAAAACGCACCGTCTCAAAACCGTCGACAAGTATCTCACGATCTTCAGTCTGTTGTCGTTCGCGTAACCACTGCTCTCTCACCGGCACATAATGACGCAGTCCCGGCCACTGGCAACAAATGCGCCAGAAACGCCGCTTGTACAGTACCCAAATGGCCGCGACAAAGCATCCAAAGAGGAAGCACAGCAGGAAGATGCTGATGCCACGGGCATGTGAATGCACCTCATGGTGGTCGCTAACCGCCGGCTCCGTGGTGTCGTGAATGGTCTCCAGCTTGCTGTCGTCCTCGCTGCACATGGTGATGGCCATGTAGGGTGTCATCAAATCTCCGGCCAGCGAATGCACACGCACCGCACACTCATTATATGTTCCATTCAACTTGGCCACATTCACGTAGTTCGCCGCCGCATGCTCCCGCCGCGTCAAACACCGCAGATAAGTCTCGCTAACGTGATCCGATACATTGCTGCGGTAGTGAAGCGCGTAGTTAACAATCATTCCATTTGGATGTGCCGGTTCAGCGAATCTCATAATGTACTTCATTGTATTGGGCACACGGCATGCAGTCAGCTCGGTCAGCAGATCTGCGCCGTAGGTAAAGTTGGTGCGCTCATTCACTGTTGTGGCACTGCTGCAACCGAGCTTGTTGCACGCTTGCAACTGCAGCGAGTAGATGCGATAGCGTTCCAGGTTACGCAGCTCATAGAATGTCGTATTGCCCACTAGTTTCAGTTGCACTGGCTTTTGCTTCGGTTCCTCCTCCGTCTCCTCTTCCTGCCTACAATTGCCCGGCTCGTCCAAACTGCAACGATACATCTCGCGCATTTCATCCATGAATCGCTGATCGTCAGCCAACTCCGCCTGGTGGGCACAACAGTCATCGTAGTCGTATTCCTTTAGCGATCTCCAGCGCATGACCCCCATGTCCTCCCACAAGAACGCTGGCTGTCGGCAATAGTTTCGCTCATCGATATCTGCCGCATTGTCGGGCAACTCATAGATGTTCAGCATAAAATAATCTGGTTCTTCACTGTTGCCCATCATCAGGGTCAGTGCCGTGTCTGTCTTCTTGGTCACTGCCAGCTTGGGTGGCCGTGGTATGTCACGCAGTGTCCGTATGTAAATCAAATCACTGCGCGCCTCCTGCTGCAGCTTTTCGCCTCCAAACGTGCGCAGCAAGCAGGCATATTGTGTGTTCGGCTGCAATTGCTTCAACTCGTAGCTGTAGTCCGTGCCATTCTCCGCCAGCTCGTCGACAAAGAGCAGCACACGCTGCCACTTGATGCGTGTGCAGATCGGTGCTTCCAATTCACTTTCATCCTCAAGCCGGTGTCCCATCGGCACAGGTCTATAGATTAGTTCTAGTTCCGCACTTGTCTGCGCTTTGGGCCAACTGAGATGTATCGAACGATGGGATCGAACCTGGATGGAAAGGAAAGAAAGCTACATTAGTTAACGGAACGGAACGACACTCCTCAAATATCGTATGCAAAACCTTCACAGACAGTTGCAGTTTGGCTGGACCACAGAGCACTTCCTGATCACTGGTCTGCAGGGAATCCATCATTTTATCGTGCAAAACCCGATTCTGGAATTCGCGTATGTGCTGGTTGCACAGCTTGTTGTTGCGATGCATGAACATTCCACCGGTTACTAGCTCTAACTGCACTGTGGGTTTCCACAAATCCTTAAGCTTCTTGTTGTCGTAGAGTATTAGAGCGTAATGACGATTCTCGAGTGGATCACCATGTATGCGCCGCAGATTGCTCAGAAATTTCAAACTAGTTAACTCCGAGGAGCTGTCAATGGAGGAGGAAGAAGTGGATTAGGAACTCGGAAAGATGCTCGTGAACACGCACCGATAGATCTTCAAGTGTCCGCGTATTTCACGCAGTGCGTTGAAACTCTGCTCTAGCTGCGCTTCGTCCACCAAATTCCTTATGGTTATGATCAGACTGCCATTGACAATCTGGCAACCGCGCAGTTCGTCGGCATCTGCCAGATTGTAGATAACTATCACTCCATCCTGCTGTTCCGAAGAACAAAAGCTGAGACAAGGCTCTGACGGAGCGCAAGGCACACATTGCGAATCGGCATTGGGCTTATGACCGCTGGGGCAGAAGGCAACGCAATCGTGTCCATAGGTAAAATGTTTGTGGCGCTTGACGCACTCTTCTTGCGTGTAACAACGTTGATATCTCTCTAGTACAAATCTGAAAACAGGGATTGGGGCTAAGTGGAAATGAATAGAATGTAACGCCATCGGCGACGTGTGATAGACCCAACTCACTTGTGCGGGGGACAACGGCTTACACACACTCCGGCATCGGTTAATCCGCGGCAGACCACGCAACCAGCAGCTGTGTTGTTGTAGTAGCAACCCCCCAGGCACTCCTCGTGGCAGCTTTCCGAGTTGCTGTGGAGTGAGTAATAATGAGATTCAAATTAACCTAGGTCAGTATTTCGTTTTTTTAATTTTTGGACGATTCTGTTTTGTTTAACAGCTAAGTTATCGTTGTTAACAGTCCATTAAGTGGTAATTTGGCAAGTTTTGTAATATCGAAATTAATCGATAACTTAGCTGACTGTGCAGTAATCAAGAGATTCAAATTAACCTAGGGCAGTGATTCAGGCTTATTGTATGTTTATCGTTATTAACAGACTGTTAAATAGAATTGTTGTCAACTTATTACAATTAGAACATATCGATTTAAAAATAACTTATAAAACTTATTTTTGCTTCACATACCGATCATAACGGGCTAAATTATCGTTCTCAAAACGTTGGCAAGTGAAGTCCGACCAACAATAGTTTGAAGCGCAGCCCTTACAGCTGGCCTTGTGTGTACAGTTGTTTGATCCTAAAAGAATATTATTTTTGCCGGCGCTTAACGTAAGTCGATCCCAGTCAATCTGCAATCGGCAAACGATTATTAAGAATCGGTCAAGATCCAGAGATATTCTATACCGCATTAGTTTGGCACAACTTGTAGCAGCTGCCAACATAGACGTGACCTCGCTGAATAGCCACCAGGGATTTAAATTCCAACTGAATAAAAATATGAAAAAAATGATAAAAATATGAAAATGAAATCAATGATGATGAAACTATTGCTTAGATCATCTTAATAATTAAAACTTTCATTTGGTTCTCCTTTTAAATTTGATTGATTTTTATATCGATACTTCACTTACCAGCTCCAGATCATGCATGTTGGTCACACCAAGGGCGTAGTTAAGGAAAAGTTGACGGCCGCGTATGACAGTCAGATTGGGAAACATGTCACGTATATTATATAGATCATGAACATCGGTGAATATTATAAAGCCGGTGACTTCGCGTAGTTGGGGAAATTTATACATAGTGTAGTTGCATTTGTTGTCGGGCATCAGGGTGATCATCATGTAGCCAATGACCACTGTGCAGTTGTCCAATAGATGCATATTTTTACACGCATTGCGTATGTCGATGCTAGTGCATTCCTTGCGCTCACCCAGAGGACTTGGTGATGTAGATGTTGTGGAACCGTTCGTAGATATTGCGGCGGTTGTGGCTGTTGCGGCGTTTGTGGAGGTTGGAGTAATTGTGGATATACCAGACACGTTTTTGGATCCTATAGTTATTGGTGGTGCTATTGTTGTGGATGCTATTGATGTGATTGTGAATGTGTTTGCCATTGTTGCCACTGTGGAAGCCATTGCTATGCCATGGTCAGCGGCGGCGGCGTATATGAAGGTCAGGGCTAGCAACATGTTGCTGAACGTGCTTAGCAACATGTTCCCAGACAGCTGACAGTGGTGCGTGTTTATAATTTTAGTTGTTGTTGCTTCTGTTGCTGACTCTGTTTACATTGGCTTCTTTTCAACATTTTCTTTTGCGATCAGTTTTGTTGTTTTTTTTTTCATGTATTGTGTTTATTGCACCGTTATAGCACTTGCTGTTGTCGTTTCACCGCTCTCCTTTGTCTAATTAGCGCAATGTGACTTCTGCTACTGCGATCGGATCGTCCAGGAATCCCGATTAAACAGAAAATTTATGAGTTTTACCTAATCTACAACGAAAATCGGAGTTTTTGGTTTTTCATTGCTCGATCACGCTCCTTTTTGTTGTCTTTTATTTTTTGGTCATTGCTTTTTGCTTAGCTGTCTAAAATAAACGCACACAGACACAAAACACTGTAAAAAGAGTGCGCGAGAAGACACGCCGCACTACTCACACACACACTGACAATATACACGCGGACACAAAGTTAAAAACAATTGATCGAGGAGATTTCGCTGCCCGCGCTTTCGGAACTGAGTGAGCTTCGCTTTGATTTGATTTTAGTTTTTGTTCACGATGTGTTTGCGATTTTTAGTTTTATCAGTCGGTAGGAGGGTTGTCACCACATTTGCATTCGCTAATTATTTGAAAACTTAACTTGAAACTTTTTTATTTTTATCACATTTGAGATGAGTACAAATAAACGGTAATGCTGTGGGGAATCTGTAAATAGTTTTAATATAATATCAATTATAATATCACATAAAAATCATATTTTTCCATTAACATTTTAAGTGAAGGTGTTTATAAATTTTAATTTTTTCACTTAAGGACACATAAAAGTACTAGTTCTAAGTTATACTTATAACTTTTTACGTGCTATTAAATAAATAAATTTGAAAGGAAAAAGGAAACCAAATTATTTTTATAAAAAGCAAAGTGCAACTGGATTGGTTTTTTATACGAGGGTCGTTTGATAAGTCCGTGACTTTTTGAATAAAATATATTTTTTTCGTCAAAGAAGCGTTTTATTTCTCAACATAATCTCCTTTTAGCTCTATACATTTAGTCCAGCGTTTTTCCAATTTTTTTATTCCTTCCAAATAATAGGTTTTCTCAAGGCCCTCAAAATAGTCGTTTGTTTCTGTGATGACCTCTTCATTTGACCCGAATCTCTTACCGCCGAGCCATTTCTTCATGTTTGGAAACAAAAAATAGTCACAGGGGGCTAAATCTGGAGAATATGCTGGATGGGGTAGCAGTTCGTAGCCCAATTTATGAAATTTTGCCATGCTGACTACACACGTGTGCACCCGTGCATTGTCCTGATGGAACAGCACTTTTTTTTCGCCAAATGCGGTCGTTTCTGCTTCAAATCAATATCGAATCTGTCCAAAAGCTCTGAATAATATTCGCCGGTGATCGTTTTACCCTTTTCAAGGTAATCGATGTGAATGATACCTTGTGCATCCCAAAAAACTGTGGCCATGACCTTGTTGGCCGACAGACCCACCTTGGCCTTCTTTGGTGCACGTTCACCCGGAGAAACCCACTGTCTTGATTGTTCTTTGGTCTCTGGTGTGGTGTGGTGGATCCATGTTTCGTCTACGGTAACGAAACGGCGCAAAAATTCGTTTGGATTGCGGTTGAACATCGCCAAACACTCCTTTGAAATGGTCACACGGTTGCGCTTATGGTCGTGTGTGAGCAATCGCGGCACCCATCGCGCGGAAAGCTTTTTCATGTCCAAATATTCATGTAAAATGTGATGTACCCGTTCAGTTGAGATGCCTACAGCCTCAGCTACCTCACGCACTTTCATTCTCCGATCATCCAATATCATTCCATGGATTTTGTCGACGATTTCTGGCATGACGACCTCTTTTGGGCGACCTGAACGTTCGGCATCACTTGTACTGGTACGACCACAACGGAACTCAGTAAACCATTTCTTAACATTGAAATTGATGGTGCAGAGTCCCCATAATATTTATCAAGTCTTTCCTTGGTTTCGGTGATGGATTTTTTACGCAAAAAATAATGCTTAATTAGCACACGAAATTCACTTTTTTCCATTTTCGTTAAAATTCACGAGATCGTCTGCTTTCAATGCCTATAAAACGCAAACTAAGAAACGCAGCTTTCTCAAAATTTTACAGTCAGCTGTTAATCGATAACTGCTGACAGGAGCAGTGTTGTATTTAGAGCAGGTGCGCGGCAAATACAAAAAGTCACGGACTTATCAAACGACCCTCGTAGGATTGTCTTTTGTTAAAAAAAAACTTTATTTATTTTTAAATTTCACTAATAGATTTCTCTAAAATGTTGCCATTTCTGGCTCTTTTTTCACTCCTTAAATGAACACATTTTTGCGATATTAATTGACGAATATGTTTTGAGAATTTGTCAGCCAATCAGCTATCGACCAATTGAGTGCGAAATTTGTTCTAATTGTTTAATAAAAATTGAAAGTCGCTTCTAAATATTCTAAATGTCTTAAATTTGTATTTTTCAGCCATGCATTTTGAAACGTAGATCAAGGACGAAGGGATGATGATGCTGACTGAGACTATACCAAAACAGAATTATATCGAATCACTATTTACTGTACAACTCTAGTTGTAATCCTCAATAAAAGACTAATAATTATTTATAATAAACTGACCAAGACGTGAGAAACGAAACGAAAATACACACCGAGAGAGAATTTGCTTATAATTATTTTAGAAGAATGTTACAACGAAATCGTAATTGAATTTCGACGAATTTTCGGAAAGTGTCCACTGTTTCACGAACAAAGTGACGCGACGGCACCCGAGAGTTCTCAACGGCTCGGCGACCAATTGCCGACTGGCCAAAGCGTTTTGGGGGCTGTCGCCGGGCACCAGCACCGGCGCATCGTTAAGATCTGTGCGAGGAATCAAATTGATTTTTCATTTACGTAAAGTCTCTTCTACACTGTGCAATGTGCGGGCCCCTCTCGGACATGTCTTACGTTCTCCTGATCGATTGACTTGCACCCGAGAAGAGCCGAGACAGCGTACAAGTTCAATTGCGGGCTTATATAATTTTTGTGTGTGTATGTACGTGATGTAAAAGAAATATGTCTGTGTCGGCTTTCAGAATAGAATTTCTCTCAGTGCACTCATGCTGGCTTTCGATTTTTATGGCTACAGCTCCTGCCAAACCACCAGCTGATTTGGCCTGGATCGTGGAACAGCTGACTCCAATTAGCCACATGGCACCGGCAACTGGATATAACGAGACAAGATTCCCATTCTCGAGACTCCTCCTCCCCTCCTGCTGACCACCGTTCTAGCAGCTGAGATCGGCAAAAGCCGGAGAGGCTATTAACGCTTAAGTGTGAGACGAAGCATAAAACAAGCAGAAATAAAAGTTACGAGGATCGGGCGAATTGACGAAGATTTAATGCTCTTGCTAGCACTGCTTTAAATCGTGAAATCGTGCTGAGGAAGCTAAAAGATCATTAAAGCATAAGTTTTAGCTTGCGAAGGTTTTATAAGCTCTTTATACGTAAAATAGTAAATACACAGTATAAGTTTGAACCAAGCTATAAAACTCAAAACTAGCAAATTGCTTTAGTGAATAAACTGTTAGGGATTGGGAGTTTTCTTAATTTTCATTTCACTTGTACACTAAACTTCATAAATGTGATCTTATAATTACAATAGAAAGTCGTAACTCTCCCTCTTAAGAAAATTGAACTCTAAATTTTCTTTGTACTTGTTTTTTTTTTCGTATAAAAGATCATTTCATATTTTGAGGCCTCTGTTGTTGTTTCGTGTCAAAGTTCAATTAATTCAATTAAATTATTTTGTGTGCGTGTGTTATCATTCTGTGTGTGGTGTCCGTGTGTGTGTGTGAGGCATAAAGAACAACAAGTCTGAGATCAATGGAAAATACGATGGGAAGAATCTATGAAAATATAATCGATTTTGATTTGCGGAATAAATAGGGAAATTTACATCAATGTCTATCGACTATCAGTAGATTCGAAATATGTTTGCGAAATAAAAAGGAAAACACACGTATATTTGAATCGATTATAAATAGATTTTATTTGTGCAAAAAAAAAAGGGAAGTTCACATATATATTTATCGCTTGTAAGTTAGAAGCTTAGCTTAGGGAATTTTGGAAAGATGCAGTGCACTGGACTTATTCCGGGGGCGTATTATCGTGTATCCATTCCTGGAAATAGACTAGGCTCGTGTAGACGCTGGGAATACGCAGGCCGCCGCAGTTATCCGAGCCGAAAGACATGATGCCGATCTGAGGGCAGACAATTGCGTTAGTTCTCCCTATATATGTATGTATATACATGCATATGTATGGTATAAGATTCATACCTGGGAAAAGATGCCGTTCTCTTGGATGAAAAGTGGCGCACCGCCAAAGCCCTGGCAGACATCCTTGCCTTCGCCGCCGGCACACATCCACTGGCCCTCGATGGAGTTAGGCGATTCAAGAGCGCCCGTCGATCCGTAGTTGCGCAGACAGAGATCCCAGCTGGTCAGCGGCACGTCCAGGTGCGACATTTCCGGCTGACGCAGGCTCGATGTCGACATTTTGCCCCAGCCGGCAATGGTTGCCCGTTTGCCGACGACCAAATTGGCGCGTGTCTTCTGCAAACAAATCGGTTGAGTGGCCACTGCAGGACGCGGGAGGGGATCATGAAGCATGCAAAGGAAAGAAAGGAAAATAAATGAAACGAATTGGCATAAAGAGTTTGCGAATTGGGCCAATACACACATATATCATACAATGATTGGAAGACGGTGATGGAAAGGGAAAGGGTGGAAGCGAAGGGAAGTTGCCATGGTATTCGACAGGTACTGCTGGCAACAATGTTGCAGGCCCCGAACGCCCCAATGATCGATCTGAGGCTCACGTACGCCCATAAAACATTATAAAGCCATAAAATCACCAGCAAACACAACGAGCTGGTCAGTAATTCGGACACCGCCTCCAGACTTAATTTCCTTGATATTCCTCGTAGATGGTTATATGAGCGATGCTCGGGTATATGAGCTATGCGCAACAACAAACTATCAGTGTTAACTAAAAGGTAACTGCAGCTTGTAATTAAATCTTCAATATACATAAGACCTTCTTTGGCTCAAGAAAGAAAGCATGTGAATTACACAGTATAGACATACGGAGTATTAATTCGTGTATCCCATTCATTAACCCCCTTCAAAAAGAAATATCTTTCTCATTTAATTGTCTAGAGGGTATCTCCATGTGCAGTGCACATTCTGCATTGTATCGTTCCGCGTTGTGTTTCTGTGTTGCGGCTAATGTGTTGTTTACGAGTTGCCCGGCAGATCCTATCGGCACATCGAATCCACCACCGACCACCGAGGAGTAGCCACAATAATGAGTCTTATTTGTTCGGATGCTGATAATATTAACGCTTTAGAATTCAATTTAAAAGATATCCCTTTGATTAAGCATTGCGTTGAAGGCTGGCGATGAAATCGTAGCAAGTTTTTGAAAGTTTTCGACTTTAATATATGAGTGTAGTCTGGTCGAGCTCTAATCTTAACGCACCATTTCCGTTCAAGTCTTATAGAAAACAGTTGCCGCACTCGCGTGCGTCAATGTAATCATAAAAGGGTAAACCCTGATAGTACAGAAAGTCATGAAAATAAATGAAATTATGCATGAGATTTCGAGAAGAGGTAGAAGTTACATGAGTCACCAAAGCACATACATATATAAATATTGTAATTTAGTATCAGATTAAACTATATACATATATACATACATTCTTTATAATTATTATTCGAATCATACATTTTATGTTTTTCCCAATTATTTGAAAACTGTACTTATAGGCATATTATGGTCTTTCTAGAGCTAATATTTATAATCACTATTGACCGCAAATCATAATCACGATAGAGTCTACGACCATTGAACTGTGTCCAAAATACCTAGATTAATTTTCTAAATAATTTTTTGCTACACTAAGCACAGCAGACACGGTTAGCTTCTCTTTTTTTTTTGAAAAAGGGTGATGGAAATGAAACCCTAACCTCAAATTAGCGGCATGCAATGTGCGACAGAGACGGCAAACAGTTGACATTTTTGAACTTGGTGGAAAAACAAAAAAAAAAAAAATATCAAAGAGCAAAACGATTTTTAATTAACGTTGACACTGCGAAGCGTAACCGGGAACCCCCTCGCCAGCCCCTTCGTTTTCCCAGCCACCCGTTTGTAGCATACGACACTCACCCGAGTAGTTGAGCGGTGTTTTGAGCACGAGCAGCGCAATGTCATGATGATATTGGCCTTGCTTGTAGTCGGGATGCACAATCACATGGCTGATGGCATGATTCACCGATCGTGGTGCACAGAACCCAGTGCTGGCGCAGTCCGGATCGCTGGAGGTGTCGTATTCGCCAACGCGCACGGATGAGCTGCCAAAAAGGGAAAGTCCAGATTAGTTTAAAGAGATTGCTGGCCAATTGCGCTGAGCATTTAACCCCAGCAAGCAATAGTCTAAAATCGGGCCGATCACTTAAAATTATTGTAATTCAAAGAAAATGTATATTATTGTATTATTATACATTATATACATCAGACAAACATGAAATTATTTCAGTTTTGATTAGACTATTCCAATTTTATGAAAATCGGAGGAATACATTTTTAGTACGCGATATCAAAGGAGAATGCCTTGAGCGCGACGTTATTGTTAATCATTTATATCATCACTATTACCATATAAGATAAAGTAGGTATAATTTGCCTAAAATTATGGAGGTGGAAATTGGGTTTAATTATGGATATAATCTAAAAAAAATAATTTCCTAACGATTTAAATCCTCGCATTTAATTAATAATCATTTGATGCGTTATAATTTTTATTCCGAATTTTTCGAAGTATTCTTCATAATACATATGTTATTATAATGTAAAGGGAATAATTAATGAATATCTTTATAAAGATTTAACTTGGAATCTAAATACTTTTGGCTTCAGGATATTAGAAATAATGAACAATTTCGTTACTCACAGTCGATGTCCTTCGGCCTTGGCCAGAGCACAATGGGCAGCGGTAAGGATAACGCGTCGTGCAATGATCGAGCCAGCGCAGGGATACGCAAAGGCGCCCGTATTTACATCTGTAATTAATAGGGTCTAGAAATGAACAGATCCCATCGTGGTTGCTGGGGCAACACTTACGCTTGAAGCCAACTCGGGCGACAAATGGATACGAGCCGAGTCCTTTGTAGAAATGTCCTTGCACCAACGACTTACCACATACCTGATTCTTCTCGAGCGGACTACTCGGACAGCAGACATAGGGCATCTCCTCGCCTCCGCCGCAATAGAGAGACTTGTCGCCATAATAACAGTTCTTTGCCACCTCATAGATCATCGCGGTACAGTCGTGCAGCGGTGTGCACTCCGTGCCGAAGGAGCACTCCGTGCCACCCACTGTCTGTCCACCGATATAGGATCGGGCTGACATTGAGTGACTGGCACTGGCATTACCCTTCGGCGCGCTGCCATAGCTGGGCGGTAATATCAATTTCTCTACAGAAGCACAAAGTATTATATGATAAATGTTCTATTGCATTTAACTTATAGTTTGTAAGATAGTATTTATAATTTACTCTTAAAAATCTAAGATATTGTTCAATAATTTAGCTAAAAAATTCTGAAAAGAAGTTTCATAACAATTTTTAAAGATGGAATATTCATCATATTCTTTTTATTTATCACAGAACAGTATATTGTTGGTTTACATATACTTATTTTAATACTTTGATTTCGACTTTTTTCTTAATGATAAATTTTTTTAATTTGTTTATATTTTATTTTATTTTGCAACCTACCGAATTGCCCGTCTTCACTGCGAACTCCTGCGAGTATATTAAAAAAAAAGATAAATGCGTTGATGGATCGCATTATAGTTAACACTTTCACACTATAGATAGAACTATGTTTTCTCGTAACGCCCGATCGAGTTACAGTTCTATATGGAAATCGAACCGCTCGCGTTCACAAAACTTTTTCGACTGAACGTGGGGAAAGATGGTAACGTCAAATGAAAACGAAATTTTTAATAGCCAGATTATGGCTGGAGCTGCGGGAAACTGCTACCGGTCAGGTCTCTAGTGTGTGCTCTCCGGTCTACGGTCTCTAGTACCCGACCTCTAGTTATTAACTGATTTTTATGACAGTTTGGTCTCAATTCGCGACCATTTCCAGCTTGTCGTTTCATTTTGTTGTTGTTTCGTTTCGTTTGTGCGGAGAGATGGTTTGTTAGATAGTTTCTATAACTCTGATAGTCATATACTACACTCCGATTCCCCCTCTACGTGCTCCGTGCTGTATGTGGATCATAGAGTCATTAGTTGGATGGTTGCTTGGTTGGTTCGTTGGAGGCACTTTTTATGCATTGTCTGGTTGCAGTTTTCCAAAACAGTCAACAGAATTGTGGTTGGGCATTGATATTTATACCTATGTATGTATTGTATAATGTAATAATACATACCAATTCATATTACATTATCAATCGTGATGCCAACTCTGTAGGCGGGCGTTAAATGATGCGACAGTTAGTTGCACTTTTTTTCCACAATGTTGTATAATTTTTTTTTTTTAAACAGATTTCTTTAAACAATTTTATTTTAGAAATAAAAAAATGTAATTTAATAAATATAAATTGACACGTTACTTACAGTGTTACACAATTTAAAAAGTAATTTATATATTTTCAATTTATAAATATTTAAACTTCTTTTTATAATTATATTTTTATTAATTGTATTATTTTACTCATATTTTTTGTTTTACTGGTTTTGATGAATACTAAACATTTGAGCCGTACCAAATTTTAATAAATAAAAATTTTCAATTTTTTTTTAATAAAATTTTGTTAAATATATTTTATTCTTGAATATACTATTAATATTTACCGTAAGCAGAAACTTTCTTCTGTCCGCTATTTACTCGCTTCATACAGCTTGTTGTTATTGTTGCTGTATTATAATAAACTATCTGGAATGAGATCATTTTGATTTGATAACCATCCGGCGCGTCCAGCGAGTGCAGGTTCCACTTTTTCGAGCGTGAAAACAAGCGCGACAAACGCACATTAAACAATTTTATTGCACAAACATACTAAATATAATACATATGCAGGTATGTATGTGTTGGTTTGTACTAAGCTAATTTGTTTTCTTTTTCCCTTTTAGTTAATGTGAAGTTTTACTTTCATTGCGTTTAACGACATTTATTGCACTTTTACAAGAGACGAAAAACAGAGAAGGGGAAACGGAACATGCTGAACAACCGAACACCGAGCATGTATTACACTACATTGAGCTCGATTCCTCCTCATTACCCTCGGAGTCTGTGACAATACTGGCCAATGCACTCTGATAGAAAGATATGGTGGAGCTGGAGACGCTGCTACTGGTCGAGAGCTCCGGATGCAGACGCTCCCGTTCGACCTCGCGTTGTTGCATGCGCATATGCAGTGTATCCAGCATACACTCGTAATCGCATTCACCCTCCGGCTCGGGGTGTAGCGGCATTGGGAAGTTATGGAGCACCTGGCAGAAGACCTCATAGCGATCACGCAGCTGAGCGTCAACATCCTCACTGCGCCGCTCTCCCGCATGAAGATAATCCAGCATGGAGTACATGAACACGCGATTCGCAATGTGACAGTCGGGTAAGAGGCTGCGTTCTACTTCCTGATTGGGGCACATGATGATGATGATGGGACAATGGACGTGGACAGCAAACAAAAACAATATGTGTATATATTTTCCTATATCTCTCTCGCTCTCTCTTCTGCTCGTGGATTTTTCCCTATATAAAAACTAGATTCACTTAATTGCAATTTGAAACGACTAAATTTGTTCACAGACACTGATAAATGTATATAATAACACTAAATAAAGACACGAAACAAAATGAATTTGGGTCAACTTTGTGAAGTCTTGCATAATTAATTCACTTTTGTGAAGCAGTTAAATCAAAGCCAACTAAACGGAAACATAAATGTTATGAAATACTTTTAGAAAAAGCCTGAGGAAGTTGAGCCCATCAAATTATGATTAGTTCTGTAGTTGTATATACATAGATTGGATTATGTTAAGAAAAGTACCTATTAATCTATCTAATTTAATAAATAAACCCTACATTTATATTTTTCACGTATTCATATACATCATTTCATATTCTACAGGACCAAACTCAACTGTAAAAAAATCGAAGAAGAAGTTTAAATACTACAGACAATGGACAAATGTAGGAAACTGTCAATTTGTCGCCTACTATGAGTTCTCAAAGAATTCTCTCATCCATGCTCTCGTTGTGTATTTTATATTTTTCATTTTAGTTTACATTCCAGAGTCGGAGCGAAATAAGCTACTCATCTGAGTTCGAGTTGTCCAAACAAAGCAAAAGATTTTGATTGTAAATTATTTTACTTAAATGTTTTCAGTAACTTCATCTAACTACATGGTTAACACAAGAACTGTCAAATACCCCATAAAGTACTTAAAGAATATACTTTACATATTGAAATTATTTGGTGAGTTTAATAAAATTTCGCTTGATCGAGCAGCTATAAAAAGAAAATATGTGTACAGTTTTATATTGGTTAACTGATGAATTGAAACGTACTTATATTATAGTAATATTTAAACTATACAAAACTTTTCCCCTCACCATACAATTTACTAATTTTTTTGCTAAACATTTCGAGTAGTTAACCCGAAGGTACAGTTAACTGGTGAACACAATGAATACACTCATTAAACGTGGCTCATAAACGTGCCTAAATCGGCAGAAAATTGCCAAGCTGACGAACCCAAAGAGCGTGTCCGTCCGTTATTATTAAGAGTACTTTACTTTGTTTTACTTTTATTATTTTATTGAAATACAAAATGTTATTGAATGTTTTAAGCATTTACATCTGAATATAAAGGTAAAAAAGCGAATCAAGTGGTAACAAGAGTCAAGGAGATACGCATGTATCTGCCTGAAATGGAATTAATAAGGGTGGGAGACATAAATAAAAAAGGGACAAAATGTTTGAAAAACAAAAGTACAAAAAATATTACAAAAAAAAAAAAAATAGAAAAACCTATGAATGAATATTAACGTTAGTAGTGGTCGTTGATGGTGCGTTTTTAAACATTTAGAAACACCGTAATGGGACAATGATCACTGCCCCCACAATGACTTCGCATTACGTTGTCTACGACGCGTGGCAGAAAACGTTGCGAGACTATGCAATAGTCAAGACGCCAGCCGACGTTGCGGGAACGGGCATTAGCCATGTACGTCCAGAAGGTATAGGCACCTGTTTGCTTAGGATACAAATGCCGGAAGGTATCCACGTAGCCCAGGTCCAATAGTTCCGTCATTTTGTCGCGCTCCTCCTTGGTGAAGCCGGCGTTACGTGTGTTACTTTTTGGATTGGCCAAATCGATCTCCAGATGCGATACATTCATGTCGCCACAGATGACAACCGGCTTAAGGGCATCGAGTTTCTGTACATAGGCCTGGAAGAGTTGCTCCCAGCGCATACGCATCTCGAGATTAACCAATTTACGTCCCGAATTCGGTACATAAACATTTATCAAATAGAATTTCTCATACTCGGCTGTGATCATGCGACCAACATCATCGAATTCTTCGTTACCAATGCCGTATTCCACATTGATTGGCATTATTTTACTATATATGGCAACACCGGCATATCCGCCGTGCATGCACAGCCAGTACGGATGATACCCAGGCAGACGGGCCATATCCTCAGGCAACTGATCATTAGCGCACTTAGTTTCCTGAAAAACAGTTAATCATCAACGGATTGAACACAAACATAGGGATTACTGTATGTACCTGCAAGCAGAATATGTCCGGCTCTTCAGCGTCTACAAACCCGAGACCGTTCTTCTTTAACCAGGCGCGCAGACCAGCCACATTCCAGCTAGAGATCTTCAGGTTGAACGGCTTGTCCACTGGCGATGGGAATAGTGATTTATCATAGCTGTTTGTGGTAGCCTGGGGCTCAGCCTTTTTGCTCGTTTTAGTCACTGGAAAACAAAAGTTGAGCACATTTTGCAAACTTTTAAATACCGCCAGACGACAGCCGGACTCCACCAACGTACTTCTCGAACCGTCTGCTTCATCCTCTGCCTCTGCCAAAGTGTCAACACCCTCATCAGCTGTACCGCCTGCTGCTCTTTTGCGACCCCTTGCTGCAAATTGATATCGGGATGCAGAGAATGAGTGTCTTTATAATTTCAAGCTTAGTCAATTGATTTCTGAACCTGCCTACCTGGCTTACTCTCGGCTGGCGGTGCCCCATCCTTCACTCGTTTAGATGTCCGTTTCTTCGCTGGCTCTGTAACCGCTTCTTCGTTTTCAGTTTCAGTTTTCTTGCCACGCTTTTTGGGCGGCGGCACCTCAACATTCTCGTCGTTATGCTTTGCTTGCCTTCCGCGCTTCTTGGCTGCTGGTTTTGCTTTGGGTTCTGTTGTGGTCGGCTCCGCTAACTCAAGCTGTTCATCCTGTGCATCCTCCTCCAACACTTCAGCTATTTCGGAATCTGCAAGATTTCTCTTGGTGTTGCGTGCAGTCTTTTTCACTGCTTCGCCTTTCTTAGTACTTTCGTTTTCACGTGACGCTTCAGTGTCTTCTCTCTGTTCGGGTTCCTTCTTTTTACGCCCTTGCGCTTTGGACTTCGGCACTGATTCTGATTCTGCTACCGATTCTGTTTCGGAATCAGTTTCATTCTGCTGAACTTTAGCTTTGTTGCCGCGTCCCTTGACTTCGTCAGGTTTCTCCTTTTTGGCGCGTCCTTTGGTCACTGTCGTTTTTTCTTTATTGGCCGCTTTGGATTTACTGGTTGTTACCACTTCAACTGCTTCTGTTGTAGCTTTTTTGGCTCGTCCTTTTGGTTTGACTGGCTCCGGCTCCTGTTCGATCATATCCTCATCGAACTGCTTGGAGGTTGTTACCACTTCAGCTGCTTTTGTTGTGGCTTTCTTGGCGCGTCCTTTTGCTTTTACTGGCTCCGGCTCAGCCTTACTTTTACCTCGTGGTGCTGACCTGGTTTCAACAATAGGGGCGGATTCTGCTACTTCGACAGCAGCTGTTTTCTTGCCGCGCCCTTTGCTCTTGGGTGGCGTGGATGATGCTTCGTTGCCATTTGTTGCCACATTGATCTCGTCTTCAGCTTCTGCCAGCTTCTTTTTTCCTCGAGCTACAGGCTTTTTTACAGTTGCAACAACAGTAGCCTCTTCTACCTTCGTTGCGCCATTAAGTTCCCCAGTTGCAGCTGCCACAGCTTTCTTGCCGCGTACTTTGCTTTTGGGTGGCTGTTTGACGATAGCATCAGCGACGTCACTGAAGGCGGCCTCAGTCGCAGTCGCGGTCGACGACGCATCATTGCCATTTGTTGAGGGCACGTCTGATGCTGTTTGTTTTTTCTGCACTTTAACGCGAGGCATTTTTGTGTTTCTTTTGGTAGGGTTTTTTTTTTTAAGTTTTGCCAATAGCGAAGAAAATAAAATAAAACCCAAAATGATCCAGGCGTCGTCTTTGCACTTAACACTTATTTTATGCGAATCTGTTGTGAAGACAAGAATTGGCCAATGGCTCTGCGCGGGCAATGGCAATGCCAAGAGAAGCCGGCCGGTTTTTTTTTTATTGACGCGCGATTTATTTGTGCAGTACCATCGATATTCACATTGATGTTTTCGATAACAATGTTAACAAGAATGCATTCAATATTTTTAACACTTAAAAACAACAAATAAATGACAATTGTTCACACATTTATTTTTGAATTATCAATATAGTACATCCCAAACAATTTTGTGAATCTAGCGCTCCGAGAAACTTTACATTAGAAATAGTCGTTGGAATATTTTAATACTATTGTATTCGTAGCTAAAAACCATCGATAAGCACTCTAATAGTTTATCAGAATTTGACCAATATCGAATGAGTCTATCGATTCTTTTCCTGACACTACCCGCTGCTTCTTTTATTTAAGTTTTTTCCTATAAACAATTTATTTTGACAAAAGTTTCTTGTGTTTTCAGTGTTATGAACATTTAAATTAAACTACAATTTTCATAAATTAATAAGAAAACGCACAAACGAGCATAACAGGTTCTGATAACAGCCGTAGTATTATTGGAGATTATCGGAATCACATCTCGCAAAAATGCCAAGCGAAATAATAACGCTGCAGCTGGGTCAATGCGGCAATCAAAGTATGTACATATTCTATTGTTTAATTACTTACTTCCCTCAACTAAAGATTAATATTTAACAGTTGGCTTTGAATTTTGGAAACGACTGTGCCTTGAGCATGGCATCTCACCGAGTGGCTTACTTGAGGAATTCGCCACAGATGGAATGGACCGCAAGGATGTGTTTTTTTATCAAGCGGATGACGACCATTATATACCACGCGCAGTGTTACTGGATTTAGAGCCACGCGTGATTAATACCATTATGACGTCGGCCTACTCAAAGGTCTGTGAGCACCAGCATCTTTTAGTAACGAGAGAAACGTAATTTTTTAAAACTCTTGCAGCTTTACAATCCGGAGAACGTTTATCTATCCAAGCATGGTGGCGGTGCTGGCAACAATTGGGCATCTGGCTACAGCCAGGGCGACAAACTGCAAGAAGAGATCTTTGATATTATCGATCGCGAAGCGGATGGCAGCGATTCCCTTGAAGGGTTTGTGCTTTGTCATTCTATTGCAGGTGGTACCGGTTCCGGAATGGGTTCGTTTTTAATGGAACGTTTGGCCGATCGCTTTCCCAAAAAACTAATCCAGACGTACAGTGTTTTTCCAAATCAGGATGAAATCAGCGACGTCGTTGTGCAACCGTATAACTCCATGCTGACGCTACGTCGTTTGACTACAGCAGCTGACAGTGTTGTTGTATTAGATAATACAGCACTGAATCGTATTGCCTGCGATCGCCTTCATATACAAAATCCAACCTTTACACAAATTAATACTCTTGTCTCTACCATCATGAGTGTGAGCACAACCACTTTGCGTTATCCATCATATATGAATAACAATCTCATCGGATTGACGGCTCCGTTAATACCTACGCCGCAGCTACACTTTTTGATGACTGGCTATACTCCGCTCACCAGCGACGCTAATCTTAGTAATCAGGTAAGAATTCTATAGAGATCAATTAAATAATTTTACAAGCCGTTATTCCATTGCTTATGTTCTAGGCTGTCAACGTGCGAAAAACAACTGTGCTGGATGTGATGCGCCGTCTTTTGCAACCAAAGAATATGATGGTATCCACTGGGCCCGACAAGAGCAACCATCATTGTTACATATCCATATTGAACATCATACAGGGCGAGGTGGACCCCACACAGGTTCACAAGTCATTACAGCGTATAAGAGAACGTAAATTAGCACAATTTATACCATGGGGTCCAACATCCATTCAGGTGGCACTTTCCCGCTCCTCACCGTATGTGCAGAGCAGTCATCGTGTCTCTGGGCTAATGTTGGCCAATCATACGAGCATTTGTTCTCTCTTTGAGCGCACTCTAAATCAATATGACAAGTTACGCAAGCGTGGCGCATTTCTGGATCAATTTCGCCGAGAAGACATTTTTAAGGATGATCTCAGCGAGCTGGACGAGTCTAGAGAGGTTGTAGATGGTCTTGTACAGGAGTACGAGGCGGCAACACGCATGGACTACCTGCAATTTTCAACAACCAAACGCAAAACTGATAATGATCACAGGACCGATGAGACCAAATCGGTGAGTTCAATTAATGGAGCTAATTTCTAAAACTCCTCGTGCCATTCGAACGTGCCATGGACCCGATAAAGGGATATGCTCGAATATATCTAAATGAGTGTATGTAACTATTAATTGACACGCAAGGATTTAAAATCCCTCAAGTATTCGTACACCTTCAAAATATTTAAGTATCATTTTTACCATTGACCTTATGTGTATTACCGTTACTATACACAGCTTAAAATATGTATGTTTTTACGTTTCCACATTTTTCCCTATTGTGCTAACAAACATGTTTAATAAATCTTCGATTAGATTTTTAAAAACTATCCAACTTTTCATTACATTATTGGGTTTTACCGTCTTTTAGTCTGGTCTCCTATGTGAGAAGCTCCCATAATATTATATATTTAGTCTTTCTTAGAATGGTTTATTTCGAAATACATAAACAACTTTATAAAAATTGATTTAGACCAATCTAGCACACACCGACCATATTTCAAATAAATATTTTTATAGTGTTGAAAAAGTTCTGAAATTGAGGTGGCTGGTCGATTTACAGTCTATTGTTAAGAGATGCAACTATCGATATACATTAATAAACTGTATGTAAACAAGTTTAGAGTGTGTGCATGCGATGTCGGGCGCATTTCAAGTTGTTTCGAATGTAATATAAATACAGCTGACCATAAACAAATAATCACAGCAATAAAGATTACGACGCAGCAATCTTCAGTGATAAGAGTTCACAAAGTAAGATCGTAATTCAAGTGGCAGGATAGGTAAGTCATTGGGAAATTTGTATGGTGAGAGAAGGGCACATCATCAAATGCGACGTAAAAGTTTGGGATTAATTATATAGCATGGCATCCAAAACACTGCCCACGGGAGAGGATGAGTCAAAGCCCAGAATCTCGACGTTTGCTGTGATAGACCTAGAGACAACAGGTTTGCCAGCACATAACTTAAATCGAGTTAGCATTACTGAGCTCTGTATCTACGCGTTCGATCCGAAAACTTTAAAACAAAATGAAGAATTAACTATACCAATGCCACCGTATGAGCCGATATCACCTGTTATTCCAGCACCACCGCGAGTTTTACATAAATTAAACCTACTTTTTCGGCCGGCGATGTTAATAGACCCAAGCACAGAGAAAATAACGGGTACGTACTGTTTAATCATCTCAATTTGTATGATTACCTAATCAATTGGGTTTCTTATCGTTTGTTAGGCCTGGACAACTTCCTGCTGGAACGTGAATCAAGGCTAGATGAGAATGCAGCTCAAATGATATTGAAATTCCTTGAGCATTTGCCCGCACCTGTTTGTCTAGTTGCTCATAATGGCTGGAACTTTGATTATCCCATTATTAAAAAGGCATTTGACAAGTTGAACCTACAACTTCCAGCTTCTGTGCTTTGTGTTGACTCTCTGCGAGCTTTTTTGGAAATCGACGAAAAGCGAAACGATCTTGAAACTAAACTAGAGTTAGAAGTTTTTCCCGAAGTGTGCGTGAAATCGGAACCAGCAAGGAGCTCACCCATTTCAAAGGAAATCGATTGGCAGAAACTGAATGAAACGACTCCAAAGCGCCCAACCCAGTTGTCTAAAGCATACCGGAAGCGCAAGTTTATTAGCGATGACTCTGAAGATGAAGACGGTAATGTGACGGAGTTCAGTTCAGAAGCCAAGCGACCCCGTGAATTACATGTTCGCCGGCAGCTTTTCTCCGGGTTAAAATGTTCAGAAAATAAGCGATATCCCCCGCGTGGAAGATATAAACTGGATCATATGTTCGAGCGCATATTTCTGCAACCTGCTTACGCCGCCCATCAAGCGGAAGCGGATGTCACAATGCTGACCAAGCTCATACAACATTATGGTGTCGATTTCCTCGCCTTTGCCGAGGAGCAGTCCATTCCATTCGCCCAAGTTGCGCCGCTTGGCAGCAAATAGCACGAATGTTATGATATATCAAGGTTGCTTTTAGCTATAAATTGTATACATGTTAATATTCTTAAAAAAATTTTGATCATGTTGATCCTCAAAAGAGTTTTATATTTTTTATACACATGTGCAATAAATATTTTTACAATTTTAAACGCTCTCTATATCGATATTTTTAATCGTCCATGCGATCTCTAGTGCATTTGCATTGCATCGAAAGTGATATAAATAAAACTGATAAAAAAAAAATTTGCCAGAGCACACAATGTTACTAAGCAAGCTTCAGTGATTAGAATTTACGAAATAAAATCGAAATAAATGTTGGAGGATAAGGAACTCATTGCAAAATACGAAAGTTTAGAAATAAAGGATCGAATTTAAACTTTGGTATATTTAGAGACTGAAAAGGTAAGTTTTCGTACAAATTTTTTGGTAAGATTGCGTACTTTATAATAAGTGTTTGATCTGTTTCTGCAGTTTACTGTAATATTTATGAATGTTTATATAGCATAAATGACAACAAAATCACTTACCGCGGGAGAAGTTAACAGATCCAGACCCAAATTTACGACGTTTGCTGTGTTAGATTTGGAGACAACGGGTTTGCCAGAACTCAATTCCAATGATCTTAGCATTACCGAACTGTATATTTTCACATTCGATCCGAATATTTTTAAACAAAATGTGCCCATACCACCTTTCTTACCCGAAAATCCCAGAGTGTTGCATAAATTAAATCAAGTTTTCCGGTCGGAAATTTGGATAGATCCATACGCAGAAAAAATATCCGGTACTCTATGCACTTTATAAACTATGCGTCATTATTATATAGCTAAACATTTTGTTTTTTGTTTTGTTTTTTTTCTCGTTTTTTAACTCTGTACTGGATCGTGAATCACAGCTAAACGAGAATGCAGTTCAAATGATATTGAAATTTCTTGAGCTTTTGCCTGCACCTGTTTGTCTGGTTGCCCATAATGGCTTGCAATTTGATTATCCCATTATAAGGCAAGCATTTGATAAGCTGAAACTGCAGCTTTCAGCTTCGGTGTTTTGTGTGGACTCGATTCGCATCTTTAGGGAAATCGAAGTGAAACGAGACGGTATTGAACCCAAACGGTATAAGTTGGGTCTAATGTACGAGCGCACATTTCAACAACCAGT
Organism: Zaprionus ornatus; assembly: GCA_018904035.1. Lineage (NCBI taxonomy): Eukaryota > Metazoa > Arthropoda > Insecta > Diptera > Drosophilidae > Zaprionus > Zaprionus ornatus. The sequence goes on from JAEIFZ010000002.1 coordinate 27,561,259, forward strand.
TGTGAATACACATCAATCCGAAGGGGATGTTAATACGCTAACCAAACTCATGCAACATTATGGTGTCGATTTCCTCCCCCTCGCCCAGAAACGGGCCATTCCATTCGCCGAAGTTGCACCACTTGGTAGCAAGTACCTCGAATTCTGATTTGTATCTAAGTTGCATTTACATAATAATTATATTTAAAGAAAAACGATAATTTTCTATCATAAATATAAAATGACCCTAACCTATTTGTTGGTTTTCTTGTGGAAAATTAAATGAAAGTAAAGCGTTGTCCAGTTTCAAACGCAAACACAGTGAGACCATAGTCATTCATTTAAGCTAACCGGAAAATCGATATCTTTTAAACCTACATGCGATGTATTGTGCATTCACAGTTGCATCGATAATTATTGATAGCAGTGACAAAACAGCTGATTGCAAACAAAGAATCAGAACAATTAACTGTGCGGAAGAAACATCAGTGATTAGAAAAGAACAAAATAAGATCGTAATCGTTGGAGGGCAGACAATACACTGGCTATTGGGAATTTTTCGAAAACAAGAATCGAAAACAGAAGTAAAGGAAAGCAAATTATGAATTTATCCTTCGCTGGCTGCGGTTTCCTAGGCATCTATCATGTCGGTGTTGCCGTGTGTTTTAAGAACTATGCTCCGCATCTGCTGCTAGAGAAGATTGGAGGCGCATCGGCAGGTTCGTTAGCGGCATGTTGCCTACTCTGCGATTTGCCGCTCGGTAGCATGACATCGGATTTCTTTCGAGTGGTTAACGAGGCGCGTCGGCATTCGTTGGGTCCCTTTAGTCCCTCGTTCAATATACAGACCTGTCTGTTGGAGGGTCTGCAAAAGCATCTTCCTGAGGATGCGCACAAGCGTGTCAACGGTCGACTTCACATCTCACTAACCAGTGTCTATGATGGCCAGAATGTGATTATTTCCGAATTTGAATCTCGAGAGGAAGTGCTGCAGGCCTTGCTCTGTGCATGCTTTATACCCGGCTTCTCGGGAATTTTGCCTCCTCGTTTTCGTGGCGTTCGCTATATGGATGGAGCCTTTTCAAACAATTTACCCATTCTGGACGAAAACACAATCACTGTGAGTCCATTTTGTGGTGAAAGCGACATCTGTCCGCGCGATCAGAGTTCGCAGCTTTTCCATTTTAATTGGGCCAATACAAGCATCGAAATCTCACGACAAAATGTCAATCGTTTTGTGCGCATTCTTTTCCCGCCACGTCCCGAATTCCTTTCAAAGTTCTGTCAACAGGGATTTGATGATGCTTTGCAATTTCTGCACCGCAACAATCTTATCAACTGCCGACGCTGTGTGGCGGTACAGTCAACGTTTGTGGTATCCGAAGCTGTGACACAACCCCCAGAATTCGATCCAGAGTGCCATGAGTGTAAAAAGCATAGAAAGGTAAGTTCAGACATTAACAACAACAACATATGAACAATTTTGTTATTTTGATATATATCCAATAGGACGCTTTGAGCTCTAATATGCCACAAACTGTATTGGACGTTATCCAGGATTACATTGAGCAGGCGAACAAGGGATTGGCCAACTGGATATTCAGGCATCGTGGCATCAAGCTGCTTTCACTACCAGCCACAGTCCCCATGGACTTTCTGCTGGCGACAGTCTACAAAATAACCAGTTTGACACCCAAGCTGACCAAACAGATGCGTCAACTGGTTGTTCAGTTCAACAATGCAATACAGATGCGACTCTTCAGCAAATTTACGCTCTATGATCAGCCACACTTTGATGCGACGGGTCTGCTGCACTCGAGTCGATTATATGGACCTCGTGTTTCAATATTAGTTGATGAATGGTCAGTCTGGATTGCATTCTCTCGTGAATTCTGGTATTCTAAAAGGTATATAAATATGTTCTTACAGCGGTGCCACTCCACTCAATGTGGATGTTGATAATTTCGAACACGTCCTCAAGATGAGCACGCACAACGACGCTTTGTATGCCTATTATTATACGGATAACAGCACAAATCATGTCAAGGTGACCGAAATCTTTGACTTCGATGAGATGACGGAGAACGGTGAATTACAGGCAACAGATTTACAGCTCTACGAAGGTTCTGTTGAGGATCATCCCAATCCGCGTCAGCAACATTCGCATAATGCTGTTGTCAGTGAGTGGAATGGCGTCGAGTCTGGTTAGTATCTACCCACGACTATCCACCGTATTCCTACATAAATCATACCACAACAACACATTCATAATTTTTTACAGTACAAATAATGCCAACTACACCTGAATTACACGATGTCGCCTTTTAGACACAAGCACTCACCCATTCACTCAGATAAGAATTGGTTTTAATCATAAGCAAAGCTAAATATTCTCATCGTATCATTTTGAGGTACTCATTAATTAATACATCATCAACTACACAATTTTTATTTCTCTATTTGTATTTTAATAAATTTCGCTTTCTCACAGATTTTTTTATAGATGCTCAAACGCCAGACCCAAGCGCATTTCAGGCCATTGCAGGAGAACATCAATTGCCATTTTTCACCAGCTTCACACTCGATAACATCCCAACCGAACTCAACTCCAACGATTTAGTTATAGAAATTGAATGAGAGAAAACACGAACATGACACAAACTCAATATCGAATTTGTAATGAAACATTTCCAAAGCGGCTCCCAGCCAAGCGAAGAGCCATGTAGCTTTCCGTTAGCTTGTAATACCTATAGTTTTAGTACGAATACGTATGTACCTATGTAATTTTATTTTATGTAATCTCATCAATTTGTTGCTAGCTGCAGTCTGCATAAAATCTGTCTATTGTTGTTTTCTTCCAGGCTGCACTACTAGTATCTCATGTTCCGAGACAATCTATATATGTTCAAAGTCTCTGAAATCAATTAAATAAATATACACTTTCAATCCAATTGAACCAATTATTGCGTGGACAAAATCATCAAAGCAATTAAGGGTCATCTGCAGTGAACGTGGACTTAGATGTCGCATCTACATATGTTAAGAGTGTTTATAGTCAACATTGTTTATATTTGAAATTGTCGGTATGAAATCTTCGACACAATCAATATAATTAGCATTTTTGTATAATTGTTATTTCTTAAAAGAATTAGATCTACCTTATCGCAGCTACACCGCAATTAAAATTCGTGACAATTGACCTTAATGCGGGGGCGGTTCAAAAATCCATCACGACGAATCAATCGGCCATACACGTGACTATGGTATATACAATGTGAGAAATTGAATTCAAAACATTTACTTTCTTAACAAATAAGCTTGCTTTTGAAGAACGATTGTGAAATATTTGGTGTATAGTCAATGTCGTCTCAGCTTCTAATATACATATATCTAGAATACATTCAGACGTAATAGTACAGGGTTAGGCGAACTCCAGCAAACTGAAAAAAGTAAACAAGAATTAAATTAAATAAAAATTGAAGGACGTCTGTATGCATTGTATTACATTAGTATTAACCCAAGTGCATAATTAACTTCATGCGAATGTTTGAACAAAGAAATAAAAAACAGGAAGTCCCATAATTTTCTTTGTTTTGTATTTGTTCTTTTATAATCATACTATAATCAAATGATTCATTGTGTGTCTGTTTTAGTTATTAATATATGTATAGTGAGAATTTGTTTTATTAAAAGCTTTCAAAAGACTTGATAAATTGGCATTGGCCCGTTATTTACTGTACAGTATAAAAGTTGTATTGAACAGAACTTAAAGCCTATGCTTTATACAAGAGGAAATTAGGAAATTTTTAAATTAGCTTATTTACGCGATTTTTTTTTTTCGTTTTGCTTTTATTTAGCCTGAAACGCCGCCATGTACCCGAATTTGCGGTTTATTTATATTATTATCATATACATATATGTATATATACAAATATATATGCATACATACATACACAAATATAAATATAATTATATAATTTAAATTTACAGTACAATTTATAAATAGCTGCTATATATTAGTTGTACATATGTTTAGCTATATATGGTACCCTAATCTGTATCTCTGTGTGTGTGTGGCTTCTGTGTGTGGGTGTGTGTGTTTATTGTTGCTTATGTGTTGTGTCAAGATCGTTACGGAACTTAATCAACTAATCAATTAGCAGCGCCCGACACAGACACCACAGCCATGCTTAAAACTAGCGTATATATAGCATATATATAGTATATACAAAAACTGAATCTGGCGACACTCCTCATGTCTGCGTGCGTCGCTCGTACTCGCTGCGTCTATAGTCAGCCGGATAGTCCCGCGGCATCACTGAGTAGCTTCTCGGTTCGCCCCTATAGCCCGAGGGTGGTGGCGGCAGTCCAGGTACCATGCCATTTTGTAAATAGTAACTGGGCGCCAGGTAGTGGTTTGAGTAGGCATGTGCCGGCATGGCGGAAGGATATCTGCAAGGTAATGAGCGATCTCTATCTTGGCCCTATATGATATTAAATGGAATACTAACCTGCGTTTGTCTGGCCGTCTCTCACGATCGCGTTCGCGATGATCACGGTGATAGCCACCGGTAGGTGCCCCGCCACCTCCTCCGCTGCGTGCATAAACTGGATCGTAACGATCGCGCTTATATTCAAAGTTATAGCTGCAGATATATTTATAATAGAGTATATTATTGATATATAAACGATAATTTACTTACCGCTCACGTGCATGCCAACGATCCATTTCTGCTGCGTAAGCGGAGGATGCGGGTGGCGGTTCGAAACGCCTTGTTGATGGTGAATTGAGACCGGGACGGCGAGAGCTGCTGTCGTATCCGCCAGGAGGACCTCCAGCACCGCCAGCGTAATAATCATCAGCGGGTCGGTGATGCTTCTTGCGCAGTTGATCCTCGTGACTACCGTGACGCGAGTTGTCCGTGTTAAGTCGCTTAAAGGACATGGATTTGAGATTATCACTGATAGCGTTGGGCATGCCCAATCCACTTCCAGCCTCAGCATCGTTCTCATCACGTTTTCGTTTCAATGGCGAATCGTTGGCAAACTGACGGCGGGCAGATTTCTCCTCAGAAGCAGCAGCACCTCCAGAGGAATAACGTGCCCCACGATCCTTATCCTTGTCCTTTTTCTTCTTTTTCCCACTCTTGTCTCGCTCCTTATCCTTTTCATCAATGGCGCCATTTTCAAGACGAGATCTCTTTGACTTTGAACCGCCCTCGCCAGAAGCTGGCGGATTCTTTGCATCTGTCGGATTGGCTGCTTGCGTCTGCTGCTTAAGCGCATGTTTATAGATCTTGAAAAGACGCTTGGCATCCAGTTCTGTAAACTTGGACACAAAATACCAGAGATTGCTACGCCATTCTTTCTTCTCGGACTCCCCATACGGCTGTAAACAAACATCAATTTGTCGCCCTATCTGCAGCAAACAATCCCTGGTGTGCTGCAATTGATCCTGATCGGATAAACTGAGATCGGGTTGATCCAGTGCTTTCAGAGCCTTTTTCACCGGACGCATCTTCTCCTTGCATTCGTTAAAGATACTGGGATCCAGATCACCGAGAACTTCAAGAGCACGTGGCTCATTGTTAGCGGTAAAGTGCATCGGTTTGTTGCCATTGTTATCTGAGGCGCTCGTCTTCTTACTTCTTGTCGACTTTGACTTCTTCTTCTTTTGACCCGAGCTGGCATGATCTGTTGCTGCTGATGCCATAGCGGATAAGCCCGCGGGCGAAGCAGTAACATGACTAGCACCATCTGTCGCCAGTCTGGCAGCACTGCCATCAGCCGTTGGTGTGGAATTGTTGCACTCATCCCCAGCTTCACGACGCTCTGGCGTACCCACAGCAGTCGTGTTCAAGCTGATGCTCGTTTTAAGCTTGCGCGGACGACGCTGGCGTCGCTGATCGCCCTTTGTCAGCTCCACATTCTTTTTAATGATCTTGAGCAGGTATTCGGCACGGGATTGTAAATGCTTGGCCTGCGGCTTGCGTGTGTCGTTGAGCAGTATTTTCTCACCGAGCTTAAGTCGCGGGTCCAGCTTCATTTGCTCCCACGAGCCAATGCCATATTGATAAATGCCACGCAATAAATTAGTATCCTCTTCGCTGCTCCAATCCACATCGAAGTTTGGTGAACGTGTTTTTATATTAAATGTCCACTGTTCGCGTGCTTGTTCGGTGCTTGGCATTAGCTCATTAAGGGGCTGCAGTTCCTCTTCACAGGCCAGCAGTGTTTTGGCATTGAACGAAACGCCACCCAGCTTAACCGAGTAAGTGGCGCGTGGACGACGCTGCTTTCCGCCTTCCTGCTGCTGCTGTTGTTCTTCTTTGACAGTCTTGGTCTCTTCCTCCTTGTGCTCGTCCAGAAACTGCACACAACGATCGTGCAGCATCTGACCAATCCGCTTTAGCTCAGATAATGGTTTCTCCTGCAGCTCTGCATCGCAAGCAATTGCCTCCAATCGCTGTAAGGGTGTTGGAAATTTCTTATAGCTGCGAATAAAGCGACGCAGTTCTGCATCGGTGAATCCATTTATTTTCTCCTTCATTGCAGGACGACCGCGTTTACGCTGCCGCCCGTTATCGTCACCGCCATTGCCACTGGCATCCGAGCCCAGCTCATAGTCGGAGTCGGCTGAATCATCGCCTTGCTTGGCGTTACGTGCTGTTCCCTTAGAGGAGCCACCAGCACGTTTCCCGGTCTCATTTTTATTTGCCGCGGCGGTTTTTCGTCGTGGCGGCAGGTACAAATCTTCCATTTCCTTGGCACGCTCCTGATCCTCAATAACCTTGCGAAAGTCTTCAGGTATTATATCGTCCCAGTCTTTACTGTCATCTTCGTCATCATTGGCATGTTGATCTTTACTGATTTCGTTTGGCTCCTCCTCCTGAAATGCCGCAATACTGGCCACCTTGAAGGCCGATAGTAAATCATCGCCAGGCATTTCAGGATCTTCGTTTCGTGTCTCGGCACGTCGCAAAATTTCATCAATATCGCAGACAAGCTCCTCCTCGTGCTCTTGTTCGTCCTTGAATAGCTCCTCGGCACCAAATTTAAGTATAGCAGACAAATCGTCTTTGTTGAAGGGATTCGAATTGGAGGAATGACCATTGCCACTTTTATCTAACACTGTGCGACCTGTGGTATCCATTCGCTGAATAACCAAATGATCCAGCACCATCTTTTGCTTGGCCCGTTCCACAATTTGCTCCTCAACGGAACGTGCTGTGACCAGACGATAAATGTTAACCTGATTCTTTTGACCAATGCGATGGGCACGCGCCTGCGCCTGCAAATCATTCTGAGGATTCCAATCCGAATCGAATATAATAACCGTATCCGCTGTGGCCAGATTAATACCTAAACCGCCTGCGCGTGTTGACAGCAGAAAACAGAAATCCTGACTTCCCTCCGCATTGAAATGATCCAATGCCTGACGACGCATTTCACCTTTGATGCTTCCATCCAATCGTTGAAACGAGAAATGTCGCTTCTGCAGGTAGTCGGCAAGGACATCGAGCATCCGCACCATTTGCGAGAAGATAAGCACACGATGTCCCGTTTCTTTGAGTCGACATAAAAGTTTATCCAAGAGCACCAACTTGCCGGAACCCTTAAGCAGAGTTTGCAGTGCCTCATCTTGCTGTAGACCGAAAAGCTCAAACTCCGAGGGTCGTATGAGGGCGGCATGATTACAACACTTCTTTAGCTCGATTACAATGTTAAGAAATGTGGACGTGGAGCCACGCTTACCCTTGCGCAACGCATCAAAGTTCTTGGTTAAGATCCATTTGTAATATTGCTTCTGGAGTGAAGTCATCTCGACGCGCAAGATTTGTTCCACTTTGGCCGGCAGCGATTTCTCTACATCCTTTTTAACGCGACGCAATATATATGGCTCTAGCTGTTGATGCAATCGGCTGTATCCCTTATCCTCGGCATTGCCGTGCTGCAATTCGAAATTCTCCCATGTATCGAATTTCTCTGGCATGATAAAGTGCAGCAGGGCCCACAATTCCTTTAGGGAATTCTGCAGTGGTGTGCCTGTTATGAGTAATCGATGATTAGTTTCGAATTCCTTGAGAGATTTATAAAGCAACGAATCATCGTTTTTCAAGCGATGTGCCTCGTCCACCAGCAGTGCTGCCCACTGTAATGTGCCCAGAAATTGCTTATCCTTTAATACAATTTCATAGGTGGTTAGGATGCAATTGAATTTCAGTCTTTTTGAGCCCTCAAACTGCCACTCATATTGCTGTATAAGCTCACGCGACTTAACATCCCCCAAATATGTGACCACATTCATGTCCGGTGCCCACAAATCAAATTCTCGCTGCCAGGCGGTCATTGTGCTGAGTGGGACGACACAAAGAAAGGGTCCATATAAATGATGTAGCTTGAACAGCGCATAGAGAAAGCATATCGTTTGTATTGTCTTGCCCAGACCCATCTCATCGGCCAATATCACCGAATTCTCTTTGCACCATGAGTGTAGCAACCAGTTGAGCCCGTCCATTTGATAGTCACGCAGCGTGAGACCCTCAACAAGAAATTCTGGTTGTAGTTTGATACGCGAAAATTTTGGACGATATTTGATAAGCCGACAATGTCGTGAGGGAGTACACTTAGAGTTTTCTCTCTCATTGAATTGTTCCACGCAACGTTTCCATTTGCGTAGCACCAAATTGGCATCTTCCCAAGTTGATTCTGCATACGGCAACGATTGCCATTTGCACAAATATTCCTCACTGCCATCATCGGGCTTTGTACCGCATGCAATTATTCTATCCACATTATTATAGGACTTAAGCAAATCCTGCTGTAACTCCAGCTGGCACTCAAAGTAATCAATGTCTTCGGGACCGGCGTAGCGACGCCAACATGCCGACTCCTGTTCCTTCTTAATAAAATTATCCAGCTTCTTCATGCCTTTGGCTTTCATATCGCGTAGTGTCGCCTCCGATTCCCAGGTATTGTGTATGTAGCTCCATCCTTTCCACTTGATAAGATATTGCACCTCTGCGCAAGACGAGTCTGCATCTGTGGCTTCATCGAAGTCCGCATTCGGATCATAGCCGTTCTCTTCAATGGCATAGATCGTTGTCTGGTTTCCAGTGCATCCTTTTTTTCCCACACGTTGCGCCAGAATGCGCTCAATCGTCTCACACTTCTCATCTTCTTCGGCTGCAGCTGCATTTGCTGCTGCCTGACTTTCATCGTACTCAAACTCCAGTAGATCCTCTGAATCAGTGGCTTCATCTTCAGAAGCCTCCTTATAACTAACAGCGGCGGCAGTGCGACGTGTGGCGCAACTAAAACGAATGAAATATTTAGCTGAGGGAAGACTTAAGATAGAGTAAATGGGCGTTACCGTTTGCTGCCATCATCATCATCGCTATCCTCCGAGCTAAATGACTTCACGCGACGTCGCTGCTGATGTTGTTGCTGTTGTGACTTGTTATTGGAACGCACGTTGCTCTTGCGCTTCTGTTGTGCCACACCGAATTGTGCCTCATCGCTATCAGCGTCGTCGCTTTCATCGCTCTCGTCCGAGTCCCAACTAAGCAAGTTTGCATAAAATTAATGAAGACAATTAAACAGAATGTATTTAAAAAAAAGTCATACTAATCATTCAAAACCATTAAGATAATAAATTGATAATTAATTCATTAAATAGGGAAACAATTTAATAATACTACTAATAATAATACTAATGCTAATACTACTTATACTTACGTTTGTTTGTTCTTCTTTTTGACTGGTTGTGATCGCTTTGACTTGTCAGCAGCAGTTGGAGCCGCTTTGCGCGGCTGTCGCGTGGATCGCTTAGGTCTGTAATCATCCTCTTCATCCTCCTATCGAGTTGTCGAAATGTGAGAGTACAAATCTTTAAGATGCAACTGGAGCAGTCAGCTATGGTAATGGACTTACGCTGCTGCTACTGCTACTGCTGGAAGATGTGGGCGAGGCATTGGCAGAGCTGTCACTGTCGTCTTCATCGGCGCTGGCATCGCTGGTGGCCTGCGTTTGTTGTTGCTGTTGTGGTTGTTGCACCCCGTCATCGTCATCATCATCGTCTTCGTCGTCATCGTTATCATCCCCTTCCAACGTTGTATTTGGGTGCGTTGCAGCAGAGGAGCTGCTACTGCTACTCGTGTGCAATTTGTTGCTGCTGTTGTTATTGTTGTTGCTGTTTGCTCTGTCTGGTTGACCTTCAGTCTCTGGTTCCGAATCAGAGTCACTGGCACTGGAACCACTGGAGCTATCGTCCTCGTTTCCATCCGTAAAGCCATTTGTTTTTGAGTCCGCTTGAGCGGTTGCTGCTGTTGGTGGAAAGCCGGCAGCCTGTGCCGGCGGCAACGATTTGGCAACTGTTGTTGGCTCCGGTGAGCTGCGTCCATCGCTAGAATTGCCTGAGGAACTGTCCGAATCGGAATCGGAACCGGAAGAGCCACTTCCACTACCGCTGCCACTGCCACTGGCCTCTTCGCGTGTGTCATCTTGTTCGTCTGAGCCTATACTATGCGACGATTCATTGAGTGCCTATGTAAAAGGAGTTTAGTCATTACCAAATGCAGAAGAGAAGAATCGAGAAATGTGAACAAGAACGTCAAGCAAGAAGAGTTTATAATTCGTATGCCATTCTAAAACAAAAATACCATTCTTGTTGGACCATATTTTAGCATTTTTATTTATATATTATATGTAAGTACGTATATCCGCAGCAAACATGGTTTTATTTTCTTTTATTGAAGAAGAATAACTATTCTTATGCGTTAAAATAGATTTAATTGAAAATTTTTACGACGAAATTCAAAACAGCAGCTTCATTCTTAAAGAAGAATATACTCCAAAGTTAATAACTTTCTTATAAGCTGCTTATTGTTGAATCCTAATGAGGAATAGCCCAACTCAGCGTGAGTACAGATTATTATCATAGATATTACAAATGATAGGATTGGGTAATCCTGGCAAGAATCTTATGGTTGTATTGAAACAGCATTTATATTTTGGTTAAGCGTGCATGGTAGTTAGTTAATCTTCATCGACGGCGACGAATATAAACTGGAGTTACATGTTATAGTCTGGCTAGCTGCGACCTGATCCTTTCCAGATTGCTGCTGAGGCAATTGATAACCAATCCAAATTTTTCTTTGTAAAAATTGTTTGAGATCAACTTTATCAAATTGATAACTTAAGACTGAAGAACAATTTTCAGTACAAAAACCTGTTTTTCAACAACAAAAGCACCAAGGAACACGACTAATCCTGGCCAGCAATGGATGAACCTTAAAAAAAATGCTAGTAGCCACTTTTTACGATTCAAATACATAGAACTTCCGCGGTTAAGATCCACAAATCGAAAATAATTATCTCGAACACTCCGCGATGCGATTATTCTCAGATATGCAGCCAATCCTCTCCAGAAATAGAGGTCATAATGCTTTAAAGAGACAATTCTGTTGGATTTAATCAAAATTGTATACTTGGATAGGTTGTCTGCTAACGGTACGCAGGCGTACCACAAGGAAACGCGTGATAAAACACATTTTACACGATCCTGGCCAGAAATACCAGGAGTTTTCATAAAAATACGAAGATTGGAAGGTTCTAATGCAGTTTTTTTTGGCTAAAAAGCAAAACTTAGATTAAAAGTACAAGTTAAAAATAATTTAAAAACTAATTTTTTACAAAATTCTAATGAAAATAGGTCTAATTCTTATTGAAATATTTTTTGGCGGGCTGGAAATCCATGGAAATTGGCGAAAAATCCATGGATTTGGGCACGAGGAAAACTTTGCACCTGACAAAATGTGATTACGTAATCGATGAAAATTTTCAATTATCACTGGAAATACATGAATTTGATGAATTTTAATGCATTTTTAATGCAGCATCGAATGAAAACAAACCGAAATGCCCAATTTCAAACGAAATTTATGAAAATGGGTACCCAATGGATTTTGGAAATTTTAACACTTGCTGCCACGTAGAGTCCTCGGGCATCGATTGACGTTGTGAAAAATATGAAACACTGTTTGATTCCATGATATTTTATCACTTTTAGGCAAAAAAGCCGCTTTGGCTAGCCCATTCAAATTGCTGTATAAAGTGACGGGGAGTCTCAAACGGGGGGAGACACCTCTTTGGGGTTCCACCGTTTCGTGACGGGTACCAGCCACACCCACAAAACTGGCATAGAAATTTAATAAAACACAATTTTTTAGTATAATACTCACACGACGACTCGAATTCAACTGATTGATATCGCCTTGTTTCGATTGATAGAAAAAATTCATAGTTTTCTTGTTATTTTTATGTTCTCTCTTACACGACGTTCACTGTCACAACTTTTTCAAGGCCTACTTACCTGGCTCATTATATTTTCCTGATAGCCTTGTAGCGCTCATTAAACATGCAATACACTTGTTAACGGCAATTGGCAAATGTTTATATTGTGTTTTATATGCGAAACACTTGTTTTTAAATGCAGTTTTCAACCAACCACACAAAAGATGTTCACGTCGTCTTGGGTCTGTAGTAAAAAATTCGCCATTTTGTTTTTAGCAGGGTTGTATTGGAGTACATCGATACATCTAGAGTTGCAATTCCGATTGGCTGTTGTATGTAATCGATTTTGAGTGTATGAAACTTAGCTTTTTCTAAGCTAGATTTAGCTGTTACTTGAATTGCTAGTATATAGCATAACTAGTAAATATCGAAATGGATAATTCGTTATTATAATAAGACTTGGTTTTCTACATGTATAATTTCGTCCTAAAAATATTGCTAATAGTTAAATTAAGGGTAATTAAGTTATTTAATGCATTTCCCTTGTACATTGCATTGATTGAAAAGTTATTAATTAGTTATCTGAAGTCATAGTAATTAAAAAAATTATAACACATGTTAACAATAACATTTATTTTGCTAAACCAACATCATGTGAAAATGTACATAGATTCAGCCATGTCGTGCATCTGAATCTGATAGCTATCAGCTGATTTCGCACCATCTCCAGATTGCTGTATTCAATTTTTTATCAAGTTGGCAGTTCCGCTTCAATTACACTAACTACGTCTACGCTCTGTTTTACTAATATTTGTTTTTCTTTGCATTTAAAAATGCTAGAATAGCAGCATGTAGCACCTGAGTCGTGATAAGCAAGAGTTTAACATGAAAGAAGTGGGCATTGCGCTGCCGAAATCGCGGGGCGTGGGCGTCGGTATTCTCGGGGCTTTTTTGGTTTTTTTTATTTTCTACTACTTTTATGGTGGTTATATGACGCTGACGCTCTTCGCAGGAATATTACTATGTATGTTAAATACATATATGCATATATAAATCGAATATTTAGTAATGTATTGCTTGCAGTGATCTTTTACAATGCACAGGACTTGCTGCTGTATCATCCGGATTTGCCAACAAACTCACGCATTTATATACCCATCCCAACCATGCACAACCTGCCACATCTAACCGTTAGCATTAAGACGCCAGACGACGTGACGTTACATGCCTTTTGGATAAGCCAGCCCGAAGAACGCTGCAAAACAGTGCCCACATTGCTCTACTTTCATGGCAATGCTGGAAATATGGGCCATCGCATGCAAAACGTATGTAGAAACTGACCCGTTCAATGTCTTGTTTTATGTTCTAATCCACCCGCCCTTTTGCATATTTCTTTCAAGGTTTGGGGTATCTATAATCATCTGCACTGCAATATTCTGATGGTCGAATATCGCGGGTATGGACTGTCCACAGGTGTGCCCTCGGAACGTGGCCTGGTGACAGATGCCCGTGCTGCGATTGATTATTTGCACACTCGTCACGATCTTGATCATACACAGCTTATACTCTTTGGTCGCTCGTTGGGTGGTGCTGTAGTCATCGATGTGGCCGCCGATACTGTGTATGGCCAGAAGCTAATGTGCGCCATTGTGGAGAACACCTTTACCAGCATTCGCGATATGGCAGTGGAGCTGGTGCATCCGTCTGTGAAGTACATACCAAATCTGTTGTATAAAAATAAGGTGAGTCACGGAGTCGGCTAGGCCATAAATAAGTAGATCAATTAATGTATGGAATGTCTCAAATATTTGCAGTATAATTCACTCAGAAAGATAAGCAAGTGCTCGGTGCCTTTTTTATTTATATCGGGTCTTGCGGATAACCTAGTGCCACCGCGCATGATGCGTGCCTTGTATACCAGTTGCGGGAGTGAACAGAAGCGTATGCTTGAATTTCCGGGAGGATCACACAACGATACCTGGATAGTGGATGGGTAAATTGACTTGAAGCACATATAAAAAAATATATATTATTCCCCAGTCTATTGACAGTTATTACCAAAGCATCGGAACATTTTTATTCGAGCTGCAGCAGCAGCCATCCCCACTCCAAAAGCCGCCAGAAAAGAGCAACGTTTGGGTAGAACTGGAACATAAAATTATAGATGTTTAGCTGGCATTCTTTATATATATACACACACACACACACACATGCATACACACACAAAAGTGTTCTATTGACTGTGTTAACTCTGCGTTGGTCTACTACTCATATATATGTATTTGTATATGAAATCTGAATTGTGCACTAGAATAAGCTGTTTTTAGGCGCTTGTAGTTGTCTTTACATACGCAGGAGGAAAAGCTTAGTGCGCCAAAGGGTTCCATATTTTAAATGTTAAACTACTGATACTTATTATGATAGACTAATTGTTAACAACTAAACGAATGAATTATAGCTTTAGGTTAGCCTTAACTCTAAATCAGGTTCCGCAAATGCAAAAAATAACAATAAATAATATTTAAATTAAAAGCCCATAAAATCGCCATCTGCGCTGTCATCTAGCTCATAGTCGGAATCATCCTCAGCGTCACTGTCCTTTTTGTTCTTTCGTTTTTTTGACGTTGGCTGTAGATTTTCTGTGCTGGATTCCTCTTCATCTGGAATGGCTGCACTGGACTTCTTGGCTTCGCCTTGCGATCGATGATGGAACACAAATGAAACACATTTACTCGCTGTCCACGCCTCAGAGAGCACACAGTCGGGCAGCCCACGATTATTGGAGCAGTGAAACCATTGCGACAAATGTGAGGTACAGTCTGTGTTCTCCGGGGGTGGCTGCCGTTGCACATCCTGGAAGCAACGCTTACACTTGAGCCTAAAACAATTCAGAATTATTTACAGATGCTGAAGGGTTCCTCAACTGCGCTTACTTGTTGTGCGTGTCGGATAACACGTTGGCCTCGAAGCTAAACAAATCCTTAAGATCCTCTCGCGTAAAATGCTTCTCTGCCGATTCATTGTTGTCTATGATGGTGCTGGAGAGCGATTTCTTATGCGTCTGTCGCTGCAGTATCTTTTCCTCGATGGAGCCGCTCTAGAATTAAACAATAAGATTTGTAACTGAGTAAAGACTCGAGTAGAAGCGACTTACGGCCACCAGGCGGTAGATGTAACAGGGTTTCTTCTGTCCATCACGCCAGACACGCGCCATTGCCTGCTCATCGTTAGCCGGATTCCAGTCGGGATCGAACATAAACAGACGGTTGGCGCCAATCAAATTAAGGCCACATCCGCCAGCCTTGCTACTGAGCATGAAAAGAAAACAATCTGTACTGGGATCGTTGAATCTGTCGACAACTTTGGATCGCTTCTTGATAGTCATGGTTCCATCGAGGCGCACATAAGTATATCTCCGTTTGCGTGCCAATTGCTCGAATAGATCCAGTGTCTGTGTGTAGTTTGAGATGAGCACCACCTTGTCGTCACTGTTGGCTCGTATGGAGGCCAACATAAAGTCCAGTAACATGAATTTGCCACTCAGCTCTGGGTTGACATCTCTGCATAAGAAATATGTCTCATATCGCTTATTACTGAAATGAAATTACAACTTACTTTGGTTTGTAGTTGGCGGGCAGAATATTCTGGGACTTCTCGAAGCCTTTTTCGCGCGCAGCCAATTTCTCGTAAATGAGATCGGGATGATTGCACAGCTTCTTGAGCGTGGTTATGTCAGATAACGCCGTTAACGAGGTTTTTTCATTGCAATCTATAATAAATAGAAAGCTGGATGTAAAGGCGACATTTAAGGGATGCTCGAGACTCACCTGCCAGACTGCGTCGCACCTGATCCGACTTCAGGAAGTTCTCATATATCTGCAGCTGCACAGACGTAAGCTTGGCACACACAACCATTTCGAACTTGACGGGCAAATATTTGGTAAGAATTTGATTGGTGCGTCGAATAATGCACTGATTGACCAAGCTGACCAGCTCTTGCGTCTTCTCCAGGGCACGTTGACGTTCTGTATCAGTAGAATCGGCATTTTGACCTCGAAGAATGGCATTCTCAAAGTTACGCTTGAATTCGGCACCAGAGCCCAGCATCTCTGGATTGACAAAGTTCACTAGACTGAAGTATTCCGTCAGATCGTTCTGTATTGGCGTTCCGGACAGTAGAACCCGACGTTTGGTCTTGAGGCCCATTAGCGCCTGATAGGTGAGATTGTCACTGTTCTTTAAACGATGCCCCTCGTCACAAATGACCATGCCCACTTCTGTTTTGCAAAGAATATGCGCATATAGTCGGAAGGTCTCGTAACTAATCAACAGCACCGGTGTGCCACAACGCGTTGCCGTGTTCATTGCAAACTGCTCCAGGGCGCGTGTTGTATCCTCCTTAGAACCGCCTTCCATGGCGAGGCAATGCATGCGACCGTGCAACCACTTGGTGAATTCTTTCTCCCAGTTCTTGACCAGCGATGAGGGAGACACCACAATCGCCTTCGAGATGGTTGGCTTACAGTCGGGACTTTGACGCAGCAGCGTCCATGTCAGTGTCACACACTGCAACGTCTTACCCAGTCCCATCTCGTCGGCCATTATACAGCCATTGAAGTTGCCACGCTTCCCCTCCACGCATTCGTACATGAACCGAACGCCCTCTCTCTGATGCGGACGCAGCACATTGCTTAGCAACGGATCCACGACTACGTGCACCTGCAGTTTGCTCGGATCCATCGACATGCGTTCGTGTTCTGTGTAGGCGGGTGGAGTGTATAGCACAAGCGCATTGCAGGCTTGCGGATCGTGCAGAGCACGACGAATAATGCAACGCCGCACGCCGAGCGACCGATTGCCACCGTAGTCCGGCACATAGTTCGCTATGGGTACTTTGAATTTACGGGCCAATACCTTGGCTATTGCCTGCTCATATTCGCTATGCGCTGTAAAACGTATGGGCAGCGGTAGCTCTACATTGTTGGTGGCATCCCGCAGAGCACTTTGGCGTTTCTCCAGTTCTTGCTGACAGGCGCGTTTATTTTTCTTTAGTAATGGCGGAGTAAATGCGTCTTTTGCCTTGATACGTACACCTAATCTTTGGCTGGGCGCCAGACTGCGGCGCTGTAAATACAAACATTCTGAATTATAATCAAATATCCGGTTGGGTGTTGGTTTATTTACCATTTTCAATTAGTTTAAATTTAATGCGGGAAAGTTGTTAAGTCGCGATGAAATCAGCTGTAAGTTAGTCAATTGGCCGCACTTTTGGTTGGCCACACTGCGGTTGTCGTTTTGTACTGGAATGACATCCATAACTTTATCTGCCAACACTTTATATATTTATAACTTTATTTGTCAACACTGTCACACAGACAGGCACCAAAAACTTAATTATATTAAGTTATAATTTTAAATTATGTATTGCATTAAACATAAAGTCATAAATAATATTCACAACATAAATATATAAATGCGTTAAAAATGTTAGCACATTAAAATTGAAAGTGTCATTCGGTTGTAATGAAATTTTATAGGTGACCATATGATTAGAAATCCAGCGATATATTGTTCATTTCTACACTGTTTTTTCAACACTAGTGCTTTTTTGCAATAATTTTTACTGCATAGAATTGATAAGAACTGGCCATTAAACTAATTTAGAAACTGCCAGCAAAGCGAAATTAAGCTCACTTAACAATTTCACACATGTTGCATTTTAACTAAACACAATGCGCGCATATTAAGCACACGATTTGCATACTATATAACTTAGCAGCTTGCTAGCGGTCGCAGTTCGGACTATTTCGGCGATTTGCAGTCGTGGTGTTTTGTTATTGGAGCAACAGCAACAGCAAACAAGATTATAAATAAACTTAAGCATTTCGGAATGTTACAACTTTGATGGGAGGAAGAAAATGCAGAGCATGCAACCGAATGCCTTTCAAACGCACAATTGCAAGAAAAAGTGCATCAAAGTAAATACAGGAAATTCTTTGTTGGGTAAATGTGTAATTTGCGATATTTTATAGTTATATGTATATAATATTTCTTCTCTCTTTCTTCATGGCAGTGTGTTAATTGAGGCGCTGTTTTAACATTAATATAAATCCAAGCGAAACATACAACCAAAACGGAGAACGCGATTAATTCAAATAACCAACAGCAGCAACAGCAAATAACACGTTCAAAGTGAAGGTCAACGTCACAAGCAACAGCAGCGACAGCAACTCCAACAACAACAATATCAATACCATCAGCAACAAAAGCAGCAAAGTCATAAGTAACGGCAACTGTGGCTGCCAAAAACAAATCACCAACTGCCCCAGCTACTTGGAACAGTTGGAGCTAGCGAATTTACCCTTACTACCATTTCAAGATGAGTTCGATGAAGAGTTCGATATCAGGACCAGAACTGCTACTGCTGTCGCTACTGTCGCTTCTCCTACTTATCATATGTGTGCTCAGCGAAGATGCGATTCCCACCCAGAACATGTCGCACAAGGAACGAGCAGAGCTGCGGTAATTAACTAACGGCATTAGTTTGAATTCTTTTGTAATTGCTTAACTGTCTTTTCATTGAAGTGAGGAGTCGCGCGACATGTTTTATCATGCATATAATGCTTACATGGATAACGCATACCCTGCTGATGAGTTGATGCCGCTCTCCTGCAAGGGACGCTATCGCGGCGTGACACCTTCGCGTGGTGACATGGACGATGTTTTGGGCAAGTGAGTACAGTGGGCAAGCTCGATAAATATTTAAAAACCAGAAAGAAATACTACCATTTCTCTGCAAGGGTATATAAATATGTGGGCTTACTTTATATGTTCTTAGAGAATTCTTATCTTATCTGTGTCTAAATGTAACACGGCCCATTTATAATTTTTTGCATTTACTCTTAGTTAACAGCAAAGAGCTCACCTTATCAGCACAGCTTATGTTATTTTTACAGGCTGTTTATTAACAGCGCATGCATTATGTAGGTCAATGTTAAGCCGGCATTAGCATTTGTAAAGATTTTTAATGCACTGGCCCTATTTGATTTATGTACGTTAAAGCTGAATTTGAACTTGACTAAAGTTGTATATGTTTTTCCAGCTTTTCCATGACACTGGTGGATACACTAGACACACTAGTGCTACTCGGTGATTTTGCAGAATTTGAACACGCCGTTAAGCTGGTGATACGCGACGTACAGTTCGATAGCGACATCATCGTATCGGTCTTTGAGACAAACATACGCATGGTGGGCGGACTGCTGTCAGCACACATTCTGGCCGAGTATTTGCAGAAGCAGGCAGATGAGATGCATTGGTACAAGGGGGAAATGCTTGAGATGGCCCGGGAGTTGGGCTATCGTCTGTTGCCGGCATTTAATACCACAACTGGGATACCACATGCGCGTGTCAATCTGCGACTCGGCATGAAGGACCCGCAATTGAAAAAATCACGAGAAACGTGCACTGCCTGTGCAGGCACTATTTTGCTGGAGTTTGCCGCATTATCTCGACTGACTGGAGATCCCATCTTTGAGGTGCGTGCCCATGCCGCCATGGATGCCCTGTGGAAGTTGAGACATCGTGGTTCCGATCTAATGGGCACTGTGCTAAATGTTCATTCTGGCGATTGGGTGCGTCGTGATTCTGGAGTTGGTGCTGGCATTGATAGCTACTACGAGTATCTGTTCAAGTCATATGTGCTCCTGGGAGATGATAAGTATCTGGCGCGCTTTAATCGACACTACAATGCTGTGATGAAATATGTCAGTGAAGGGCCAATGCTGCTTGACGTACTGATGCATCGTCCGCATGCCAAATCGCGAAACTTTATGGATTCCCTGCTGGCATTCTGGCCGGGACTGCAAGTGCTTTCCGGTGACTTGAAACCGGCTGTGCAGACACACGAGATGCTCTACCAAGTGATGCAGATGCACAAACTCATTCCAGAAGCGTGGACAGTTGATTTTCAAATCCACTGGGGCCAGCATCATTTGCGACCCGAGTTCATTGAGTCCACATACTTCCTGTACCGTGCCACCGGTGATCATCATTATCTGCAGGTGGGCAAGAGAGCACTGAAGACGCTTCAACAATATGCCAAGGTATCATGCGGCTATGCGGCTGTCAATGATGTGCGAACGGGCAAGCATGAGGATCGCATGGACTCGTTTGTGCTCTCCGAGACATTCAAGTATCTCTTCCTGCTCTTCTCTGAGCCGCAGGATCTCATCATCAATGTGGATGAGTTTGTGTTCACAACTGAAGCTCATCTGCTGCCACTTTCTATTGCACAACTAGGGAACTCCACGTTTAGTGAGTATCCAAAAAATGCCTTAAATTCCATATAATTATTATTTTATGTCTTCTTCAGGCTTTCGCCAATCAGACGAGCACAATGTACTTGACTTCATGCGCACCTGCCCCAGTTCCAATAAGCTTTTTCCTGAAAAAGTACGCAAACCACTGCGCAACTTCATTACGGGTTCGTGCCCGAGGTCAACAAATGGAAAGCGTCTCAGCGCCTTGGATTTTCAAGCAAGCAATGCGGATCATCTGCGAGCTGTATACGACATGGGCATCACCATGGTATCGGTAGGCGACCGTAGCCAAGGCAAGGTGCGACTGTTTCATAGTTTCTATAATGTAAGTTTTATTTGCGTTTGTGCATTTCTTTCTTTCATAACCTCTTATTATGCATTTTTGCTTTAATAATATTATATGAAAATCTAGAGCTGCAAGAGCAAAGTGAAAGGTTTCCCTTTTAGATACACTCTTACAAGATTAGCTAAGAAATTACTATTACTAACCGGATACTATTAATACTATAACATAGAATTGACATTATTATATCCCTGCTTAAGATTTATTTCTTACAATACACCTAAGGAGGCGTATCGTATTAACCTGTCCGAAAAGCTTTTATATCCTTCGACAATTGAAAATGGTCGAAAAAGGATATACTAACTTTGTGCAAATGTATGTAACAGGCATAAGGAACAACCATATAGTAAAAATTGTTCTTCATTCCTTTGTCTTGTAGCTCAAATTTTTCATTATTCGTTTTTAAATCATTTTTTTATTCTTATACAATTTCAAATTTTACTACCAACAGGCCAAGAGCCAAGAGGAGGGCGAAATGGGTCTGCAGTTTATGCAGGAAATGCTGGAGCTAACCAAAATGCAGAGCATGAATCAGCTGGCACAGCTGCAGGTGCGTAATTTTGAAGAGAATTGGGCGAAGACTCGATTAATGGTGAGATATGATAAGGAAGTTTAACTCAATTTACGTAGAATCGTTTTTAACTATAGATGTTGTAATTTAAATGAGTATCTTACACAATATGTAAATTTTCACAAAAGTATCGTATCGTAATTAATAATCGTATACTAGATTCGTTTAGTTTCAATGTATTTCAGTAGAATTTTAAAAACATTTCAATTATTTTTAATATGTTTTATAAACCAATTCATTGATCAAACATTTGCAGGCTGTTGCTTACGCCCTCGATGATAATCTGCAGGACTGGACGGCACTGATGGCCGGTCCATCTCATTTCAGTCCAGAACTAATTGGCGAACAGTTTGTTGAGGGTGACATTGTGCTTGCCAGTCCGTTACGTGCCTGCGACGAGCAGCTGCAGAACGCTAAAGATGTTACCGGTAAGATACTTGTGGCGGAGAGAGGGGATTGCACGTTTGTGAGCAAGGCGCGATTGGCACAAAAGGCGGGCGCTAAGGCGTTGATTGTCTGTGATAATGTATCTGGTTCTTCCGGCGAGACGCAACCGATGTTCGCCATGTCTGGAGATGGCACCGACGATGTCGTCATACCAGTTGTCTTTATGTACAGCCTAGAGTTTTCCAAGCTGTCTGCGGCAATTGTGCGGAAACCACAGTTGCGAGTACGCATCATGCAAATGGTGGAGTTCAAGCGGTGGCAGCTTGCTAAGGAAGCGCATCTGAATGAGACGGCAGCAGCCGCGGCGGCAGCAGCAGCCGGAGCGACGACGACGACGGCGATGCCAAAGAAAAAGCCAGACAAGGAATTGTAGTGATCGCTCAATAATCGTCGTCTGGCCACCACTCAACGCTACATGGCCTTCTCTTGTTAAGTTCTAAAGTGCTTTTCGACAAACATTTCACTAATTTAACTTGCATAAGTTAGTAGCTCTGTGTGTATGTATATATACCATGCATATAGTATATATAAATATTAAAAGTTCTAGTTGATACTTCCACTTGCGTAATTTTCTATACTCTTTCATAGACTACAACAAGCAGGAAATCAGTTAGTTTTTATGCAAATTTTTAGCATTCAGGCAAGCTATCAGATTTCCAGAAACAGCGACTATGCTACCGCCAGGCTATATACTGCACTCTATATATAGAGATATATACAAGCGTGTGTTTGGTCAATGATACTTAGCCTTAAACAATTTCATAATTTTTATACAATACTTACTTTTATGAAATTAAATCTTATGTACATAAACTAGCTGTTAGTTCAAGGAAAATATATAATAATAATTATAATGCGATAGCTGATAATTTTTTTTAACGATTGAAAAAATGTGTAGTTAAAATTGAGAATAGTTCATATACCAAATTGCGTTTAAAATACATCATTCAAAATACAAAACAAAAGTTTACCAACGTTTATTTCAATTATATTCTATGGGTGCCTGCAAAGTATTTTAAAAATATATCGTAGAATTAATCGTTTATTTACGTTCTGCTATATATGTACGTTTTGGTGTTTTTCAAATTCGTAACTAAGTAATATGACACGCTCCGTGACGGAGCTAGAGTTAAGCCTGAAGCGTTTGATTTTCCTTATAGAAAATAATAAAAAGAATTAATGACATTATCCATATAAAACGTAAAGCTTGACTTCAAAAATCTTAATCCTATAAAATAATGAATATAATTCAACTGGTCTTACATTTTACATTTTCCTGCTCTCTAGTCAACGATTGATACTTAAATAGACTATGTTACATAAAATACGTACGATAACTTGATTTCCTCTCTCTCTCTCTCCTAAAAATATAAAGATGTATATAATATACATACGTTTAAATGTCACTCAACTTAACTAAAACACGATTTAATTGAATAGGCTTAACTAAAGAAAGACCACAATACTATGCAGTGAAACACGGAGTTTTTCATTGTTTTTTGCATATTTGTTTTAGGTTTCTCTTTTGGAATATTTTTGTCTATACGGATAAGGGAAACTGTCGTGAAGCTTTGGCCATGACCATGAGACTCTGCTGTTGCTTTGCAGCCATCTTCAGTATGTGATTGGTGATGCTATCCACAATGAGTGTATCGGGGGTCAGCGTAATAATCTGCGGTTTATCACGGCTATAAAACCTTTGTGTGTGCTGCGGCGCCAAATAGGTCAGCTCCCGCAGATCCGATGTACCAATCCAGATTTCATCATCTGTCTGTGATCTTAGTATCAGATGATCACCCGTATTAATAGCCAAAACTGGACCGTCAAATTGTGGTGAAGGCAAACGATGCACGTGGAGCACACGATGCGTTGGATTCGTATGTGTCAACTCGCACGCAATGATGCGTACTTCCCCGCCTTGCGCCTCCCGGTTATGCTGATACAGTACCAACATACTATGCTGATCCAGTTCATAGTTGGGCAGGTGCATCACGCCCAAATTAAGACCCAATGTGAAGCCAAAATCATAATTCATCAGCGTGTCGCCGCTGCGATGATCCCAAATGGTGATGCGAGTCTTGCCATATCCGATCAGGCGATCATCGGTCAGGACCTCGATGTGCAGTAGCTCATGTCGCAGCTGTTTGAACTCCCTTATGCTCGCTAGCGTGTCCAACGGTGGTGTCAGCGAGTATTTGCATATGCCAGCACGCGGTTTACCCATCGTGGTATCCTGTTGCCAAGCCATTACAAAGTAACGCGACTCGGCGATGCATGTGTAGATAACTTGAAATGGTTCGCTACGAAAGAATAAAGATATATAGTTTATATATATAACCAAAATATAGGAATATATTCAACCAAAAGAAATCCTTGCTCATTTTTAGCATCCTCCAATAATTTGTTCAATACTAGTTAGATATAATAGTGAAGAAGTGAATATTATATGTGACAGTTATAACAACTCCTACCGCTCCTATAGTATATAGTTGACTTTAATCTATTGGTAAAGTATAAGTCGATTACTGCCCGACTTTGATAAGCACAATGCTGGTCATAATACAATAACCCTCATTGATTGATTGTCCCTATGAATTTTTATGGAATTCTATATGCATTTTTGTATAAAAAATAGTCCGATGCAGTAAATTTAGTTCAATATGTTGAAAAATACGAAAAATCGGCCGATGGGATGTACTACAACTTTACGATATGTGTGCAAAGTTTTATCAAGAAAGATATAAAACTGAGACTATTTTACGTTACAACAGACTGACACAAGGACAGACGGACAGGACTAGTTTTACTTCTCTGTTGATGCTGAATATTGTTGTTGTTGAATATATACACTTTTTATCCTAAGTTTCTGCTGCATTACCAGTTGACCGCATCCAGATGCACCGAGTGCATCTTTGGGCGCATTTCCTCATCGCAATAGAAGTAAACATTTACATAGAGGGACAGTAGCTTGGTCTCGCGTCTGTGATGATCCAGCGCACGGGAGCGCATTTCAATATAGACGGGCGTAGAATTATGAGCGCACAGACGATTCTCAAAGGGAGCTGTTATCTCAATATCTGCAAAGGAATGAAAGTGAAAATTCAATAAATGAAATACAATTAGAAACGGAAAATGGCAACCTACCGTTCACATTACGACGCAGTCCGCCCAAGAAAACCCAACGCTGTTCAACACTTTCGAATTTATCTGATTCACCGGAATTTGTACGTGCTGTTTTTGTAGTTGTTGTATTTTTGCCGAATGCATCTCCAACTGCTGCTGCTACATCATCTGATGTAGATTTGTTTTGCAGTAAATCGAAAATCTTCGAGTATTTCCAAAACGAAACAAAGCGTTCCTGCACCGCTATCAACTGATCCAGTTCATAGTAGAGATGCAGCACTTTACCATATTTGCCCGACAATGGATTGCGCAGCTTCGTGGGGGATGTCGATAGTGAGACAAGTCCCCCCGGTGGTGTCATTTGAATGCTACTCTGGACTCGCAAGTTCTCCTGCGCACTGGTCGTTTGCTGTGGACGCCGTGAGAAGTGTGTCATACCGTGTGTTGACGCCGCCGGTGATGTCACAGGTGCTGACTGTATTTGGGAAGCATTAAACAGATTCCAACCGCTTGACTCCGGTGGTCGTTCTCTAGACTTGCGCACCAGATTCACACAATGACGCACTGCAGCTGAAAATGGCGGTGGGCCAATCGCGCGACTAGTTACGACTCCACCCGTTTGTCTGCTCATGTGACTGTCCTTGTGCTCATCGACGAGTGCCTGTGGCCGTTCAGAGATGTTGTTAAAGTCAGATGGCAGTGATTTGGCTCGTGCTCCTCGTTCAGTCTTTAGCATTGCTACACTCGCCGCCAACATCTCCTGCTTATGCTCTTCCTCTTTTTCGAATTCCTTTTTTAGCTTCTGCATCTGCAGCTCCCTCTCTTGGCTTTTCACATTTTGCACTGGTTCTGGCTCTGCTTTCTTTGCAGTCTTCTTGCCGCCTTTCAGACGTTTCCCACTGATTGTGGCATTTGTGCCGCCAGCCAGTCGCTGCCTGTTACGTCCTTGAGCTGGTCCATCGGACAGTTCGTATGTCTTAAGCATGTTCACCTTGCGATTGCGTAACATTTTGGAATTCATTGAGCGTGTTATCAGTTCCCGCTCGGGAATTGCAGCCGCACTTGTTGAAGCTGATGGTCCCGCCGCCGTGGTGCGACGACGTTTCGCTGTCTTCTTTGGCAACTTGCGAGGCGTCGTCTTCTTTGCCACAACTTGAACTGGATAATTGCTTTTCTTTTCTGGTGTCTTTCTAGTTAATTGTGGAGCCTCCTCCACTACCGGAGATTCGCGCATTGGGGGCTTGGGCATACCATTGTTTGTCACTGTCTGCACAATGTAAATGGAAGGCTTCGATTCGCGAGCCTGACGCAATCGATCTTGGATCGACTCGTATACATGGGCAGGTGTTGCTGCGGCATAGACGTTGGCAAAGGCTGTCTCCAGCGGCCAATTTGGTTTATTTCTCTCTGGACAATAAACAAATTCCATTTTCTGCTGCGTATGTTGAAAATTGTGACTATGCAGGGAGGGATTTTCCTGATTATTGGAGTGATTGGTACTGCTGCTGCTGGTGCTACTACTGCTGTTTCTTCTACTACTGCTAGAGCTACTTATCAAATGATTTGGCTCCTGCCCGTCATCATGCAGCTGCTGCTGCTGTTCCACATGATCTTGCTGCTTATCTTGTTGTAGCTGCTGCTGCTGCTCCCGTTCACGCTGCCTCTGGCGACGCTTGCCACGCACATCACTACGCATCCTGTCCAACTGCTGTTGGGTGCGAACTCTCAACGAGCGTCGGGCCACATTGCTATTGGCCAGCTCCCGCATAGCAGTGGCCACTGCATTCGCCGTTGCCAACTCAGTAAGACCCAAATAGTTGCAAAACTCCTGCTGCTGATAGAGCTGGGCGTGCCTATGTATGTCTTCCATACTATCGGATCGCACTAAATATATGAAAGAAAGAGAGCAAGAAACACAAAGTGAGCGTGAGAGACACTGATGAGAATGTAATTCAGCGACCTACCTATCTCTTCCGGTACTTCCTCCTGCTCCATTTGCTCCATTTGGTGCTCAAACACTTGACAACGCTGCTCTTCCATTTCCATGTGCTGCTCCTCGATAACCAGAGTTTCAACTTGAGGCTGTTGCATATCTTGGTCATGCTCCGCAGTTTGATTCATACTGTGATTAATCAGATCCGTAGTAGATGTTTCCTTAGATTGTGACAACTCAAATCTAGTTTGCGTCTCCTGATTATGTACGGCAGTCTGTTCTGCTACTAATGTTTTCTCCGACGAGGTAATCTGAACCTCAACGCAATCATCGTCGTCGTCGTCATCCAACACAATGGGCTCTGGTTCAATGTCAACCTCGATGGGGGCATCAACTGGCGTCGCATGCTGCAACAGGCGCCTATAGTTAGGTCTCTTATGTACCACCGTCAAATCCTCGTTCTGTGAATTTTGTTGTTGAAACTCGTGGGTCAATTTGGTAAATCCCTGCCGCAGTATATCGTAGAACTCATTAAACTTTGGTTGAATGGCTGGCTCGGCCTCGTGTTGCTCGAACTCTGCCTCGAAATTCTCAACATCCTCGACTACATCACAGTTATGGTCACAATTCCAATTAGCCAATTTTTCATTGACACTCATCTGTGGCTGCGACTGACAAATGTTTGCAAGACGGCGATCCATTGCATCAGCTGAGAGGGTATTTTTTAGAAGCCCAACATACTTTCGTCTCTGTGGAGGCGAACGTTCCTCTGTCGCTGCTGTACCTAGTTCATCGTCGTAATCATCATTGTCACTGCCGTTGGGCATCGATGTTGAGCTAACTGGGAACTCGGTGGTGCTGCTACGTGGAACTGCAGCAGCTGCAACAGGTATTGCTGCTGCCAAATCCTGTTCCTGTTCTTCATCTTCATCTACGTGCTGCTGATCCACATCGTGTTCCTCCAGTTCATGATCATAGACCTCACAAATGTCTGGACGATCATCCACATATGAGTCACTAATCTGTTGTACTTCTTCCTCCTCGACGGAGGCATCAATCAGTAACTGCTGCTGCTCCTGTTGCTGTTGCAGATGATGTGGCTGTGGCACTAATGCCGCATCGCTTAGATAAACATGCGACGAATGTAGCTCATGTCCTTCCTCTTCCTCGGCTTGCAACAATTCACAGTTATAGCTGGCACCATTTAGCTGCTGCTGGTGCACCTGCAAGTGATGCTGCTGCTCTTGTTGCTGTTGCTGCTGAGCTTGTATTCCCAAGAGGTAGGTACGTTCGATATCTTGATCAGTGTGTACAATTATTTCACAGCATTGATCATCAGCCAGCAGCATTACATTTTCCTCATAGATTACACATTCTCCCTCATTCTGATCTTCTTGCTCGTCGTGCTCGTCATTACCATTGGTGAGTAAGTATCCCATTGATGTACCATCCTCCAACAGTGCAACGGGTGCAGCTACAGAGAATAAAGGGATAAGATGTGTTCTGGCAAAACAAAAGGAATACTCACCAGCAAGTTGAGACTTTGCCGTTCTGCAGCTAAGGCGATTATCGGCACTCAAATGGATGCCAAATATTAATGCCTGATCTCCTCCTGCAGAATTGTTTTCGTTGTTCTCTCCCTCTTCGTTTTCTACGTTAAATCCCTTGAATCCGTCTTCAGATCTGGATAGCAGGCTGCGTATGTCGCTATCATCCGATATTAAGGGGACTATATTGTCCCTTGCTGGATCTACCTCGCTGGCATCATTATCCAACGCTGCGGCGCTGGTTGGCGAAAAGAAGTCTAGCAAACGCTCCTCGGCGGCTGCATATTCACTCAGTGAGGAGGTGCCAGGTTCTACTGTCGTCGTCGTCGTTGTTGTTAGTTGATTCGACATTTTGTTATTTACATTAATTTGTTTTATAACTAGTGCTTATCACTGAAGAGAGGACGCCGCAATGCGCGTAAGTTAATCGGAAACTTCTAAACAGGGAGAATAGCGACGGCGGCGTAAAAAACAAACGAGGAAAAGAGAGTTTATGTTGCGACAAATTATAAATATGTAGATATTTTTTTTTTTGGAAAATTAGCACGTGAAATTTAAATAAAAAAATATGCCAATCTTTCGAGTTTTCTCTACTTAACAATGTCGAAAACAAATCTGACATGATTATCGTAGCCTTTGTTGTCCTCAGGCATTTTATTTAAATTTGTATATGTTTTTTTTTGGTCTTTTTAGAATACGAAAAAACAAATTTCTTCTGCGGAGCAACAAATCGCGGCACTTGTCGGTATGTAAAGAAGAAGCATTGCCTATCGTTTATGCGTTCCCTTTTATCGTGAAACTTAGTGGTGCTTAGTGTTGAAATCACTACACGTTAATCTTTGAATGGTTAAGCACTTATATAAAAAAACAAACAAAAATTAAAAAATGCGTTTTTCATTGCAACGTATTTTATGTTTTTATCTCGTTATAGCCGGTTTGTTGATGAGGTTTTCAAGTTATTCAAATTGCGAATATTCATGTACAAATTTTGTGTGAATGGCCTATTTGGCATTCAACCACTTTCACTGCTACGTTCACACTGCTGATCAGCTGTTCAGTTTTGTTTTAAGGGTTCGTCAATTGAGCGACGCATTTCTACAGGCGCGACTAGAAGCATCACAATTACATACACACTCACACAATTAAGAAACCTTTTCTGAGGCGTTAGCGCGCGCTGATAAGCACACACATATATATACACATAAAGAACAAAATAGGCAACTAAGTAGCTGCTGTATGAGGCAGTCAAAATAAAAATATTGAACACATTGAAATCTCGTCTCAAACAACATTCGGTTCTCGAACTGTGCACTTCGTTGATCAGTCTTGCAACTAACTATTTCGTATATAATAATCAAATGTGCTCTTAATAATTAGTCGGTATATTCTTTGTACATATATAAATATTTATATATATAAATCGGAAATTTAGCATATATTGTAATTTATATGCATCGTACGTGATTCTTTTGTAGTCAAAAGGGAAAAATTCTAAAAAGTCAAATTAACAAATATGAGTGAGAAACTAGTGAACGGTACTTGCAATGGCAACAACGATGATGGCGCCAGTAACAAATGCAACGGTATAAAAAAGGAAGTACGCGTATGGTGCGACGGCTGGTGAGTCAGTAGGAAATATACCCACCTACATGTATTTGTAGGTGCGTAAGTTCCTTAAAACTATATGGGCATGCAAACTAATGTATTATTGGCATTAAAAAAGGGCCGTCACATGCAAACAGTGTAATACCGCACATACGTATACATATTTACATACGTGTACATGTGTTTTGATTCTCTTATTGCTTAGCGGTAGTTGTTTCTTTTCCATTGCGTCACTCTTTCGGTAATCAAAGCTCGTTTGACATTTCGAAGAAGTCGCACATTGATTTTGTGTGTGAATATATGTATTAATATTTATTTAGTGTGTGTTGGTGCGCGTTCGTTTGTATAGTTCATGTTTAAGGTCAATTAAAAACGAAAGCTTTGAATTAGTATTTATACAATTGCAGTGATAAATCATTATACAATAAATACATATTTAAATGTAGTCATATACATATGTCTGTATGTGCATTACCGTCATTAGATTTAGTCGGCAGCTCACCTGACCGGTTTATTGATTGATCAAGTTAGACAGACAAATAATGACTCAAGAAAACACACACACACTCCCCCACACAGCCAGGCAAAGAAAAGACTTCCTCAACAGCCAAACAAATCCACAAGAACGTATGCGTGTGTGTGTATGTTTGCATCAACAACAAATATAAATAACAATTGTTTATATTCTCTCTCCCTCTCTATCGCGCTCTATCTATTGTTCTCTAGTTGTTCTCCCCTTTTAAGAGATGCACACGCCCAAAAACAGGCAGCATCGCGTGATTCTCTGTATGTACAATAAGCGGAGCCAGCCAACATAGCGGCATATTTCCTTCTTTCTCTTCGCCCCCTCTTCGTGGACGCTTTTTATGTTGTGTGTCCGCTTCTTTGTGTTCTCTTTTGCGCTGCACGTTTTCGCCACTACGTGGCCCTTGTTGACTATGAGGCGGCGGCATTGCGAAGTGCGTTACGGCAAACATCACGTGTTTTCGTTTTTCGCGCATGCCCTAATCCACCAGACAATGTCCCAGTTGCGCCATTGACCCAACTGCTGCCCAATTGACGACGTCATTGCCGACGCCGACAGTGCCGTCTGACGCCGCATACAATGCGTTTATTTTTAGTAGATTTGGCTTTTTCTCTTCTGTGCACTTGCATAATTAAATTGACATTTTGCATTGGAGGTCAGCACAGTTAAAAGTAACTTTTACTCTGACTTTGGGAAAGAACCGGCCGGCCGGCAGGATTTCGTATCATCGTATGTACTACACTCCTTTCTTTTTACAGACACACTGTACACTTTTTTTAAAATGTTTTTATATACATATATAAACTGTTTTTATTTGTCGCCAAATATTGGGCTTTAATTAAATTAATTTGAGTTTGATGAAATTATTTTAAATATCATATAAGCAGGCAGTTTTTCTTTAATACCTAAATAGAAATTGAAGATAAATAACCATTTGCTTAACCTATTTGAAACAATACAATTGATTTATTTGTAGGTTTATCACCTAGCTTATATTAAATAGAAATACAGAAATTAACAGTTTAGAGCTTAGTTTTCGTATTTTTGTACAAATTGGGATTCTATAAGTTTTAAAATTAGA
Source organism: Zaprionus ornatus (assembly GCA_018904035.1). Lineage (NCBI taxonomy): Eukaryota > Metazoa > Arthropoda > Insecta > Diptera > Drosophilidae > Zaprionus > Zaprionus ornatus. The sequence goes on from JAEIFZ010000002.1 coordinate 27,593,029, forward strand.
ATTGTCACGCGCTCAAAAACTGAAATCTGTTCCTTTTAATCTATTTCCGGGTGGATTTAATAAATGATGCCTCAGCGACATCGGCATCAGTGTTAAGGGCACTGGGTCAATGGTCGCAGCGAGGAGAACACAAGTCCGCTGATAAGCAAAGATTCGGACATAATCGAATCACGCAGAATTCATTCAACAGTTTCCACAGCCTCCTCGAGGCAACCAGCTGGATTGTTTACACATGTTTATAAACAGAATTAAAGAAAGAGATAGGGATAGAGATAGGAAGAGAGGGCAGAGATAAGGAAGGTTGGAATGTAAATCTGCCTTCATACTCGCCCTTTCATTCTTTACGCTTTCTATCAATAGCAAAGATCATTGACGTGAATCAACCAATTCGTCGTGCATCTTTGTAGTATATTCTTGCCATTAAGTCAATGAACTTGAGCAGACCCAGCATATTGTAAACCCATTGCTTAATCGCTGCTGCCTTTGAGTACTATATAATTCATATATATGTATATTTAAAACGAGTCTATCTACATATATGTATGTGAATGTCTAAGCTTTTTCGTAAACCCAGCTATCTCGAGAGCGCAAATTCTACCCTGAATCGCGTGATATTTTCTTAATCAGCAGCGGCGACGTCGACGTAAACTCAATTGATTAAGACCCCTCTGCACTAAGTGCTTGCTCGCATAAGACATGTATGTGTATTCATGTATGTGTATTCAATGTACGTACTAGGTATACCATATAGAGAATTCATAATCCTCACATGGATGTTGCCCAATCGGCACAAATTTCTTGGATTTCGCAAAATCTCCGGTAGCAAAGGTCGCTTTAATATATAGTCGAAACAAAGCGCATTCGGTTTCCCCCATTCTCTCTCTCTATTATGTACAATAAAGTACCTTTTCCTCTCTTTGTGTTTGGCTATGATTTGTTGTTAGGGCCTTCAGTGCGTTCTTTATCAGCTTAATGGCATTCGTAATTATATAAATATGTTCGATTGGTATTCACGGTATTTAGCAAGAGATGTTGATTGAATGACGTATTAAGTGTCTCAGTAAGGGTTGTCTTCTATTTGTATATTGTATTTTTCGACTGGTTATTGCAACTGTAAAGTCTTTATAATTAATCACGACCAGTAACTACCAATTGTTTTGTGCTACATTCCATATTATACCACTCAACAAAGTTTATATCGCTTTTAGTATCTTATAGTGTTCATTCATGCCCATTATCTTTCTAACTTTAGGCAACTAATTCGCCTGTCTTTAGGACAACTAAAAATACGTTTTCCCCTCGCCTATTTATATACCATTGTAGTAGGCTTATATAATACACTGGCCTATATTTGTGGACGCGTTTAGCATTGACTAATTGACGGGGCGCAATCGGTTTTCGGCTAGCCAGCCTAGCGATATGAAACTAGTGACGTTTCAACCCGTTATCGTGTGGAATCTGAATAATAAAAATGATCGTAGTGCCGCATGTGGGTGACTTATCAGAATGTTTTGAATGGCTTAGTAGCTTTTAAAGGGTACTTACAGGGTACTCGCAGTTTGATTCTTGTGTGAATATCTATAGATTGTCGAGCAGTTTTGCTTCGTTTCAATCGTATCAAATGACATGATGTCGACCTGTAAAACATATATTACAATTAGCGATCATTTGTTTTGTTTGTAATGTATCTCGTTATCAAGAGTAAGGCCAACTATCGTCAGGGCTTTTCATATGTAAGAGTATTTTGCTGAACATGACTAATTTTTTGTACTTTCATTTGCTATAAAAAGTCGACAATTTTCGCATGTTTTGTAAGTTTTAATATATTCATCACGCTTCACAGAAGACATAAAAATTCTATATATAAATAACAATTTGTGGGTCACGTCGAAAGACAGAAGAGCGCGAGCCTGGCACGTGTTGAGGCTAGAATGGGGCTTGCGATTATAACATGGTTTTAATTGTGAATACGATTACGAATGTGAATGCGAATACTTGATTTGTAATCGTGAATGCATTGCTTATATGGAAATACAAATAGCAAATGCAAAAATTGTAAAAGACAAATACACAAAAGCGACGACACATCGGTACACCCCGTACCTCTCTCTTTTCACATGTGTGTCTGTGTGTGGCAATAGTCGCAACTGATGATCGCGTCCAAAGTTCGCCTCGACAAAGAAAAAGTAGGACAAACCAAGACAGGACAGTGCAATAATGTTGACAGTGGTGTAGAGGGGCGGTTCAGTTAGATCTGTTGATCAAGCCGAGATTAGTCAAGTACTGACGACCGACGTTGTTCGAACTCTAATTAAAATTATGTTGATTGAATGCGGTTTAGTTTATTTGTAGATACAAATAACGTAAGGTAATTGCTCTTTTACGTTTGTGTAACTTATCATTTATGTAATCGAATACGTTGCTAAAACTATCGATAGTAATCTTGATTGCTAATTTTGACTTGACGAGAAATAATGATATTAGTATTCCTTATACATGGCTCATTAGTATCGTTTGTGATTCATTCAAAGTCATTTAAAATAACTAATCTACGCAATTCCAAATAACACCCATTCTGGGAACTTAATTATCGCACATAGTTCTTATCAAAAGTGTTATAGATAACTGAACTATCATGTATGATGTACAGTGATGCACATATGCTTAATATCATATTCATAAAACAATTGTGCATTGAGAACTGCGCAAAAATTGCAGTTTATTTTTACACAACTGTCTGTCGGCACTTTGACTATCAATTAACTCTCTCTCAATACTGACTATTGGAAGAAGCCATCGATGTCAGAAGTCAAACACGCGCCTAGATTGATTTCAACCCCTCACTTGTTGTCTGTAAATTTTTACTCGAGGTATATTAAACCCGGCTCCAGGGGCGGAACTTAATGAATGGAAAACTTTCGCATATATTCAGCGAAACAAGTGATAATTTAGTTGCTATAAGTAGAACACGGCCAGATAGTGTAAAACTTGCTAATGGCTCCAGTGAATCAGCGCCAGGGATTACAATCGCGCTACATGGACAAGGTCATTGCGCAATTGGGGATCACAAAGATGTTGCAAAACTTATTATGAAATAGCTATAGAATTTTGCTAGTAAAATATTTGTAGAAATAAGTTTCTGTTGATATTGTATTCAAATTTAATTATCAGTACCGTAATATTCTATTGTCACTACTTGTCAGCTTCCGATGATGACAATCTACCAATGTGACAGAAATCGGTAATTATAGTGCAAGGTATTGTTGGTACTTTCTTTGAACTGTTGTTGAACTAATTACAAAGTTGTCGACAGCACGCGCTATGAACGACCGATAAGAGTCGAGCATATCCTGTCTGTGATACTCCTATCGTTCTTTCGTTGTAGTTGTTGATAACCAAAACAATTCATTGAAGTGAGTTAAATGTTTCTTTGTGTTCAAAGGGGTGGAAAAAGGAAACATAAGTGACTAGGGCATATTTGTTTGGGCTGATGAAATATGTGAAGAGACGGTGACAGACACGCAGACACCAGAAATAATCAAATTAACGTCAATTCTCTCTTTTTTTTGTTCTTGATAGCTATGACATGGTGCACTTCGGACATGCCAATTCTCTGCGACAAGCCAAAGCACTTGGCGATAAGGTAATTGTAGGCATACACACAGACGAGGAGATCACCAAACATAAGGGCCCGCCTGTATTTACCGAGGAGGAACGCGTCAAGATGGTCAAGGGCATCAAATGGGTTGACGAGGTGGTTCTCGGTGCGCCCTACGTCACCACACTCGAGGTTCTCGATCAAAATAACTGTGATTTTTGTGTGCATGGTGGTAAGTGTATATTGTAATTCAAATATTCGCAGTCGGTAGATATTAAGAACAAATTATAGAGTAACGACACGATTAATTCCAGTATTTTTGTCAAATAATTGACACGATATATCGGGGAACAATAACTTTCGTAAGTCTGTCAGTTGATACAACGGTTGTTACGGTTCCAGTTCATTAGCTGTGGATACAAATTGTACTCGACAAATAACTCTATACTCTCTTATTTTTACAGATGACATCACAATGACGGCAGAGGGGGTCGATACGTATCATCTGGTCAAATCAGCAAATCGTTACAAGTAAGTTCAAGTTTAGCACGAAAGTATGTCAAGGTTCTAACCTTTCTCTCTTCTTTCCAACTTGTAGGGAAGTCAAACGCACCGCTGGCGTCTCAACCACAGACCTCGTGGGTCGCATGTTGTTGCTTACACGCAATCATTTCCGTCAGGGCTCCGCTGAATATGATATCGAAAAAGAAGGTAGTCTCCTCAGATTTCAGATTGTTTTAATATCTTTAAATCGCTTTTTTCTTACTTTGAGTTGCATTCTCATCAAATTGTTCCCCCTTCCATTTATTTGCACACTTTTTATTTCGACCTTTCTCTAATCCAACAACTAACATTTAGTTTTCTCTTACTTCGCCACTCTCTGTCTTTGTCTTTGTCACTTTTATTGCCCCGCATGCATGCACAAATACATTAAACCGAAGAACAATTCCAAGTACGCAGATGGCAGAGTAAAAAGTAGCTACAGTAGTTTAAAAAGTACTTTGAATACGAACTTTGGGGATAAACGCACGCTTAGATTTTAGTTCAATTTCTCTAATTTTCCTAACCTTTCGTTACACTTCTACTACTATTCGTTCCAATCTAGACCATAACGTAACGAAAACATTTTTATTTTGCTGTCTACATCTTTACTATTTCTCTTCTTTTTATTTCTATGTACGCACTGTTTACCACTAACCAAAAAAATAAAATGAACTAAAAATCAATATCAAAAATCCCGTGCGTGTTGCCGAATACATAATGAATGAATCAAACCCAAATCAAACCTGCAATCAAATAATAACAAAATGAAATATCGAACCTAACTGTAAATTGCGCTCTATAATATTATGCTAATCTATATCTGTTGCCGATAAAAAAAAACAAACCAATATCCCGAAAAAACAGCAAAACTATTAACGATTCAACAACTGCAATCCCGTTTAGGTTCGTCGAACATGGGTCAGGACTCGGCAGCCAAGAGTCCCTGGACCGGTTGCAGTCAATTTTTGCCCACAACACAGAAGATTATTCAGTTCAGCGACGGAAAGTCTCCAAACCCCAGCGACAAGATTGTAAATATAACGACATCTCATATTTGTTTTATAAAGAGAATATTTTTCTAAATTTTACTTAATTTTACAGGTTTATGTCGCCGGCGCTTTTGATCTCTTCCATGTTGGACACCTGGATTTCCTGGAGAAGGCCAGCAAACTAGGCGATTATTTGATTGTGGGCCTGCACACAGATCCTGTTGTTAACTCTTACAAGGGCAGCAATTATCCGATTATGAACCTGCATGAGCGTGTGCTTAGCGTGTTAGCCTGCAAGGTGACATATTACCAGGGGATGCTTGAGTTGAAGCCCATGCTTAAGTTTTTCTCATTTCTTTCAGTTTGTCAATGAGGTGGTTATTGGAGCACCCTACTGTGTCACCGAGGAGTTGCTCGATCATTTCAAAATAGATGTTGTCTGCCATGGTGGCACTCCTATCGCCCTGGAGGATGGCAAAATCGATCCTTATGCTGTCCCCAAGACTCGGGCCATTTTTGAGCTGCTAGACTCGGGCAATGACATGACCACAGAGCGCATTGTGGAGCGCATTATTTCGCATCGGCTGGAATACGAGCGCCGGAACCAAGCCAAAGAAAAGAAGGAGATCGAAGCATTCGAGGCATTGCAGAGGCAAAAGCAAACGCAAAAGGCGGGTTAAATACGGGATTTGTTTGCATCATTCATTTTAACCCACATTGAGACAATGTTTTTTTTTTTTTAGTTTATGCAACTTTCTCGTTTGTTTCATTTTGTAATTTTATGTCGCAAATCGTTTGTCGGTTCTTTTGCATTTTGCATTTCAATATCCGAGTTAAGCAATATATATTGCTGCGGGATGACCCATACACTTACACCTTTGTATATATATATATATATATATTATTATTATATATATATATATATATATATATAGATACAGATACAGATCTTAAGTATATACACCACATATACATATATTCTATAGTAGTAAATTTAAGTCTAAATTCTATGTATGTACGTGGTCTCAAAGATTTGTAAATTCTTTTATGTATTTTAAGTGTAACCAAAATTGTACGAAATATATATATATATATATATATATATATATAAGGCCTACGCAAATGTAACTGTCACTATAACAAATGCCGTCATTCATCCCTCTCGCCAACCCCACGAATTCATCTATACGCGTTGCTACAACAATGTTGGTCCATTGGATACACCCTACGTAATCTCCAGAATTATGTTCGCTTGTTAAACATGTTTAATTTCCTAGTGAAAATCAACTACCCGTGTTTAGTTTGTTAAAATTGCACAGTTGTGTATTATAATTATTGCCAAAAAAAATTGAAATTAAAATTATTTATAGACTTTATGTGAGACTTTATGCTTATTTTTGGGCAGGCTGAAGATGGGGAAAACAAATGCAGTTTTTTAGATCACTGTCTTTATTTGTCTATCGTAGTTATAATGGAACTTAGACTTTTTTCTCGCCCGTCACGTGCAATTGCACGCTCAATTGCTGCTGACTCTCACTGAGAGACATTTGAGGCCACAGATCTCGATAGCTGATGACCAAGACGTTCGAATCGGTCTTGATGAATTCACGGCAAGGTGGAGATAATGCTGATGATTTTGGAATGGGGCGCGCTTTTAGAACCTTAGAAAAGTAGCGAGATGATTGCACTGGTTGCACCAAACAACGTAAGGATACAGATACGTCCTGAAGCGGTGTGGATACCCAGATGACTATCACATCATCCATTTGTTGGCGTTGCCAGAGCTGAGCATGACGTGTACGGCAGGCAAAGAGCATTAGAACGCCATGCTGTGAATACCTGCGATAATCTCTAGGCAGCATCGTATTTCTAGCACAGTTCAGCGGGTTAAGTCCGATCCGTTGATAGCCAAACACACCTAGTAGATTATTGATATCATAGTCGAGAGTATCTATTCGGCAAGTGGCACGCAGTGCTTGTGAAGAGATAGGCATGGGAATCTCTGTAAAGGATGTGCCCAACTGGCGCATGTGATCAGTCAGATAATGCGCTAACAAGCCGTCGGGATCTAACGAGCAACCACAACCATGTACAGGACATGTTACCATTCGCAAACGAGCCCATCGCGACTTCTGATCCGGTACCACATAGATTGGCGGATGACGCTGTCTATCCAGAATAGATTCATTGCGGGTCAGGCGGAGTAGGGTCAAATTTGTCGAGGGAACAGGGACAGGCAGGCGATAGTTGGAAAAGGGTCGGGTATATTCCACGAGTCTTGTCTCTTCCAAGCGTTTCTTGCGTTTCTCCATTCGACGAAGACGCTTGTTGTTCCTCGTCACCAGTTTATCTGCCTCTTGATCTGGTGGGCAATCAGGCTGCATTGTGAAAGACAGATCTCAAATTGATCAATTTTGATAACATAATTTAGATACGACACACGAAATTTTAGTTTGGAATGAAAATTTTTCAAAATGTATGCAAACAATAACGTTCTTATTTTTGTAAATTTCCGCCAAAGCAACCCCTGAAAGAGATTTCAGGCGTTTAACAACACTTTATTGCGCAACACTGAATTACAGATATGCATTTGTCTACTGCGATGCCCTCCATATGATTATATATAAAAAATTTCAATTCCAAAAATCAGGCTGCATTGTGAAAGACAGATCTCAAATTGATCAATTTTGATAACATAATTTAGATACGACAGACGAAATTTTAGTTTGGAATACAAATTTTTCAAAATGTATGCATTCAATAACGTTTTTATTTTTGTAATTTTCCGCCAAAGCAACCCCTGAAAGAGATTTCATTCAGGCGTTTTACAACACATTATTGCGCAACACTGAATTACAGATATGCATTTGTCTACTCCAATGCCCTCCATATCATTATATTTAAAAAATTTCAATTCCAAAAATCAGGCTGCATTGTGAAAGACAGATCTCAAATTGATCAATTTTGATAACATAATTTAGATGCGACAGACGAAATTTTAGTTTGGAATAAAAATTTTTCAAAATGAATGCAAATAATAACGTTCGTATTTTTGTAATTTTCCGCCAAGGCAATGCCTGAAAACTATTTCCTTCAGGCGTTTAACAACACTTTATTGCGAAACACTGAATTACAGATTTGCATTTGTCTACTGCGATGCCCTCCATATGATTATATATAAAAAATTTATATTCCAAAAATCAGGCTGCATTGTGAAAGACAGATCTCAAATTGATCAATTTTGATAACATAATTTAGATACGAAGGACGAAATTTTAGTTTGGAATAAAAATTTTTCAAAATGTATGCAATCAATAACGTTCTTATTTTTGTAATTTTCCGCCAAAGCAACCCCTGAAAGAGATTTCATTCAGGCGTTTTACAACACTTTATTGCGCAACACTGAAACACAGAGTTGCATTTGTCTACTCCGATGCCTACCATGTGAATATTTTTAAAAAATATTTTTTCGAATTCCCAACTGGTTTTGACTCCTCGTTCATTGAGTGCTCCAAGTTTGGATACTAAAGTTATCGCTTCTCGGCCTCCCTGGCTAAGATCAAAGTGTAGTATCTGTTCTTATCAGCTTAACATCTGATAGTCTCCCCATTGGGGAGCAACAAATGTTAAACTGATTTTTGGAAATAGACGGAGTGCTAGGGGCTTGCTCCACCTCTGTCACGGGTTGGCCCGGTATTGCAGTACCGCCGGGATTCGGCCCAACTAAATAATAAATACAACAAAAAATAGAGAAAACTATAAAAAAAATAAAGAAAACTAATTAGAAATGAAACAAATGAAATGAAAAAATGGAATGGAAAAAGTGGGATGGAAAAAGGAAAAAAAAACAAAAAAAAGAAAAAACAGTGAGAGGGGGAAATGCTTGAAATTTTTATTTATTTTTATTAACTGGCGCCCTGTATGGGCTCCCCCCATATATCTGTTCTTATCTGCTTAACATCTGATAGTAGTATCCCCAATGGGGGGCAACAAATGTTAAACTGATTTTTGGAAATAGACGGTGTGCTAGGGGGGCGCTTGCTCCACCTCTGTCACGGGTTGGCCCGGTATTGCAGTACCGCCGGGATTCGGCCCAACTAAATAATAAATACAACTATAAAAAATAAAAGAAAACTAACAATAATTGGAAATGAAATGAAAAAATGGAGTGGAAAAAGAAAAGAAAAATGAAAAACAGTGGAGAGGAAAATGCTTGAAATTTTTATTTATTTTTATTAACTGGCGCCCTGTAAGGGCTCCCCCCATATATCTGTTCTTATCAGCTTAACATCTGATAGTCTCCCCATTGCACACAGGTGGCGCCCATAGGCCATAAATCAAAAAATCTAAGTCAAAATATTTAGGTAAAAAGTAACCAAATTAGCTGTTAAATGTCCAACCTTTTCCAGTCCAAACCGGTTTTCGCTGGAAATCTAACGGTTCCTGCTAAAAATAGCTTTCAAAGTTGTGAACAACTGCTCTTTTGCAAGGCAAAAATTGCATGCGTGCTTATTTTGTCATTCAAAGCCAAACTTCAAAGAGTTCAAACGTCAAGATTAGTGAACGGATTTTATTCATTTAAAATGGAATTTAAAGCTGAAGGTATTTACTTTAAATCCATTTAGTAATAATAAACTAATATGTTAAATCGTTTTTGTGAAATAAATGTTGTAAAAACCATGTTTTTTGTTTATTTTGTGTGCGTCTTTTCATGTTTACATAAACTTTTAGTTGTGACCCTCCTCGCTCCCCCAATGTGAGTATTATCAATGTATTAACCAATGTTTTTAGATAATGAAAATGTTAAGTGTAGCTGCAAATAGTTGCAAATGTGCCTGTAATCTTCAATATACTAACACCGCCTTTATATTTTTAATGGTTAAAATCGCGACTCGATAAATAAATATCCATGGTACTACCTCTCTGCATCAGTACATAAAATATTAATTCATGGACCTGCTATAATAAGAACTTGTTTAGTACCCATTGGAGAGCTTTCCGAAGAAGCTGCAGAAGCTAGAAATAAAGATATTAAATCGTTTAGCATACAAGAAAAATATCCCGCGTTTTAACGAACACCGATTTATTTAATAGATTACTTTTAAGTTCCTATCCTTTTATTTCGGGTCAAAAGAAACTTCCTTGTAAACAAAAGTCTAAACTCCTTAAATCAGTAATTGAGCTACTTGATAAAAACATATAATAATTTTACTTCTAACTTTTTTGTATAATTATAAAACTTTTATTGTTAAGTTTCGTAATAAAAAAAATGTATGTATAATAAATTCATTTAAATTTATTTTCGTTTATTGTTGTAATATACTGATTTGACTACTAAAAGTATTCTAAGGCGCTTTCCTTATATAAGCGCAACCTTATGGCAATTATTTATAGGGCAGCCATGGTCCGATTTTGATAAAATTAAAACAAGAATTCTATGAAAATATGTTGAGAACTGGATACTCTATAATTTTTTCCCTAAAAATTTTCCAATCGTTCCTATGGGAGCTTTATGATATAGTCGTCCGATTTGAATAATTTTTACACAATATTTTTAATATATTTTTCTAGATTTACTGTAAAAATTTCATAGTGATATCTCCACAAGAAGTATTTATGGCCGCCGCTCCATACAAGCCCGACCATAGGCCAAAATTAAAAAAAACGTAGTACAGCCGTTTTGTTCACAAAGTAGGCAAACCATTTCTAAATGTCCAAGCATATCAAGATCAAACTGGTTTTTTCTGCAAAGGTAACGGAACTTTCTAAAAATGGAACTAAAGTTGCGAGCATGTGTTTTTTTGCTGCGCGCAATTGTACGAAGAGCATTTCACAGCAGACATATGCAAACTTCAAAGCAGTGAATCTCAGGTTATAATTGTTTAAATTTTAAAATTTAAAATGGTTTTGAAAGTTGAAGGTATTTACTTTAATAAATTATTTTTTAATATTTTTTCTATTGATAATACATTTACATTTGGGGGTGTATGGCGGCAAGCGGCGTCGGTAATTTAACATTTATCGATTCAATTATGAATCAAGAGGTCTATATAGACATTTTGAAAAACAATTTGATGCAGAGTGCTGCAAAATTGGGGCTGGAAAATGAATATTGGTTCCAGCAAGATAATGACCCAAAGCACACTGCATTGAATACAAAGCTTTGGCTTGTATATAATGTTAACATTCAGCTGCGAACACCTCCCCAGAGTCCTGATCTCAATCCTATTGAGCATTTGTGGGATCTTCTCGAGCGAAAAATTCGCAAGCGTACCATAACATCAAAAAAAATGCTCAAGGATGTTATTTTGGAGGAATGGAGCAACATAACTGCGGAAGAGACAAAAAAACTTGTTCTTTCCATGCCGAAACGCCTTACAGAAGTTTTGCAGAAAAAAGGATACCCTACAAGCTACTAAAAAGGGTCCACTTTTCAATATAATATATTTATAAATACACTGTACGCAGACTTTTGCGTATACATTTTTTTATAGTATTAAGTTTTAAATTCAAAATAAAATGTGATATATTGTTCAATAATTCTAAAAAAATTTCATATAATAAACAATAAATTAAAGTAAAGTTTACTTTACTGGCTAAAATCAAAGTGTATGTAGTGATCTTGAAGCGATTATTGAGCTTTTCCTTCTACAACTATTACTATTTTTAGTTAGAACTGCCTCCTTTTTTGGCCAGGTTAAGCCCCCCGCTCCCCTGACCATAAAGTTGCTTGGCAGAAAAAAAAAATAATAAATAACAAAATAACAACAATACCTCTTAAGCGTAGATAGCTTTTCGGTCAGGTTGAGCGCCCGTTCGCTCACATAAAAAGCGTGAAAGTATCTTTAAGTGTAGCTTTAAGTGTAGCTTTCTGGTCAGGTCGAGCCCCGGCTCCCTCGTCCCAAAAACTTATCAACCTAAGAGTAGCTTGCCCCCTTCAGCCAGGTTGAGCCAGAATAGTTCCCTGGGCTGCAGCTAAAACCCCAGACTAGTCAATTGTAGAGTAGCGGCTAGCGGTAGTTAGGTACCATGAGCTCTCAGAAAGCATTCATATTCGAGTACCCCTTCGTGGGAGTCTTCCGTTGCGTAGTGTGCGCGGATGGCTCTACGAGGTCGATGGCACGTACGGTACGTACGCCGCGGCATATCAACACATCACACGGCGCCACCCTCAAGTGGTTATCAAATACCGTTGCCGGGTATGCGGTACCGATATGCCGCGGGGAATGAAGCAACTCAAGGCCCATGTGGCCGCAAGCCATCCAGAGATTGCCACCGACGCCCACGGAATGCTCCTGGAGAAGCCAGCTGCAACTCCCGCCATGCCGCTGCCCATATCACGGCCGCCATCACCCTCCCCCTCCAGGGGACAGACGACCGCTCCCGCGGAGAGCCCGATGGCCCCGAGAACCTGGAGGCACGTGCCTGTACCGCTTCTCGGCCTCCCTGGCTAAGATCACGAGAACCGAGATCCCCTTTTGTTTTGTCTGAAAAAATAGATTTTTTTCATTATTAGTCTATAAATATAATTATATATAAGTAGTTTTGTTGTTTCGGCCCGGTCGAGCACCTGCTCCCGTGAAACAAAAACCACCATATTTGTTCGTCCCACCAATTAAATTTAAAAATTTGTAGCGTTGCTTTTTGTTCTGGTCAGGTCGAGCATCCATTCCCTGGACTAGAGTCAACACCCTGTAGAGATCCTCGATTGAACCGAGAATATTTGTTCCCCCGAGAGCGTAGAGAGTAGATCGCCGAGTCTTGGTTGAGCCTCCGTTCCCTTGACGAAGGCGTAACTATTAGTCGTCACTCTATAGTCAGATCTTCGGCCGAGCCAGATCCGTTCTCCCGAGAGTAGGTCGCTCTTTTCTCTGGCTAGGTTGGTCTCCGCTCCCGAGAGTAGGTCGCTCTAGCTTCTCTGTTCAGGTTGGTCTCCCTCTCTTTGACAAAAAAGCAACAACAACAAGATTTGACTTTACTGTAGTTACTCTCCGGTCAGGTTGAGCCTCTCTCTCTTCTCCACAACTGCAGGAGTTTAACTGCAACTCTAACTGACTTGTCCAAACAACAGTAGAGCGCGGCAGACAATGAACTCTCAAAGAGTGTTCACATTTGAGTATCCCTTCGTGGGACTCTTCCGCTGCATTGTCTGCACGGAAGGAGCCTCAAGATCACATGGCTCGTATGGGACATACGCCGCGGCTTATCAGCATATAACCCGACGCCACCCCCAAGTGGCCATAAAATACCGTTGCCGGGTATGCAAAGCTGATATGCCGAGGGGTATGAAGCAGCTCAAGGCTCATGTGGCCGCGAGCCATTCTGAGGTCGCCATCGACGCCCACGGGATGCTTCTTGAGACGCCAGTCACATCCACCGCCGCTCTACTCCCCGCGCGACCACCCGCCACGGGTCAGCAGCCCAATCCTGCGCTGAGCCCAAGAACCAGCAGGCTTGTGCTTGGTCCGACGCCGACCCGAGCGAGACCCGGTAGCAGGCTCCTCCCCGCACCGAGCCCAGTGGCCGCGGGCGCCAGCAGACCCCATGGCAGTACTATTTCCCCCTCTCCCACCCGACGGACGATCCTGAGGGCACCGTCCACTAGGCAGACAACAACGCCAGTCCCGCAACGGTCGCCTGCCCGCAACGCTCCCCCTGCCCGCAGTGTCCCCCCCGCCCCGGGCCACATGACGGGCCCGCCGAACCAACTGCTGAGAAGCGGCACCCAGCAGCCGGCCGCACCCGTGCCCTCCCGCACGCTGAACGCCAACACAGCGGCGCCCAAGCGGACGACACCCACCCGTACCGGTCTGGGAGTCTCGGCCCCCCTCTGTTGCTAGCAGAAGGCCCCCGTAAGGCTCGCCAGCACCACCACGGCGGGCAGAGAGAGAGCGCCCCGATCACCGTCAACCACCACCCCCTCCGCACACGTACAATAGCCACCCAGACCCCCCCGGACATAATTATCATATCCCCACCAATTTTAAATAGCCCAGCGGAAATAGCCACCCAGACCCCCCTGGATATAATTATTATATCCCCATCACCATCCAATAGCCCAGCCGAATCACCCATCTCATCACAGACTCCCAATAGCCCAGCACAACCACCACTAGAAACAGTCAGCAATAGCCAAATTCTCCCCCCCTTGAACCACCCGACTATACCCCGAGCCGCCCCCAGCAGAAGGACGATTATTTGCTCGATGGCCAATGCCGCGGCCACCAGAGAGGAACTGCTGGGGGCCGTCACCAGCCTGTCCGAAATGGCGGCTGTGAATCAGCCCACACGCGCGCACTCTGGAGTGGGCAACCACTCCTCACAAATTGGGCGTGGACCCCAAACAATGGCAGCCGCAGCAAAAAGACTACAACAAATCTATAGGACAAATAGACCTCGCGCACTGAGGGAAGTCCTGGGGCAGTCATCGCCCCCCTGCGAGCTGCCTGGCAGAGCTGTGTACGACCATCTCAGGCAGATGTTCGCCAGAGTTGACGACGAGCGTGTGCGTCCCTTCGATTGGCCTGCCTGGCATGAGCCAGGAGAGGACGATCGGGCGGACGCGCTCCAGAATCCCCTCACGCAAGAGGAGGTGCTCGCACGCCTGAGGAGAACACACAGCTCTGCGCCGGGTCCCGATGGTGTCACCTATGGAAACATTAAAAAAATCGACCCGAAGGCCTCCATGCTCACGGCAGTATTTAACGCCTGCCTGAGGACAGGTCATGTCCCCAACTTGTGGAAAAAATCCAAAACCATATTGATCCACAAGAAAGGGGACAGATCTGACTTGTCGAACTGGAGGCCCCTTTCCATGGGCGACACCATCCCCAAATTGTTTGCGGCAGTCATGGCGGACAGGCTGACCAAATTCCTCACTAACGGACGAAGGCTCAGTGAGGAGCAGAAGGGCTTCCTCCAGCACGAAGGATGCCACGAACACAATTTCATCCTTGGCCAAGTGCTGGAGGAAAGCCGTCGACAAGGGAAGGACCTCGTCATGGGCTGGCTGGACCTGTCCAACGCATTTGGATCTATCCCGCATGCCACAATAATGGACGCGATCGCCGGTATGGGGATCCCCCCAAGGATCCAAGCAATTCTACACCAGTTGGCCACCGGCGCCACGACATCGGTCAAAACAATTGATGGCATGTCGGAGGAGATCGAGATCAATGCAGGGGTCAGACAGGGATGCCCAGCCAGCCCAATCCTCTTTAACATGGCAATAGAGCGTGTACTCCGGAAAATTAAAACCGTAGATGCGGGGTACACGCTCCACGGGAGCCGCATAAGCACACTGGCGTATGCCAACGACTTGGTGCTGATTGCGAGCTCCCCAGAGGAGATGAGGTCCTTGCTGCGTGCCGCGGACGACGCCGCAATCGAAGCCGGTCTGCACTTCAATCCTGGGAAGTGTGCAACCCTACACCTCAAGGGAAATAAATCGGTGCGCACGACAGTGCAGACCGACTTCCTCGTCCGCGGCACACAAATACCGGCAATGACGATGGGGGATGCCTATCACTATCTTGGCATCCCCGCGGGTCTAAATGTGGACCAGACACCTAGGGCAGTGATGGAAGCGATGGTTGGGGACGTCAGAAAGATAGATGACGCGCTGCTCGCCCCGTGGCAAAAGATTGACGCGGTCCGCACCTTCGTGGCACCGAAGCTTGACTTCGTGCTACGCAGCAGTGCCACCCTGCGGGCCCCGTTGCGTCATCTGGATATAGCCATTAAAAAACACATAAAAAAATGGCTATATCTGCCACAGAGGGCGAGCGCAGAGGTAGTATCCACCCCGACGAGTAAAGGTGGCGCGGGAATACTGCCTTCAGCTATCTTGGCTGACGTGCTCACCATCGCTCAGGCACACAAAATGCTGACCTGCCCTAGCGTGTCTGTCTCACAGATCGCAAGGGAGGGCCTGAGAGAAACGGTAAAACGAAGAACAAACCGGGAGCCATCCGGCGACGAGATGGCCCTCTTTCTCTCAGGCTCCGCCCTAGTCGGGGACACAGCCAGCTTTGCCGACGCCGGATTCTGGTCGCGAGTGAGGTTGGCCACCAAAAGGCAAGCTGCGCAACTGGCAGTGCGATGGGCCTGGAGAGGGGATGAGCTACTGGTCGAGTGCAGAGGAAAAAAGAACCGACCAGTGGCCACCGACTCGAATAGTAGGGCCCTACTAATACAACGCCTCAGAAGCGCAGCTCAGGAAGAGTTCCTGACCTCATTGACGAACAAGCCCGACCAGGGGAAGGTGGCGAAACTCTCCTCCCTAACCCCAGTCAGCAACGCATTCCTTCGGGACGGCAGTTTCACGCGTTTTGCTGACTGGCGGTTCATCCACAGAGCCCGACTGGGAGTCCTCCCCCTCAATGGAGCAATCCGTTGGGGCAGCGGAGACAAACGTTGCCGGGTCTGTGGGTACGAGTTGGAGAGCATTCCACACGTGCTGTGCCATTGCATGCCCCATTCCAACGCTATGCAGCAAAGGCACAACGCGGTGTTGGAACGCCTCGCCAAAGCTGGCTCTCGCATGGGGACCCCAAGGGTGAACTGCCGCGTAGAAGGAGTCGCCGAGGACATGGCGGCCCTTAGGCCGGATCTGGTATGGCGCGACGAACGGAGTAAGAAAATCGTCATAGTTGACGTCACGATTCCGTTCGAAAACGGGGCTGAAGCTTTCGAACAAGCGAGGAGCGGGAAAATTGAAAAATACCGCCCCCTAGCTGAAGCCCTGCGCGCCAAAGGATACAACGTAAAATTGGAGGCATTCATTGTCGGAGCCCTGGGCTCGTGGGACCCAAGGAACGAAGGCGTCCTTAAGGCAGTGGGTGTCTCCAAATTTTATGCCGGCCTGATGCGCAGGCTGATGGTGTCCGACACCATCCGCTGGTCCCGGGACATTTACGTGGAGCATGTTTCCGGGATCAGGCAGTTCACCCTGCCTCAAGAAGCTCCTATTAACTGAAAATGACAAAAAAAGGAAGCGAAAATAAACACACACTCAAAAGAAAAAGTTTAAAGGAAAAGATTAAAAAATATACAATAATTAGAACAATTAAAAAATAATGAATTATGGTCAAAGAAAACTAAACTGAAGGTATAAAATAAAAAAAAAAAATAATAATATAGAGAAAAAACATACATATCAAACAAATAAAAAACAAAATAGAATAAAATTCAAAATTTGAGAAAAACAAAAACATAAAAAATTAAATACTAACCGGGTCTGCAGCCATTGCAGGCGACTATTAATTGGCCCTACAAGGGTTTTACATATCATATCTGTTCTTATCAGCTTAACATCTGATAGTCTCCCCATTGGGGAGCAACAAATGTTAAACTGATTTTTGGAAATAGACGGAGTGCTAGGGGCTTGCTCCACCTCTGTCACGGGTTGGCCCGGTATTGCAGTACCGCCGGGATTCGGCCCAACTAAATAATAAATACAACTATAAAAAAATAAAAGAA
This sequence comes from Zaprionus ornatus, assembly GCA_018904035.1. NCBI lineage: Eukaryota > Metazoa > Arthropoda > Insecta > Diptera > Drosophilidae > Zaprionus > Zaprionus ornatus. Next base: position 27,610,639 of record JAEIFZ010000002.1, read on the forward strand.
AACTAACAATAATTGGAAATGAAATGAAAAAATGGAGTGGAAAAAGAAAAGAAAAATGAAAAACAGTGGAGAGGAAAATGCTTGAAATTTTTATTTATTTTTATTAACTGGCGCCCTGTAAGGGCTCCCCCCATATATCTGTTCTTATCAGCTTAACATCTGATAGTCTCCCCATTGCACACAGGTGGCGCCCATAGGCCATAAATCAAAAAATCTAAGTCAAAATATTTAGGTAAAAAGTAACCAAATTAGCTGTTAAATGTCCAACCTTTTCCAGTCCAAACCGGTTTTCGCTGGAAATCTAACGGTTCCTGCTAAAAATAGCTTTCAAAGTTGTGAACAACTGCTCTTTTGCAAGGCAAAAATTGCATGCGTGCTTATTTTGTCATTCAAAGCCAAACTTCAAAGAGTTCAAACGTCAAGATTAGTGAACGGATTTTATTCATTTAAAATGGAATTTAAAGCTGAAGGTATTTACTTTAAATCCATTTAGTAATAATAAACTAATATGTTAAATCGTTTTTGTGAAATAAATGTTGTAAAAACCATGTTTTTTGTTTATTTTGTGTGCGTCTTTTTCATGTTTACATAAACTTTTAGTTGTGACCCTCCTCGCTCCCCCAATGTGAGTATTATCAATGTATTAACCAATGTTTTTAGATAATGAAAATGTTAAGTGTAGCTGCAAATAGTTGCAAATGTGCCTGTAATCTTCAATATACTAACACCGCCTTTATATTTTTAATGGTTAAAATCGCGACTCGATAAATAAATATCCATGGTACTACCTCTCTGCATCAGTACATAAAATATTAATTCATGGACCTGCTATAATAAGAACTTGTTTAGTACCCATTGGAGAGCATTCCGAAGAAGCTGCAGAAGCTAGAAATAAAGATATTAAATCGTTTAGCATACAAGAAAAATATCCCGCGTTTTAACGAACACCGATTTATTTAATAGATTACTTTTAAGTTCCTATCCTTTTATTTCGGGTCAAAAGAAACTTCCTTGTAAACAAAAGTCTAAACTCCTTAAATCAGTAATTGAGCTACTTGATAAAAACATATAATAATTTTACTTCTAACTTTTTTGTATAATTATAAAACTTTTATTGTTAAGTTTCGTAATAAAAAAAAATGTATGTATAATAAATTCATTTAAATTTATTTTCGTTTATTGTTGTAATATACTGATTTGACTACTAAAAGTATTCTAAGGCGCTTTTCTTATATAAGCGCAACCTTATGGCAATCATTTATAGGGCAGCTATGGTCCGATTTTGATAAAATTAAAACAAGAATTCTAGAATAATACTAAATGGCCATGCCTCAAATTCCATGAAAATATGTTGAGAACTGGATACTCTATAATTTTTTCCCTAAAAATTTTCCAATCGTTCCTATGGGAGCTATATGATAGTCGTCCGATTTGAATAATTTTTACACAATATTTTTAATATATTTTTCTAGATTTACCGTAAAAATTTCATAGTGATATCTCCACAAGAAGTATTTATGGCCGCCGCTCCATACAAGCCCGACCATAGGCCAAAATTAAAAAAAACGTAGTACAGCCGTTTTGTTCACAAAGTAGGCAAACCATTTCTAAATGTCCAAGCGTATCAAGATCAAACTGGTTTTTTCTGCAAAGGTAACGGAACTTTCTAAAAATGGAACTAAAGTTGCGAGCATGTGTTTTTTTGCTGCGCGCAATTGTACGAAGAGCATTTCACAGCAGACATATGCAAACTTCAAAGCAGTGAATCTCAGGTTATAATTGTTTAAATTTTAAAATTTAAAATGGTTTTGAAAGTTGAAGGTATTTACTTTAATAAATTATTTTTTAATATTTTTTCTATTGATAATACATTTACATTTGGGGGTGTATGGCGGCAAGCGGCGTCGGTAATTTAACATTTATCGATTCAATTATGAATCAAGAGGTCTATATAGACATTTTGAAAAACAATTTGATGCAGAGTGCTGCAAAATTGGGGCTGGAAAATGAATATTGGTTCCAGCAAGATAATGACCCAAAGCACACTGCATTGAATACAAAGCTTTGGCTTGTATATAATGTTAACATTCAGCTGCGAACACCTCCCCAGAGTCCTGATCTCAATCCTATTGAGCATTTGTGGGATCTTCTCGAGCGAAAAATTCGCAAGCGTACCATAACATCAAAAAAATGCTCAAGGATGTTATTTTGGAGGAATGGAGCAACATAACTGCGGAAGAGACAAAAAAACTTGTTCTTTCCATGCCGAAACGCCTTACAGAAGTTTTGCAGAAAAAAGGATACCCTACAAGCTACTAAAAAGGGTCCACTTTTCAATATAATATATTTATAAATACACTGTACGCAGACTTTTGCGTATACATTTTTTATAGTATTAAGTTTTAAATTCAAAATAAAATGTGATATATTGTTCAATAATTCTAAAAAAATTTCATATAATAAACAATAAATTAAAGTAAAGTTTACTTTACTGGCTAAAATCAAAGTGTATGTAGTGATCTTGAAGCGATTATTGAGCTTTTCCTTCTACAACTATTACTATTTTTAGTTAGAACTGCCTCCTTTTTTGGCCAGGTTAAGCCCCCCGCTCCCCTGACCATAAAGTTGCTTGGCAGAAAAAAAAAATAATAAATAACAAAATAACAACAATACCTCTTAAGCGTAGATAGCTTTTCGGTCAGGTTGAGCGCCCGTTCGCTCACATAAAAAGCGTGAAAGTATCTTTAAGTGTAGCTTTAAGTGTAGCTTTCTGGTCAGGTCGAGCCCCGGCTCCCTCGTCCCAAAAACTTATCAACCTAAGAGTAGCTTGCCCCCTTCAGCCAGGTTGAGCCAGAATAGTTCCCTGGGCTGCAGCTAAAACCCCCAGACTAGTCAATTGTAGAGTAGCGGCTAGCGGTAGTTAGGTACCATGAGCTCTCAGAAAGCATTCATATTCGAGTACCCCTTCGTGGGAGTCTTCCGTTGCGTAGTGTGCGCGGATGGCTCTACGAGGTCGATGGCACGTACGGTACGTACGCCGCGGCATATCAACACATCACACGGCGCCACCCTCAAGTGGTTATCAAATACCGTTGCCGGGTATGCGGTACCGATATGCCGCGGGGAATGAAGCAACTCAAGGCCCATGTGGCCGCAAGCCATCCAGAGATTGCCACCGACGCCCACGGAATGCTCCTGGAGAAGCCAGCTGCAACTCCCGCCATGCCGCTGCCCATATCACGGCCGCCATCACCCTCCCCCTCCAGGGGACAGACGACCGCTCCCGCGGAGAGCCCTATGGCCCCGAGAACCAGGAGGCACGTGCCTGTACCGCTTCTCGGCCTCCCTGGCTAAGATCACGAGAACCGAGATCCCCTTTTGTTTTGTCTGAAAAAATAGATTTTTTTCATTATTAGTCTATAAATATAATTATATATAAGTAGTTTTGTTGTTTCGGCCCGGTCGAGCACCTGCTCCCGTGAAACAAAAACCACCATATTTGTTCGTCCCACCAATTAAATTTAAAAATTTGTAGCGTTGCTTTTTGTTCTGGTCAGGTCGAGCATCCGTTCCCTGGACTAGAGTCAACACCCTGTAGAGATCCTCGATTGAACCGAGAATATTTGTTCCCCCGAGAGCGTAGAGAGTAGATCGCCGAGTCTTGGTTGAGCCTCCGTTCCCTTGACGAAGGCGTAACTATTAGTCGTCACTCTATAGTCAGATCTTCGGCCGAGCCAGATCCGTTCTCCCGAGAGTAGGTCGCTCTTTTCTCTGGCTAGGTTGGTCTCCGCTCCCGAGAGTAGGTCGCTCTAGCTTCTCTGTTCAGGTTGGTCTCCCTCTCTTTGACAAAAAAGCAACAACAACAAGATTTGACTTTACTGTAGTTACTCTCCGGTCAGGTTGAGCCTCTCTCTCTTCTCCACAACTGCAGGAGTTTAACTGCAACTCTAACTGACTTGTCCAAACAACAGTAGAGCGCGGCGGACAATGAACTCTCAAAGAGTGTTCACATTTGAGTATCCCTTCGTGGGACTCTTCCGCTGCATTGTCTGCACGGAAGGAGCCTCAAGATCACATGGCTCGTATGGGACATACGCCGCGGCTTATCAGCATATAACCCGACGCCGCCCCCAAGTGGCCATAAAATACCGTTGCCGGGTATGCAAAGCTGATATGCCGAGGGGTATGAAGCAGCTCAAGGCCCATGTGGCCGCGAGCCATTCTGAGGTCGCCATCGACGCCCACGGGATGCTTCTTGAGACGCCAGTCACATCCACCGCCGCTCTACTCCGCGCGACCACCCGCCACGGGTCAGCAGCCCAATCCTGCGCTGAGCCCAAGAACCAGCAGGCTTGTGCTTGGTCCGACGCCGACCCGAGCGAGACCCGGTAGCAGGCTCCTCCCCGCACCGAGCCCAGTGGCCGCGGGCGCCAGCAGACCCCATGGCAGTACTATTTCCCCCTCTCCCACCCGACGGACGATCCTGAGGGCACCGTCCACTAGGCAGACAACAACGCCAGTCCCGCAACGGTCGCCTGCCCGCAACGCTCCCCCTGCCCGCAGTGTCCCCCCCGCCCCGGGCCACATGACGGGCCCGCCGAACCAACTGCTGAGAAGCGGCACCCAGCAGCCGGCCGCACCCGTGCCCTCCCGCACGCTGAACGCCAACACAGCGGCGCCCAAGCGGACGACACCCACCCGTACCGGTCTGGGAGTCTCGGCCCCCTCTGTTGCTAGCAGAAGGCCCCCCGTAAGGCTCGCCAGCACCACCACGGCGGGCAGAGAGAGAGCGCCCCGATCACCGTCAACCACCACCCCCCTCCGCACACGTACAATAGCCACCCAGACCCCCCCGGACATAATTATCATATCCCCACCAATTTTAAATAGCCCAGCGGAAATAGCCACCCAGACCCCCCTGGATATAATTATTATATCCCCATCACCATCCAATAGCCCAGCCGAATCACCCATCTCATCACAGACTCCCAATAGCCCAGCACAACCACCACTAGAAACAGTCAGCAATAGCCAAATTCTCCCCCCTTGAACCACCCGACTATACCCCGAGCCGCCCCCAGCAGAAGGACGATTATTTGCTCGATGGCCAATGCCGCGGCCACCAGAGAGGAACTGCTGGGGGCCGTCACCAGCCTGTCCGAAATGGCGGCTGTGAATCAGCCCACACGCGCGCACTCTGGAGTGGGCAACCACTCCCTCACAAATTGGGCGTGGACCCCAAACAATGGCAGCCGCAGCAAAAAGACTACAACAAATCTATAGGACAAATAGACCTCGCGCACTGAGGGAAGTCCTGGGGCAGTCATCGCCCCCCTGCGAGCTGCCTGGCAGAGCTGTGTACGACCATCTCAGGCAGATGTTCGCCAGAGTTGACGACGAGCGTGTGCGTCCCTTCGATTGGCCTGCCTGGCATGAGCCAGGAGAGGACGATCGGGCGGACGCGCTCCAGAATCCCCTCACGCAAGAGGAGGTGCTCGCACGCCTGAGGAGAACACACAGCTCTGCGCCGGGTCCCGATGGTGTCACCTATGGGAACATTAAAAAAATCGACCCGAAGGCCTCCATGCTCACGGCAGTATTTAACGCCTGCCTGAGGACAGGTCATGTCCCCAACTTGTGGAAAAAATCCAAAACCATATTGATCCACAAGAAAGGGGACAGATCTGACTTGTCGAACTGGAGGCCCCTTTCCATGGGCGACACCATCCCCAAATTGTTTGCGGCAGTCATGGCGGACAGGCTGACCAAATTCCTCACTAACGGACGAAGGCTCAGTGAGGAGCAGAAGGGCTTCCTCCAGCACGAAGGATGCCACGAACACAATTTCATCCTTGGGAACATTAAAAAAATCGACCCGAAGGCCTCCATGCTCACGGCAGTATTTAACGCCTGCCTGAGGACAGGTCATGTCCCCAACTTGTGGAAAAAATCCAAAACCATATTGATCCACAAGAAAGGGGACAGATCTGACTTGTCGAACTGGAGGCCCCTTTCCATGGGCGACACCATCCCCAAATTGTTTGCGGCAGTCATGGCGGACAGGCTGACCAAATTCCTCACTAACGGACGAAGGCTCAGTGAGGGAGCAGAAGGGCTTCCTCCAGCACGAAGGATGCCACGAACACAATTTCATCCTTGGCCAAGTGCTGGAGGAAAGCCGTCGACAAGGGAAGGACCTCGTCATGGGCTGGCTGGACCTGTCCAACGCATTTGGATCTATCCCGCATGCCACAATAATGGACGCGATCGCCGGTATGGGGATCCCCCCAAGGATCCAAGCAATTCTACACCAGTAGGCCACCGGCGCCACGACATCGGTCAAAACAATTGATGGCATGTCGGAGGAGATCGAGATCAATGCAGGGGTCAGACAGGGATGCCCAGCCAGCCCAATCCTCTTTAACATGGCAATAGAGCGTGTACTCCGGAAAATTAAAACCGTAGATGCGGAGTACACGCTCCACGGGAGCCGCATAAGCACACTGGCGTATGCCGACGACTTGGTGCTGATTGCGAGCTCCCCAGAGGAGATGAGGTCCTTGCTGCGTGCCGCGGACGACGCCGCAATCGAAGCCGGTCTGCACTTCAATCCTGGGAAGTGTGCGACCCTGCACCTCACGGGAAAGAAAGCGGTGCGCACGACAGTGCAGACCGACTTCCTCGTCCGCGGCACACAAATACCGGCAATGACGATGGGGGATGCCTATCACTATCTTGGCATCCCCGCGGGTCTAAATGTGGACCAGACACCTAGGGCAGTGATGGAAGCGATGGTTGGGGACGTCAGAAAGATAGATGACGCGCTGCTCGCCCCGTGGCAAAAGATTGACGCGGTCCGCACCTTCGTGGCACCGAAGCTTGACTTTGTGCTACGCAGCAGTGCCACCCTGCGGGCCCCGTTGCGTCATCTGGATATAGCCATTAAAAAACACATAAAAAAATGGCTATATCTGCCACAGAGGGCGAGCGCAGAGGTAGTATCCACCCCGACGAGTAAAGGTGGCGCGGGAATACTGCCTTCAGCTATCTTGGCTGACGTGCTCACCATCGCTCAGGCACACAAAATGCTGACCTGCCCTAGCGTGTCTGTCTCAGAGATCGCAAGGGAGGGCCTGAGAGAAACGGTAAAACGAAGAACAAACCGGGAGCCATCCGGCGACAAGATGGCCCTCTTTCTCTCAGGTTCCGCCTTAACCGGGGACACAGCCAGCATTGCCGACGCCGGATTCTGGTCGCGGGTGAGGCTGGCCACCAAAAGGCAAGCTGCGCAACTGGCAGTGCGATGGGCCTGGAGAGGGGATGAGCTACTGGTCGAGTGCAGAGGAAAAAAGAACCGACCAGTGGCCACCGACTCGAATAGTAGGGCCCTACTAATACAACGCCTCAGAAGCGCAGCTCAGGAAGAGTTCCTGACCTCATTGACGAACAAGCCCGACCAGGGGAAGCTTCTCGGCCTCCCTGGCTAAGATCAAAGTGAGAACCGAGATCCCCTTTTGTTTTGTCCGAAAAAATATATGTTTTTTCGTTATTAGTTTATAAATATAATTATTATATAAGTAGTTTTGTTGTTTCGGCCCGGTCGAGCACCTGCTCCCAAACAAAAAACCACCATATTTGTTCGTCCCAAAAATTTGTAGCGTTGCTTTTTTTGTTCTGGTCAGGTCGAGCATCCGTTCCCTGGACTAGACACCCTGTAGAGATCCTCGATTGACCCGAGAATATTTGTTCCCCCGAGAGCGTAGAGAGTAGATCGCCGAGTCTTGGTTGAGCCTCCGTTCCCTTGACGAAGGCGTAACTATTAGTCGTCATTCTATAGTTAGATCTTCGGCCGAGCCAGATCCGTTCTCCGAGAGTAGGTCGCTCTTTTCTCTGGCTAGGTTGGTCTCCGCTCCCGAGAGTAGGTCGCTCTAGCTTCTCTGCAGGTTGGTCTCCCTCTCTTTGGAAAAAAAAAAGCAACAACAACAAGACTTGACCTCAATACTGTAGTTACTCTCCGGTCTCTCCTCAACTGCAGGAGTTTAACTGCAACTTTAACTGAATCGTCCAAATAACAGTAGAGCGCGGCGGACAATGAACTCTCAGAGAGTGTTCACATTTGAGTATCCATTTGTGGGACTCTTCCGTTGCATTGTGTGCACGGATGGGCCCTCAAGATCACATGGCTCATATGGAACATACGCCGCGGCGTATCAGCATATAACCCGACGCCACCCCCAAGTGGCCATAAAATACCGTTGTCGGGTATGCAACGCTGATATGCCGAGGGGTATGAAGCAGCTCAAGGCCCATGTGGCCGCGAGCCATTCCGAGGTCGCCATCGACGCCCACGGAATGCTCCTTGAGACGCCAGTCCCATCCACCGCCGCTCTACTTCCCGCACGCCCACCCGCCATGGGTCAGCAGCCCAATTCTGCGCTGAGCCCAAGACCCAGTAGGCATGTGCCTGGTCCGACGCCGACCCGAGCGAGACCCGGTAGCAGGCTCCTCCCCGCACCGAGCCCCGTGGCCACGGGCGCCAGCAGACCCCATGGCAGTACCATTTCCCCCTCTCCCACCCGACGGACGATCCTGAGGGCACCGTCCACTGTGCAGACAACAACGCCAGTTCCGCAACGGTCGCCTGCCCGCAACGCTCCCCCTGCCCGCAGTGTCCCCCCCGCCCCGGGCCACATGACGGGCCCGCCGAACCGACTGCTGAGAAGCGGCATCCAGCAGCCGGCCGCGCCCGTGCCCTCCCGCACGCTGAACACCAACACAGCGGCGCCCAGGCGGACGACACCCACCCGTACCGGTCTGGGAGTCTCGGCCCCCTCTGCTGCTAGCAGAAGGCCCCCCGTAAGGCTCGAAAGCACCACCACGGCGGGCAGAGAGAGAGCGCCCCGATCTCCGTCGACCACCACCCCCCTCCGCACACGTACAATAGCCACACAGACCCCCCCGGATATAATTATCATATCCCCACCCACTTCCAATAGCCCAACTGAAATAGCCACTCAGACCCCCCTGGATATAATTATTATATCCCCATCTCCACCCAACAGCCCAGTCATAACACCCATCCCACCACAGACTCCCGTTAATTCAGCACAACCACCACCAGAAATAGTCATCCCACCACAAATCCACAATAGCCAAACTCTCCCCCCCTCAAACCACACGATTTTACCCCGAGCCACCCCCAGCAGAAGGACGGTAATATGCTCGATGGCCAATGCCGTGGCCACCAGAGAGGACCTGCTGGGGGTCGTCACCAGCCTGTCCGAAATGGTGGGTATGAGCCAGCCCACACGCCCGCACTCTGGAGTAGGCGATCACTCCTCACAAATTGGGCGCGGACCCCAAACAATGGCAGTCGCAGCGAAAAGATTGCAACAAATCTACAGGACCAATCGACCGCGTGCACTGAGAGAAGTCCTGGGGCAGTCATCGCCCCCCTGCTACCTGCCTGGCAGTGCTGTGTACGCCCATCTCAGGCAAATGTTCACCAGGATTGGTGATGAGCGCGTGCGCCCCTTCGACTGGCCCGCCTGGTGCGTGCCAGGAGAAGAGGGCCGCGCGGACGCGCTACAGAGCCCCTTCACCCAAGAGGAAGTGCTCGCTCGCCTGAGAAGGACGCACAGCTCTGCGCCGGGTCCCGATGGTGTCACCTATGGGAACCTTAAAAAAATCGACCCGAAGGCCTCCATGCTCACGGCAATATTTAATGCATGCCTGAGGACAGGTCATGTCCCCAACTTGTGGAAAAAATCCAAAACCATATTGATCCACAAGAAAGGGGACAGATCTGACTTGTCGAACTGGAGGCCCCTTTCCATGGGCGACACCATCCCCAAATTGTTTGCGGCAGTCATGGCGGACAGGCTGACCAAATTCCTCACTAACGGACGAAGGCTCAGTGAGGAGCAGAAGGGCTTCCTCCAGCACGAAGGATGCCACGAACACAATTTCATCCTTGGGAACATTAAAAAAATCGACCCGAAGGCCTCCATGCTCACGGCAGTATTTAACGCCTGCCTGAGGACAGGTCATGTCCCCAACTTGTGGAAAAAATCCAAAACCATATTGATCCACAAGAAAGGGGACAGATCTGACTTGTCGAACTGGAGGCCCCTTTCCATGGGCGACACCATCCCCAAATTGTTTGCGGCAGTCATGGCGGACAGGCTGACCAAATTCCTCACTAACGGACGAAGGCTCAGTGAGGAGCAGAAGGGCTTCCTCCAGCACGAAGGATGCCACGAACACAATTTCATCCTTGGCCAAGTGCTGGAGGAAAGCCGTCGACAAGGGAAGGACCTCGTCATGGGCTGGCTGGACCTGTCCAACGCATTTGGATCTATCCCGCATGCCACAATAATGGACGCGATCGCCGGTATGGGGATCCCCCCAAGGATCCAAGCAATTCTACACCAGTAGGCCACCGGCGCCACGACATCGGTCAAAACAATTGATGGCATGTCGGAGGAGATCGAGATCAATGCAGGGGTCAGACAGGGATGCCCAGCCAGCCCAATCCTCTTTAACATGGCAATAGAGCGTGTACTCCGGAAAATTAAAACCGTAGATGCGGGGTACACGCTCCACGGGAGCCGCATAAGCACACTGGCGTATGCCGACGACTTGGTGCTGATTGCGAGCTCCCCAGAGGAGATGAGGTCCTTGCTGCGTGCCGCGGACGACGCCGCAATTGAAGCCGGTCTGCACTTCAATCCTGGGAAGTGTGCGACCCTGCACCTCACGGGAAAGAAATCGGTGCGCACGACAGTGCAGACCGACTTCCTCGTCCGCGGCACACAAATACCGGCAATGACGATGGGGGATGCCTATCACTATCTTGGCATCCCCGCGGGTCTAAATGTGGACCAGACACCTAGGGCAGTGATGGAAGCGATGGTTGGGGACGTCAGAAAGATAGATGACGCGCTGCTCGCCCCGTGGCAAAAGATTGACGCGGTCCGCACCTTCGTGGCACCGAAGCTTGACTTCGTGCTACGCAGCAGTGCCACCCTGCGGGCCCCGTTGCGTCATCTGGATATAGCCATTAAAAAACACATAAAAAAATGGCTATATCTGCCACAGAGGGCGAGCGCAGAGGTAGTATCCACCCCGACGAGTAAAGGTGGCGCGGGAATACTGCCTTCAGCTATCTTGGCTGACGTGCTCACCATCGCTCAGGCACACAAAATGCTGACCTGCCCTAGCGTGTCTGTCTCACAGATCGCAAGGGAGGGCCTGAGAGAAACGGTAAAACGAAGAACAAACCGGGAGCCATCCGGCGACGAGATGGCCCTCTTTCTCTCAGGCTCCGCCCTAGTCGGGGACACAGCCAGCTATGCCGACGCCGGATTCTGGTCGCGGGTGAGGTTGGCCACCAAAAGGCAAGCTGCGCAACTGGCAGTGCGATGGGCCTGGAGAGGGGATGAGCTACTGGTCGAGTGCAGAGGAAAAAAGAACCGACCAGTGGCCACCGACTCGAATAGTAGGGCCCTACTAATACAACGCCTCAGAAGCGCAGCTCAGGAAGAGTTCCTGACCTCATTGACGAACAAGCCCGACCAGGGGAAGGTGGCGAAACTCTCCTCCCTAACCCCAGTCAGCAACGCATTCCTTCGGGACGGCAGTTTCACGCGTTTTGCCGACTGGCGGTTCATCCACAGAGCCCGACTGGGAGTCCTCCCCCTCAATGGAGCAATCCGTTGGGGCAGCGGAGACAAACGTTGCCGGGTCTGTGGGTACGAGTTGGAGAGCATTCCACACGTGCTGTGCCATTGCATGCCCCATTCCAACGCTATGCAGCAAAGGCACAACGCGGTGCTGGAACGCCTCGCCAAAGCTGGCTCTCGCATGGGGACCCCAAGGGTGAACTGCCGCGTAGAAGGAGTCGCCGAGGACATGGCGGCCCTTAGGCCGGATCTGGTATGGCGCGACGAACGGAGTAAGAAAATCGTCATAGTTGACGTCACGATTCCGTTCGAAAACGGGGCTGAAGCTTTCGAACAAGCGAGGAGCGGGAAAATTGAAAAATACCGCCCCCTAGCTGAAGCCCTGCGCGCCAAAGGATACAACGTAAAATTGGAGGCATTCATTGTCGGAGCCCTGGGCTCGTGGGACCCAAGGAACGAAGGCGTCCTTAAGGCAGTGGGTGTCTCCAAATTTTATGCCGGCCTGATGCGCAGGCTGATGGTGTCCGACACCATCCGCTGGTCCCGGGACATTTACGTGGAGCATGTTTCCGGGATCAGGCAGTTCACCCTGCCTCAAGAAGCTCCTATTAACTGAAAATGATAAATAAAAGGAAGCGAAAATAAACACATATTCAAAAAATAAAGTTTAAAGGAAAAGCATAAAAAATATACAATAATTAGAACAATTAAAAAATAGTGAATTATGGTCAACGAAAACTAAAACTGAAGGTATAAAATAAAAAAAAATAATATAGAGAAAAAACATATATATCAAACAAATAAAAAACATAATAGTTAAAATAAAATTCAAAAATTTGAGAAAAACAAAAACATGAAAAATTAAATACTAACCGGGTCTGCAGCCATTGCAGGCGACTATTAATTGGCCCTACAAGGGTTTTACATATCTGTTCTTATCAGCTTAACATCTGATAGTCTCCCCATTGGGGAGCAACAAACGTTAAACTGATTTTTGGAAATAGACGGAGTGCTAGGGGCTTGCTCCACCTCTGTCACGGGTTGGCCCGGTATTGCAGTACCGCCGGGATTCGGCCCAACTAAATAATAAATACAACAAAAAATAGAGAAAACTATAAAAAAAATAAAGAAAACTAATTAGAAATGAAACAAATGAAATGAAAAAATGGAATGGAAAAAGTGGGATGGAAAAAGGAAAAAAAAAACAAAAAAAAGAAAAAACAGTGAGAGGGGGAAATGCTTGAAATTTTTATTTATTTTTATTAACTGGCGCCCTGTATGGGCTCCCCCCATATATCTGTTCTTATCTGCTTAACATCTGATAGTAGTATCCCCAATGGGGGGCAACAAATGTTAAACTGATTTTTGGAAATAGACGGTGTGCTAGGGGGGGCGCTTGCTCCACCTCTGTCACGGGTGGCCCGGTATTGCAGTACCGCCGGGATTCGGCCCAACTAAATAATAAATACAACTATAAAAAAATAAAAGAAAACTAACAATAATTGGAAATGAAATGAAAAAATGGAGTGGAAAAAGAAAAGAAAAATGAAAAACAGTGGAGAGGAAAATGCTTGAAATTTTTATTTATTTTTATTAACTGGCGCCCTGTAAGGGCTCCCCCCATATATCTGTTCTTATCAGCTTAACATCTGATAGTCTCCCCATTGCACACAGGTGGCGCCCATAGGCCATAAATCAAAAAATCTAAGTCAAAATATTTAGGTAAAAAGTAACCAAATTAGCTGTTAAATGTCCAACCTTTTCCAGTCCAAACCGGTTTTCGCTGGAAATCTAACGGTTCCTGCTAAAAATAGCTTTCAAAGTTGTGAACAACTGCTCTTTTGCAAGGCAAAAATTGCATGCGTGCTTATTTTGTCATTCAAAGCCAAACTTCAAAGAGTTCAAACGTCAAGATTAGTGAACGGATTTTATTCATTTAAAATGGAATTTAAAGCTGAAGGTATTTACTTTAAATCCATTTAGTAATAATAAACTAATATGTTAAATCGTTTTTGTGAAATAAATGTTGTAAAAACCATGTTTTTTGTTTATTTTGTGTGTGTCTTTTTCATGTTTACATAAACTTTTAGTTGTGACCCTCCTCGCTCCCCCAATGTGAGTATTATCAATGTATTAACCAATGTTTTTAGATAATGAAAATGTTAAGTGTAGCTGCAAATAGTTGCAAATGTGCCTGTAATCTTCAATATACTAACACCGCCTTTATATTTTTAATGGTTAAAATCGCGACTCGATAAATAAATATCCATGGTACTACCTCTCTGCATCAGTACATAAAATATTAATTCATGGACCTGCTATAATAAGAACTTGTTTAGTACCCATTGGAGAGCTTTCCGAAGAAGCTGCAGAAGCTAGAAATAAAGATATTAAATCGTTTAGACGTAAGCATACAAGAAAAATATCCCGCGTTTTAACGAACACCGATTTATTTAATAGGTTACTTTTAAGTTCCTATCCTTTTATTTCGGGTCAAAAGAAACTTCCTTGTAAACAAAAGTCTAAACTCCTTAAATCAGTAATTGAGCTACTTGATAAAAACATATAATAATTTTACTTCTAACTTTTTTGTATAATTATAAAACTTTTATTGTTAAGTTTCGTAATAAAAAAAAATGTATGTATAATAAATTCATTTAAATTTATTTTCGTTTATTGTTGTAATATACTGATTTGACTACTAAAAGTATTCTAAGGCGCTTTTCTTATATAAGCGCAACCTTATGGCAATCATTTATAGGGCAGCTATGGTCCGATTTTGATAAAATTAAAACAAGAATTCTAGAATAATACTAAATGGCCATGCCTCAAATTCCATGAAAATATGTTGAGAACTGGATGCTCTATAATTTTTTCCCTAAAATTTTCCAATCGTTCCTATGGGAGCTATATGATAGTCGTCCGATTTGAATAATTTTTACACAATATTTTTAATATATTTTTCTAGATTTACCGTAAAAATTTCATAGTGATATCTCCACAAGAAGTATTTATGGCCGCCGCTCCATACAAGCCCGATCATAGGCCAAAATTAAAAAAACGTAGTACAGCCGTTTTGTTCACAAAGTAGGCAAACCATTTCTAAATGTCCAAGCGTATCAAGATCAAACTGGTTTTTTCTGCAAAGGTAACGGAACTTTCTAAAAATGGAACTAAAGTTTCGAGCATGTGTTTTTTTTGCTGCGCTCAATTGTGCAAAGAGCATTTCACAGCAGACAAATGCAAACTTCAAAGCAGTGAATCTCAGGTTATAATTGTTCAAAAGTTCAATGGTTTTGAAAGTTAAAGGTATTTACTTTAATAAATTATTTTTTAATATTTTTTCTATTGATAATACATTTACATTTGGGGGTGTATGGCGGCAAGCGGCGTCGGTAATTTAACATTTATCGATTCAATTATGAATCAAGAGGTCTATATAGACATTTTGAAAAACAATTTGATGCAGAGTGCTGCAAAATTGGGGCTGGAAAATGAATATTGGTTCCAGCAAGATAATGACCCAAAGCACACTGCATTGAATACAAAGCTTTGGCTTGTATATAATGTTAACATTCAGCTGCGAACACCTCCCCAGAGTCCTGATCTCAATCCTATTGAGCATTTGTGGGATCTTCTCGAGCGAAAAATTCGCAAGCGTACCATAACATCAAAAAAAATGCTCAAGGATGTTATTTTGGAGGAATGGAGCAACATAACTGCGGAAGAGACAAAAAAACTTGTTCTTTCCATGCCGAAACGCCTTACAGAAGTTTTGCAGAAAAAAGGATACCCTACAAGCTACTAAAAAGGGTCCACTTTTCAATATAATATATTTATAAATACACTATACGCAGACTTTTGCGTATACATTTTTTTATAGTATTAAGTTTTAAATTCAAAATAAAATGTGATATATTGTTCAATAATTCTAAAAAAATTTCATATAATAAACAATAAATTAAAGTAAAGTTTACTTTACTGCCTAAAATCAAAGTGTATGTAGTGATCTTGAAGCGATTATTGAGCTTTTCCTTCTACAACTATTACTATTTTTAGTTAGAACTGCCTCCTTTTTTGGCCAGGTTAAGCCCCCCGCTCCCCTGACCATAAAGTTGCTTAGCAGAAAAAAAAAATAATAAATAACAAAATAACAACAATACCTCTTAAGCGTAGATAGCTTTTCGGTCAGGTTGAGCGCCCGTTCGCTCACATAAAAAGCGTGAAAGTATCTTTAAGTGTAGCTTTCTGGTCAGGTCGAGCCCCGGCTCCCTCGTCCCAAAAACTTATCAACCTAAGAGTAGCTTGCCCCCTTCAGCCAGGTTGAGCCAGAATAGTTCCCTGGGCTGCAGCTAAAACCCCCAGACTAGTCAATTGTAGAGTAGCGGCTAGCGGTAGTTAGGTACCATGAGCTCTCAGAGAGCATTCATATTCGAGTACCCCTTCGTGGGAGTCTTCCGTTGCGTAGTGTGCGCGGATGGCTCTACGAGGTCGCTTGGCACGTACGGTACGTACGCCGCGGCATATCAACACATCACACGGCGCCACCCTCAAGTGGTTATCAAATACCGTTGCCGGGTATGCGGTACCGATATGCCGCGGGGAATGAAGCAACTCAAGGCCCATGTGGCCGCAAGCCATCCAGAGATTGCCACCGACGCCCACGGAATGCTCCTGGAGAAGCCAGCTGCAACTCCCGCCATGCCGCTGCCCATATCACGGCCGCCATCACCCTCCCCCTCCAGGGGGACAGACGACCGCTCCCGCGGAGAGCCCTATGGCCCCGAGAACCAGGAGGCACGTGCCTGTACCGCTTCTCGGCCTCCCTGGCTAAGATCACGAGAACCGAGATCCCCTTTTGTTTTGTCTGAATAAATAGATTTTTTTCATTATTAGTCTATAAATATAATTATATATAAGTAGTTTTGTTGTTTCGGCCCGGTCGAGCACCTGCTCCCGTGAAACAAAAACCACCATATTTGTTCGTCCCACCAATTAAATTTAAAAATTTGTAGCGTTGCTTTTTGTTCTGGTCAGGTCGAGCATCCGTTCCCTGGACTAGAGTCAACACCCTGTAGAGATCCTCGATTGAACCGAGAATATTTGTTCCCCGAGAGCGTAGAGAGTAGATCGCCGAGTCTTGGTTGAGCCTCCGTTCCCTTGACGAAGGCGTAACTATTAGTCGTCACTCTATAGTCAGATCTTCGGCCGAGCCAGATCCGTTCTCCCGAGAGTAGGTCGCTCTTTTCTCTGGCTAGGTTGGTCTCCGCTCCCGAGAGTAGGTCGCTCTAGCTTCTCTGTTCAGGTTGGTCTCCCTCTCTTTGACAAAAAAGCAACAACAACAAGATTTGACTTTACTGTAGTTACTCTCCGGTCAGGTTGAGCCTCTCTCTCTTCTCCACAACTGCAGGAGTTTAACTGCAACTCTAACTGACTTGTCCAAACAACAGTAGAGCGCGGCGGACAATGAACTCTCAAAGAGTGTTCACATTTGAGTATCCCTTCGTGGGACTCTTCCGCTGCATTGTCTGCACGGAAGGAGCCTCAAGATCACATGGCTCGTATGGGACATACGCCGCGGCTTATCAGCATATAACCCGACGCCACCCCCAAGTGGCCATAAAATACCGTTGCCGGGTATGCAAAGCTGATATGCCGAGGGGTATGAAGCAGCTCAAGGCCCATGTGGCCGCGAGCCATTCTGAGGTCGCCATCGACGCCCACGGGATGCTTCTTGAGACGCCAGTCACATCCACCGCCGCTCTACTCCCCGCGCGACCACCCGCCACGGGTCAGCAGCCCAATCCTGCGCTGAGCCCAAGAACCAGCAGGCTTGTGCTTGGTCCGACGCCGACCCGAGCGAGACCCGGTAGCATGGCAGTACTATTTCCCCCTCTCCCACCCGACGGACGATCCTGAGGGCACCGTCCACTAGGCAGACAACAACGCCAGTCCCGCAACGGTCGCCTGCCCGCAACGCTCCCCCTGCCCGCAGTGTCCCCCCCGCCCCGGGCCACATGACGGGCCCGCCGAACCAACTGCTGAGAAGCGGCACCCAGCAGCCGGCCGCACCCGTGCCCTCCCGCACGCTGAACGCCAACACAGCGGCGCCCAAGCGGACGACACCCACCCGTACCGGTCTGGGAGTCTCGGCCCCCTCTGTTGCTAGCAGAAGGCCCCCCGTAAGGCTCGCCAGCACCACCACGGCGGGCAGAGAGAGAGCGCCCCGATCACCGTCAACCACCACCCCCCTCCGCACACGTACAATAGCCACCCAGACCCCCCCGGACATAATTATCATATCCCCACCAATTTTAAATAGCCCAGCGGAAATAGCCACCCAGACCCCCTGGATATAATTATTATATCCCCATCACCATCCAATAGCCCAGCCGAATCACCCATCTCATCACAGACTCCCAATAGCCCAGCACAACCACCACTAGAAACAGTCAGCAATAGCCAAATTCTCCCCCCCTTGAACCACCCGACTATACCCCGAGCCGCCCCCAGCAGAAGGACGATTATTTGCTCGATGGCCAATGCCGCGGCCACCAGAGAGGAACTGCTGGGGGCCGTCACCAGCCTGTCAGAAATGGCGGCTGTGAATCAGCCCACACGCGCGCACTCTGGAGTGGGCAACCACTCCTCACAAATTGGGCGTGGACCCCAAACAATGGCAGCCGCAGCAAAAAGACTACAACAAATCTATAGGACAAATAGACCTCGCGCACTGAGGGAAGTCCTGGGTCAGTCATCGCCCCCCTGCGAGCTGCCTGGCAGAGCTGTGTACGACCATCTCAGGCAGATGTTCGCCAGAGTTGACGACGAGCGTGTGCGTCCCTTCGATTGGCCTGCCTGGCATGAGCCAGGAGAGGACGATCGGGCGGACGCGCTCCAGAATCCCCCTCACGCAAGAGGAGGTGCTCGCACGCCTGAGGAGAACACACAGCTCTGCGCCGGGTCCCGATGGTGTCACCTATGGGAACATTAAAAAAATCGACCCGAAGGCCTCCATGCTCACGGCAGTATTTAACGCCTGCCTGAGGACAGGTCATGTCCCCAACTTGTGGAAAAAATCCAAAACCATATTGATCCACAAGAAAGGGGACAGATCTGACTTGTCGAACTGGAGGCCCCTTTCCATGGGCGACACCATCCCCAAATTGTTTGCGGCAGTCATGGCGGACAGGCTGACCAAATTCCTCACTAACGGACGGAGGCTCAGTGAGGAGCAGAAGGGCTTCCTCCAGCACGAAGGATGCCACGAACACAATTTCATCCTTGGCCAAGTGCTGGAGGAAAGCCGTCGACAAGGGAAGGACCTCGTCATGGGCTGGCTGGACCTGTCCAACGCATTTGGATCTATCCCGCATGCCACAATAATGGACGCGATCGCCGGTATGGGGATCCCCCCAAGGATCCAAGCAATTCTACACCAGTTGGCCACCGGCGCCACGACATCGGTCAAAACAATTGATGGCATGTCGGAGGAGATCGAGATCAATGCAGGGGTCAGACAGGGATGCCCAGTCAGCCCAATCCTCTTTAACATGGCAATAGAGCGTGTACTCCGGAAAATTAAAACCGTAGATGCGGGGTACACGCTCCACGGGAGCCGCATAAGCACACTGGCGTATGCCGACGACTTGGTGCTGATTGCGAGCTCCCAGAGGAGATGAGGTCCTTGCTGCGTGCCGCGGACGACGCCGGTCTGCACTTCAATCCTGGGAAGTGTGCGACCCTGCACCTCACGGGAAAGAAAGCGGTGCGCACGACAGTGCAGACCGACTTCCTCGTCCGCGGCACACAAATACCGGCAATGACGATGGGGGATGCTTATCACTATCTTGGCATCCCCGCGGGTCTAAATGTGGACCAGACACCTAGGGCAGTGATGGAAGCGATGGTTGGGGACGTCAGAAAGATAGATGACGCGCTGCTCGCCCCGTGGCAAAAGATTGACGCGGTCCGCACCTTCGTGGCACCGAAGCTTGACTTTGTGCTACGCAGCAGTGCCACCCTGCGGGCCCCGTTGCGTCATCTGGATATAGCCATTAAAAAACACATAAAAAAATGGCTATATCTGCCACAGAGGGCGAGCGCAGAGGTAGTATCCACCCCGACGAGTAAAGGTGGCGCGGGAATACTGCCTTCAGCTATCTTGGCTGACGTGCTCACCATCGCTCAGGCACACAAAATGCTGACCTGCCCTAGCGTGTCTGTCTCACAGATCGCAAGGGAGGGCCTGAGAGAAACGGTAAAACGAAGAACAAACCGGGAGCCATCCGGCGACGAGATGGCCCTCTTTCTCTCAGGTTCCGCCTTAACCGGGGACACAGCCAGCATTGCCGACGCCGGATTCTGGTCGCGGGTGAGGCTGGCCACCAAAAGGCAAGCTGCGCAACTGGCAGTGCGATGGGCCTGGAGAGGGGATGAGCTACTGGTCGAGTGCAGAGGAAAAAAGAACCGACCAGTGGCCACCGACTCGAATAGTAGGGCCCTACTAATACAACGCCTCAGAAGCGCAGCTCAGGAAGAGTTCCTGACCTCATTGACGAACAAGCCCGACCAGGGGAAGGTGGCGAAACTCTCCTCCCTAACCCCAGTCAGCAACGCATTCCTTCGGGACGGCAGTTTCACGCGTTTTGCTGACTGGCGGTTCATCCACAGAGCCCGACTGGGAGTCCTCCCCCTCAATGGAGCAATCCGTTGGGGCAGCGGAGACAAACGCTGCCGGGTCTGTGGGTACGAGCAGGAAAGCATTCCACACGTGTTGTGCCATTGCATGCCCCATTCCAACGCAATGCAGCAAAAGGCACAACGCGGTGCTGGAACGCCTCGCCAAAGCTGGCTCTCGCATGGGGACCCCGAGGGTGAACTGCCGCGTAGTAGGAGTCGACGAGGACATGGCGGCCCTTAGGCAGGATCTGGTATGGCGCGACGAACGGAGTAAGAAAATCGTCATAGTTGACGTCACGATTCCGTTCGAAAACGGGGCTGAAGCTTTCGAACAAGCGAGGAGCGGGAAAATTGAAAAATACCGCCCCCTAGCTGAAGCCCTGCGCGCCAAAGGATACAACGTAAAATTGGAGGCATTCATTGTCGGAGCCCTGGGCTCGTGGGACCCAAGGAACGAAGGAGTCCTTAAGGCAGTGGGTGTCTCCAAATTTTACGCCGGCCTGATGCGCAGGCTGATGGTGTCCGACACCATCCGCTGGTCCCGGGACATTTACGTGGAGCATGTTCCCGGGATCAGGCAGTTCACCCTGCCTCAAGAAGCTCCTGAAAACTAAAAATGATAGGGATAAAGGAAGCGATAGTAAACTAATACTGAAAGAAAAAGTTTAAAGAAAATAAAAAAAAATGAAAAAGCAAAAACAAAATATACAATAACTAGAATAATTGAAAAATATAGAAATATGGCTAATGAAAACTAAAATTGAGGATACAAAATTAAATATAATATAGAGAAAAGGAAAAAAAAAAAAAAAAAATTCACAAACACACCAAAAAAAAAAAAAATAATAAATATAATTCTAAAATCTGAGAAAAACACAAACAAGAAAAACACTCAATTCTATCCGGGTCTGCAGCCATTGCAGGCGTCTATCAATTGGCCCTCAATAGGGTTCCCCCCATATCTGTTCTTATCAGCTTAACATCTGATAGTCTCCCCATTGCACACAGGTAGCGCCCATAAGCCATAAATCAAAAAATCTAAGTCAAAATATTTAGGTAAAAAGTAACCAAATTAGCTGTTAAATGTCCAACCTTTTCCAGTCCAAACCGGTTTTCGCTGGAAATCGAACGGTTCCTGCTAAAAATAGCTTTCAAAGTTGTGAACAACTGCTCTTTTGCAAGGCAAAAATTGCATGCGTGCTTATTTTGTCATTCAAAGCCAAACTTCAAAGAGTTCAAACGTCAAGATTAGTGAACGGATTTTATTCATTTAAAATGGAATTTAAAGCTGAAGGTATTTACTTTAAATCCATTTAGTAATAATAAACTAATATGTTAAATCGTTTTTGTGAAATAAATGTTGTAAAAACCATGTTTTTTGTTTATTTTGTGTGCGTCTTTTTCATGTTTACATAAACTTTTAGTTGTGACCCTCCTCGCTCCCCCAATGTGAGTATTATCAATGTATTAACCAATGTTTTTAGATAATGAAAATGTTAAGTGTAGCTGCAAATAGTTGCAAATGTGCCTGTAATCTTCAATATACTAACACCGCCTTTATATTTTTAATGGTTAAAATCGCGACTCGATAAATAAATATCCATGGTACTACCTCTCTGCATCAGTACATAAAATATTAATTCATGGACCTGCTATAATAAGAACTTGTTTAGTACCCATCCGAAGAAGCTGCAGAAGCTAGAAATAAAGATATTAAATCGTTTAGACGTGAGCATACAAGAAAAATATCCCGCGTTTTAACGAACACCGATTTATTTAATAGGTTACTTTTAAGTTCCTATCCTTTTATTTCGGGTCAAAAGAAACTTCCTTGTAAACAAAAGTCTAAACTCCTTAAATCAGTAATTGAGCTACTTGATAAAAACATATAATAATTTTACTTCTAACTTTTTTGTATAATTATAAAACTTTTATTGTTAAGTTTCGTAATAAAAAAAAAATGTATGTATAATAAATTCATTTAAATTTATTTTCGTTTATTGTTGTAATATACTGATTTGACTACTAGAAGTATTCTAAGGCGCTTTTCTTATATAAGCGCAACCTTATGGCAATCATTTATAGGGCAGCTATGGTCCGATTTTGATAAAATTAAAACAAGAATTCTAGAATAATACAAAATGGCCATGCCTCAAATTCCATGAAAATATGTTGAGAACTGGATACTCTATAATTTTTTCCCTAAAAATTTTCCAATCGTTCCTATGGGAGCTATATGATAGTCGTCCGATTTGAATAATTTTTACACAATATTTTTAATATATTTTTCTAGATTTACCGTAAAAATTTCATAGTGATATCTCCACAACAATAAATTAAAGTAAAGTTTACTTTACTGGCTAAAATCAAAGTGTATGTAGTGATCTTGAAGCGATTATTGAGCTTTTCCTTCTACAACTATTACTATTTTTAGTTAGAACTGCCTCCTTTTTTGACCAGGTTAAGCCCCCCGCTCCCCTGACCATAAAGTTGCTTGGCAGAAAAAAAAAATAATAAATAACAAAATAACAACAATACCTCTTAAGCGTAGATAGCTTTTCGGTCAGGTTGAGCGCCCGTTCGCTCACATAAAAAGCGTGAAAGTATCTTTAAGTGTAGCTTTCTGGTCAGGTCGAGCCCCGGCTCCCTCGTCCCAAAAACTTATCAACCTAAGAGTAGCTTGCCCCCTTCAGCCAGGTTGAGCCAGAATAGTTCCCTGGGCTGCAGCTAAAACCCCCAGACTAGTCAATTGTAGAGTAGCGGCTAGCGGTAGTTAGGTACCATGAGCTCTCAGAGAGCATTCATATTCGAGTACCCCTTCGTGGGAGTCTTCCGTTGCGTAGTGTGCGCGGATGGCTCTACGAGGTCGCTTGGCACGTACGGTACGTACGCCGCGGCATATCAACACATCACACGGCGCCACCCTCAAGTGGTTATCAAATACCGTTGCCGGGTATGCGGTACCGATATGCCGCGGGGAATGAAGCAACTCAAGGCCCATGTGGCCGCAAGCCATCCAGAGATTGCCACCGACGCCCACGGAATGCTCCTGGAGAAGCCAGCTGCAACTCCCGCCATGCCGCTGCCCATATCACGGCCGCCATCACCCTCCCCCTCCAGGGGACAGACGACCGCTCCCGCGCAGAGCCCTATGGCCCCGAGAACCAGGAGGCACGTGCCTGTACCGCTTCTCGGCCTCCCTGGCTAAGATCACGAGAACCGAGATCCCCTTTTGTTTTGTCTGAAAAAATAGATTTTTTTCATTATTAGTCTATAAATATAATTATATATAAGTAGTTTTGTTGTTTCGGCCCGGTCGAGCACCTGCTCCCGTGAAACAAAAACCACCATATTTGTTCGTCCCACCAATTAAATTTAAAAATTTGTAGCGTTGCTTTTTGTTCTGGTCAGGTCGAGCATCCGTTCCCTGGACTAGAGTCAACACCCTGTAGAGATCCTCGATTGAACCGAGAATATTTGTTCCCCCGAGAGCGTAGAGAGTAGATCGCCGAGTCTTGGTTGAGCCTCCGTTCCCTTGACGAAGGCGTAACTATTAGTCGTCACTCTATAGTCAGATCTTCGGCCGAGCCAGATTCGTTCTCCCGAGAGTAGGTCGCTCTTTTCTCTGGCTAGGTTGGTCTCCGCTCCCGAGAGTAGGTCGCTCTAGCTTCTCTGTTCAGGTTGGTCTCCCTCTCTTTGACAAAAAAGCAACAACAACAAGATTTGACTTTACTGTAGTTACTCTCCGGTCAGGTTGAGCCTCTCTCTCTTCTCCTCAACTGCAGGAGTTTAACTGCAACTCTAACTGACTTGTCCAAACAACAGTAGAGCGCGACAATGAACTCTCAGAGAGTGTTTACATTTGAGTATCCATTCGTGGGACTGTTCCGTTGCATTGTGTGCACGGATGGGCCCTCAAGATCACATGGCTCATATGGAACATACGCCGCGGCGTATCAGCATATAACCCGACGCCACCCCCAAGTGGCCATAAAATACCGTTGCCGGGTATGCAACGCTGATATGCCGAGGGGTATGAAGCAGCTCAAGGCCCATGTGGTCGCGAGCCATTCTGAGGTCGCCATCGACGCCCACGGAATGCTCCTTGAGACGCCAGTCTCATCCACCGCCGCTCTACTTCCCGCACGCCCACCCGCCATGGGTCAGCAGCCCAATTCTGCGCTGAGCCCAAGACCCAGTAGGCATGTGCCTGGTCCGACGCCGACCCGAGCGAGACCCGGTAGCAGGCTCCTTCCCGCACCGAGCCCCGTGGCCACGAGCGCCAGCAGACACCATGGCAGTACCATTTCCCCCTCTCCCACCCGACGGACGATCCTGAGGGCACCGTCCACTATGCAGACACCAACGCCAGTTCCGCAACGGTCGCCTGCCCGCAGTGTCCCCCCCGCCCCGGGCCACATGACAGGCGCGCCGAACCGACTGTTGAGAAGCGGCATCCAGCAGCCGGCAGCGCCCGTGCCCGCCCGCACGCTGAACGCCATCACAGCGGCACCCAGGCGGACGACACCCACCCGTACCGGTCTGGGAGTCTCGGCCCCCTCTGCTGCTAGCAGAAGGCCCCCCGTAAGGCTCGCCAGCACCACCACGGCGGGCAGAGAGAGAGCGCCCCGATCACCGTCGACCACCACCCCCCTCCGCACACGTACAATAGCCACACAGACCCCCCCGGATATAATTATCATATCCCCATCCACTTCCAATAGCCCAACCGAAATAGCCACTCAGACCCCCCTGGATATAATTATTATATCCCCATCTCCACCCAATAGCCCAGTCATAACACCCATCCCACCACAGACTCCCGTTAACTCAGCACAACCACCACCAGAAATAGTCATCCCACCACACGATTTTACCCCGAGCCGCCCCCAGCAGAAGGACGGTAATATGCTCGATGGCCAATGCCGCGGCCACCAGAGAGGACCTGCTGGGGGTCGTCACCAGCCTGTCCGAAATGGTGGGTATGAGCCAGCCCACACGCCCGCACTCTGGAGTAGGCGATCACTCCTCACAAATTGGGCGCGGACCCCAAACAATGGCAGTCGCAGCGAAAATATTGCAACAAATCTACAGGACCAATCAACCGCGTGCACTGAGGGAAGTCCTGGGGCAGTCATCGCCCCCCTGCGACCTGCCTGGCAGTGCTGTGTACGCCCATCTCAGGCAAATGTTCACCAGGATTGGTGATGAGCGCGTGCGCCCCTTCGACTGGCCCGCCTGGTGCGTGCCAGGAGAAGAGGGCCGCGCGGACGCGCTACAGAGCCCCTTCACCCAAGAGGAAGTGCTCGCTCGCCTGAGAAGGACGCACAGCTCTGCGCCGGGTCCCGATGGTGTCACCTATGGGAACCTTAAAAAAATCGACCCGAAGGCCTCCATGCTCACGGCAATATTTAATGCATGCTTGAGGACAGGTCATGTCCCCGACTTGTGGAAAAAATCCAAAACAATACTGATCCACAAGGAAGGGGACAGATCTGACTTGTCGAACTGGAGACCCCTTTCCATGGGTGACACCATCCCCAAATTGTTTGCGGCAGTCATGGCGGACAGGCTGACCACATTCCTCACGAATGGACGAAGGCTCAGTGAGGAGCAGAAGGGCTTCCTCCAGCACGAAGGATGCCACGAGCACAACTTTATCCTTGGCCAAGTGCTGGAGGAAACTCGAAGACAAGGCAAGGACCTCATAATGGGCTGGCTGGACCTGTCCAACGCATTTGGATCTATCCCGCATGCCACAATAATGGACGCGATCGCCGGTATGGGGATCCCCCCAAGGATCCAGGCAATACTGCACCAGTTGGCCACCGGCGCCGCGACCACTGCTAAAACCATTGATGGCGTGACGGAGGAGATCCCGATCGAAGCAGGGGTCAGGCAGGGCTGCCCAGCCAGCCCCATACTCTTCAATATGGCAATAGAGCGAGTGCTCCGCAAAATCAAAACCATCCATGCGGGGTACTTGCTCCACGGGAGTCGCATAAGCACGCTGGCGTACGCCGATGATTTGGTGCTTATCGCGAACTCCCCCGAAGAGATGAGGTCCTTGCTGCGCGCCGCGGACGACGCCGCAATAGAAGCCGGGCTGCACTTCAATCCCGGGAAGTGCGCGACCCTGCACCTCACGGGGAAAAAATCTCTGCGGAGGACAGTGCAGACCGGCTTCCTCGTCCGAGGCACGCCAATACCGGCAATGACGGAGGGGGATGCCTACCAATACCTTGGCATCCCCGTGGGCCTAGAGGTGGACCAGACACCTAGGGTAGCATTGGAAGCGATGGTCGAGGACATCGCCAGGATTGACGGCTCGCTGCTTGCCCCGTGTGGCGCCGAAGCTCGATTTCGTGCTACGGAGTGGCGCCATACTGCGGGCACCGCTGCGCCACCTAGATATAGCTGTTAAGAAGAACATTAAAAAATGGCTATATCTACCGCAGAGAGCGAGCGCGGAGGTAGTATTCACACCCTTGAGAAAAGGTGGGGCGGGAATACTACCTTCTGCTGTCCTGGCTGATGTCCTAACTATCGCCCAGGCTTGTAAAATGCTGTCCTGCCCAGGTGAGGTCATCTCACAAATAGCAAAGGAGGGTCTGAGAAAGGCGGTGAGGCGAAAAATAAACCGGGAGCCATCCGGCGAAGAGATGGCCCTCTTTCTCTCAGGCCTTGCTTTATCTGGAGAGACAGCCAGCTTTGGCGACGTCGGCTTCTGGTCGAGAGTGAGGATGGCCACTAAAAGGCAGGCAGTGCATCTAGCAGTGCGATGGTTTTGGAGGAGAGATGAGCTCGCGGTCGAATGCAGAGGCCAAAAAATCGACCCGTGCTCATCGACTCGAACTCCAGAGACCAGCTCATACAACGCCTCAGATGCGCTGCCCAGGAGAAGTTCCTGTCCACACTCCTAAACAAACCCGACCAGGGGAAGGTGGCGAAGCTCTCCACGCTAACCCCAGTCAGCAACGCATTCCTACGGAATGGCAACTTCACCAGGTTTGCTGACTGGAGATTTATCCACAGGGCCCGCTTGGGAGTTCTCCCGCTAAATGGAGCGATCCGATGGAGCAGCGGGGACAAGCGGTGCCGGGTCTGCGGATATGAGCTGGAGAGCATCCCTCACGTATTGTGCCACTGCATGCGCCACTCTAGCGCAATGCAGCAAAGGCACAATGCAGTGATGGATCGCCTTGCCAAGGCTGGTTCACGCCTAGGCACCCCCAGGGTGAACTGCCGCGTCGAAGGAGTCGCCGAGGACATGGCGGCCCTCAGGCCGGATCTGGTATGGCGCGACGAACGGACCAAAAACATCGTGATAGTCGACGTGGCTATTCCGTTCGAAAACGGGGCTGAGGCATTTGAGCTAGCGAGGAGCGAGAAACTGGAGAAATACCGCCCCCTAGCCGAAGCCCTGCGCGCCGTGGGATACCAGGTAAAGCTGGAGGCGTTCATTGTCGGAGCCTTGGGCTCGTGGGACCCAAGAAACGAAAGGCTCCTCAAGGCATTGGGTGTCTCCAAGTTTTACGCCGGCCTGATGCGAAGACTGATGGTGGCCGACACCATCAGATGGTCCCGGGACATATACGTGGAGCATGTCTCCGGGATCAGGCAGTTCACCCACACACAGGGAGCTCCCTAGTAAAGTAACAGGAGGAAGAACACACAAAGGAAAAACAAAAACATAAAAAGGAAAAAAAAAATAAAAATGAGAATAAACAATTAATTGAATAAACAAACACTAAATAGTAAATATATGTAAATAAAGCAAATAAAATCGAAACAAAAAAAAAATGAAATAAAAAGGAAAATAGAGAAATTGAAAAAAAAAACTAATGAAAAGGAAAAACAAACTCTAAAATAAAAACAGAAATAAAAAAAAAATTCAAAGAAAACTCAAATTCTTCACCTGGCCTGCAGAAATTGCAGGCAAACATTAACTGGCCCTGCAAGGGCATCCCTATATCTGTTCTTATCAGCTTAACATCTGATAGTCTCCCCATTGCACACAGGTGGCGCCCATAGGCCATAAATCAAAAAATCTAAGTCAAAATATTTAGGTAAAAAGTAACCAAATTAGCTGTTAAATGTCCAACCTTTTCCAGTCCAAACCGGTTTTCGCTGAAAATCTAACGGTTCCTGCTAAAAATAGCTTTCAAAGTTGTGAACAACTGCTCTTTTGCAAGGCAAAAATTGCATGCGTGCTTATTTTGTCATTCAAAGCCAAACTTCAAAGAGTTCAAACGTCAAGATTAGTGAACGGATTTTATTCATTTAAAATGGAATTTAAAGCTGAAGGTATTTACTTTAAATCCATTTAGTAATAATAAACTAATATGTTAAATCGTTTTTGTGAAATAAATGTTGTAAAAACCATGTTTTTTGTTTATTTTGTGTGCGTCTTTTCATGTTTACATAAACTTTTAGTTGTGACCCTCCTCGCTCCCCCAATGTGAGTATTATCAATGTATTAACCAATGTTTTTAGATAATGAAAATGTTAAGTGTAGCTGCAAATAGTTGCAAATGTGCCTGTAATCTTCAATATACTAACACCGCCTTTATATTTTTAATGGTTAAAATCGCGACTCGATAAATAAATATCCATGGTACTACCTCTCTGCATCAGTACATAAAATATTAATTCATGGACCTGCTATAATAAGAACTTGTTTAGTACCCATTGGAGAGCTTTCCGAAGAAGCTGCAGAAGCTAGAAATAAAGATATTAAATCGTTTAGACGTAAGCATACAAGAAAAATATCCCGCGTTTTAACGAACACCGATTTATTTAATAGGTTACTTTTAAGTTCCTATCCTTTTATTTCGGGTCAAAAGAAACTTCCTTGTAAACAAAAGTCTAAACTCCTTAAATCAGTAATTGAGCTACTTGATAAAAACATATAATAAGTTTACTTCTAACTTTTTTGTATAATTATAAAACTTTTATTGTTAAGTTTCGTAATAAAAAAAAAATGTATGTATAATAAATTAATTTAAATTTATTTTCGTTTATTGTTGTAATATACTGATTTGACTACTAGAAGTATTCTAAGGCGCTTTTCTTATATAAGCGCAACCTTATGGCAATCATTTATAGGGCAGCTATGGTCCGATTTTGATAAAATTAAAACAAGAGTTCTTGAATAATACAAAATGGCCATGCCTCAAATTCTATGAAAATATGTTGAGAACTGGATACTCTATAATTTTTTCCCTAAAAATTTTCCAATCGTTCCTATGGGAGCTATATGATAGTCGTCCGATTTGAATAATTTTTACACAATATTTTTAATATATTTTTCTAGATTTACCGTAAAAATTTCATAGTGATATCTCCACAAGAAGTATTTATGGCCGCCGCTCCATACAAGCCCGACCATAGGCCAAAATTAAAAAAAACGTAGTACAGCCGTTTTGTTCACAAAGTAGGCAAACCATTTCTAAATGTCCAAGCGTATCAAGATCAAACTGGTTTTTTCTGCAAAGGTAACGGAACTTTCTAAAAATGGAACTAAAGTTGCGAGCATGTGTTTTTTTGCTGCGCGCAATTGTACGAAGAGCATTTCACAGCAGACATATGCAAACTTCAAAGCAGTGAATCTCAGGTTATAATTGTTTAAATTTTAAAATTTAAAATGGTTTTGAAAGTTGAAGGTATTTACTTTAATAAATTATTTTTTAATATTTTTTCTATTGATAATACATTTACATTTGGGGGTGTATGGCGGCAAGTGGCGTCGGTAATTTAACATTTATCGATTCAATTATGAATCAAGAGGTCTATATAGACATTTTGAAAAACAATTTGATGCAGAGTGCTGCAAAATTGGGGCTGGAAAATGAATATTGGTTCCAGCAAGATAATGACCCAAAGCACACTGCATTGAATACAAAGCTTTGGCTTGTATATAATGTTAACATTCAGCTGCGAACACCTCCCCAGAGTCCTGATCTCAATCCTATTGAGCATTTGTGGGATCTTCTCGAGCGAAAAATTCGCAAGCGTACCATAACATCAAAAAAATGCTCAAGGATGTTATTTTGGAGGAATGGAGCAACATAACTGCGGAAGAGACAAAAAAACTTGTTCTTTCCATGCCGAAACGCCTTACAGAAGTTTTGCAGAAAAAAGGATACCCTACAAGCTACTAAAAAGGGTCCACTTTTCAATATAACATATTTATAAATACACTGTACGCAGACTTTTGCGTATACATTTTTTTATAGTATTAAGTTTTAAATTCAAAATAAAATGTGATATATTGTTCAATAATTCTAAAAAAATTTCATATAATAAACAATAAATTAAAGTAAAGTTTACTTTACTGCCTAAAATCAAAGTGTATGTAGTGATCTTGAAGCGATTATTGAGCTTTTCCTTCTACAACTATTACTATTTTTAGTTAGAACTGCCTCCTTTTTTGGCCAGGTTAAGGCCCCCGCTCCCCTGACCATAAAGTTGCTTGGCAGAAAAAAAAAAATAATAAATAACAAAATAACAACAATACCTCTTAAGCGTAGATAGCTTTTCGGTCAGGTTGAGCGCCCGTTCGCTCACATAAAAAGCGTGAAAGTATCTTTAAGTGTAGCTTTCTGGTCAGGTCGAGCCCCGGCTCCCTCGTCCCAAAAACTTATCAACCTAAGAGTAGCTTGCCCCCTTCAGCCAGGTTGAGCCAGAATAGTTCCCTGGGCTGCAGCTAAAACCCCCAGACTAGTCAATTGTAGAGTAGCGGCTAGCGGTAGTTAGGTACCATGAGCTCTCAGAGAGCATTCATATTCGAGTACCCCTTCGTGGGAGTCTTCCGTTGCGTAGTGTGCGCGGATGGCTCTACGAGGTCGCTTGGCACGTACGGTACGTACGCCGCGGCATATCAACACATCACACGGCGCCACCCTCAAGTGGTTATCAAATACCGTTGCCGGGTATGCGGTACCGATATGCCGCGGGGAATGAAGCAACTCAAGGCCCATGTGGCCGCAAGCCATCCAGAGATTGCCACCGACGCCCACGGAATGCTCCTGGAGAAGTCAGCTGCAACTCCCGCCATGCCGCTGCCCATATCACGGCCGCCATCACCCTCCCCCTCCAGGGGACAGACGACCGGTCCCGCACAGAGCCCTATGGCCCCGAGAACCAGGAGGCACGTGCCTGTACCGCTTCTCGGCCTCCTTGGCTAAGATCACGAGAACCGAGATCCCCTTTTGTTTTGTCTGAAAAAATAGATTTTTTTCATTATTAGTCTATAAATATAATTATATATAAGTAGTTTTGTTGTTTCGGCCCGGTCGAGCACCTGCTGCCGTGAAACAAAAACCACCATATTTGTTCGTCCCACCAATTAAATTTAAAAATTTGTAGCGTTGCTTTTTGTTCTGGTCAGGTCGAGCATCCGTTCCCTGGACTAGAGTCAAAACCCTGTAGAGATCCTCGATTGAACCGAGAGTATTTGTTCCCCCGAGAGCGTAGAGAGTAGATCGCCGAGTCTTGGTTGAGCCTCCGTTCCCTTGACGAAGGCGTAACTATTAGTCGTCACTATAGTCAGATCTTCGGCCGAGCCAGATCCGTTCTCCCGAGAGTAGGTCGCTCTTTTCTCTGGCTAGGTTAGTCTCCGCTCCCTAGAGTAGGTCGCTCTAGCTTCTCTGTTCAGTCAACAAGATTTGACTTTACTGTAGTTACTCTCCGGTCAGGTTGAGCCTCTCTCTCTTCTCCTCAACTGCAGGAGTTTAACTGCAACTCTAACTGACTTGTCCAAACAACAGTAGAGCGCGGCGGACAATGAACTCTCAGAGAGTGTTTACATTTGAGTATCCATTCGTGGGACTCTTCCGTTGCATTGTGTGCACGGATGGGCCCTCAAGATCACATGGCTCATATGGAACATACGCCGCGGCGTATCAGCATATAACCCGACGCCACCCCCAAGTGGCCATAAAATACCGTTGCCGGGTATGCAACGCTGATATGCCGAGGGGTATGAAGCAGCTCAAGGCCCATGTGGTCGCGAGCCATTCTGAGGTCGCCATCGACGCCCACGGAATGCTCCTTGAGACGCCAGTCTCATCCACCGCCGCTCTACTTCCCGCACGCCCACCCGCCATGGGTCAGCAGCCCAATTCTGCGCTGAGCCCAATACCCAGTAGGCATGTGCCTGGTCCGACGCCGACCTGAGCGAGACCCGGTAGCAGGCTCCTTCCCGCACCGAGCCCCGTGGCCACGAGCGCCAGCAGACCCCATGGCAGTACCATTTCCCCCTCTCCCACCCGACGGACGATCCTGAGGGCACCGTCCACTATGCAGACACCAACGCCAGTTCCGCAACGGTCGCCTGCCCGCAGTGTCCCCCCCGCCCCGGGCCACATGACAGGCGCGCCGAACCGACTGTTGAGAAGCGGCATCCAGCAGCCGGCAGCGCCCGTGCCCGCCCGCACGCTGAACGCCATCACAGCGGCACCCAGGCGGACGACACCCACCCGTACCGGTCTGGGAGTCTCGGCCCCCTCTGCTGCTAGCAGAAGGCCCCCCGTAAGGCTCGCCAGCACCACCACGGCGGGCAGAGAGAGAGCGCCCCGATCACCGTCGACCACCACCCCCCTCCGCACACGTACAATAGCCACACAGACCCCCCGGATATAATTATCATATCCCCATCCAAAAATTACACGCACGAGTTATTCACATTAGGAATAATCGCAAAGGTCAACTCAGCCGAAAGTGCAATGGCCAAGCCTCGCTCCGGAGGAACCGCCTTCGTGATCACGGTTAACCTCTACGCCAGGTAAGTATCGCTTCTCGGCCTCCCTGGCTAAGATCAAAGTGAGATTTGAGATCCCTTTTTGTTTTGTAATATTTGTCAATTGTCATCCGATAAATATAATTAATAATAATAAGTAGTCTGTTGTTTTCGGCCCGGTCGAGCATCCGCTCCCGCGAAGACAAAAAGAAAACCCTATTTATTAAGAGTAGCTCTCCTAAATTTTCTGTGGTCCGCCCCATCGACCAAGAAATATTTAGATTCGAAACTTGTAGTTGTTTTGCTCTTAGTTCTGGTCAGGTCGAGCATCCGTTCCCTCGACTAGAGTCAATCGTCAACACCTGTTGCTAGATCCTCTATTGAGACTAGAGTCGTCCCGAAAGTAGATCGCCGAGTCTTGGCTGAGCCTTCGTTCTCTTGACGAAAGCGTATCTATAGTCGTCATCACTGTAGTCAGATCTTCGGCCGAGCCAGATCCGTGCTCCCGAGAGTAGGTCGCTCTCTTCAGGCTGATCTCCGCTCCCGAGAGTAGGTCGCTCTCTTCTCTTGTCGGATTCATCTCCGCTCCCGAGAGGAGGTCGCTCTAGCTGCTTCTCTGGTTAGGTTGGTCTCCCTCGCTTAGACAAAAAGCAACAACAACAACAAGATTTGACTTCGCTCTGCAGTTATTCTTCGGTCAGAGAGAGTCTCTCTTATACTCAACTGTAGGAGTTTAACTGCGAGTTACATTGACCTGTCCAAATAGTAGTAGCGCGCGGCGGACAATGAACTCTCAAAGAGTGTTTACATTTGAGTATCCCTTCGTGGGACTCTTCCGCTGCATTGTGTGCACGGATGGGCCCTCAAGATCACATGGCTCATATGGAACATACGCCGCGGCGTATCAGCACGTAACCCGACGCCACCCCCAAGTGGCCATGAAATACCGTTGCCGGGTATGCAACGCTGATATGCCGAGGGGTATGAAGCAGCTCAAGGCCCATGTGGCCGCGAGCCATTCTGAGCTCGCCATCGACGCCCACGGGATGCTTCTTGAGACGCCAGTCACATCCACCGCCGCTCTACTTCCCGCACGCCCACCCGCCATGGGTCAGCAGCCCAATTCTGCGCTGAGCCCAATACCCAGTAGGCATGTGCCTGGTCCGACGCCGACCCGAGCGAGACCCGGTAGCAGGCTCCTTCCCGCACCGAGCCCCGTGGCCACGAGCGGCAGCAGACCCCATGGCAGTACCATTTCCCCCTCTCCCACCCGACGGACGATCCTGAGGGCACCGTCCACTGTGCAGACACCAACGCCAGTTCCGCAACGGTCGCCTGCCCGCAACGCTCCCCCTGCCCGCAGTGTCCCCCCCCGAAACGGGCCACATGACAGGCGCGCCGAACCGACTGTTGAGAAGCGGCATCCAGCAGCCGGCAGCGCCCGTGCCCGCCCGCACGCTGAACGCAATCACAGCGGCACCCAGGCGGACGACACATACCCGTACCGGTCTGGGAGTCTCGGCCCCCTCTGCTGCTAGCAGAAGGCCCCCCGTAAGGCTCGCCAGCACCACCACGGCGGGCAGAGAGAGAGCGCCCCGATCACCGTCGACCACCACCCCCCTCCGCACACGTACAATAGCCACACAGACCCCCCGGATATAATTATCATATCCCCATCCAAAAATTACACGCACGAGTTATTCACATTAGGAATAATCGCAAAGGTCAACTCAGCCGAAAGTGCAATGGCCAAGCCTCGCTCCGGAGGAACCGCCTTCGTGATCACGGTTAACCTCTACGCCAGGTAAGTATCGCTTCTCGGCCTCCCTGGCTAAGATCAAAGTGAGATTTGAGATCCCTTTTTGTTTTGTAATATTTGTCAATTGTCATCCGATAAATATAATTAATAATAATAAGTAGTCTGTTGTTTTCGGCCCGGTCGAGCATCCGCTCCCGCGAAGACAAAAAGAAAACCCTATTTATTAAGAGTAGCTCTCCTAAATTTTCTGTGGTCCGCCCCATCGACCAAGAAATATTTAGATTCGAAACTTGTAGTTGTTTTGCTCTTAGTTCTGGTCAGGTCGAGCATCCGTTCCCTCGACTAGAGTCAATCGTCAACACCTGTTGCTAGATCCTCTATTGAGACTAGAGTCGTCCCGAAAGTAGATCGCCGAGTCTTGGCTGAGCCTTCGTTCTCTTGACGAAAGCGTATCTATAGTCGTCATCACTGTAGTCAGATCTTCGGCCGAGCCAGATCCGTGCTCCCGAGAGTAGGTCGCTCTCTTCAGGCTGATCTCCGCTCCCGAGAGTAGGTCGCTCTCTTCTCTTGTCGGATTCATCTCCGCTCCCGAGAGGAGGTCGCTCTAGCTGCTTCTCTGGTTAGGTTGGTCTCCCTCGCTTAGACAAAAAAGCAACAACAACAACAAGATTTGACTTCGCTCTGCAGTTATTCTTCGGTCAGAGAGAGTCTCTCTTATACTCAACTGTAGGAGTTTAACTGCGAGTTACATTGACCTGTCCAAATAGTAGTAGCGCGCGGCGGACAATGAACTCTCAAAGAGTGTTTACATTTGAGTATCCCTTCGTGGGACTCTTCCGCTGCATTGTGTGCACGGATGGGCCCTCAAGATCACATGGCTCATATGGAACATACGCCGCGGCGTATCAGCATATAACCCGACGCCACCCCCAAGTGGCCATAAAATACCGTTGCCGGGTATGCAACGCTGATATGCCGAGGGGTATGAAGCAGCTCAAGGCCCATGTGGCCGCGAGCCATTCTGAGCTCGCCATCGACGCCCACGGGATGCTTCTTGACACGCCAGTCACATCCACCGCCGCTCTACTTCCCGCACGCCCACCCGCCATGGGTCAGCAGCCCAATTCTGCGCTGAGCCCAATACCCAGTAGGCATGTGCCTGGTCCGACGCCGACCCGAGCGAGACCCGGTAGCGGGCTCCTTCCCGCACCGAGCCCCGTGGCCACGAGCGCCAGCAGACCCCATGGCAGTACCATTTCCCCCTCTCCCACCCGACGGACGATCCTGAGGGCACCGTCCACTGTGCAGACACCAACGCCAGTTCTGCAACGGTCGCCTGCCCGCAACGCTCCCCCCTGCCCGCAGTGTCCCCCCCCGCCCCGGGCCACATGACAGGCGCGCCGAACCGACTGTTGAGAAGCGGCATCCAGCAGCCGGCAGCGCCCGTGCCCGCCCGCACGCTGAACGCAATCACAGCGGCACCCAGGCGGACGACACATACCCGTACCGGTCTGGGAGTCTCGGCCCCCTCTGCTGCTAGCAGAAGGCCCCCCGTAAGGCTCGCCAGCACCACCACGGCGGGCAGAGAGAGAGCGCCCCGATCACCGTCGACCACCACCCCCCTCCGCACACGTACAATAGCCACACAGACCCCCCGGATATAATTATCATATCCCCATCCAAAAATTACACGCACGAGTTATTCACATTAGGAATAATCGCAAAGGTCAACTCAG
This sequence comes from Zaprionus ornatus, assembly GCA_018904035.1. Classification (NCBI taxonomy): domain Eukaryota; kingdom Metazoa; phylum Arthropoda; class Insecta; order Diptera; family Drosophilidae; genus Zaprionus; species Zaprionus ornatus. Next base: position 27,647,242 of record JAEIFZ010000002.1, read on the forward strand.
CCGAAAGTGCAATGGCCAAGCCTCGCTCCGGAGGAACCGCCTTCGTGATCACGGTTAACCTCTACGCCAGGTAAGTATCGCTTCTCGGCCTCCCTGGCTAAGATCAAAGTGAGATTTGAGATCCCTTTTTGTTTTGTAATATTTGTCAATTGTCATCCGATAAATATAATTAATAATAATAAGTAGTCTGTTGTTTTCGGCCCGGTCGAGCATCCGCTCCCGCGAAGACAAAAAGAAAACCCTATTTATTAAGAGTAGCTCTCCTAAATTTTCTGTGGTCCGCCCCATCGACCAAGAAATATTTAGATTCGAAACTTGTAGTTGTTTTGCTCTTAGTTCTGGTCAGGTCGAGCATCCGTTCCCTCGACTAGAGTCAATCGTCAACACCTGTTGCTAGATCCTCTATTGAGACTAGAGTCGTCCCGAAAGTAGATCGCCGAGTCTTGGCTGAGCCTTCGTTCTCTTGACGAAAGCGTATCTATAGTCGTCATCACTGTAGTCAGATCTTCGGCCGAGCCAGATCCGTGCTCCCGAGAGTAGGTCGCTCTCTTCAGGCTGATCTCCGCTCCCGAGAGTAGGTCGCTCTCTTCTCTTGTCGGATTCATCTCCGCTCCCGAGAGGAGGTCGCTCTAGCTGCTTCTCTGGTTAGGTTGGTCTCCCTCGCTTAGACAAAAAAGCAACAACAACAACAAGATTTGACTTCGCTCTGCAGTTATTCTTCGGTCAGAGAGAGTCTCTCTTATACTCAACTGTAGGAGTTTAACTGCGAGTTACATTGACCTGTCCAAATAGTAGTAGCGCGCGGCGGACAATGAACTCTCAAAGAGTGTTTACATTTGAGTATCCCTTCGTGGGACTCTTCCGCTGCATTGTGTGCACGGATGGGCCCTCAAGATCACATGGCTCATATGGAACATACGCCGCGGCGTATCAGCATATAACCCGACGCCACCCCCAAGTGGCCATAAAATACCGTTGCCGGGTATGCAACGCTGATATGCCGAGGGGTATGAAGCAGCTCAAGGCCCATGTGGCCGCGAGCCATTCTGAGCTCGCCATCGACGCCCACGGGATGCTTCTTGACACGCCAGTCACATCCACCGCCGCTCTACTTCCCGCACGCCCACCCGCCATGGGTCAGCAGCCCAATTCTGCGCTGAGCCCAATACCCAGTAGGCATGTGCCTGGTCCGACGCCGACCCGAGCGAGACCCGGTAGCGGGCTCCTTCCCGCACCGAGCCCCGTGGCCACGAGCGCCAGCAGACCCCATGGCAGTACCATTTCCCCCTCTCCCACCCGACGGACGATCCTGAGGGCACCGTCCACTGTGCAGACACCAACGCCAGTTCCGCAACGGTCGCCTGCCCGCAACGCTCCCCCTGCCCGCAGTGTCCCCCCCCGCCCCGGGCCACATGACAGGCGCGCCGAACCGACTGTTGAGAAGCGGCATCCAGCAGCCGGCAGCGCCCGTGCCCGCCCGCACGCTGAACGCAATCACAGCGGCACCCAGGCGGACGACACATACCCGTACCGGTCTGGGAGTCTCGGCCCCCTCTGCTGCTAGCAGAAGGCCCCCCGTAAGGCTCGCCAGCACCACCACGGCGGGCAGAGAGAGAGCGCCCCGATCACCGTCGACCACCACCCCCCTCCGCACACGTACAATAGCCACACAGACCCCCCCGGATATAATTATCATATCCCCATCCACTTCCAATAGCCCAACCGAAATAGCCACTCAGACCCCCCTGGATATAATTATTATATCCCCATCTTCACCCAATAGCCCAGTCATAACACCCATCCCACCACAGACTCCCGTTAACTCAGTACAACCACCACCAAAAATAGTCATCCCACCACAAATCTACAATAGCCAAACTCTCCCCTCCTTAAACCACACGATTTTACCCCGAGCCGCCCCCAGCAGAAGGACGGTAATATGCTCGATGGCCAATGCCGCGGCCACCAGAGAGGACCTGCTGGGGGTTGTCACCAGCCTGTCCGAAATGGCGGGTATGAATCAGCCCACACGCCCGCACTCTGGAGTAGGCGATCACTCCTCACAAATTGGGCGCGGACCCCAAACAATGGCAGTCGCAGCGAAAAGATTGCAACAAATCTACAGGACCAATCGACCGCGTGCACTGAGGGAAGTCCTGGGGCAGTCATCGCCCCCCTGCAACCTGCCTGGCAGTGCTGTGTACGCCCATCTCAGGCAAATGTTCACCAGGATTGGTGATGAGCGCGTGCGCCCCTTCGACTGGCCCGCCTGGTGCGTGCCAGGAGAAGAGGGCCGCGCGGACGCGCTACAGAGCCCCTTCACCCAAGAGGAAGTGCTTGCTCGCCTGAGAAGGACGCACAGCTCTGCGCCGGGTCCCGATGGTGTCACCTATGGGAACCCTAAAAAAATCGACCCGAAAGCCTCCATGCTCACGGCAATATTTAATGCATGCCTGAGAACAGGTCATGTCCCCGACTTGTGGAAAAAATCCAAAACAATACTGATCCACAAGAAAGGGGACAGATCTGACTTGTCGAACTGGAGACCCCTTTCCATGGGTGACACCATCCCCAAATTGTTTGCGGCAGTCATGGCGGACAGGCTGACCACATTCCTCACGAATGGACGAAGGTTCAGTGAGGAGCAGAAGGGCTTCCTCCAGCACGAAGGATGCCACGAGCACAACTTTATCCTTGGCCAAGTGCTGGAGGAAAGCCGTAGACAAGGAAAGGACCTCGTCATGAGCTGGCTGGACCTGTCCAACGCATTTGGATCAATCCCGCATGCCACAATCATGGACGCGATCGCCGGCATGGGGATCCCCCCAAGGATCCAGGCAATACTGCACCAGTTGGCCACCGGCGCCACGACCACTGCCAAAACGATTGATGGCATGACGGAGGAGATCCCGATCAATGCAGGGGTCAGGCAGGGATGCCCAGCCATAACATAACTGCGGAAGAGACAAAAAAACTTGTTCTTTCCATGCCGAAACGCCTTACAGAAGTTTTGCAGAAAAAAGGATACCCTAGAAGCTACTAAAAAGGGTCCACTTTTCAATATAATATATTTATAAATACACTGTACGCAGACTTTTGGGTATACATTTTTTTATAGTATTAAGTTTTAAATTCAAAATAAAATGTGATATATTGTTCTAATATAATTCTAAAAAAATTTCATATTATAAACAATAAATTAAAGTAAAGTTTAAAAAAAAAATGGAATAATTATATGCATAAATGGCCGAACTATTGGTGTTCAAAGTTTAATTTTAAAATTGTTTAGGGGTGTACACAGAGATATGCGAGTGAGTGTATGTGATATTTAAATTAATTTAACCTTTTTTATGCATTTTGTGAACGTCTTTTTTATGTTTTGTTAAAGTTTTAGTTGTGTTCCCCTCCGATTCCCTCAATGAAACCTTTACTAGTGTATTTGTCAATGTTTTTTGATAAAAGAAAAACTTAAGACTTTTGCAGACAGGCGCTCCAAAGTACTCAAAAATTAAAAAAACTAACGCCGTCTCTCTTTTGGGGAAGGTCTAGTTTCTAGTTACAGCGCTGAGTTTGGTTTGTTGTTGTGATCCCGTTATTGTGTTTGTATTATATTTGTGTTCAAATATGTTTTTTTTTTTTTAAATGAAATGTGGAAGAAGTAGAGTGACGACTGTCGGAGTACACTCTGAATGGCTCAACAAACAGGAGAGCATTTTGTTATGTGGGAACTAATCGCTTCTCGGCCTCCCTGGCTAAGATCAAAGTCTTGACTTATGTATGTAGTGATCTTAAAGAGAGATTTTGAGCCCTTTTTTCACACCTAACACTAACTATTATTTACTTATTAAGTTAGCTGCCTCTTTTGTTGGCCAGGTTGAGCATCGTGTAGTATGCACACATATCGAATAACTACTGTACCAAGAAGAACACACCGTTACAATGTTTACAGAAAGAGAGTCGATCGGCGCTCTCACAGAATGTGCATGTGGCTGCATTCTGTTACACAGCGCTACAGCTTAAGAGAGCATAATAATATATGTAACATTTAGCATAACGTTTAGCATAAGCATAACCGTCTCTCTCCACGATAAGCTTTAGGCTTACTTAGACAATAAGAAAACTATGTCAAGGGGAGATTCAACTGAACGTTGGAAGCGGCACCTTTGCTGCCTCCAACTCTTCAATTAAATAAAGAAGACACAAAGTATTATATATTGTGAATCATTATATGGCGACCGTGACAGGACCCGAGTCCTGTATAAGTTAAAAAAAAAAAAACAACAAGCAACTCCATGTGGCTGCAGGCATCATCATCATCATCATCATCATCATCATCATCATCGTCATCATCATCATCATCATCATCATCATCATCATCATCATCATTATCATCATCATCGTCGACATCAGCAACAGCAACTGTACCAAGCAAGCGGCAACGGGTCCGAGGAATCTAAAGTCTGAGAGAGTAGAGTGTGCGTGTGATGGGTAAGAATAGGGGCGGAGTGCAAAATAAGGCGAAAAAGAGAATAGCGCACTTAAAGTGGCTATTATATACAAACACTCCAGCGCCCGAATGGTCGAAAGCTCAAAAGCTACAAGATGAGCTAGACCACTATGTTAGATTTCTCGAAACAAAAAAAACCCCACCACACCCGCTCACTCAGTTAACGCTATAAATAAAGTAAATACTAATAAAATTGAACCTCCCCAGCCAAAAAGCTTGCCGGAATTCCGGAAAAAGTGCCCAGACGACTGCGAGGGACCGCTATTCACAACATATTGTGAATACACGTGCAGGCATTGCAGGCCTGTCACACCATAAAGAAAAAAAAAGCGACATCAACATCAACGTGGTGAGCAGCCCGCTCACTACGTCAACGAGGGAGTGTCAGCGTGCCAGCACCGGCGACGACCAGCTGACACGCAGCAGAACTATCAACGTGGTGAGCAGCCCGCTCACTACGCCAACGCGGGATACCCTCAATATTCACACTGTGGTGCGCTATCCGCACACTACAGCAACGGTGGATCATTCATCACCCATAATAATACATGGGAAAACCGACAGCGCTTCAAAGAGCGCAAAATTTTTTTTTTTTTTAAATAGCACTGTGTGCAAAATTTTTTTGATTGCACTGCGATGCATATTTTTTTTTTCTAATCAATTGTAACATTGAGCGGAATCTTTTCCGCCCGATGAGAAGTTCGGCCTGCAAAGCCAAACGAAATATTAGGAAGGGAATCTGTAAATTCACACGGGTGAATTAATTTTAAACTTCTCACCGCAGCAAGGCGTTTTAAACATATTAAATTTCTGAAATTAAAAACAATTAAAAAAAAAAAAAAAAAAAACAAAAAAAAAAAAATGTTTGAAAATAAATTAATAACTAATTAAATTAAAAATTAATTAATTTTCAAAAATAAGAATATAAATAAAGAAAAAAATAAATAAGAGCCATAAAACAAAACAAAATATATTTTGAAATCATTAACAACATAGCAGAATTTTTAGATTTGTTAAATGACAGCGATAGGTGCGAAATCGAATGATTCGTCTTTGCCTTCCTTCTCTGATTTCAACTCTGTGGGATAAGCCCCCCTATTATGGTTCTACCAATTTAGACTTTGCTAAGACAAATGGAATGGCAAAAACTCATTTCCAAAATTATAAAAGTAAGAAATGAATTCGATAAATCTTTCAAGTGCCTAAATAAAGCAGCACCGATATCGAATAAGACCATTATTAAGCATGCCAACATTTTGGTAGCAAATTACAATAAAGTAACAAAACTAGTTACAAATAGTAGATCCCAATTTGATTCATTACAGAACTTGCAAGTTTCTGACGTTGTCAAACGTCTGCGAGAAAACCTTCTGTACATATCGGACAGACATAAATTATTTATCTATTGTATGCCGTCGATTAGTATTCCGGCTACATTTGACGAATCGGTACTGATAGCCGATAACCTTTCCGAAAATATCGATTCTTTAGATATGATAGAATCAGAGAAACCGAGCACTATGGCACAATCAGCCGCCGTTTCTCGGGAATATGTGCGACAAATTTCGTCCACAATACCAGAGTTTGACGGCAAGAAAATAAATTTAAATAGATTCCTCACGGCACTCCGATTAACAGATCTCACGAAAGGAGATCAGGAGATGTTAGCCGTTGAAGTCATAAAGACAAAAATAATTGGCCCTCTGTCATACAAAGTTGAAAATGAAAGGACGATTATTGGAATCATAAGTGTATTAAAGGCATCAGTTAAAGGCGAATCGCCTGATGTCATTAAAGCAAAATTGCTAAATACACATCAACGTGGTAAAACTGCAGCGCAGTATACCACAGAAATCGAAAATCTACGTAGGTCGCTTGAGGCAGCCTACATAGATGACGAACTAGACTCAAACAATGCAGAAAAATTCGCTACAAAAGAAGCGATCTCTGCAATAATAAAGAATTGTGAGCACGAAAAGCTCAAGACCATTTTAGAAGCAGGAAATTTCAACACGATGAATGCCGTGATTGAAAAATATATACAAGGCTGTACAGAAATAACCGGCAACTCGAACAATGTTTTCTTCTATAACAATAGAGGACATTCTCGAGGAAATAGTTATCGCGGAAATTATCAAAACTATAACTATAATAACAATTATAGAGGCCGAGGTGGTTATCGCGGAGGAAATAGAGGCCGCGGCGGTAACCAGAACAACAACAGAGGTGGAGGCTACCATAGGGGTAACCAAAACCAAAACTCAAACAGGAACAATAACACCGTCAGAAACATACAGACGGAAAACCAGCAGGTCCCCTTGAGCAACAGCCAACAGTAAGGCTGTATCGAATCAATCTCAATTTAAGTATTTTTATAAAGTTAAAAAATATGAGTACCAATTCAATGGTAACTATATTAATTGATACAGGTGCAGAAATTTCACTGCTTAAATGCAGTAATAATAATCTAAATAATTTAAACACAAGAAACACAACAAATTTATCAGGAATAGGGCAAGGGACAATTCAGTCTCTAGGTACTATAGATTTGGAAATGAGTATTGCAAACGCAGCAATACCACATAAATTCCATATCGTACCTGACAATTTTCCTATACCAGGGGATGGTATAATTGGTTTGGACTTCATTAAAAAATACAATTGTATTTTAGAATTCCACGACCAGGAAGATTGGTTCACTTTGAGGCCCGATAATTTCAGGAATATAAACATTCCTATAATACATTCACTTGATAACGAAATAGTTTTGCCAGCTAGATCAGAGGTAATTCGAAAGATTCACCTTACGTCTACTGACACAAATGTTCTTATACCCAACCAGGAATTGCAACCTGGCATAATAGTAGCAAGTGCACTAGTAAACACTCAGAACGTGTTAATTCGCATTATAAACACAACTGAAAAAGACGCTATTGTAAACAGCGCAAATATAAAAAGCGAATCATTAGACGATTATGATGTTTACAATGCAAATACCGAAAATAGTCCGCAAAGAACTTCAGAAGTACTGAAACTTCTTAAATTTCCATCGTTATTCAAAAACGAGCTAACAGAATTATGCACCGAATTTAGCGATATTTTTGGTCTCGAAACAGAAACCATATCAGCTAATAATTTCTATAGGCAAAAATTGAGATTGAACGATAAGACCCCTGTATATATTAAGAATTATAGAATGCCAGAAAGTCAAAAGCCAGAAATTCAAAGGCAAGTTGACAAATTAATAAGAGACGGCATTGTTGAGCCGTCTATATCAGAATATAATAGCCCACTTCTCTTGGTACCCAAGAAATCACTGCCTAATTCGGCGGAAAAAAGATGGCGATTAGTAGTTGACTATCGTCAGATCAATAAGAAACTGCTAGCAGATAAATTCCCACTTCCAAGAATAGAAGATATTCTTGATCAGTTAGGACGAGCAAAATATTTCTCGTGCCTAGACCTTATGTCAGGATTTCACCAAATCGAACTAGACGAAAGGTCAAGAAATATAACATCATTCTCAACTTCGACAGGTTCATATCGTTACACGCGATTACCATTTGGCTTAAAGATAGCCCCCAATTCATTTCAAAGAATGATGACACTTGCATTCACAGGCCTAAAGCCTTCGCAAGCCTTTCTGTATATGGATGATTTAGTCGTAGTCGGTTGTTCTGAAAAGCATATGCTTAAGAATTTAACCGATGTTTTCAAATTATGTAGACAACATAATTTAAAACTACATCCAGAAAAATGTACTTTCTTTATGAAAGAGGTTACATATTTAGGTCATAAATGTACTGATAAAGGTATATTACCAGATGACTCTAAATATGAGGTAATTAAAAACTACCCACAACCAGCGAATGCAGACGAAGCTAGACGATTCGTCGCATTTTGTAATTACTACAGAAGATTTATTAAGAACTTCTCAGAGAAATCACGCCACTTAACGAGGCTTTGTAAGAAGAATGTTCCATTCGAATGGACAAGCGAATGCAACGTAGCATTCGAATATCTTAAAAGGGAATTAATGAAACCTACACTTCTTCAGTACCCAGACTTCAGCAAACAATTTTGCATAACCACAGATGCCAGTAAACAGGCATGTGGAGCGGTACTATCTCAGGACCACAACGGTCAACAGCTACCAGTGGCATACGCTTCCAGAACCTTTACACAAGGTGAAAGTAATAAGTCCACTACAGAACAAGAACTAGCAGCTATTCATTGGGCAATAAACCATTTTAGACCATATATATATGGTAGGCATTTCTTAGTACAGAGTGACCATAGGCCACTATCATATTTGTTCTCGATGAGAAACCCGAGTTCCAAGTTGACCAGAATGCGTCTGGACCTTGAGGAATATGATTTTAGTGTAGAGTACCTCAAGGGGAAAAATAATTACATAGCAGATGCTCTCTCCCGAATAACTATCGGAGAGTTAAAAGAAATGAATAGACAGATACTGAAGGTCGAAACGAGAGCTTCTGTAAGACAGAAAAATTCCTGCGCAGGAGAAAAATTGCAAGAACCAGAAGTAAATAAAGAAAAAACGGAAATGCCCAATATCTATCAGGTAATCAATAACATTGATGCCAAGAAATATATTGTTCTCAAAATAGACAAACATAAGTGTTTGTTTAAAAGAGGCAAAAATATTATAACACGTTTCGATATGACTAATTTTTATTCTAATGAAAAAATCGATTTAGATCAGTTTTTCAAAGGCTTAATGAAGAAGCAAGAATAAATAAGATCATTCGAACACAATTGTCACCAGGTGAACAAATCTTCGAGTTTGTCACTATTAAGAATTTTAAAGAAAAGGGCAATAAAATATTAAAAAATTTAAAAATAGCGCTATTAAACAAGGTGACTAAGGTAGATAAAGATGATAAGGTTCAAATTAAAGCAATACTGTCTAAATATCATGACGATCCGTCAGAAGGAGGCCACTCAGGAATTTCTAGAACCCTGAGGAAAATAAAAACTTTTACTACTGGCCACAGATGACCAAGGCAATAAGTAAATACGTTAAGACATGTTTAAAATGCCAACAGGCTAAAACGTTGAAACACACGAAAATGCCAATGATTATAACTGAAACGCCAGCAACAGCATTTGATAGAGTTTTGATAGATACCATTGGTCCACTTCCAAGATCAGAAGATGGAAATGAGTATGCTGTCACTATAATATGTGATTTAACTAAGTATTTGGTTACGGTACCCATACCAAACAAAAGTGCAAAATCAGTTGCTAAGGCTATATTTGAAAATTTTATACTCAAGTACGGTCCAATGAAAACAATCATTACGGACATGGGAACAGAGTATAAAAATCAAATAATAGACGACTTGTGCAAATATATGAAGATAAAGAACATTACTTCAACCGCACACCATCACCAGACTTTAGGAACAATAGAACGAAGTCACAGAACATTTAACGAGTATGTTCGCTCTTACATTTCTGTTGACAAAACTGATTGGGATGTTTGGATACAATATTTTACTTATTGTTTCAATACAACACCATCAGTAGTTCACGAATATTGTCCATATGAACTAGTATTTGGAAGATTACCAAGACAGTTCGTAGATTTCAACAAAATAGACAGAATAGATCCCATTTATAACATGGATGACTATTCAAAAGAGGTAAAATTAAGATTAGAAGTAGCTTATAAAAGAGCTAGGAATATGTTAGAAAAGGCAAAAGCCGATAGAAAATTTAAATATGATAGAAATGTCAGTAATTTGGAATTAAAGTTAGGAGATAAGGTTGTATTAAAAAACGAAACAGGTCATAAGCTAGATAATAACTATTTAGGACCATATTTAGTTTCAGAGATAGGAGAAAATAATAACATTACAATATTAGGAAATAAAAATAAAAAACAAATAGTCCATAAAGATAGGTTAAAAATTTTCAATTCTTAATATATTTTGTAGGGTTGGCCACCCATAAGAACAAAACAATTATACTAAATATACAAAAATACATTTTTCTTTATTTTCTTTATTTTTGATCTTTGCAAACATAAAATTTAATTTTGATTAAACAAAAAAAATTTTTAATTAAATATAAAAAAAAAAAAAAACCATTTATTATTATCTTTTTTTAAACTGTTAATATCAATATTTTTAAATTTTCAATACTTTCTTAAATTTTCAAAAAAATTTTTTTTTATTATTAAAAAAAAAAAAAACAAAAACATAACAAAAATAATATATATATATAGGTAAATAAAATAACTACACTAAGTTACGTTATTTTTCAAAAGGAGGGAGATGTAGTATGCACACATATCGAATAACTACTGTACCAAGAAGAACACACCGTTACAATGTTTACAGAAAGAGAGTCGATCGGCGCTCTCACAGAATGTGCATGTGGCTGCATTCTGTTACACAGCGCTACAGCTTAAGAGAGCATAATAATATATGTAACATTTAGCATAACGTTTAGCATAAGCATAACCGTCTCTCTCCACGATAAGCTTTAGGCTTACTTAGACAATAAGAAAACTATGTCAAGGGGAGATTCAACTGAACGTTGGAAGCGGCACCTTTGCTGCCTCCAACTCTTCAATTAAATAAAGAAGACACAAAGTATTATATATTGTGAATCATTATAATCGCTCCCCGGTCCATAAAATAAAACGGCAAAAACCAATAATAAATGACAAACAACAAAAAAAACTTAACAAAAAACAACTTAACAAAAACAAAAACAACTTGACAAAACAACATAGAATTACTTTACTTCTAAGTGGAGATCCCTTTTGGTCAGGTCGAGCGTCCGCTCCCTCGCCCAGAAAGCGCGAGTAAATTATCTTTAAGAGAGTAGCTTGCTGGTTAGGTCGAGCCACCGGCTCCCTCGACCCAAAAAAAAGAGTATCAGCTTAAGAGAGTAGAGTAGTTCGTTCCTTCAGTCATGTTGAGCCAGAACCGTTCCCTGGTCTGAAGACAAAAGCCCAGACGAATAACTGTAGAAGGAGCAGCTAGCGGGTAGTTAACGGGGACAAATCATGAGCTCTCAGAGAGCATACACGTTTGAATACCCTTTCGTTGGACTCTTCCGTTGCACAGTGTGCGCGGATGGTTCTACGAGGTCGATGGGCACGTACGGTACGTACGCCGCGGCATACCAACACATAACCCGGCGCCACCCTCAAGTGGTCATCAAATACCGTTGCCAGGTATGCAATGCTGATATGCCGCGGGGCATGAAACAGCTCAAGGCCCATGTGGCCGCGAGCCACACAAACGTTGCCACCGACGCCCACAGAACGTTTCTGGAGGAGCCAGCCGTAACTCCCGCCATGCTGCTGCCAACACTACCAATACCATCACCATCCCCCTCCCGGGGACAGCCGCCTAATCCTGCGCCAAGCCCAGTGGCCTCGAGAACTAGGAGGCACGTGCCTGGACCGTCGCCGAGCCGTGTGAGACCCGGAAACAGACTCCAACCAGCACCGAGCCCTGTGGCCACGGGGGTCAGCAGGCCCAGTGTCAGGACCGCTGCCCCCACAATTACCCGACGGATGTCTCTGAGGGCACCGCCCGCTGCACAGACATCAATGCCCACTTTGCAGCGGTCGCCTGCCCGCAACGCCCTCCCTGTCCGCAGCCTTCCCTCCGTCCCGGGCCAAAGGAGCCCTAGGAGCTCCTCGGAGCCGAGCCCATCCACGGCGCCACCCAGGAGGGCGGCACTCACCCGTACCGGTCTGGGAGTCTCGGCCCCTTCTGCTGCTAGCAGAAGGCCCCCCATAAGCCTCGCCAGCACCGCCACGGCGGACAGTGAGAGAGCGCACCGAACACCGTCGCCCACCACCTCCCCCCGCACACGAACAATAGCTACACAAACCTCCCCTAATATAATCGTCTCCGCATTCTCCCCCAATAGCCCAGCACGCCCCCCCTCTGAAATATCCATCTCAACACCCACCCACAATAGCCCAGCACAATTCTCGCCGGAAATAGCCATCCCTACACAAGCCCGCAATGCCCAAATCATCCCCCGCCACCAAACACCACTGATATACCCAGAGCCGCCCCCAGTAGGATGACGGCAATACGCCTGATGGCCAATGCCGCGGCCACCAGGGACGACCTGCTGGGGGCCGTCACCGGCCTGGCCGAAATGGCGGCTGCGAACCAGCCTACCCGCGCGCACAATGGAGGTGGCGAACACACATCACAAGGTAGGCGCGGACCCCAAACACTGGCAGACGCAGCGCAGAGGATGCAACACACATACAGGACCAACCGACCTCGTGCCATGAGGGAAGTCCTGGGGCAGTCCCCTCCGCCCTGCGATCTGCCAGGCAGAGCTGTGCACGCCCATCTCAGGCAAATGTTTGCCAGAAAAGACGATGAGCGCGTGCGTCCCTTCGACTGGCCCGCCTGGTGTGTGCCAGGAGAAGAGGACCGTGCGGACGCGCTCCAGAGCCCCCTCACTCAATAGGAGGTGCTCGCATGCCTGAGAAGGACGCACAGCTCTGCGCCGGGTCCCGATGGTGTCACTTATGGAAACCTGAAAAAAATCGATCCAAAGGCCGCCATGCTCACGGCAGTTTTTAACGCCTGCCTGAGGACAGGTCATGTCCCCGATCTGTGGAAAAGATCAAGAACCATACTCATCCACAAGAAAGGGGACAGATCTGACCTGTCAAACTGGCGGCCCCTTTCCATGGGCGACACCATCCCTAAACTGTTCGCGGCTGTCATGGCGGACAGGCTGACGGCGTTCCTCACAAACGGAGGGAGGCTCAGTTACGAGCAAAAAGGTTTCCTCCAGTACGAAGGCTGCCACGAACATAACTTCGTCCTTGGCCAAGTGCTGAAGGAAACTCGAAGACATGGCAAGGACCTCATAATGGGCTGGCTGGACCTGTCCAATGCTTTCGGATCGATTCCGCACGCCACCATCATGGACGCGGTCGCCGGCATGGAGATCCCCCCAAGGATCCAGGCAATACTTCATCAGTTGGCCACCGGCGCCGCGACCACTGCCAAAACCATTGATGGCGTGTCGGAGGAGATCCCAATCGAAGCAGGAGTCAGGCAGGGCTGCCCAGCCAGCCCCATACTCTTCAATATGGCAATAGAGCGAGTGCTCCGCAAAATCAAAACCATCCATGCGGGGTACTTGCTCCATGGAAGCCGCATAAGCACACTGGCGTACGCCGATGATCCGGTGCTTATCGCGGCCTCCCCTGAAGAGATGAGATCCTTGCTGCGCGCCGCGGACGACGCCGCAATAGAAAGCCGGGCTGCACTTCAATCCCGGGAAGTGCGCGACCCTGCACCTCAAGGGGAAAAAATCCTTGCGGAGGACAGTGCAGACCGGTTTCCTCGTCCGTGGCACGCCAATACCGGCAATGACAGAGGGGGATGCCTACGAATACCTTGGCATCCCCGTGGGCCTAGAGGTGGACCAGACACCTAGGGCAGCATTGGAAGCGATGGTCGAGGACATCGCCAGGATTGACGGTTCGCTGCTCGCCCCGTGGCAGAAAATCGACGCGGTACGCAATTTTGTGGCGCCGAAGCTCGATTTCGTGCTACGGAGTGGCGCCATACTGCGGGCACCGCTGCGCCACCTAGATATAGCCGTTAAGAAGAAAATAAAAAAATGGCTATATCTACCGCAGAGAGCGAGCGCGGAGGTAGTATTCACCCCCTTGAGAAAAGGTGGGGCGGGAATACTACTTTCTGCTGTCCTGGCTGATGTCCTAACTATCGCCCAGGCTTGTAAAATGCTGTCCTGCCCAGGTGAGGTCATCTCACAAATAGCAAAGGAGGGTCTGAGAAAGGCGGTAAGGAGAAAAATAAACCGGGAGCCATCCGGCGAAGAGATGGCCCTCTTTCTCTCAGGCCCTGCTATATCTGGAGAGACAGCCAGCTTTGGCGACGCTGGTTGAGGGTGAGGATGGGCACTAAAAGACAGGCAGTGCATCTAGCAGTGCGATGGATCTGGAGGAGAGATGAGCTCGCGGTCGAATGCAGAGGCCAAAAATCAGCTCATACAACGCCTCAGATGCGCTGCCCAGGAGAAGTTCCTGTCCACACTTTTAAACAAACCCGACCAGGGGAAGGTGGCTAAGCTCTCCACGCTAACCCCAGCGGTGCCGGGTCTGTGGATTTGAGCTGGAGAGCATCCCTCACGTATTGTGCCACTGCATGCGCCACTCTAGCGCAATGCAGCAAAGGCACAATGCAGTGATGGATCGCCTCGCCAAGGCTGGTTCACATCTAGGCACCCCCAGGGTGAACTGCCGTGTCGAAGGAGTCGCCGAGGACATGGCGGCCCTCAGGCCGGATCTGGTATGGCGCGACGAACGGACCAAAAACATCGTGATAATCGACGTGGCTATTCCGTTCGAAAACGGGGCTGAGGCATTTGAGCTAGCGAGGAGCGAGAAACTGGAGAAATACCGCCCCCTAGCCGAAGCCCTGCGCGCCGTGGGATACCAGGTAAAGCTGGAGGCATTCATTGTCGGAGCCTTGGGCTCGTGGGACCCAAGGAACGAAAGGGTCCTCAAGGCATTGGGTGTCTCCAAGTTTTACGCCGGCCTGATGCGAAGAATGATGGTGGCTGACACCATCTCCGGGATCAGGCAGTTCACCCACACACAAGGAGCTCCCTTAACCTAGTAAAGTGACAGGAGGAAAAGCACATAGAGGAAAAACAAAATCATAAAAAGGAAAAACAAATGAGAATAAACAATTAAATTGAATAAACAAACATTGAATAGTAAATATAAGAAAAATAAATGAAGCAAATGAAATCGAAAAAAAAAATGAAATAAAAAGAAAAAAGAGAAATTGAAAAAAAAAATAATGAAAAGGAAAAACAAAATCTAAAATAAAAACAGAGAAAATGTATTGAATAATAAAATCTTAAACCTCAACGTCTTCACCTGGCCTGCAGCCATTGCAGGCAAACATTAACTGGCCCTGTCAGGGCATCCCTATTATAATCTGTTCTTATCAGCTTAACATCTGATAGTCTCCCCATTGGGGAGCAACAAAGTGCTAGGGGGCTTGCTCCACCTCTGTCATGGGTTGCCCCGGTATTGCAGTACCGCCGGGATTCGGCCCAACTAAATAATAAATACAATTATAAAAAATTAAAAGAAAACTAATTTGAAATAAAATAAATGAAATGAAAAAATGGAATGGAAAAAGGAAAAAAAAATGAAAAACATTGTGGTTGCGCCCATAGGCCAACGGTACTTTCTAAAAATAGAACTAAAGTTGTTTTTTTGCTGCGCGCAATTGTACGAAGAGCATTTCACAGCAGACAAATGCAAACTTCAAAGCAGTGAATCTCAGCTTACATATATGTATTTATATAAATTATATAAATATATAAATTGTAAAATTTAAAATGGTTTTGAAAGTTGAAGGTATTTACTTTAATAAATTATTTTTGTAATATTTTTTCTATTGATAATACATTCATGTGATATTTAAATTAATTTAATCTTTTTTGTGCATTTTGTGAAAGTCTATTTTATGTTTTGTTAAAGTTTTAGTTGTGTTCCCCTCCGATTCCCACAATAAAACCTTTACTAGTGTACTTGTCAATGTTTTTTGATAAGTACTCAAAAATTAAAAAAACTAACGCCGTCTCCCTTTATTCCAGGGTCTAATTTCTAGTTACAGCGCTGAGTTTGGTTTGTTGTTGTGATCCCGTTATTGTGTTTGTATTATATTTGTGTTCAAATATGTTTTTTTTGTTATTTTGGTTTTATTACTCTATAATTTACTTTACTGTTAGGCACATTTTGCGTTTTTTCAAGAATGGACATATTTGAGATTTGGTGCACGGAAAAGGGTCTCAATACACAAAAAGCGGAAAATGTGGCAAATCGCATACAAAAATTTATTGAAGATATGAATGAAGTGACCGAAGTTTGCAGAATAACCAAATGCACTAATTATATTTGCAAAAAAATAGCCGTATTTTGGATGAAATGTGGAAGAAGTATTGTGACGACTGTCGGAGTACACTCTGAATGGCTCAACAAACAAGAGGAAAGGATATTGAAAAAGTTAATGGTGGTCGAGGACGGCCGAAAATTGACTTTGAGAATTGCTCAAAGAGGACAAAGCGGAGACGGGTAGCTGAAATTTCAAAACTGGACGAGACTGCTGCTTCTTTTTTGCGTTCGTCTGAGGTGAGATCACAAGGAGAACAATCCCAGGCAAATGTTGAAGAAGTTGAACTCCAAAGTTTACTGGATCACACTGCAAAACGAATATTGCAACTTTAGAAGGAAATTATCAATTATCAAAAATTATCAGTAAACAATATTATTTTAATAGGAAAGTGGGGATTTGATGGTAGCACTGGCCATGCTGAATATAAACAGAAGGTTTCAAATACTGATCTCGAAGATAATAGCTTGTTTGTTACATCGTACGTGCTGCTTAGACTTATTACTAAGTCAAAAGATCCTCAGATTATTTGGAAAAATCCACGACCATCATCGACCTGCTACTGCAGACCAATAAGATTTCAATTCAAGAAGGAAACTACTGAACTGTCCATTAAGGAAGAGAAATATTTCCAAACTAAAACTGACCAGCTAGAAAACACAATGTTTTTCACAGAAAATAGGAAAATTGAAGTAGAACATTCCTTGCAGCTCACCATGGTCGATGGCAAAATATGCAATGCTCTAACCGAAACATCCAACAAACAAACAAACATTTAACAAACACCGACCTATTTAATAGATTATTTTTAAGCTCCGACCCATTTATTTCTGGTCAAAGACAACTACCATGTAAGCAAAAGTCAAAACTCTTAAAATCAGCTACCTACTATTGTAGAATACATACATTTACATATATATTATTATTATTAATCATGTTCTTTTGTATTGATAAATTATTTTTTATTTTTAATATAAACTATAAGAAACTTTAATCCCATATTAGTAATCAAAATATTATAAATTTTCCATACAAACATTTTATTGCAGACTGGTCGCTCTATGGCAGCTATATGATATAGTAGAGCTGGAAGAAACATCGACGATACATCGATGTTTTTCAA
This sequence comes from Zaprionus ornatus, assembly GCA_018904035.1. Taxonomy (NCBI): domain Eukaryota; kingdom Metazoa; phylum Arthropoda; class Insecta; order Diptera; family Drosophilidae; genus Zaprionus; species Zaprionus ornatus. The sequence goes on from JAEIFZ010000002.1 coordinate 27,664,835, forward strand.
TTTCGCTTTCTCGGCCTCCCTGGCTAAGATCAAATTATTAACTCATGTATGTAGTGATCTTAAAGCGAGATTTGAGCCCTTTTTCACACCTATCACTAACTATCCTTATTTAGTTAGCGCTGCCTCTTTTGTTGGCCAGGTTGAGCCCTCGCTCCCCGGTCCATAAAATCACACGGCAGAAAACCAATAATAAATAACAACAACAAAAACAACTTAACAAAAACAAAAACAACATAGCATTACATTACTCCTAAGTGTAGATCGTTTTTCGGTCAGGTCGAGCGTCCGCTCCCTCGCCCAGCAAGCGCGAGAAAATTATCTTTAAGAGTAGCTTGCTGGTCAGGTCGAGCCCCCCCCCCCGGCTCCCACGACCAAAAAAAAGAATATCAGCTTAAGAGAGTAGTAGTTCGTTCCTTCAGTCAGGTTGAGCCAGAACCGTTCCCTGGTCTGAAGACAAAACCTCAGACGCAAACCTGTAGAAGTAGCAGCTAGCGGGTAGTTAACGGGGACAGATCATGAGCTCTCAGAGAGCATACACGTTCGAATACCCTTTCGTGGGACTCTTCCGTTGCACAGTGTGCGCGGATGGTTCTACGAGGTCGATGGGCACGTACGGTACGTACGCCGCGACATACCAACACATAACCCGGCGCCACCCTCAAGTGGTCATCAAATACCGTTGCCGGGTATGCAATACTGATATGCCGCGAGGCATGAAACAGCTCAAGGCCTATGTGGACGCGAGCCACCCAAATGTTGCCACCGACGCCCACGGAACGCTTCTGGAGGATCCAGCCGTAACTTCCGCCATGCTGCTGCCCACACCACCAATACCATCACCATCCCCCTCTTGGGGACAGCCGCCTAATCCTGTGCCGAGCCCAGTGGCCTCAAGAACCAGGAGGCACGTGCCTGGACCGTCGCCGAACCGTGTGAGACCCGGAAACAGCCTCCACCCAGCACCGAGCCCTGTGGTCACGGGGGTCAGCAGGCCCAGTGTAAGGACCGCTGCCCCCACACCCACCCGACGGATGTCTCTGAGGGCACCGCCCGCTGCACAGACATCAATGCCCACTCTGCAACGGTGGCCTGCCCCCCTGTCCGCAGCCTTCCCTCCGTCCCAGGCCAAAGGACGGGCGCGCCAAATCGACCGCTGGGTAGCGGCAACCAGCCGTGCCCGCCCGCTCGCCGAACCCATCCACGGCGCCACCCAGGAGGGCGGCACCCACCCGTACCGGTCTGGGAGTCTCGGCCCCTTCTGCTGCTAGCAGAAGGCCCCCCGTAAGCCAGCCAGCACCGCCACGGCGGACAGTGAGAGAGCGCACCGAACACCGTCGTCCACCACCACCCCCCGTACACGAACAATATCTACACAAACCCCCCTGATATAATCGTCTCCGCATCCTCCCCCAATAGCCCAGCACGCCCCCCCCTTGAAATATCCATCTCAACACCCACCCACAATAGCCCAGCACAATTCTCGCCGGAAATAGCCATCTCAACACAAACCCGTAATAGCCCAACTCTTCCCCCACCAAACATCACGGACTTACCCAGAGCCGCCCCCAGTAGGAGGACGGCAATACGCCTGATGGCCAATGCCGCGGCCACCAGGGAGGACCTGCTGGGGGCCGTCACCGGCCTGGCCGAAATGGCGGCTGCGAACCAGCCTACCCGCGCGCACAATGGAGGTGGCGAACACACATCACAAGGTAGGCGCGGACCCCAAACACTGGCAGACGCAGCGAAGAGGATCCAACACACATACAGGACCAACCGACCTCGTGCCATGAGGGAAGTCCTGGGGCAGTCCTCTCCGCCCTGCGATCTGCCAGGCAGAGCTGTGCACGCCGATCTCAGGCAAATGTTCGCCAGAAAAGACGAAGATCGTGTGCGTCCCTTCGACTGGCCCGCCTGGTGTGTGCCAGGAGAAGAGAACCGTGCGGACGCGCTCCAGAGCCCACTCACTCAAGAGGAGGGGCTCGCACGCCTGAGAAGGTGTGGTGGTGTCCCGATGGTGTCACTTATGGAAACCCGAAAAAAATCGATCCGAAGGCCGCCATGCTCACGGCAGTTTTTAACGCCTGCCTGAGGACAGGTCATGTCCCCGATCTGTGGAAAAGATCAAGAACCATACTCATCCACAAGAAAGGGGACAGATCTGACCTGTCAAACTGGCGGCCCCTTTCCATGGGCGACACCATCCCTAAACTGTTCGCGGCTGTCATGGCGGACAGGCTGACGGCGTTCCTCACAAACGGAGGGAGGCTCAGTTACGAGCAAAAAGTTTTCCTCCAGCTCGAAGGCTGCCACGAACATAACTTCATTCTTGGCCAAGTGCTGGAGGAAACTCGAAGACAAGGCAAGGACCTCATAATGGGCTGGCTGGACCTGTCCAATGCTTTCGGATCGATTCCGCACGCCACCATCATGGACGCGGTCGCCGGCATGGAGATCCCCCCAAGGATCCAGGCAATACTTCATCTGTTGGCCACCGGCGCCGCGACCACTGCCAAAACCATTGATGGCGTGTCGGAGGAGATCCCGATCGAAGCAGGGGTCAGGCAGGGCTGCCCAGCCAGCCCCATACTGGAGCGAATGCTCCGCAAAATCAAAACCGTGAATGCGGGATACTTGCTCCATGGGAGCCGCATAAGCACACTGGCGTACGCCGATGATCTGGTGCTTATCACGAGCTCCCCTGAAGAGATGAGATCCTTGCTGCGCGCCGCGAACGACGCCGTACAAACACTTTATTGCAGACTGGTCGCTCTATGGTAGCTATATGATATAGTAGAGCTGGAAGAAACTTCGACGTACATCGATACATTGATGTTTTTCAATTTCGCTTTTTCGGCCTCCCTGGCTAAGATCAAATTATTAACTCATGTATGTCTTAAAGCCAGATTTGAGCCCTTTTTCACACCTATCACTAACTATCCTTATTTAGTTAGCGCTGCCTCTTTTGTTGGCCAGGTTGAGCCCTCGCTCCCCGGTCCATAAAATCACACGGCAGAAAACCAATAATAAATAACAACAACAAAAACAACTTAACAAAAACAAAAACAACATAGCATTACATTACTCCTAAGTGTAGATCGTTTTTCGGTCAGGTCGAGCGTCCGCTCCCTCGCCCAGCAAGCGCGAGAAAATTATCTTTAAGAGTAGCTTGCTGGTCAGGTCGAGCACCCCCCCCGGCTCCCTCGACCCAAAAAAAGAATATCAGTTTAAGAGAGTAGTAGTTCGTTCCTTCAGTCAGGTTGAGCCAGAACCGTTCCCTGGTCTGAAGACAAAACCTCAGACGCATAACTGTAGAAGTAGCAGCTAGCGGGTAGTTAACGGGGACAGATCATGAGCTCTCAGAGAGCATACACGTTCGAATACCCTTTCGTGGGACTCTTCCGTTGCACAGTGTGCGCGGATGGTTCTACGAGGTCGATGGGCACGTACGGTACGGTACGCCACCTAGATATAGCCGTAAAAAAGAACATAAAAAAATGGCTATATGTACCGCATAGAGCGAGCGCGGAGGTAGTATTCACCCCCTTAAGAAAAGGTGGGGCGGGAATACTACCTTCTGCTGTCCTGGCTGATGTCCTAACTATCGCCCAGGCTTTTAAAATGCTGCCCTGCCCAGGTGAGGTCGTCTCACAAATAGCAAAGGAGGGTCTGAGGACGGTAAGGAGAAAAATAAACCGGGAGCCATCCGGCGAAGAGATGGCCTCTTCCTCTCAGGCCCTGCCATATCGGGAGAGACAGCCAGCTTTGGCGACGCTGGTCGAGGGTGAGGATGGGCACTAAAAGGCAGGCAGTGCATCTAGCAGTGCGATGGATCTGGAGGAGAGATGAGCTCGCGGTCGAATGCAAAGGCCAAAAAAATCGACCCGTGCTCATCGACTCGAACTCCAGAGACCAGCTTATACAACGCCTCAGACGCGCTGCTCAGGAAAAGTTCCTGACCACCTTACTCAACAAACCCGACCAGGGGAAGGTGGCGAAGCTCTCCACGCTAACCCCAGTCAGCAACGCATTCCTACGGAATGGCAATTTCACCAGGTTTGCCGACTGGAGGTTTATTCACAGGGCCCGCTTGGGAGTCCTCCCGCTGAATGGAGCCATCCGATGGAGCAGCGGGGACAAGCGATGCCGTGTCTGTGGGTATGAGCTGGAGAGCATCCCACACGTGTTGTGCCACTGCATGCGCCACTCCAGTGCAATGCAGCAAAGGCACAATGCAGTGCTGGATCGCCTCGCCAAGGCTGGCTCACGGCTGGGTGCCCCCAGGGTGAACTGCTGTGTTGAAGGAGTCATCGATGACATGGCAGCCCTCAGGCCGGATCTGGTATGGCGCGACGAATGGAACAAGAATTTCGTGATAGTCGATGTGGCTATTCCGTTCGAAAACGGGGCTGATGCATTTGAGCTAGCGAGGAGCGAAAAACTGGAAAAATACCGCCCCCTAGCCGAAGCCTTGCGCGTCGCCGGATACCAGGTAAAACTGGAGGCATTCATTGTCGGAGCCTTGGGCTCGTGGGACCCAAGGAACGAAAGGGTCCTCGCTTCTCGGCTTCCCTGGCTAGGATATCTTGCGAGAATTGAGATTTCTATTTTTTCCCCTATCACTCGATACATATATGTATAATTATTCATAAGCGTAGATTGCTGTTTCGGCCCGGTCGAGCACCCGTTCCCGCGAAATAAAAACAAAAACTCGTTATTATTAAGAGTAGTTCGCTTAAATTTTCTCTGGTCAGACTCCGTCTCCTCGACCAAGAAATACAAAACACCTAGATTCGTTTTGGTCAGGTTGAGCCTCCGTTCCCTCGACTAGAGTCGTCAACATCGTAGCTAGATCCTCGATTGAGCAAGAGTCGTCGCTCCTTCGAGAGTAGTTCGCTGAGTTTTGGTTAGGTTGAGCCTCCGTTCCCTCGACGAAAGCATCACTAGATTCGTCAGGAGGAAACTCGAAGACAAGGCAAGGACCTCATAATGGGCTGGCTGGACCTGTCCAATGCGTTCGGATCGATTTCGGACGCGGTCGCCGGCATGGGGATCCCCCAAGGATCCAGTCAATACTTCATCAGTTGGCCACCGGCGCCGCGACCACTGCTAAAACCATTGATGGCGTGACGGAGGAGATCCCGATCGAAGAAGGGGTCAGGCAGGGTTGCCCAGCCAGCCCCATATTCTTCAATATAGCGCCGCTGCGCCACTTAGATATAGCCGTTAAGAAGTACATAAAAAATGGCTATATGTACCGCATAGAGCGAGCGCGGAGGTAGTATTCACCCCCTTAAGAAAAGGTGGGGCGGGAATACTACCTTCTGCTGTCCTGGCTGATGTCCTAACTATCGCCCAGGCTTTTAAAATGCTGCCCTGCCCAGGTGAGGTCGTCTCACAAATAGCAAAGGAGGGTCTGAGGACGGTAAGGAGAAAAATAAACCGGGAGCCATCCGGCGAAGAGATGGCCTCTTCCTCTCAGGCCCTGCCATATCGGGAGAGACAGCCAGCTTTGGCGTAGCCGGCTTTTGTCGAGAGTGAGGATGGCCACTAAAAGGCAGGCAGTGCATCTAGCAGTGCGATGGATCTGGAGGAGAGATGAGCTCGCGGTCGAATGCAGAGGCCAAAAAATCGACCCGTGCTCATCGACTCGAACTCCAGAGACCAGCTTATACAACGCCTCAGATGCGCTGCCCAGGAGAAGTTTCTGTCCACACTACTAAACAAACCCGACCAGGGGAAGGTGGCGAAGCTCTCCACGCTAACCCCAGTCAGCAACGCATTCCTACGAAATGGCAACTTCACCAGGTTTGCTGACTGGAGGTTTATCCACAGGGCCCGCTTGGGAGTCCTCCCGCTAAATGGAGCGATCCGATGGAGCAGCGGGTACAAGCGATGCCGTGTCTGTGGATATGAGCTGGAGAGCATCCCTCACGTATTGTGCCACTGCATGCGCCACTCTAGCGCAATGCAGCAAAGGCACAGTGCAGTGATGGATCGCCTCGCCAAGGCTGGTTCACGTCTAGGCACCCCCAGGGTGAACTGCCGTGCCGAAGGAGTCGCCGAGGACATGGCGGCCCTCAGGCCGGATCTGCTACAAATAAAAACACTTAGTACTATCCTGGTCTGCAGCCATTGCAGGCGACCATTAACTGGCCCTACAAGGGCTTCGCAAAATATCTGTTCTTATCAGCTTATAACATCTGATAGTCTCCCCATTGGGGAGCAACAAATGTTAAACTGATTTTTGGAAATAGACGGAGTGCTAGGGGGCTTGCTCCACCTCTGTCACGGGTTGGCCCGGTATTGCAGTACCGCCGGGATTCGGCCCAACTAAATAATAAATACAATTATAAAAAATTAAAAGAAAACTAATTTGAAATAAAATAAATGAAATGAAAAAATGGAATGGAAAAAGGAAAAAAAAATGAAAGACAGTAGAGAGGAAAATGCTTCAAATTTTTATTTATTTTTATTAACTGGCCCTGTAAGGGCTCCACCCATATATCTGTTCTTATCAGCTTAACATCTGATAGTCTCCCCATTGCACAGTGGTTGCGCCCATAGGCCAAAAATCAAAAAACGTAGTACAGCCGTTTTGCTCACAAAGTAGGCAAACCATTTCTAAATGTCCAAGCATATCAAGATCAAACTGGTTTTTTCTGCATAGGTAACGGTACTTTCTAAAAATAAAACTAAAGTTGCGAGCATGTGTTTTTTTGAGGCGCGCAATTGTACGAAGAGCATTTCACAGCTGACAAATGCAAACTTCAAAGCAGTGAATCTCAGCTTACATATATGTATTTATATAAATTATATAAATATATAAATTGTAAAATTTAAAATGGTTTTGAAAGTTGAAGGTATTTACTTTAATAAATTATTTTTGTAATATTTTTTCTATTGATAATACATTCATGTGATATTTAAATTAATTTAACCTTTTTTGTGCATTTTGTGAAAGTCTTTTTTATGTTTTGTTAAAGTTTTAGTTGTGTTCCCCTCCGATTCCCTCAATAAAACCTTTACTAGTGTACTTGTCAATGTTTTTTGATAAAAGAAAAACTTAAGACTTTTGCAGATAGGCGCTGCAAAGTACTCAAAAATTAAAAAAACTAACGCCGTCTCCCTTTTGGGGAAGGTCTAATTTCTAGTTACAGCGCTGAGTTTGGTTTGTTGTTGTGATCCCGTTATTGTGTTTGTATTATATTTGTATTCAAATATGTTTTTTTGTTATTTTGGTTTTATTACTCTATAATTTACTTTACTGTTAGGCACATTTTGCGTTTATTCAAGAATGGACATATTTGAGATTTGGTGCACGGAAAAGGGTCTCAATACACAAAAAGCGGAAAATGTGGCAAATCGCATACAAAAATTTATTGAAGATATGAATGAAGTGACCGAAGTTTGCAGAATAACCAAATGCACTAATTATATTTGCAAAAAAATAGCCGTATTTTGGATGAAATGTGGAAGAAGTATTGTGACGACTGTCGGAGTACACTCTGAATGGCTCAACAAACAAGAGGAAAGGATATTGAAAAAGTTAATGGTGGTCGAGGACGGCCGAAAATTGACTTTGAGGATTGCTCAAAGAGGACAAAGCGGAGACGGGTAGCTGAAATTTCAAAACTGGACGAGACTGCTGCTACTTTTTTGCGCTCGTCTGAGGTGAGATCCCAAAGAGAACAATCCCAGGCAAATGTTGAAGAAGTTGAACTCCAAAGTTTACTGGATCACACTGCAAAACGAATATTGCAGCTTCAGAAGGAAATTATCAATAATATTGAAGCAGATTCAGTAAACAATATTATTTTAATAGCAAAGTGGGGATTTGATGGTAGCACTGGCCATGCTGAATATAAACAGAAGGTTTCAAATACTGATCTCGAAGATAATAGCTTGTTTGTTACATCGTACGTGCTGCTTAGACTTATTACTAAGTCAAAAGATCCTCAGATTATTTGGAACGAGAGCAACAGTCGAGCGCCACGCGACAGTGGGATACCCTTGGACGTATGTTGCTATAAAAAGTATCTAATTGTATAGTACTCATCGCAAGCTACAAATTAATCATAACACTGCAGTGCGCTGCCACCTTGCATCAATTTCGATACGTTGCCAATAATTTATCACCGCAATTTTCCTAGAGCAAGACTGCAAAAAGCGGTGTGAGCAGTATATATCGGTATTTCTTTATAAATTTTGAATTGGCCAATATCGATAACTTGCAATATATCGAGTAATTAAAATTAATATTTATTTAATTGCATTTTATAGTTTTGTATTTTTTACTGACCCTAAAATATGAATTATTAAATAATAATCATATGTGCACGTAAGCATATTATGAATATGTACACAAGCATGTAAATACTTGCATACATTCATATTCATTTACCACGCCACCTATTCGTTGAGTATTAGTATGTCGGCAATGGGGGAGTCTTATCCATTCTTTTTCGCAAGTTTTATAATTTTGGTGCAGTAGCACAGCAAGTTCCGATCTATTCCACCAGCCAAACTTCACTGAGGTGATTTTCTCCTTCTACCAATCCTCCTCATATTCTATTCGGTCTATACACAACACTGGCGTTCACTATATTGTCATCCCTCTCTAACACACTATTTATGACAATGAGATCGGACCTCACTCAGCTGCAGAGGCCGTCTGCGCCTCTGCTGCAGTGCTTGTCAGAATTTCACCACAATGCTACAATTTCATCAGATTGTGAAATCATGGTAACGGTTCCCAGAATTCCTGGAGACGCGCTCCGACACGGCCTTCCTGACCTATCACACGTCCTCGTGTGTCTAATCCACCGTTCAAGTCAAACTCATACAATTTCATCAACTTAATTTCCAATTTATTTAACAAACTTCAATGTATTTCTCTCTTACATTTATTAACTTATAGAGCCGCTTACACAAACATCGATTGACAACTCATCTCATGATTGATTTTTCTTTTACAAACTTGATTCTAAAGACATCTCCAATTTAGGTATCAAAACTTCAAACTATTCATATTTTCCATAACTTTACTTTCACATATCAACATTGGCGTGTCTTCTCTCACACCCAATCTCTTGACCCCCGCCATAACACTTCTCGTCCCTGCGAGATAGCTGTTATAGTGCGGTCATTACTCCTTTTGAACACACGCCATTTCATTCGTGCCGTTTATCAAATCTTTCCCCTCTTGGGACACAGATGCACGTTCACTAGTGACATCTTTCAACTCTTCTCCCTCTTGGGAGTCACCATTACATTCTGCTGTCAATCGTCTGTCTGGTAACGCTCTTAGCCATTCATGCGAATATTTATATGTTCGCTTATTAACTAACGACTTCAACTCGTATCGATCACCATCTAGTACATTAATTACCTGAAATGGGCCCTTAAATTTGGGGTCAAGTTTCGTTTGATGCCGCTCCTCGCTTTTCAGTAACACATGATCGCCTACCTTATACCGAACTATTTTTGCCTTGTTTTTATCAAACCTCTGTTTATCATACTGTGCATTCTTTTGCATGTTTTCTCTGGCTTGTGCCCTCATCTGTTCTCTATCGACTACACTTTCTTCCACATCGACTGGCAACAACCCAAAAGGTCTAGCTTCTCTTCCTATCAGCAATTCCAAGGCACTTGCCTTAGTGACTCGATTTGTGGTGCAATTCATGGCTAGTTGAATTTCTGCCAACGCATCTTGCCATGATCGCTGACTCGTTTCCACCGCAGTAAGCATGGTCTTAAGAGTGCTCATCACCCTTTCAACCTGCCCATTTGCTCTACTGGCACCTGTAGCTATCAAGTGCAACTCAATCCTGTTTGTTGAACAAAACTCACGGAACTTGTTGCTGGCAAAACTCCTGCCCTGATCCGCTATAATACGACTGGGGACCCCAAAGAAAGACATACTTGACTTTATAGCTTTAATACAATTTTCCGAGTCAAGATTTAGAGTATGATACAAGTGAACAAACTTAGTGAACGCATCTATCTGAACTATAATATATTCCTTGAGATCGTTCTTTCCACTAAGCTTCCCACTTATATCTACGTGTACGGTATGCCAAGGTATGTCAATCTTGGGAATTGGGTGCATTTCAATTTGCATTTTGCCTGATGAAGGCTTGGACAATTTGCATGTCATGCAATTTTCCACAAATTTTCTTACATGTTTAGTCATGTGCTCAAACCAATATTTTTCGTAGACTTTGTCTAAAGTTTTCTGCCACCCCAAATGCATTACAGCTTCGTGTACGTGGTTAATGACGGACCACCTAAACGCTTTAGGGATTACTGGTAGACAACGAGTCTTGCCATTACGCTGTATTTTGCGATATAGTAATCCAGTTCGAACCTCATATGTTTTATCGATATTTGCCTCCATGTCTTCATTATTCAATTGAGCCAAGATCTTATTTATGCCCTCATCTCGTTGCTGTTCGGCTAATAGCCAATTATCTGTTATTGTCGCCAGATCAACACGAACTTCATCTACTTTGCTTATGGCATTTGAAACTGTGGGAATCGGATTTCGCGATAAGAAATCCACGTGAGCCATTTGGCTGCCCTTGCGATATTCTACACTAAAGTCAAATGCCTGTAAGTACGCCCACCAGCGGTGTACTCTTGGTGTCAACTCGGCCTTTGTACGACTAGCTTTCAATGAGTTGCAATCAGTATACACAACAAATTTTCTGCCGTGCAAATAATGTCTAAAATGTCTTACTGCATTATAGACAGCTAGCGTCTCTAACTCATAGGAGTGATACTTGGCTTCTGATATTGACGTGCATTTGCTATAATATTCGACTACTCTGTGTTTCCCTTCTATTTTATGCATGAGCATAGCCCCATAGCCATCTGCACTGGCATCAGTGTGCAATTCAATTGGAAGCTCAGGGTCGAATATGGTCAATACAGGGTCACATGTAAGCACTTTAATAATATCCTGCCGTATCTTCTCGTGTTTCTCCTTCCAAACAAAATCATTCAGCTTAGAGGTTAACTGATACAGTGGCTTCATCTTCTCTGAGAATCGTGGAACAAATTGTCTGAAATACGATGCCAGACCTATAAACTGCCTTAACTGTGTTGTCGAGGTTGGCTGAGATAAGACAGAAAGAGCTTCTATTTTACGAGGATTCGGTTTAATTTCTCCATCCTTGATGTAGAATCCTAGGTACTCTATTCCTGTACAAAGAAAATTACATTTTTTTATATTGAACGAGAACCCTGCCTCTGACAACGCTTTTAACACTGTATTCAACCTCTCATATGCTTCCTCCTTCGTATTCGCAACTACTAGCACATCGTCTATGTAAACAACTGCATAGGAATAGGCTAAGTCCCCCAAAGCTTGAACAATGGCACGTTGAAAAATAGACGACGCATTTTTTAGACCAAATGGCATGGCCAGAAACTCATACTGACCCTCTGTAGTCACAAATGCTGTTTTTTCTATAGAATCTGGATGAATCGGTATTTGATAAAATCCGCTGGCCATGTCTAATACGGAAAAATATTTACCACCCCGCAAACGATCTATTTGATCCGAAATCAGTGGCAACGGAAACTTATCAGAAATCGTATTAAGGTTTAGCTCACGAAAATCGATACACAACCTGTCACTGCCGTCCTTCTTTTTAACTAATAACATTGGACTTGCAAATGGAGAACTGCTGGGACGAATAACATTAGATTCAAGCATTTGTTCTATCTTTTCTCTAACCAACAGTTTCTCATCTGCACTGAGTCGATATGAGCGCCTTTGAACAGTTTTATTCTTATCAATTAAACGAATTTCCAATGCTCCTGTGGTTACACGCTTATTTGGTATCCCAATTACGAAACTATCGGCATACTTTTCCAATATATTTCTTAATTTACTTTTATCATTATCACTTAATTCTGTATTGGTGTCAAAAAGTGTTTCCAAGGTGTTCTCAGGTGCATTATTTTGAACGGCATTAATAATTTTGGATTTGTAAATACTAAATTTATCAGATTCAATCAATACACCGAAACCAAGCTTTAATATGTCTTGGCCAATCATTATGTCGTGCTTTAAATAGTTATCCATTACAACATGAAACAAAATTTCTAAATTAAATTTTGACATTTGGACTGTTGATAGTATTTGCAAGTGGCTCTTAACTATATTATCACCAATTCCTCTTAAAATAACTAGATTATTACTTCTCTTGCCAGCTAATTTGTTGCTTAATTTTTCTTTTACCAAAGAACATTCGGCTCCCGAATCGAAAAAGAATGGAAAGGGCTCACCCGATTGAAAGAATAATCCACTTGGCTCACTTAATTTGCATACGTCAACTCGCTTTTCGATGTATTTGTTGTTGCCCTTGGGACATACAGAAGCCACATGTCCCATTTCGTCGCATTTAAAACATTTTATGTTCGAACGATCTTTTGACCCAGGCGTGTTGCTTCCGCTGTAGCTTCTTCCTTTTGTGTTTGATGTACCTTCCATTCGAGCGCGGCATTCGGCGAATTTGTGGCCAACTTTTGCACAAAAATGGCACTTAGTCTGCGACTGCATCCTCGACTTCTTCTTTTCTGGGGCAGAATCATCTTCGTTGTTACGTTTCTTGAAGGCGTAAGCTTGCAGCTGTTGTTGAAGCTCATTGCGCGTAGCCACATTTGTCGTAAACACCCAACGCAACAAATTATTATCGATTTGTGCCATGTGAGCCAACGCTACCGATACCGCAATCTCCTCCAGATCCTTGGCCTTCCACTTAGACAGCAACAAGGTAACAATGCGACTTCCATACTGGGCAAAGCTCTCTCCAGTTTTTGGACGTCCATTCAAAACGTTCATGAGAATGGCAGCCGTCGTCTCAATCCCTACGAATCGCTGTATGAACAGTTCCTTGAACTGCGGCCATGTGATTCCAGCGAAGCATATCTGCGACAGCCATTGCGACGCACTGCCTTCTAGCGCTTTGCTCAACGCTATTACGAGCGCACTGCCTACAAGCGCATTATCTGCAAAGATTAAGTCCACCGTGGTGCACCATGCAGATGGATCCGCTCCAGCGCTATCAGCGCAGAATTTTGGCAGTGTGACGTGCAAAGACTTTTCATCTGACGCCGGTGCTCTCGTGGCGTGCATGGTTTTTATTATTTCCATGAGGTTACGGTTTTGTGTTTCCAACGCAGCCATATACTGATCAGCGCTTGGCTCTTGTGGCGAAGGCGATCCCACTTCTGATGTCGGCAATGGGGGAGTCTTATCCATTCTTTTTCGCAAGTTTTATAATTTTGGTGCAGTAGCACAGCAAGTTCCGATCTATTCCACCAGCCAAACTTCACTGAGGTGATTTTCTCCTTCTACCAATCCTCCTCATATTCTATTCGGTCTATACACAACACTGGCGTTCACTATATTGTCATCCCTCTCTAACACACTATTTATGACAATGAGATCGGACCTCACTCAGCTGCAGAGGCCGTCTGCGCCTCTGCTGCAGTGCTTGTCAGAATTTCACCACAATGCTACAATTTCATCAGATTGTGAAATCATGGTAACGGTTCCCAGAATTCCTGGAGACGCGCTCCGACAAGTATATATTTATGCACATTTATTTTCGGTAATTGACATGTGCTTGGAAAAGAAGGGTCGAAAAACAGCTCGCGCTTCGCGCTCGCATCGTTTGTCCTTTTCTTTCCTACGCAAGTAATTTAGTTCTAACGTTATCGACAACTTCTTTGCTGGTCGAAGGGTCGAAATGGTTTATCTAATAACTTCAGTGTTTATTGTCCGATCGGATTGCAATTTGGAGGATAAGTTCATATAGTATTTATCTATATATATACTAAAGCAGAACGTTAAGAAATGAGTAAATCGCCATGTAAATCAAAATTGGCGGTTTGCGGGGGCGGTAGGCGTGTTATTCCAAATTGAAAATAAACTTGATCTGCGTATGGTATACAGGAATCTTCATGCTAAGTTTGGTGTTCCTAGCTTTTGTAATAGCTGAGATCGCGCCGATCATCCAGACTAGAGGTTTACGCCGATCGTTTTAGCTTCGGCGGCGGCGTAGGGCCCAAAAATCAACGGCGGCGACGGCGTAGCCGTCAGATAGAACCGAAATTAGTCGGCGGCCGGCGGCGTATGCAATTATTTAATAGATCCTTATATTATTTAAAACAAGAGATAAGTAACCCTTTATAAATTTTAAAAAAGCTCGTTACTTTTTTATAGACTTTATGCATATAAAAGCCATACATTTTTTAATCTAAAAATTAATGTACAAATAAAAATAACGATTTAAAACAAATTAACAGTATATTTCACATAGTCTCCATTTCATTCATTTAGTTGCTTAAAATCTATTAATAATAAATGAAAAATTTAAAATTACAAATAAAGAACGACTTATAAATTAACAAACTTTCTTTGAGTTCATTTCAGTTTCACTTGCTTATACTAATACAATATATTATTATTAAATCAAAAACAAACTAAAACCAATTTAACAGAAATTTTCAGTATTAAAATGCGTATATATAAGAAAGTTAAGCTAACCTTTCTTTGCAATTATCATAATTGTCATGAATGAAAATAATTTTATTCACATTGTGAGGACTAAGCTGAGATCGTTTCTGAGAAATTGTGAGACCAGCAATGTAAAAGACTCGCTCACTTGGTGTGCTAGTTGCCGGAATACACAACACTTTTTGTGCAAGCTTTAATAGTAAGGGCATTGCAGATGCCTTTTCCCTCCAAAAAGTTAACACGTCTTGGCATGAAGACAAACTTAAAAGTAGATGGCATTCAGCTTCCAAATTGATATTTTTTGTATTTTTTGAATGTCGTTGAGCAAGCTTTAATATTTTGCTAACAGATGGAGATTCGCTAAAGCTATCCTGCGGATCGCTATCTTGCTGTATATCGCCAATCAGCTTTTTATAAATTTTTAACAAAAAATCAGTTTTTCTCAAATTTTGCTCTTCGCAATACTCAATTACACAATCTAGTGAGCTAAATCGCGGATCTAGTAAGGATGCGCAGACTAGTATATCCGATATTGGGAATCTTGAATTCAATTTACTTTTTATATTATTCTTCATATTACCCAAAGAAGGCGGCTCATCGTCTTCAGATTCATTCAATATCGAGACGATTTCTGTTCTTATTATTAACGCACGACTTATTGATGGATATGAATCTCCAGACAGAATATTAACTGCGTCTTTAAATTTTTGTAAGAAGTTACGTAATTTATATAATAGCTGGGCTTCATTTTCCAATAATATTAAATGAGTTTTATTGCTGTTAGTGAGCAATTTATTTATTGCAGCTCTTTGGCATCTAAGACTGTCTAGCATTGTTAAAACGCTGTGCCACCTAGTTGGGACAGAGTTCTTAAGGGAAACATTTCTTTTAGCCACCAGACTACTTTGCAAGTCATTGGGGTTGTTAATACGCTTATAAGTTTGCAAGGGAACATCATCTAATGGTCCGAAATCATCGTCGTAGTCAACCCATTCAGTATCTTCGGATGCAAGCAGTTCTTCCAAATTGTCGATGTTTGACAAAACTTCTTTTTGAATTGAGTCAGCTTGACATCTCAAGACATGAGTCTTAAATCGTAAGGCACTCACAATTCTTTTGCACTTCACAATTAAATCTTTATATTCCTTCTCGGAATTATAGCCATCTACATTTAGCAAATTGTGTAGTCCATGTCCGAGGCAGAAATGATTGTTTATCAACCCCAAATTAATAGCTTTTTTGATATTGCTGCCTTGGTCGGTAACAACGAAAAATTGTTGTTTCCCGACTTTTTTCTGTTTATCCAAACATAGTTTACAGTAAACCTTGTCCTCTTCTATGCATTTGTTTTCCCTAGTATCTTATCATGTTATGTTGCAGTTTAATTGAATACATATTCACCGACTTGTCCATCTTAATTAAAAAGATAGAATTAGAATATTTTTAAACCTAAAATATGCTGTGAAACTTACATTAGAATATTATTTACGCAAGCCAATAAGTCAAAAGTGCGGTGAACAGCTGTTGGTCACAGCTTAAATGATGTATAAACTTTGCAAGACTATATCAGAAATATGGATTGCCCTTTTCCAACACGGTTTTATGCTGAACTTTGTAGTTTTCAAGATTGGAGTAAAAAGTATGACGCCTAGCGCCGCCGCCGCCGCGCCGTTTTTTTCGTGATTTGGCGGCGGCGCGTCAAAAAAGGGAAAAATCGGCGGCGGCGGCGGCGGCGGCGGCGGCGGCGGCGGCGGCGTAAATGTCTAATCTAGACAGACAGACAGACGGACATGGCTCAATCGACTCGGCTAGTGATCCTGAGCAAGAATATATATACTTTATGGGGTCTCCGATGCCTCCTTCTGCCCGTTACATACATTTGCACAAAGTTAGTATACCCTTTTTTGACCATTTTCAATAGTCCAAGGGTATAAAAATCCACGACCATCATCGACCTGCTACTGCAGACCAATAAGATTTCAATTCAAGAAGGAAACTACTGGACTGTCCATTAAGGATGTGAGGACTCAATTTGAGCCCTCACATTATTTTTGTTACACATTCTTTTTTTCTTCTTTTTTATTATTAGCTCATAATTAGATGTATGTATTGTATAGTTTTAAGTTTATTCCAATGAAGGACCATTTTCTTTTTTTAACAAACCGGCGTTTTAGTCGAATACGACCACCCCAAGAGTAGAGAAATTCCAGGGTATAGGCACGCTCACCACGCGAACAGCGAGCACCGCAGCAGAGCAAGTGCAACGAAAAGAGCGCAGCCGAACCGAACGACAGAGCGAGCACTGCAGCAGAGCGAGCGCAACGAAAAGAGCGCAGCCGAACCAAACGACAGAGCGAGCGCCGCAGCAGTGCGAGCGCCACGGCAGAGCGAGCGCCACGACAGAGCGAGCGCAGCCGAACAGCAGAGCGAGCACAGCTTAATGTCGACAGAGCGAGCGCAGCTTAACGCCGACAGAGCGAACGCAGCAAAAACAACCAATAAGAAGCGCTGCAGTCACAGCAGCCGAGAGAGCGCTGCAGAGTGCGTAGGCGGCTTAAGCTCAGCGACTGCGCTGTCAAGGTCAACGCCGGCGCTTGGAGGGAGGAAAATAATTGCTGCACGTGGATTTTGGCAGTCAAGATCGAGACGGTGAACGAGTGAAGATCGAGACGGTGGACAAGTGCGAACGAAAAAGTCAAGTCGCGTGTGATCAAGGAAAAAAGACAAAGACCAGGAAGACGACCCTTCCCACGAGGAGGACGACACCAGGATCAGAGAAAAAGAACACAAGGCGGAGGACAGCAACAAGAGACGCGTGGACCAAGGTGAGCGAGCCGTTACATGGCCGATCTTTAGGCTGGGCCCGTTTCGGGCAGAGAAAACAAAGACGGTGTTTAGGTAGGGCAAGTTTAGGCATAAATGTTAGTTTAGTTTGAGGATAAGATAGGAAAATAAAGATGTATGTTGAAAAAATGAAAGTGCGCGTATGGAATTAAGTGTCGATGGGGACAGAGGGGCGTGTCTGTCGAGGGGGAAAAGAGGCGTGAGTGTGTGTGTGTATGTGCATGTGCTTGTGCAGGCGGCGAACGCGAGATCGCGTGACCCGCACTGTTCTAGGGTTCCACTGATGTGCCAGCCGGTAAATACCCAGCACATACAGTGGAACCTCGGGAACAGACACGAGTCGGTGATCCCGGAATGCGAGGTAAATACCCGGTTCCGAGATTAACCGAACTGTGGAAGTGGCCACAAGTCGAACGCCTGCCACGTCTACACGGAGCGTACGCCCAGAGGCAGAGAAACGCGAGATCGCGTGGCCCACGCTGTTCCGGAGTTCCACTGGTGTGCCAGCCGGTAAATATCCAGCACATACAGGGATTCGGCTTAGCCGAATTTTCAAATCTTTGTACACAGGGCATCCTCTGTAGTTTGCTGTGTGGTTACCTCCACAGTTAGCGGTTCCTCGACAGAGATTCTTCGATGTAGGAGGAACTGAAGGTTATATATTGGATGCACCTCACTTTTCTTAAATGCCCAAGTGTCTGGTTCAAGTTCGATCTTGAAGAGAGGTTGTGGCTTTTTGTCTTTGTTGAAGATATTAATGGCTGATTTCACGTTAAAGCCCTGTTCTCTTAGAGCTTCCAAAACTTCGGCAGGATCTATTTCAGACTCAATACCCTTTATTACTACCTGCAGCCCTTTACTGCTTTTCAATTGATATGTATAGTAATTTTTTTTCTCTTGATTTAGATATTGCGTGAGCGCTCGGTAATTTTGTTCTGTTTTTACTTGAACCTTGGTCTCATGAATCTTCCCTTTAGTTAGTGGAATGATGTGGAAGCTGTCCTTTCCAATAACGTCTAGTATTTTATTCACTAGGGCGTTTGAACTCTTTTCTCTGATGAATATTGGAGGCGGCTTTGGGTTATACGTTCTAGGTTCTACAGAGTTAGGTAGATCATCTGATTTATCGGCCAAAATGGCAAATCGATTTTGATTATTGGGCATATCAGTTTTCTGCCTGGAGTTGTTACAGTTTATTTTAGACTGGCTGCCAATATTGGATTTTTGTGGACTTAGCTTACGCTTTATTTTTATGTATCGGTCTATACCAGTCTGTATAGTTGCAGTATTTTTTGATGCGGCCGCAGTGGGCAATAAATTTGTTTTTGGTACTTGTACAGCAGAGGTAGTTGTTCTTGGGGTAGTTTTATCAGTTGTTGCAGAACAGGAAAGCGCTTTGACGCTCACCAGTCCATCACAATCTTTGATTAAATCGGGGGTTCTTGACCGCACTATATCACCGTCTATGGTGGTTTCTGGCTTTTGTTGTTGTTCGGGCTCCATGGCCTTGAAAGAAAAATAAGCGTTATTTGTCTGTAGAGAGAGCCGCCGCTCGTCTTGTTCACGCTGGCGCTGTGTCCTAATTTCGTTTTGGCTCATTGTGTTGGCAGACAGTTTTTCCAATTAACTTCCCGCCTGGAAGTATGCAATATTGGCGCTGATGGGCGATGTTGATTTAACAGAGCACCAGTGCCAATTGAGTCGCTGGTTAACTTCTGATCTTATGCAGCACTGCAGAACAGCTGTTTAGTAGACAGAAGCGACGATGGAATTGCTTGTGTTTATGTACTCCAATAAGGAATAAAAAAAAAAAAAAAAAAAAAAGGGCGCCAAAACAGGCCCGCGCGTCCACCACGACTACCCCTCCCGAGGGGGGACCGCCGATCCAAAATCTGGAGAACCAGCAGGGCAACGGATATAGAGACAGTCACGCACAGTAAGCCTCCTTGACACCTCGAGATCACGATTCAGAAAACGAATTGCTATTTCAGCGCTCCAACGACCGTGTAAGTGATTACTTAGTGAATTGGAGGGAGCACGACACAAAAACACGTTTAAACCGCTCGCTGGTTGGGTTGAGTTTGTCGTGCATCTGCCGCGCCTGCAGTGTGGGCGTACGCGAAAGCGGACAGAAGGTCCACGTGGCCCCACACTGCTCCGTTGTTCTACAGACGCGCGAGAAGGTAAATACCCAGCACGTACAGTGGAACCTCTGGAGCAGCCGCTAGTCGATGGTCTCTGAGGCTTGAAGTAAATACCCGGCTCCGAGACCATTAGAGAAGAGGAGGCGGCCGCTGGACCTATTTACTGGCCCTTGCGCACGATTGCCAACAGCACACACGTTACAAAGTCGGCCATGCCGACTGAGCAGAACACCACGTGTTCGTCTTCGCAATGACTACAAAACCTCAGAAGGTCACTCTCCTCATTTCGGCTCGGGTCTCAGCAAACTTTGCAAATTTTCCTGTAAAGTGGCCCTGGCGCGACTGAGCTCACCTCAGCCATTAGACGCTACCTTACAAGGAAGAGGAATATTTCCAAACTAAAATTGACCAGCTAGAAAACACAATATTTTTCACAGAAAATAGGAAAATTGAAGTAGAACATTCCTTGCAGCTCACCATGGTCGATGGCAAAATATGCAATGCTCTAATCGAAACATCCAACAAACAAACAAACACCGACCTACTTTTTTTCCCTATCGTAATTTTCGCTATATATATGTTTATACTTCTAATACCGGTCCTTCTCTTTAAGTGTAGATTGCTGTTTCGGTCTGGTCGAGCACCTGCTCCAGCGAAACAAAAAAAAAAAACAACAACAAAAACATTTACTTTTAAGAGTAGTTCGCTTTTTTTTTTGGTCAGGTTGAGCCTCCGTTCCCTCGACCAAAAACAAACACTAGATTCGTCACTATTGTAGCTAGACCTTCGATTGAGCCAGAGTCGTTCCCTCGAGAGTAGTTCGCTTAGTTTTGGTCAGGTTGAGCCTCAGTTCCCTCGACTAAAAATACTAGATTCGTCATTGTAGCCATTTCTTCGGTTGAGCCTGAGTCGCTCCCTCGAAAGTAGGTCACTTCTCTTTTGTTGGTCAGGTTCCCTCGCCTAAAAAAAAAACAAAAACAAACACCAGATTTGACATTATTGTAGGTAGATCTTCGGTCAGGTTGAGTCTTTCCCTCGACTGTAGGAGTATAACTGCAAAACCAGCTTCGTCTAAATAGTAGTAGCTTGCGGTAGACAATGAGCTCTCAGAGAGCGTTTACGTTCGATTATCCCTTTGTTGGACTCTCCCGCTGCATCATTTGCACGGATGGGTCCTCAAGATCGCTGGGCCCGTATGGGACATACGCTGCGGCATACCAACACATAACCCGACGCCTCCCCCAAGTGGCCATTAAATACCGTTGCCGGGTATGTAACGCTGATATGCCGAGGGGAATGAAACAGCTCAAGGCCCATGTGGCCGCGAGCCACCCCGATGGCGCCATTGTCGCCCACGGTATGCTCTTCGAGATGCCAGTCACAGCTTCCGCCGTACTACTACCCGCAAGCCCACCCGCCATGGGACAGCAGCCCAATCCTGCGCTGATCTTCGTGGTCACAAGAACCAGTAGGCATGTGCCTGGTCCGAAGCCGACCCGTGTGAGACCCCCCAGAAATAGGCTCCTCCCTGCACCAAGCCCTGTGGCCACGGGCGCCAGCAGACCCAGTGGCAGAACCGCTTCCCTCTCCCCCACCCGACAGACGATCCTGAGGGCACCGCCTACTGCGCAGACACCAACGCCAGTTCCGCAACGCCCCCCTGCCCGCAGTGTCCCCCCCGGCCCGGGCCAAATGACAGGCGCGCCGAACCGACTGCTGAGAAGCGGCAACCAGCAGTCGATCGCGCCCGTGCCCGCCCGCTCGCTGAGCTCCAACACAGCGTCACCCAGGCGGGCGACACCTACCCGTACCGGTCTGGGAGTCTCGGCCCCCTCTGCTGCTAGCAGAAGGCCAGCACCACCACGACGGGCAGAAAGAGAGCGCCCCGATCACCGTCGACCACCACCTTCCCCCGCACACGTTCAATAGCCATGTAGACCCCCCGGATATAATTATCTCCCCATCTTCACCAAAAAGCCCAGCTGAAATATCCATCTCACCACCGACCTTTAATAACCCAGCACAACCACCACCGGAAATAGTCATTCCTCCACCCATTCGAAATAGTCAAACACACCCCCCTCAAACCACACGGATATACCCCGACCCGCCCCCAGCAGAAGGACGGCAATATGCTCGATGGCCAATGGCGACCGAGAACCAGCCTACACGCGCGTACTCTGGAGTTGGCGAACACTCCTCACAAAGTAGGCGCGGACCCCAAAAAATGGCAGCCGCAGCGAAGAGAATTCAACAAATATACAGGACCAATCGACCTCGTGCCATGAGGGAAGTCCTGGGGCAGTCATCGCCTCCCTGCGACCTGCCAGGGAGAGCTGTGTACGCCCATCTCAGGCAAATGTTCTACAGAGATGACGACGAGCGTGTGCGTCCCTTCGATTGGCCCGCCTGGTGTGTGCCAGGAGAAGACGCCGGCCTGATGCGCAGGCTGATGGTGGCCGACACCATCCGATGGTCCAGGGACATATACGTGGACCATGTTTCCGGGATCAGGCAGTTCACCCTGCCTCAGGAAGCTCCTGATAACTGATGCGAAACGATAGGAAAAAGAAACGAAAAGAAAAATAAAAACACCGAAATAAAAGAAAAAGTACAAAAAAACAAAAAAGAAAATATAATAATAATAATAATTAATAAATATTGATAATGAAATAAACAAAACGAAAAGAAAATGAAGTAGAAAAAAAAAGAGAAAATGGAAAAACAAATATATTAAAAAAAAAGATAAAATAAAAACAAGATACAAAAAAATGAAAAAACAATAAAAACACCCATTCTTCACCTGGTCTGCAGCCAATGCAGGCGATCATTAACTGGCCCTACAAGGGCTCCCTTATATCTGTTCTTATCAGCTTAATATCTGATAGTCTCCCCGTTGGGGAGCAACAAAAGTTAAACTGATTTTTAGAAAAAGACGGAGTGCTAGGTGCTTGCTCCACCTCTGTCAAGTCAATATAGCCATGTCTTTTTGTCGGTCCGTCTGTATAACAAACTGTTGTAGATCTCAAGACTACAATATCAATATGTGTTATTATTGCACGCAGATCAAATTTATTTTAAATTTTAACCATGCACCCTCCCTGCCACTTAATTTGAAAAATTAGAACTCCAAGCGTAAATTTAATGCAGTTCGTTTGTGGTAAACATAATGCGATAAAGAAGAAATAAATAAAAACAATATGTACTAATTTCGATGCCCTTCTCTGAAAGTACGCAAAATCAAAACATAAATGTTATATATTGAGGAAATCGTTTTGGTCAGGTGTGTAGCAGGTATATCAGAGTCGAGCACACTCGACTTTAGCTTTTGTACTGTTGGCCTTTTATATTTGACCTAGTTACGTGTTCCACGTTGTGACTTGCACATGTAAATAAATGTATGTACATCAGTCTTCAATATTGCCAGTTTACTAAACTAAGCAGAGAATTTAACGAGAGAAACAGTCGAGCAGCACGCGCCAGTGGAATACCCTTCGACCTATGTTGCCATAAAACGATTCTAATTGTATGATACTATTGGCAAGCTAAAAATTAATAACACCGCAGTGCGCTGCCATCTTGAATCAATTTCGATACGTTGCCAATAATTTATCGACGTAAGTTCTTAGTGCGCAAAAGACTGCAAAGATTGGTGTGAGTATTATATATCGGTATTTCTTTATAAATTTTTAATTGGCCAATATCGATAACTCGCAATAGATCGAGTAATCAAAAGTAATATTTATTTAATAATTGCATACATTCATACCGATCTACCACGCTTTTGGTTGTATACCAATGTACATATGCATGTGTGTACACAAATTAAGTATGTATGAGTGATAACATATATGCATATGTATTTTCGGTAATTGACATGTGCACGAAAAAGAAGAGTCTAGAAACAGATCGCGCTACGCGCTCGCATCGTTTGTCCTTTTTATACCCATGGACCATTGAAAATGGTCAAAAAAGGGTATACTAACTTTGTGCAAATGTATGCAACGGTATGAAGGAGGCGTCGGAGACCCAATAAAGTATATATATTCTTGCTCAGGATCACTGGCCGAGTCGATTGAGCCATGTCCGTCTGTCTGGATGAACGCGCCGCTCTCAGCTATTACAAAAGCTAGGGACACCAAATTTAGCATGAAGATTCCTGTATACCATACGCAGATCAACTTTATTTTCAATTTGGAATAACACGCCTACCGCCCCCGCAAACCGTCAATTTTGATTTACATTGCGATTCACTCATTTCTTAACGTTCTGCTTTAGTATATATATAGATAAATACTATATGAACTAACTTATTAATTGCAATCCGATCGGACAATAAACACTGAAGTTATTAGATAAACCACTTCGACCCTTCGACCAGCAAAGAAGTTGTCGATGACGTCAGAACTAAATTACTTGTGCAGAAAAGAAAAGGACAAACGATGCGAGCGCGAAGCGCGAGCTGTTTCTCGACTCTTCTTTTCCATGCATATGTCAATTACCGAAAATACATGTGCATACATGCAAACACTTATGCATACTTAATTTGTGTTCACACACACATATGTAAAATTATATACAACCAATAGTGTGGTTGATCGGTATGCATGATTTAGAAGCTTTATAATATAGACATATTATTATTTAATATTTTATATATTGACTATTTATTAAATAAATATTAATTTAGATTTCACGATATATTATGAGCTATCCTATCGATAGCTTTTAATATATATATATAACATCGATATATATTTTATATGTTTTGCATATAAATTATGTATATTAATATTTGTAAATTATATTATCTCCCCACGTCTATTGAATCTATGTTTAAAAAGAATGTACTAACATTTTATCTACTTTGTTTTTTTTAATATATGTATATTTTGTAATATATATTAGATTCTTTAGATCATTATTTTAAATTTAAGGTTTCGCGCACTTTTTAATTGCGGCGATAAATTATTGGCAAAATATCGAAATTGAAGCAAGGTGACAGCGCACTGCAGTATTATTATTAATTTATAGCTTGCGATTAGTATTATACAATTAAATTCTTTTTATGGCAACATACTTGATCTGCGTATGGTATACAGGAATCTTCAGGATAAATTTGGTATCCCTACTTATTGTAATAGCTGAGATCGGGGCGTTCATCCAGACAGACGGACATAGCTCAATCGTCTCGGCTAGTGATCCTACGCAAGAATATATATACTTTATTGGGTCTCCGACACCTCCTTCTGCCTGTTACATATGTACATATGTACATTTCCACAAAGTTAGCATATTCCTTTTTGACCATTTTAAATGGTCGAAGGGTATAAAAACTATATGCTGTAGTAAAGAAAATAATATAAAATACAGTAAGTCAACATCCCACTACGAGAGGCTAATCTTCCCATTGGGCAGTCTTAGTCAGTGGGGCCATGACGACACGCTGCCGCGCGTGTGGCTACGGGTCTGAAACAATACCATACAATACATTCTGCGTTAATGCCGCTTTGGCATAACGCTATCTCCTCCCGCAACGCAAAGGCTGCCCATGTGGGGACATTCTTCGGGAGAACTACCGGGTAGAAGGAGTTTCTGAACAAAAATGTTCAGGATTAAATAACTTTAAAACTGAAAGAGTCGAAATCCAGACGTGATGGTGAAACTCTGTACGATTCGGATTCAGCAAGCCAAAATACATATCTGTTAATTAAATATTCAGCATATCCAGACAATAACAATTAATTCCCCTGCGGAGAAATAATAAGTTAATTAGTATTTCAAAAGTTAAGCGGATATGTGTGAATAAAAGTGCAGAGAACCAAAACGTTTGTTAATAGGTCGTACATTTATTATTCGTAAATACATCTAATATTAATACAGTTGGTTTTCTTTGAATGTTTGTTTCTTTTCTTCGTTTTTTATTGGTACCTTCAATGCATACATGTACGAAGTTATGCGGTACGCACTTCTCGAGAGCGTACTAACAATGCTGGCGATTATTTATTTGATTTTAAATATTTTCATGATAACTTGATTAAATATAAACTATTAAGAGGCTCGAGTTGAACAATTTTCAGCAATTACGATACGATTCGATATACATTTTTGCCATTTGAATTTACTTTTGGTTTTTTCGATTTTATAAAGGACTTCAATTTCAACGTCAACTATAGAACAATCAGTGGCCGGCTGTTTTTGTTGCTGTTGTTTACTTATTACTTCATTCCAAACTAGCTACTAGATAATAATACGAGGGTCGCTTGATAAGTCCGTGACTTTTTGAATAAAATATATTTTTTTCGTCAAAGAAGCGTTTTATTTCTCAACATAATCTCCTTTTAGCTCTATACATTTAGTCCAGCGTTTTTCCAATTTTTTTATTCCTTCCAAATAATAGGTTTTCTCAAGGCCCTCAAAATAGTCGTTTGTTTCTGTGATGACCTCTTCATTTGACCCGAATCTCTTACCGCCGAGCCATTTCTTCATGTTTGGAAACAAAAAATAGTCACAGGGGGCTAAATCTGGAGAATATGCTGGATGGGGTAGCAGTTCGTAGCCCAATTTATGAAATTTTGCCATGCTGACTACACACGTGTGCACCCGTGCATTGTCCTGATGGAACAGCACTTTTTTTTCGCCAAATGCGGTCGTTTCTGCTTCAAATCAATATCGAATCTGTCCAAAAGCTCTGAATAATATTCGCCGGTGATCGTTTTACCCTTTTCAAGGTAATCGATGTGAATGATACCTTGTGCATCCCAAAAAACTGTGGCCATGACCTTGTTGGCCGACAGACCCACCTTGGCCTTCTTTGGTGCACGTTCACCCGGAGAAACCCACTGTCTTGATTGTTCTTTGGTCTCTGGTGTGGTGTGGTGGATCCATGTTTCGTCTACGGTAACGAAACGGCGCAAAAATTCGTTTGGATTGCGGTTGAACATCGCCAAACACTCCTTTGAAATGGTCACACGGTTGCGCTTATGGTCGTGTGTGAGCAATCGCGGCACCCATCGCGCGGAAAGCTTTTTCATGTCCAAATATTCATGTAAAATGTGATGTACCCGTTCAGTTGAGATGCCTACAGCCTCAGCTACCTCACGCACTTTCATTCTCCGATCATCCAATATCATTCCATGGATTTTGTCGACGATTTCTGGCATGACGACCTCTTTTGGGCGACCTGAACGTTCGGCATCACTTGTACTGGTACGACCACAACGGAACTCAGTAAACCATTTCTTAACCATTGAAATTGATGGTGCAGAGTCCCCATAATATTTATCAAGTCTTTCCTTGGTTTCGGTGATGGATTTTTTACGCAAAAAATAATGCTTAATTAGCACACGAAATTCACTTTTTTCCATTTTCGTTAAAATTCACGAGATCGTCTGCTTTCAATGCCTATAAAACGCAAACTAAGAAACGCAGCTTTCTCAAAATTTTACAGTCAGCTGTTAATCGATAACTGCTGACAGGAGCAGTGTTGTATTTAGAGCAGGTGCGCGGCAAATACAAAAAGTCACGGACTTATCAAACGACCCTCGTAATACTAAATTGGGTGAGAATAGCTGAGCTACATTTCGAAAACGTTAACCGTTAGAAAGCTTTGCATAGCTTTAGTTGATAGATAGCACTACGTTAAACTTTGATAGAGAAACACGAGACGATTTTCTTTCGTGATTCGTTTGTATATATGTATGTGTGAGTGGGTCTAACGTATACAATTAGTGAGTAGGTGTGTGTGTCTGGATTTTGGGTACATTGAAAGTGCTTAAGACAAGTTTTCGGACGTGAGAGCGTTAGGCTGGTGAACTTTATATAAAGCTCATGGTATATCTTATACCACTACAGCGCCTGCCTCGGAACGGCTAACCGGCAAATCGGGACAGTTCTTCCAGGTGTCGGAGAGTGGGTCATAACATTCTACAGCACAGATGGTTACCTGAGCGCGATAAAAGTTTACTTCACAGGGCTGTAAGGAATTTCCGAAATATAGTTCACAATTAAATATATCGAATTCATTGTATATTAACCTGATCCCCACCGGCCACATAGAGCAAACCATCCGCGGCTGCTACCGCGGGTATGGCGCGCGGCACGTTCAGCGCACAGACCGTTGACCATTTGTCGTCATCGAAGTTATAGCGTTCTACGGAACTGAGTATATCTTGACTAATGCTGCTGCCGCCTACCACATACAGATAGCGATCCAGCACAGCCACACCCATTTGACAACGAGCCGTTTGCATTCGTGCCAGTTGCGTCCATTCTTTGGTCACGGGATTGTAGCTGCAAGTAACAATGAGTTGTAAAAGTAACAGAGTCTTCTATAGTATATAAATTTATTAATTTCAGACCTTATTAAATCCGGCAAATGTCGAGTTGTTGTGGTGCAACCTCCTACAATGTAGATAAGTCCTTCGAAACTGACTACACCCATGCTGAAGCGTGGCTGTGGCATGCTGCCGATAAGTTTCCAGAGATCCTTCTCAGGATCATAGCACTCCATGGTGCCGCCAATGTCATCGCCAATCCATCCGCCCACCGCAAAGAGATTCCCGCCCATGGTGCATAGGCCGAACTCACAACGAGGCACTATCATGGGCGCAATGGGTTGCCAGACGTCGTTCTGGGGGTCATAGACTTCGCCATTGGCCAGTATCTGGGAGCCACGCTCTCCACCCACCACATAGATTTTGCCATTTAAAGCCGAAACTCCGGGTAATATACGTCCCACCTCCATGGGCGCCGTTTCAGTCCATTCGCGTCGAAAGATATCGAATTTTGCGACCGTCTCGAAGGTGCAGTCCGCCGAGTTCCAAGTGCGTGGTGTATCACGATGTGACCCGCCAATAATATAGATATTTTTTTTTGCCAACTGACGGGGACAGACGCGCAACGGCACTAGTTGGCCACGTTTTGAGGCAATGTCCCGGCAAATAGAACGTAGTGCGATCTTCACCGACATGTCTCTGCAGTCGTCTTTCAGCGCCTTATCAATCACCTTGACAGGAACCAGCGCCATCCGCACATGCGAGAGTATATCAAAGACGTAACAACGACGCTGGGTAACATCGTGTTTAATCCAACGCAGTGCCGCCTGGAACACCTGCGATTCAGAATCCACACGCAGCAGCTCTGAATTGAGCAGCTGTGATAGCAAAGTCTGTGGTGTTTCCAGAAATTCATCTTCAAGCGTAATCTAAAGAAGGGATAGATGCATAAAATTTGGTATAGATAGCTTGAGGTGCAAAATACAAAAAAAAAGGTTTTAACTTATTTTATTATAGATCTTTAATTCAAATAAATTGATCATTCAACCATTTATGTTTGCGCAGATAAAGTTTATTTAAATTTTATATTTTTGAATTTTTCAGTTCGATTTTTAAGCGACGTATAAAGGACCTATGCATAGGGGAGAATAACATCTACATATCCTCCAAATGGGAGGTTATTAAAGTCAACTTAATGCCTCAAGTCCCGAGCAGTGCGCTGCATGCGTATGCTAGTGTGCGCGTGCCT
Source organism: Zaprionus ornatus (assembly GCA_018904035.1). Classification (NCBI taxonomy): domain Eukaryota; kingdom Metazoa; phylum Arthropoda; class Insecta; order Diptera; family Drosophilidae; genus Zaprionus; species Zaprionus ornatus. The sequence continues at coordinate 27,693,881 of JAEIFZ010000002.1, forward strand.
GCATATGTATGTATTCTGTATTCCTTCTAGAGTTACTAGTAATTTCCTTGGCCTTTTGTCATACTAACTACAGCTTAACTACAACAGACTGTCCAGAGTTTTCAACTCTGAGGCCTCCCTTTACTCTGTTAAACTGTCTATCCTTAATCAATAATCTCTACATCCTAACAACTAATACTATCCTACCGATCTGATTGGGTTTTACTGGGTTTTCCCAATCCTGCAGCAAATGTTGAATCGGGAATTCTTGTTTTATTATCCCCAGCCTTAATTTAAAAATAATTAATTAATTTAAAATTTTTGACTACCAAATTTAATTTAAAAATCTAAATCTAAACTTTTATAATTTTCTTTTTTATGTTTCTAATTTTAATTTAAAAAATATAATCTAATTTTAATTTCAAGTCGACTGTCATAGTTGACATTAAATAAATAAAAAAAAATTGAAAAAGCAATAGATGTTCGGTCTTTAGAATTGTTTTTCAAAACTGGGGCATCTTCTTACTGTCGGGTTTGCTGGTAGTTTGAACAGTTTCAGACTACTACTGTGCGCACCAGTGTGTTGGTGTTGTCAGGTCAGCTTTGTTCCTCGCTATACCTAGAAACAGTATTTTTGCTCTGGCAATACTGGTGCGCAACAGCGAAAATACCTTACACTTGAATGTATTCATTAAAAAACACCCACTCAGAGTTCGATCTATTCGATATAACCGAGCGATCATCGAAGTGACATGCCACAAAAAAGCGCACACCACAAAACCTCACGCTGTCGAATAAACCGATACAACTCATCAACGTTGGTGATTGTCGCTATCTGTTAGTGTGATAGTAAGTGAAGACTGACTACAGAAATGATCCTGTGAAGTATAGTCTTAAAAATTCAACACCAATTCAACCCCTCTACATAAATCACGAACCAGAACCGCTTGAGAATTATAAGCGCACAAACGAATAAAATAAATGTAGCACCAACAGTGGCGAATGTATTTTTATACGAGTGGTGGGCACCAATACATAATCATTTTGTAGTACGTTTGTATGCGTAGAACCAGACGGGTTATTCGACGCTACGTTTTCTTGCTTTACACTGAATGAACTTGTTTAACGCTATATTCCCTTTGAATAATACAAAATATGACTTACAATACATTGCATATCGCAATGAAACAAAAGTACATTTCTTGCATTGAGCAATTCCGCAGTATACATACATACTTTTACACACAGGAGCGTGAACGCTGCTCGGAGTTACATTTGTACGTACATATGTATAAAAACTGTTACTTGAATAAACGCACAAAAAAGGAAAGAAGAAATATTATCATAAAAATATTATTAAAAAATGAGGAAGAAAGGCTTCGGCATACCAAAAATTTTATACCATTGCAGGTTCTTATCTCCTCCGTTTATTCCAATACTTTTTATATATAAATAGGTGTAAAATTGAATAGTATGTATATATTTAATATTATGTTTCACTTTCACTGGACCTGATAAGTAAAGTTATTTCTAAAATTATAAGTGGTCTTCATACAAAAATCTACATTTTGGCCGATTATGCCTATTGCAGCAATACATTATAGTGCTCGAAATTTAATGAAATTTTATTTGGATCTTATATATATAGAAAAAGTATGTACGATGAAATACCTTAAAAAATAACGAAAATCTGACGATAGTTTGTATGGCAGCTGTACAATATATCGGTCTGATCCGGCTCGATCCGACTTATTTACAGCGTGCAGAAATTACAAGCATGTGTGTCTAGTTTCATCAAGAAAACTCTAAAACTGAGACATGACTAAACCGACTGGTAATAGTTATTCAGAATATGGGTATTTTATGGGGTCTGAGATGTATCCTAAGGTACGTAGCAAACTTTTAACCAAAATTAATAAACCGTCTGCAAGGGTATAAAAATGCAGAAAACATATTTCAATTTTACAATTCACGTTTTCAATTTTAAATAAATTTAAAAAATTAAAAAAACAGAAAATTTCAGCATAACAAATAACTAAATATTATATTCATACATTTATACACAGTAATCGGCGGTTCAGTAGGGAATTATAACTTGGTATGGGGAGCGCACATTCCACTTGACATTCGCAGTCGAACTTAAGACGCTCTCTTTGCACTTTATAATTCTCAACCAGTTTAAGTTCATTTGCGTTGTAGAGCCGGCTGAATTCTTCGATCAAGTTACTCTGGCTTCTCTTCAGTTGTCGAATAAATCTTTCGCCTTTTACTAAAGATTTCCGTGGAGAGGGGCACTCTAATGAGTCTAAACTCAATTTTTAGTTGTACCTGAGGGTTTCCCTTGGGTCATGATAAATACATTTTTGCAGTAAGATAGTACAGTCAATATTATACTTTTGAATTTAATCTTGTATATACGGTGATAACACGCGAAATTCTTCCGTTTCTTTATTTGGTTAAAAGGGGTTTTCAAAAGTGGCTTTGATTCTGAAGAACATTTTAAAAAAATATGTGTTATTCTAACACATCACCTATGACAATAGATTGTTTAGACTAAAAATTATATTTTCTTATTAGTTTTCATTGCTATTGATCTACGGCACAAATACAAAATACTTTGCTTCATGGGATGTCCTATCAGCATTAGATTTAGTTTTACACACGATCTTATGCACACCGAAGCTACCAGACACCTTTTGGCTTTTTTTTGTTCGAAGTTTCCGTAGTGTAGCGGTTATCACGTGTGCTTCACACGCACAAGGTCCCCGGTTCGAACCCGGGCGGGAACAAGTCTAATCTTTTTTTTTCCATAATTGGATTAAAGTTTTGCATATTTACCGCTGGAAAGTTTGCTTGCACGAAGTTCATTGCACTTGTAGCCAGTGATTCGCAATTGTGCGCTTCTGCGAAGCGTAAAATGCCCAACGCATTTGTTGCATGGAGCTCTCTGCAGAGAAACTCGCAACAACCATCAACGACTTCGTTCAGCTGCAGCATGTCTGCAGCGGCGAGTAGTTCCTGCACATTGGTCTAAAAAGTACAAATAATTGCAATTAAATTGAATAATCCAAGTTTTGTGGATTGTTATTATTCACCTGCGTTATCTCACAGCGTCCTGTGTAGATAAAGTCCAGAAGAATGTGCAATATATCGCCATCGATTGTGTGTAATACCACCGACTTCTGTTTAACTTCATTGAGGCCCAGTTCGGGTCGAAACATTGCCTCGAAATAAGCGCTAGCTGCACTCAGAACGGCGCGATGTGCATTGACAGTGGCCTCACCTGCGATAATTTCAACATCGCAGAAGCGAGATTGTTCCCGTAGCTGATTCAAATTGGCCAACACCTTAAATGGATATTGGGCGTTGCAGTACGAGGGCAGATTTGTGCGTTGTGTACTGGCAGCAGCAGCAGCTGCAGGCTGGCTGAAGTAATCGTTATCGTTATCGGTGGTGGTGTTGTCATTGCCGTTGTGACAATTTGCATTTGCATTGAATTCGTGGTGTATGGAATAGCTTTTCAGCGGTGGCATTGCGACTTCTACTGACTCTATCCGTGTATAAATGCACTCTGGCAGCTGTTTTCACATTCAATTTACGAGTTAATTAAACTTAATTGCTATTGCTGCACTTTGCACCACTACGAACGCAACACAACTGTTTTCGTTAATCAAGCACAACACGCACACACGCAAACGTACACAGGCCAACACACCCACACAAGCAAGGCTGAAAATATCTATGCGTATAGCATTGTACGTATTGCATAGGTTTTCTTTGTTATTTTATTATCGATGCTGATATTGATGTGGTCACTTTCTTTGGCATAGTCTATACATTTATTGCACTGATATGAATGTTTATTATAAGTTAACTAAATAATTGTACGAGAACATGATCTCTGCTGCGTGCCGTTAGTGTTGCAAATACAAGCGATGGCAATACCGTAAATACCGATTGCAATCGATAAGCTTAAGCTCATTGAAAGCTGACAATTGCTAAATGTTATATGAACAGCTGATTGCTGTCAACAGTGTTGAGCAATATTGTCGTGTAGCCATGCAATATTCATTATTCAATACTCTTGGTCTTAGTGGAACTGCTTGATAGAGCCACTAAGCAATGAACATTGTTCAGATAGAGTTGTAAAACCATCGTCAATAGTACCGATAATATCGATGGCGTTTTTTGACCATTGATAATATTGCTAGATTTTATGGAAATTTCAAATTTTAGGAAAATGAAACGACGCGAGGATAAAATTAAATGCCATTGATAAATTATTTATTCAACAGCTGTTATAATTTTATAGATAAAGGCAAAAACAGCCTAACAGTGCAAACTACGGAAGTTGAACAAAAAGCAGAAACGGAAACAGCTCAAACAAGTTTTGATTTTGATTGTTTTCTGTTCTTAATAAAGGCATATTCCGTTTTTATTTATTTCAAATTAAAAATTTCAAATTTCTGTTATCAGTCTAGAAGAAGAATAGGAAAATATGGCAAACACAAAAACAGCGTACATTTTTTTTTTTTTTAATTTCTTATTTATAAATTATTTTGTAATTATTAAATTTGATTAAAAACTAATAAATTCATTACTTTTATTTCCGATTTTAAACAAAGCAGTGTCGCAATCCCCTTTAGTTGCGCCACAATTTTGAATTGAAAACTATTAAAACTATAAACTGCTCAATCTGCTTACATTTTAGTGCATTCCCACGACATGACCCATTTGTGTCCTGGATGCATTGCAATTTGGGAAACATTCTACGGAGTTGGCCACACCGCCGCTGTTTTTGTTTAGTAGACGGCTTGTGCGCAGGGCGAACACACGCAGGGTGCTCGCGATTTGCGTAAACAGAAACTAAATTTCGATTGATGTACAATAATGAAGATACATTTTCGCGAACAATATGGCACCAAAGGCGAGGAAATTCTCTATGTAACGCCGGCAGGTGAGTGCTAGCAAAACAAATATGCGGCAATTATACAATTAATCAATTATCTCAGACCAAAGCAACATTGTACGTGTTCCCCTACGTGGCGATAAGCTTGTGATACAGGAGAAGTTTCTGCTCTTCCGACTACTACAGAATATATTTCTGCCCAAGGGCTATCCGGACTCTGTATCCGATGACTATGTGGCCTATCAAATCTGGGATACATTGCAGGCCTTTTGCAGTACAATTTGCGGCACCCTCTGCACACATGCCATTCTCAAGGGAATTGGAGTGGGGAGCGAGAATATCAATGCCTATTCGGCCACTGTTACCTGGATACTGAAGGAGGGCAGTGGGCATGTGGGGCGTATCATTTTCGCCTGGTGGCAGGGCAGTCAGCTGGATGTGGACTCAAAGAAATGGCGTCTGCGAGCAGATTTTCTTAATGACTTAGCAATGGGCATTGAGATCTATGTGCTTCCCAAATATCCACATTTAAGCACGCAAATCTTATGCGGCTCCACCCTGCTAAAAGCCATTGTTGGCGTAGCTGGTGGAGCGACGCGGGCAGCACTAACCCAGCATCATGCGCTGCGCGGCAATTTGGCCGACGTTTCTTCCAAGGATAGCTCGCAGGAGACATGCGTCAATTTGGTAGCTTCTTTTGTGGGTCTCTATCTACTCACGCTGATCAAGAGCCAAGCAATGCTGTACACCGTTTTCTACATTGTGGTCACGCTGCATCTTTATGCCAATTTGAGAGCTGTGCGTGCCGTCTGCCTGCGTACTTTCAACGAGTCACGATATCTAATTGCTCTAGAGGAGTTCTTTCGCTCGTCCCGCATGCTAACGCCGCAGCAGGTAAGATAGCTCCACTTGTGCTGCACCTATTCCTGAAGAATTCTAACCATATCCCATTTTAGGTAAACAAAATGGAGCGCGTCACTGTGGGACAAACGGTATCGGTTTCCCTCAACATTCGGCTCGGACTGAGTGTAAAGCATCTGATTGATGAGTATAAGAGTAGCAACGTTATTGAAAACATTGTATCCTCGTTCGATCCCCACGAGCGGTTCATCATTGCGGAGAGTAAAAAGTATCTGGGCGTTTATCTACACTTCGATACGCGTCCGCAAGATGTGCTCAAGGCATACTTTTTCGGTGTCTCCTATCTGCAGGACAGAAATCAGATCAAGGAAAAGTATTGGGACATACAGGGCAAGTGGCAGGAGTTCTTGAATCTGGCGCAAAAGGAGGGTAGGTCTCGAAGATCTCTGCACTTATTTGTATTACTCTTACGCTTTAATTCTTCTTCTCGCCAGGCTGGTTAATCAATCAGCACTTGCTGCTGGTCGATGAGTATCGTTTGGATTGGAAGGTGTAGGTCGAGCCTCCTCAAGACGTACTGTCGGACCAAAGATGCTATGATGCTTGCTACGAAGAATATTATTTAAATTTGATTTAGCTTAGAACATTTACAACACAATCACACATATCTCACATGGTATCACCATAAAAGCATAAGGCAAACACTGATATTAGCAAAGTATATTGCGATAACAAATATTTACACTCACCTAGAATACTCAACCGGATAGCTTAATAGCAAAACATAACTTCAAAATAATTAACGACAGTCAATTGTAGGCGATGCAAAATTCTCTATTAATTTTAATTAACTCTGAGCAAAATAGTTCGCGCCTGTCTTGTGTAAGGCGAAATAACGCGAACATCTTCCGAAAATGTAACTCTGCCTTAGCACAAAGTAACGTTTGTAACCGATATTCTATATATATATTCCGTAAGACATTCAGACAACAGTGCGGAGTCTTTTGAAATCGCTTAGCCATTTTAACACGTCGAAAAACGCGTTTTAATCATAAAGATGTGCTTATTTTTTACTTAAGAACTTTAAAGAACATAAACACATACAAAATGTATTTTGTAACTACTTACAAAATGTAAATTTCGAAAGGGTACCTTTTACCAAAATCCAAAAAACAAGAAACATAACAAAAGTAAGAAAAATGTCTATCTGCGCAACGAAAAAAGGCAGCTTCAATTGAATTTTATAAAAAACAATTGTACAAAGTTATTAAGCTTCATCTAATTTAACACATTTTAGAGTGCTTTTTTGTGTAATATTATTTATAAGCTTTGAAAAATATGACTAGATATTTTGTATTTATTTGGCATACAGCAAGTCCATTAGCATAGCACTTAAAATTAGCTTTAAATTGCTTTCGTATGATGCGAAATAGTAGTTAAACGCATATACGCAAATGATTTTAATAGAGGAATAAATAAAGTTCTTCGAAATTTTACGCAATATAAATATTTATAATCATTTAAGCTTAGCATTAATAAAAACAGTGACTAGTTGACCTGCCACTGTTGGCCTGTGACTGTTAACAGTGACTTAACATTAACATAGTAGTCTAAACGCAGCATTCACTTATTTTCTTTATCGATAATAGTTATCGAAAGTGTAATCGCTTATCTGTCTTCAAACACAAAACACGTGCGAACGACATCGTGCTTCGTTTTGGAAAACAATTTGGAAAACAAAAGAAGAAAAGAATAATGGAAGCTGTGCAGCCAGTGGCTGTATCAGTGGACCCTGAGGTCAGTGGAGACAGTACAGAAACAGAGACTCCAGCATACGCAAGTACTGCAGCAGAAGCTGCTGAGGCAGAGTCAGATGCAAACAAAACGACCACGCCACAGAAAGCTGGAGTTGAACAAGTGGAGCATGTAGAACATGTGGACAACGTGGTCATCAATCCAGCACCAGAAACAGTAAGCAGCTCATCTCATTTAGATGGAGTCACCTTGCCGCTTGGTAAAAGTGGCGATCATACAATTACTGGGCCTCCTAAGGAAGCAGAAGTAGTTAAACCCGGAGCCTCAAAAGGTATGTTAAAACTAAAGCATTTCAACAATGCCAAATTGATTATTTTAAAACCCACAGAGTATGTGACTTGTTTGCCAATTGAAACAGAAAAGTTGCCTGAGTCGCCACAAATAGCAAATGAGGGTGCTGAGCCGATGAATACTGATTCACACGCTGAAATTGCTGCAGAACAAACAAAACAAGCAGACGAGGTGGATGCTCCAGTTGAAATGGAATGCGAAACAAGTGAAGCATTAACAATTGCCACAGAACAGACAGTGCAAACAGAAGAGACAGCTGCAACAAAAGATGCAAAAGTGGCTGCAGCCCCAGCATCTACGGTACAAACAGAAGCAGGTAATGGTCTAAGTTTGCTAGCTGCCTACAGCTCCGACGAAGAGGACACAACTAAAGTAAATGACGATGATGTGGTTGAAGTACCTGTTACTGATACCGTTCCCAATGATGCCAGCTTAGCGCCACGCAGAGTAGTAACCTTGAGCTCAGGCAGCGACAGCAGCTGCACTTATTCGGACTCGGATTCTGAGGGCGAGTATTTGACTGTGTTGCGTCAGAAAATTGAGAAACGCATCAACACAGAGGATTGTGATGAAGATGATGATGATTGTGATGGTGATGATGCACGACCTCGTCGTCGTCAGCCGCCCAAAGTACGTGGCGAGATGTTATTAGATGAGCTGCCACCTATTGAACAGCTGGAGATAACTGTGCCGGAGGATGAGTGCATTGAGTTGGGCAAGGTACAGTCGATAGTTGATCAACTGGTGCTGGTGAGTGTGTTGCCCAACTCGATGCTTTTCGATCTCGACACAGTGCTGTTTCTGGAGAAGGGACGCAAAGTTCTCGGTCAGGTATTCGATGTACTGGGCCAGGTGGCTGATCCCCTCTACTGTGTGCGCTTCAATAGCAATGAACAAATTAAGGAACGTGGCATTAACATCGGCGACGTAGTCTACTGTGCCCCTCAAACGGAGCACACACAGTTCGTGATATTGTCCAAGCTTATGCAGGTGCGCGGTTCCGATGCGTCATGGGAACATGATGTGGAGCCGCCCGCACGTTTTGTCGATTACTCCGATGATGAGGCAGAACGTGAGGCACGTTTTGAGCTGCGCAAGAAGCGTCAGCGGGAGCGCACCAACTCCACCGAGTCAGTGGAAACGATTTCCACAGTTACTACTGAGACATCCGAGGCGCCCACGACGTCTACGGGGGCATCTCGACAACGTGGTCGACGTGCCCAGCGCGATAGTCGACAACCCAACAGAAATAATAATGGGAATCCTCATCAGTATGAGCAGCAGCAGCAGCCCCAGCACCAATCTCGCTCGCAGTCGCGTGACTCTGAGTATAACTACCATCCCAGCTACAATCCTGGCAGCTGGCATTCCAATTACTATCACAATTATCATCCTCCGGCGGCAAATTTCAACATGATGCCTGGCATGGGATTCCCAGTGCCCACACATGGTTACGGTTATCCTCCGCCACCCCATCCATATGCCATGTCGCCTCCGATGCACATGGGAATGCCACCTCCACCCCCACCATCGCACATGTATCCTCAGCCATATAATCAACAACACCCTCCGCCCCACTATGGACCACCAAGATCTGGAAATTAGTATAAGTCACTCGCTTGATTTAGTTCTCTGTACGCTTTTGCTTTATTCCAATAAAAAATTCGTAAACAATTTTTTAAAATGCTTGAATATCGTATATAGTATATTGTTTTTGTATAAAAAGGTACTTAATCTGTGTGGGATCTCAACAATATCGCTGATTACAGGTGCGTGTGTGTGTGCGCCTTGTAAATATACATATACATATGTAGGTAAATCTATCGATCGATCGACCCAGTTGACAAACAACTCAGTTAAAAACTATATAAATATTTTAAAATGTTCGAGTTTGATCTAGAGTTGAAAGGTAGTCTAATAAATTGTTATATATGATACGTATTAATGAATGTAGCTAGTCTCTACAATTCCTCCAAGTGTAAAATCTATTTCATTATGATTATACATAGAGAAGTGTCACATTCTATTAATTATTCCAAATTCAAATGGGATCTTTGGACTTTTGATTTAATTAATTTTAGACTAGATAAATTTGTTTTATAGATCATCTTATATAACTGGTAAAAATTGAGAGTTCGTTGGACTTTCACTGCGTTTGTCAACTGGGGGAAAGTAAAATATCTATGTATAGCTCCAGGTGTATATAAATATATCTGTATGTTTATGATTTATATATACAGCATGCAAATTTATCGGAAGCAAGCTATATAAAAGCGACAAAAATCAATGTTAACTTTCCTTTTGTATATATAAAATGCACTAGAGCTGCACGGAACTATCGGCAGTACTATCGCAAAAGTGCAGAATATGTCTTAGGACTTGTAAATACTGTTACCATATGACTACATACATATATTGTTTGTATGTTGAATGCCCAAATACCCGATAGTACGATCGATAGTTTCGATGCGATTAGCATATTTGATACTTTTAACTATTTGTGTAATTTGTGTGTTTGTATTGGGAATTGAGCTTATTCGAAAGGCAACCAAGGGGAACAAAATCCTTCCCAAGATGCCGCAGGCACATGAGAATGTTGGTTCCATCCAAAATGCGGGGACACTTAAAGCTATGTGTAATATACATATATCAAATCAAACAATGCAACAATATGCGGATAACAATGAATTATTCAAATATTTCGTTCGCTGAATGGATTGGATTGGATTGAACTGAACAGGGGGCTCAACACTAGCCAAGGTCGATTTGGTCACGTGGCTTGAGCAGTACCAGTACAACGGTTATATTGTCCTGCGAGTCACCGTCCTTCGCAGCCTCTATAAGCAACTTGGGAATGTCTTCGAGTTTAGTTGTGCTCTCCGCAAGGCGTTCGTAGACAGTGTTCACAATAAGTGACTCCGGCACATGATCCCACAGTCCGTCGGTGCCGAGCACAAGGAAATCGTGTGCATCATTCAGCTGAACATCAACAAAGTCGGGCTCTGCAATGACCGCCTCAAGGCTGTAGTCACCAATAGAACGTCCCACATTCAATATGCCGTTGACTCGCCACTGCCCCTGCGCATGGATGACGGTGCTGCCACTTAATTCGATGCGACGGCGTTCGTCAACAGACTCCGGCTTGTGTGGCTTGACCAGTTGCAGCTGTGTGCGCTTGCCCACCAGAAGCGCCTTCGAATCTCCCACCCAGGCGATATAGAGCTGCCGCCGTTCACCGCTAGAGCCGGTTATCAAGGCACAGACTGCTGTTGTGCCGCTAGTGATACGTTTATCTGCAAATCGTTCATCCGCCTCCAAGAAGGTCGCCTCGAAGGCATTCCGATAGAAATCCACATCTCTTTCACCTGCAGCGGGAACACGTTGAAGCTGATGTGCCAGCAACTGTGGAATTTGGCTGGTCACATAGCTGGCGGATAAAGCACCCGAGTGTCCATCGAAAACGCCAAAGAAACGACTATTCAGATCGTGCTCCACTTGATACATAGCGCCGTAGCGCTCAAGGCAAAGATGGCGATCTTCCATTTTACGCGGTTTATTCTTAATTGCCGCAGCACTGTGACCGGGTGCCGCAGGCTGCAATGCACACTGACAGTTGGCAGGCTCAGAGCACAGTGCATTAGCATCGGCATAGAGCTGAAGTTTCTCCATGGCCGAATTATCGGTTAAATTAGTCAGAATCTTTTCCAACTGGCTACCAACAAATTTCTGCAATTTCAGTAAATCGTATTGCGGTTCACCCAAATCCACATTGACCTTACACTCTTTGGCATGGCGCATATCTTGTAACAGCTGATTAGTAGCCATGTGCAGCAACTTCAGTTGGAACGCAGGTGGGCATCCCTTCGCTTGGAGTTGTTTCCATATAGCTGCAACAATTTCAGCCCGCTGCTCGTCCACCGTCACTTTGTAGGTGTCGCTACTGCTGCGCGTTACACAATTTCCATTGCGTGCAAGTTCATTGCCAGAGGTCAGTTCGATGGTACTGTTGCCGCTGCTTGCCAGGAATTCCTTAAATTCCAGCAATTGAGCACATTCCGTTGCTTTCGCGTCCGTTGACATTTTCGAGTGTCAGCTGTTGCTGCTGTTTTGTTATTGTTATGATCGATTCTCACGCATGTGTTAATTTTGTTCGTAATTGTTAACGATGATTCACCCGCACTCACATTTTTTACGCAATGCTTCTATTTGTTTATATTATTCTCACCAAACTAAACGAACTAGCCTCATTCCCTTTTTCTCGTTCATTCGGTTCTAGTTCATCAAACATATGTTTTGGTCGAACACAGAATTAGCATTCCGCTACACTGCTACGAAATTGGCGGGAAATATTTTAACAGTAGACTTCCAAAACCTATGTTCCTGATAATTCTGATAATTACTTTAGAATTATCAAGAATATTATAACAAAGTAAATCATAGGAGGAGTAATTAAAGATTTTGATTGCAGTCAATATAACAGTGTACATTTTAAGCAACAATTTTTTAACATAGGTAACTACGAATACGATGTTCTTCGATAACACTCTCGATAGTTGCAATCGGTTGAAATTGTGCTTCTTCTGCATTGCCGGCGGCACTCAGCTGTTACTTTGTTTTGTCACAACACAAAAAAACAAAACTTTCAATTTTCCTGTGGATTTTTATAATATGTTCGCTGAATAAACAAATTTATTGTCAGTAGAACAGCAAAACATAATGTCGACACCGTTGGAACAGCAGGCAGATGAACGTGAAGCCCTACAGTCCATTTACGAGGGCGATGAAAACTTCAAAGAAATTGACCCGGCGACATTTCAATACAAAGTAAGAAAATTAAAAATTAAGATATAATAAGTGACATGAAATACATTTATTTGGCGAAATCCTTTAATCAGTATGGCGAAGAAGATAACTACAAGTCGTTTCTGGTGGAGCTGAAATGGGGTGACAACTATCCAGACGAAGCACCCACGATCAACATGAACACGTTCTACAACCGCAATCTGTAAGTAGAAATGGAAGCTCCAATGAATACTGTCTAATGTGGTCTATTAAAGCTTACCCGCAGTAAAGGAGGAGATACAAACTGCACTAAGCACGGAAGCTTCGCAATGGTTGGGCTGCGGCATGACTTACACGCTTTTCGAGTGCATTAAAGACAACATTGACCCACTGACCGCCGCGCAGCCCGAATCTGCGCCCACTGTGACAGTTGTTGATGATGGCGTCAAAGCGCTAAAGATCTCCGATGTGGATGCAGATGCCAAGCAAAAGGAACCTAAGAAAGAACAACTTACTAAGGCACAGAAACGAAGGCAGTGGGATCGTACCGATCACAAGGGTGATCATGCACGTGGCTGGAATTGGGTCGATATTGTAAAGCATTTATCTCAAACGGGGAGCAAAGAAGATACTGCCTCGGCGCTGGCGGAAAGCACAGCTGCCTCGACTTTGCTGCAGCCTTTGAATACGTGAGAAAGAAGTAGCTGTCAAATGAATTCAATCAAAAGTCCAAAACTAAGATCTGTACTGATGTGTTCCATTAAAGCCGATCAATTTATATACGCATGTCTGGTTTTTTTTGGACAATCGAGGCCAGCCACCTTCGTGTCGCGGGGGTCAATGTGAGACGCAAATGTTGCTTCTACCAGTCTACAAATGCTTATGCTGCCGCTCAGTCCGTACACACTTTTCGATCGCCGAACGTGTCGATGATGATGTAATTTCGAACGCATCATTGTTACACTTTTAACCGATATAATTGTCAGTCACACTGAATAAGTGTATTTATTGTCAGTTAATTGTCGACTGTGCGCGTGTCAAGTTTGGGTTAAGAAACAAAACAAACAATTTCCATACTGCTGCACCCCGTTGGCTTGGTTCGGCTTATCATTGTGTTTGGAAACCGGTTTGACTGAGTACGCCTGATAGCGAAGGTATTCCAAGCAATCTCCGATCATGGGCCAGAGATTCTCTTGTTTGCAATGCGCTGACGAACGCGACGCAACGCTGCGAAGTGACAACGCCGCCACACTGCGTATACGCAATGTCAATGCAAATCTCTTAGCTGCCCCAGGTAGGTCTAGGTCCAGTCTGTATAGTAAATATTTAGCTAAAATCACCGCGACAATGACTGTGCATACAATTGTGCAATTATTATTGTGCTTAGCTGTTGCTACAGCCATTTTTGAATGCAAAGTTTTGATATTGAATGTGGGCGAACGTGTAAATTTCAAATAAGTCTGCCCACAAGTAATTTTTCATATCATATACATATGTATGTGTGTATGACTTTTACTTAATTATGCAATTAGACAAAAATAGCTTGAAACTGGAATTTCTTTGAATATTCGACACCTGGAAGCTGGTGTACACCAGCAGTACCGAAAGAAATTCTACAAGTGTTCCAACATGTGTGTGTGACTATTTGTGTACTATACATTCAATATGTACCTTAGATGAAGATATGCATGATTCAAACAATTCAACGAAGTGCCAATCCTTTTGCGAAACAAAGCAAAAGATCTTTATTATGTCATGTGTATAAACAAATTTAGGAATTTTGCTTTGTCTTACGAATTACCTTGCTAGTTTTTTCATTATTTATTTCACTTTAGAGTTAACTTAAATCATATAGACAGTATTAGAATTTTAGAGACGTTCAATTTTAATTTGGTTAATCTAAGCTTCAAGAACCGAAATGACACATGCAATTTTGAAAATAATCGTATACAAACATTTTGGACTGTTTTAAGTCAGAAGAAGACCCTGACAACTAGCCCACTTGTTTGTTTAAATAAGGCACTTTGAATTTGGTTCACGAAACTCGCGCTAAATGTGTTTAAAATATTTTTGTTCAATCGCTAAATCAATACAATATTCGCATATTCGCCTATAATGATCATGATGATAATGTTAATGATGATTGTGTTGATATTGATATTGTTCTTGCTGAACTCGCTCCAGGTTGTGTTGTTCAGAGATAAATCAATTAAATTGGCCTCATTCGTTATGGCGCTGAATCAAGATTCTACTTTGCATGTGCCAACGTTGACGTAGTGCAGCAGCAGCAGATGTTGATGGTAGATTCTACTGCCAAAGCAACGCCAACGGCTCTTAGCGTGCATAATTAATAATAACAGAGAGCGCCAAAGAGCGCTAGGGCAGTGTTGTCAAATGTAGCGAGAAAAAAGTTGTAGAGGCAAAACTTGTTCAGCTTGATCAGTGATCAAGCTGATACTTAGAGAAATAAGAGATTACAGTCGCTAATTTACATTTGCTCTCCAACTTTGTATACAACTTATGCAACACTTTTTTATAATCACAGATTTAAATCGATAAATTACATTTTAGCTACAGGCTTACTTACACTGTGCAACGCATTTTTCTGCTATACAAATTTGCTAGAATTTCCGCTGACCTGAAAAAGCGACATCGCTGACATTGTCAGGCCGCTACATGCGAGAGCAAACCAAGTAAGAGAGAGAGAGTGAACAGACAAGCGAAACTATATCGATCGATAGAGATCAGTGCGGTTTAAGGCGTCGCAGCGTGCGGTTGAGCTTCGGTTTCCGCTTCTACCTCTATTTCAGATTTTCTTTCGGTTCGGTTATTAAAAGTAACGCTAGTTTTTAAAGAACAGCATAAGAAAAGCGAAGCGCAGTTTCCGTTAAGACTTCAGTACGTGTGTTTTTTTTGCGTGTGTGTGAGTAAAATACACTAAGACCTCTTGTGCTTGAGGCAGAATAATGGCCAACTGGTATCGACATTACGCGCCTAGCTGGATACAACGCTGGTGGCAACCCGCACCGCCTCCCAGGCCACTGAATCCCTTCCGCAACACACGTCCCGATCCCGATATTTCTAGTAATTATCTCATTATGGTATATAGTTTGTACATAATTGTTGTACGACAACAATTTGTAGTACAATTATTATTTTACAGGTTCGCTCTTATGTAGATAGGTATTTATTGTATTTATTTTTTCGCCAATGACTTCATTCGGTTTTGTTTTGTTTTGTTTTCGTGTTTTTTTTTTGTTTCGTTTTCCGTTTTTGTATTTGTCTGTTAGTTGTTTGACACGTTTTTGTGATTTTTTTTTTAATTTCACGCAAATTCTTTATTATTATTCGTATTTACACACTTTTGATTTCTTTATTGTTTCCTGCTTAAGCAACATGATTAATAAATCATCGTCAGAAATGCAAAATGGGGAATTTCTATTCTGCTATGCTTATCTTATCTCTCTTAAATAGAATTTAGCATCTCTAGCAGAGGCCTAAAGCACTTAGGAGGTTAAAACATTAATTGAAATCGAGTGCGGAACACTTTTAGATCTCGCAAAGCGATCTAAAGGTGCAGCCATGTGGAATTAGATGGGAATCCATTTACATCGGGCGCAAACATATCAAAGGCGTGCCGTAATCCATTTCAGTTCTGAAACGCCTCTAAAAGCCCTAAAAGTACTTAGCTACAACTACCTGCTCTTTTCTTTATAACAAATCTAAATATGAAGAACAGAGCCATAGAAAATAATGTAACTTTTTCGTGAAACAAGTTTAATCTTAATTCCCAATCGCATTTAAATAAATGGGTAGAATCGTTATATTAGGAATATTATAAATGAAACTATATTTTATAAGGCAAAGAAAATTATTTAAAAAAATATGGCTGTTTGAAGTTATTTAAGATTTCAACATTTTGGGAAATATCAGACAAACAAAATGAAAGTACTGAATAAACAGTAAAATTCTTAAGTCCATAAGATGTTGTTGCCAAAATAATCCAGAGGTCAACACACAAAAAAATACTAAAAGCGAAAATCTAATAAAAATAAATTGGACAATCGCTTAAGTTTTTCGAAAAACAAAGCAAAATCAACTAAAGATCGATTGACATAGACCAGACAGCTGTGCCGAAGGGAATCATGCATATAGCTAAATACATATAATATATATACTGTTCTACAACATATAGATTTTAATTAAAAAGTCTGGTGTTCATTTGAAGTCGTAATGAAATTGGGATGAATTATACTTGTTATTATAATGACTCAAGAAATAAAAAAGCATCCATCAACAAGTGTGGATGCTGCCTAAATTAATTCTATAAATTCCACGCTGAGATGATGCTTTCCGGCAATTAGCTGTGATTGTTGTTGTGGGCGTCGCTAGCGAAAACACCAACAAGAACAACAAAAACAACATACAAATTATGTATACGCCCGTTGGTGCACTATGAAATTTAATCTCATTGGCATTGAACTTTTTGGCCAGTTTGGTCACAATTTTTATTATTTGTTTATGGTCAAAGCGAATTAATCAAGCGACAATCCTCTCGCATTTTCTCACCCCTCTCTGCCGCGTGAGATCATCGGCTTAAATGACCCGCATTGCTTGATAAGATCTCTGACTAATCTCCGTCTGTTTGGGGTTCCACGTCTATTTACAGCTGACGGCAGCAACTCGGCAGTGCTGGGCGTGCAGCGTGTCGAACTGTGCTTGGAGGATAATCATGATGAGCATCACACAAGTCATTTCTATGCCGCAGCCGCCAAGGAGGCGTTGATCGTGCGACGTGGTGAACCCTTCCGGCTGCGCTTGCACTTCAGTCGGGACTACAGTCCTAGCAAGGATGCGATTAGTTTCATTTTTAGTGTGGCCGACGACAGTCGTCCCAGCCCAGGCCATGGCACACTGACGGCCTTGGTGCCACACGATGGCATTGATTATTTGGGTGATCCGCTGGAATGGGGAGCAGGCATTGAGTTGCATGAGGGTAAAACATTGACAGTGCTCGTCAAGCCGCCGGCAACGTGTCCCGTCACGGAGTGGCGCTTGGATATCGACACCAAGTTGCTGGGTGACGGATCACGCAGTTACACAGTGCCCCAGCCAATCTATGTGCTGTTTAACCCTTGGTGCCCCGATGATCAGGTCTACATGGAGAATCGGGAACAGCGCAAGGAGTACGTGATGCACGACACAACGCTCATCTGGCGCGGTCAATACAATCGTCTGCGTCCGTCGGTGTGGAAGATTGGCCAATTCGAACGACATGTGCTGGAGTGCAGCCTGCGGGTGCTGGGCACAGTGGGCCGAATACCACCTGCCTATCGTGGTGATCCTGTACGAGTGGCACGTGCCCTGTCCGCACTTGTCAACTCCGTGGATGATGATGGTGTCTTGCTCGGTAATTGGACAGAAGACTTCTCTGGAGGTACTGCGCCCACCAAGTGGACAGGTTCTGCAGAGATTCTTCAGCAATTCTACAAGACACAGAAGTCTGTGAAGTTTGCACAATGCTGGAACTTCAGCGGAGTGCTCGCGACGATTTCACGTGCTCTAGGCATCCCAGCACGCATCGTCACTTGCTACTCCTCGGCGCACGACACACAGGCCTCGCTCACCGTGGACGTCTTTATCGATGCGAACAACAAGAAATTGGATGCGGAGACCACTGACTCTATATGGAACTATCATGTGTGGGATGAACTGTGGATGCAGCGACCCGATCTGGGCATCGGTCAGTTTGGACCCTATGATGGCTGGCAGGCCGTGGATGCCACACCCCAAGAAGCCTCGGATGACATGTATCGCGTGGGTCCCGCTGCCGTGTTGGCCGTCAAGCATGGAGAGATCCTGCGGCCCTTCGACTGTGGCTTTGTATACTCCGAAGTGAACGCGGATAAGCTTTATTGGCGCTACAATGGACCAAGCCAACCGCTGAAGCTGCTGCGCAAGGATACACTTGCTATCGGGCTGCTGATCAGCACCAAGGCTGTGCTGAAGTGGGAACGTGAGGACATTACCGATAGCTACAAGTATGCGGAACGCAGCGAGGAGGAACGCAGCTACATGCTGAAGGCACTGAAGCAATCCCGTCATGCGTTCAGTCGGTACTATCTGAATGATAATTTCAACGAGGTGGAGTTCAGCCTGGAGCTCAAGGATGACATTAAGGTGGGCGAGTCATTTAGCGTTGTGCTCGCGGTGAGCAACAAAAGCGAGGAACGCATCCATCAGGCGTCGGGTCAGCTCAATTGTGATGCGGTGCTCTACACGGGAGTGGGCGCGCAGGAGGTGAAGGTGATGGGTTTCGAGTTGGATCTGAAACCAAAGAGCACGGAGCATGTGCGCATGGAGGTCACCTTCCCGGAGTATTTCGATAAGCTGTCCTCGCAAGCAGCCTTCCAAATATCCGCCGCTTGTCGCGTCAAGGATACGGACTACGATTATTATGCTCAGGATGACTTCCGTGTACGCAAACCGGATATAAAATTCCAGTTTGCCGACGGCGGACCGGAGGTACGTGTGGTGGCACAACAGGAAATCGATGTTATAATGCGCCTGGTTAACCCGCTGCCCATTGCACTGCACAAGGGTCTCTTCACAGTCGAAGGACCCGGCATAGCGCAGCCACTGAAGTTTAAGGTATTGTCAAGTTAAGATACCCCTAATAGATTTAAGCTTATTTCTTTGTCGGATCTTTGCAGATTGCCGAGATTCCTGTAGGTGGCACCGCCGCAGCGACTTTCAAGTACGTGCCTCCCTATGCTGGGCGTGGCACATTGCTGGGAAACTTCAGCTGCAAGGAACTCTCCGATGTCGACGGTTACAAGCACTACGAAATCGAGCCGCGTCCTGGCGATCTGCTGCAACCAAATGGAAGCCACCGTAGCAGCAATATCATAAGACGCCGCACAGATGTCATAGCCTAAACCGCAATTGCAAATTCTTCTCTTATATTTCACTTAGATTAAGTTCAAACTTAAGTTAATGATTAATCCATCAAATCGAAAATCTTTTATTGGGTGTCCTCCTCTTGTTCGTTGTAGTCTTTGGGCAATAGATCATCGATGCCGAGGGCATAGCTCGGCTTGTTCGCGGTCTTCACCAGGTAAATGCCACGTGCATCACGTGGCACCGGATCGCCCATTAGAATTTTGCCTCCCGTGCAGTTCTTGCCTCGCAACTGGTCCAGTGTGGTGCAGGGATGGCCATAGAAACCCTTCTCGCTGTTGATCGACTCGGCGTAGTACTCATACGATCTGCCATGACTGCAACCGGCTGAAGGAGAAAAAAGAAAGTTAGACCCCAATCTCTGTGAGGGTTATCCCAAAAACTTACTGAAAATCTGGGATAATTCCTTGCAGCCTGGTTGCGGTGGTCCTCCACCATTGGGATAAAAGTCTACCATGCCGATTGGCTTGCGAAAACCAAGATACCCGGCACAGCTATGGATGACGTCCACAAAATTCGCATCTGTCTCATCCAAATGATTCTCTGGGCCAATGCAATCCTCGAAAGCGGGACGAGCTGGATCCAATCCGGTTATGCGATTCACGCGATACTTTGTATAAGATCCAGCATAACCCATTATATGTGCCCCCAGACTATGTCCGATTAAGTGAATACGCTGCGGATCTCCATCCTTTTCCTCCACCAGAAGATCGATAAGCTTGGCCACCGCTCGCCCCACTTGTACCGTGTACCGTGCCGGCGTCAAGTAGTATATATTATCGGCCTGATCACGCCAATTAATGGCAAATACATTTACTTGACCACGCTGCAGGTATGCACCACGTATGGACTGTATGGAATTGCTCATCGTGCTCGATTTCCAGCCATGCACAAGAATTTTTGTGTCCAGTGACGGATCAAATTTCTCAGCCATCTCCTGCCAGGTGTCACGTTTATGACGCACTCGTTCGAAATTGTTCTCATCAATCCAAAAGCCTGAGCTACGCATATCTCCGGGGGCATCACTGAAATCAAAGAGATTACAGAGACTTAAAATAGTGAAGTTGGCAAACAGTGGACGAGAAAGTTTCTGCTGTTAATATGCTTGAGTATGTTAGTTTGCTATGTTCGGTAACAGAAACAGATGACTCACATCCTTGACTGTTATCCTTCATTGATCGATAACAGTAAGAGATGACCAAGTTTGTTGACTGTTAGCTTGCAATGTCAGATAACAGCAAGAAGGTGATTGACTTCTTTGACTTTGTAAATTTACCGTACAATGATCGATAACAGCAAGAATTGAGTTGCTTGCAATAACAACAAATGTTGTTTACATTTTCTCAAATATGGAACTAGTTTTAATTTGATTTGAACTTTTAACTTACCTTCCATAAAACTCAAATTGTATTAGCTGCGGTAAGCTAAGGCGGTTCTCTGGCGGCGGCTCAACCAAATAAGCCACCTCAGGCTTGCCATCGCCGTTGGGCATATAGATCCAGGTCTTATTGTAATCGTCTTGATTGAGCACTACATCACCACGTATTCCAACTACGAATGAATAGAAACAAAGCAATAAAAAGTAACGTTGTATTTCTTAATTTACTGGAGTAAAGACTTTACAGAGTAACAGTACAGGCCGTACGACTTGAGCCAGTGCAGCGAATCCTGTGATAAGCCACTGAACCACCACAAATGTGCTGGACACCTCATTGCGACATGGATTAACGATATTGCAGATGCAGGCAAGAGCATTCATCGGCATCTTGACCGTTTGCTTCATCTGCTACGACGCGACTGATCATTAAGACTGCGCGTGGACACAGAAAGGTTCTCTGATATTTTTGCAGTTATCTCTGTGTCAACATATTTGTAATCCTTGTCTGCCCTTTCCCCAACAAAACTGGTTCTGCTCCAGGGCAGGCAGCTCTGCTGGGCGAGTAATTAACGGGCCTGCCTCTCCAGCAACACTTCTTGTGTATATAAATACATGTGATTGTATATAT
The DNA here is from genome assembly GCA_018904035.1 of Zaprionus ornatus. Classification (NCBI taxonomy): domain Eukaryota; kingdom Metazoa; phylum Arthropoda; class Insecta; order Diptera; family Drosophilidae; genus Zaprionus; species Zaprionus ornatus. Next base: position 27,715,484 of record JAEIFZ010000002.1, read on the forward strand.
TAATCGAACCCAGAGCAATATATGATTGTTCAACGTTTGGAAAGTCGGTCAGGCATACTGTCACTTACACTCACACACACACACACACTCACCTTGCCAAGCGAGTGTTATGCAGAGCCAACGCAGCAGCACAAGCTCAAACATTTTTCTCTCTTCTGTTTCTGATTTCCTTGCAAAATTCAACTAAACCACTCGGACCCACTTTGCTGGATTTTATAGTGCGCAGATAAACAACGACAGGGCCAGGTGTCAATCAAGACTGTCACTTGACACAGCCAAGTGCGCCAAAATAAAGTTGAGTGTGGTTCTTAATTCAGACACCTTATCGCGCACCACAGGGTACAATTGGGTTAAACTACAATTAAAGTCAGTGGTGCATGCAACGGCTGCAATACGTTTTCCAGTTCCATATTATTCCATTTATTTCGACAACGTAAACCGAATTTCAAAGTATATTTTAAATATAATTGCTTTTTAATTTGAGTCCCTTTTTCTTGCACATCCCCTTTAATATGCTATAGCATAAAATCTTTTTGAAACATGAACATAAAAGTATGCAAGGTTTTTACAGTTTGACGCGAAAAAAAACTGAATCTTTCATTAATAATTTTGATTTAAAAAGTCCATAGTCACAGTACGGTTGATGACCTGCAGATTCAATATATTATTAGTAAAATTAATTACCAGATTGGTCAAGTAACTCATAAGCACCTTAAGTAATCAACCTCTTTCCCAGTCACTGAATGACCTGCATTCAACAAGTATTGCGTGTTGATATCATTTCCAGAGCAGTATCCATAAGTGTCTTCTCCGGAATATTGCAAACTCGCCAGCCAATGATACTCCTCTGGAGGGATATTATTGCCACAAACGATTTGTTTTCTAGGATACATTCCGGTACTAATACAATCATCGGGAAATTTATTATCTATGATATAAGGCAGACATAAGACATAGCTGCCTGTCCGCATTACTATATAATTGCAATAGTTAACATCTGATGCGCCCACTGCAGATTTAATTTTATATCGGTGGAATCCTGTCTAATTCTGATGATAATTGGAAATGAAGATATTTGAAAGATGATGATTAGTAAGATGAGAACCAGTGCAAGAGTAAAAGACAGAGAGAGAGAGAGAGCGAATTTATAAATATTTTGAACGGTCCGTGGTACCGCTAAATCTTCGAAACAGTACAATGTATCTCTACCAAAAGCAATGTAAAATAATAGTTGCTCAGGCCAAAATATAATAATATAGTAATACAGACATCGAAAGCGAATTTGTGATGTCCTGAATGCGCATTCTTAAATTATTGTCAATTCAACGGCTTGGACACGTTGGCAAATAAAATATAAAAACTTGTATATTTAAAAATTTTATATTAAAATGCGGCAATAAACAATAATAAAACGTGGAGAGATATCCCCCGAATCGTTTCAATAATATCAATATTTATATAATGGTGCAGAATTTAATGGTATTAATGTCCGTCTGTCTGGATGAACGCCCCGATCTCAGCTATTACAAAAGTTAGGGATACCAAATTTAGCATGAAGATTCCTGTATACCATACGCAGATCAAGTTTATTTTCAATTTGGAATACCACGCCTACCGCCCCCACAAACCGACCATTTCCTATTTACACTCAAAGTACTCAAGTACTCATTAACGTTCTATTTCAGCACACATACAGATAAATACAATATGAACCTATCCTCCAAATTGCAATCCAATCGGAAAATGAACTTATTAGATAAACAATTTTAACCCTTCAACCATCAAACAAGTTGTCGGTGGCGTCATAAATATATGTAACTTACGCAGAAAAGAAAAGGACAAACGATGCGAGCGCGTAGCGCGAGCTGTTTCTCGACTCTTCTTTTTCGTGCACATGTCAATAATCGAAAACACATGTGCACATGTATATGCTAACACTCATACATACTTAATTTGTGTACACGCATCGGTATACAACCAAAAGCGTGGTAGATCGGTATGAATGTATGCAAGTATTTACATGCGTGTGTACATATTCATAATATTCATAATATGCGTACGTGCACATATAATTATAATTTAATAATTCATATTTTAGGGTCAGTAAACAATACAAAACCATAAAATGCAATTATTAAATAAATATTAATTTTGATTACTCGATCTATTGCGAGTTATCGATATTGGCCAATTTAAAATTTATAAAGAAATACCGATATATAATGCTCACACCACTCTTTGCAGTGTTTCGCGCTTGCGATTAGTATCATACAATTATTGTAGAATCGTTTTATGGAAACATAGGTCGAAGGGTATCCCACTTTCGGGTGCCGCTCTCGTTTAAAATCAAAACTGTTCAAATTGTATATTCATATTATATATCTAGAAATTGTAGTAGTAAATTTGGTTGTAATATAACAAATTAACAAATAACAAAAATTGTGTTGCAACAGACAGATGGACTGACGGATAGACGGACAGGCATAGCTAGATCGGGTACCTGGTGATGCTGATACAGAATATATACATACTTTTTGGGGTCAGAGATGTCTACTAACGTGTGTTGCAAACTCCTGGCCAAAATTAACTTACCCTCTGCAAGGGTGGATCTTCCCACGAAATCCTTTGTATAATTACCCATCTCCTCCAATGTGCTTTATTCAATTTATAAATAAATTTGATTATTGTTCTCATGATTAACATGATGAAATTGTCATTATACTATATATTATAGTTATATGAATCATACTTGTTTAAATTAAATAAATTCGCACTTTAACCAACAAAAATAAATTAAATAAATTAACTTTTAGCTTCGGCGTTTAGCGTATTTTGGCCATATTTAATGGTCAAAGAGTAAAATATCTATCAACAAAAAAAACTAACAAAAAAGCCACCTGAGGCATTGTTAAAATGTATAGCCAAATGCTCGGGAAGAGTGTTTTGTAAAACAAGAATTGCGAGGGCGATTGCCAAATGACGTAAAAATGTGTCAGGAAGCCGAAGCAGCGCGCTGCTTGTAAAGTCAAATGACAAAAGCCAAAAAAGCCAGTGTGAAGTCAACTTTGTCTTTCACCTTTGAGAGATTAGAGACCGAAGCACGATAATCGGACCAAATGTTTATGAGTCGGAAATAATTTAAAATAAATAAAAAGATGCTTATTTAGTAAATTAATAAAAAATATATAGGATACGATAATAGAATATTGAAAAATGTGTGCAACAATTATTATAATTACTTATTATTTGTTTATCAAATTTCTAATATTGCTGAAACTTGTGAAAACTTAATAATTTGGGATTACATATTTATTTGTTATTAATAAATAAATAATTCTTATAAAAGTATACAAATGTTTTTAGATCTGATGAAATTGTCGCAAGATATCCGTTTTCTCCCATTGTACTTACTGGTTTCATTCAATGCGGATGAAGTTGCTTCGAACGAAATAGCTAATACAACAACCTGGGGTTGTGTCATGGATTTGTACTTCAGTGCCAACGTCATTACCGACTTCTTACGTAGCTGACGAATTATTCTGCCACTATTCGTATTTTAGCTGCGCAATTGCCGTTTATGTTTTTTCTGCATATGCGATGCTCGTCATGGCCTTGAATTCTGTAAATTTATTCTCTTCGGGGCGACGGGCATGTGTCTACAACGTGAATGTTTTAGCGTGAAATTAACAGTGATGGTATAGCAGTTTACTAAATAACCATGTTTAAAAATGTAGGTGGCAACACTAAGCATACAGGCAAAGCAGTACTCTATGCAGTGATATTAATAAAGCAGTGTACTTGATGGCACAAGCAGTGCAACTACTTACAAAGTGCGGGAATTCAAATTAGAGTAAATATGAAAGTAAAAACTTTTCTACATTTTCCTAACCAAATGGAAGACTTTAAGATCTGCTCTAGAATAATTCTAACTCTCCGAACAGTTGTGTGCTTATGCTCAACCCCTTCGGACTTAATTGTCTATGTGTATTGTTTCATGAATAAATTTCCATAAAATACCATCAAAAACAAAAAGAAAACACAAAAATTCATATCAAGTCAAGTCGTTTCTGTTTCTACGACGAAAAAAGTGCGTAAAGCGGCAATTGTAGTAAAATTCATGAGGCCCCCGCAAAGTGCGTTGACATTTTGCGGCTTGGGCAATAGGTTCTCTATATAGACTAGGAATAATATAAGACGGTGTCGTCTGACCGATCGAACAAAAATATGCAAGAAAAGAAAACGAAATTTACGGAAGAATTTGAACAATTTGTAAATGAGCTGCAAGGGGGGCGTGAGGGGGGTGGCAATGATGAAGTTGATAGTGAAGTGACGAACATGATCTTCCCATTGATGATGATCATTATCATCGTCATGATCATGGTGATGAGAAGAAAGACTATTGACTCATTTCAAGGATTTTGTAGACAGATTTTGAAAACAAAACATTGAACTCAACTCAAATAGAAATTATGCGTCGAATTTGTTAAAGTAAACAACGCGATGGGGCAACAGCAACAAGAACAATAAGAACAACAACAAGTATAGAACTAGAAACAACAACAATGGGAGTAACAACAATCAATGGGGGAAAAACAAGCAACCTCGCATGCAATTCGTAATAAAGTTAAATTACATATAGTATCTTCCGATATCACTTTAAAGTTTAAGCTTATCGATCTATCGACAGTCAGTTCGATAGCATATTATGTGTAGGATAAGCAGCATCGCAGCAGCAGTGCAAATCGTATGCAAAATGCCAACACGTTCCCTCTTCGCTTCGATTGCTGCATCGATATGCAAATTGATTGCCAAATTGTCGTCTTCGTCGCAGTTATCGTTCTCGTTGTTGCTGTTGTTGCTGTATTTATTACTGCTGACGTTGTTGTTGCTACTGCTACTGTCAGCCCTAGCCCTTTGATTTCTGCAGGGGGCAACCCAGAAAGCGGGTCACGTCGCTGCGATCTTGGTTGGAGACTGCGACGGCGGCACCCAAAAACACCAGCAGTAGCACACGAGAGCAGAGCGCACTCGAAATACCCTAGAAATGAATCTAGACTAATTATAGATTTAGTTAAAGTTAGTTTGGAATTGTTGGCGTGTTGTCTAAATGTTTCTATTACTATAATATGCGAATTCCTTGAATTTAATTTCAGAAATATAAATCGTCTCCAGGTTTATATGAAGTATCATGTAGGAAGCTGTAAATAAAGAATAATGAAAAACTTTAGAATGAAAGTTATATAAATCAAAGACCGTAAAATCACTAACAAAAAATTAAAACATCAAAGTTAATGTACATTAATAGGTTATACTCGTACATTCATAATGGGTTGAATATACGACTAGATATCGAAATAATATTGATACATGATTGACGGTCAGACTGATAGTTGAATAGTTAAATAGGTGAGACAGATAAGTAGATTTAAATGCAGTGGGATGACAAATTAATATAGATAAGAAGATGGAGATTGATAGATAAATTTTTGCACATAAGTTGTATAAAAACATATGTAACTTAAAAGAAATATTGGGAGATAGATGGAGTAAAAATAAAGTAAAATAGTTAGATAAATACAAGTACACAGCAACATGTACATGCATATCGGACAAATGTATGTATGAGGCATAGAGACAACCTGATGATATTAAAATTCATATATAGTACGCATAACTAAATATAAATGACTACTTAGAATATATATGTAGGTCTTGACAAAAAGATAAATATGTAGATGGATAAACAAAAAGATACAAAGATATGCAGATAAATATGTTGTGCATAGATAGTACGACAGACAGATAGATATATCTGAGCCTATACGACAGGGTGGTTTGACCAAATGTAATAAATTAAAAAACTTGGATTTATCGGGCAGGTGCAATCGCAAGCACAGACGCCTCACCACAACCCACTCTCAGTGGCCGTGCCCGATTGCATAGTCGTTATACCCGCTCTGGCCTAAGGGCATACACAGCAAAATACGAGCTGAAAATTGGCCAATCGATTGGCCCGAAAAAAAAGAATAAGATTCTGAATCGCGCTTATCGCAGACACCGAGAGCGACAGCATCGAGACGGCATCTGCGACTTATTGCGCTTTGATTTTCCACTTCGAATTGAATGCCAAAAATCCTGTTGTTGTTGCTAGGTTTAATCGTGTTGTTGCTGCTGTTGGAGATTGCACTTTGGTACATCGATTGGATCGCTTTGCTCTTCAGGGTTCAAGTACATCAGCGAGACTTGTCTCCCACATTAAATTTTGTCGCGTTTTGGTAATTAAATTGGGAAATTGTGTAAGCCACAACAACAGCAGCAGCAACTCATCAGTAAGCAACAGTCGCAGCAACAACAACAACAACAACAACAACAACAACAACAAATTGAGGCAGCAGCAACAACGATTTCTGGGCCATAAACTGTTGTCGCTTTGCATAATTACGAGTTTGTGCGCTTAATAAATAAGAAAAGTGCAGACCTGCGCAGCCTCCTTCCCCTCCTTTCGATCCCCTCTCCTATCCTCCTCCTTGGTCCCACCCAATTTTCACAAAACCGACGCGGGCGTTGCTCTAACAAGCATAAAAACGCGCTGAAATGAGACTCGTCTAACGGCAATGCCAGCAACATTTGCATACGAGTGTGTGTGTTAGAGTGTGTGTGTGTGCAAGTGTGTGCGTGTGGGTGTTTTCTGCAGCAACAATCGTTGCTGTTGCTGCTGTTGTCGGCGATGAATCACGCGTGATATTTGCGTTGCACTGAACTTTGCTCGAGTCTCTCAGTCAAAATACACTTGCCAAGGGGTCGCCACAATTTCAGAGGCAAGTGAACCGGTTCAAAAGTGGTTCAGCTAAGAAACTACAGTTCAATACAGTTCAAGGAGAATTTTAAAAATAGTTTATTTTGAAAACTTAATCACAGGAAGTGCAACTAAAAATGGTTAATGTTCTATCTTGTCTAAGTAACTCAAAATTGGTTCTTGCTTTATAATAAATATTTCTGTCATCGAATTTAAAAGCATCTTTGCCATTTCTAATCCTGTTGTATCCACATCCACATCCGCTTAAAGCTTTTCTCTTTTCTAATCTTTAAAGCGGTTCAGTTGTGGTTCAAAACGGGTTCAACACGTTATCTACAAGGCAATTCTATGGGAATGGTAAACAATCTTACAGAAAGAAGCTGTGCTATCTTTACCCTAAAAACGATTCGAACCGATTTTCATTATAGCAAGAAAATAGTTAAAAACAGCTTAAAATGTATTAACTTCAAGATCAAGGATCTGTTAACTATAAATGAACTAGAATTTGCTTATATTTCAAAATTCACTTGAAGCTTTTATTTTCTATCATCCCGAACTGATTTAAATTTGGTTAACAAAGTGGTTCAACGCATTAGCTCAGTAAACTGAAGTGCTACAGAGCTGAGATTTGATATATAGCTTTATCACTCTGTAAACTATTTATAGGGCATGCAAACTTCGTAGTGTTGGTGCTATTTATTTACCCGCCTGGCTCGCCCGACGACGCTCAAGTGGACTTTGCGCTAGGCAGGCAGGCAGGCAGGCAGGCAGGCGACTTACGGCTGACGGCAGTCAGCGGCAGGCAGCGAAGTTGACATTTTCATTATGCGACTTGTGACTGGGGGCCAAGTGTCGTTCGCCATTGCCACCGGCGGCGACAACAGCAACAACAACAACAACAACAACAACAGTTCAGGCGACAATTACAACAACTAACTACGGGGCGTGGCAGGGCACTCAGTCAACTGATTTTCAAATGCGTTGACAGTTTTGGCTGTCAATCGTTTTGTGTATATGAAGTAAAACTCAACTTGACTCCTTCGTAGGTGTTACAACATGTGATTAAGCTGTGAACTGGAACGGGAACAGGGAACGAGGAACGAGGAACGAGTAACGGGGAACACGAGCTGGTAACAGCAATCGAAGTGCATAAACAATTGTCAAACACTCGCAATGAGCTCGAATTAGGCATAATTTAAATGGGTTTATCAATGATTTGTACGAGTATATCATTTGTGAGTCAGCAGTGAATAGATTTGATATTCACTGAGTATTTTATTTGTTGAATGAGCAAAGTTTACAAAATACGTTAACTTCTTGAAGCATTTTTCGTAGGAATTTGATTTGATATTCATTTCTTTTATAGCAAATTTGTTTACTTTATATTTGTTATTTAAAACTTAAGCGACAGCTATTGTGAGTACGAGTCGCATTCACTGCGTTATTCACTTAACACTCGTTTGCACTCACACACACACACACACACACACACACACACACACAGAGTGAGGAACAGGCGCAAATAACATCAAATTTCAATTATCACAATGGCAAAATGAAGCAAAAACTTTTCAACGACCCCAGCAACAACAGCATTAACAACAACAGCAGCAGCAACAACAACTGCGACTTCAAAAGCAGCAGCAGCCACGACAGCAACAGCAACAACAACATTAGCAACAGCAGCAACGACAACATTAGCAACAGCAGCAACAACCCAAGCCCAAAAACTGAACAAGTGTCTAAGCAACGCGAGAGAAAGAGAGAGAAAGACAGAGAAAGAGAGCAAAATGCAAATGTCTATAGCAACAACAACAATAACGGCTCGAACTACAATAGCAACAAAAACGCGAGCAGCTGCCGTTGCTGTTGCTGTTGCTGTGCCTGAAAAGTTGTTAAACCATTCGAAAGTGATTTTCACATGGGCAATTAATGTTTCAATAAACGATATTCTAGCAACAACAGCAACAACAGCAACAACAGCAACAACAGCAACAACAGCAACAACCAGCATGGGGAGGAGGCATCAACAAATTTGTTGCAACTGTTGCCGTGTGTTGCCAGCAACATATCGTTGCTGCCGCTGCTGCTGCTGCTGCTGCCGCCTCATGTTGCAGTTGCAGCAAATGTTATTGAAATTGGCTTTTTATGTTTATGAAAACGGCCTCTTAACGGCAGAGGCAGAGTAAAGCAGGGGTGGGGAGGGGGGGTGGTGTGGGGCAGTAGTACTAGAGTATTCCTTGGTTGCTGTGGCATAGATCGGTTTCGGTTTTCTTCGACTCGGACTCGGCGTTAATTGCTGCCATTTGCAATCGTATTTATGGCTCACGCCTCGCTCACGTTTTGGCCATCAACAGCAGCAGCAGCAGCAGCAGCAGCAGCAGCAGCAACAACTATAGCAGCAGCAACATCCACAACAACAGCAACATCACATTTGTGTTGTGCGTACAAATGTTTTGCTAATTGCCAATTTTATTGGCCCAACTAATTTGTGGGCGGCAGCCCAACAACAAAAACAACAAGAAAAGTCACTAGTCGCGAGTCGAGAGTCACGGGTTGCAAGTTGCAAGTTGCATGTTGCGAAAAATTATTGTGAAAATGCTGCCTTTTCTAGTACACACCAGGGACCCCCAATTGGGGGCACTATTGATCTTTGATTCCGCAGAATTGCAGAACGACTGCGAACTAATTCCATGAATGGAATCGCATTTCACTTCAACAGAAAATAGAGGAAAACACGAGTCCACAAGACTCGAACCAATAAAAAGTTCAGTTTATGTGTAGGGAGGGAGATTTATGAATTGTAGAATCAGTTTTGGACCAAAGCTAAGGATAATTACGATTTCTTTTTCCACATTAGAAAGAGTAAATACTTTTTGCTAAGTTAAGAAATTGTATATTTAATTTGAAACAAAACTCACTCAAAACAAAATTCACTCAAAATTAACTAAGTTTATTGCAATCTTAAGCAAGACATTGGAATCTAAAGAAAGTATGAGCGTTTGAAAAGAGCTTTAAGATAAACTTGTAGAATATTTCAGAATATTTTAATATGGTAAGAAATTACTTATTAAAATCAGAACGATATCTACATTCGGAATGCCGAAGGTTCTACGAGTATACCCTAGCAGTGTCTTATATGCTTTGATCGTTATATATAATGGTGCAGAATTGAATGTGATTGGGTTTATTCATTATTATGTCACACTTTGATTGGCACTGATAAGTTAAGTTATTTCTTAAGCTCAAAACTGGTCTTCATCCAAAAACCTTAATTACGGCCGATTCTTCCTATAGCAGCTATAAGATACAGTCGTCCAATTGTGATGCATATCATATATATAGAAATATATCGATGTAGTTAATTTGTATGCAATATCTTGACAAATAACAAAAATCGACCCATAGTTTGTTTGGCATCTATACGATATGTCGGTCCGATCCGGCTCGTTCCGCCTAATATACAGGGTGCAGTGATGAAGAAGTATGTGTACCAAGTTTCATTAAGATAGCTAGAAAAGTGATAGACTAGTTTGCGTTGCAACAGACGGACACACAGACGGACGGACAGGGCTAGTTCGATTCCTTTGGTGAAGCCGATTCAGAATATATATATGGTACTTTATAGAGTCGAAAATGTGCGTTGCTAACTTTCTGCCTAAATTAATATACCCTCTGCAAGGGTTTAAAATCGAAATTAGTCTTGTATGTAAATCAAATTTAATCGATCAGTTGAATAAATTTCATTTTCATGTATTGTATAATTAAATTAAAGCAAGTTTATAATGTTACCTTCATTCAATTTGTACTTTATTTAAAGTTAAATTTTAACACGTTTATAATTATAAAATCTTTACAAGTTGCGAAATAGGTTAAAGAAATGTCAGTTCATTATTTGCTTGCATTCATTCAATTTATTTAGCATTTATAAAGTTGAAAATTCATGAATTTAATCATTTTGATGATCTTCTCATTTTCGCAACATACTTTCTTGGCCAGCTTTGCCACAGACTGTGGCATAAAGCACACACATTCCACATCAGTTGCATGCCACTTTGCGCAAACAAGTTGGGGGTCAATTAAGTTGTCTGCTGCCTGCCTTTGATGAGTCGAACGAGGAGATCTAGAGTCGATTGACCTGTGCCAGGCCAAAAGAAGAAGAAGAAGGCGATGCTGGAGAAGAAGCTGCCAAGGCTATAGGGTAGCCAACAATCTATGACTGACTAAGTATTTATATGGTCTGGGTCCAGCCCTCTAGTTAGTGTCTCCCTCCCCCCGCTAGCTTACTGCAATTTGCTGCATACCAAAGGCGAACTTGCCACATGCAAATCGGCCAAGTCTCGCGCCCTTTTCTCTAGCCAACACTTTGAGAGGAGCTGGGGCAGGAGGGGGAAGTAAAGTCAGCCACAACTGGCACTTAACTTGGCTTTGATTTGAAGTTCGTGTCCCTATGCGAACTCCAAGACTCGCAACACCTTGCCAAGTGCACAGACAGAGACAGAGACAGGGGGAGAGAGGGAGAGGGGGCGCACTGAGATCTGTTTGAGTGAGTGATTACCGTTGTTGTGGCTGTGGGGGCTGCTGCTGCTGCTGAAAGTCGGTCGGCACAGCAACAGGTTACCCATGGGAAAACCTGCCCGAGACCAATTACGCGAGCGAAGCTAGTCAGCTATTTTTTTTAGCCTTTTTCCGCTGCTGCTGCTGTTGCTGATTTTGATTTTGAAATTTGAACTTGAGGCTAAAGGTAAAAATTGTTTGCCAAGTAATTGCCACATAACAAGGTGGCAGGAGGGGAAGCCGGAGAGGGGGAAAGGAGCCATAGACTGGGAGTGGGTTCTGCTGCTGCCCCTGGGGGCAAAGGAATTGGCGTTGGCGGATTTGTGCAAGCCGAGAGTGCGTTAGAACGTCGGACCAACGCCCCAACGTCGGAGAAACCGCAAAACCCGAAATCGAATTCAAGTCGTGCAAATGCCAACTGCAACAACAACAACAACAACAGCAACAACAACACTGGCAACAAATCAAGCGTCAGGTGCATTTCCATCAGCGATAATTCCCTGTTTCGATTGCGGAAAATAACTTGCAACAGCCGTGGCAGCCGTGGCAGCTATCGCCCCCCACTGATCTCTCCAGCTTCAACCCCGCATTGTCTTTGGCCAAAGCAACTTGCAACTTGCAACTGCAACTGAGGCATATTATTTGCACTTTATTATCACGTTAGTAAAATGAGCAAAACGTGCAGCAATCTTTGAACAGCAGCGGGGAAGGGGAGAGGGTATGAGGGGACGAAGGGGACTGTGCGCCCACCCACCCAAAAAAAATAAAAAAAAACAGTTTGCTGCAGCCAGTTTTGTTGCTGCTGTTGCCACATGTTGCTGCTGCGACTGCGGCTGCAACTGTTGCTGCTGTTGCTGGCCGGCTGCTTGGCCAGTGGCTGCCAGCACCTTTGACCTTTGCCAGGGATATCACAACAACAACAGCAACAACAGGAACAGCAACAAATTTAAAGTCTAATTTCATATTTTTAATGGAATGCAATCAATGAGAGAGGCAGCCAGTGGCGTAGTTAAGGAGGGGCAGGAGCAGGGAGAGGGAGAGGGGGAGGGAGAGGGGGTAACATTTATATGTAATTCCCGACAAAACATTTTAATATATTTTCAATGATTTTTTTCGGGGTTTCTTTTTGTTTTTTTGTACAATCGCCAAAAGGGGCGTGCAACAGGAGGTGGCATTGTGGGCGTAGCTGTTGGAAGGAAAAAGAGAGGGGCTGTGGAGCGGTCAGTGCTGTAGGTCAGTTTCATGGCACAACAAAAGTTTTTATAGCTTTTTAAGTTGCAATTTGACTCATAAATAAGAATTTATGTTTTCCTTTCAAGAGATTTACGTCTTAACATGTGGGTTTGTTGTTGTTAAGTTCGATTCTTATATATGGGAGACAAGGCGATAGAAGAGGGGGTTTATTTCCGGTACTTTGAACAATTAGAATTGATGTGAACAATCAGAATTGAAGTGTGTACACACTTTGAAATCCCCAAAGTAAGAAATGTTCTATACCCTTGCAGTATCCTATATTCTCCGATCGTTCCAATCCTAGCTATACATAGTGCTGCTGAATTTAATACTATTGTGCATAGGAGTGCTGGGGGAGTTGGGGGAACTTTGTCTCCATTGATACAATTAATACACTTGCATACACTAAATATACACAACTTCTTTCATGCCTCCTCCTCTTGTTATACCTCATATATTTTACTTTCTACAATATATAGAATATTCAAGGCAACTTCTTCCTACCCCACATGTTTCGTTCTGTTGCTGTTCCACTTTTGCTCTTCTCTTTATGTCCTGTACATCCTTACACTCTCTTTCTCTCCCCCTCTTTCCTTGCTCTCTCCCCTTCTGCTTCTTTCCACTTTGCACGACTCTCTCGAGTGTGACGTCACCTGCTCACGTTCTTCATTCCTGCTCAGCTGTTGCACATTCCTCAAACACTTCCGCATTTCTCTCTCTCTTTCTCATTCTTTCTTTCTCTCTCTGTCCATCCGTGTCTCTCCTGTCGTACCATTTTTGCCATAGCAACCGCTTCCATCAATCATTAGATTTGTCCCTGAAATCAAACGCAAAAAGCATCCTGTGGCACAGGCGAACAGCAGTTGGTGGCAAGCGATGGCAAGCGATGCTTCCGGTTTCGGCATTCCAAAGCGTGCCAACAAAAAATAATTTGCACACTCATGCGAAAGGGAGAGAGAGAAGAGGGGAGAGAGAGCGCGCAACTGGGAAACAAGGTCAGGATACATAAAATTAGCACACGCAGCGACTGTTGCTGTCGCTGTCCTTGAGCAAGGACACGAGTCGACAGACACCGAGAGAGTGGCAGTGCAGGAGAGCAGACAGAGAGAGCTACAACACAGAAAGAGAGGGATAGAGAGGATAGAGAGAGAACTGACAAGGGCTGCTGTTGCTGCTGTCAATGTAACGATTCTCCTTTCTCGTCTTGCTGCATTTTGCTGCACGCCTGGTGGACGAAGGCGCCAAAATTCAACATTTTTCGTTGTGTGCGTGCAACGCAGCAGCTCTGCCACAGCTGCCACACCCATCGACAGGCAGACAGCAAAGACAGACAGAGCAGGAGTCTCTCCTCAGCCTCAACCTCAGTCGCTCTCTCTCTCGCATCCCCAACCCCAACCCTCGTGGTGGATTCGGAGTTGGGTTCTCGGCTTGAGCTTCCTGCTGTGGCTGTGGCTGCGACTGCGACTGCGGCGGAGTCACTTTTCGAGCAGTTTGCCGGATAATCCCATTTGGGGGGATTTAAAAAGCGTATATATTTGCTTTATCTAAATGCATATGAAAGCAGAGCGAGAGCATGAGCGTGAGCGGGAGAGAGAGAGAGAGAGCGCGCGAGCGAGCGAGAGATTCAGCTCAAGTGCGCGACATGGCGTAGATTTTACTTCTCAAATGTATCCGGCGCACAGCAATGAGAAGAGAGACGATGCTCTTGTAGTTAGAGGGATGTTAGTCACACTTCGCACACTTGCACACACTTGCACACACACTAGCATACACACTCGCTCTCGGAACACACAACTAGCGCGAGGAGCGCACACATTATCACAGGCACACGCATTTTAGGCGAACAGGCAAACAAAGCTTTCAACAGCGTCACGCATACTAAGTGCAGCCAGAGAGAGACAGAGAGAGAGAGAGGCAGAGAGAAAGGGTGAGAGAGAGTGGGAAAGAGATGGTGGGGGAGCGAGAGTGCGTGGTGCTGCCACTGTAGGTGTCCCAACGGTGGTTACAGCATCCCGCATGTGCACGCAACACGCACACACTGCCGCGACAAACTTGCGGTTCGTGTAGAGATAGCAACAGCAGCGCAGCAGCGCACAGGCAGAGACACCGGCAGCATCCTTGTGTATCCCGAAATGAGAATAGTCGGCAAAACCCACAATCTATCTCTCTCTCTCTCTCCTTATCGGTTCCCTACACTCAAAAATATTTAACAAATGTTTAGCTAACAGAGAAGAGAACTTTTATTAAGTATGAAAACTATTGAAAAATGATAGAAATTCAATAAATTGTCGATACAGTGACAGATTACGGAGATATAGTACGACCTCTGAGGCGACTCAAACGGCAGGGCTTTGCCAAGATATTTGGATAATAGTAAAAGTTTTTCACTTTTGTTCCTACTTCGCTTATTTTGCTATAGTGTTTGGTAATTCTTAAGAATATTTCTCACCCTGTGATGTTAAGATACAGTATTATTATTAATAATAATAATACAAAAAAAAAAAATAAATAAATTGTAAGAGATGAGACAAAAGCTAAGCTGAAAGAACTTTAAACTTTCCAGAACATAAATAAAAATACTTACAGAACTTTGCTGAAATGATTAGTGACTATGGCAAATGGAAATATTGCAAGATTTACAATGTTACACCCGAAAAAATATTAGAAATTGAAGTCTTAGGTAAAGGTTAAAAGATAAGAGAAACCTTCTTACGATTTGAAATTCCCTATAAATATAAAACGTGCGTTAACTGTTCTTGACTATTTCCCTCAGATAAAATTTACTTAAAGAAGGTATGGTAAAAGGATAAAAACATTATGAAATATGCTAAACCAGAAAAAAAGGCCACCTTCGGCATGCCGAAGGTTCTATACCTTTGTAGGTTCGTATATTCTCTTATCGTTCCAATACCAGAAATATATAACGCTGCAGGGTTAAATATATTGTGTATACTCGTATTCAATATTATGTTTATCTTTGATCCGCATATACCCTTGCAGGTTCTTGTATCCTCCGATCCATCCAATACTAGTTATATATAATGGTGCAGAATTTAATGCTATTAGATGTAGTCAATATTATTTCTCACTTTGATTAGCACTAATAAGTTCAGTTATTTCTAAAATCAGAATAGGCGTTCATACAAAAACCTGCATTTCGGCCGATTGTTCCTATGGCTGCTTTATGTTATAATGGTGAGATTCTTTTGAAAATTAATATGCATGTTAAATATTTAGAAAAGGTTCGATATATGGTAGTAACTTTTGTTACAACATCTTAACAAATAACAAAAATCGGCTGATAGTTTGTATGGCAGATATACGATATGTCGCTCCGATCAGGCTCGTTACGACTTATTTACGGCGTACAGCAATGCGAAGCATGTGTGTCCATTAAAATAGCTCCAAAACTGAGGGTTTGCATTACAATAAACGGACACAAGGACAGACTGACAGGGCTATCTATACTTTTTGGGGTCAGAGATGTCTCCTAAGATGCGTTGCAAACTCCTGGTCAAAATTAATATACCCTTTGCATTGGTAGAGATAAAGACTAAAGAGATAAATAAGAAACCTTCTTCACTCAAGTAAGGGCTTATAATATATGAAATATGAACAAATATTTAGGAATGATGGCAATAAATCAAGTTTAAAATAAGTTATACAATTTAAAAATATAACAAATTCAAGCCTTAAGCAAGGGTCGAAAAATGAAAAAATTGTTAAAATGCTCACGAATTAAAGTTCTTTATGAATAACGAACATGATTGGAGTGTTCTCGACGATTTCTCTCAGTGCAGCTGCCCTTCTGGCTGCACTCATCAGTTAGTGGCAAACGTGTGCAACACTTTGGAGCAACGTTTCCTTTCTCTCAGCAGCAGCATCTGAATATCTAATGCTGCCAGTGTCCCTACTGCTGTGACGTCACGGCGCGTTAACTGTTGTTTTTTCCACACCGTGCTATCGATTTTCACACGCCTCTCTTGGGAAATGATAAGAATGCCAAAAGTTTCAGGCAAACATAAAGCTCGCGTACGTAGAAGCTCGTTGCCAGCCTGCGTATCCCAAATGCCAGAGCATACACAGACTCACACGCACACACAGACAGGCACACTCACGCATACATCCCGCATCCCAGTTTTGAGGGAGCAGCGGTGTCCCGCTCACATGGGGGTATACACTAAAGTCGATCGATAGAAATTTCTTTATACATTTTTGATAAGAATGCGTAGCGCCAGCATCGCATTGTGCATGCGCATGTGTGTGGGTGTGCGTGTGTGTGTGTAACGGTATAAACATTGACAGCTGTGTCAACGTTATTGGGCTAGCAGGAGTGGCGCAGTAGGTGACTCGCAAGTGCCTCCCCCGCTCGAGAAATTACGCAAGCACTTGCCTTTGATATGATGTGGGAGGCCCGTGACCTTGACTTGACTGCGATTCGAGGTTGTTGAGACATATACAAAACATTGAAAATATTCAAAACATCAATAATATAAAGAACACATCCTTGACTACACATGATAAACGTATAGCTCGACTAAGTATGAACTCTCTAATAAAAGTAAAAACTTTGCAAATAAAACATTTTTATATGGAAATCTTGTCTTTGCTTGTATGGAAATTTTAACTTTATGAAACTAAAATATTATGTACAGATTTTCAAATGATCTATTGTTATAGATATATCAATATATTATATGCCAATATCAATATTATTATGCCAATCATTGGGTAAATCAGTTTCACGTAGGGTATCTCTTCAATCTCATCTCGCTTCCCATTACCAGAGCACTTGAAAAATGTTTTCCAAATCGCAGCTGCATTTCCTTGTGATTTTCCAAGGGCTTGCAGCGTTTTTGATTTGCGCTTTTCAAAGTCATTAAAGCCAAATTAAACGGCTAAACGGCTGCGGCAAAGCAAGCTAAATGGCAACCAAATTATTCACTGTCAGGCGGCAGCAAATGCAAATGCTGCCGCAGTCGAACAATTGCAGCAGCTCAAGCGCAATATTATTGCCAAATGATACACCCCCTCTCCTCGCTCTGTCACCCGCACCCCCTTGGCTTCGCTGAATCGCCACCACCACCCCCAAGTTGATGAGGTTGCTGATAAGGCGCCTATCCACAGACAGGCCAAGTTGCAGGCCCAAAAGAAACCCAATTGAACACAGACAGACGATCAGTCGAGTCGGTCTTATTACTATTATTGTTATTGTTGATATTGTTGTTGTTGCTGTTGTTGTTGGCGGATTCAAGGCGAGTAGCTTCAGGTCCTAACTGCCGTCAATTGTTGACTTTAATTTGTTTTATTGGCGCAGACTACGCGAACTGAGCGAGCGAGCGAGCGAACCGATGCAGATAACGCTAACCAAGCGGGTCAGGGACTGCTGCCACTGGCCGCAGCTGGAGCCTCCATTGTGTATAGGCCTGAGAGAGAGGGAGAGAGAGATGGAGAGTGTGAGGGGGACAGTGCACTGCTGTCAAGAGTTCACACATGTTTATGAGTATGTGCACACACGTCGTATACGCAACCTGAGCGTTCAGATTTCCATAACAATCGACGAAGCGACGACAACAAGTAGCTAAATATTCCAGTTGCTTTCCCGTAGTTTTCTATCTCGCTCCTCTCCCTCTCTTAATACCTTTAGGAAGTCAGAGTCCACAGCAACTATAAATGTACAAAAGCAAAAGTCAAAAAGATCACAAAGTGTATTTACAATAACAAAAGGCGCATTTCGTGGAGTTTTTCCTGCTACATCCACAATAGAGACAGGTCTCTCTCTGCTTCTCTTCTTCTTCTTCTGCCGCCTTCGCGCAGGCTAATCAGAATTGTAAGTAGTGCTCTATAGTCTCTTCGCCTCGTATTCCACTTATCTTTTATGTAAATTACCTGCCATAACAATTTTCAACCGACTCCGAGTCCGAAAGAAATGCGAATAAGCGAATAACAAAAAATAAAAAAAGCAACAACAACAAAAAGCGAAATAAAAGTAAATAAAATATTGTTGATTCAAGTGTGCCTGCATACACACAAAGCCAAGGCAAATTATTGTCGAAATGTTTAATGACAAACTGTTGATGCCATGTCACGAACTTTCCACCAACTTCCCAAAGTCCCAAGGAGCTGTCGCAGTCAGTTCACGAGTTTGTAACGGATTTGAGCGCGCTCACCGTGCTCGGCATTGGGTTTCCAAACAGCAGCCAGGTATCAGGTTCACTCGTAGTCAGTCCCAGTCCCAATCCCAGTCCCAGTCCCAGTCTCAGTCTCCATTGTGCATGATGAGCTATGGCAAGGCATCAACAAATTGTCTTGAGGTTATTCGTTTCCTAAGGAAAGCGCGCAAGCGAGATGAATTGCGACTTTCAACTTTGATTGAAATCGGTTATTCAACTTTTGTCTCGCAAATCCCAAACTCTTTCTCAAAAAAAAAAAAAACTAACCAAGTGCGACTAATTTATTCAAGCGACTTGATTTAGCACACTTAATTGAGGCAATCCATGACTTTTTTGTAAATAAGTTGGGTCTAAAGAGCTTCGCTTTATTCCAGAACATCTTGAAAAGTGTCTAATCACATTTCGATTGAATTCAGTTTATGATCTTTACTTTTACTTTTCACTCAATTTTACTTTCAATTTATTTTATACACAGGGTACAGCATTTAAGGGTATATAGGCTAAGTGCAAAGGGTTAGTTATAGAGAGTGCGATGGCCCAAGAATCCACTCTGATGTATTTCAAAAATCAGTTTATATAAATACACAAATCAAGCTGAAGTTACCCAACTGGTCATATATTTTCAATTTATAATGAAATGTCTTATATATATCATATATCTTCTATATATGTTACTATCATATATTGCATTAATCGACTTATATCTTCTACATATCGCCAAATATCTCCTATATATGGGTATATGTCGTCATTTTTCTATACATCATCATAAATGCTCATTATATTACCATATACCTTTTATATATCGCCATACATGTTATAAGTTTGAATGTTTTGATGTTTTATAAATGTTTAAAGCGCTAAACTAAATTAGACTATTAGAAATTACTTACTACAAGGTTACTTAGCAACATTTCGCGCAGGGTATTCAACAGTTGGGGGGTTCAAGCAGTATCTACCTTCACTTCACTTCCATTAAAAAATCATGGAAATACCCAAGACTGTCTCCGCTGTGAAGGCTGTTGGATTTCCTGGAAATCCACGGGTTTTACATCTTGCCACACACCTGAGTCGATGTTCTTGCGCAGACAGATCCATATATTATCAATATTTACATGCTCTGCAGTTGAACCAATTGCATTTAATGTTATATTAATGAGTTCACTGGAAGTGCCCCAAATATGATGCCAAAATAACGGGCTAAATTTTAGCCTGAGGTCGAACTGCTTTGGGGGGCTCGAATGATGATCGAATGATTTCATCGATCGGACGACACCAAAACGCAAATGGGTCTATTCATTTAAGTATATTCAATACGTTGTTCGGTCAAAAAATTTAAGAGACGATTATCGATGGGATCTCTACTATATGTAGATATGTATGTACTATATAAGAGATGCAAATTTATACGAAATGGGAAAATGTCATTGCCTGCAAACTGTGCAGCAGCGAGGAGAGATTGGCGGTATGTGCGGTACGTGCATTGCCTCCTGTCAGGGACGCACGAGTTTTTGACAGCTGGGATACTATATATTCTACATATGTAGTATAGAATTATCAGGTACCCTTGAACCTGATTCGCGATCGAGCGATGTTGAGGTGTGTACGATCATTTAATTTAAATACTAACACACAATAAAATATTCTAAAATCGCAGAATACTCTCGAGTGCGCCAGAATATACGTATTGCATCAGAATATCCAGAACACATGCATGAGATATTTGGCGCCGATCATACGATCATACGAAATGATCAGAAAACAAAATTCTAATGCAATGCACAACGATCAACGATGAAATGAAAGGTGCCATCAAGTCGGCGAAATTCCTTTAATGCGCCTCCGATATTGATCACGACTCTTTTCTGCTGCGGGTCGAAGTATTCTTCAGTTGGTCACAAGTTCCTTCTATATCTGCAATCTGTAGATCTTTACCAGATGCACATTGTGTTGGTTCTCTCGCCAAATGGTTTGGTTTTAGCGCCATGCGGGCGCAGCATGCAAAAATCAATTCCAATTCCAAAAACCCAAACCGATTCTCACTGCCCCGTTTCTCTCTCCCTCTCTCTCTCTCTCTCTCTCTCTCTCTCTGCTTTCCTATAGCAATTGTAGCGGACATTCTGGTGTCCGCGATGTTTGTGTTGTGTTTGCATTGAGGTGTTTTGTTGGCTGGCCAAACATGTGCCCGGCATGTGTGTGTGCATTGCCTGGTTCGTGCCTGCCCGTCGCACCAGGCGTTTGCGTAGGTGTGAGTCCGAGGGTTGTCCAAGCAGTTGGCTCGGGATATTAGGGTGCGCGGCGCAAAAGGCGCAAGGTTTCCCATTTGGACAGCTGATAAGGTTTTTCTCAGCTCGTGGTATTGGTTCATTTTAAGCAATAGGGACAACTCTTTAATTCCGCTACCTTCCAACTGTGTCGAAGCCTTAAAGAACCTTTTTAAGGGATCTTAGGAATATAGATCATAAGAACTTATGTGGTGAATATTTGCTTTGTCTATGGAAAATATCTGTATACATTCACCGCCAACCAGTCTATGCAATATTTCTAGATTTAAGTCAAAAAGAAGCTTTATGAATTTTAAAGGTTGTGCTTAACTTTTTATTGTCCTAAGCTTATTATATTATCAATTTGATTGGGCATGAAGTCTTTATAATGCGGATATCATTGTTAAAGACCTCACATAGTTTTCTAGTTCGTTCTACGTGTATGTTCATTTTTCATAGCTCTTCTCTATAATTCACACCATATTTTAAACAGATCTAGCCTTGTGCTCACCTCTGCTCTACCTTCGACTTTCTCAGGCTGGTTCCCATGAGGAACTCTCCAGCAGCGCCTTGCTAAACAAATTCTAGCGCCTCTACCTTTTTGGCAAAGCATGTGAGAGTGCGAGCTGCTTGGGAAAACAAACGTTGTTGGGCATGTGCTCGGGACCAAGAGGAACCGGAACCATGTGTGAGAATCCAAGTTGGCATCGCACGCAGAGCACGTACCAAGCGTAGGTGCGATCTTCTGCTGCTGTTGCTGTACCACATGATAATGCCAATTTCCATGGTAAAAGTAAATTTACTTTGTGCTTTTCCCGTAGCGCCGGTCCTGGGTTCAGGCCCCTAGGGAATTCTCAAGGAAAGAATTTCACACATTAAGCATAGGGAGCGGCGGCGCTTGGCATGCGAGAAAAACTGAAGAAAAAACACACGAGTCAAAGTTGCATATGTTAGTTCGTGCCAAAGGATCTTCCCACCAGCCGGGCATGGCTCCGTGCTGTCTGCCGGTTATTCAAGAAATTTCCACATGGAATTTTCGCTGACGTCAACATCGTTTCTTCCGACATTGGCAAAATGATCGTAAAGATCAATTTTATAACTGGGCGTCTCATTTTCCCACCGTCGTCTTCGTTTGGTCCATGTGTGTGCAAGGATTTCCCTTGCAATTGGTTTTTTCTTCACAGTTGCGCTGGGAAATCGCAGCCAAGTCGCAGGGAGGGAACGAGACAAGACGAGACGTTGCCAACACGTGGCCAGTAGCCCTAGAGCTGGCAATTATCATCACCAGCTCATCAACAGCTTCCCCGGCTCAAACTGTGGTTATTTCGAGTGGACAGGTTGTAAACGAACTTGCCACACCCACAAATAGCGACCACTGCGCCGACTGGGCCGGCCACTTGACTCTATGCGCCGGCGCAGGCCCAGGCTCTCCTGCGGAGCGACAGGTAAACAGACCGCAACAGGTAAACATTTGCCAATAAAACAGCCTGTTGCTTCCGACGCGTGTCAAGTGTTTGTGGGTATGCATATGCATCTCCGTAGAGACTCTGTGAGAGTTCGAGTGTGGATGTTAACTACCTGTTGCATTGAAGATGGCAAAGCCAAAGTATAGATACTTCGAACAGTAATTAATGCAATTGAAATGTTCTCCATTATTAAGTGAATGATTCTCATGCCCTTAGGTTTAGTGTAAGTATATAAAATAAATGTAATATATATTTATTACGAGATTAAGTCCCTAAGCGCACATCCGATATCAATTGGTCAGGGGAGTAATGCAACATTTCTCTTAAATCTATGCAATACAAATTAAAGAATAGCATCTGCCATATTAAATAATTCCCTAGATTCATATGTATACCTCCCATAAGATCAGTATTTTCTCTCATTAGTAGTATCTATCTGGTTATTAGTTAGTCTAGAGATTGGTAATGAGTCACGAAGAATTCTGCACTGTATTTATTTAAACCCACTTAAGATATTTACAATATGCTTTATTTAGCTATAAATAATTTGTTTAACAGTGAATTTTAGTATATGCATACATAAAAAATATGAAATGGAAATGTATAAAAGTGGAAATAATTTACTTAATTTTGGAAGTCGACTTTGATAAGTCACAAGTCTTTTAAAAGAAATTTGGAACATTCCAATGAAGACTTTAATAAACATGCAGATGCTTAATTTTGTTATGTCTTTCCAATATACCGATACTATCTTTTACTACGTCAAGTTGAGATTATAATATTTACGAATTATTATGGAAACTTTATATAATTTTTAATTTAGGTTTGGACATTCGGAGTTCGTGCACCAAAACCAAATCCATTTGTTGCTGGCTCCGTATCCAAAATATTTATGTTGCCATCGTGTGCATCAAGGGGTGGCCCCGGGTTCCGAAATTGGTCGGCCGAGATTCGGGTCAACAGGATTCCAACTCCCTCGATCAGCGAGAGCAGAATGCCGCCAATTATGGCACTGCCGGCCATGGATGCCAAACCATTTCGTGCTGCTAAGATGCCACCAGTTGCTGCTCCGCTAATAATGGAATTCCAAGGATCCTCCTTCTGGCGAAAATGCACTAGAGTGCAGTCGATGGTGCTGAACATGCCGCCCCATGCGGCGAAATTGCCAGCAATCACCGGGGAACGCGCCTTTACCGCCGACAGACTGCCAATGAAACGGCGACCCAAGCCTTGTGGGGCATTTCGAAAGCCTTTAAGGGCCTGAAAGATGCCGCCTCCGATGCAGCCCATGGCGAAGGCGCCCCCAGAATCGTCGACAATGCGATACGGACATGGTTCACGGGAATATTCCTCCATGGCTATCGCAATCGGACTACAACTCCAGATTTCAGCTCGATCCAATTGGTCTCACAAGGCAGTAATAAATTTTTAGCAAAATTTTCAATTGTTTTTATTTATTGACTTTATTCGAGATTTGAAAGTAGAACGTGCTTGTAACATGGCACTTAATAAAGTGAGAGTCTGAAATTCAAATAAGCCTGATAGCTCCTGGCCTGCCAAGGAACCGATGAAACGTAATTTGTTTCCGGATAATGTTGAACTGAATGTGAGCTCTACGCACTACTAAGTACTACTATGATTGTGAACTGAGGCGAGAAAAGAAGGAAAGGATAAGAATGAGCTAGCTAGCTAGGAAGTCATAGGTTCCATATAATGATATGCAAATGATCTTCAGATATAATATATCTATATATAATGGATAGTTAAATACTAATGAAAGCAGCAAATACCATTGCATAACTAAAACATCTTATGCAAGCTGTAATGTTCTGCGAAAACTATCCTGACTCTTTCATAGTTTCCGTTCATTCCTTTGTCCTACTCAACCGAATGACTTTTGGTTCTTTTCGTTAGTCATGATAGTTCTGTAAACCCTAAGCCACCGATTCGTATTAACTCAGAACATTCCAAGTTAATATTTTTATAGCTTCCTACTCTTTACTTTCCTTGCATATGATTAACATCATCATGACTCTTGTCGACGATCGTCATCATCAAGTCCAGCCCCCCTTTTGCGAGTCGACAATATACACACATTCTTATACACGAGTATTATCGGAACACTTGGCACGAATTAACATAACATACACGTATACAGAATCACTTAAAACGGGGACAGTCTGAAACGCACGTGGGACAGGATTGACATAGGGAGGGATGGGGGATCGTAAGAGCTTCGATAAGCGTTGCACAAAAGGTTAAATAGCGCAAACGTCGAGCGTAGTTAACCATAAAATTTACTGCCAGCCACACGGTCTGGCACACAGCTGGTTGGTTGTCGGGAAGGTTGCTCCATGGCGCACATATACCCAAACTATGCGATATCCAAAGACGCAATTCACACACAAAGGCAAATGGTGGGAAACGGAAACAATGAGACCGATTGTCATCGGCAGACAGAGACGGGGACGGAGACAGAGATGGGGAACAGAGTCCAGAAGCAGCGATTGCCCCATAAGTTGGCCATGCATAATTATCACGCGAGCATAATCAAATTTTCGATGAGTCGCCGAGTCGGAGGCATAGGAAACTTTTCAAAAGCCGACACAACTGTGTTTACACAGAACCAATGAGGGTTCGCTTGGGCGGGCTGGGCCTGCCGTTTGATGGGTATCTCAACTTGCAATGGTCTTGTTTCTTCTTCTGTCTTTGCAACAAGGTGTCAGACGCCACTGACAAATGAAAGTGAAAATACGACAAAAAACGAAAAAAGGGACACCTGGACACACACATAGCGCCGGTCTCCAAAAACCTAAACCCTGGACAATCTATTGTTTCTCCCTCTCCCCCCACTGTCTTGGCCCGCGTCCGTCTGTATGTCAAGTTGACATGTAAATCGTTAGAACGTGCTGGATTGATTGTTCTCACTTTAACGCGTTTATTGATTATCCATGAGGGAAAGTGACAAGGCTGGGGGCGTGGTGTGTGATCACTCACCGATCATTTGTCAGTCAAAATAGTCTCCGATAAACTTGTGTAATTTGTAATTGTAAATACGCGAGTTTGTCAAGACGGGGTTCATTGTTAGATTTCCCCTGAAATCTTTATTTCAGATTTTGTCGTGTTAATGTGGGCACATTATGTTAACTCCCTGAAGGATTGGCAATTCCTACGAAGGATGCGGCTGGTCTTCTGGCACTACTGGTCAGCCCTTTACTCGTATTTCCCATGAAATCATTTGGTTAATTTTGTGGGAATGCCTTTTTAGATCGATCAAAATGGGGTTGCGATTGTTATTGAAAATTGTGCTGTGGAGTTTTTCAGTTAAGGAAATAAAATACATAATATTCTATATTGGATCCGCATATACCCTTGCAGGTTCTTGTATCCTCCGACCGTTCCAATATTAGTTATATATAATGGTGCAGAATTCAATGCAATTGGATGTAGTCAATATTATTTCTTACTTTGATTAGCACTGATAAGTTCAGCTATTGCTAAAATCAGAACAGGTCTTCATAAAAACACCTGCATTCCGGCCGATTGTTCCTACGGCATCTATATGATATAGTAGTCAGATTCTTATGACATCTTATATTCATTTTAAATTTATAGAAAAAGTTCGATGTAGTAAATTTGGTTGCAATATCATAGCAAATAACAAAAAATTGGCCGATAGTTTGTATACGATCTTTGCTCAGGATCTTCTCGTTTATTTTTTACTTTTTTCTAAATGCTGAGTACAGTTCGGAATAGATATTGAAACTTAATCTGTTTGAATTTCAGTTCAATTAATGAAGAAATTTTATTAATATGAGCTGCAACTAAGAAAATTATAAACGGGAATTGGAACAGTTTTTGAGGTTAAGATTTCTTCCTTTTCCTCTCTTCCGAACCACCTGAAATAGGTCCTTCAGATTTTCTACAGAGATTCCTCGACGGCAGCTGCTGTTATGCAATTTCGAGCTCCTCATCTAATGGCTCGCATCTGCATATGAAGAACGCCGAGGAGGGGGACAGAAACTCATTTACCTAAGACCATTGAAATGCTGTGCACATGCCAAAACGCGCAGATTAACAATGCAAGACAATTGCGGTTGCATTACCCCCGACGGAGGAGCAGGCGAGGGAGGGTTGGGGAGGGGAAATAAGAATATGAAATGCAAACAAAAATGTCGAATCAAAAGGCAGCCCAGCAGAGGCAGCAGCAACAAAGGACTCGAGTCGAGTCGACTCAGCTCAGGTACCAGGACGATAAGAACGATGGTGGCATGCCGCCAAAAAGCGAGGCAAGGCAAGCGCAGGCGCTGCCATCATTCGGTGCACTATTGTCGTCTGTATTGTAGGTTTCCCCTCTCCTCTCTCGATCGGCCTGCTGCTGCTCCGACTGTGATTATTTTGATGACGACGGTGATCGTTTTGTTCCTTAGGCCATTGTGCGCCCGCAGATGCAAGTCAACGTCCGAGCTCACTCACTCTCGCTCCCTCCTCTTGCTCTCTCTTTCCGTCTCTTTCATTCATTTTGCTGTGCAAACAGATGCACGTCTTGCCAAAAACCCCTGGCCAAGATCGGAGTAAGAAACGCGCCAAAGGAGCAGCTGTCAAGCCACCAACGCGCCAGCCAACACCCTCAAGAGAGCATTAGCCTGAACCATCAACGTTGACAGAATTTCGTATTTCTCCTCTCTCGTTTTTTTTTTTTTTTGAAAACTGATTTGTGCTGCATGCTGCCTGCTGTAGGAGGCAGATGCAATCCTAGTGTGCCGCTTCCTTAGTTTTCCGCTTGCATTGTCGCCCGGGTCTTCGCCGTCCCCGATCGACCGGTGTAATGAGTTTTTTCCTCAACTTTACTTTTGTCTCGGGTATTTCTCTTTTTGTAGTATCTGAGATTTTTCGGAAAGGTGTTAAAAATGCTGTTAATATGGGGCGTAATGCTCGGTTTGGACTAGCTTTGTGATTGCATCAGTTCAGCCGGCGGCATGCTCTATAAATGTCACGATGATGATCATTAGTTTGTGTGGCACAGTTCCTAGAAATCTGCTTACCTTACCACGTATGTAGCTCTGTAGTTCTTCTTTTAAAGGTCTTCTTTGAAAGTAACGAATCTCACGACTCTAAAGTTTATCCAGGACCTTCAAATATCTATGCATCCTAAGCTTAGAGTATTTTGAATTATTTCTTTTCACTTTCTGAAGATTCTTAATATTTGTAACCACTCTAGTGCGGTTTCTTGCTAATGTTCGTGAAATCAAAGTTACCTCTGTTTCCTTATAGTTCGCTCCTTCCTTCCCTTCCTTTCCATATCGTATTACATTTATATTCCATTACTTCCTGAGGACCTCATTGTCACTAGCCTGAACACTTAATCGGCGCAACATTGATATGAAATATTGACAAACTTCGTTTAGGAGACACGTTTAATAGGCTAAACAGCACGCTTAGTCGGCACAAACAGAAAACGACATCAGCTAACTAAAAGAGCGGAAAAAGAGAGAAAAACCCCGGGAAGGATGACGGGGGACAACGCGCTGACAGACAATGCCCATAATGCCGACGCATTGACAGGATAACGAAGCATGAATAGGCACGAAACCTGCGCGAATGGCCAGGACAAAAGTCGAAGCCAGAAGCAGGAGCGGGAGTCAACGCAGATGGCAAGTGGCAGGACGCGGCAAGCTTCTTTGGGGGTTTAGATTCCCCCTGAACGTGTGTGTGTGTGTGTGTGCGTGTGCGTTGTTCGTGTATTGCGGGGTCATTCACAATTGGGCGAGAACAATGGGCCACAGGTAGCACAGGAAGATTAAGCAGCGGCACCCGCACATAATCGCTGTAGAGACTGGCAGACAGACAACTCGATACGGCCAGGTGATCCAACTTTTTGATTTCTTCTGGCTAAGGACATTGATACGTCGCCGCCGATGCCGATGCCGATGCCGCCAGCGATGGATTCCTGGAAGCAATTCCTTTCGCTGGCTTTTCAAAACATTTACTCCAATGTGTCTGCTCAGTCGTTGCGTCTTTCCGTCCGTCCCGTTGTCCTTCATTGTGTCATAAGGTCCTGGATCTATTGATTGTGCAATGCACCCGGTCCGAGGCCCGTGGCAGTGATTTCTATTTTGCTTCTTGGGTTCTCTCTCCATTCTCTTCTCTTTCTTCGATTCGATTTATGGATTGGAAGTTCTTTTGTCTGTGCGAAAAATAGCAAAAGCAACAACACTAACAACAGCAACTGCAACAGCAACAGCAACAACATCAGCAGCAGCACCGTTCCTAAGGTCTGCAGTTGTTCCAAGATCTGCGCTGGGGGTTGTAATCAACCATTCATTGTCAACGACATCACACATCGTATATCTTGGGTCCTTAGTTTGTTTTCTTTGCTCGTGTTTTTTCAGTTTTTCTTTCAATTTTGCTTTGCTCTCTGCTGGTTTTGGCAAAAGGTGTGCCCGTGCACCGGGCCAGGGTGCAACGGTATAGAGTAATATCCAAATACTGCAGAAGACACAAGTAAGATAACTGGACATCGAACGTGTGAACAGGGTATAGATGTTGTAGAGGTTTTTATCCAGGAGATTCTTATTAAAAGTTTACAAGAGCTTTGCAAGATAACAGACTTTTAAAGGGATTCAAGATTGAGCAGGTTCATTCCGCCTTTAACTTAGTATAGTATAGTATTCTATTGTAGACTGTCCCATGATATGTTTAACTTCGTCTATGTATAAATATCTTCAAAAATATTCCGAATCATACAGTTGCATCCAATCTCTGCCTCTTCGGTACTGCTTTTACTTCTTCTTTCTGCTTATTCGCTCCATTTGCCATGATCATCTGCTGACCTATTAATGCTCTGCCAACAATGAAGAACATTCCTTTTGTGCAGCACACAGCAATAGGAACAACAACAATTGCAGAGAGCACAAGGTGCAAAAATGGGACGGGCCCATTGTCTGCAAAAAGAAGAGACAGAGCGGAGGTGGAGGAGGTGGAGGATAGACAAAGATAGCAGACACAGAGAGCAACGCACCTGCCCAGATTCTAACGGAATCAGGAAAAGGGAAAAGGGTTTTCCATTCCTAATGAATGAAACGTGGCGAGAGTGGAAAAATTGCGAGTTACTCGAGTACCTACCCAAATAATGCTAATGAGCGGGGCATACCCTGACCCGAAATACAGGCAGGTACCTTGGCGACAAGTGTTTCCCGGGTTTATCGTATGCTTCGCGGGCTTCTCCACGTAATGAATGAACTGCTGATCATGGATCGCGGGTTATTTGGCGGGCAATTCCACTATGCGAGGGAACGTATAGTAGTGATCATTAGGTAGTTTTGGTAATTGTGCCGAATAACACACGTAATAACCGAAATGGCCGGAATCGCCCGGCAGGTAGTGCAGGCTAGACAGGATGAAAATCCCGCGATGTCGCGACGTTGTGGCCATCGACCAATCGCGTCTCTTGTTTTGCTTGAATTTCGCTGACTGCGTAATTGGATAAGCTGGGAAATTACTTTAAATCCAAATGCTGATCCACATCCGGAGATGGCCGACGACGACTTCGGGAGGGAAATCCGCCATAGGGAAAATACGAAATGGAAATACGGGTTGACTAGAGCTGCAACATCTTCCATCACTTGCACACATCAAACAGACATCACACCCATAGCGGCGATTGGTCGATTGGTCAGTCTCGCATATATCACGCGAGATCTCACGCATTCGCGGGTTTGGGAATCGGAATTTTGAATTTGGAATTTTTTCGGTTCTTTTTGTCATCATTTGGGTTTATCAAAACTTTTGGGTTTGCTACATTTTCTTAGGTTTTTTCACACACATTGCCCGCGGGAAATAGTTGGAACGAAAGCGGGGAAACTGCGCATCGTGTGTGATTTGGTTTTTTTGATGACTGGGAAATCAGTTTTCGTATGCGGGCGACTGTGGGCCGTGTGAGCCGTGAGCTGTTTTTCCGGCCAGGAAGTCTTTAGGACATGGGTAAAAACAAATCTAGTGCCTCCCTGTTTGAGATCATGGGAGAGAGTCCTTGCAACATGTGGGAGAATTGTTTATGTGCCGCCGAGAAGTGCCAAACTGTCGAGTCAAAGGCCGAGCGTGGGAGACGTTGGCGGTAATTGACAGCGAAGGTGGGACTAAAGAAGCTCAGCGAAGACTCCTCCAGTATTACGAGCTTAAGTTTAAAGTCTGATCTCTGAACTAGTGGGGAAAATAAGACAAGAAGTTGGGGATAACATTTTATCTTGAATACTTGGGAACTTGATCGAGCCAGTTGCCGTGTTGGGATAATAAGTTAGCACGAAGTGTACCCCAGAGCAAATGCATGATCGTGCTGCCTCTCTCTCTCTCTCCCTCTCTTCCCCACTCACTGAACTATTTATAGTCCCACTTCTAGGTGCAATATCAATTGTAAAGCCTGCACAGCTCAGGTTCAATTTGCCTCCCCCCGCAGCCGTCGCGGCAGATGTGAGTTTTGAGTATTGTCGAAAAACAACCCCGATGAAACGAAGAGGGAACAACACGTCGTCCATCCAATTTGACTCGTGAAAAATGCCAGAACTTTATAAATAGAATTCTACGCGACTGATGTCGCTGAGCTGGCGAATGAAAGCGAAACTGAAAACTGAACTGAACTCAAATTCCATGGATGCTGGCAATGCTGGCACATACCTGCGCCGAGGCGAGATTGATAAGGTACGCCAAGTGGTTGGAGACAGATCGACACATGGTTTGACGAGTTATTGCAGCACGGATGTGCGCAGTAACTGGAGAAGCTCACGGGGTCGCGAGAGAGTGATCAGTGTGTAAGCGAGAAGCGCGAAGCTGTCATAAGTTATGAGATGAGTCGATCAGGGAGCTAGAGAGTTGGGTGGAGCGGCAGAGGGTGTGCGCCTGCGTCCCTTTCCTTGCGAGGGAGTATTTCCCTGAGCGAGCAGGGGGTCAGGTAGGTAGACATGCAGGTTGTGTGAGCGAGAGAGCAGCAGAGTGGAAGAGCGAGCGAGAGAGCGCGAGCAACAGCAAATGGGAAACACGCAATAAGGGTATGGGAAATTGTGTGTTTGTGTGTTGTTGCTGTTGTTGTGTCGTTGTTGTTGCTGCTACCTAGCGACATACACGTGCGCGCGTGTGAGAGTGTGTGAACTGAAGAAGAACCACCACCAAATGCCCAGACAGCAGCAGCAGGCAGCCAGCAGCCCCGAGAGCGAGCGCTGCCCCGGGCCCGGGCATATAAAAAGACGTCGCTCGGCCCTCGACCTGTCACAGCAACCTCAGCGCTCGTTGAGTAAGCAACTCTCGCTCGATCTTGATCTCGTTCTCACCGTACTCACTATATCTACATCGCCGCAACGTGAAAAGTGCCCGGACTACGCGTCACTACAAAACGATCTTCGAACCTTAACCAACAACTAAAACTGAATCACACATAGCAACATGGCTGCCAACTACAAGAGCTGCCCACTGAAGAAGCGTCCCATCGTCTTTGTGGATGCCGAGCTGCCGCAAACGGAGGCCTTGGCCCTGACCAAGAGCTCAGAGTTTGCAGCAGTCCCAGCACCGCAGCAGCAGGAGGATCAGCCACAGGATCTCTCACTGAAACGCAAAGCCAGCTCGGTTGATCTTGAGGATTACGAACTTCCAGCTAAGCGTGAATATGTACTGAATCTCTCCAAGACACCACTGACACCACGTCGTCCCAGCTCTCCACTGAGCTCGGCGCTGCTGTCGCCGCCTGCAGAGCCCGCCACCAGCCAGGAGGATTACCAGTCAACTGATATTCATATGCGTGGCTTGACAGCCACCACTGCCGGCTACACGACAAATCCATATCAGTCTGCCTTCGTCATGGCTGCCGGCTGCAATCCCATCTCGGCACTGTGGAGCAGCTATCAGCCACATTTGAACTCAGCTGCATTCCCATCGCCAGCCAGCTCGCTGGCCTCGCCACAGTCGGTGTACAGCTACCAGCAGATGACACCACCATCGAGTCCCGGCTCGGATGTCAGCTCTGAGCCCGAGGATCTCTCCGTACGCAACGACATTCCGCTGCCAGCACTGTTCCACCTCTTCGACGAGGCACGCAGCAGCCAGAGCAGCCACAGCAGCAGCAACTCAATCAACTCATCCTATTCCTACGCTGCTTCCAACAGCTCCAGCTCTAGCAGCCACATCAGCTCCTCTGCCTCAGCTGCCTCCGCCGGAGCTGGTGCTGCGGCCAAGAACTATCGCTACAAGTGCGACAACTGCCAGAAGATGTACTCCACCTCAATGGGCCTGTCGAAGCATCGCCAGTTCCATTGCCCCGCCGCCGAGTGCAACCAGGAGAAGAAGCAACACTCGTGTGAGGAATGTGGCAAACTATACACCACCATCGGAGCTCTGAAGATGCATATTCGCACCCACACATTGCCTTGCAAGTGCCCCATCTGCGGCAAGGCCTTCTCGCGTCCATGGCTGCTGCAGGGACACATTCGCACCCACACCGGAGAGAAGCCCTTCCAGTGCCCCGACTGTCCACGCTCTTTCGCTGATCGCTCCAATCTTCGTGCCCATCAGCAGACCCACGTGGATGTAAAGAAATATGCCTGCCAGGTGTGCCACAAATCCTTCTCTCGCATGTCGCTGCTCAACAAGCACACCAGCTCTAATTGCACCATCACGATTGTCTAGACTGTCTAGACTGGTTGGAGAAGGGGAAGCTAGAGGGGAGGCAGGAGAAGGGGCTGTGCACCTTCGAGAAGTAACCAGGACAAGGACAAACTAAAGCAGACACATTCCGCTGGCAAGGATCTAGCTCAAGTAACCTAAACAAACCAAACAAAGGACGACAATAACCCAAGCCACAACTCATAGCCTAAGTTAAGATCTATTCGGTTTCGGTGCTATATGATAAGCTAATCATAGGTATAACACACTCTATTTTTTTTTATATTTATTATATTCGTAGCTCTTAAGTTTGTGTAAATTTGTCAACCCGAAAATATCAGACAGCACTTGACCAAATCGAATCGTTTAGTTAATAGTTTATACAATTCTAATTTAAAATATGCCATTTTTTTTTTTATGTTAAGCCTATTTATAGTTAAGATCTATATTATTGTTATAATAAATTTGAAAGAACACAACAGAATTTCAAATGGTTTTCTCATTTCATCAAAAGAAATACGCGAGTATTGTGGAGCAGTTTCCTTACTGATCAAATTTCTACATAGGAAACAGGAAATACGAAAAATCTCATTTCGTTATTATGTTATACACGAATCGTTTTTAATTTCAGCAACCCTCTCGTAGTTCCCCAACTGCCTTTGTCACATGCCACATGACAATATCGTCTTCTGCACCTTTTGCGAGTGCAAACAAAGAATCCTGTGCAGAACCTGCACTTTTCATTTGCCAGGATTTCCTTCTCAACCCGCCCCTAATATTTCATCAATTGATATCACTGAGAAATTTGCACCTTTTGCCAAGGCAAATATTTAATTAGCTGCCACAGGACAAAATCGAAAGGTTTCCTGCCTGCAATCCTTTTGTGGATCCAGTTGTTGTTGCTGTCGTTCTGTATTTACCCAAAGGATACCATGAAATGCGGCAAATGCATCGTCCTTTGCGCAGGTGATAGACGTGCGGCTGCTTATCGAAGAACTATTTGAACTGACTGATTGACAGACAGTAGACCCACGACCCGCTAGACCCGAAGATTGCAGACTAACATACACACTCTGCTTATTGCCAGACAGTAGACAGTGAGATTATCCTGCTCCTTTCGAGCATATCAATCCCATCCCTAGACTTCTCAGCCTGCTCGCTTATCTCTCGAACAACATTTGCTCTCTGATAATGTAAATGCAACAAATTCGTTTATTGTACTTCGTTAATTGCCTGATAAGCAGTCGAAATTCCAGACAGGTCCTAGGTCACGTTTGCCTCAAAGCAGGCGGCAGTCTTTAAGAGATTCCTGCAAAGGATTCGACATTCGATTAGTGACATCTTTTGCTGCAATGAGCAACACCTTTCGACCATAAATATTACACACACAGCACAAAACATACGCATTCCCCGAACTACACCTTGACGCAGTACAAAGAAAGGGCACTTTTTAGTCGGGGTTTCTGCTTTACTTTTAGGCGCGGAAATCAGAGCAATTGCAAAAAAAGTCTGGCAAGAAAACACAAAACAATGGGAGTACCGCTATGGGAAATCGAAAACACCTTGCACACCTTTAGCTGAGCAGGCGATCGACAAAGAAAACAGAAGCCAGCTAGAAATCTATGTATGTTCAGCAAATTACACTGCAAAAAATTACAAGCTATTGAAAGAATATCTATATTCGTATTATTATGTCCTCTATATTCAATTTGGCCAGGAGTTTTCAACGCACCTTAGGAAACAACTCCGACGCCATATATTATATACATATATTCTGAATGAGCATCAACGGAGGAATCGAACTAGCGCTATCCGTCTGTCCGTATATCCGTGTATTACAACGCAAACTAGTCTATGAGATGAAATTTGGCTTTTTATTGCTACACGTTGTAAATAAGTCGAAACGAGCCGAATTAGACTGATATATCGTATTGCTGCTATACAAAATATCGAACGATTTTTTTTTATTTGTAACCAAATTTACTTCATCGAACTTTTTCTATAAAATTAAAATGAATATAAAGTGTCATAAGAATCTGACCACTATATCATATGGTTGCCATAGGAACAATCGGCCGGAATGCAGGTTTTTTTATGAAAACCTTGTCTGATTTTGCTAAAATCAAGTGAACTTATCAGTGCCAATCAAAGTGGGACATAATTTTGACTAACCACAATATCATTTAATTCTGCACCATTATATATTACTAGTACTGGAACGATCGGAGGATATAAGAACCTGCAAGGGTATAGAAACTACGGCATTCCGAAGGTAGTTTTTGTTCTCGTTTTATGAATTGTGCTTTTTTTTTTAATGCTTAAAAATTGGCATTAATGCGTTTTTCAATTGAACTATTTGAAAGTGTGTTACCCTGGAATTATTTCCATTATATTTCGATGTACATTCAATATTTTCAAGAAAAATGTTTGTATTATCATATAATTTGAAATATTTTTGTAATACTTCAACATTATATTTAATTCATTTAAAAAGGTACTTGGTTTGGAAAAAAATACCAACATATTCGGGAGTAATTTAATATTGATTTTGACAATTCATAGTATTATCAGTTAACATCATAAATAACTTGTAGCAAAATGATCCTCGTGAATTTTTCTCTAAGTGTATTTATTATACCTGTCGCCCAGTTGTCTGCACGCTTCTTGCCTTGTTGCCTCGTCACCTACTGACCTAAAAACTGAATGCAGAATTCCTGCGGCTTTCAGTCCTCTGATCTTTTGCCGTCTTTGTGTTGGCCTCTTTGTTGCGGCATCCTTTTTGCTCGGCTCTGGGTCGTTTCAGCATTGTCCTGTTGGCCGCAAAACTCGTAGCTAATCATGAGCTGAGCCGACCAGCCAAATGGGCGCACACTCAACTCATCTGTGTCTGTATCTGTGCGCGTCCACAGAGTCAGCCCGAATCCTTTGATTGAATAACACAAGGCAATCCAAGGCAGCAACAACAACAACGGCCACCTGAACCTGTAGAGGAGCAGCAGCAGCAGCAGCAGCAGCAGATCGATCGCGCAGCTCTTACAGCACATTGGTTGGAGAGATAACAAATTGCAATTGACAGTGGAACCCAAGTCCACGAATCGATCGATGAGGAAGGCGGGCGGGGAGTGAACAAGATCCCATCGAATTCGCTGGCAAACATACGAGACTTTTGCCATACAAATCGATGGCTGGCCATGATACAAGTCGCAGCATTTGTAATTGCCGGCATTGAAGAGGCAGAGGGAGAGGGACAGGGAGAGGGGAACAGAGCTGGATGTGGAGCTGGAGGATCGGTGAACGAATAGAAGATCGCGAGCGGAACATAGCACTGGCAAAAGTCGGGGCAATCACTGAGCGGCGGCGCATGTCACACGGCTGAGATGCAGAGGTCTAATAAGTGATTGACTACGGGATACCACGCACTAGAGAGAGGAGAGATGAAGTAAGAAATCTACAGAGCAGCAAATGGGTAGTTGAATGTTTTCTATATCTGTCCTCAATGTGGACTAGCATACTCTCTCTGACAGACTGGGCTGTTAGAGGGTATGCAAAGCTCATGCAAAACAAACATTAGGAAATGCAATACGAATACGAATCCGAATCGGAGTCACATCCACAACAACAGCAGCAGCAGCCACTTAGGCAGTCACTCAGGCCAGGCTTAGGCCAGGCTTAGGCCGCGCTTCGGCTCGAGTCGTGGCCGTCGTCGTCGTCGTTGTGGTTGACGTCGTTTAGGACGTCTGAGATTACGACGATTACGTTTTACTCCAAATTTGTATGCTGCCAGAGTTGTAATTGAAAAAGCATCAACATTAATCTTGGTAACTCTGGCGCGCACTCGTCGCCGTCTCCTACAGCCGCATTCGATTTCGATTTGGATTGGGATTTGGATTCGGATTTCGTAACCCCCGCCAGAAAGTAGATTGCAGATAAGCGAAAAGCAGTAAAAACAACCAATACCAACAAGTGAAGCGGGTGTCTCTCGTGTGGGGGCTGCTGCTTGGCTGCCAAACTTTTAACATGGCCAAAAAACATATTGCTTAATCGCAGCACGAAGATGTAGAGCAAATAGTGCAAGATAGAGATAGATAACGAGAGAGAGAGAGAGAGAGAGAGAGAGCGAGCGATATGAACTGTCTCTCGACAAGTGAGCGATGATGATCGTCAACGATCGTAGCACATAAATCAAATGCCTGCCTGGAGAAATTGCAACTGACAGCGGAACCACGAATTGCGCTCCTCATCGTCATCGTCATCGTCTTAGTTGTCGTGGACAACTGTCCCGATATCTCATCAGCCGAGCGGAGTCAAGTCGCGTCGCGAGTACCTTATGGCTTTGGCATATGCAAAATGATCGTGGCCAGCATTCGACACCCATTTCCCTTTATACACTGCATATACCTGTCAGTGATCTTACCCAGTGTCAGTCAGTCAGACAGACGGACAAGCAGGCAGACAGACAGTGTGAGCGACCTTAACTGTAAAGTGAGCCACAGACCGCATTAAGTTCTAGGCTCAGTGATCAAGTTCTGCTCTGAGCTTCGAGTTACGACGAGTTACGAGTTCGAGGAGTACATGGACCAACAACAACAACAACAACGCAAAACGTGGCGTTAGTTGTCGCTAAGTGCAACTCGTTGAGTCAGTCTCGGCTTTCGTCTCAGTCCTGCAACAACATCAACTTGTTTTTAGTTCTATGCTGGAGATGACAGCGTGTCTTCGCTTATCGTGCGTGCCTGAAGATCGAAGCCACGAAGAACGCTGCACTTAAATAAGCCTTTCGAGCAGCTTGTAGGGTGTTTGAGAGTAACAAAATCGCTAGCTTAAACATTTTGAAGATCTTCAATAAGATCTTCTGCTCTCATCTTCACTTCTCTGCAAATTCCATCACCTTTATGTCCTTTCATCTATTTAATTATCTGGCCTTCGGGTCTAGGTGATTCTTCAAAGAATATTTTCAAGCTCATCTCTAATGAAATCTCTCTCTTGCTCTCTCTCTCTCTCTCTTACCACACCAGCTTGTTCGTGCCTTTGGCTTTGCTGTAGATCGCCTAGCGTTGATAAATGTTGTTACTTGTCGTTGCTAGTTGTTGTAATTCTTGATGTTGTTGCTGGTCGCAAGTCGTTGCAAACGTCTCCCGATCGATGGGTGGTTATAGTTGACATGTCGTTTTGTGTTTCCTTTGGCTCATCATCATCATCATCGTCGTGGTCGTCAGGGACGCGCTGGCGACATGATCAATGAGCACTGTGAGCAGGCCGCGAGAGATCCAGAGAGAGATTCAGAGGCGATCATGGCCTGACTTTGCCCCAGCTACACTGATTGCCCTTGACAAGTTGGTATTTCTTTGCCCAATCCCTCTACTCCTCCTCTCTCTTCCTCCCCTCGCAACGGTTAATTGTGGCTATGATTTGTGGCTCATCTTCTTCTGCTTCTGCTTCTGCCTCTTCTTCAGTTTAATTAGCTAGTTGTGACAAGCTGCAATTACTTCCTGCTTCTGACAAAGGCGGACGCATCTTCAGTGTTCAAATTTGAATTTCATAAAAGTCCGCAAGAAATAAATATGTATTGCATACACACTGGGATTGTGGGTAGAAAGTATCGCCCAGCAGCGAACGGACCGAGCATATCCGATTGGTAATTTGCAGGCAAATCGATTCCATTCCTCGCTCTGTGGTTGCATCTACTTGACACACATCGCACGCAAATCGATGCGGTAGCACTTACAAAATATTTTATATCTCTCAAGTGCCCCTCGCCCCCATCCCGCCACGCCTGCTTTAACAACTCGCTAAAGATGCGACAATCCGATGCGGCAATGCGATCCAAAAATAGCCCCAAGCAAAGTTGATCGCAACGCAGTCCCAGCTGACGCAGAAGAGAGCAGAAGAAAGCCTACGATCAAACAAATGGTTTATGTATGGGACTTTCTTTGCGCCAAAAGTGGGCCTACTCAGTTATATCCCCAGATATATTGGCAGGGAATCTATAAAATAATCTAATGTATTCTACGCCAATGAATAACTTAAACCTTATGAGATCTTTGAAGAAGAGGTTGGTCCTAATGTTTTGATAACCCTTTCAAACAATATCTAAGTAGAATAGAAGAATGGGTTCGCTGCTTTGAATTTTGATTTCCATAATAAGAATATACTCTGGTCTGGTGATCGATTACCAAAACTGAACTTTCATTGATTATCCATTATAAGATTATTCGTTAATCCATTTAACTTTATTTCGTTATATCCAAGATTACCAACTTACTGATTGAACTCTCATCGATCTTATGTAAGATCTTATGTAAGAATATCTCAGACTGAACCTGCTGCGCATTTTGCGGATTGATCTTTATTCAGTAACCGAATCTGTTGTTGTACCCGGTCGCATTTCCCCATTTCCCAGAATTGTTGTTCCTTTATGAGAGCAATAAGTGCATAGAACGGTAGTTTTTTCTATAGAATGCATTGAAAATATATGCTGAAATTTGTTGCAAGAGCTCTCTGCACGTGTTTTGAACCTTCCACATGTGTCAACAACAGTTTTTCCCCACCTTTCCTCCCCTGGAAGAAAGCAAAGAAAGCTAGACAAATGCTGACTATGCAAATATATAGTAGAAGAAAGACTCATCGATCGATCGATTGGGTCCACCTGGATGACGTGCATAGTTGAGGCTATTGAAATATGCATGAGATCGCATGGAGGCAGGGGGGTAGACTCGGGTGTACAAGCTCAGCCCGTAGAAAGAAAGACTTTCTTCCGTTTCCGTTACAGCAATGACGTCTACCCCGACACTCTCTGCTTCTTCTCTTTCTCCTTCTCCTTCTGCTTCTCCGTCTCCTTCTGCGCTCTTCTTGGTGGGTTCTCTCTCTCTCTCTTAAAATGCATTTTATGAGCGCAGAACAGAAGTGTGCGTATACCACACATCGTAAACTAACAGTTTGTAAAATGGTATAACGTGTTTTCGCCAGATAATTAACATTATCTACTAGACGACGATGCACAACAGTTGGCTCCGGCTGTCGGCTTATGCGCTACCCCCTCTCTTCCCCTCTCTCAGTCTATATCTTTCTCGTCTGCTCTGTTACCTGTTCTGATTTGAGCACTGAAAGTGAAACCGTAAATTTTGCCCAAGGGTCTCGGCAAACGCCTTTTTGGCTATCAAATCAAACATCAGGTGTCGGCTTCTTCAGTTCAGGGCGAGGGAGAGAGAGGGAGAGAGGAGGAGTGAGAGTAAATTAGAGGTCATTTCATTCTGGGCTCGGATCCGATAGCCTGCTGCTGCTGTCGGCGGCCTCATCAAATTTTGGTCAGTTCGTAATTAATTTCATTGCAGCCAAAATAGATACATCTTCTTCCACATAGCGGGGCAACCACACTGTGCGCCATATGGCGCTGCACGAGTCCTGCCCCTCTGCGATAAGGTCACTTGCTCTCTCCCTCTCCCTCTCTCTCTCCCTGCTGTTGCTATCCCCTTCTCAACCCGCTTAGTTAGTGGCAATTAACACGACACGCTTCGGGCCTTGTGCCGTTCGTGCGCCGTGCCTAATACAGGACTCGTTCGCTTCGTAGTGGGTGTTTCGAATATGGTCATAGCTCACTTTTCATCAATTTCGGTAAGGGCCAACAGGGGCAACAACAGTTGGTCAAATGCAAGTCCTTCTGCTGGCCCGCAGTTTTCCCTAATGAATTCATTCGCTTCACTTCTTGCTTGTAAACTGGAGTTCATTATCCTCTGTTTCTCCCCTCTCTCTCTCTCTCTCTCTATCATTTCGGTCCTGACCATCATTCCTCGGAATTGTTAAAAGGATTGTGCATTCTAGGGAATTTATCGGGTGTGTCCGACATTTATTAGCGGCGACTGTGCGCTCTTTGACTCTTTATGTTAGTCCTTCTCTTCTTTGGCGTCGTATTTCGGTATATTTTGATCGTGTTTTGATAAGCGGTTGTACGTTGTTTGTCTGGGCTCTGCATAAAGATTAATTAAAGGGTTCATGAACACATAGAAGAAGAAGAAGGGTAGAAATAAGTCTAGTGAAATATTTGAAAGAGTTTGTGGCACAGGGAATTAGGGAACATTAGGCCTAAATATTAATATATATGCTAAATGCATAAATGACATAAATACATACATATGTACATGGAATATATAAAGTATAGAAGTCACGATATTATTCACAATTATTATCACAACTTACAGCGAACTTACAGAGAACTATAAAATATTATATCTTTATTTTTATAGGCAAGTTTCATTATATTTTATCTGCAACTAAATTGTGATTTATTGTTTCTGCAACGAAATCGAAAGACGGACTTGTTCAATATGATTTGTACGACTTATAGGGGGCATTTGCATATCAAAGGTGAATGCAATTAATTATCGAATTTGCATTTGCAACAAATGGAAATGGATACAAATGCGAATTAACACCTTAAAATGCAAAATGGAACCTGCTGCTGCTGCTGCTGCTGCTGCTTTACAAGCGGAACTGTCCATCGAATCGGTGGCAACACAATCTATAACGAACTCGCATCCATAGAGATACGTGTGTACGTGTATGTATGCATGTGTGTCTTTGCAATTGCACCCACATGCCACTGTGCAGCACGCCACAAAAACTGGCGCCACAATCGCAGAGTCACTCGAAGAGTCGAAGTAGTTCTTATGGCGCGTTGCATTCGACAGACTTTTCAATTAAAATTCAAATTGATGCAAACAAGTGGCCAAGCCCCATTCCACAGCGAGTCTCAGAGACTCAATTGCAGTTGCAGTACCAGGCCAAGTACATCGACTGGGCGGGAGAGGTAGCGAGGTAGCGAGGTAGGGAGGTACTCCTCGCAACTCCAGGTTCAGGCCCCGCATTAACAAATTGAAATTTTGCCCGCAACTTGACAATGCCAATGCAAACGCCCCCGACTGATTTCTTTATTTCAATAACTTTGCATAGATCGAGCATAAGCCTTATAAGAACGAGTCGAGTTGAGCTTTTAGAACTCTGTTAAACTGTCATTGTCGCTGGCGTCGCCAACGACGCCCGATAATATCGCCAATTACTGAGCTGTTGCCTTTTGGGCAACTTCTGTCCCAACTCGATGTCAATATATATAGTTCAAAGTCAAAGTTTTGGTAGTACATGGGGGTGTACTACGTATCTATGGCGTTGATCTAGTTTGTCGATTTGATTAATTGCTCAAGTGAGTGTGATTTGGCCAGCAGGCAAAGTGGGAGAGTTGCAAAAATATTGCAGCACGAAGTTGATTAAATGTGTGTCCAACTTAAGATCCAAAGAGAT
The DNA here is from genome assembly GCA_018904035.1 of Zaprionus ornatus. Classification (NCBI taxonomy): domain Eukaryota; kingdom Metazoa; phylum Arthropoda; class Insecta; order Diptera; family Drosophilidae; genus Zaprionus; species Zaprionus ornatus. The sequence continues at coordinate 27,757,911 of JAEIFZ010000002.1, forward strand.
AAAGGTTGTCAAAGCGGATATACTTCGATTTATTACAGCTTTTGTATTCAGTAAGTCTTTTATCTGTTTGTAGCTAGTTGCTCGTTGTCTCTGCATATTCCGTTTTCTTATGGTTCTCATAACCTCTTTCACGCACTGTCAACCCACCCATGGTTTATTACGTTCAACCAGCGAAATACAATGACATTTCCTAGTTTTGCGGTCGGTCAAAAGTCTTCCTGGAGTAGAGTTACGGCAAGTGCACAAGGGGACCAAACTCTCACTCTGAGCCAGCAGCAACAACAGCAGCAGCAACAACAACAGAGCAGCGCAGCAGAGCTCTCACATAATGCAACATGACATGCGCCGCATGTGCAACACAAGAGCCAGGCAAATGTTGCAAATATGAGTTCATTATTTAAACGTTGACCAAAAACAAATTGACAAGTAAATGCGGCACATGGCTGAGTTTTTGGTTCCAGCTGGACCACGAGTTGAAGTTGCTTGGTGGTTCCTAGGTGGGTTCGCATTTCTGCTCCAATAGCTGCAGATGATGTTGCCACACACACACACACACACACACACATGCATACTGTTGCAACTCGGCGTCATCAACGCGCACACACATTTCGCTCTTAAATGGACAACGCGACGCGTTGGCTGCGCTGGCTGCGTGGCACTTCAAAGGCCTGAAAAACCGACAAAGCGCCAGTGCCAGCACCAGCCACGCACCACCACCACCACCACCACCACCACCGCACCTCCAGCTGCAGCACCACACGCCACCAACAGGCGCCTTCTTTGGTGGCTTGATCTTTGGCCAGAGAGACCGTTGGCCAGCGCCAGCTCCAGCTCCAGCTCCAGCTACGGCTCCAACTCGATCTGCTGGGCTGCACTTCCCACTTGTTTGCGCGCTCATTCGTTTTGCAGTTATGAGTTGAGGCAACAACAACAACAACAACAAACGAGTGCAACGTGCAACGTCATAGTCTCAACTTGTTAACGCTTTGGCCTACAGTGTAAGCTTGCGCCTCATCCTGTGGCATGCCCCAATGCCATGGCATGTCTCCTTCTTCCTACTCCTCCCGCAACTCTTTCTCCTCCTTTTGCTCCACCCCGCTCTTCTTGTTGTCGTTGTTAATGATGCCTTATAATGCCAGCGCGCCTGATTTGCCACAATTTATTATGAAAATCGTAATAATCTCGGCGATTCCTGAACCCACAAGACGCATTTGTCTTTGACGGCGGCGCTTATCTCTGCTCGCTCTCTCCCTCTCTCTCTCTCTCTCTCTGCCTCACTCAGAGTCGGGTCTAGCTTTGACTGTGCCTCAGCCCATCCGTCAGCGTCGGCGCGTCGATAGCTGGTTAATGCCTTTTTGCCGGTGCCTTTTCGCCGCTTTGGTAACACGATACGCAGCGCGTAGCCACCCGCTTACCTCAACCCATGCAACACAAGGTGCACTGAGAGAAATGTAGTAGTGAATTTTCGAAATTAAACTGGGATACCCCCAAAAATGGACACTTATTTTTTAATGTATACTATAGAAGTACATTATAAATTAAGCAAATATTTCTGCATTTCTTTCAGTGTAGCTCAATGCACTGGCCCACTCGCAAGGCAACTGGCCAACTGCTGTGCCCGCTTGCTGCGCGTGTCATATTGGCATTTCCTCTTCTGGCGGGCAACGCCTACGTTGCGGCCAACGAGACGAGGCTCGTCTTAAATCGTTTTCAAATTGATTTTTGCCGTCAAATTTGCACAGCCGGAACAGAGTGGGATCAAGAGAGTGACAGAGAGAGAGAAAGAGAGGGAGAGAGATCGTCCTTCATGGTGGATGTGGATCATTTCATGTTGTGCTTGTTGTCGTCGCAAAATGTTACTAATAGTTCGAAATTACAAGCCAATAATCGTTTGTTTGTGCAGCTCTCTGCCGAGTACTCGTCTTGTATTCGTATTCGTATTCACGCAAGGCAAGCGAGTGGGTGGACTCTGTTGATAAATGACAGATATACAGACAGACAGACAGACAGACAGAGAGTCAGGCTTTCTTCTGCTTAGGTTAATGCATCATATATAATGCTTTGTTTGACATATAACTAATCAAACTCTCATGCGGATGTGTATAGCTTAACTGGGATAAGAACGACGGGGAAAGCTTCAAATGAAGAAAGTTCGATTTATGGAACAGTCAGATAATGATGGGATACTAATAAACTACACATTAAACTATACATTACATTATACATTATATTAGTACATTATTTAATATCTTACTAAGCGATCTAGGGTGTTCCGATGGTTCAAGCCAAAAAAGCTTTAAGAGCACGCGAAAGCTTTACAAAGCTGATAATTGTTAGAACTTTAAAACAGCGATAAAAGCTCCTTAAAAACCTCATGACTTTCTGCTTAGCTTATTGTATGGTTTCTAAAAGATCAGCTGACTCATTTGATGAAAAATATTGATTGCTATATCATTCATTAAATCGCTGCTATTTTCTCATTTCTAGCACAATTTTACAGACTGCACTTTGCCAACATTCCCAACTCTACTAACTCTTCAACTAAAATCATATTCCCAAGATCCTGTACAAGTTAATCGACTAGTGACAAATTGAAATGGCAAAATGAAAGCAAGAGCAAGATAAGATCACGGCATTTGCGAAAATGCGAGCGATTTCGATGGATAAGTGAAAACGCGTTTAAATATCGTGTAAGAAATAATGAAAACAGCAGTTCGTTTATCTGTGCTAACGATGGCAGTAAAGGTGTTTGCACATGTCCAAGCGAATAACAAACCTGACTTGCCACACTCGACGATAGGAACGTGCCCCAGGGGCCCATAGCGATACCGAACCCGATTCCGAATCCCAATCCGTATCTAAATCCGATGCTGTTGCGCACTCAGGATAATGCAAATAAATTCAATGACCAAAAACATTGGACACACAAATGGCCAGGCGAGACAAGTCTGCACACACACACACACACACACACTGGTAATGGAGCACTTGAAAAATCAAGATAAACGCTCTAATTGAGATTAAATTCATAATTACGATCGCTCGCGCGACACTTTTATGGTGTTCTTTAATTAAAGTTGAGCACCGAACCAAACCAAACCGAATAGAACTGAACTGAACCCAGACTGGGGGCCAGGAAATTTGAAACGCGCCTAGGCAATGACGATGGCGACGGCGACCGCCCTCAGGCCGTGGTCGAAGCCGGTGCTGTAACTCTGTTCCAATTGGCGTCCCTCACTTCCTCTCTCCTTCTCTCTCTCTCTCTCTATGTCTTTCTTGAGAAGGTGTTGAGTAATTTTCCAGGTACCCCAACTTTGTCGCTGATTGAAATCGCAGACGCTGATCACATAAATTGCCAGATTTTCGGTATACATGACAGAGCAAGACCCCGATCTATTGCCTACCCCCGCCTCCCCTCACTTTCCGCTCCTGCCCTCACTTGGGTGCACACAGCCACACCCCCTTTTGGGTAAAACGCATAATTGCATTGTATGCTGTGTGTAATTGAAATTAATACGAGTGTATTACACCGAGCGAAATGACTTATTTCATATGGGTTAATTTGACGCCCGTGCATGTCCGATAATTAAGCAATTTAAGCGGCTTTTATATTGATTTATGATATCGCTGCGATAACTGGTAGCTCGCTCGCTCGCTCGCGCCTCAAAAGCGGGTTAAGAGGTGCTGAGATATGAGCCAAAAGTTGCGGCATTGATTGCACACCTGAACGCTGGTCTGCAGTACGAACGGCAATTTGAGGATCTAAAGTGATGTGAAACGATGAATCATACGTGTATATCAAATTTGGTATATATTATATGTTGTATGTTGTAAATCTGCATAAATCTAATATTCATACTAAATGTAACATTTTTTGCTGGAGTCACAGCACTAACCAACTCTGCTTTACCGATTGTTATACATTGATGATGTTATTCATTTCATCTATAAGAGTTGATAGAATAAACTGTTATACACGTATATATAGTAGACTTACGGCTCCAGTAGTTCCTCAACTCGTTACTCAACACTGATTACCTTACAGTTTGAGGAGTGCCTGATCGATATAACTCAACTTTTATATAACAATAATTTAATAGCTATAGGAGATCTTCAGAGATATTACTTGACACTGCTTCACCAAGAGCTTTACTGCTTCAAGAGTTTCTGATCGATAATACCCAACTCTTACTTATTCATAGCTTTACGGCTCTAATAGTTTCTTAAAACGTTAGTCAACACATGTCTATTGATAGCTTTACCAATAGTTCCCTGAGACGTTAGTCAACAGTGCTCTATTGATAGCCTGAAATCTTAGGGGGTTTCCTGATCGATATTACTTAACTCTTCCTTATCGATTGCATTACATCTTCAATAGTTCCATTAGATGTTAGATGGATATTACTAAACTCGTCCTTATCGATAACTTTACAGCTCCAGAAGTTGCTCAGAGATATGACTTAACTTTGTTTTATCGATAGCCTTAAGGCGTTAAGAGTTCGTAATCCATATTACTCAACTCTTCTTTATCGATAGCTTAATAGCTGCAGTAACTCTTTAACAATATGACTCAACTCTGCTTTATCGTTAGCCCTACAGCTTCAGTTCCACCTCCAACAGTGTTATCATTCCAGCTGTGCGGGATCTCCAAAACTTCTTCATCGTTGTCAAATGGTTTCCCACACATTTACAGACAGCTGAGTCGCCCCCCGGTTTCATTGTTGCCACACGCGCTGGACCATACCCTAAGAGAGATGCCCATCGAAGATGTCGCATTAATCGAATGCGTAAATTCGTTGAGATCGTTGATAAGACTTCTCGACTGGCTGCTGCCAGTTCTAGGTAGGTAGCTAGTCCCATCCCCGTTGGCAACCCGAGATGTTATCCAAAGCTCATTGAAACAATTAAACGGCGGCTGCGTTGGATGAGTTGTGTCGCGCCTAATGACGATCATGATGATCATCGCTGGCCCCATCCCTCAAGTTAATTCCAGGCTCCATAGATAAGGCATTAAAAAGCAATTATGGCGACAAATCTGTAAACATACGGCAATAGTTTAATGGCGGACTTAACGCAACATTTAGAAGGTAATAAAAACGGGCAGGCGGGCGCGTCGGGCGAGAGGCCGATGAGATTGGAGGCGCCACAGACGCGAGTCAAGGCAAAGTTGCATTAACATAAAAATGTCATAAGGTTTATGGTAGACGCGCTTAGCCAGATCGATCAACCAGATATATACCAGATCCGGCAGCCCAGACAGCTGGCTACCTTTTCACCCCACTCTTCCTCTCCCTCTCTCATTCTTCCGATTATTTTGCAATTGAAAGTGTGAGAGATGTCGAGTGGAGTGGGAACGTTGCCTGTGTATTTGGGGAAAACTGCGACATAAATTATGAGAGAAGATCGTAAATCTTTGGCTCTGATCATGGATCACTGATCTGCCGTGGCAAATGAAACATGCTGTACTTAAAATAGAACTTCATAATAGATCGGTTTATGTTTTATGGCTTTCATGATCTTTGCCAGGGACATTTGTTTTATGGGAGTTCATAACAAAGCAGGTTTTACGATCGATACATGAATTCATATTTGGTGGTCTTCCAAATAAAACTTAATATATAGATCATCTATATATTGTATAAAAGTATTCTTATCTTCTTTTGAATGATTTTCACCTGATACAATCGAAAATGCTTTATCGAATTGTGTCACGTTTAACCCATTAGCAAAAGACCGGAAACCGATGACAACATTAATTATGTTCCTGATTCGCGGAAATTAAGCTTCGTCTCTACCCCCACTGGCCCCCTTTCCAGCTCGCAACACGCGAAGACACATGCTACACACAACACCGAAAAACTCGACCCAGAGGCAAAGGCAACGATGATTCAAGACGCTGCTGGACAGCAGACCTGCCAGAACGCAAAAAGGTAGAACCTACGGCTATAAAAGTAGAAGCTAAACAAGACGAAGATGAGCGGCCGGGAGGGATGTGGGCGGAGGGAAGACAAACAGATCGGTCACTGAGCGTAACAAAGGTGCACCTTCAATGAAGCCTAACCAAATAAGGCAGGCCACGACGCAGAGAGCTTGAACGGGATGACGATGTCTCTCTACACGTAAGGAATGCTCTGGCAGTTTTGGGGTGTGCTCCACACAAAAAGAATAATAAGAAGAAGAAGCAGAAGAGCAGAGGGCAACGAGCAGCGGGTTGGGGGTTCAACTGTCGACGGAGCACCCATTTTACCTGCAGCGGTCGTTCTTTGGGTGACTAAACACTTGTTTCGCTTCAATAACGCACCGCACCGAACGTCCAAGTTCCAAGTCGTTGCTGTCATCTTCCCGGCAAGGGGAGACGAAAGGCAGAAGACAGACCCGGTAGGAAGGAAGGTAGGTAGGTGGGGAAGGTCTTCGAAAGCACATTTTAAACAACAAGTACGCAACAACCCGAACGATCCAACGAGCAGCATACAGCGCTGACAGCGCAGCCCCAAATCCAAATACAATAATATTTTTAAGGCGCTGTCCGTTCGATTCGTTGACTTAAGGTGAGGATCGCGGATCGCAACGGTTTGAGGTTAAGCGCGGGCTACTACGACTGTGCATGTGTGCATGTGTGTTTGCGTGTAACGGGGCGGCGGCGGCAATGAGGCATAACGGTGCTGCTGTCTGCTCGTGCCTACCCCGAGTCGCGGAAGCGTCGTCGTCGTCGGCGTCCGGTTCTTGTGGGCTGGGCCCGAAGCTCAAGACAAGTCGCAGGTTAGTCGCGATTGCGTATACCTTTCATCATCGGGTTAATGCATGTGTGTGTGTGTGTGTGTGTGTGTGTTCAACTATATCATTTACTCGTGTGTAATTTCTTGATTTGTTTTTTGCCTGCTTCGGTTTTTATATATTTTATGCGTCTCGCTCTCGAAATTATGGGAAATTAAAAAATGTTTTATTTATGAGTAGCTGGCAGCAAGTCAAGTAAATCGCGTTCATTCTGATTCCGAGGTGTGGTTTTTGGGTGCACAGACACATATGGAAATTATAGTGCTTTATGAGCTCTTAATGCATCCAGAGCGAGAGAGAGAGAGAAGGAGAGAGAGGGAGAGAGAGAGCAGACTTTATGACCCGCAACGTCTGAAAGTCAATCAAATGTAACACAGGTTGAGATTACTCGCGATTCTATGCCTGTATACAAACTATATATGTACTCCATCAAAATCAAAAGCAAAACCAATTTGCCTACTCCCCCCCCTTCCCCTCCCTCTCCCACTCCCTGTCCCTGTGTGCAAAAACAACTTTCCAACATTAATGACAATTTGTATCGTAATTGAAATCGAAATGCCGTGAATAAATGCCGCTTTGCACTAAGCCTCGAGACACTCCAAGTGCGGGAGAGTGACGACGGCGGGAAGAGGGATGTGCGTGGGAAGAGGGGGAGCTGGTGTAGTGCATTGGGGTGTCATACAGAGAGAGGCTCAGCAACAAGGAACACCTTTTTTTTCAAAAGCAGAACCAGTTGAGGCAGTTGCAACGAGGCACAGGTGCCTGGCGAGGCGAGATCAGAGCAGACCAGGCCAGGCCAGGCCAGGCCGGGGCAGGCGAGCCCGCTAGCTGTGGGCCTGGGCGAAAGCGCAGGCAGCCGCTTTTCAGCTTTTCAGTTTTCAGTGTGTAATCCATTTTAATGCCAACACCATTACGAACAGTAGCCTCAGTGTCACATTTAGCAAAAGTAGCAGCAGCAACCCAAAAAAAAGCAACAACAGCAACATAAAATGCAAACTGTCATCCGCCTCAGTGGACACTCTCGCTTCCAACTGGCACCCTACACTTTCGGTATTATGTATAATGAATGATCAGCAGCAGCTCAAAGCTTTGTGCTTCAATCATTTGCAAGCCCAAAGCTTTCTGATTAATTTGGAATATTGCATCAAGCGTTGCACTTAACTATTGTAGTTAAGCTAAAAAGAAGCGCGAATAAATATGCTGAATGTATTGATTAAAGCTTCTAATGCATAACTTGAATTATCTCATATAGTCAATCAATATTTAAATTGGTAAATTTAAAGCTTTGTAGTTTAATGACTTGCAAAGTTATTTGACTTATTTGGAATATTGCATCAAGTATTCCATATAACTATTTAAGCTTAAAAAAAGAAACGAAGAAGAATTATTCAGCAAGTATTGACTAAAGTTCCTGATACTTAACTTGGCTTATCACATATTGTCAATCAGTATTTAAATATGTTAACTTGAAGCTTTGTAACTTGGAACATCTCATCAAGATTTGCATTAAACTAGTCAATCTAGAGAAGCGACATATACAGTAATTATTGACAAAAGTTCCTGAAACATACGAGTACCTTGGTTTACTACATACGTGTATCGTCAATCAGTTTTAAAATAAGTAATCTTAAAGCTTAGTCTTCTTTACATTGTTATAGGAGTGTTTCAATCAATCGAAGCTCTTCGAGTTTACGTTAGTCTTAGACCAATAAGTTTACTTGAGAAACACAAGGAAATGTCTTAGACATTGAGTTATTTACAGCGGATTTGACAGTCACATATGCCTAACTTGTTTGCATTTCTCACTTGTTTTATGATTTAAACGAAGCGCCAAAGTGTCACAGCAACGCTGATAGCGCAGACTGAATCAGTTCCTTGTCGCGCCATATTCAGCCCCTGCTCGAGTGCGGAATTCACAACGCATGCAGGAGAGGAGGCGAGGCAAGGCGAGGCGACCTTAATATGCCGTCAATTGATTAGCAAGCGACAGAGCAAGGCGCGCACGCGGCTAATGAGAAGCATCAGAAGAATTCGCAACGCAAAGGCGCCAAGTGCAGCAGAACAGGTTTCCCCCTCAGACTGCAAAGAGAAGCAGTGTGTGGTGAAGGAAAGGGGATAGCAGGAGATACCCTTGTACCGCCTGCTGTATTAATCACGGCGATTGTCCGATACAGCAGCGATATGTTAGTCTCCTGCACTTTACCTGTGTGTGCCTTGTGCCCCGATAGCAAGCAGGGCGCATAATTTATCAAATACCTGAGCCAGAGCAAGAGCCAGAGCAGGAGCGGGAGCGGGAGCCCCTTTCCTCTTGAATCGAACTGAGTCAGTGGCTCGGCATGCCATAATGAACCTTAGCCTACTTCCAAAGGCCGCTGGTTGTTTCCCACAATTATGCAAAGAAGGAGAAAAATTGTTGTGGAAAACTGAGCAGCGAACAAACATGCTGCATAAGGTGCATCTCTAGACTTGCCGGGGCGAAATTGCTTGGCCAAATTATAATGCATTACTTCATAACTCCCCGCCAGCAACTTGTTTGAACTGAGTCAGTTCGAAAAAGATTCCCTGGCCAGTGGGCAGTCCGAGTAGGCAGCAATCAAATCACTTGTTGCCCCAAAGCAAGCCACAAAGATTGTTAGACAATAGCGAAAAGACTTGAGAGACAGTTGCAACTAGCAGTATACCCTGTAGAAAGAGTTACCAATCCTAAACTTTGATATAATCTCAAACACGAAAGCCTTGTGTATTTCTAAAGGAATTCTATTGTAATAAAATTTGGGGTACAGTAGAAGATGGTCTTGGATCACATAATTTTATGTATTTTCGACTAAGTACAGTATTCGAATTTAAGATAAACAAGAATTAGATATAAGTACTGCTCATTCTTACCCACCCTCTCGTAACATTGTCTCTTTTATTGGCCCACTTCAGTCTCGACTTCAGTCAGTTCTACAATCTGTGGCAGTTAATTTGATTATGTTTGGCTGCATTGATTAACTGCCGCCTGACATGACAGCTCAATTCCAGCCCCCTCGCTCTCTCTCGACCATACCCCCAAGTGATCTCATGATTATCGATTGCGCAATGTCGCCGTCGTCATCCGCGGGTGAGTCTTGTCTTTGGCAAACAATCAAACCAATTGGCCCTTCAGCTACCTCAGCCAGGGCAACGCCAACCTACCGACCAAGCGACCACCAAGCCGTACTGACAACGATCGCGTAATCGCCCTTAATCCATCAATAAAACGGGGCCATCACGATATCGTTGCTCCCCCAGCTGCCAAGTTGCCCAGGCTGCCACCGTTGCCCAAAAAAAAAGACCTCAAAACTGGCGGCGTTCATTGTCGACAACATCAACAACAACATTCAAATTTGCCAATTGCCAAGTTAGAAGCGGCAACTGCAACGGGGCAACTCCAGCAAAATAAAGCAAAGATAGACAAGAGACACCATCAGTCAACACAATCAATCTTGCCGTGCTGCCGAGAGTCTCTTCGAGAGGAACAGAGGGAGAGAGAGACTTAGGATCTCTGCCTGGGCAGTTTGGTTGTGAAAATATTTGCTGCTGCTTTTTGCCAGGCTTGAATTCATTAAGTGCTCTCATTGCCGGCCTAACGAGCAGCGCGATCGATCGAGAGCCCTAAAACCTTTCACTAATGATTTGATTATGCAGTGCGCAAGCTGAATTTGTTTTTCCAATTGTTTTGTTTGCCTCCTCCACCTCCACCTCCGCCTCCGCCTTCTCTCCCTCATTCCCTTAATTTATTTTCCACGGCTGCTGGACAAAAATGTTGGAAAAAATTTGTTTGCAAATTGTTGTTGACAGTTGCAAAGTTGCTTTCAATTTATATGAACAGCCAGTATTTTGTTTATTTTGCAACACTGTCTCAGTTACTTTTCAGCACTGCAATGCCCAGAGTTTTCATAACTTTATCAATAACTCGTGTGTTGAAAAGAGTGCGGGGAAGCGCTTCTTTAAATAAAGATCCTCTGATAAAGAGTAGAAATAATATATATAATGTATATATAATATACAGAAAATAATAATAATAAAAGAAAGGATCTTTAAGTCTCTAGTTTATAACACATACAATAGTCACAGCCTTGAAGTAAGCAAAATTATGTAAAGCCAAATCAAACTTATCGAGATCATTTTGTGCACTGCTCCGGATCAGGTAACTTATTGAGTGCTCCAAAGAGCAGGGCAAAGACAGAGAGAGAGAGAAGGAGAGTGAGGGAGGAAGAGAGAGAATGGACTACGATCGTGGCAGACGGATAACGGATGTGTCCTACAGACCCAAAACAAACGATGCGCATTCACTTTTACTGTCTTCCTTTTTTCTGCATATGCAATAAGGCAACAAATTAACTGATGATCAGTGTCAATGGAATGCAACCATGTAAATTACACACACACACATACAGACACACATACAGACACACAACGAGACTGACAGAGTGTAGATATATTGGTAACGGTGACTGGTTGAATCGTGTCGTGATTACAGGTTGTTACCCAGAGGATTGGCCCGAGCCGGGGCCAGAACTATGCGAATGTTGTCGCGTTTTAAGCGATGAATTAAGCGATATTTGCAATTAATAACTGTCATGCTGAAATCTGTTCGAATAATGAAAATTTGTTTAACTCAAATCAAAGTGCAAGAGATCCCCAGCTGCTGCCTGACTGCCTCGAGAAGGAGGCTCCCTCTCACACTTCAACTTCCACTTCACATCGTTGTTGTTGTTGTTGCTGTTGTTGTCGTTGTCGTGCTCGTGGTCGTGGTAGGAGACGACTTTCGTGTTAATGGTATGCAGAGGAGGCAATGCCATTGATTTCACTTCGATTATGGGGCACATAAAGAAACGCTTATGGTCTCTGGACACCGAGCCGAGCGCTCCCGAGTCCACTCCCATTGCCGTTTCCCCAGCTGCTGCTGCCCAGCCCAATAGTCGAGGTCGCCACGTGCGAGAAAAGGCGGCAAAAGTTATTGACTGATTATGAGATTTGGCACGCCATTGCAGCAGGAAGGTGAATGCAACTGACTCTCGACTCTCTGCTGGCTCCGTCTCCGTCTCCGTCTCTGTCTCCGTCGGCAGATTATGTTTTGAAAGTGCAGCCAGCGCGAGTGATTTCTTTATGAATTCATTAAACTTTAAATTGGTTTTAAATTGGCCACAGTTGTTGTGCCCCACGAGTGTGTGTGTGCGTATGTGTGTTTGTGTGTGTGGAGTGTGCGGAATTTGGCACGAACTTCTTGCTGCTGCTGCTGCTGGCCCCAACAATTATCTGGCAGCACACATCTCTACAAGACTCGTGTGTGGCCAGTTGGGCCTTTGGGCCAGGCCAATAATATTAATAACACGCACTTTGTGCCTCCTGTTGCTGCTGCTGGTGCCGTCCAGCTGCCTCCGCTATCCAAGGGGCAACTCCAACTCCATCTCGGCAACTGCAACTGCAACGGCAACGGCAACGTCAACGGCAACTGCAACGGCATCTTTTGTTTGTTTTCATTAAGAAAATATTGCAGCGTCAACATGAAATCAATACCGAGGCCAAGGTCCACGCCCGCACCCGCACCCGCACCCGCAGCATCAGTTGCAGTTGCAGTTGCGAGCTGCACTCACACGAGGCGACGCACCACGCCTTTTGTTTCACGGCTGCCTTTCTGATGGGGGTGACTGATTGCGATTGCTGCAGCAGGCAGTCGCCTTCATCTGTCTGTCCGTCTGTCCTCCAGTCCTCCAGTCCTACAGTCCGCCTGTCCCAGTGCAGGACATGTGCAATGTGCCGTTTGTCAGTGGCGCATAAAAGAAAGGAGTTTTGCTTCTACGGAAATCTGATACTTTCCGTCGCTCTCTGCTCGTAATTGTGCAGATGCATTCGCTAAAGGTGTCACTTGAGTTGTTGTTGCTCTTATTGTTGCTGTTGCTGTTGCTGTTGTTGTTGCTGTCGCCCAGCTATTTTTGACTAACGACAAGCGGCACAAGTTGGACACGCGTTGCAAGATTTGTGCGGGGGGTTGCCTCGTACAATATGCATCTCAGATAGGCAAAGGAATGGGATTGGATAGGATACCCACACACACACACGCACACAGACAAAATCGGTATCTCCACTCGACTCACACCTGTTTTTGGGTTGATGGAAGAAGTGTTGGAAGTGTTTGTTGACGGTGGTGCCAAGCAGGCAAGCGGCGCTTAGACGGAAGCAGGGAAGCGAAGGGTTGTTTCAGCTGCAGAATTCGGAACTGGGATCTATAAATAGAATGCATAAAGCGTGCTGTGGTTTGGCATTGATTGAATGGGAGACGGGGCTGAAGGTGCAATTGAAAGAGAAAGAGAGAAATTAGAGAAATGGAGAAAGAACGAGTCAGGGAGTAACTAAGTGAAGGAGGCTGATAGAGAAGGCCATAGATGAAGAAAGAGAAGACTGAGGAAGGTATGTTTAGAGATGAAGATCGGAAAGAACAGGGAGAAACTCTACCTTACTACACTATCTTAAACATTATCTATTCCCCACCGATCCCTTGCAGGCCCAACCCAAGCAGAATATCTACCCCCAATATAAACAAAACAATCCACGTGCTACAGCCGGTCAAATCGGATCGTGATCGCGTTCAATCGTTTCACTTTCAGCTAAAACTCCGCTAAATCTCATTTCGATTCTCACGTTGGCCAAGGCAAAGTAGGCAATTAAAATAAACGAATCGAATAATCAATAATCGATTGCAGTTAGTAAGTAGTAGTAGTAGTAGTAGCAGGCTGCACAAAACGTGCATTTAATTGAGGCAGAACTCGGGGCCCACTTCATGATTACATAAAATTATAATTTAAATCAAATAGCGCAAATGCACAAATAACAAATAATAAATAAGAAAAGCGCAGCCAAAATAACCAACGGAAAACAAGCTAAAAGCTTTACAAAAACAAAAAAAAAAAAGCAGCCACCCACTCGACGCGAAGGACGTGGCGGCTGCAACTGCGGCGCCTCGAGCCAAATTATAACGATCTCTTTGCAGCTCTCAAAGTTCCCAGTTCCATTCAGACAGATATTGATACAGACAGACAGACAGGCAGTTCAGACAAAAACAATGCCCCAATGATCGCGAGCCGATCAAAAGCAACAAAAACAACAACAACAAAAACTGTCTGTCCGACCCACCGACCTGCCTGCTAGCCGCAATGCGACAATCGGCAATCGATAGTTCAAACAGTCGACAATCGACATAACCCGCGGGCGCCTCAAACTTAAATGAAATTGAAATGGCCACACAATTATTAGTCAAATAAGTAGGAAAAATTAAGCAAACTTTGGCATCGTAGCACCACAAATACACTTTGAATTTAATGATAACGATATACTCGTATCTGTCAAACAAGATTAAGAAACGTTTATAATGACACATAATAAAGAATTAGCAAATTATAGTAATAACATATGTACATATGTATCTTATCGTGTTATAAAGTAAAGATCATATATTTTTAAAACGAAACTAAAATATCTATTTCGACTTTCTACTCCCAATTGGTTAAAAATTGATAAACTTACCATTGAAATATCATTTTGTTTTCTTCTCAAGATTAATTATAAATCATATTCATATTTTTCAAAAATTTCTAATTAACAATATATAAATTTACAAAAAAAAATTTAAAATTTTTTTGCTTAAGTGAGTTTATACCAAAAATTTATATTAAGATAAATATAATAAATATACGATAGTTTTATTTTTATGCAAGTATATGATACACTCTACAATATTGCTAAGCTATGATTAATCGACCTGTATGTTCCTACAGGGTATTTAGCAGTCTTAGCTCTTACGCTTCTCTGGAACAGTGTTGCAAACGTCTGGCGCATTAGCACAGTCAGAGATAACTGTGTTTTCAGAACTTCCTCAAGCTCATTGATTTGATATGATTTGTCGCCCCATTGAGTGCAACTCGTTGCTGATTATGCAACCGCAATGCAGAGTACAATGGTGCCGAGCAAAGCCAAGCGGAGCTGCAAGCACGTGCAGACCTTGCCAACCAGTCGAAGAGATGGGAGAGGAGGCGAACCTATCGATAGATGCAACCGAAGCGTTTGGCAACTCTTTTCGTATCTCGTTTGCAGCATCTGCGTCAAGTCTCTGTTTTGTTTTTCTATTCACTTTTTTCTCATTTTATTTGCGAGTATTATTATTATTTTTATGCAGTTTTGGCGTTTCGGTTTTCCGTTTCTGTTTGGTTTTTTATATTTTTAGCAGATCTGGTCAGACGTTGCGACTGTCGGCGGGGTCGAAGTTCAGCCAAATGAATGGCACCCACAACATTTAATGTCTTTGATGGTTTTATTAGCCAAATGCCGACAGACACTGGCCGAATTGATTCGTATCCGAATCGAACTTCGAGTACGAGTTCGAATAAGTTGAATAGTTATTCGATTCGATTGAATGAATACTCGCATATCTCTTCTCCACCGACTCATTAGCCATTGTTGTGTTGATGAAGTTGTTTTCTGGCCGTTTTCTGCCCAACCAGCTGGTGATTTCTGGCCCCTGATTACAGATATTTGCAGTGTGGCTTTAGTTTTTATTATTTTGATTATTTTTTATTGGTATGCAATTTACCAAAGACTAGAAAAGTTCAAGGTTTCGAAATTAAAAAGTAGCGCACAACAAGCGCGCAACAAACTCAATACTCGACAATGATGATGACGGTGATGATAATGATAATGGTAATGATAATGGCACAGAGTTCTGGTCAAGGTTAAAAAACATCCTGAGGCCTCCCAGTAAAATTGCAGTGGCCGGCTGCAGTTGGCTTGGAAACAGCACAGAAACTGCTTTGTTTTCTTGGCGTTTTACAACACTGTTGAAACTAGAGTTGCTATTATAGCGTATTTTACTGTATTTTGAGCTATTATTACTATATTATTGTACTCTTATTACTATGGATTAAGTAGTTTTTCTGGATTTCCCACATTCAACATTTTCTAGGTCTACCTTCTTCTTCTATTCCACCTCTACCTACAAACTTGCCATATCAAGCATCTGTTTACTCTAGACTTCCGTAAAGAAGAAACACTGACAGCCTCATTTGTTGCTAGTGAGCCTTGTCGGCAATGTTGTCGCCCCACGAAGGGACTCCCCAATGCTTAACTAGCCTCATCAGAATGCGACTCTCTCTCACTCATCTGCCTACCCAGGCAAGGCATATATCATTAGCTTGGCCCTGGCAATGATCGCTGGCAACAAGTGTTACGCCCTGCCCAGATGACAATAGCTTTCAAATGTTTCTAATTAAAAAACCAAAGAAAATGCGATGGATGCTAGAAAAAAACAACACGTAGAGCGGAAAAATTCGATGCCAGCGACTTAGGCTAGCCTCCCTTCTCCCTAAACTATATTTAGATGGCATTGTCTCATTGTCTCTCTTCCGCTTACAGCTGCCTCTTAACTCGCCGTGGCAGTGTAATGTGACCGACACCAGCAACAACAAAAACAACACCAACAACTGAGAACTGGAGGAGCAGGAACCCGCATAAAGTGAGCATGTCGAGCCAATGGAACGCTAATCATAAGCATTTGGCGATGATTTAGTGTCGCCAGCCTGAGCCACGTGTGTATCTGTGTGAGTGTGTGAGTGTGTGCAGTGTCGCAAACTCCCATGGAACGTTGTCGTGGGGCATCATCGTCGTCGGCATCCTTTCAAGCTGATTTTTCACACGCCGCGCATTGTTTATAGCACGTGAGATATCCCCAATGAGCCGCACACAACTCACAAACTGATCACCGACTTGGCTCCCCTTTTTGTCTAGTATATATCATATCGGTCGAGGGAGGGGGGTTTGTTAGTTTTTTATTTAGCACTTTCAGTCAACAGGCGCGTCATTAATTAACGTCCTGCTGCCGCTACTGCCCCTAGTTCCAAAGTTGAGCGCTTAATGCTATTTGCTTTCGACGGCGCCGCCATAGAAAAACCACCCACCCATTTAGCTTGGTCTGCCAGTCAATCGGCAGACCCCTTTAACTATCCCCCTACCCCACTCTCCCCCCTTCTATCTTTGCCTCCCTCACTCTCAGCCATTTTGTTTTTATATTTCACTATTTCTGTTCTCAGTGCTCGGCACACTTTGCCGCACAATGCGCCGGTAATTACCGTTGCACTTCCACTTTACACAGTTTAATTGCGCCACCACGAGCCGTGTTACCCCTTCTTAGACTTACACCCCAACCCCTTCTCTGACCTCCACCCCTGCCCCTTCGCACGGAAGCCATAGCCCGTGCTAGACAAAAGGGTTCGGTTAGTTTCAGCTAGTTTTATACCCAGCAGCTGTTTAGAAATTATTGAAACGTGGTATATTGTGTTTGTTCACATGTACTTTATAGAGGTTATGATGGTAAGCTAGAGTTGCGAAACTCCGTACTGGTTAAAGAATCACTCGTTTAGATTATCGTTTGAATGATAATGGGAACTTGACAATAAATTGGAATTAGAATTAGATTTACAAATTTGTATAGTAAAATCAATCGATTAAGCAACTAAAAATTAGTATACAAATATTTTGTATAATAATTTAAGACTTCAATTGCCGGAGATACTTTAGAAATACTCAATAAAAGTGTTTCTCTTGCCGTTGCTACCACTCTTTACATTTGCCGTAGTATTTTCTTTTGTATTAGAGAATCGTAGAGTACATTTAGAGCTGCACTGTAGGGTATAAAACAACTGTGCACACTCCACATTAACAATCTTCACTCAACATTGCGTCCATGTGGCTGCAAGCGGGCTTATTAGTGAGTTACCCGCTCATCCTCCTTCTCCTGTGGCCCTCCTGCATTCCTCATTCTCCCCCTTTCCCCTTCTACACCCTTACTGATGATGTTGTTGTTACTGCTTCTGTTGTTGATACTCCTTCTGTTGTTACTGTTGTTGTTGATTTTGGCAAGTTTATTGACGTTTAACACGTTGAGCGGTTCGTTGCGACTTGTTCCACAAGGGGTTGACAGGGGCGCGAGTTGACAACAGATGTTAACATCATTACTTTATTATGTTTATTAAAATGCTCAGCCCGTAGAACTGACTACTGACTACTGTTCATTAAAGGCATTTCAATTTCAATTTAATATGTAAATTAAGTTAAAACAAATATGCCTTATAAGTAGGGGATAATAAAAATAGCCAATTGGTTCAGTGATATTAATCTGCAAGGCAAACAGTTCTGTCTTGGGATGGATTACGGAATATTTTTACTCATTTTGAAGGGTTTGCTGTAAAGCCCCAAGGTGCACATATAGTACAATATAAAGCTCGAATCTTAACAATCAATACCTGGATTACATCTGTTTTAGTACTTAAAGCTTGAGCTATAATCTTTCTCTCTCTCTTCTTCAGTCTATTACATTTTCTTTCATTTCCACTGATTTTCCGATTGTCTCTCGCGGGCAATTTTATTCCTTTTCCAAGAATGAAATGCATTTGTCTCATTCGAAAGTTAATGTCATATTTGGCGGCTGTGGGGCTTATGGGTTATACAATCCAATTCCGGATTGTCTGCCGTACTGTGTGTGGTGTCTTCTTATGTTTTGTTGCCAGCAAACACACCGATGATGATGGCCCCCGTAATCGCTGAAATTGGCTTAGTTTCACATAAAACTTGCCTCGTAGTTCTCTCAACACACACCTCCCGCACATACACGTATGTCTCCCCAGCCGGTGCACAAACAATAAAAACAACTTTTACGATAGTCTACGGATTCTGTTTCGTATTTCAAGTGCAATAAATGTTGCACTGAACAATCCGTCAATCCCCGCCTGGCTCATTCCTTCCCATTCCTCTTCCATCTGCAGCTACTGCGACATAGAAGGTGACAAAGCCCCCAGATGAGAAGAGACGCATATAAAAATCAACGTCAAAAGTTTTGGGTGATTTGATGGCATTTTGAAGGAATCAATTTAATCGCATTTAATGCCGAGCGATAATACCCACCCAGTGTTCAGTTCAGCTCAGATCTGAGAACATTTCAGCATCGATATAAAAATTTCAATAATTCTCCATGAACGGCCCCAAAAATACTCGCAATGTGTGTCATCAGGCAAGGCGGGGAGGAACGAGGGAGGGAGCGAGTTAAGTGCGCCACCGCCGAGGGAATTGATTTAACATTGTTCTGCTGCCTCGTGTTCCCGTCAATGGGGCGACACCTTGCTCGAGACCCGACTGTAGATACCTAGTACTATAGTACTATGAGCTGTAGCTGCATTCGTATCTTTACCCCATTCAGTTGCCAGATATTCACTAATTAGTTGTTGCCTGCCAGATATTTATGCGTCGTTGGTGTCACTTGGCACATAAAAACCTGAGGGGGAAACACGGCACCGATGGAGGGGAGTGCAGCTTGGGGAGCCGATGATGTTGCTGCGCCTTCGGCCATTGCTGTTGCAGCTGCGTGTGATAAAAAGGCCCAAAATTAGGCAAAAGGCGTGTAAAGTGCACACTGGAACGATTAACTGCCTGCATTAGCTGGGCGGCCTGATTAATACGGATAATTAAACTGTAGTCTGTATTCTGGCTAGAGATGAGCAACGGTCGTGCGTGTCACGAAAGAACATTATCGCAAATGAATATAAGCTTTACTGACGCCAACACAGTCTATTTATCCTTCAATCTCACATATTCTTACTCCTCTCTTCTCCAGATAGAGATGAACAAGATATACATAAAAATCAAATTGATAATGATGATATTAACATAAAATATCGATATTTTATTAAGATAATTCATGTTCCTAGAGAATATTTTGAATCTAAAATTGTTCTATTTGTAAAATCATCAAATTTTGCTTTTAATAAACTTATTTCCCTCAAGTATTCGACATTTTCTGCAGATCCACGCCCATCTGCAGTTAAGATCGTCGTAGGTTTTACTGTATGCACTGCTAATATGAAAATGAGTCTCCGCTGGCGATGGAACTTAAGGGGGAAAACTGCAACAAATGCAAAAAAAGAGCAGCAACAAACAGAAGATGAAGAAAATGAGAAAAAACGAAGACATGAACGCGATGTTTGTGCGACGTAGCCTCGCCTGATCGCCCCAATGTATCACGATGGATTTATAGTTTAGTATGCACGATCAATCAAAAATCGTGAAAAGAAAGAGGAGAACGGCGAAGAGACAGACAAAGAGAAAAAGAAAGAGAGGGAGAGGGAGACGCGGGAGGAGGAGGAGGAGGAGGAAAGAGCGAGGGGAACGTTAGAGAACTCTTTCGACAGTCTAACAGTAAATGTGATGCGCGGGGGGCATATTAAAAGAAAGTCGACGTCGACTTCCAGTTGGACTTGGCAGGCAGCGAGTTTGAAGCGTTGCCAATAAGAATTATTACACCTGATTGGAATCTGCAGCCGCAGAAATGAACTTGACCATAGCGCAGAGAAACAAAAAACGCCCACGTACTTGTGGGTGGGTCGACGATGCTAGCAACTAGAAAAGGAACAACTCAGAATCCAGAAGAAATCTGCGCCTCGACTGCATTTATTAACATTTTGACTTTGTGACCAATATACTGAGAGGGGAGAGAAGATACAGGAGATACAGGGGATACAGGGGACACAGGGGGAGGGGTAAGACTGTCAGACAGAAGAGCTCGTTTGGGCTGGTAGGCGTACTTAATCGATCGCTTGTTGATAGGCAAATTGGCAAAATGCAAAAAAGCAAGCAGCCAAAAGCTAAACCTGTTTCCCGAAGGAGGAAAGCGGGGGAAGGCTTTTCCTTTGAACTAACTTCCTCGGCGGCAGCTGCTGCTGGAAAATTCGTGATGCGCAACATTCATTTGGCTCAACTTTTTGGTTTAGTTCTTGCGGTCCTCCACGTCGTCGTCGGCGTCCACTGTGCGATCTTTATCTGCAGTCAGAAATTTTTAGGGCTCCATCGGCGACGACGACGACGACGGCGACGTCGTCCGTTCCGTCATTTACATTTCGGCTCAAATGGGAATTTCGAGTTCGAGTTTGGTTTTTTTTTTTCGATTTTCGGTACTGCGACTGACAGTTGGAGCATTGCAAAGTGATCGTTAAATCACGAATATTTAATTGTCTTCATCACCTGAGGGTGGTTAAAATTAGTCTGGACTTGGCTAAACAATTCTTCTTGGCCTGTCTTACCTGTGCCTGTCGTGGTCACAGTTGTTGCTATTGTTGTTGTTGTGGTTGTTGTTGCTCCATTTGCTGTACTCGTTGGTTGGACTCTGCTCTCGTAATGGGCTTGTAATGGTCTCAACTTTCAGATGGATCCATTTAACTCCGCCCTGTGCCCTCACACAATGCGGTTAAGGCTCTTTTCTTTCTCCAATTGCATGCATAGATTTGGCCTCTAATGAGAGGCAACCCCAACTCCAGCGACATTAAGTGCTAATTTTATGGCGATTGATTGAAAAACCCATCAGGGTCAAGGAATGGTTAAGCAAAAAGCGTGCAAAATACGTGGCCAACACTTACGGCCTCTGTTGATGACTCTGCACCGAGAAAGAAAGTTTCGGGTAACCCGAGGGAAATAATTTCCGAAATCAATGAACTATTTTGAAAACTTCCTCTCAGCAAAGTTCCCAGCTAGAACTCTCGGCTAGAACATAGTCACAGCTCGTAGTCATTTCACGTTTTCCCATGTTTTGATCACACCTTACAAAGGGGATGGCATTTCAACCATAACTCATAACCGATACGGAACAGCAATTCAATCGTCTTCCCACGACTTGAACACTTGAACTACGAACTGATCAAACAGTGAGTAAAACAATTAACGCCAGGAAAGTATCATTAGAATTGTTGACCCCTCAGACAGTGACTAAACAGTTATCAATTATTACGAATCGTCGCAGCCTGATGAATGTCAACAATTGGGAAGCGTTTAGAACAAACAAAGAGATACGTAGAGTGCCCGATAGACAGTCTCTCTGACTCTCTAATGGGTTCCCACATGAGGCACAGGAAGCGAGGCAGGGGCTACGCATCATTGCACATGTTTCACAAAGGGGAGGTAAGTTCTGGCACGGGGAGGGATGCAACCTCGGTGACATCGAGCATATTGCAGAGCGACAAGAAAGATTCCCACAATTGTCAAATCACAATCCCGGGGGGCGGAGAGGCTGGGTCGGCTGACATTTCGCCAAAGCGGCAATTGCTACCAGCAAAAATTAAATTAGGCCAAATTAAAAGGCAACAATTGGATTGCCAGCAGGGTGGTTCCTTCTTTCAGCGCAAAAATTCAATTTGAACTAACGATGTACAGTGGTGCAAAGTGGAAGTGGGTGATTTAGATATAGATATATATATATACTATAATGGCAAAAAAAATTCTTCGTTCTTTCGATCTAGCCTTGAAAATAAATCAGGAACTTCAGCTCACAATATGTAATCAAATTATATCATACGATTATGTACATATATTTATTTTCTAGTTTTGGTTATTTATTACTTAAAAAGAAAAACCGTATAATAAATATGAGATGTGGAACACTAGGAAGGTACCTTCTCGGAATTAAGGAAATTTGTTCAGCGAAAACTTTAAATTTTATTTGAAAAGTTAAGCCGATAAAAGAGCCTTAAGCTCAGCAGGATTATATTAAAAAGATCCTGCGACCTATTAGATCATTTGTATCCCTGGAGGTTAGAGCTTACCCTTTTCAAATTACAATCTTTCAGCTAAACTAAAGTGAAACTAATTCGATATGCTCAAACCGAACTACAATTTGCACCACTGTGCACCGCTGCATTAATCAGCGACAAATGCTGATGATATTATTTACTCGTCCTGTCCCAGTCGCGTAATTTGCTGGCTGGCCACACTGGTCGAAAGTCACTGAGAGCTGAACGCCAGGCTGGCCTGGGGTTGCTTTGGTGCGTCGAAGTTGAAGTTCAAGTTGAGGTTGGGTTTGCGTGGCATGCGAGAGAGGGTTGCAACTTGTCTGCGTCACGGCTGCTTGCACACCCTCGCCCTCGCCCATCGCCCCTGTGTGACCTGAGCCGACATTTGACATACGTTTTGAGCAGCATTCAATTCCTTAATATGCGACACGTGACCCACACTTTGCACGTTGCACGTTGCGCTCGCCACCTTCCTGCGAGCGTGCTGAGTGGCGAGTGCACGCAGTTAGATGCAGGTCCTGCCCACTGTGCGCTCTACATGTACAGCTCTTCTGCTTTCCGGTTTTGACTTGTTGTTCTCTGACACGCGCAGCGAGCAACGTTTGCTATCGCATTGCTGCCATCTCCCATGGGCTTCCCTTCTTCCTCTTTCTCTTGATTCTTATTTTAGTGGGTTGCCTTTTGTGGGCTGACCAGCGCCACGCGACAGCCGATTGCGATTGTCTTGTGGGTGTGGGGTGCGGATAGCTTGCGTGCCTCATTGTCAAGCAGCATGTTAGGGGTAGCAGCATGTGGCGACATGTGGCCAACTGGTGGTGCATTGCCTGATGATCTCTGATCTAAGCCTGCAGCCTGTAGCACGGAACGCTTTTCTCGCTTGATTCTTAAATGATTTCGGAAGGGGATTCTGAAGTTAATGCTGAAATAACTAACCTCTTCTTTGCTATTTCATTGCAATCAGAGAGAAAAAAAATTAAAGAAACATCACTTGCTTTGAAGGGTATATGAATCTCTCAAACTGTTAAAAGCAAAATGAATCCTAAGAAAACTCTTCGAACTCCTTCAAAACGAAAAACAAACTTCCAGGCATCCTTAGCATATCTTACTTAGAACCTTCTATGAGATATTAAGTCAATTGCCAAAATACCCTTCTTCTAATACGATTCCGCAGACAGAAACTTTAGAAAATCTAAGCAAACCTTTGCTTACGCCTCTCTAGGTGATTCTCATGGAAGTTCAAAAAGGGAAATCCTGCTTGTCTTTCTTCTAAGAATATTCACTCCAAATACCGATTAGTTCTCGGCACCGCTTCTCATGTCAACTTTCGTATATGCGCCGCTCTACGTGCTTCTCATAAATCTAGTCAACGATGCTCGCAGCAGTTGCAGCACTTTATTGACCCGCTTTGACCCACAGCACGAAGCGCTCGAAGTGCCTTAGGGCTCAAAAAAAAAAAAAACAAAATAATCACAAGTCTCTATGCAAGTACAACTTGGCACTGGCTAAGGATAATGTTCGTACATTATTCGACCAAATTTGCCCAAGTCCAAGTTGAAAGGCATCGTGAGCGCATTTTTCTCTTCCTTTTCTAACAATTTTCTACACGTTTTCTTGGAACTGCGGCTTATGTTTTCTGTCTCTGAGCTCTGAGCTGTGGGGCGAAAATTGGCCAAACAAATTAAGTGATTTGCTATTGACATTTCCGCGAGCCTTGAACAGCGCACGCGCGTGAATAATGAAGTGCCAAGATCGCTTACACGAGTGAGATCAGAGCGGGAGACCGAGTCCGATCTCGAGACGGAGTGAAGTCGTCGTCGTGGTCGTGGTCAATTGATCTTCTAGTGCTGCGACGGCGACCACAATTTCACACAATTCACATTGACCCCGCGCACTGTGACTGACCCTGGTTAAGGCTGGGCACCGAGCTGGGCCTCAGCATCGCTGTCCCTCTCTCTGCTGGCAACTCTTGAAGCTCAGGTTCACAGTTATGGTCGAGTGTAGTTTTAGCCGACAATCGATTTTAATTTGTTTAACTTGTGCATCAATTTCTGCGCTTGTTCGTTGCAGCATACCCTGCTCCTCCTCCTTGTTCTTCCCTTCTTCTTCTGCTTCTACTTCTCCTTTGTGCATAAATTACTGACACTTGTCTCCATTAAAAATGAAGGTGATTCAACTGTCATTCGCAGCATCTCTCAGTGAGCAGAGCTCCTCTGCTCGTTGTTGTTCTTGTTGTTGTTGTTGCTGTGGCAGAGTCACGGCTTGCTTTTCACTTGGCATCGGACATGGGTTGTGCATGTCTCGCTCACTCTGTGTGTGTGTGTGTGTGTGTGTGCACCAACTGGAATGATGACGGCCTATTGCGAATGCCAATGAACATCAATCGCTGGCAATTTTCATGTAATTGTTTGTTGTTGTTGCCTCACATTGTTGCTCAAATTGTTGTACGAATCGTTGTTGTCGTTGTCGTTGTTGTTGCCATTGAGCAGCAATTGACAAGCGATCTTCTGCCCTGGCTGCGAGTGTATTTTAATGGCCATCTGCTTGTTGCCTGTTGCTGAATCATCGCTAAAATTAATGCAAAATACCAGGAAAGTTTCGACTGCATGAGTATTACGTATTACCTATTCGTATTCGTATTCCTATTCATATTCGTATTCGTACTCGTCTAGAGAGTGAGTTACTTAAATATCTCTTCTCAATTTCCCATAGCTGGCTTCAACTATTTATCCCCACATTAGAGATTAGATCAACTCGATAGATCAACTTTCATTTTCGTCATTTGCCTAGTACACTCGCACACACACCTTACACACACGATGGTGGTCCAATTTTGGTCAATTCGCTTTTGGAAATGTGTCCTATAAATTAAATTTGACGCATTTTAAAATATTTTAGCACTTTTTTGTTATCGCAGCGACAAAATCTATTACTTAATTTTTTATTTGTGCCGCGCACTCGCACATGTTTTGCAAATAACACTTGAAATGAAATATGAAATGCAACTGTGTAAGTTGATCCCCCCTCCTCCGCCCCTGATTGCAACTGCAAGTCGAGAGGTCCCAAGCATTTAACTGGCCATTTATGTGCGTGATTATTACGTGATATCGCGCACATTGGGCTCATAAATAATATTAAGCCAGTTTCCTATAGCTGACGAGGGGATTCAGAGCTGCAGTTCGGCTTGGCTTGGTTCGGGGTACACACATACACACACATACAAATGCACACATGCACACACAGCGACCGACTGCAGTTCCATTTGCAGAGAGACTCGAAATCGGTGCCCAATTGCCTACACCCTCTCTATAGGCAGACAGACCGAGAGACAGACGGTCGGGTAGACAAGCTTATAAATGGGCGACTGCGGATTTGGATTTGATTTTGGCTTCAGCTTTTTGCGCCTTAACTTTTTCACTCAATTGATTTCTGTTTGTGTTGGCGCATTGGCAAGCTTTTAAATCATTTAATATACCAATTATAACAAGTCAAGTAGTTAACATAAATCTGCAATGGACTCAAAGCAAACTTAAGTGATTTTTGGCGCACTTTACGCGGGGATTTGCATACCCTGTAAGAGTGGGTGAAGGAGGAAACTCTATGGGATTACATCCTATTGAATATAATCAAGTTATAAGTACATAGTTTGCCGTCAAAAGCTTCTGATTGTCAGGTACTTAGAAATACTTGAAAAGCAATTAAGGTTGCTAACAAGAATTTTCAAACTGTTTTATAATCTTTAATTATTCAAGTAGTATGTTTAAATGCTAAATATTTTGCATAAAAACAAAAGAAGAAAAAGGTTACATATTATATTTTATCAAATTATAGTTCTTTTTTACCTCTTCTTATTTTATTTATTATTTAATGCATTTTACTTCTTTATAGTTCTTTTTTATCTCTTTTTATTTTATTTATTATTTAAGTTTATTATTCTGGCTTCCTAGTCACATCATATTCGAGCTATTCTCGGATTATTAACATATTATTCGATTCCCAGAAGTACTTGCTAAACGAATATTCTTTGTACTCAGCAACCATTTCTCATACTATTCATACTTAACTCAGTAAATCACAGAGTATCTGCCAGTCACTCACTTTTCACACCATATATTTCCACCTTTTATCATACTATTTTTCTTGAATTATTTTTTGCACTTTTTGGACATCGTCAAGAAATCAAAACTCATGCATTATGAATGCCAAAATTTTCTGACGTAGTCAATTTCAGTTTTATTTATTTTATTGGCTTTAATGCATTGCGCGAGGCACTCGCAAATAAATAAATATTGAAAGCAGCAGCAACAACAAATGCATGACATTTCGCCTGTCCCCGCATAAGGAACCCACATACGACGGCGAGTATGAATAGACAACTGTGAATAGTATGAATGCGAGTGTATGGATATCTGCATATGAATAGTTGCCGGCAATATCGAAGCCTTTTCATATCTTGGGCTGACAGGTAGGTTAGTTGCCTCATTCGGTCCGCTAGGTGGCGTCTTGGCGGTGGCTGCCTGTCATTGGTAATGCAGTAATAAGCAACAACCTCCTGCCAGACAGACACACTCATACTCTCACACACACACACACTCACTGGTACACTTGGCTATTTATGCACTGAATCATGGCATAGACTACCCCATACCTCTTGCTCACCGTCCCCGCTCCGCCATACTGCTGGAGCTACCCATTTGACTGTCTGCCCCAGTGTCTCATATTTTATCACAGCAGCCGCCGTCGTCGGCGTCGGCGTCAGAGTCAGCGTCAACGTCAGCTTCAGCGCCGGAGTCTCGAGTGGCCAAGTGTCTGGTGTTTTGGCCAAGTGACTGTGGTTGTGGGCCCGGTCTCTACGAGCTTTGGCACATGCTGCAGCCGCTTTTGTTGTTAAGGAGCCGGTCGAATGGTCTTTTTGGCCGGCGTAAGTTTTTTGGCACAGATTTACGACTTTTAATGCTGTTTTGATTTGTTTTGCATAAGGGTGTTCACGTGGCCAAAAGAAAAATCGGAAAAAAACAAAAGGCGAAAACCGAGAGGGACACCGCGAGGGGGGATGGACGGGAGCTAGGAGACTGTGCGGCAGTTTGTCATGTCATCTGGCCGTTGTAATTGGGCTTTCAGAATATGACGGAAAGAGTGTTGCTAATCAGCAAATCGCACTCTGGCGTTGAGTAGACGAATTACAGAGCACTTTTTCCAGCCAAGCGGCAGTTGACCCGTGCTCAAAGGTGAGTGTGTGTGTGCGTGTGTATGTGTTTATGAGGGAGTGAGAGTAAATCACGTAGGAAACGTAGAATAACTTGGGAAAGTAAAAGATGCCCAAATACTCTAGAACTTCTGAAAACGATCTTTCATATAAAATATTGATAAAATAATATTATCAAAAGTTCCGTTCATTACTGTTTACATTATTTCCTTTTAGGAATTATGTTTGATAAGGATCTTTTACTCAAAACATCTGAAGAATTTATTTTAATTAACTGTCAGAACATATTTTTTAAATATTTGTGAATTTAATTTTATCAAAAGTTCCCTTCATTACCATTTTCATTATTACCTTTTGGGAATTATGTCTGATTATAAATAAATAAATAAATATATCAATAAACAAATTATTAAATAAGGATCTTTATATCAACATATTTGTAGAATGATTTTAAATGCAATTTAAGAACCGTTTTTTTTCTAATACATACTTGTAGTTTTAATTTTATCAAAAGCTCCCTTCATTACTATTTTCATTATTTCCTTTTAGGAATTATGTCTGATAAGAGTCTTTATATCAAAATATATTTAGAAATAATTTGAATGCAATGTAAGAACATTATTTTATCATCACTAATCCATAGAAGTATTTTAAAATATATCAACAATTGCTTGCATTACTTTTTTCATTATTTCCTTCCCCCTTCAATGATAACTTGCTTTGCCTGCAGTTCAACAGCTCATAATTCGCATAGCCGGCTTCATATTCAATGCCAGCTGAAATACCAATTAAATACCAATAATACTGCACTTTGCATTCAGGTCTATGACTAATAAAACTCAATCTATTGCATTCCACGCCTGCTTTAGTGCACTTTACGCCCGCTATATTTAATGTGCTTATGGCCGGCGACAGATTGAGAGAGGGAGAGAGAAAGATGAGCGAAAAGAGAGGGCCAATAGTTCTTATGCAGTTAGTTCTTTTCCTGAGTGAACTTAGCAACAATTAATTGCAAATAAAAATGTGTTGAAAGTTTCTTATGGGGGATTCTTTTTAAGCAGGTTGTATTTAGTACTTGAAGGGGAACTTTATTATAAGTACAAGCTTTGCTTTGATTAGAATTCTGTTAAGAGCCGTGTAGTTTTACAGTTAAGTAGAACATGTTGTATGATGAACAGATTAAAGTGTTATAAACAATACTTAATTGATAAGGAAGTGTGGCTAGAAACGTTAATTCCATTTCAAGATGCTCAACCTATAAATTAAACCATATAGCACGCTTTGCTGACTATAAAATTGGGAGCAAGCAACGATCTATGCAGGGCAGGACAGGGCAGGGCAGAGCAGGCACTGAGCAGGGACTGTGCGACAGGCAGCTGGCTGGGCCGGGGCAGTTTGTCGAGTCGCCCCGCTCGAGAGTCTCGCTGAAGTCGTAAGTTGGGCAGTTGGCCAGGTGCGGGTGCCACACGAAACTGGTTGGTCAGCGATGGCCAAACGGCGATCGCCTGCCAGCCGAACCGACCGACTGACTGTCTATCTGTCCCTCCGTCTTTGTGTGTGTGTGTGTGTGTGTGTGTTTAGCCTGTGCCCAGCACCAGGTCCGATCGGTACAGGCTGTCTGCCTCTGCCTGCTTGGGTTGTGCTTGTGCTGTAGACATGGGGCAGGCTGCGTGGCTTGGCGTGGTACACACCCGCATCGTGGCAGCGGTCGCAGTTTAAAACCAGATTAGCGCCCAAGTCGATGGCTAATTTTCTGTGTTGCTCGCTGGTTTCTGCTGCTTTGCAGTTTTAAGCAAATTTGAATTTGAATTTTAGCGGGTGATAGTCGTTTCAATATGTACATATCTACTACCAGTCTCCAGTGTTATAATTGTTGTTGTTGTTGTTGGTGTTCGCCCGACCACTTGGTCAGTTGGCGAATGTGTTTTTCGGGGCCCGTTGCTGGCGTCGCTGCCGGGTTGACAGTCCCATTCGAGTCTGTCCGGCTGCCTGGCTCGGGCCCAGCCTGCGCCTGCGCCTGCGTCTCTATGGTGTCTTGCTGAAATATAGGATGACATGCTCGACTCCACTGGTTACGTGTGCGCACACTCACTCGCACACACACACACACACACAAACACACCCGAGCTGATTACGAAATGTTGACCTTTTGCTGTGGCTGCCTCTCTTGGCCACTTGTCTGCGCCTTTGGCGGCATTTCGGCGAAAGGTTTATGTCAACTGGCAATTGCTAAGCCGTAGGCGTACAGTTATCCTGCCCTGCTCCCTAGCCCCCGCTCAGCCCCCTTAGATACCCCGTAATTGCGCTCGCTCTGAGCTCATTTAATTCGCCCATAACTTAAGGCACAACTCTTTTTGCCTAATGCTTTGCCTGGTTGAGTGCCTGATTGCTGCCAAGTGCACTCTATGAGTATTTATTGCTTATCAACAGAAACGCTTACATATACGTATATTCCTACATTTTAGAGGAAAGGTGACACACATGGACTCATCTGACCGTAGCTTCATTTGCCGAATTATGGTCTCTATAGTTTTGCTTAGAGATCGTTGTATATAATAAGAATAGTCCTGATTTATCTATCACATTTTGAATCATTTTTCCTGTATTCTTAATATCAGCTAATTGCCAAGGCCAATGAGATTGATTGATTGAGATTGATCAAATAAATATAATGGATTGTAAGATTTCAATTAATATATATTTTCTATATATAAGATTGTATATGTTTTCTATACTTTTCTTCTTTTCAATTCAATATTTGAAATTGCAAGAAAAATAACTTTAGTTGGATGATTTCATTCCTTCAGTTCTCGACTTGTTCTCCCTTACGATATTTCTTTAAGCACTTCCAGCTGTAGCTTCTGCGCCTGCAGCAATCGTGGCAAGCATGAATCATTTTGTGGTGAATGTGGTCATGAATAGTTCACTAGTTGCCCTCCGATATTCGAACACTTGTAGCACCTCATCCGGTGCTACGAATTGGGGTGCAATGTTTGCCAAGTAGAGCTATTTGATTTATTCATCGATTATAAATACGCAAAACATCATAATGATCATCATACCTTGTCTATGAGGCACAAGCAGAGCAACCCGTACAAATGATGTTGTTGTTGCTTCTGTGGTTCGGTGCGGCTTTGCTGTTTGCCAGATGGTTCCATGACGCATACCTGCGCACAGCTTTAAATGGGTGGTGGGAATTGTAGTTGAAGTTGAAGTTCAAAGCGACAATCCTCACCTGGCCTGACAGAGAGTTCTGCATCCCTTCGGAACGCAGCAGGGGCAGTGAGAGAATCTGACAAAAGCACCAGCAACAGCAACCTGGTGCCGGGTGGAATATGCTTCCTACGTGTATGTTTTCAAGGGCGCATCTGCAAGAGGAACCAACCAAGCAGGCAACCCACCCCACACTCTGTCCCACCCGACCACCACCATCACCATCACCATCACCAGCACCACCACCAAGTGGACAACAGCCAGTTGCTTCTGGTTTATTCCTGTTGCTGTCGATTCTGATTTCATTCAGCAGCTGCGCAGTAGAATCACCTCGCTTTGGGGTGGCTTTTTTCGGTGGGAAAATAAATTCGCTTGGTTGGCCCGATTCCGAGCAATGTGTGTGTTCCATTTCCATTTCGTATCCCGACATAACATGGCAATGTTTTGCTGATTAATTGCTCACCAGGCCTGGCATGGCAACAGGAGGGGGGGACTGTACCGGTGATTTCTCTCTGTGTGCATTGGAATTTTTGGCTTCGTTCTTGATTCGTGTCTTGGCCTCATGTTGCTCTTTTCTTTCTGACCATTGCCTAATAGTTGTGGGAATGCACACAATATATTTCATATTACAATTTACTTCCATTCTGCTATTAAATATTTTTGCTCATTTGAAAGAGTTTCGTCGCCTTTGCCTTTTCTTGAAGTGCAATCAACTAAGCAAATTTGATTTGAAGTTGCATTTCAATAATGATTTCTTGGTTACTTTTTGATATGGTTTCGAATTGCTCAGAAATTGCAGAGCGAACAAAGAGGGAACACCTAAGGCTATGCGAATTGCATTGATGACTAATCGGCTGCAAGTCTGAGAATGCTCTCAAGGAACATTTATTGTCCAGGCAGCCATGAGAACTGAAATTGGAATTGTACAGAGGGCATTTTGAATACGATATCAAACTGTTAAGTCACACGATCTTTTTGGAAACTACTTTAGAACTTCTCAACTATTAAAACTATATATGTGTTCTAAGAATAGGTTGTTGCCTTAACGCAATCACATCGCACATATCTGCCTTATCTCCCCCCTGCTCTGCTTCCCTTGCCAAACGCAGCTCTGTTTATTTTCACAACTTTCCATTTTCAATTGCTCGCCTTGGCCAAATGGACTCTCCAGGCCGCAGGGCAGCTCCTCACTGACAAATGGGCGAGCATGTGCGCCACATCAATAAAACCAACAGCATTAGTCACTGTGCCAATTGGCACAGCCGAGTCGTCGCTGCTGTGCTGCAGGCGAAGGCCAACTAAAGATTAGAGCAGAGGTAGAAATGCAGGTGGCACACACTAACATACACCAACTCACACACACTACTGTGATACCTTAAGGCACAACCCAAACTGTAGGCGTAACGATGCGATTTGATTTGGGCAAAGTGCACTGACAAATTTGGCATCATTTATTTTGGTCATTGTGAGTTTTCTACGCTGGCAGCGTAATGCAAATTAAGACATAGCAAAAAGGCCCCGATGTGCTGCGACTTTTCCGCATACCCCTTTCTCTCTCTTTCTATCTCTCTTGCTCTCTGCTCTCCTTTACTGTCCCTCTCTTTTTCGGAGTAAAAGTTGCAAGTACAGCTAAACTTTTCACTGCCGGCGATGTGATCTCAATGCGACTACTGCTGTGCCTCCTGATTACCAGACAGTTCGACGGGGGGAGTCGGGTCTGGCGAGGGAAGTGGAAATGTTCACGTGGCTTCCTAACCACAATGACATTTCAAGCTATCCGTATACTGAATAACACCATAGCTGCCCGATATCATCCATGTGGGATCGACCTTAAGCAGATGATCGGTTACACCCTCGGACAGGCCGCAAATGACCTCGCACTTCACATTACGCATGGCGCACATGTTGGTGGGTCGAAAGCCACGCAGGCAGGTGATGAACTCCTCCGTTGTATCCCAAATATAATCACCGAGCAGTTTGCGATAGTTGAGATCACCCTTGAATATGGCCAGCTGTGCCTGTGAGATGTAATTGTAAAGTTCAGCATTCGAATCGATCATAACAAAATACGGTTGAGGACCAGTCCAAAAATGTGAGACCGGTGCGACAATGATGCGTTTCCCTGCCATCAGCTTATGCAGCTTATTACCCAAATTCGAGACTAATGGGTTGGGAAACTTTTGCAAGTACGTAATTGTCCAATCGACATCATCTGCCATAATATCGGAAATATACCAGGGTATCGCCTTGACGTGCAGACGCACCTGGGTAACTATATGATGATCGAGAACATACTCCATAAAGAGTAAATCGGTAAAGATCTCGAAGCCACCATTATCGCAAATGTAATCGAGTATAATTTGCTTCTGGCCCTGGGCTCTCATCAGGCAATTCCACACCAGAACCGTGTCATCTACAAGCAAACGTTTGTCCAGATCGGCCACACTAGCCAGCACATCGATAGCGGGACGATTGTCTTCCGCATCGAAGACGTAGGCGTTAAGTTGTAATTCAAAGTGATTGGACCACATATTGATGCGCATCAGTTTGCTAAACGAATCGAAATCCTTGACAAGATTTCTGGTGGCCTCTGTGAGGCATGTTATAGCCCGACTGCTAACCAATAGATCCTCCCGCTTCAGATCTCTGAAGTAGTCGAAATTACGTAGATATTTACTATTCTCGAAGAACGAATAGATACGTCTGTATAGATAGCATTCAGAGTGCAGCCAGCAAGCGCGATAATAGGAACGCTTAGGACGAGGCAGCTCCAAAAGAAATGCATTCCATTGAGCTTTGTCCGCCTCCACGCCATGGAACAGCGTAAACTGACGATCCCGCACCAGCTCATTCATTAGACGATCGATAGACATTCTAATTTGCACTATATCCTTTTTCACATTCTCCCCAAATTCTTTGACAAGAACATCCTGTTTAGCAAACAACGTTTGCTTAACCTGTTGCATTATGCCTGGCATTCGAGCCTGCAAAGTAACATAGGCAAAACTTTGCTTAAACCTTCCCGAGAGCAGCGAATGGCGGGGGGTCACTGCATCCTGCAGCTCAGTTGAAGTTGCACTATATCTATTCATTGCGAATTAAATAAGTCAAACCACGTCCAACTCATTTAAGGCTTTCATGCCATGCAATTTTGTCCGTTCAATGACTGATGAATTTTACTTGCATCCAAGAAATTGTTAATTTTTTACTATTCAAACTCACGAATTACAATAAAACAAGGAATTTGTATGTACCACGGAGGCACATTCTAAAATATGTATCCGTTATATATCCAATATCCTGTTTTTGTTAGCGAGCACATAATATAAAAAACTAATTTTGACTTAACACACAAATCTATTACGCAGCGTAGGAAGTTTTGAGTACCCATAAGCTACTTTAACTTGGTTCCAACCGAAAATGTATAGAACTGACAAAGGAGGCGTCTGCGACTCTAAATATATTCTTAAGTAGTATCGATAGCCGAGTCGATATAGTAGTCCGTAGCCAAGTCCGTCTGTTGTGCTGTCCGTCCGTTTGAAAACCTAGTTCTCAGATACAAATCTGGTGTCACTATGCGGTATTATTGCACGCAGATCAAGTTTATTTCAGCCCCTTTCCACTCCAGTAAATCGATAAAATGCAAATTCTAAGCGTAAGAGGACACTTCATTTTCGATAAGCACAGTAACATTGCTCAAATGATTTCTGAAAATTTGGTTACGATGTGATAATTAACATAGAATTAATTTGAGAAATAATAATGAGAGGTATTGAATTCCGAACCACTCCCTGCAAAGTATGCAACACAAAATACGGTAAACATAGAAGTTTTATACTTAAAAGATCGCTTTGCTCAGGTGGGGAGTGGGAATATCACAGTCGAGTGCGCTCGACAGTAGCTTTTCTGCTTATTATACCCTTGCAGAGGATATATTAATTTTGGCCTGGAGCTTACAACGCACCTTAGGAGACAACTCCAACCCCATTAACTCTTATATAAATATTCTGAATCAGCATCAACAAAGGAATCGATCTAACCCTGTCCGTCTCTTCATGTGTCAGTCTGCTGCAAACTAGTCTCTCAGTTTTAGAGCTATCTAAATGAAACTTGGCACACATGCTTCTTATTGCTGCGTGCTGTAAATAAATCGGAATAAACCGAATTAGACCGATATATCGTATAGCTGTCATACAAACTATCGGCCGATTTCTGTTATTTGTTAAGATATTGTAACCAAATTTACTACAATACATCAGACTTTACCTATATAGATAATATGCATATCATTCAAATCTGACAACTGTAATATAAAGCTGACATAGGAACAATCTGCCTGAACGCAGGTCTTAGCATGAAGACCTTTTCTGATTTAAGAAATAAATGAACTGATTTTACTCAGTGCCAATCAGAGCGAGATATAATATTGAATATACAGAATACCATTACATTCTGCACCATTATATATAACTAACCTGCAACGGCATAGAACTAGCGATATGCCGAAAGTAGCCTTTCTTCCTGGTTTTCATATACGCTCTCAAATATCTAAGATTTTGCTTTGATCACCAAGTATACATATATAGACATGTATTATCCCATGCAAGAACTGTTTTACATCAATTCCTGTTTTCTTTCGGTGCCTCGCTTGCACTTTAATTACCTTTCCCACTGTAGTCATTAATTGCTTAAGACCCTTCTTTTCCAGGTTGTTTACTCTTGCCACATCACATTCACTTTCCGTCTGAAATTAATATCAATACTGAATTAGTTCATAGGATCATTCTCATCTGCATTTCACTTAACAACTGTGGGAAGATCCCATTCTCCTTGGGGATGTCATCCTTGCTTCCTATCTTCCTTCCGTTGCCCAGGTGTTCTCGGACATGTCCGAGAATCTAGTTTATAAGGTAGTACACTAGGCAATTTGCATAATTTCCGAGCACTCCGGCTACGACACTTGCATCCGTCGGCATCCGGTTAGGGAAAATCATAACAAAGCGAGCAGAGCAAAAGGGTTATAGGAAGTGTAGATCGCATTGCATGCGATGTGGTACGATTCAGTTTCTGTGGAATCACATTTGCATGCATTAACCATAATGTTGTCACATGTTAATAAGCAAGTTGAGGACGATGGGAAATGTAGTTGAGTAGCTGAGTGCTGAGAAAATGCTATCAAGGTGTTTGCCGCCGCCGAGCGGGGTTAATGCTATGCTAATGGGGCAAGGTGTGCACTTCCTCTATCAAGCTACCCCTTTTATTTCGACAAATTATCTTCCGCGCTTCGTTTTCTGTGCATGACGCAAGTGTACTTTACGGATTTGCCAAAAGGAGTTGATATGATTTTATGTTGTTTGCTCATGACACACACACACACACACATAAATACAAACAAACACGCAGCAGGGTTAACCCTCAAAGTCTCGACTTGATCGCGGAACGACGATCGCTGTTCCTATCAGACATAACTGCGTCAAAACAGAGCAGACTTGCGCCCGTCTCTGTCGTAGCTCATTAAGAACCCATGCACCTTAGTTGGGCGCGTCCAGGTGTTCCATAGAAAACGAAAACTTCCCCCCTTTTGTGATATACCGGTTGCTCTTTGTCGAGTATCTTCTAGGTATGCACTGTGTGTGTGTCTGTGTGTGCGACTCTACCCCTTGACTCGCTCGTCTCAAGGTGTTGCATATGCGCCTCGATTCCACTTTAACTTGTGAGTCGTTACTTTTCGGCAAGTTTGAGCTAGGGGAAGGAGGTCGAAGATGGTAGGCAGCAGGGGTAGGTGCTCTGTCGGTTTGTCATGTTGCCGATTGCGTTCCCTTGTGTAATTCAGCAAGAGCAGCTGCGTCGCAATATCTTCAGCTAGTTTGGCATGTGCTCACACAATGCGCAATAGGCGAAATTGTCGCTTGGGGTGGGGGGTAATTTCCGCAGGTCGAATTCAAATGTTTCTCTTCCTTAAGTGGCGAAATACAAAATGATTCATTGATCACAGTGAATACAGTCCAACCTATAAGCTCCGTCTGAATAAACTGACCTGTTTTAAACAAATATGCAAATCAGACTCGTCAGATTTGCAATCTTATATATCTTAAACTACGGTTAACTTTATGATGATCCAGGGAAACCTTGGGTTCCTTAACTACCACTAAATTTGGTACCTTTACCCTCATATTACCAATTATATGTAATCTCTATGCGCCACGGCTGCTAGTGCATCTCCAGAGTTATGTTGCGTCATTAAAACGCCTCAACTTTCACCCAGAGCGCATGCTACGAAATGTGACAAAATATGGCTCACCCGGTAATTGCTCCCGCCAGATCAGCGGATATATTTATGTTATTGCAGTTCCCCTCGGCCTCTTCCAAGTAAAAAATTGCATTATCGGTGCCATAAACAAATTAGGAGGGGAGACATGAACAACGAACGAATGAAGGAACGAAAAAAATGATATGGAAACGTGGAAGATGCACTGAAAATCGTGGCTCAAGTAGCAATCCTCGGTCTCCCATTAGCTGACACTCCTTGCACGGGGCGTCGGGGCACACAGTATAATATTTTAGAAACAATGTAGCAGGCAACTAAGCTCGATAAGATTAATAACTCGCTGGCGCACGTTCAATTAATCTTTCGTTAGACGAGAGGAAAAAAGCAAAAGTGAGATAGACAGAGAGAAAGAGAGAGAGAGAGGAGGAGAACTCGAGGGAGATGCTCCAAAATTGTCACGCTGGCAATGACAACTTAACGGCGCACATTGTCTCTGCCTCGTCGTGTACCTGCCGCATCGTCAGTGTCAATTGTGACAGCGCCCTGCCAGAGAGATTCCCCTCTCGACTACTGACAAAACAAAAACAAACAAACGGACATGCACTCCCTCTCCCCCTCTCTCCCTCCATCTCTCAATTTCTCCATGTCTTGTCGGAACATGCAAGATCATGCCCATGAACGTGACAAAATTGAAGAACACGAAACTGGCGCAGCAGCGGCAGCAGTGGCAGCAGCTCATCTGGGCACATCTTGCACTAAATTAGTTGTTTTAGTTGTTCTCGAGCTTCTAAATTTAGTCAACCCAACAATCCATTGGCTATAAATCAATTATATGGTTTCTCGATGTCTCTCGAGAGAGACTATAAAGGCATTTCTCCACAGCTTTTTCCAAGGGGGCTGCTTCAGGTGCATGTCTACGTGGACAGAGATGCATTACTAGTATACCCTGTAGACATTCGAATATTTAAATAGGGTACACTCAAAATTGTAGTATACAATCTACACTGTGTAAGGTAGGATACCAAATTTGTGCCGACAGAAACTCATTCAATCAACCCAAGTCCCCACGGAGTTGCGCCTCCTTCTCTCTCTTGCGCATTATCTCTCTCGTGCATATTTGTCCAAAAAGGTATTTCTGGCATTTTCACAGTTCAGAGATTTACAAAAATACAATACAGAAATGTTGACAACCGAAATTAACATAAAATATATGAAATATGATAAATGAAATCATTTGTAATAATTAGCGCGACATTTGCAGCTATTTTTACGGCAAAAAAAAAACCCGAAACTCGAAAAAGCTGGCCAACTCGAGGTCTTCGAGCACCCTCCCCCCTCTCTGTCTCCTTCTCTCTCTTGAGTGCCGCTCGCCCAATTTGTTTAATTACAAATTCTCCAGGGGGGGCGACACACGGCCTGCACTGACTTTATTAATGCCAACAGGCGCAAGCTGTCACTGAAATTGATGCCCTTCCCTCCTCCCCCATCCCACAAAAGGCGTAAGTTAAGTTGCGAGGAACAAAAAGCAAATGTATTGTAATGAGGCTGGAATTGCACCACCACCACCACCAGCAAGAACAAGGCCAAGCTGGGAAATGGGATATGGAAGTTCATTTTGAGCCGGGGCTCAGCTTACCGCAGGAAAACACAACAACAACAACAGCAACAACAACAGTAAAAGCAACCTGAAGTTGAGTCACAGTCGAGTTTTATTTGAATTAGCAATGCGCAATCAAAAACATTCAAACACGCATAAATTGAATCCCGTGGGATGATTTCTCTGCCTCGTTCCCAGCAACCCCTCCCGGGCGACCCCTCGGAGCAGCAGCAACTTGTCACGTGATTCAAATAACAAATAATGCATCAAGGATCATCCCTTAGCCGAAGCTCCTGCTGCTGCTGCTGTTCCTGTTCGTACTCCAGCTCCCGCTGCTGCTGCTGCTGCACTGCCCCTTTTGTAATTCGAGTCCGCTGCGAGTCCAATCGAAATCCGCGCCCGCATTCGACTTGCCCTGACCGTGTGTACTGGGTACCTTTTTATTTATTGGTCAAACCAGCAGCAGACCAAACCCTCCCACCCTCCTGCTGTCCTCCTCATCCTTCTCACGCACTCGCTCGTTGTCGGCAAGTGTAAATTTGTCTGGTCATGGGAACATTTTTGCACTCAATTGAATTGTGTTCTATTAGGCACTCAATTGATGGTTCTAATTGGATTGCTGAGGGTGTACCCTGCCCACTTAACATACACAAACTGCGACTCGCTGAGCAATCGAAGGGTACTCCGATGGATAATAGGCAATAAACTGATGAGAACCTGCATGTTCCTGCACTTTGTCTGACTCATTAAGCTCCATGCTCCAAGTCAATAGATGATACCAATAAGGTAACCATACCGATCTTGAACTTAAAATTCAATAAGATTTGCAATCGAAAAGGTACTCCATAATCAAGAGAACTAATGAGAACCTCCCTAACCCTTCGAACCTCCAGAACTAGTGGAGCCCACCAAACCCTTAATCCCTTTGAGTACGTTGCATTTCCACAGTCTCATAAATGCTTTTTAACTAAAGTACATTGCTGAGAGGCAAAACGTACCTACTTACTGTTAACCATACCGATCTTTAACAACAGCAACCTGCAATCGGAAGAATATTTGACGGATTAAAGCTGAAAAAGAGAGAAGAACCTACCAAGACCTGTATAACTATTCATGCAACCATCCTGAGAACCTCCTGATTACTTGTACTTTTACAACAAACCTCTTGAAAAGCACTAAACCAAAGACTGATACCCATGAGAGGTGATTACCCACTCCAAGCCGTACCGTAATGAAATACAAAATCAAACTAGTTGAAACATCGAAAGGGTATTTGAAGGAATATATCCGAGTCAATTAAAAGATTCTGCTAAGCCCTAAGAGCATTCCGATTAGCTTGCATATTTCTGGACATTTCTGCACATTTTTTGAGTCATCAAACTTCTTGCAAAGCGCTAAGCAAACAGCTGAGGCCCAAAAGGTTCCCCACTGTCAGTCATACCGAACCGAACTTGAACTTCAGGGCGCCCTTCAAACTTGTCGGTCAAGAGGAAGTTTGTCATTGATAAGCAAATTGCAGACAACCCAAAAATGAGCGAACGAGCGAAAGAAATCTTACATCGCTTTATTTTGGCAAGCCAAACTCAAATAAAAATCGTATTTGCAAGTGAATCAGCAGCGTGAAATCAAGCGGCAAATACTATACATATATCATATTTTGTTGTTGCTGTTGCTGTTACTGTGCTCATATGTGGTTTATGATGTTTCAACATTGCATTAACATAAACGAAGCCGATGCTAATCTCTTTTTCCCATGAAGCTTGGCCACAGCAACAGCAGCAGCAGCAGCAGCAGCATAAACAATTCATTATCGTGATTCATTTATGGAAAAAAATAAAAATTAAATAAAATCAACGGAATCAGCAGTTGAAAATTATTATAATTCGTATTAGTCAAGATGAGAGCTACCGATGAAGCAGTGGAACCATTGGAACCACCAAGCGGGTGGTCCGTGGTCCAAGACCCGAAGATAGCTCTACTCTAGAATATGCTGACAGTAAGCTCCCCAGTAGATTAATATCTCAAGAGGCGAGTGGAACCCAAAGCGGACCAACTTGAGTCGAGTCTGGAAGCGCATTTTAATTAGTTAGTATGAGCAACAAATTTAATTTATTGTCACTTTTGGGTCCCCACCCGCCAAATGAAACACGTTGGACTCTGCGTTCTCAGCTCATAATTGACCAATTTGAGGGTGTGTGTGCGTGTGTGTGTGTGTGTGTGTGTGCGCTTGTCTGTTGTGCGCACACGCTGTCAATAAAACAAATTAGTTTGAATTATAGACGTAGCTTCTTACTTGGCTTCTAACTTGGCTAATTTATGCGGCGTCGGAAGCGATCCCCCCTCCTCAGCTGAAGCAACCTCTACAACGGGTTGAGGTTTGTGTGTGTTCTTTTGTGTGCTTTTATTTGTTTATAATTACCGTTAGCTTTGATAACAATATCAGATTTCAATAGCACAGCGGCGGCGGCATTTTATGTTCACTGACCTGGACATGCTGTCCAGCTTCGGCTTGGCTCTGTGTGTCTGTCTCAAGTCGTCTGCTAGTTCCCCTGCCCCCATCCCGCTCTTGGGTCTTTCTTCTCAACTCTCCCTCCTGTCTTTCTCGTAGCTTTTTGTCTGCAGATCAGGCGCCAATAGTTCTAAGATCTTGTTTTGATTGCCGTCCATGGTCCATGGTCGGCGCATTCTTTTGCTCAGTGGCTTGAGAAATCTGTAACTCGTGACATTGTGTTGTGCGGCGTGTGGCATGCAACCAGGTAGGCAACTGGGCAGGCAACTTAGGCGAAAACCAACTCCAAGAGGGGAGCCCGACGGTATTGGGTTTTGCATTTCTGCATAGTTTTCCTACACTTTTCTTACACTTTTCCTGGTGCAAGCTCAGCAAGCACTGACGACTTTCTTTTGTTGTCAGTTGCAGTTTGCTGTTGCAGCTGCAGCGCTGCGCTGGCAAATTAATGACATTTTGCACTTCATTATGCGACTTTGGCGGCTCTTTGACACTTTGAAGTGAGGCACTCAGCTGTATCACAGACCCAGAGCCAGAGCCAGACCAAGACCAAGACCAAGACTCAGACAGCGGCTCCAACTCTTCGACTCGGCTCTGGGGCATGCCACATATATTTGTACTGTGTGCTGT
Organism: Zaprionus ornatus; assembly: GCA_018904035.1. Taxonomy (NCBI): domain Eukaryota; kingdom Metazoa; phylum Arthropoda; class Insecta; order Diptera; family Drosophilidae; genus Zaprionus; species Zaprionus ornatus. The sequence continues at coordinate 27,799,722 of JAEIFZ010000002.1, forward strand.
GCTGTGTTGTGCTGTGCTGCACAGTGTTCCGTTTGCGGTTTTTGTCCGCCAGGTGATGTGCAGTTAGTTTTGCCCCCGCCTGCCTTTGCTGACTTTGGGTGTCCGTTGTCATCTTCGGTGAGGGGAAGTGTTATCGTAAAGTGAATAACACTCGATATAGAACTATGAGTAGTGGCTTAAATAGAGTGCAAACTACTTAGATTGTGGATGGAGCTGATAAAGAATATCATTACTACTGACTATTTTAGATAGCAACTGTAGCCTGTAGATTCTAAAGCACTTTCCCAACTTTCCTTTAACTTTCTCTCTCTTCATAGTATTATAATTCAACTCTTATTGGCATATTCTGGATGCTGGAATAACACTTTGAATATGTCAAAAATCGATTTATAAATTGAACGCAGATTCGAAAGATCTTCATTAAAATGAAAGTTCTGCAACATCTGATATCGATCTTCAGTAAACAGTTAACTCTTAAATATACTACTACACTTTATTATAATGCACAACTAAAGGTCTATAATGAACTATATTCATTTCTCCTAACAATTTGAAATACTAAACACTTCACAGAGTTTCTATAGATCACAATTATTCATTGTGCATTGCCTTTCTCTCTCTCTTTAACTATCATATTGTATTTTGACAGAGATCAGCAGGACACACCGGTTCGTTACAGGACGTTTGGCGCCAAATTTTCGATGAGTCAAGGAAATCAGTTGCACATCTACGTGGTACGTGTCAAGGAGGCAGCTGCGAGGACTAAGACTATCGCGCGGGGCACGGGACAACCCTCAGTGCTGTGCAGAGATTTCTCCTCCTCAAGATCAAGAACAAGAACAAGACGCTACCTCTGGCCAAGGGTTCGTAGCTCATGAATGCAGTTTCACCACCAGCGAAGGCACCATTACCACCACCACCACCGCCACTTCCAGCGCTGCAACGGCGGCAGCAGCAACCACCAGGCGGCGTCTGGTGATGCTGCTGTGCGTTCCGTTTCATTCCTCTATTATTTTTGGGGTGGGCCAACTGCAGCAGCAGCAGCAGCAGCGGCGGCACATGGCATCAGATGGCACAGGGCACTCGGCACGTTGCTGCTGCCTGCCAGGTAGATTTGCACATACCTTTTTGGCGCATTCCAAGGCATGCCCCGAAGGCTTCGGCTTCAGGTAAAATGCGGCGGCGCAACCACCCCAAAGTGGAAGTTTCGCCTCAATCAGCGGCAGCTGGCGATCAATTCAAAACACAATTTCATGGCCGTTACGGATTGCACCTAGGCGGCTGGAGGGGCGAGGGATGAGAGAACAACAACCGGAGCCACACAATGGTTGTTGATTTACTTTAGGTTCTCTGGTTGTTTGTTTCCATGATTAATATTACTGCAATACCGAAAAGAATCCATAAAGAATCTCCATTTGATTGTCTAGCTTGTCACGTGCTACCAAAGGGTCAGCCTGGCTACTTGGAGAAGACAACAAGAATTCTAAATTGCCAGAACCTTAATATAGATTGTTAGTCCATATGTTTGGCTCATGTATATTATATCAAATCAAGTATCCTTCGACATATCAGCCTTATTTCCCAATCACTATTGTCTACGTGATCGTGAAGGTAGCTGGGAACCGAAGGACGGAAGGAATGAAATCAAAGGAAACCTAAATCTCTATATAAATATATAAATACATTAAACTACAATATATATATGGAAATAGGACTATTCAAAATAAAAAAATCGGAAAAGATTATCCACGATTTAAGATCACTTTCAATTAATCAACCATCTTTAACTTTTGTTGAATAATAATTCAAAATTATTGATCTTTCCGACACTTGAGCGAGTTCAATTGAGCGCACACATAAAACTTTAAGCCCATAGCTACTGAAGATCAATGCAACGATCATGGGAACAGTGAAACCGAAGTTTTGTTAAATAAAATCATCATTTATAACGGAATAAGCTCTAGAAAGAAGCTCCCGTGGAATTCAATTGGGTGTAAGAGCTAAGCTCAAAGCCGATCGTCAGCGAGGAACATTGCAGCTAAGTGCAGTTGCTCTGAAGGCTGATCGCACTTAAGCCGCCTGCAGTTGACTGCGTACGGACTGAAGATCGTTGTCGTAAGAAGCTTAAGCCACAAAAAAGTAGAGACGGTGATCGAGCAAATCTACGTTGCTCTTAAGCTGCTCCAAGTCCCCAGCGCTACGAATGGAATGTGGAACAGAAAGAGCAGAAGAGAGCGAATGCGAGAGCAGAGCGCCAAACTGAGTGCTGCAGCTTAAAGCTGCTCTTAAACGTAAGTAAAGAGCGGGAGAGCCACAAAGAAGCTCACCTGCTCGGAGAGCGTGAGAGAGCGCAGTCTACATGTCTGTGTGAGTACATAGAAAGAAGCAGACGATCGTCGTTCGGGCGGAAAGAGACAGCAAGAGGCAGTTTAAAAATAAACTTGCGCCGCAAGTTGTACATAAGCTCGGGGCAGCTGCCGCTCACGCTCACTAACTCACACACACACGCACATACACACACACGTATAGGTAGACTGTGTAGGGGAAATATGAGCGTGTAAAATTAAATCTCAGTGGCAGCTGGTGGCTTGCAGAAGGGAGAGAGAGAGAGAGAGAGAGAGAGCGACGCATTGCGCCGGTAACCGGTGTGTGAGTGTGTCAGCGTGTGTGTGTGTGTGTGTGTGTGTTGTGTGGCACGTGCTCGCTTTTCGAACCGAGATTCGTTGGCGGTGCCTCTTGTGACTCGATCTGCAGCTGGAGCAACGGCCCAGCTGTTTGGGCAGGCGACAATCAGAAACAACTGAGAGAGAGAGAGAGGGTAGCCGGGTGTGCATGTGTGTGTGCGTGTGCAGGGGGAAGAGGCAAGAGATCATTGAATGTTTGGCTCGTGGTGGTTGATTTCCGCACAGAATCCCCCCGGGTGCCTATAGAAATCTATTGGAATCGGAAGTAGGTAGACGAGTAGATCCTTTCCTAGGGGGTTGCTCTGCTTTGTTCTTCAGGGGGTTGCTTGGCTGCTTGCCGGGCTGATCCTGCGCGCTAAAGTCTATATAAAATTAAAGTGATCCTCGCTGGTTGCATCATTCGTATACGAAACTGCAACCGATCGAGACGCGTGCGAGGCGCAGCAAATGTTCAGCGAGAGAGAGAGTGAAAGATTCATAGTTCAGTGCTAAGATCAGACATATCAGCATATATATACATATATATATATATATATATATAGAAAAGTGATCCAGAGTTATTCCTGTGATTGTGTGTGTGATCTACAGTGCCAACAAACAATTTGTGATTATGGATAAGCTCAACTACAGCAAATGCCCGCTGAAAAAGCGTCCCATACTCGTCAAGGAGCCGCCGATCGAGGATCAGTTGTGTCATGGTAAGTTTGTGGATCCTCTACAGAGTGTGGGAGTGTGTGAAATTAATCGTTACCATTTTCTCCTATGCTCAGATGAGGGACCCGTTGATCTCAGCGTGGCTGCAGCTGCGGTGCCCATGGTGGAGATGCCCCAAACCTGGTCCCACAAAGCCGAGGAGCCCGAACCACAGCCGGTGACCACAGAGCTGCGCCGTCGATTCGATGCGGCCATGACACAGACCAAAGAGCAATTGGCGCGTCGCATTTGGGAGGAGACACGCGAGATCGCACGCGCCTTTCCCGATGTCTTTACCCGCGAGGAGATCGCTAAGAGTCTGGCCCGTTTGGGCTATGGCGACTTCGAACTGCCACCCGAGGACGAAGTCATGGAGCCAGAGCCGGAGCACGTTGTCAAATCGGAAATGCCTGCCAACTATGCCAGCGTATCGCCTCCCTTGGCCCCCGCGAGCATTGTCAAAGTGGAGCACAGTGTGGGGGAATCCTTTGGACTGCGCAACTACAACAACAACTTGCTGAAGAGTATCGCGGACTACGAGGATTGCATGAAGATGCCGCAGATAACGCCCCAGCAGCCCGCCGAGCCGGAGGATTTGAGTCAGCGTCGCGTCGGCCTCAGCGAGAACGTCAATCTGCACAATGTGGCACGTGCGCTGCTGAGCATGCAACACATGGCGCCACAACCCCAGCAGCAACACCACCACCACCACCACCAGCAGCCACAGCAGCAGCAGCTGCCAGCCCCGTCTGGACTTCAATTCGAGCAGGACGAAGATGATCTGGAGAACCAGGAGAATCAGGAGAATCAACTGAACCTCAAGATCAAGAGCAGCAACGATCTGTACTATCAGTGCCAGCAGTGCAACAAATGCTATGCCACATACGCTGGCCTCGTGAAGCATCAGCAGACGCATGCCTACGAGAGCACCGAGTACAAGATCATTCGCAGCAATCCCTCGAGCGGCGCACCCATTGTCGATCAAACGGAATACTGTACGGATCAGGCTTCGGCACTGATACAAGCGGCCAATGCTGCCTCTGCGCAGTCCATGCAGAAGCCAGTGGGCGTGCCACGCTATCATTGCAAGGACTGTGGCAAGTCATACTCGACCTACTCGGGCCTCAGTAAGCATCAGCAGTTCCATTGCCCCTCGGCGGAGGGTAACCAGGTGAAGAAGGTGTTCAGCTGCAAGAATTGCGACAAAACCTACGTCTCACTGGGCGCCCTCAAGATGCACATACGCACCCACACACTGCCCTGCAAGTGCCCCATCTGTGGCAAGGCCTTCTCGCGTCCATGGCTGCTGCAGGGACACATACGCACCCACACGGGGGAGAAACCCTTCAGTTGCCAGCACTGCAATCGCGCCTTTGCGGATCGCTCCAATCTGCGGGCCCATATGCAAACCCATTCGGATGTGAAGAAATACTCGTGCCCCAGCTGCACCAAATCCTTCTCCCGCATGTCCCTGCTCGCCAAGCACTTGCAGTCCGGCTGCCACGAGAGTCCCGGCACAGTCAGCCAGCAGCAGCTGCAGCAGCATCTCCAGAGCTATGACGAGGCGCCTCATCATCAGCAGCTCTACTATGCGGGCAGCGTGGGCAGCAGCGGGGGTGAGGAGGACGAGGTGCATGATTATCCTATGCCAGCGCAGGGCACACAGAGTATTTACTAGTTTAATCCCCCCTTCCCCTTCCCCTTCACCGTCCCCTCCCACTCTTCGACTAAGTTTCAGTCAGTCAGTTTAGTTTGTCAGTCAGGAATTCAGTGCCAAAAATTAGTCAAGGCAATTATATTGCTCGTTAGGAAAATATATTTCACATATCTGTATCTTCTATGTAGTGATCTTAGGGCCAAGTCATGGGTTAGCATTAGATAAGCAGCCATTCGTTGTTATCTCTTGTTTTGTTTAAATTTTATTGTTGCAAGTCGTCGTGTACAAATCAAAATGGTGCGAGACAATCTAGCTATAGTTATAGTCTACCTAATCTGAGTTACTTTCCCCTTATCTCCTGCATTCTCCATTCATATTTATATTTTCTGTATTTATTTAAATTATTTACAAATTAAGTTCAATGTATTCTCGTATTTATCTAATTTAATTTCAATTTAAGTTGTATATATATTCATAAATATATATATTTTTTTTTTCTATAGAAATATATTTTTTTTTTTTATATTATCATCAATGAAAAATCTTATTTAAATACAATTTAAGCTGTATATATATTGATAAATATATATATATAATATTTATAAAAACATTTTTTTTTTTAAATTGTCATCAAAGAAACATCTTAAATAAAACAGAAAAAACGAAAACGAATATTTGAGTATTCTTGAAAGCTTTCAGCAACTTTATTAATTCACTTTTACTTTTGTTTGGGGCCATTTTTCATTAAGATTAAGTGTACTTATTCTATACTTAATCTGGGTGTAACGGAGAGCTTTTAAAGCTCATACATTTCCTCTGGTTATTGTTTAATGCAGTTGAAGTTTTGTTTCTTGAACCTAAACTCAACTTGGCACCTGCAAATGCTTTTACAAATGTGCTTGAGAGCTTTCAAAGCTCTTAAATTTCCTTTGGTTATCTTTAAATTGAAATAAAGTTTTGTTTCTTGAACCTAAACTCAACTTGGCACCTGCAAGTGCTTTTACAAATGTGCTTGAATAATATTAGCAAAGAATCTTTGCTTTGTTTGAAGATACAATCTGTGCTTACTACTCTTCAAATGTCCTTACAGAATTAAGAGCTCCCTAACCTCGTTATCTCTTATTAAAAGACTCTTGTTTACCTTCTCTGCTGCAACTTGCATGCTCACTGGTTATCTAGAGTATTGTTCAGCTTGAATTGAACGAGCTTCAGCAGTTAAAGTTGTAAATACATGAAACTCATCTTGCAATCCAGACTGTTTTTATCTTCCCTGCACCTACGTGTATAAGTCTTAGTACCCTCTTCATTTTAGTGCACTAAACTGTCGCAATTGCGGATGCTGATAGTACTGTCGACACTCGCTTGCAACGATGATGCTTTGTAGGTGTCTCTTTGTTTATCTATCCAACTATCTATCCGATTGCCACAGAAAAGAAGTTGCAGCTGATTCGCAAATTTAGCGAATCACAAAGCGCCGGCAACAAAAAAGATTGAAGCATTTGTTGTTGCCGTTGTTGCTGTTGTTGCTGTTGCAGGTAACAGCGGGTGGTGGTGCCGCGGTGCTTTGCTAGTGCCGGCGGTGGGTGGGTGGTTTGCTGGCTGAATGGAGCGAGTGGAGCGGAAAATATCAAATCGCTGCTTAAATCAAAATTAATTGCCAGAATAATAATTGTTTTGAACGTAAAGCGCCAAACGGCAAAACGAAGGAGAATTGGCGCAGCTGCAACTGCAATTGCAACTGCGTCACCAGCAACAGCAGGCGGCAAGCGCCAACAACAGCAGCAGCAGCAGCAGCACCAGCACCAGCAGCCACTACAACAGCAACAACAACAGCAACAAAGTACGACAAACGTCTAGCAATTTTTATTTTTGAGAAACCGCGAGACGGCGCGGGTCGCAAAACCACTCAAAAAACAACAAACAACCCGATGAATCATCGATTTCGGGTCTACCACGGCACACAGCAACTGCAACAACAACTGCAGCAGCAACAGCACCAACAGCAGCAGTTGCTGCAGCAACAACAACAAGTTTTAGCTCGCCGGCTTAGTGCAGCCGCACGCAGCTAGATGGCGCTAGTGGGCAGTCATCAGGCTTTGGTTCAATTAAACGCGTTTTCCAGTTCATTTTCATTATTGCGCTGTGTAGCCGTTGCAACTGTTGCCACTGGTTGCACTGCCACTGCAGTGCTTGTTGTTGCTGCTGTTGTCGATGTGGCAGCGATTTTTCAGAGTTTTTCCGCACTACAGCAGCCGCACCTTACTTAGTTTTGCCCCAAAGTCAACGCCGCCTCAAGTCGCATTATTATAAATGCCGTCCACGCAGTTTCTTACGCTCCACAACTTCCACAACGTTTCGTTTCATTTTTTTCGGCACTGTTACCCTACCTTTGCGACATGGCCATAATGAATATGTCATGCAATCTACCAAGTTTACTTCAATCTCCAAAAGTAGCAGGAGGTATTCTCCAATTGGCCATCAACTGTTGCTGCCTTCCTCACTCGACCTCTCGTTTGCAACCCATTTTGATAGGGTAACCAGTGTTCGTTGTAGCGCATTTAGTTTTTCCTCTCTTCCGTCACGAATTGTAACTTGTCAGGCGGTAGCTTTGGTCTATTAGGAAACACACCAGCGAGCCTGCTTGCCTCACTCCCTTGTCCCTTGCCCCTCCTCACTGCAGTTCCCAAGAAAACTACAACTAGAAAAGTCATATTGCATTTGCCAAGAACGTAGCACCCGACTCGGGAAAGGGGTTACCCTCCGACCCAAAACTGTCACTTTGTTGCAGCGCGTGCTGCTGCTGCCGCTGCTGCGCCGTCACTACTGTTGCCACGCCCCACGGTGCAACGCACATGTGACACGGGCAATTTAGTGGTAGCGGCTTTTGGTCAAAGGTTAAATTAGACGGCCACAACTGGAAGACTGGTGACAAGTGCCACGCCGCGATTGCCTACTACAAAATCGTTTAGAGCCTTAATTTATTGCCGAAAAGAACCAACAAAAAATACGAAAAAATAAAAAATCAAATCGAAAACCCCGAAAAATATAGAAAAACAAAATATTTCAACGCTCGAATTTCATTTCATTTATTGCGGCTACGTGCGCTGTGCGCTTAATTGGCATTTTGTTGTTGTTGTTGTTGTTGTTCTGGTTGTTGTTGTTGTTGTTGCTGTTAGACACGCCTTGATTCTATGGTCTACTTAGTTAGGGGGCCAGGCCGAACTTCCTTCTCCTGCCTCTCGAGGTGCTTTAATTAATCTTTTATCGCCAAATGTATTTTTAAATGCATTTTCCAGTTCAACAAAAAACGAAATTAATTTTTACCTTCGTGTTAAATATTTAAATTTCAAATTCATGCCACGTTTTTCCAGCTCGTTGTTATTAATATTTAATAATTTTAAGTGCGCATGAAATGCGCAGTTAAGTCATAGATGACTCACCTGCAGATACCCTGACATAAACCTTTTTTGAATAGAAACTATTTTCCAAAGTTTCAAAATATTTCCGCAAATTTTTCTACTGTTATTTCTCACAAACTTGAGGCAAATCACTCATCATGCTACCCTTTCAGTGCTCCTTCAGTTTTACAGGGTATACAAATTATGGAAGTATGATATATGCCAGGCGCCGCCGCCGTCGCCTTTGTCGCAGCTGTTGATTGACTTCAAGACCTGATGCAGATACCAATTGTTGTAGTCACTTTTGTTGCCGTTGCCATTGTTGTTGTTGTTGTTGTTGCTGTAGTTGTTGCTGCTGCTGTTGCCGCTCGTGTTGTTGCCCATGCTGTTGCTGTTTCAGGCTGTACGTGCTGTTTGTTTAACGCGCTGGGTGTAAATTAATATTTAATTATGGTTTTTTCACAGCGCTTGTTTCGGCATTTTCAGATCTAATCGAACTTTAATATGGACTACACAGTATCTGCAGTCGGTGCAGCGTGAGTTGTGCAAGCCAGATTTGAACGGCACATGGCTAATCTCGAAGTGGCGAATCTGTACAAGCATTTTGGAAAGTGTCTTATGCGAATCGCAATAAAGCGGGTGAGTGGGTGGTGAGTACGAGGAACTGTGGTTCATTTCGATAACTTGAGTAGGACACACTGTTAAACTCGATTTTTAATCTAATTTCCAACTGCTTAAAGGATTTGATTGAAGTTCAAAATATAAGGTAAATTGTAGAACTAGTTTTAAATTTCAATATTGACTCTTTTATGTTCGTATTTATTAAGAAGTATCGCTCATTGATTGAGGCTTAGGGAGAACTATAGATCAGCAGTTCATTATAATATATCCTTTTACTAATTTTGCGGAGGTTCCTCATATGAGCAACTACAAATGTAAGCTAATAATGAACTTAATTGAGCTAATTAGAGCCAGAACTACAATAAATGTCAGAAATTAGACAACAGTTTTGTACTACTTAAAGTGTGCCCCTTTCATCTGTTGTCGTTGCACGGGCAAGTCTAGCGGGGTCTGCCGACTCTACCCATAATTCATGCCACATTTGCAACTTGGCGACTTCAAGACGCCATAAATCCAATGCCATGCACTCGCCGGCGTCAAATTAATCAAAAAGCCAACAACTGCCAACGACTGGCAAGCAAATGCAGTACGCAGACAAATTAGCCAAAAAAGCAACAGAAATACAAAGAGTAGAGAACATTTTAGAATAAACGAAAAGCAAAATAACCAGAAAATAAACCATAAGATTAGTGAGAATTCTAAACTCAAGTGGCAAATGAGAAGTTTGTTGATTTTTTCCCACACCAGCAGCAGCAGCGATCAAAGCGAAGCCGAAAGCCGAGGAGAACCTTTGTACAAATCTCACAGAGGGGCGGCAACGCCCCTGAATGAAATCGATATAATTATTTGCATTATTAATAATTACGACTGTGTCTCGGTTCGGTTTGGTTCGGTTCGGCTCGGTTCGGGTTGGTTTTTCGAATTAGAATCAGCATCAGAATCCGAATCCGAATCCGAATCAGATACAGTTTGCTGCGCGTTGGCGTTGGCGCTTGGGCCACAGGGGCCGCACACATAGTTCTCTTGTCGTTGAGCTCTTTAATATGCACAGCGAACGAGCGATGCTGGTGCAGAGCAGCTAATTAATTCAAACCGCAAAAGCAAACTTGAGCTGGAAAACTAAGAAACTTCAATACGGAAATAAGCTTAACGACCGCAACAAAAACCAATTTCAAAATTTAATACGCAGCCCGAGTTGGACTTGGCAAGGCGCCGGCGGCGGCAACAATTGCACCACGTACACACATGTCCAAGCGTTTCATGTGTGCCTCAGTCTCTCTCTCGCTCTCTGTGTGTGTGTGTGTGTGTGTGGGCCACCCACACCAGAGACTTGGCCATGGCTAAAACCAAAGCGGCCCGTCAACGAGCGAGAGACGCAAGCTTCAAATGGGCGACAGCACATATCAAAACTGAAATGTGTCTGCAACAACAATAACAACAACAACACAGTAACAACAACAACAATAATAAGGTACCCCATGACTCTGTTTTGCAAGAGGTCCAAGTCCGCTGTGAGCCACCTGACTGACGGGCCACGCAAAGCTTCAACTTGTCAGCAGACTAAGTGCTTGAAAAATATCAAGAAAAAAGCCAAGAAAAAAAAACAAAAGCCAAAAAAAAAGAAAGATCTGTTGTTTTTTTATAAATATTATAATATGGCAAACGGCGAGCATTGTTCTCCAGCGCCTTTCCGTTCCGTTGGGCGTTCAACCCGCACAACATTGCAGACCGCCACACCGCACAAAGGTGTTGACTACAACAGAGCAACCTGTTCGCCAGCTAAAACGGATTTATCTTATTATTACAACACACAGCGCAGCACAGCACAGCACAACAAATGGCGCGCGCGAACATAAAACCTGACAGTCAAAAGATTTAATTATTCCCCCTAGTTTCAAATAGCACGGAATTATGGCTCCATATAGACAGTCAGCACAGCAACGAAATCTGCACACGCTCTCAATTTGATTAACTATTATTAATTGAATAAATCAACTCTCTTTCAATGGAATAAGTATTTAAAGTCTTTTATTTTATACAGACCTTATTTGTTTATTTACTGAGTGACTTGTTCAGTAATATATAAATATATTTATAGAGATATTGTTTGTTACTTCTTATAAGAAAAAGTGTTCTAATAATATGATTGATATTAAAACTGTAAAGAAAGTCTTTAAGTATTCTATATTGAATAAGTATTATATATAATGTTATCTTTTGATTAAACTTTCTATTTTCCATTTTAATCAAGAGTCTTCAGCTTTTTGCCTTGTCTCAAAATTGAGTAAAATATTTTATTTGGAGTTTCTTGGGACTCTGTCGCAGATCCTCTCGGATCATTAGAAATCTTTAGTGGTTTACTCGACAATAGTAACACGACAAAAGTATATGCGGCACTTCGTGGCATATGCTGCTTTTTGTGAGTTTTTTATTTTGGGAGAGGGGGAGGCGTATCGTGTGAGGGCGCACCGATGCTGTAAATTGAGGGCGTCAGAAGACAAAAGCAATCCGCTCACAAAATTGACATTTCGCTTTCAGCAGCACTTATAGCAACCGCAAAGAGCGTGTGGCGGACCGGGAGGGGGGTTGCGGAGATAAGCGGAGAGGGGTAAAGAAGTAAGCAAGAGTCAAGAAAACAAGAAAAAATCATAATTTGCACGTTTTTTGTGTAGCCGAAAACAAAAGACTTAGGCAACGAACTTGCTGCTAAGGGCCCACATGCAAAGTGTCAAGTTGCGCAACTCGACAGCAGTTTAAAGGCTAAAATCGGAGTCTGAGCCGGGCAGAAGTCATAGCCTAGGCCTGAGCCTGAGGCTGAGCCTGAGCCCGAATTGTAGCCTCAGGTTCACATCTCCACTGTATCTTTCCACTGTACTCGTGTTAATTTTTGCCGTGTACTTTGGGGCCAAAAAGATTTTTAATTAAACCGACGACGACAGCCACTAAACATGCCCCATTATCATGTCCCCGCATGTCATATCTATGCTGGACTATCTGCATAAGGCCCATGTGCCTATCTCATGCTGCTGCTGCTGCCGCTGCTGCTGCCGCCGCTGCTGCTGCTGCTGAGGTGCTTTGGGTGCTGCCGCTGACATAAACGCTGACATTAATTGAGTAATTTATAACGATGGCGGCGTCGGCGTTCGCGTTCGCGTCCGCGTCGGTGCTGCCAGGCAAGTCAGACGGACATGAACGACAGATACGACGAACGCTGCTGGGATGGATGGACGCAGGGACAGACGGACGGACAGCAACATCAAAAGCTCGCAGCGCACGTCGTCGTCGTCGCCGTCGTTGTCGTTGTCGTCGTTGTCTTGAGGCACCTCAGCACTCTCGAGCACAGCACAACATGATATTGTTATTATTATTATGATTACCAGAGACATGAATTCAATTAACACTTGTCAGCGTTGTCAGCTGCGACGTCGACGCAGACGCAGACGGAGGCAGAGGCAGCGGCAGCATCGACGACGGCAACACTTCAATCTATGCCAAAAGCTTGGCCAAAAACAAAGACCATTAAAAGGTAACCAAAAGATACCCTATCCGATTGTCTACAGCCAGATCACCAGTTTATTCCTCCCCTCTGCCAGCTTGCACATTCTACAGGGTATCTGAGACAAGCGCACGATTCGCGTACATAGATAAGTTTGCCTAAATTATGTCTGCGTACAACATTTGGCATGTTTAAATCAGTTTCAACTTGAGATCTTGCCACAGTTTTGCTTTGGCTTTGCTTTTACTGGGTTAGTCAACGTACTTAGCCAGTTGTTGTTACCGTTGTCGTTGTTGTTGTTGTTGGTCCCTTTTGCGAGTGCTAACGATAATTACAAGACGAGCGGCAAATTAGCTATAGAGAGAGAGAGAGAGAGAGAGTCTGGCGAGTCTTGCCAGCATCCAAGACGGAGCGAAACAGAGGCCGCTAATGAGCCAAACAACCAAGCAGCCTGGAAACCTTTTGCATTTAGGCCTAATAACTGCCAATGCCGCCGCCAAACGGAGGCGATGCGACGCGTCGCGACGTCGGCAGCAGATCCCAAAAAGGCGCACAAGTCAAAGCAAATTAAAACAAGAATCACGACAGGTTACCATGCGAGCCCAGCGCAAAAGTACACGATTCCCCCTGCCTGCAAAGAGAAAGAGAATACAGAAAGAGAGTAGAGAGTAGAGAGGTGCGAGGGGGGCCCTCAATAAATGCTGCCTTTGCTGGCCAAGAAATTTACAAGTGTTAAATGTCGAATTGGGGGAAATGCGTGCAGCGGCTTTGACACAAACGAACACGGAAATGGCCACAGCACACAACAGAAAGCCAGCGACAAATGAACCCAGAAAAGCGGAGGGGGGGGGGGGTAGGTAGGTGAGAAGAGTAAGAGATGGAGAGAGAGGGAGCAAGTCGTCCCCCTTTCAGCGATTCCCCGACAAATGGCGTACGTGTTAATGGCATTTGAATTTGGCCAAATATGGCAGCGTCTTCGCCCTCCTCCTCCCTCCGTTCCGCCGTTCCTCTTGCCTGCTGCCTCCACCCTTCGTGCTCGTTGTCACTTTGCATGTTTCGCTTGCCCCCAAATGGTGCCTCAAGCTGCCGTGGCAAGTGAAGGCATGCGCTAAGCTCCGCTGGACAATGCCCGCCAAGTCGTGTCGCAGCGACTTCAGCGCGAATCAGCGAGAGCAGCAACAGACACGCATCCAGCAAACAAGCCAACAACAGCAGCAACAACAACAGCACAGCACAGCACAACAACAACAGGGCAACATTGGGCCACACAAACGATCAAACGATCGATGGGCGCCCGCATCGGCTTTTTAGGGGATATTTGCGTTTCTTTCTTTAGTTTGTATTTTGGGCACACAGCTTTCTATTGGAGCGTGACTTAGTGCCGGGCATATGGATGAGCATGACGATCAAATGACGATGACGATGATGATGAAGATGACGATGGCGATGATGATGATGATGATGATGATGACGATGAGGATGAGGATGATAGGCTAGTGTGTGACACACAGTTGACACATATCCATTGGCAGCAAATTAGCTAAATGCCATTGTTCAACACTGGACAAGAGATTGATGCGAGTCCTGTCATGTGATTTCAGAACCAATTAAGATTCGAATCAGACACAACAAGCTAAAGTGATGAGCGTCGTTTGAAGTCGAACTGCACGTTGCCCAACACTGTTTACCTTGGCTGTGCCACGCTTGAAGCACCTCGTTAGGCAACCCGCGTAGCGATCTTGCTGATTATTCGCACTAAACACATTATGAACGGGGCTAATCAACTCATAAACATCTGACAGGCCCTTGAGCAATTTCCTGATTATTTCTATACCATGCATAGAGATACAGGTAACATCACTTGACGAGCGATCTCTGAGAGATCTCTCTGCCCACACCACAGCAAGCAGCACAATTGAAGTCGGTTCAATAAACCAGACCGATACCTGGACAGAGATTGAGATGAAGAGCAGCTGAAGAGGAAAGGCCTGAAGAGAGAGAGAGAGAGAGACTGAGGAGACTGAGGAGACTGAAGAGATGGAGACAGTGACGTGTACGACGTCAAATGACAGACAAGCCAACAAACAAGTTTAATTATAGCTCATGTAAATAATTTCTCAATTGTAAAACTGTTATCAACGAAAAGTTCAATCAATCATTGGCAAACGCATTTTGAACCTGAGCCACGAGAGGGCAGACAATAGCGGAGCTTCAGGCGTGGGCCGTACAGTTTGAACTAGCCAAATCTAAGCTAATTAATCAAAATAATAATCAAGCAATCAGTGGATCATAAGACGACTCTCAACAAGCTGGTGTGTGTGGTGGGAGGGGTAACTGTTTTGCTGGGTGAGCCACGACGCACGCCAAACCAAATGGAATGGAAGCAAAGTGTAACCCAAGATCGTTCGAGCACTCGACAAAAAGAAACAAGCACACAAGCTACAGTCGAGTGTGCCCGGCTGTGATATACCTGGCCAAAATGATTTCTTAAATATATAACTTCTATGTCTAGCGTGTTTTGTGTTGCATACTTTACAGGGAGAAATGAGTACCTCTTTTAAAATTATTTCTTCAAGATGGTAATTCCTAAGAATATTTCTCCACCCTGTGATATTAAGATATAATATTATGATGCACGAATTCTTCACTTAATAATAATAAAAAAAAAAAAAAAAAAAAAAATTATTCAAGAGCATCTACGTTATACGATCGCAACCAATAAGAAATCGTACCTGAACTGTCCTGCATCAAAATTACTCTTGTAATTCGGTTCTTATTGATTTGCGAAGGCGGAAGTGGGCGTGGCCATAATTTAAAACCATATGCGCACAGAATTAAGACTTTATTTGTATTTTTTTGGTAGTCCTGGTAGTCCAGACAGACTGGCAGATAGACAGCAGACAGGCAGGCAGACAGACGGACGGACATGGCTATATAGACTCGGCTGTTTATGACTCAGTATATTCAGAATATTTGTATATAGTCTGTGGGGTCTGCCTGTCACATACACTTTCGGTTGGCACAAACTCATAATACCCTTCTACCATATGGGAAACGGGTATAATAACAAAATAGACATACATGACTTCAACTGCTGTCATTGCGCACGAGTTTTGTTGTTGTTGTTGCTCAGTGTCGTCGTGTTGGGTTTTGTTTTGTTTTCGAATTTCAGGTGCTTGTATCATTCAGTCATTTGGCCAACTATTCAACTGTTCAACTGTTCAACTGTTCAGCTATTCAGCTATTCATTCATGCAACTTGTTTTGTTCTCCCTCGCCTCGACACTTGGCCACAGAAAATATACTATACTATATAGCCATATATGGCTGGCATGCGAGCACAATCACACTCACATCACACAGATTTTGACATCACGAGTCGCTGTGCGAGACTTGACTCGACTCGACTCAACTCAACTCAAGTCGACACAGTCAGACTGAAAAGTTAAGTAACGTCTACGCGCACTCCGAACAATTAATCACCTGTCGTCGTCGCCATCGCCATCGCCATCGTCGTCGTCGTCATCGTCATCGTCAATTGGGTTTTTGTTTCAGATACTGAACGACTTGGACAGTTATGCGGTTTAGTGGCCTTTTCTGGTATGTGGCCATTTGCCTCTTGTGATCGAGAGAGTGCTCCATAGGGGTGGGGTGTGGTGTGCTGTGGTGTGGTGTACCCACTCTGAAAGGGAGGGGGCTGCACTTGTGTTCATGCAGTAGATCTGTTATGCTATTGTAGGTTGATTACTCTCTGGCATTGGTGATAAATCATTTGGCTGCTGTGTCGTGTTGAACTTCGTGTTATATTTCAACTCTCCCAGCTGAACCTGTCCCCCCTCCCTGCAAATGTCTTGTACCAGAAACTGATTTTGGAAAATATTGTTGTGGAGAGAGAT
Source organism: Zaprionus ornatus (assembly GCA_018904035.1). NCBI lineage: Eukaryota > Metazoa > Arthropoda > Insecta > Diptera > Drosophilidae > Zaprionus > Zaprionus ornatus. The sequence continues at coordinate 27,816,166 of JAEIFZ010000002.1, forward strand.
TGATGTCGTTCATCTTGGACACACTAGGGGCTACAATTGCGTCTTTGGGTAGGTATTTAGGTAATTGGAATGAGTGCAAGTGCACTAGGGTTATTATGGAAAAAGCTTTAGCTTATTTATAAAGAAGGTAGGGTGCCTTATAAATGGGTTATTCTATTTTGATTAGGTGTATTCAAGACATGTACAGCATAAGGTATAAACCAATTTCATGAGCACCTTGCTGTTGCTAACCCAACCAAATATAGATTAGGTCTGTTCTATGTGAACTGTTTTTACAGAGAAAGTAAACTTTTCTAATGATAAAGTTACTTTAAAACTTTTAACTTCGAATTCATTTACATAATTAAAGACTCAAGAAGTCACTGAGAGCTTGAACGTATTTCAATAGTCATTGTAAGCTCAAGTTGCTCTGCCTAACCTCACTAAATATCGATTATTGCTTGTAATCTCTTTGTTTCTTTCTCGACGATCTACCGCAAGAATTTTCCCACATTAGGCCACAAAGCTTTGCCATTTTCTTCTACATCTACAAAACGATTTCTCTTCGCGCTGAGCTCCTCCCAAAAGGCCAGACAAGTGAAAAGCGCATAAATCGACGCCCAACACCTCACACCAAGATGCCGAGACTATACAAGACTTTGCCTTGACATGCAAGTGAAATTTAACAAGCCACTCCTAAGATCAACAACAACCACAACAACAATGCGAAAAATAAAATAAAAACGAAAAGTGATCATCGCACACACACACACGCGCACACACACACACAACAAGAAGAAAAGGTTGAATGCGGTGATTTTTCAACCGTACCCAAAATACGTCGCATTTGGAAGGTGGAAATATTGTGGCAGCGAAAAGTGGGCACAGCCCCACAGTCGAGACACGCCCCCCGCAGACAAGAGCGACGGCGGCGCGCATATAATTAAATCAAATTAAAAGAACTAACCAAATACATGTGCGCATCCTGGCCAAAAGGTGAAAGATGGCTAACACACACACACACACACACACACATACACATACAGAGAGAGAAGAAAAGAGAAAAAGAAAACGAAAACGAAAGAAAAAAAGAGTTCCACTTGTCTCAATCGACGCCTCCTCAAAAGATCTGCGTGAAGTCGTTTTGGGGCCGCACCCGCTGCTTGGACTCGCCCTCAGCGCCAACGCAAATTCGACGACGACGAACGCTTTTCCCCACCCATCCCCAGTCCCTCCTTCCCCAGTTTCTCCCTCTGCCCCCCTTCTGCGCTGTTGCTGGATTATCGCGCAAAAACCAAGTCACTGTCTCTAATTGAATTCGTCGGTTTAAATAATTCAGCTGCAGGGCATCGAAATAAATTTCGATCGCCGACTTTGGCTTCGCTTCGAGTCTAGTTGCATGTGGCATGTGGCACACAGTCGCCGTCTAGGCGGCCCAGCCGACCACTGGGCCACTTGTAGCGCGCTGTGAGTTCGTCTTGGCCAGCAGAACAACTCATTGCCAGCACACTCGAAAAAACAATCACCAAACCCAGCGAGCTGCGATTTAGTTGAGGAATTTCAGAAAGGCTCATTAAACGCATATTATACAGATAGTGTAAACATAAGTTATTGTTTAGTTGTAGTACTCAATGTCATTTGTAAAAGGTTTGCAAAATTAAAGTTAGTTAAGTAAAACTATAAGCTGTTTAAATTATAGATGTATGTATAACCCACTTAAATCGACCATTGTTGCTGTTAAGTTTCTTGAGAAAATTCCTTACAACCAAGAAAAAAGCTACCTTCGGCGTACCCAAGGATCTATACCCTTGCAGGTTCTTATATCCTCCGATGATTCAAATACGAGTTATATATAATGGTGCAGAATTGAATGGTATTGTGTGTATTCAATATTATTTCTCACATTGATTGGCACTGATAAGTTCATTTATTACTTAGATCAGAAAAGCTCATCATACAATATCCTGCATTCCAGCCGATTGTTCCTATGGCAGCTTTATGTTATAGTGATCAGTAGAATGTATGTAGAAAATGATATGTAGAAAAAGTCTATAGTAAATTTAGTTACAATATCTTAACAGATAACAAAATTCGGTCAATTGCTTGTATGAGAGCTATACGATATATCGGTCTGATTTGACTAGTTCCGACTTATTAAGAGCGTGCAGTAATAGGAAGCATGTATGCACAGTTTCATTAAGTTTGGTCGAACCGAGCGACTAGTTTGCGTTGCAACAGACGGACACACGGATACGCGGACAGACGGACAGGGCTAGTTAGATTCCTCTGTTGATGCTGATTCAGAATATATATACAATACTTACTTTATGAATATACTCTCGACAAGGGTAAAAATATATACTTATCAATATCATTATGTTGAACGGGAATCTAAATGGCTTTCTTTGTTATATTGTAGTACTCTACTCTCATCATATCTATAACTCTCTAACTTCATTTAGTTATAGATTTTTTACCAAAGTTATTGTCACATTCCATGAATATGATAATTCTTTCCAACCACCTTATCTCTTCAAATATTTATTTTATCTGCATTTACCTTTATCAATCATTCTTCTCGATATCTGCTCTTCCTTTGATCATACATATATAACTTTATCTCTATTTTTATTAAGCTATAAAGTTTTTACCAAAGTTGTTCGTACATTTCACATATTTCCATCTAGATATCATGTTGATATTCCCTGTAAGCTCAGCAACAATCAATCAATATTCCTCTTCAACTTCCCTTGAGCTTATCATGATTTCTTTCAGTGCATTTATCTCAAGTTTGTCTGTCTGATGGCTCACACTAAATGCCTTTTTTCCTCACAATTGATTTCTGCGTTTCGCTCTGTCGCTGTCCCTATCCCTGTCCCTGTCCCTGTTCCTGACTCCTTGTCTGTCCCTGTCCCTGTCCCTGTCTGTGGCTGCGTCTGTGGCAAGTGTTTGGCTTGGGGTATCTTCGGGGTATCTGCAGGCGCAGCAAATCAATCTGCAAACATGCCGCCGCCAAGTGCAGACGCTGAATGAGATTGAGACGAAGAAAGAAGAGAGACGGGGTAGGGGGAGACGGCAGAGGGTGGTGCCTGAAGACGAAGTTGCAGACTGAAACTCACTCGCTGACTGCGTTTCACAGTCCTGGCCAAAAAGATTTTGTATGTGGGCTGCGGTTGGCCGCATCAGTTGTTGTTGTTGTTGTTGTCGCTGGTTGCAGTTGTTGTTGTTATTGTTGTTGCTTTTGGTGCCGTAATAAATACATTTGGTGAATTTTAATGTCCTCCTCCCATTTTTCAGGCAATTTGAGCACACACACATACTCGTACACTGCGCTCTGCTCGGTTCTCTGCTGCGTTCTCTGCTGTGCTCTCTACACTGCTCGCCGCACTGCTCCCTTTGCTATGCTCCCTCTCTACTGCCCGCGGCTGCCTCGGGTGGAGTCAACACTTGGGGCTGCTGCTGACACTGTCCGCGGTTTTTGGGGCCAGCAATCGCCGGCTGAGCTGCACTTGGGTTTGGCAATAAATATTTTGAATCAGAAAACATATAAATTTAGTGATTTGCCAAGTCAGTGAAGTCGTCTTCCAGCCGGGATAAGACCACGGCGGATGCCGCTGCTACTCTTGGCTTGCATCACACACACACACACACACAGACAGAGATTGCAAGCCAAACCGACGCAGTTCAACATAAATTGGTAAATTGTTTTTGGCGGCTGTGGCGGCACATATTTTGTATATTGCATTTTTAGTTCATCTTCCCTCAGTGCCTTTCGCACTTCCTTCCCCTCCCTGCTTGCCTTGCTGCAGTCGTTCCCTTTCGGCAGGCAATGTAGGTCAAACCGAGGAGCAGCAGCAAGAGCAGCGACTCATGCGGTAGCCAGCATTCAAAGTAGGTGATGAAGTTCCAATGCTGCCTGATTTGTGATAAGCTTCATATTTTTAGGGTTTAATTCAATGAAAGTTGCGTGCAAGCCAGGCGTGCGTGCCCCCCTCCCCCCACCTCTCCTGCTTCTCCTCCGCCCCCATCTTCTGGCTGACGACAATGGGATTCGTTTGTTCGTTTGGGTGAAATTATGCAGTGCCTCCAATTGGCTCTGCCACTGCTGGCGACGGCGTGAATATGTTGCCCAGGCCAGAGTTCAGCAGGCCGAGCCGAAGTTCTTCTCCAGGAGACGACGACGACGACGACGGCCTCTTTTCCTTGCCAGTCTGCCTTCCTTTGGTACATTTCGGTTTTGGTTTTGTGGCTTCTTTATTTTGTCTGTCGAGCTCCTTTCTTGGCCAAGTCATAAAATTGATTTTAAGCGATGGGTAACAGTGAAAGCGACCACAGTCAGTCGACTGAGCAGCGCTTAATGGCCAAATGCGCGTGGATATGGAAGTTGGCTTAGGAATTAGGAGGCAGGTAGCCTAGTCGAGCAGTGAGTCGCACATAAATGAGAACTTTAGAGAAGGAGTGAGAGCAGGAGAGAGGGAGCAAAAGAAAGGCAAAGAAAGTGCGAAATAGACAAACGAATAGAGACAACCCGTATAAGGAATCTTAAAACAATTCCCAATTGTAAGATAAGATAATATTAAAGAGAACTTAAATGAGCAAGAGAGAGAGAGAGAAGAAAGCTAGAGGAAGGTCTAAAAGTATTGCCAGATTGTCATATTTCTCTGTTTCTACAATTCCCATCAATGAATGTGCAATTCTGATTTCCTATTCCCAAACTCGTCGCAAATGGATGTCTCTTCCTCTTCCCGAAGAAGCTTTAGCCTGATTACTGAGAGCAGCAGCTTACCGAAACCTTCTTTACTTCACTGCCACTGCCTTCTCACTCTGGCACTCAAATTTCTACGTTCCTGCCCCAAAATCAAACTATCAACTTTGACACTCATTAGCGTCAAATTACAGCGCGTGCAAAGAATTGACAGCAGTGTCCAAGGGGGGCAGGTGAGGTACGGTAAGTTGGCATTAGGTGGGGGCAGGCAGGGGACGCAGCGGCGCATAAGAAACCTCGTAAATCCATAAAAGCAATCGTAAATTTTTATTGTCATGCCACTTGCCAAGGCACAATGAGGCGAAATGCCCGCGAGACGAGCTGAGAACTTTTCTCGAGGGAAAACTAAACACCAAACGTTGCCAGAAGATGTTACCAGTTACCAGTTGCCAGTTGCCAGTTGCCAGTGCCAGTTGCCTTAGGTCTGGGAGCAATTGCAGCGCCAACTTCGACTCCGACTCCGACTTCGGGTCTGGATGGCATATTAAACCAGCGCGCACATATTTCATAACAAAATTTATGAAGGGCCGTTAACTTTAAGAATCTTTTGCGCAATTTACTCACGTTAGCAGAGGGGGGGCAGCTGGGGAGGGCCATGAGGGGGTAGAAGGCGAAACTAAGCAAGCTGCAAACGTCGCGCCAAACTAGCGCCAATTTTTCGTCTAACAATTGGCAACGACCTAATGCCCCGTTTGGGCCAATCGAAGCCGCAGCCAGTTGGCTTGGCTGGGCCTGCCTGACTGCCAGCCTGCCTAGCTGCATTTAATTCAATAGCCCCGCTAGATCTCCCCTCTCTGTCTGCTTGTCCCTACTCTGCTCAGTGCTTCTTCATGAAGTTCACATGAATGCCATGAAACAATAAATTATGTTATTAATAAATAATAAATGTAATGGGAGACTGCAATTGCCGTAGAGATGCAGCTACCTGTTTTTAGCTAGCTCGAGCTCGAGCTCGGACTGCGACTCGGACCCGGACGCCAGGCACGAAGTGCTCCATTATTATTATGTGCCTGGTTAACTGCTGTGTCAAAAGTCGCTTGGCAAATAAACTAAGCCAGCCAACAAGTCCGAAGACTGTTGGGTTGGGCTACAGAACAAGCAAAGCGAATGGAAAATGCTCTGCAGAGGCAGCACAGGATATGGAACTATTTAGAGAGGAACGGATTGTGAGAGGGAGTGCCTTACATGCATCATATAGATTACTATTTCGTATATCTATCTATCAATTGGTCTTTCTATCTGTAAATGTTCCCATGAATAATTCAACATTTTTCACATTTCTTTTTTACCCTTTCAAAGCCTTCAAGTCTCTCAAATAGTTGAGCTACTCCCGCTACCCTTTAGCTGATATTAAAAAACAATTGCCATTTAGTTCGGCCACCTTTTGCTAGGGCTGCAACACGCGATGGCACCAGGAAGCAGCAGCATATGGCAATGGGTTGAGTCTTAGACCGATCGGGTTATTAATCATGTTCCAGGCGACGAACTGTTGATTGCGCGTGATGTTCGATTAATTGAAATTTCAGCTCACTTCATAGAGGGAGAGGGAGAGGGAGGGAGTGTAGGAGAGAGAGAGCGAGTATCTCTTCGCAATTAAAGATCATGGGAATCATCATTTTGGCTGCACTTGTCGCCTTGAGGTCCGAATCAAGTCCCAATGGGAATCGAGCCGAGTACAGTAGGCATTGAGCTACTTTTTCATATCATATACAGTAGCTACAGTTGGGAACGGCAACTCATTGACACCCCCAAAGGAGGCAGGAGGCCACTTGCAACCTGGACAGCTTGCAACTTGGGGCAGCAGCTGCCCGCACGCGCATTTAAATAAAACGTGACTGCCGAATGGGCTCATATCTCTGTCGCTTGCCGGACACTTGCCAGTGTGTGTGAGTGTGTGTGTGTTGGGGCTACCTGATGCCAGTTGCCCCGTGTAGCACACACACACACAGACCCAGTGGCCACAGAGTGCAGTGCGATATGACTGGCATCCTGCTGCGAGAACTTTTGCTGGCCTCGCCGCCGCGGCAGCAGCAGTGGCAGATCGCCAGCTCAATTCATATAGACAATATAAATATTTCATCTAATGCTCGCAATCTGCACTTGCCACTTGCCACTTGGTCTTGCTCTTGGCTTAAGGCAGCCTTGAGCCCGGCCGGAATGTGTTTGCTGAAGCCAGACCAGGACAAGCTACACAGCGAGAAAGAGTTCAACAAGAACTTTACAAATATTTAACCTGATTTTCATTAGGTTTCTTTAACTTTTAATAACTTATAGAAGAACTTAAGCTTTCTTCGTAAGCTTTCTTCTTAAGCTTTCTTCAAGCTTTCATGAGTTTTAAAAGCTGAAGAAAATTCTAGTAACTCTTCTATGACTTCTTCCAAATGCTAAAGAACTTTCTTTGTTGGAACTTCTGCGAGTGCAACAGGATCGACTCATGTAGTATGTGGGAGAGTAAAGGCGCGGGCGAGGGAGGTAGGGGATCTCACATTCTCGATAGCGATTGCCCGGCGACGATAGACTCTTCATCATCATCGAGTGGGCTGGCGGCGGCGGGTTCACGTTGGCGTATCGCGCTTTTGATTTAATTTTGCTGACTTCGTTTTGGGAGCACACACCCAAAAGCAACAGAAATGTCCATGTGGAGGTAAATATATGTTTGTATGCATGTAGTACGCCTTGGGCTGCTGCTGGAGGATGTGGTCCGATGCGATCTCATGTAAATTAGCACACGTTTCGTGGCTGGAAGTTTATTTGTGCCAAGTTCTTAAACTGCTAAATGAACTCATATGCAAATGTGCCCCACCAAGTGGGATGCCAGTTGGGCAAACCAGCCAAGAAGTCATGCAGTCTCTACAGAGATGCCCAACTACACATTGTATGAGCAACATACGACGCTCTACTAGCCGCAGCTCAGCTGACTCATCATTTCCATGAAATAAATGTTTCAATTTTCGGAATGTTGCGCATACGCGTAGTGTGTTCTCTCTTAGGACTGACTCCACACTCGCATTGTCTGCGGCTAATCCAATCAAAGCGAAGCGCCCTCCCATAAAAGTATCTATGTATCTGTGCAATCCATCTCCAATCTGCCGACAATCTGCTCCGGAGCTTTTAACAGTCACTCACACTCTAAAGCTCGGCGACTCCCAATGTTCATGGTCAGCGCAAAGCACCGCTCAATCAGCTCAGGCCAGCTCACACACGTCAGTCAATGGCGGCTTAATCTAAAAGCTGCACTTGCAATTAAATTAAATTTAAGAAATTAATAATGCCATTCCCTGAGCCAGTTTTGTTTGAGGTGCGACTGACTTGAATTTTCGATAAGATCTTAAACGAGACAGGGTGAAGAGCTAAAAGCGCACACTTCAAAGCGCATTAAAGCTTAAAGCTGCAAGCTTTATTGAAGTTGCAATCCAAATATGAAAGCACCTTAAAGCTTTTAAATAGCTTATAAATGGGCTTAATTTAATGCTATTTAAATGAGAATTTTATTATATTAGTTTGTTGCTTCATCATTGGATAAAGTTAAGAAATTCTTGCAAAGCTCATTAAAGCTCGCATTGAAGTTCAATATCTTATTGGAAGGATATCTTTCAATTAATATTAATAAACATTTTGGAATAAACATTTGATAAAATTGAGATATTCAAAGCACATTAAAGCTAATGGCAATTTGACTGATCACTCGAGCAAATTAAATATATTTATGTATAACATTTTATAATACAATATTACTTTGTTGCTTCATCATTGGATAAAGTTAACAAATTCTTGCAAAGCACTTTAAAGCTCTCATTAAAGCTCACTAGCTAATTCAATTAATATTAATAAACATTTTCGAATAAACATTTGATAAAATTGAGATATTCAAAGCACATTAAAGCTGATGGAAATTTGACTGATCATTCGAGCAAATTAAATATATGAATGTATAACATTTTATAATATTGCTTTGTTGTTTATCATTGGATGAAGTTAAGAAATTTTTGCAAAGCACATTAAAGCTCGCATTAAAGCTCAATATCTTATTAGAAGGATATCTTTCAATTAAAATTAATAATCATTTTGGAATTAACATTTCATAAAATTGAGATATTCAAAGCACATTAAAGCTAATGGCAATTTGACTGATCACTCGAGCAAATTAAATATATTAATGTATAACATTTTATAATATTACTTTGTTGCTTCATCATTGGATAAAGTTAACAAATTCTTGCAAAGCACATTAAAGCTCGCATAATATCTTATTAGTATCTTGATAAAATAGAGATATTCAAAGCACATTAAAGCTAATGGCAAATTGACTGATCACTCGAGCAAAGTAAATAATAATGTTAACAGAATTCCAGTTAGTTCAATGATTAACTCAAAGTTTCAAGATCATGGGATTTATATAACCATTCGAATGACTCATGAATTCAGTGAAAATACTCAGAAACTTCCAGGAAACTTGGAACTCCGGTTCCTGAGTGTATTCATTAGTCAGCTAACGCCAGTTTGGACCAAAACTAATTCTATTTGGCATTATTTTGACGCTTCAGTCGAGTTTTGTGTTGTTTTAATATTTTGTTTCGTCGATCTTAATCAATAATTTAAATTTTTGTTATTTGAATTTTTATGATGGCATTTTGTATTTTAATTATGGCTGCCACTGCCGCTGTCTTTCTGCCGCTTCTTCTCCACGCTCTTTTGTTACAGTTTTGTTTTCGTTCCGAGGTTTATTTAAGTTGTTGCTTTTATTATTTTGTCGGTCAACGTGTGTTTTGTTATTTTAATTTTATAGTTTCAGCGCTATTGTCTCAGGGATTAACTCCCATTGGGTACATCGGAGGTACTTTGTAGCATTTTGTTAGAGATTGTGTGCGGCTGTAAACCCGATTTTATTAGCCGCCATCGCCGTCGCTTCAATCGCTTTCCGATATCCGTATCGCCATAAAATGTATTGATACACACAAACACAAACCGCCCATGATTTGCCAAAAAGAAAATAAAGTTGTGAGAATCTCAAACTATTCGTAATCAAATGCATTTCCCACGCTTAGGAAAAACTGCTACACATACGATACGAGAAACATTCCAGCGAGGGACAGACAGACGGATGAAAAGAGAAAACTTTCCCCCTGAGGTGTTGTAGGTGTTGCCAAACACTTGTTGCCTTGCACCAGCAACAGCAACAGCAACAAATCTACACACACACACACACACACACACACTCACACGTCTTTTAGGTAAAAGTTAGTTGCAGCCTGTATAATTTGTGCGCCTACAACAGCAACAGCAACAGCAACAGCAACAATGGAAACAAGTGGCAAATGCTTATTAACATATCACAGAAGACGCAGAGACGCTCAACGCCATCTTCGACTCGGGCAAGAAGGAGGCACATTAACTTGTTGGACTAACGAGCCGTTCCATTTAGGTTTGTAACAATTCGTTATGCGCCTCAACATTTTGGCTGCTGAACTCCCCCTACCCCCTCACTCATCAGGCAGGCAGGCAGGCATAGCGAGCATCGTCATCGTCATCGTCATCGTCAGCTTGATCTTCATCATCGTCATCAAAATTCGTCGTCGTCGTCTTCTTCGCCCTGACGTGCTCACAGTTATCGCTTATCACAATCAGTGATAATTTTAACAGTAATCAACCTGTCCAGACCAAATGCGTCGTCCCATCCCCGAGACGGACATGGGACGATCAACTAACTGTCTACGACCGAGTCTGGCTGACTCTGACTTTCGGCTGACTGACAGGCTGCGCAGAGAGTTTTCGGACAGGTTGTCGGCTCAGCTTGCAGCAGCTTCCCATTGAGTTCCATTGCAGCCCCCTCCCCACCACCTTCCTGCCTGCTTCATTGTGTATAATTTTCAGTGAAATTGTTTAAATTTCGTTTTAATTTAATGATGCCGCCGCTGACGCTGCTGGCTGCCGCTTGCAGGAGGCGAGCGCCAGTTGCGCAAAATCATCAGAGAAAGAAAGAGAGAGAGAGAGGGAGGGAGAGAGAGAAGGCGATACACGAGGCGAAACAAAAAGCATCGCAACTAAAATAAACAATATGAAAAATGTTGCAGAATTCAACGCGGGCGCGCGCAAAAAAATTATCAAAAGCTGCCGCTCAAATGTTGCGTTTGATCTTTGGGCCAAGTGTAGTGATGATACCCTCTTCGTTGCTGTTGTTGTTGTTGTTGTTGTTGCTGGCTTATTTTTTTTGTTACCTGCTGCTGCTGCTGCTGGTGGTGGTGCTGCTGCTGCTGTTGGTGAACTTGTTAACAAGCAGCCAAAGCCAACGCGGTTTTCATGTTTCGCTACCCTTCTTCGTTGTTGCTTCTTTTTTGTGGGTTTTTGTTGTTGTTCTTGCTGTTGTTGCTTTTCGAATTTATTGTCTTAGATTTGGGTCTTCGACAGACAGTCCTGTTTGTTGTTGTTGCTCTTGATGTTGTTGTTGTTGTTGCACAGGCGTTTTATGTATATTAATTTGATCGTATTTAGCTCGATAGCATTGACAATGTTCGCAACAATGTGGGAACTTTTTCGTTCATCGTTCGCGTTCGTTGCCTAAGTCTTTTGATTTGTATGCATTCAATTCGTGAAATCTAAACTAATCGCTACCGAACTGAACTGGGAGACACGCCCCCTTCGGCGTTCATGGGTACCTGCTTTGCCCTTTTAATTACCACACGCCGCGTCATCTAAATTATATTTCCTGTTCTCGACAAAACTCAGCGCCTCTTCAGCATCACACGAAACCCCGAATCTTGTGTTTTATTTGATTTAAGCCGCCCGACAACAGCAGCAGCAACAACAGCAACAACAGCAACACACACGAATTGCCACGCCCGCCACCAGTGCCACAACTTTTCTGAGGTTGTTTCTCAGTTCAGTCTCGAACTCAGCGTAAAATGTAGCAACTTTATTGCTCCCGAACGGGCGTGCATATTAAATTAATAAAACGATCGAATATCGGGTGCGAACACCCCACAAAATAAAAAGAAAATCCATAAGCCAAATATAGAACAGAAAAACGACAGTAGTTATTGTTATTGTACGGCTTGCAGAGAAACTTAACAGTTTCACGTCTTATCCAGAAGGGCTAGAAGGGTCTTATAACTTTGTGCCAACTGAAAATGTATGCAACAGGCAGATGGAGGCGTGGCAGACCCCGTAAACTATATATTTTCTCAATCAGCATCAACAGCTGAGTCGATATACCCATCTCAGTCTGTATGTTTGTCTGTTCGTCCGTATGAAAATCTACAACTCAGATACTATAGAAGCTAGGAGATCTAAATATATAAAACAATTTCCAAACTCTGCGCCAAGACCATTTAAAACTTTGAAAACGCCCCGACCCTGTAAATTTATATGAGCCGAGTTCCAAGCGTATTTTTTTAGGCAATTCATTTTTGTTATTATGATGTATTATTCACTTAATAATAATAATACACAAAAAAAAAAAATAATAAAATTTGGTTTTTGTTAAACATAATAACTTTCAATCCTATCGCAGCCTATTTTTAAGAAATCATTTGGCCGCGATCGGATAATTAACATAGAAGTTATTTAAGAATCAATTTTAAGGCAATACCGATCTTCAAGCCGCTTCCTGCAAAGTATGCCACACAAAACAAGCTAAACATAGAAGTTATATACTTAAGAAATCTTTTTGGTCAGGTAAACAGCGGATATATCACAGTCGAGCACACTCTACTGTAGCTTTCGTGCTGGTTTGAGTAGAAATCGAGGAAGAAAGGCTGCCTTCGGCGTACCGAAAGTTCTATTTCCATATATTGTATATGTATTTTGTCAGTATTATGTCTTAGTTTGATCGACATTGATAAGTTAAGTTATTTCAAAATTGGTCTTCGTACATAAAACTTCATTTCGGCCGATTGTTCCTATGGCAGCTATACGTTATAGTGCTCCGATTTTAATTAAATTGTATAGGCGAATGATATATATAGAAAAAGTCCGATAAAGTAAATTTGGTTGCAATATCTTTTCAAAAAACAAAATTCTATCGATAGTTTGTATGACACCTATACGATATATCGATCTATACGAACACACGAACAGACTAATAGGGTTAGATCGACTACTCTTGTGTTACTGATTCAGAATATGGCTACTCTATGAGGTTTGATATGTCTTTTAAGGTGCGTTGCAAACTCTTTAATATGAGTTAAGGGTATAACTTTGCAAGGGAAGAGAACATTCTGCTGTGCATCAGTTCAATTAAGTCTTAAATTCAGTTCAGTTAATTATATAATACAGTTTTCAATGAAATTTAAATGACTTTTATCGGTAATCAATATGTATATTTATCTGCTGTCTGATATCTCTTTTCAGGAATGTATCCTACTGAGTTTTTGCCACAATCCTCTATAATTTTCAAATTCTATGCAAAAAGGGCCAACATAACTTGATTCACTTCCAGGAAAGAGTTGAGTAAATTAGTTACGTATGTGTGTGTGTGTGTGCGTGTGTGTGTGTATGTTGCGTGTGTTGTGTGTGTTGGTGGCCCATTTCTTGGTTGGTTGCCCAAGTTCAAATTTGCACACTGGAATATTGTTTTGTCAGCTTTTTATTGGCCTACATGGGCCATAAAGCTACTCAAGTAGTATTTTTGCGATAAAATACAACAGAACACGGCCAGAAACAACAGACAGGGTCAGGGCAATAGGGATGGGGGAGAGGGAGAGGGGGAGAGAGAGAGGAAGAAAGGGGGGTAGGAAGGGAATTGAGAATCGAGAGAGCTGAGAAAACAGCAGACAGACAACGGACTCGAGACAGAGATAGTGCGACGCATAGGATAAAAAGAAGTCCGGGGACAAGCTATGCCAGGGCGATAGCAAAGAGCAGGCGACAAAGCAACAACAGCAACAACAACGACCCGTAACAACAACAGCAACAGCAACAACGAACAAGAGAAACAAACAAACAACAAGCGAGTGAAGCACTTTAGCTGATGTTGTTGACTGGACCGGCAAGGCAAAGTAACTTGTAAAGCTGGCGATCTCGGGCTCGGCATCGGCATCGGCTACGTCGACGTCGACGATGGCAACTGCAGCAGCGGCATCGGTTGCGGGGGCAGTTGCATCTTGTACGGATAATTGGCGGCCATGCACAGCTGCCGTTGTGTCTGCCACGGATGCCAAGCCACAGAGAGTGTGCTGCCGCAATGCCATTTGACCATAAACGAGCTGAAATTTGTTAAACTGCAGCAACAGCAACAGCAGCAGCAGCAACAGCAGCAGCAGCAGCAGCAGCAGCTGAGCTGCAGTCAAGTGCAGCATTTGGATAATGTACGTCGGTCAAGGGCCAAACTGTGCGAAGAGCGCTCTGCCTCTCAGCCTGGCTATCATTATTTATTCGCCTATCAACATTAGCCGCCCCCGAAAACGGCAGCAAGTGCCGCAGCAGCAGCAGCAGACGCGTTGCAACCTCAGCTCGACTCGACTCGGCGCAGCGATAAAGTTACGATTTATTAGCGAGGTTGCTGCTTAAAATCAATTATGCCGGAATGTGGAACGATCGAACATCCAAGCAGGAGGCTACAGAACCTGTAGCAACTCAAGGGGAGCTGGCAGGGGCCAGAGCCAGAACAGCCTTTGCCAGGCCTGGCCGTGTCAAGGAAGCGCGAGATTATGCAATGCGAAACACTTTGCTGAGGAAAAAAATGGTAGCCTAGCCCAGGCATAACCTCTACTTAGCCCCACAAGTCCAACCAAGTCCAAGTCCCAGTCCGGACTGCTGCTGTTGCTGCTGCTGCTGCTGCTGCTGCTGTTGTCTATGGATGATAAATTAAAAGCCTAACTTGACAATCACTTAAGCATAGTTTGTAAGGCGTCCTCATAGATTTAAGCCGGGCTGCTGCTGCTGTTGCTGCTGCTGTTGCTGCTGCCATGCGCTAAAGTTGCTCCCTGTCGTTGCTGCCCAAGGAGCAAACCCGCCGACGACGCCGACGACGACAACAACGACGACGTGAACACGTTCCTATTAGTGGCGAAAGATCAGCGAAAAATAGAACGGCGGTTCATTAAAATGAGAATCGACGCGGGGCTAAAGTCGCGCTGCTGCCTGGCAAGGAGTCACCGACGCCGCCGCAGCCGCCGCCGCCGCAAAAGTTTAAGAATAATGATAGCGGTATTCTTGAGCTATTGTAAGCCAAGCCGAGCCAAGCCAAGTCAAGCCAATAGCTAAGCCAAGCCAGGCAGCTACAGTAACAGCTACAGCTACAGCTACAGCTACAGCACCGGCACCAGCATCGGCAACGACACCGACACCGGCCTGGTAACATGCCCTGGCCCGGGAACGACCGACGCCGCCCCCAGTGCCCCGCCCCGGAACAGTGTTCACTTTCGCGCCTGCTCTTTTAAACTGTGAACATACAAATTCACTCAGCGTTGATATCAGAACCAACCTTAACAACAGTCCCAGAGTCGGCTAACTTGGCGGATCCCAGCTGAGACTATAAATAGGCAACACAAGCAATGCTCTTACAAAGTGTGAATGCACGAGGAATATCGTTTGTGTGTACGTCATGTGATAGTAGAAACCTTAAGGGATCTTCTCAATACGATATGAAGGAATATTATGATATAAACATTGGCAGAAACTTGTCATATATTGTAACATATCAAAAATCTATTAACATCAAAGGTTGTCAGACACGATTTCAGACTGCCCTTAAGTATGATATTTCACTCAATCTAAATATATTAAGTTGACATACAATTTATGTTTTTACTTTGATTTTTTTTATTATTTGTAATGTCTGTAATTTAGGTAAACTTTAATTGAGTGTTTAAAGTTTAAATGTAATTTTTGATTAATAAATTTAAAGTGAGTAGTTGCGAATAAAAGTGGATTTTGTTTCAGAACTTGAGATTTGTAGCTAGCAATCAGTCTCTTAACACTTCCTCAAGGTCTCTTCCGGCCCTCAATTCTTTATGGCCTCACCTCGTTTGGTTTAATATATGATTTACCAATTGATTTGTATTTCTAGTATTTACTGGTTTATTTGTTTATTTTATTTATTTATTGTACGAATGAATCGTATTCCTTTATGCTCTGGAACAATTTCAATCATGGCAACCAATCTCGTGTATGGCAAATACTTTAGCTACTTACTGACTTCTTCTACATCACCCTGCCTCCATCTGCACCAAATCAAAGTCTTCTTGCAAATTCTCAGCCCACCTTCGGAGCCCAAAGTCAGTGATAAATTCCGCATACCCTTTTGCGTAGCAGAGCAACGCTGAAGCAGACGCTGCCCCAGCCGAGCCGCATTGAGTTGGGGGCGTTGCAGCTGCTTTTGGGGCGGGCAGCAGCACAGAAACAAGTTGGCCGCATATTTTGTTCGAGTTCAAAGTTCAGTTGCAGGCGGCGGCGACGGCAGCGACGGCGGCAACTAGCTTAGCTGCTCGGGCTAGTCAAGGCATGCGAACAAGTCCAGTTCAGTTGGCAACTCGAAGTGAGTTCTGTGACTTTAATCCAGGGGAGGCACAGCTACTTGGCCACTTGTCGTTGCAAGTGGCATGTCGCCAACAGAGGCAGCTACCTCACTCCCTCCCTACCTGCCTCTCTTGCTCACTCTTGGCTTGTCATTGTCACCGCCTGCGACGACGTCGTCGTCGTCGTCGTCGACGTCTGACATTTGCCTATAAACAACGTATAGAAAATGCATTTGCAACCGCCTTCTGCACTCTCTAGCTCTTTGTATGTGTGTGTGTGTGTGTGTGTGTGTGTATTGTTGCCACATATTTCAAGTGTCAAACGAGCAAATTGCATACCATGTTCCTGTTTCGATACCGAAAGTCTATTTACATGTTCTTGTAGGCGTACTTAAGATTGCTGAAATGCCGCCGTTGCCAGCCTGGATGCGACTCACGTCGCAAGGCTCAAGCGGCGCAGCCAATTTGCTTAGCCAAAAAGCAGCTGAAAACCCTCCTGGAATTTGTGGAAATTGTCGCCATGATTTAAAATTCCTCAGGCTCAGCCAAGCAGCTGGCAGCCTTGACTGCCTGCCTGCCCGAATGAACCTGTTGCTGGTTACGGCCAAGCTGTTGTTGCCGCCACGCATTAACCATAACGAACTGGCAACCAGACCAGAGCTATGCGGAGAGTGTGGAGAGTGTGGAGAAAGAGCAAAGAGTAAAGAAAGAGGAGAGAGAGGAGAAATTCCATTTCTTTATTGCGTTACGCACATTAAAGTGAGAGCATCGGGTAAACAGATGAACTCAATTAATCATAGACAAACCAAATGAAACCAGGTCCTTCAAAGCGCGCCGCATCCGCCTCCGCCCCCCCACATCGTACTACCATATGACACTGAAATTAAATTTCTTTCTCCTGCTTCGCTTCGTAGTTTTTTTCGACTTGTTTTGCCTAATTTTATGCAGAGACTGCAGGCATCGCGCCATATGCTCTTTGAATATTCCATGAGCTACACAAATTAAAAACACGATGCGCCTCCGAGCCCATCCCCCTCTTGCCCCCTCCTGCCGGGAAGTAGAGCTAGTACAAGTCACTTGATTAATTTAGCCCGCACAATGATTAAGTACTTTTTCGCATCCTATCAAAGGGGCAGGAAGAAAGGAAGCGCAATGAAGGCAGCCAGACTCAAATGAACCCCTGGGCGACCCTCAACGAACTGAGTCATCTGTGTGTGCGGAAGACAGAGGGGAAGAGAGAGAGCTGGAATGACGGGGGAGTGCACTGCTCAAGTTGGAATTGCAGCACAACCAAAAAACATAGTTCAAGTTGAAGTTCAACATTTCTTTTGGAACATTTTTATTACCGTTTCGAATTGCCAACAAATTTGTGTGCATTTTCATTTTGGAACATCAGCGGGCTCAGCTTTTATGGCTGTTGCACTGTGTGGCACGAGAAACAGCACGCACGACACACCCCGCAGATGCAACCCTTTGCGGATTGTGCCGCGTTCAGACTAGTCGTCATGTAAAATATCCAAGAGTCTAGTACGTTCGTAAAAGGCATGTTGTACATGTGAAATTATTAATACACTTATCGATAACCACCAAATTAGACTAAATAATTCAATATCGATAATCATAGTTTCTTACCTAAGAGCTTTTTATGACTTTTGTACCATATAGATTATAAACAAAATCTGCAGGTTAAAATTTCGATTAATCGATATTATAATCGATATAATTATCGATAATATATTCGATATATTTGTAATAGAAACTCTCATAACATCGATATTTAGTATGTAATAACGGTATTTAATATTGATATTTAAAATATAATATATTATCGATATTATAACTAGTATTAAATGTATGTATTTTTACTTGTCTCATCGATTAAAGAAAAAATCGGCATATTATAGATTTGAACCAAGTTGAAGTTGAAGTATTTGTTGTTGTATTTTGATGGTGATCGAGAGTGAAAATCTAATGATTATTAACAAAGTTAGGGAAGTTCAAACAAAGGATCCTTATCTAATTTGATATACTGTCTAATTCACAAGCTGTTCACAATAATCTGAACTGCATTGAAGCTCTTTCTCAGGTGTGAACACGGCTTAAGCTTCGTGCCTGACTGCCTGTTTGGATGGCTGCTTTGTCCGACTGACACTGTCTTTGTCTTTGTCTTCAACCTGTTGTCGGGCTGTGGCGGGCTGTGTCGGGCGTCCCACTCGACATGAAAATTATAATTAATGAGCCCACGAGTTGTGCGCACGTCAGAAGGTGAAAACTTTGCCTTCGAGTCGTTTCAATTAGGCGTAAAAAGTTTTAGCCCTAGGCCAGACCAGACCAGACCAGACGCGTCGACGGGAGTCGCGACCATCGATATGAGGGTTGGGATTATGTATACAATATTATTGGGACGACGCGTGCGGGACGTGGGCTTTCTGCGTCTGTCTGTGTGTGTCCGTGTGTGTTACCTGCCGGCTAAGCTGGCGGTGTGTGCTGCGCCCATCCGGGCACATCCTTTACCCAACAACAATAACAACGTCAAATGCCATTAAAAATAAGCAGGACCTGGTGTGCAATTGCCTGAGTGTGTGTGTGTGTGTGTGCTGGTGTGCTTGTGAGTGTGCGTGGGTGTGAGTCACGTGACGCATTCGCGTTCGCCACGGATTTTCAGCCTAGTCGCAATTGGATGCATTAACGGCAGCGCGGGGCGCACTGCACGCGTCCAAATGGGCTGGTCTCCGCCTCGTCTAACCACGTCACGCAACATGCAAAGAGTGCCTCCTCCCCTCTCCACACCACTGCAACTGTCGTGCCTCCCCTTGCGGCAGCGTCGACTGCGCCGTCTGCCAGTCTGGCGGTCTGGCGGTCTGCTGCCATACATTAAAATTAATAATAAACGATTTCGGTGTAATAACAATAATTTTACCCAAAAATTTAGTACCCGCTCGAAGTTTGTTCAATGCTTCGCACTCCCTCTCTCTCTGTCTCTCCCTGTCTCTCCCTGTCTCTCCCTGTCTCTCCCTGTCTCTCCCTGTCTCTCTCTTTCTCTCGAGGCAGACGAAGAGATGAAGCTGCTCGCCTGGAGAATGGGCGTGGGTGCAAATGGCAAACATTCGAACACGCAATGGGGCAAAATGGCAGGTAAAACTACCTCAGAGTTTACGATGTGGGCGTTTCAATTAAATTGCTGACCAGGGGCTGCGGGAGGGGTAGCAATGAGTGAGAGAAAGACAGAGACAGACAGTGAGAAAGAGAGAGGCAGAGGCAGCTTGAGAGAGAGTGCAGCACAAACAGCAGGAAGCTCTGACAAACTCCTTAGACAGCGGGCAGGGTAAATTGATGGGGAAGTTTGTTTTGAATTTGGTTGTCAGTTCGGATTTTGGGTTTGGGCAACGCAAATAGAGCGGGACACCGGAAGCAAGAAAGTAAGTAATGACAAAGAAATCACATCGATTATAATACGCAATAAACATGCATTTGAAAATGAACTAGAGATAAAAGATCCCCGACTAAGGATAGATCGTAACATAAAATACTTTGTTAATTGAAGAAAACCTATAAGAAATCACTTCAATAACCTTTCATGAAAATGGCTGCGATAAGCCGGTATATAACTCAATACTAACAAGCCTTTCATTCGCATTTCATTCACTTTTCTTTCTGTTTTCATTCAAATTTCTTCAATCGATTCCCCGCCATGAAATCTAGCAACCAGTTCGAACATCAAATTCATTTTCCACGCCTGATCTGACTAAATTTTCAATCAAGCTCTAATCTTATCTCATCGATTCCCTTTGTTCTCCACGCTTTACAAACAAGATCTTGACGGAACGACACAGGTTTCATATACACCTCACATCATCATGGGATAAATATGCCAAACTATCCGATAATTACGCCGCCTGCTGTAAAGCTGTAACCAATTAAAATCATCAAATTGCGTTACACATTCTCAGCCGGAGCCTTCATTAAAAAACAATCAACTATCGAAATGGGAATCGCTTTCGGTGGGGGGGAGGGGGAGAAAATTAAAATACAAATGCGAGCAAGCAAATCAAAGAGATAAAAGACCGCGCGGTAACGAACAATGCATTGTGGACAACAACTAACTAAAAACTCATGACTGTCACTTTATGATACCCCGTAAAAAAATTATACAAATTTTATGACAGACCAGCGACAAAACTGATTGGGAAAACAAGTTGATCGGTGGCTGTATGCATAATTTAGTCAAATTAGACGCCATTAGCCGCCGCTGTCCCATCGCAGACAACAGCGTGACAAGGGGCGACTCAATAGCCCAAGCTATATCCAAGCCGAGCCGGAGACACCATTATAAAAACGGCCAACACCTGATTCGTTGTTCGTTGTCGCCAAAGGGCGGTACGACCGTGTCGTGGTACATGTCTACACACACCATGGGGACAAGTGTGGAGCTTTCGATTTTGAAGTCAGCGAGACAAGCTAATTAAAAGGCGCAGGTGAAGTAGTGTACAGAAGTTGACTGAAAGATACTCTGTAAAGTTCAACTTGGTCAAATCTTTTGCAGAAAGAAGCTGCTATTAAAGCGAGTGCTTGACTGTCGGATACCCTGTTCTGGAAGTCTTTAAAACTACCTGTATATTGAAAAAACAACATAATAAGACATAATAAATAATAAAATAAAAATAATATAAAATAATATAATAAAACTTCCGAACTTGAGTTTGCCTTCATCTACTTTGTTATATCTTTTTGCTTACGATTACTCAAATATCTGACGAAAACATATAGATTATAATCAGATCACAGGCTTCAGTCTTCGGTCAGACTTACTCACATCGCACTCAACAATTTTCAAGGCGCTGGAATATTAGGAAATTCTCTGCAGATCAAAGCAACTTTAGAAGGTATAAGTACATGGAATATAAGTTGGTTAAGGAGTAAAATATTATAAGACCCCCGAACTTGAGTTTGCCTTCATGTTTTCTTAAATCTTTCTGTTTATAATTACTAAAATATCTGCAGCAAACATATAGATTATAATCAGATCACAGGCATCATTCTTCGGTCAGACTTACTCACACCGCACTCAACAACTTTCAAGGCGCTGCAGGGTATAATGAGTCCACTCGGACTCATTGACATGTTTATAGCTACTTTTACGAGCCTCAAAATGCGACTTGGCAATGCGCGGCACCATGACAATGTTGCCAAAATGTTAAGAAAAAGAAAAAACAACAGAGAAACAAAGTCATAAAATAATATTGTCAAATGTTGCGAGATGTTGCGCAGGATGCTCTCAGCTCGATTCTCCAATTCTCGAATTCTCTTGCGCGTGTGTTCATTAAATTCAGAAATTTAACGCAAATATTGACCCCTTCGAGCTAAATAAATAAAAATGAAAATAAACTCTTAGAATTTATGGCACATTGAGCTGGGCTTTTATTTATTTTATGAGCCCCGAAAAAAATCATCTCAACTCGCACACAATTTGCATGCTGGCATTTTGTTGAGCCGAAACACGAAATTGTCATTAGGAAGCCAGTCGACAAAAAAACCAAATTGTATATACTATATATAATTTCAATCGGCAGCCGCAGCTCTTTGTCAGATCTGATTATGATACTATTTTCGTATACGAACGCCATTGACATTTTTTCAAGACTTTTGTCAATCGTTTTTCGCTGGTTTTTTTCAATTAGCTTCCCCGACAGGTTTCGCTCGAGCTCGACGAACTCGTTTAGAATTTATACAATGAGCAGCTCGGCTAATTTGTGTAAATTCTAAATTTACAAGGTCTGTGCACAAAATGGCCGCTGATCTGCCGTTCTGCTGATCTGCTGTTCTGCTGCTCTGCTGCTCTTTGCACGCTGTTTATGAGGCCGACACATGCCAATTGCGGATTGAAATTCTCGCGAGCGGAGGAGGCAACTTGGGATCAATGCACACGCAATGCAAGTTGGGGCTACAAGGGAGGGAGGTTAGGGGACGAGTGGAGGAGCCCGTGGTGGGTGCAGTGGCTTTTAATGAGCTGGTAAATGTGGATACTGCTGCAGAGACTAAGAAGCAGACAACACATGGTAACACTACACCTGATCATGCTTTAACCCATTGACGCTGGCAATATTTGTAGATTTTCTGGGTTCCAATTCTACATTTCAAGTTTACGAGTGTGTCATCCTCATCTTGATGTAAACGCCATTGTTAGCATTTGAAATGTAGTTAATTCCCATATTAATAAAAAATAGATAAATTATTAAATTGAAGAACTGTTTGAAAACTTAGAAATATTTGTATATTTAAATTATAGGTCTGCATGAGATCACACACAAAACAATAGCAATTGAGTGAATTCGAGTTAGATTGAATTGACTGAATGCGAGGTAGGCTATGAATCGAAGTTGTATGAATGAGCGTAACTTGTGAGTCTAAGCTGAGGTAAAGGACTATAACGAATGAGGGCAAAAAGGAGTAAAATATTCAGGAATGTCAACAGGCTTCGAATGTTTCGAATGTGTAGTAGTTTTGTCTTTACAATATAATTTTTAACTGGTTTAAGCTTACTTCCCTTGAGAACATTTCCAAATTTACATACAATCCACAACTGGTTTAATCGTTATCAAATAGTATTAGCAGCTTGTATCTCGATTGCTTTACAGCTCAAGCTAAATTTAAGAGTTGCCGCAAGCTTGTTAAATATTTTAAGAAATCGGGAACTAATACTGCATTCGGAATTTAACTGAAAATGCTCTGTTTCACTCGATCAATTTGAAAAATTCGAATAGCTTCATCTCATTAGCTCTAATACTCATTCAATCATTTTATTTTTGCTCGTTCGGTTGTAGGAGAGAGTCGTACAGGGTTGTACTCATTCATTCAAACCGATTTGGCTTTGCATGCCAATTCATTCAATTCATATGGAACCTTCTCCATACGAATGTGTCATGCAGATGTCTACTTCATATTATATGCTAATTTAAGAGAACTTTTTCTTCAAATTTAATTTTAGAATTTATTCCAACAGTTAAAATATTTATTTACAAATATATCGGTCCGATCATAATGAAAATATTTAAAATATAAAAATAAAATATTCTGCGTACTATACACACATGCATATGCAATATGTGCGTCATATACCGATCTGTGAGTGCAGGCCAGCAATGGCTAGAAGGGCATCAATGAAAGAAATGATTAACATAATTTTGGGTAATTTCTTGAAGCGTCGTAGCGGTGCATATTCTGAATATGAAGTTAGTAAAACTGCGGTGCTCAAGTAGTTGTGTTCAAAGCCTGCAGGTGCCTGATATGTATTTCTTTCTATATCATACTCAATTCTGAGACTTACTAAACCTTTGCAGCAAATTCATTTTGTTGTGTGCAACAATGGGTTAAGCTTGTGCACTTGGCAGCGAAAACGAGTACCCAGAAGTGGAGCTCAGTTACAGACATGCAAAGAAGTCGTCCACTATCCAGCATCCACCATCCAGCATCCACCGTCCCATGTCCAGCATCCAGCATCCAGCTCGATGTGGCTCGTGTCGTGCTGGTGGCCAGTGGTCAGTGGTTTGTGGCCCGTGTCCGACGTTGGCTGCCTCTGCTGCTGCTGCTGCTGCTCCTGGCAGCTTCTTCTCGTTTTTGGCCTGATAAAGTTATTGTCGCACCGTGGAGACATTTAATAAATGGTGCAGGCATTAGAGCAACGACTACGACGACGACGACGACGACTGCTGTTGCATGTTGCATGTGGCAGTGGCAGTGGCAGTGGGAGCGGCAGAGCAGAGTCGAGCGATATGATACGAGTGCGAGAGCATGTTGCAGGCATAATGAGTGAGTAGCAGCCGTTGCAATGAGACGCTACGGACAGTTGTCAACATAATTTAGGCGCATGCAAAATGCTGCAAGGGAGATTGCGCCTGCACCAGCACCACCGTGTGGCACCACAGGTGGGAGGAGCAGGAAGAGCAGCAGCGGAGCCAGGCACCTGGCCTGGCCTTGCCTCGCCTCGCCTGGCCGGGCCTGGTCTGGGAGGGTCCGACACACACTTGGGGATGTGGGTAACATAAGTGCGAAGCACACTTTATTGTCACACAAATGCCATATTTTCTCATTACGATCGGACATGATGCATGTGGAATGCAACACGCAACACGCTCTCCTTGCAACATTGTCCGGCACAGAGAGATAGCGAGAGAGACACACAGAGAGAGAGAGAGAGAGAGAGAGAGAAACAAAATTGAAATAATTAAATCCGTCAAGTGTTGGCAACCCTGACAGGTTCCCCTACAACTTGCCACGCCAAGTATCGCACTCAGTTCGACTTGGTTCAGTTGTGGCTCGCTTTGGTTCTCGTGTAACTTGGCCTGCATCTTGTTTATGCGTTCATGTTGCACATAAAGCAGCCCCCAATGCGAGATGCAAGTAAAAATGTTGTGTATGCAAAAAAGAAACAGAAAACCGAAAACAGAAAACCGAAACAGAAACAGAAACAGAAAGAGAAAGAAAAGGAAAAGGAAAACCAACAAGAAAAGAACCGATACGAGGACACACACTCAACACGTTGCCGGCCTCCGCACGGAGAGGTTTATTTGGCACCTGAAGATGATAATCGGTTACAAATTAATTGCAACTATGTTGACATTGTCCGCGAACAGACAAACAGACGAACAGACGAGGAGGTGAGCCGAGGTGAGCCCCAAGCGCGGACACCTTCTGCCTACTGGTACCTCAATTTATATAGACAGTTGCCAACTGTAAATAAATAAAATTGTCAACGGGCTCCCTCACTCTTTCTCTCACTAGCTCCCTCTCTCGCTCTCGCTCTCGCTCTCTCTCTGTCTCTCTCCGTCTTTCTCCCTCCTCGCCCTGCCTCTGTCTTTGGGGGAAAGATTGCTTAACGCTGATTGCGTTGCTCTTAAATTGTGCTGCCAACTTTTGAAAAATCTGCAAATTTACACAGAAATCTCTGCCCTGCCCCGTCCTGGGGCAGCCTTTCTCTGACAGCTTTGGCGGGGGCACATTCTGGAGCAAGTGGACGCCCGACTACGAGGACATTGCGCTGGCGTCGTGGCATGCGTAAATTGGATTAATGCATTTGATTCGCCGCAGACGCCACAAGCGTCGCTTTCCACTCCACTCTGAAATGTGACAATAGGCCGAGCCTGGAGGTGCGGTCCATCGCTCGCTTCGCTTGCTCTCGCATTGTTCCAATTTGGCACGCATATAGAGAACGCGATTGTCCTCATCTTGTTCTTGTTCTTGTTCTTGTTGTAGTTGTTGTTGCTGTTGTGGGTTGTGCGTGCATTATGCCATGTGCAACTTGTTGCCGTTGCTGCTCTTGCTGTGGCACAGGTGATATATCAGACAAGTGACGACGGGCGGTACATGTGCAGCGCCCACTCCCCACCCCCGCCCCCTCTGCTCAGACCACGCCTCCATCCTGCGATGACGTGCGACGATAATGCGAACTCTTCGAACTGCAAGGAATGTTGACGGCGAGCCTGAAGAGTGCAAGATGCAGCGCAGAAGAAGGGGCAGCTTGTGGGTGTACTGGACTGTACTGGCTGCGGCTTGGCCGGGCTTGGGTTTGTTGTAGGTGTCTTGTCTGGGCGTTTGTTATTCTTGTCTCTGTCTCTGTCTCTGTTGACGGCGGCGGTGCTGCGTGCCAGAGGTCAAGGATGTGTGTGCAACAATGTTGTCGTTGTCGTTGTTGTTGTTGTTAATGTTGTCGGTTCTCAAGTGTTGATGAGCATTGAGAAAGTTGAAGATGGCCTGGATTGGCAGTTGGTTAGGGAGTAATGTGGAGGGGAGAGAGAGAGACAGAGAGAGAGAGAGAGAGGGAAGGAGAGAAAGAGAAGAGAACAGACAATGATTAAAGTATGACTGATTTCAGGGTTGTCAGCTCATAGAAAAAGATCTTACACACAAAGTGAAACCTGAGCATAATATGTGCAAGGAAAAAGGGTTTTACTCCCACAAGAGTAAGAGAGAGACACCTGTAGAAGGGTTATCAGGCATGCCGATTAATAATTCAAGATAATATCAGCGATTCGACAAGGAAAGAAAGACACTTCTATCTAGAGAGAATAAGAGAAAATTAGACAAACCCACGCAGAAAAAAAACAAAAACAAAGAGACAGAAAGATAATTGAGAAAGGTAAGGAGAGAATTATTTAAGTTAAGGATTGTGGTTTTCTATAATAGCAACATTTCAAAGAAATCACAATACTTTTAAGGATTTCATATGTTTTGGTTTAGGGAAATTTAACCAAGCTTGACTTGCAAATACAAACTGAGGAAAATACACAAACATCAGATTCAACTATAGTTATTCCTTTGGAAGAGACTGCCATAAGAAATAGAGGGATTCCATAAATTATATATGTTAATGTTGAACAACGAGGAGCAATAGAATCTTGAGTTGTCGGTCCATTGATAATTCTCAATTAATGAGATAAATTCACGAAATCAACATTATATTGCAGGCCTCGTTGCCGAAAATAGACTGACCTATTGTTCTTCTTTTTATTCTTGATTCCTTCTTATTCTTATATTGCAGAGTTATTCTTATTGTTTACAGAGTGTGGTAGCTTACAGGGGGTGTTGATGTTATTTGCAGATATAGTCAATAATATTATGGTGCCAAAACAACTTCTACAGTTTTGAATTCATCCTTATCCCATTGCTATCTTTTATACATGTTAATACTACCCACCATTTCCCAATCTGGTCATATCTTATCTTCATTCTCATTTGCACTGTTCACCTCTGACCCACTTACGCAATTCCCTTGCCCCCGTCGCCCACTCTCCCCTGGCCAAGTGGCGCACCTGCTCATTAAACACAAATTCACGTCATATTTGCCATGATTTCCACACTTTGGCCAAATAAGCAGCGCGTTAAATCCCCCGATGACGAAGACGCATGTAACGAAGCAATGCGCGCTCTTCTCACACAGAAGAAGCGAAGATGCTGTGGAAGAGGGAAGAGGGAGGGGGGAGGGTAGCGGGTGGCATGTGGGGAAGCCATCATATTTTTGCGCACAGTTATGTGCGCCTTATTAGCACATCATTTAAGCGAGTTACTCGACACTTCTTGCGCGACGCATCTGACGCTGTCGCTCCGGACAGAGCATCGCTACTGCCACTACTGTCCACTTGGCCACTGCGGCCAGGCTCTTGCCAGGCTGGGGCTCTTCCTGCTCATTAAATTTGAAAATATAGCCGCCGTTGTCATATAAATCTTGTTTCCATCAATATTGACCTGTCAATGTCGCCACAACGTCGCTGTGTCGCCGTGTCGCTGCGTCGCCTGAAGTTGAAGCCTCCTCTACAGTTGGCCCTTTTGGCCAGCGCGTATCAAAAATTCAATATAATCACACCATACGCATCTCCCTCATTCTCTTTCTCTCACTCTCTGAAGCCGTCGTCCGTCGGTGTTGGCAATTATTTTTGATTTTTTGCGATTTTTGCGCCCAGCAGCCCGTGCAGCCCAAGCAGCCTCGGCTGAACCGGGTAAGCCGGGTGAGTTGGTAGTCAAGAGACCAAGTGCTTGTGGATGTGAATGTGAAGAGACGCACTTGGCCATTGTACACTTGCCCAGGCAGGCAAGCACTTGGCCACCATCCATATCCACCTTCGATGTGCGTAATAGCTAGCGAGGAGCGCGTGATGCGATACTTTTTGTGACAGCGCACGAACGAAACTCAATGCAGAAAGAGTATACTTAGAAGAGACTATATAGGGTATGTGTGCAGGAAATTAAAAAGAAGATAAAGAGTATTGGGTGTACATAATACAATAAATATGGTCTAACTTGAAAGACTCTCTTGGTGCATAAGAAGATAAGCAGTGGATTTATTCAGCAAGTAAAAATATCATATTTTATATATACTATATACTTTTAATTAAAAATCGAAAAAACAGAACTTGAAGTCTATTCAGACTTAAAATAAAATATATCTTAAGATTATGTATTCCTATTTCTTGCTCTATTCAATCTCATAAAAACAACTCTTATTTACCCAAACCTATCTTTGTGTCAAGATCTACACTTCTCTCCTTCTCTGTTCTATCTTTCCTTTGTCACTTATACATATACCGATGTATATGTTTTACATATATATGGCACTTGTACATATATAGCTGTATATACAATATTTTTTCCCATTCCATTTCTTTGATATTGCATATTGTTCTGTTCGCACTGTCCTTTACCTTTTACATCTCTCTCTGTCTTTCTCTCTTTGCCTCTGTTCTACCTAATCTACATCGTGCCTATCGTATATCGCTCTGTCCCAGGTCACCATCACTAGGCCGCGAGCTGTCAATAAGCAAACACAACTGCAATACTGTCTGCACTTCTCTTCGGCTGGTTACGCTTGTGCCTATTAGTACAGTGAGCAGCAAATGGGGGAGCCAGAGAGAGAGAGAGAGAGAGAGAGGGAGAGAGATAGACACAGTGTGAGAGCGAGAGGACATAGGGCGACCTGTAGCCTGTCCACTCGGTCGGTGTGTCCCCCCATTGATGTGTCAGCGCATATGTTCTTTTATGTCATCATTTCACAGCTAAGTGGCAGCAGCTACTGCGCTCTCGTGCGACTCTCAGGCTGAGACTGGAGCCGAGACTGAGGCAAGTGTAAATTCAAATAGTACGAGTAGTAGCTGCCACTTGAGGCTTGGCTACTGCGGGCTACTGTTTTTTTCTTTTTTCTTTTTTTTTTGGGGAGCTGATACAATTCAATTTCGCTCGCCCCGAAAACAAATGCCAGCCAATTAGATTTTTCACGCTCAGCCTGAGCAGGCAGAGCTGGAGCTGCAGTTGGAGCTGGAGCTGGAGCTGGAGCTGGCGCAGTCGCAGCCGGCGTAACAACAAAATCTGCGCCTAATTGACATTTTCAGCGCAAGAATTTATTGTGCCCAGAGCGTACATAAGTTATTCCCTTTGGAAATGAATACATACTACGTGGCTGACATGGACACGAGAGTCAGCGTCGAGTTATGGAAACTGGACTGGACAGCAGCAGCAGCAGCAGCAGCAGCAGAAGGAGACGGTGTGGTGGCTGCTGTTGCTGCCTCGTGCGTGGCCATAAAGTACACTCACACACACACACACACTCAAACACACACACTCTCACATACAGCTGAGTCGAGTGAGAGACGCTGCTCACCCCCACGCAGCGCCAGAGGAGTCAAGCCAAGTCCAAGACGCAAGTGTTCCATTGTGTCTGTGTGTGCGTGTGTGTGTGTGTGTGTGTTGTTGTCTTGTGTGTTGCTTTGTTGTAGGAGTTTGCACTCTCTAGCAACAACAACAAATGTCAACAGTAGTTTATTGTTGTTGTTAGTGTCATTTGACTTGGAGCCTGCCTTTTGGGCCAACTCGGACAGTTGCAGTTGGCAGCGCGCTAATTTGTAAGCCCCGACCACATTTGGCCAGCCTGATAACAGCAGTAAAGACAGTGAGAGAGCGAGAGAGAGAGAGGGGGAGAGACGAGAGAGACGGGATTGAGCGGAGGGTGGTTGCCAGAGAAAGATCTATGCTGTCTCCATATTGGTGGAGAAACTTTCAACTTGTTGGCCATTGGGCGTTTGACGCTCGTTTGATGTTTTGCGCGGCAGGCAACAACGACGACGACGACGACGACGACGACGACGGGCCACAAGTTGCAACCGAAGCAGCCTCAGCTGCCGCATCACGAAACCATCAAATGTCAGTCAACCAAATGTGGGAGAAAATTTCTTGCCACAGGGCCAACAGCAGTTGCAATCGTTGCCGGGGCTAACTTATGTATGTGAGAGGTTAACCAAGTGCAGCCTCGGCGCAGCAGAGTTTTCCCTTTATTTATGTCATTTCGCTTGACCAATAACATTTTATTGTTTAGAAATTTGTGGCAAGAAAAAAGGCTAGAAGAACAATGTGAAGAAAGCTGCAATGGGGAATAAAAGGCTATTAAATACCTCGATGAGCAGCATCAATGAAATTGAATACTGCATGATATATTCAATTGAGTATATTTCCCATATTCAGAGCACAACACTGTACCATAACATTAACATAACACTATTACTTAACATAATGCCGCCAATTTACAAATGAATAACTCAATTAAAACTGAAACCATGTTAGGAATTCCAATTCGATCGGCCAAGAATTTATTAGATTTTAACTAGTTAATCAACTAATGAACGCCCATAAAACTATATAGAAAAATGCACTTGTTGAGAGAAAAAGTGGTACTTGATTGGTGTATAAATACCCCGTAATATTTTCAAATTCAATAGTGGGTATAATGATTAAGATTGTAAATTCAATCAATCATAAACATTATGAATTAGTCCATCAGCTCATTCCTGATATCATTTTTCTGCGACTACACGCACCTGCTCAGCGAACACTCCCCAACACTGTAGCACACCCTGCTTTTTTGGCAACAATTTTATGTATTTCTTGTACGAATGTAAAACACGAATATAGTTATTCGATTCGATACGAATGCCCCAGAGCCGCACTTGTTTTGGTACCAGAAAACTGCAGACGAAAGATGGCAATGCATAAATTAGCAGCAAGTACAACATAACACACACACACACACACACACACACACGGACACACATAGTGAGACGGGGACTGAGACTGATGACAACGACTTAATTACGCCAAATTCAACGAGCAATTGCCATCAATAACACGGGCTATTAATATTCTTGCGCCAGGCTTGTTTATTACCACTTTAAGCCACAATTAAACCGGGGGAGCCGAAAAACAAATGCAACACAGAGACAGTTGACGATGGCCAATGTAGCAACAACAACAACAACAAGAGCTGCAACAACTGCTAAAACTTGCTGTCGATGGTGCGCGGCAAATAAAAATTTGTAGTAATAGCAAAACTATGTAAATAATCAAAAAATGCCTCCTCGCTGCGCTGTGCGTGTGTGATTCATGTCGCTTGGTGCAGTCGGTTGGCCTGGCCAGGCCAGGAGGAGTGGGCCAGGCCAAATGCCAGGCGACAGACCCAGATGCACACACAGCAACAGCAACAGAGACAGAGGCAGAGGCAACGCCATAGCCAGGCCAGGCTGGGCACGAGCCGCGCTGCCAAGTGGGCAACACTTGCACTGCACTGAGAGAAACGAAAATATAAGTGAAATACCTTCAACATGCAAATGTATTTAAATTTATATATTTTTTTTTTTTTTTTTTTTGCAGCATTTTAAACTTCCAAAAATGCATTTTTAAAAGCATACGAAATTAAATGTATTCAAATTTATATATTTTTTTATTTTTTGGTATTATTTTTATTTTTTGTTGCTCTAAATTATTATTATCAGCAATTTAAAAATTCCAAAAATGAATTTTTAAATGAACTTATTTCTATTATTACCATAATCAGAATTATATTTTCTTTAAATTATTTAATTATTCTACAATTTATTTATTTTAGTTTATTTTCTCTAAATTATTTTATTCATCACCAAAATTTTATTCGCATTTATATTAGTTGAATTTACATATACATATTAACTTTTTGTATTTTAAATTTATGTAAATATTATTTATTATTATTATTATATAATTTACTTAAACAGTACTTCCACTCAAAAGTCAACTATGGTGCCTAATCATATTAAAAAAATAAAAATAAATGAAAAAACTTAAAATTATTGTTATCAAATTGTATTTCAGTGTTCCGATAAATTTACAATTATATTTTAATTTACTATTTTTAATTCTGTATTTTTACATTTACATAAGTGTGCCCCATTTTCTTTCAGTGCACTGCTTTGCATGGAAAACTTCGCACTAGTTTTTCCAGCTTTTAAGTTCGAGTTGTAATGCGAAACCAGCGCCGAGCGGAAATGCAAATGAAATTAATGTGCTGACAACTCGTGCGCGCATGCGCGTTGACACCTTTGCACCAGCGAGCCAGAGCGAGCCAGAGCGTGTCAGTGTAAGTGAGTGAGTGTGAGCGAGAGTGAGAGGGAGACAATGAGATGGGAGCATGGTCTCAATCTGGGTCCAGAGAAATTACAATTACACATGGCAGCGTGTGCCATATTTCCTTGCTGCCTGGCACAGGCCGACGCTGTCGACTGGGGCGACTGTGGGCCGCAGTTAGTTGCTGTTGCTGTTGTTGTTGCTGTTGTTGCTGTTGATGTTGTCGTCAGAGTTGTCGCCAATGTTGTTGCCGTCTGGTTAAACAGGTACTAAGACTACCAACTACACTTGTTAACATGCCCAGTCTATAAAGCCGTTTCCTTCGCATTGTTATAAATGACGAAGGGATTGAAGAGTTTAAGATCTTGTGATGCATATTAGAGATTGAGAGATTTCATTATAGTGATCAATGATATCTGAATAGCATAAATACTAAATTAAATACCAAATTGTAACTCGAAAATTGCCGACGATCTGTTTCTTTCCCCACTCTATATTCAGTTTATATTCCCCAAATCGATTAACAGAGAATTCTCTCGCAATTCTGTTTATCTTCTTGGCACATAGTTAAGATTCCGTTCACAATTCTTGAACAAATCATTTCCCGGAACTCTTCGCAATTGCTTCTCATATAAATAAAGAAACCCCTCAAGATCATTAACCATCGAGCAACACTTGTTCTACATAGATAGCTCCCTCCTGAACAGCTAATAACTTCATTTCAATAACGACGACGAGATGGTGACGATGGAGACGAGGGAGACGGAGATGGAGAAGCAATAAAGAAACGCGAATAGCGCCTAAACGTCTGCAAATTAAACACTTTAAACGTAATAATCATTAAGTTATTTATCTTTATTAATAAGGAGAAAATTGGCACGCACAAGAAGTCAGTCGGATGACAACAAAGTGCGAAACGCAGATGGAGATGGAGATGGAGACGACGAAGATGAGGCTGAAGACGAGGTTGAGGTTGCATGATGGGAATGGGAAAGAGAATGAACAGCAGCAGCAACAGCCACTGTTCTTGTTCCTGTTGTTCTTGTTGCTTGTTGCTCGTTGTTTGTTGTTGTCTCTTGCCTAGAATGCGCACAATTTGAGCTACGTAAATGGACACATAAAATGTGTTCAGAAAGAGAGCAAAAGGGAATGAGGAGTACGAAGTGAAGGGTTGCGTTGATGAGGCAAGAGACGTTGCAACTTGTGGCTGTGGCAATATGAAAGGCAGCAGCAACAGCAACATCAACAGCAGCAGCAGCAGCAGCAACAGTTGCCGCAGCTGATGATAAAAATCAGCTAAAGTGCATAAGACGCTGCGGCAGCGACTCCGTTGCACGCTGCACACGCCGCTGACCGAGGCGACACTTGATACGGCAATAAATCAAGCAATCTGCTTAATTAATGTGCAACTTAGAACATTTAGATGCAATTTATTTTAATGCGATAATTTATTAATTTATTGACTTTTAATAAAGGCGCAACCGCGAACTTGGTAGCGCTTGGGCGTTGTCCAGCTTACTCCTAGATGCAACTCCTGCCCCCACTACCCCACTACCCCACTCCCCCTCCTCCGCACGGCTCACACAATCTGGTGGTGGTGCTGGTGCTGAGAAAGATTTACGAGCTGACAGGCGTAGAAACTGTTAAACTCAGTTGACAAAAGTGTCCCAGCCACCGTTCAGAGACAGTGGCAACAGCAGCAGCTTCTTCCTTTTTCCCCCTTTGCCTCCTCCCGCCGTCCGCTGCTGCTCCCACCTGCTGATTCACCTGTCTGGCATACCTTGGCGTATCTTAATTGACGTGCACATTTCGCTATCGCGTAATGTGAAAATGCTGCTGCTGGTTGCAGGTTGCAGCCACAAGTTGCCAAGTGGCGACTTGCTTAGTTGCTGCAGCAACTGTTGTTGTTGTTGTTGTTGTTGTTGTTGTTGTTGTTGTTGTTGTTGGGCCACTGCCAAGCTGAGCTGCAAGTTGTTGTTTCACATGATTTACGACTCAAAGTTGTTGCCGTTGCTGCTGCTGCTGCTGCTGCTGCTGTTGCTGTTGCTGTGGCTGCTGCGCTTAGCTAATTTCTTAACACAATTTTAATGTTATCATTAGGCGGGCACATTGCGTCAGGACAGAGGACAGAGGACAGCGGAGAAGATGCTGGGAGCAGTTTATGGCCTGATCGCACCATTTATGGGTGAAAGTTTCTCTCTCCCCGTCCCTGTTTGGCTACTGCCAGTCGCACTGTTTGAAGTTTGATTTATGCCAAGAACAACAGCAGGATACAAAACTGATCTCGGACAGACAGACAGGCGATTGTTAGCTGTCATCTGCAGCAGCAGCAGCATCTTCTCTTACTGAGGTTATTTATGATCTAGCTTGATTTTCATAATCACTTTGAGTTATTTCTTTTCTATTCTGGTTCCCACAACATTTCCACCTACTTTTGATACAGCACTTGCCCTTTTTCGCTTAGTACTAGAAATATCCTTGAGAACGGTCGAGAACGATCCTCATCCCTTTTGTCCACTTGATACTGTCAATATGGGCACTAAAAACGATTATTTAACCAATGATTAAACCGAAATTTATGTTTATTAATAATATCAACAGCAGTTTCGAGTGTGTGTAACCCTCACTCCCCTTCACTTCCTCCCCATTTCCCATTCTCCATATGAAACGTTTAATCAACGCGTTCGCGAATTCTCCTCATCTTATTCATCTTCTTCTTCTTCTTCCTTTTCTTCTCCGACTTTTTGGGCTGCGCCTATGAATCAGTCAGTATTAAGCTCGAGTGGGGTCCAAGTGGAGGCGGAGGGTTTCGAGAGCGCCAACTGCAGACACATTTCGAGTGTGTATGGGTGTGTATGTGTGTGTGTATATGTGTGTATATATTTTTGCGGTGTAACAAGTTTTTTTGTGACAAGCGGCGGAGGAGTCAACCAACAACAACAACAAAGCGAAACGAAATCAAGCTGAGAAAAGTGATCGAGAGAGCCTGACTAAGATATACCCTGTATATGATAAAAACTAATTACCATATTATTCATTAGTTTATTGATGTATTCATTTTTTGTATTTTTGTATTTATTTATTTATGTATTTATTTAATTATTTTGATTTTTTTATTTATGTATTTGTTTTTTTTTTGTTAGTTATTTATTTATTTATTTAAAGTCATTTGGATAAAATTTATTTTATTACATATAAATTTTTAATAAAATAAAATTAAAATTATATTTGAATAAGGTATTAAAAGTATAAGTATTATTTTTATATATTTCTAATAAATATCAAATGAATTCAATAAATATTTCTATTATTTCTGAAAGGAACAAAGAAAACCTAGAAAAGGATACTCTGAAGTATATAAAGAAGAACTAAATAGGAAATACACATATATTAAAAATTATTTACTTGAATTATTTCTATTAATTCTCATCAAATTATTAAATATACTGTTATAATACTTAAGATATTAGGTAAGTTGACTTACTAACCATAAATGAAAATACAAAGAAAATCTAAGGTACAAAGACACTTATTTTATATTTTATTTGAAAAGGAAATTGAATTTGCAAAGAAACCTTTAAGATAGATACTACAATATATTAAAGTGCAAATTACAAATTAATCATGTTTTTTTTCTTGCTAGCACCGTATTCAGGTTCCTATGAGTCTTGCTGG
This sequence comes from Zaprionus ornatus, assembly GCA_018904035.1. Taxonomy (NCBI): domain Eukaryota; kingdom Metazoa; phylum Arthropoda; class Insecta; order Diptera; family Drosophilidae; genus Zaprionus; species Zaprionus ornatus. Next base: position 27,851,950 of record JAEIFZ010000002.1, read on the forward strand.
GATCTGATTAGATATCAAAGAATTTCGCTTTTACTACCTTAAGCTACCCCATTGTGCCTGGCCACTTGACGACAGGGTATTTTTAAACAGAGCGCTACAATTCTCGTTTCTACTTGAGATGCTGCGCTGAGGTGAAAAAATTCAAGGTTAGCCGCCGCGGCACGCTCGACTTTGTTGGACAGGTCTGCCGCTGAGGCTGCTGCTGGTGCTGGTGCTGGTGCTGCCACGCACCTCGCACCGAGCCGTGCCCAGTCGCCGTTGCTGTTGCCGTCTCCCACTCCCTATGCAACTGCAACTTACTTCCACAGAGCCCTTGGACAGACACACACACTGGCACACACAGGCAGGCAGGCAGGCAGGCCGGCAGAGACAGACGATGAACAAATGAATTTCATTATATTGAACGCATTCGTGCATTTTACCGCACACGTCGGAGAAGGAGGAGGATGAGCCTGGCGAGGTGCGTTTTTTGTAGCGCGCCCAAAAGGGACTTGTAATCAGTTGGCAACGCGAACGCATAAAGTAATTGCCAACCATTTGCGTTGGCACCGACTCGACGAGCACTTCCTGCCACCAGCCTCCTCCTTCTCGTACTTCTCACCCCTGGAGAAACATCAGTGCCACAAGAGCCACAGAGCCACAGAGCCTCTGCGCGGGCGTTCATTAACAGCGCGAGCAACCTGTTGAGCCGTCGCCGGGGCGACAAACGTTGCCTTTTATGGCCAGCAGCAGCATCAGCAGCAGCAGCAGGCAACAACAGCAACAGCAACAAAAAGCTGGCTATAGAATTAATAGCCCAAACTGGGGATGGGCTGGGCACGAGCTGAGATGTTGGAGGAGATGAAGCCCAAGTTGGAACTGAAGCTGGAGCTAAGCCAGCGGGAGCGGGCGCATTAATCAAGACCCAAACAAGTGGCAAAGGCAACAGCAATGGCAACGGCAACAGCAACGGCAACGGCAGCGGCAACAGAACGAGAAATCGAAAGTCCAATGCACTTGTCCGGTTCCAGTTTTTGGTGCGTTCCATAATTGGCCAAATTGACGTTTATGTGCGACTGGGGACCGGAGACCGACAACGTTTCGGGCACAGCTTATGTGGGCAAGGATTATGCCATTGACAGTGTTCGAGTTCATGGGGCGCAGCAACAGGAAGCAGTAACCGAAACAGAAACAGACACAGAAACAGAAACAGACGCAACTCGAGCTGGGCCAAAAGGCATTAACTTGGCTAATTTACGTGGCTAAAACTCGTCTTCAGACAACACCAACAACACAGATTATTCTTTTAGGCACTTTTAATTAAAATACCATAAATTCGTGTAGAGGAAATTATCATTAAAATACCAAGCAACGGCAAACAGGAAAAACAAAAACAACATTTAATTTCTTCCTTATGGCCAGCCGGGTTGCTTTGGGAAGGATGCTGATAAGTCGAAGGTCGCCGGTCTTAATCGGGCTCCACGCTTATGTAGCATTTCGTTTTTTAGCTGCTTCTTTAGCAGTTTATATATTTAAAAAAAGATCGTTGAAAATCTTAAGATCTCACCTTCCAAAGGTATTTTTTCCTTATGAATATCTTTAGATAAATTCTATCAGTATCGGTTTTCTATCAGATACATGTAAGAAACGGTTGGGGATCGCTTGTCATTCATATCATTTTATAGAGATTTTAATTCTAATCTTCTTGATGTATACAGAATTGAAAGCTTGTCTTTGGTATCTGCAGATCATCGCTCCAGATGTCAATATCTCATCTCTTTGTTATACTCGTACATCAACCGGGACAGACTGAAACAAAGATTGAAAATCAATTAGCATCCCATGATATCTATATGTGTTCTTTTCTTCATTTATAATAATCAAAAATAATAATATTAATAATATAACGCTTCAATTCCTTTTTGTATTAAGTAAGCCATAACAATTTCCAATAGATTGAGCTATCTTGTTTAAAATGACTTTCGCAGAACTGTGGAAATTGCTTAGATATGCTCAGATTCTTGAGAGCTCTGCTGCCCCCCATTAGCTGCTGCTCCTCTTCTGCATCACATACTCACATTATTAAGATTCTTTTGCCAGCCCTGGCAGGCATTCTCACAATCGCGCAGCTCAGCTCAGCCAGAGAGAGCTGGCTTAGGCTAGCCCAACAGGTTGCATTTAGCTCAGTCGACTCTCGACTTCTTTTCGATCACCTTTGCGATGAACTCATAAAGATTGCATTGCATTATGAAATACTCTCGCACACGTACTCCCTGCTTTCTTGGCCTGGCCTGACTTGGCTTGGCTTGGCTTGGCTTGGCTTGGCCAAGTGGTCAACATGGGCCGAGGTATTGCCGCAGGTAGCTCGATGCGGGCGCAACACGAATTACATACATCAAGCAGTAACTACCGAACCGGAGCCAGAAGCAATGCAAGAAGATGCGGCAGCTTCTACGTAATCTGCAGCTAAAAGCCTCAACCACGTACGTCGTACGCATATCGACAACACCGCACGCTGCTGACCGATAACAGAGAAAGAGCGGAGGGGGCGGGAGGGGGAGAGAGGGAGGGACAGTGACTTGTATGAGAGGTTCAATAATGTTGCCACTTTTGTTTTGTAACCTGTCCGAGGTGTTGAAGATGATCATGTCTTTTAGCCGTCGCTCTCCGTGTCTGTGTCTGTCTCCCTCACACCATCAAACAATGAATTGCATAAATGTACGGGCAGCGAGCAGCGAACAACAACAACAACAACAACAATTGAGCCGCCATGCGATCCACTGACCAAATACAATTGCCACCATAAAGCCCCATCCACAGAGGGAGAACAGACCACATCGATCCATCGATCGCAGCTCGCTTTACTCCCTCATCGTCGGTTTGTTTCACTGTTCTATCTATCGATTGCATCTCTCTCTCTCTCGCTTACTCTCTCCTGTCCTGCCCCCACACTCTTCTACTTGGCTCGATTGCCGCGATCAATGATCGCGCTCAGGCCTCACTCCTTGGCCTCAGACTGTGGATCGCCACTTGTACACTTGTTGCTGCGGGTTTGCGGTCGCAATTCGGTTAATTTTTTTCTTCTCCCTTCTTCTTCTTCTACTTTTTTGTGGGCTCTGGGGGCACCCACTTCAGAAGACAGCGGCAGTCGCCGTCTACGCATTCAATTGGGGGCTCTCATTGTGGACTAGAGATCGACTCAGTCTCTGGAGCCGACTCTGACTCTGACTGTGGCTCTGACTGAGATCGAGCTGGTCGCCGACATCACCCTCACGCTCAACGCTTTTGGCTTTTGTTCTTTTAGTTCGACTTCAACTTTTATTTATTATTTTTATTTATTTTCAACTCATTTTCTGTAGCAGCTTCTCCTACGCCCAAGCATCCAAGAGTTTTCGATTTTGTTCAACTCGTTAAAACGCGCCCGGGTCGAGGAATTCTTTTATAATTCCATTTCGCGAGAATTGCCCATGCGCCCTTGGAGCCAGGGCACAGTGGAACCAAACAAGCGGCGAAACAGGGCAAAACAATTATACTGGTTCTTTCTTAAAATAAACAAAAAGAAATAGGCTACTACAATATAAATGAAAATTCGAAATCAATTATCTATTTGAAAAGTGAGAAATACTAGAAGAAAACAATTTCCATAGAAATGATCGACATTTAGTTTAACTACAGTATTTGATGAGCTATATTTTCGATAAATGAAAACAATTACAACTAAAAATCAAACTATCCTTTTAATAAATCTAATAACCTAACCTATACATAGATATTTATTAATGAATACATATTCAAAATACTATGCAAATTAATATACTAAGGAAAAGTCAATATTAAATTAATAACAATTATTGTTTGGTTTAATAATATACTTAACTTAAAATATTAAACCTTTTCCTTTTGCAAATAATTAGTTAATATAATATATGTCTTATAAAATATCTACGTATTTTCATAAAGTTTTATCCTCTTTATATGTGACACGAACCTACGCACCTTGCCCCAGTGTGCAGCTCAAAGTCGAACGGAACGTCAGGCACGATGTTGTTTAGGTTCCATAGAAAACGCTGGACGCAACCGCAGCCAACCGCATTGTGCCTGTGCGTGGATTATTGGTTCGTTCTCGCATCCATGGCCTAGAGGCGACTGCAAGTACCTGTTGTCGTGGCTTTTGTTGCGGTCGACGCTGAAACTGAAGCTGAACCTGAAGCTGTAGCTGTAGCTGAACCTGACGTTGCCATAGCCATAGCCATTGCCATTGCATCTGGAGAGCCTGTTGCAGGTTCACATTGAGGTCTCTTCCCGATCATCCGCTGCGAACGTGCGCTGTGGGCTCTGATCTTTTCTTGTTGATTTCATCGACCGCCTTTGCCCTTGCGACTTTGTTTAGACCCGTTGAGACACGTTGCCTTAATGTTGGTAATAATATTATTATTATAAGTGTATGCAGCCTGCAGCAGGTACAATTTTTTTATGCTGGTACTACAGGTGAAATCTTCTATAGCATTTTCCTAGACAACCTATGGAAATTTTCAAGTATTCCAAGGCGGGGAAGGTGGGGAAGAGCAAACCAAGAGTAATAAACTGTCTTCACGAAAGGTGGCACTCATTGATAGTTATTACAAACACAAATACTCACTGGGCATACTATAACAAGTCTTTGTGTATGTATAACTATGGGAACCCAGTCAGTTTTTAATGTAAATCGATGAAATTTTGCTTGATCATAGATTTAGGCATAACATTTAATTGTGGCATGATAAGCCCCTTACTTTATACAGTTTACTTTATGAAATTTTCAACAAATCAATTTCAGACATACTCCTATAATAAATGTCATATCTTTCGCATATCAATTAAACTGAAATCGGTCAGTTTTGTTTTTCCTTTGGCCATTATAATAATGTCGTATGGCATATACAATCTCCATGCAGAGATGGTTGCTGTCGAGAATGCTCGGTAAACAAATTGGGGAACCCTTTTGAAGCGTCACTTGACATTTTGACGTTCCAATTACGAAATGCAAACACTTTAAATAATATAAACAAAATATGTTGTACTTAGAAATCGGCCCACACATGAAATCAACTCAACTGCCGCCTCTTCCGTTCTGTCCCCGAACCCAATTAAAACCAAGTGCCCCACAGTGCTGACAAATTGTATGTGCCTCTGTCTTTATATATATAAACATATGTATATATATGTGTGTGTGTGTGTGTGTGTGTGTGTGTGTGTGTGTGTGACGACGAATGCCAAGCAAATAAACAAAAGCCTAGAGAGGCACAGAGAAGACATTAGAATAAGTTGAGTAGAGTGGCCCCGCCAGATGGAATACCTCAAGAACTCAGTCAAAAGTAAACAAATGCCAGTCGACAAAAAATATTGAGATCAACAATGCGAACAACAAGTGACCATGACACGAATCGATGACAGAAAGAAACACCAGAGACTAACATGAAGAAGAAGAAGAAGTGGAAGTAGAAGAAGAAGGAAACTGAAGCATAGAGTGACAATAAATTTGACTTGAAGTCCAGGCGCGAAGGTGGTCCAGTCTTATCAGCCGCACTGCTGATAAGCAAAAAGAGAAGGGCATATTGACTTGTTTACAGCCTGTCAAGCCTGCTCACTAATTGATGAATCGTAATATGGCGGCGGCCCTAGCCTCAGAACTCTGTGTGAGAAGAAGCGAGTAGCTGAGTAGTCTAGCGCACATAAATCACAGGCAAAGAAGCCATAAACTTTGACTAATTGAGGGCACAAAGGGTCAACCTTCAGTTGTGCCATAAACTTTACGTTACGCAGAGAGAGAGAGACCTAGAGATAGAGTTGGAAAAGTTTTCTTAACTGCGGACTACGCTGGTCAAGCAACAGAGAACTGTTTGCAAAGAACAACCTTGGCCTGGCACAGTGCAGTCTCCGATCAGGTGCTATAGATCCCTAACTCGTGTCGGTCTAGAGGTGTCAATTAGCCATCCTTAGACTACCTACCCGACTACTCCCTATTTTTATTGAAACTAGCATATGTGTACAGATCTCTAGTCATAGGTACTCTTTTCACCCAACCATTCATGGGTACCCACTTAAGGAATCTCATTGTGGGTAGTTCCTTCTCTAGCCCATTCATGAGTACTTACATAAGTACTCCAATCATTGGTAGCGAATGCTCTAGTTACTTTGCTAAGGGTTTGTAAAGAAACTAGGGATGGCACCTTAGTAAGTAACTATTTCACCCGCTATTAACTAGCAACCAGTACTACAGGGCTATGATAGCCTCTTTTCTAGAGCTGCTTTTGTAATAATTCCTTGTGTACATGACAATTTAGACTATTCTACTTATGAGCTTAGCTTCTTAATTCAATACTAATGAGATTTCAAATATTCTTTTACTTCTAATCTGTGAATTATCTACATCGTACAAGGGAAAAGATTTCTCTCTGTCTAATTCCTAAGGCATTTTGCCTTCAGCAGTCACTCAGGTATTTCTCTCTCTCGCTCTCTATGTGCAACTTTCATTAGGCTGACTGCAGACGTTGTGGCTGCCGCCAAGTGGCAGGCCGAAGTGGAGAATGAGAGTAATTTGCCGGTGGCAAATGTGGCAAGCAGTGTGACAGGCGCCCATGACTATTATTAGTCATGCAGCGTGCTGCAAGGCTGACGAGGCTGACGAGGCTGGCTGCGAAGCTTTGAGGCGTCTAAGCTAATGAAGCCATTTCACACCTGCCTGCTAAATTATGCGCCATGACCGGGACCAGCCATGGAGTCAGTCTTCTAGCTATTAACTTGTTACAGATTGCTTATAATTAAATTATAATCAACATCAGGCAAGGCGCATCACGCAGATGCAGACCGAGATGGACCAAGTTGCAGAGGCAGACGGAGGAGACCAAGACCAAGACATGCACCCAGAGTGAGACCGGTCTGAGGTTGCTGCCGCTGCCGCTGCTGCTGCTGTTGCTGTTGCTGCTGACATGCATCTAACAAGCCTTCAACTATCTAATCAACGTACAAGTCAAAACATCAACACCTCAAGTAATCAAAATCACTTTAGAATTTCAAATCAGCTTGGCGATGCCTGCAGCCTGCAGCGTCTCACGCAAGCACCGTGTCCAGCTGCTGCATGCGACAGTTGCAACTTCAGTCCAGCAGCAGCAGCAACAACAACAAGAGCTAAGATTATTCAAATTTAATGGGCGCAACGCGCGTGGAGACTTCACAAGTGAGGCAACGCCAGCAACAACAACTGCGAAGTTTCTCAGTCATGTTAGGTAAAGCTGAAACTGGACCTGCTGCCTGGACCTGCCTGCCTAGCTTGGCCTGGCCCGGCCTGGCCTCGCCTGGTCTGGTCTGGTCTGGTCTACTGTGCTCGCTCTGTGGCCTGTCATCATGATTGATACGTTTGATGGATTGATTCGAGCTGGCTGCTGTGTGGCGTTCAGTTTTCAAGTTTGCTGATTGATCGCGGCGCGTTGATTACAATCGCGACGCCGGCGTAGACGCTGGCGCTGCTGGTGCTGCTGGTGCTGCTGGTGGTGGGGAGTCGCACAACGCACAGCGCTGCTGGGAATTCAATCAAAAGTGTCAGCGCCAGCACAACATCTCCTCTAACTGCCAAAGCTGCCAGAAGCACTAACTAGCCAACTACAGTGGTAACTGGCTAAGAACAATGGTTCTAAAGTTTTAGATGTGATCGGGAAGGGAAGATAAAGGGAAAGTGCAGAAAGAACTGAGCTCATTCTGGCACGAATTAAGTTGTGTAAATATATAAATATGGAAAGCTTAAACTGCTTGTAGATAATTTCAAACATCTTCAATAGTCCCTAATTTTAATTAATTTTAAATATTTATTTGTGTTGCGAAACCTGACAGAGAAGCTACTTCAAGTAGTCACCGTCAAGGTAGCAAGCTCTGTTATTGTGCCATAAAACAAAGTAAGAGTTTCTCCTTCTCTTTCTATTTCATTACTTTACTTTGTGCTTTCTTTGCTGTTATTCTAGCTGCGGCAACTGAGCAAGTCTTCACTGTACTTACAGCAGCGCATTCCCCCATGCGAAACAGGTACCTTGGACAGCTCTAAGGCTGCCGCGGCAAGTGTCTGTGTGTCTTTAGTGCCATGTTATATGCCACCTTAATGATCTTGTCTTGCCAAGCGCGCAGAGCAGCGCAGCAACGTCAGCAGCGACTGCGACAGCGACGGTGACGGTGACGGCGACGGCGACAGCGGCAGCATTCAAGTCTCTCTTGTCCGCAGTTGGCAACTTTTTGAGTTGACCACCAACGGCGCCTTTATTGACTTCACAGTCGAGTCCAAGCCAACTCGGACTGGCCACCCAATCGCACAACTACATCAGCAACAACTTCAACAACAACAACAACAACAGCGACAGCGACAGCCGGCAGAGGCACAGTTAGAGCCAGGGCCTATTAAGTCATAGCGTACGCTCATTTCCGAACATTTCACGGCCCGAGTGCCTTCTCCTGCTTATGAATTATGGGCGAGCTGGGGCTCTCTCTCTCTCGCTCTCTCTCTCTCTATCCATATGCTGCTGCCCCTCATTTAGATTATGTTGTAAATGGCAGCAGCAACAGCAACAGCAACAGCAACAACAATAAATCTGATCACTCTGCTACCAGATTTACATGAAATATTGCCAACGTTGCCGGACCACAACAAATGAAAATAAATCGAATTTTATGTAAATTCATTGACCTCACCTCTCTCCCCCCCCCCCACACCTTCCTCCCCTTTATTGTTGTAACATTTAAAGAGATTTTAATTAGTTTGGAACAGCAGTTGGTCTGTTTGGTCGGTGCGACTGTCTGTCAATAATTTGTCAATATCTGTAAGTATTTCTTCCCATTTCCATTTCAATTTCAACTGAGTTCAACAACTTTTTGTTACAACAGCAACACAAGGTGCACAACAAGTGCGCCACTTGCGCGAGTGTGTGTGTGTGTGTGTGATCGTTTGAAGTGCCCGCGCAACGAGAGAATATTGAAAATTAGTTCGAAATGCGATCGAAGGCGACTTTCTTGTAAAGCCGACACTGAGCTGCCTCGTCTGCTTCTTCTTCTTCTCCTCCTTCTCCTTTGTGCTTTACATACTGTGGGGCACAGATTAATGATGTTTTAATGGAGCGTGAGAACAAATTAGTTATTGTAGAGCACACCTAACCCCTTCCCCCTCTTTAGCACTCCCCTGGTTTTTGGCAACTTCCACCTTGCTTGTTGAGCGCGGGCTCACGTGGCGTATGCTTCATAACACACACGCTGTAACACAAATTAGCAAATATTGTTTGCCCATGTCGAAGTCGGTGTAAAAAGTGGAGCAGACAGACAATCACAGAGCACAGAGAGAGAGGGAGGGGGGGAGAGGAAGACAGAGGAACTGTAATTGTTCGCATTAAATTGAGCGCTTTGAAAGCTTGGGAAAAGTAAGTTGTACTTCAGTGTGGCGCAGCAGGTGATGAGAATTGGCAGGCAGCACTATTGAGGAATCTAACAATACTAAGATACTGTATATATATCCACATGCTACATGAGTTTGGAAAAGTAAGACATTATTACCATCTCCGCTGTTCCACTCGTCATAAAGATGATTTCGTTGAAAATAAATTTAGAAATCAGATCAATCATATATAAGAAATAAAGAGAAATATATCGCAAATATAATAGATGGAGAGCTTCCATTGTACAGTCACTGAGGGCTGTCTCCTCTGTACTTGTGCTTCTGCAACCTGATGTCCTGACAACCGCCAGAGCATTTCTCGCTGCTGGCGACGGATGTTTTTAGTATGTTGGGACAAGTCGCTAGACAAATCAAGCTAACAAATTCTTTAATTTCCACTTACAACCTGTTGTTGCAAGAACACAGGAGAACATAACAGCAAAAACAACCTGGCAATGCGACAAGAGTTGGCAACAAGGCGCAAAACGAAAGACTTGAGACACGAACTTGTCGTACAAACACAGAACAAACAGCGAAACGAAACAAGCAAGAGAGGTAGCTACGCTTGGCGTGCTGAAGTGCAGGAGGATGATAGGGGATGATGGGGGGGGCATGGACGGGCAAACACCCGAAAAACTTTACGTAATTAAGCAAAGAACGTCGCGCTAATGTCGCACATAAGTCACACGGACAACGTGGACAGCGCAGACAGGACAGACAGACAGGCAGACAGGCAGACAGACAGACAGACAGACAGACAGACAGACAAACAAAACGAAACGTAGCGAACAAAACGGTTAATGTTTTTCCGAAAATTTGCCTGCCAAGTACGAGGCAAAATACCAGCAGCCGATGGTCGACAGTTGTTGTTCTTGTTGTTGTTGTTGTTGTTGTTGTAGGTGCTGCTGCTGTTACTGTTGTTATTGCTGTTGTTGTTGTTGTTGCCTGGCTTTGGCTCATTCACGCGAATTTGTTTGGCAATTGAACTTGGCTCTTGGAACTTAACGTTTTTCGCTTCGATTTTTTGTCTGTTTTTTTTGGGGAGGGGGGGAGGCGGGGAAGGGGTGAGTCAGCAGGAGCGGCGTCGGCGTCGTCGCAACGCGTTTTTGATTAGCTTTCCGCATTTTAGCGGCATTTGTTAGCCGCAGTCTCAGTCTCAGTCACAGTCGCAGTTTCGGTCTCCGACCACAAGCGGCCAACAACAAATGATGCTTATCAGGAATCACGAATATTTGTTGTGCTGCTGCTGTTGCTGCTGCTGCCGCCGTCGCAAGCCACAACAACAACAACAAGCCAAATGCTTTAAACAGTGAAAGAAAGAGAAAGAGAGTGAGAGAGAGAGAGAGAGAGAGTGGGAGAGAGAGGGAGAGGGAGGGGGAAGGAGACATTGGCAACTACTGCAAGCAGAAATCCTAAACTTGACTCACGACGCATTTTCTATATAATCGCGAATATATGTATTTAATTTCAGCGAACGGCGTCAAGTGTATCGAATGGCCACGAGGATTACACAATGCCAGACCTCAAAGACGACTTGGGGATACCCTGAAGTGAGCTAGTTGCATAGGAAAGTCATGCAGACTACACAAGTCAAGGGAAGCTCAAGCCTCGAGCAAAGCAAAGCTGAGATCGTTTGGAAGTCAGAAAGATGGAGAAGGAAAACACTGTCATGAAGTTCAGCTCAACTGCCCATCGCTCTTCGGGGAACTGTGATACCCCACTCAAGAAAGATCTCGTTGGAAAGTGTATTTAAACAGTTGCATAAACAGATTATAGATTTGGCGTGCTTGGCGCCTTTTGCAGCACCAGCAGCAGCAGCACCAGCAGCAGCAACACCAACAGCGACGGCGACTGCAGCACCCACGCGAGATGCGGGTGCCACTCAGCGGCGTTGCCACATCGTCGCACGTAACGTGGGCGACAGTTGCTGTTACAAATGATTTCGCCAAAATATTCAACGTATGCATATTTTTTATAATTTTCACAAATTGATAAACCAAATTGCAAGTGATTTTTCATAGTTGCGGCAACACACTGTGTCAACTTTTCCGCGTGAGTCACCCCACAGTGACAGTGTATATCTCAGCCTACTTGTGTGTGTCTGTGTGTGTGTGTGTGTGTGTGTCTGTCTGCCCCACAGTGCCGCTGCACAGTGGATAATTATGATGCCAGATAATGTGATATTAAATAATTTAGCTGAGGCCCAGAGTTGCATTTTATGTTTTATTTGCCCCACTCGACTCTGCGACGGTGGCAAACACTGACAGCTGCAACAGCGGACACTTGGCCCACAACTACTACAACAACCACTGTGACAACAACAACAACAATAGCAACAACACAGGCAACAGCAACAAACTGTAGCACTCACAACAACAACTGTGGCAGCACTTGGCGCCCCCCATTTTTGTCAGTTTGTTGGTCTTTCAACTTTTGTCGCGCTGATTTGCAATTGCAATCGCTCTTAGCCCACACTCCACAGCAGCAGCACACCACACCACACCACACCACACCCCACATTGGAGAGGTGCACACACACACACCTGAGGGGGCACCCTACTCGAAGCTTACCCGTAAGTGCATAATGTGGTCCATTGTCTGGCCGAGGTTTACGTTTTACGAGCGGCTTTGTTTGCGCTTTGAGAATTATTATGTCATAAATTAATAGGCGCAATTTTTACTGCCAGGAGCAGTGGATGGAGCAGGATGAGGAGCAGGCAAGCGAAGTGGGAGGGGGGAGGGGGGGGCTATAAAGGGACACTTGGGGTAGTGAAAAATGCGATGCTGGGACTGCATTAGCCTAATGTGCGCTGATTTCATGCGAGAATGTATGTTAGATGTGACCAGATAGCGTGCAGCAGCTTGGGGAATGCAGCTCAGTTGCGACCATTGCAACTCAGTGAGGGGACAGACAGAGAGAGCGAGCGAGAGAGGGGTATGTACAAGTAAGATATAGTTGCCTCAACTCGGCAAGTTTATCTGATTGAACCGCAAGTTGTCAGCTGTCTTGTTTGAGGTTTTATTATCCTGTAACAAATCAATTCAGTTTTTTGGTTTCTTTTATCGATAAACTAGAAAACTTGAGATTGAAATAACGGTAATTATTATTTAATTACAGTACGAGCCTTAAGGTTCAACTCTAATACTTTGAAATACAAGATATCATTGCTTTGTATCGAATAAGAGTTAATAGATTGATTGATTGATTGCAAAGTACAGATTGACTAGTTGATCGGACCTGATTACATGTAACTTAGTTTATATGTATATAACTGATGTACGCTAGTAGTGTATGCAGATTGTAGCGTTAACTGAAACTAATTGCATTACACAATGATTCGTCACATGACGTGGCATTGATCAGTGTTATCTGGAACTTTGTGCGAGTTTTCAGTTACTCAAACCACGCCAAAGATGCAACTTCTCATATTGTTGGTTCCAACACTGACATGTCTCTCGGCAATCGCTGCCATGCAGTGCTGCCCCCCAACGGAGCTCTTTTTCAAGATGAACAGTCCTTCCACGGATGCATGCGATCAGTTTGATCTTGCAAAGCCAGTCAACTACAGGGTAAAGGACTTATGCTCGGTAAGTGTTTGCGAGGACATGTCGAAGCCCACGCCATGTTGTGCTGCCGGTTGCGACACCACGTGCTGCAACTGCCAAGAGTCCTGTAAGCAGGGTAAGCAGTCGATAGAGAAATCTTTCAGGAGAATCCATCCGAACAAAGTCAGGAGTGTTCATGTGAATATGCGTAAGTTGCCACTAAAGGGTATTCTCATACTTCTGCCCAATTCATCATTATCTCTTCCTTCAGTGGCCTTGTGGAAAAAGACTCATCAACCTACAGAAACTAAATAAGTTTATGTGTTTTAATAAAAACTGTTTTCATTTACTTTTAGCTGCTTATGGTAGGGAGAAGACTCTGATATAGGGAAACATTGTAAAGCTTAAGTAGCAGCAGGATTCATGAATATGTCTGAACTTTAATTAAGTTCCCTTTCTTTTTCTAAGTGTTCCACATTTCCTACGTCTATTTTATATAAACATTTTCCACGTGTATAATATATGTAATAATCATATCTAAACTAAGTAATGTCTTATTTATATACGCTATTTAGATATGCTTATATAGCACAATTGATTCAATGCATTTCCTCTTGTCTCTCACCTGCTCTTCGCTATCGTCTTAAGAAGACTCCCAGTTACCTGGAATAACATTAAGTTAGCTCGTTCACTTAGGCTTGATATGTGGCACAACTAATTGTGCTGCTTGCACTGATCACCTGTCAGGATCAATGCAACGTATTGTGTTATCTATAACCTAATAGATAAAACAAATCAGAAATAACTTTCCCAGAGGCGAGGGAAAATTGATCTCAAAGATGGACTGTAAAAGGCACCTTTGTGGCACTTTCGAAGTCACCACACCGTATTGCGGCAATGGCGACTGCAATGTACTCGTCTGCCAGTGCAAACTGGGAAGTGTCCTCCCCCTTGGAGGATTTCCAGAAATGGGGCAAGCAACTAGTACTATCAAAAACGATTGTGTATAATTTTGCGGAGAACAAAATAAACGAACAATGTGTTCAACTCTCGGGTAATACGAGTACACTAAATAGAATATAAGTTGATCTATTGATTTTAATAAATACAATTGATGACGTTGACTTTGGTGGAGGTTTCATTCTGATTAACGGTCTATACAAGGTATATAAGGTCTATACTATACAATGGCAAGTTGGAAGAAGTAGCACTCATGCATATGAATAATGTATTCACAAGTTTGATTGCCAGACCCAATTGCATCTATGGGAAACCTGTGTAGCCAGCATCGATGTGATGTAATCATATCCAGAACTAAATATGATATCATACTTTCTGCATGATGGTCGGATATGCGTTAGATAACACAATTGATTCACTGCAGTTGATTCTCCCCTGCTTTGGTCACGCTCTTTGCGTCGCTATAAAAAGATCCCAGTTATGATGGGGAAACATTCAGTTACTCGCCGTTTATTCGTTTGGACACTCTCGTAATCGCTCTTGGATAAGACATGTGGCACAACCTATTGTCACTGCAACTTGTACTGCTTGCACTGCTCGCGTGGCAGGATATGTGCGACGCTGACTGTTGTCCAGCATCGGATTTTACCTTTGACCTCGGGAATAAGTCAAAAGAATGCAGTGATTACCCCAATGCCGAGCCAGCTTCTATTTGGAAATCGGTAGATTGTCAAACGACGCTTTGTGGACAACTGTTGACCCCCACACCCTATTGCGGCGTGGGGAACTGCAATATTTTCGGCTGCGATTGCCACTTGGGATGTTTGGGCACTGCGAACGAGACGTTGGCGCAATTCAAGCACAAATACGACAAGGAGCTAAAGAATATTAAGGAAATTTGAAGTGGTCTATCGATCATAGATACATTAATAAAATTGGTTCGTCATTCGGTACAATATATTTCTGTCTATCTAACGTTTTCTAGCTTTATTTTCATCACAATCCCCAGCTGATCTTAACAATATTTTCGTATATTTTGCAGTATATTATTTGGGTTTTATCTATGCTTCACCCCCATCGACACTTTGCATGTTGTGTTGGGTATTTGCCCCAGAGCGCGCATGTTTGTCAAAAATGTTGCACATATTGTGCACAAATAGAGAGGGAGAGAGAGAGCGAGAGAGAGAGAGAGCAACACGCCCCGTAGCACCCAGACAGATCACTGCGAAGCCCACCTGCCCCGACACCGTCCCCGTTGCCCCTTCCAGGCACCTACCTCGCGCAAACTGGGGCGCTTAGTCTGCACAGCTGTCTGGGCCAAGAGCTTTCAGCCGGCTTTGGGTGACTCATTGGGGTCTCTTGGTCGCTTGGTCGCTCGGTCGCTCGGTCGCTCGGTCGCTTGTCTGCCGCTATTTGTTGCATACATATGATTTTATTAGTCGGTCTCGCATTTGTTGTGTTTTGCAAGCGTCTGTTGCCGTTGTTGTTGCTGCTGTTGTTGCTGCTGTTGTTGCTGGTCTTTGACTACATAAAAACGCCGCTGGTTGTTGGTCACTCAGTCGCCAGTGTCAATGTGTGTTTTGTCAATTAGCCAGCAAATTGCCGAACAAATTCAAAAATCGCGTTTTACAATTCGAAACAAAAATGTTTGTGCACAACAAATGAAATCAAAATGCATTTAAAAAAAGCTAAGCTCGAGACTGTTCCTTATCAGAGCCACGTCATCGTCAACTGAAATATAAAAAGAAATAGAAATAGAAACAGAAATAGAAATAGTAACAACAAAAAGAGAGAGAGCGCGCAGTATCACAACTGAAATGACCATTATTAGCGGTAAATAAACTTACCTGGCAGTGGCGTAGGGGTCTCTAGTTCGCAGCCAAAGTCACAGACAGACCGAAGACCGAAGGAAGGAAACACTGCAAGTAGCCGTAATAAAAGATCATGTTAACACTGTGCAAACAACAACAACAACAAGCCTAATAATAGTAATAAAAGAGAAGCTAAGCAGGCAAACAACAAAACGCGTCTTGTCGATACAGAAGTAAAGATACCCTATAAAAAATATACATATACCAAATATCATCACGACTTTCTGTTTAAATGTTTGTAATTTATGTTCCTTCTGAGCTGCGACTTTAAAATTATTTTAATAGTTATCTACGTACTCGTACATTATAGTTAAATATTAGAATAGCTTCTTTGCTAACTATGCAGAAGCATTTTAAATAATAATCTATTGTAGTTTATATCTTAACATAATATTGACTTATTTTCTATGTGGAATTTTTAAGACTTCTTCGTTTTAGAAATAACTCTAAATATCTCTAAAACTCCATTGAGAGTACCCCATTACAGGGTACCATAGAGCAATGGCAATAGCTAGAGTCGCAGCCGAAACGACCGTGGAACTTACATCTGATAAATGATATAGGAGCTCGCAAACGCAGCGCAAAATATTGTCAGAGAGAAGAGCAAGAAGGTTGAAGGAGGGATGGAGGGATGGAGGGAAGGCGGGAAGCAGGGGGAAGGCAAAAGCTGTTGGCTAGCTTCAAAGTGGGTCTGGTGAAACCTGCCAAAGCGTACCGTGTCTTCGTATCGTTCCTATTGTTCTGCCGTTAGAAGGACCAGAGAACCGGGCACGGCCTTATCGCTGGGGGTTTCTTTGGCCATCCAGCAGCCAATTAGGCGACATTTCTGGCACCATCTGCTTTGGCAATTATGAAAATGGCAATTTTTATTGCGGACAAAGCGCGCCAAGAATCTGGAACTGGAAGTCGCAAGGCCCAGTGGCCTCCGAGTGGAGGACGCACGGGGAACCACTGAGGTGCAGGAGGTAGACAAGGTATGGGGGAGGTCGACGGGGGATTACACAAGGAATCCTTAATATTTACGCTAATTGGCAGCCAGGTGCATAGTTGAGAGATTCGATTCACAATATAGGAAATTAATTTCGCATGCCGCTGCACGTTCCAGACCCGGGCAGAAATCTACTAATGGTCATGTAGCAAAGCGTGATTCACTTTGACCTCCAAGCAACAGCAGCAGCAGCAGCAGCAGCAAGAGCAGCAGCAGGCAAGAGACATGGTAAGCTGGCAGTCAAGGCAGGAGCTGCTGTTGCCCGTGCCCGTGCCCGTGCCCGTGTCATGCTCCAAATTTACATAAATCTGTAACCGAATTTCGCCAGCCAGCCAAACGAATATGGATGCAATCCATGTCCATGTCCAAGTCCATGCTGAGGAGCTAACTCAGTCGTCTCTTTCTGGTTCAGCTTTTGTGCAAATATTTCTGTTGCCAACGGGCCAATGCGGAAGAATCCATGCTGACTGCATTTCGAATGGATTTTCAATATTCCCTCCCCTCCTCTCTTTCTCTTTGCGTCTCCCTCTCCCACTACCTCTCTCATTCGATTTTCGATTTGCTTTTGGTTTGGATTTATTAAAATGAATTAATTTGAAAATTTTAACGTACTTTCTTGGCTGGCCAATGTGCGGCATTTTAATGATGTCGCCAAACTGTGCAGAATATGGGCATAAATTGCATTTGCATTTCTTTAACCTTTTGGCTCTGCCCAAGTCGATCGAATCGCAAAGTTCCTAAATGAAGCGAAACAGTTGAAAACAGTTGAACGAATCGGGAATTCATTTCAAAGGTTCTTGAAGTATTAGCGAGCTAAATTCAAAGACAGTATTGCGGCAAGTATGTGGGGTGAATAACCAATTTCGAGTGAGTCCAGATGAAACTGAACCAATCAGACTGCTGTTATCAGGTTAATATAAGTATTCTTGTTAAATGGGATCTGTACTCCGACCTAAAAGACCTAGTGCACCCCTGCTGAGTCCAGTATTTTATTTGTCTATTAACTACGGAGCTTATTCATTCAATTTCAGCAAGTGTTTGGCATTCCATACGGGCAGATGAGTTAAGTTTAAATTGTTTATCACTTATAAAAGGACAATAGATTGTTAATTTTGAATCTTATTAGATATAAGATGTGATGTTATTCATCAATAAGAAACTAGTGAATTCCAATCAGAAGTGAGAGAACTCTTATTATCTTGTATCCAAGATAACCGAAATCACAGACTCAATTCTGGCACAGCATAGAGGACCATTAAATGCTTGAGATCTCTCAAAATGTGGAGCTTTAAATTCCGCAGATTGCAATTAGGAGCACACTCGGTTAATTAGCCGTACGAGCATTGCATCATTTCACGGAGCGACTAACAGCCACTTAAACTGGCTGGTAATCTCGGTTGGGTATACACGTTAACGTGGCCAATCATTGGACCACACCCACAGCTAATCAGCACACTCACAAATCATAATCCCCCCTTATGGCTCTTTTCTCGCACACCTGATGCAATTTGCCAATCGCAATGGTCCAGAAAACAGAAAAAACAGAAAAAAGCCGAAAAAATCGACGAAATCGACAAAACGAATAAAAACATTCAACGGAGCAACAATCACAATTGCTTAGCAATTTCACACTTTCAATCGATACGCCAAACTTGCAACCGGCGGGCAATCAAAAAGCCGACGATGGAAAAAAAAACAAACCACACCACTGTGGTGCAGCAGTGCACTACCCACTGTGCAATTAACACCTTGGCGTGGAGTCGACTGGACTGCGACTAAAATTATATAGACATGAGTCTTAAACGAGCTGTGTGGAACACTCCAAGTTTTTCTAATTAATAAATGCTACAAGAAAACCCCGAAAAAATTGAAACAAAAAACGAAAACAGAAAATCAAAAAAATAAAAATATCGAATATAAAATTTTATGTGGCAAACACGGCAATGCACTCTGAAATTATTGGTTCAGTCATAAATACTTAAGGCATACTCCATATACACACATACACATGTAGTACACACATGGATACACATTAGTAAGCGCAGCTACATAAATATATTTTATTAGCGCGTATTTCTATTTCACCTGCGGCTTAAAAACCGTACCTTGTCGGCTGTGTATATCCTGTAAAATGTCAAGACCTGTGAGTTAGTTCTTATCATTTAATTTCTTCGCTGATTTTAGTTTGCAGCATATAAAAAATGCATGTAACAGGCAGAAAGAGGCACTTATAAGTGAAATTATATAGATATGTCCGTATGAACACCTGGATCTGAGAGACTATTAAAGCTAGGACTACAAAACTTGGTAACAATATCTCTTATAGTGGTTCAAAAATAAATATTGATGTACAATTTGAAAACATCATCTTCTTCCCATATGAATCGAGTAATAAATAAAGCTAAGGCTTAACTAGCTTACTTGACTAATTTACATAGTATCTGCAGGCCTAATACATCCACTAATCTCATTTCTGTCTCTCTCTCTCTGTCACTCGCGCTGTGTGTGCTGCATTATTAATAATCACATTTGGCCATAAATGTCGCCTCGGATTGCCGGCCAATTGCCAGCCATTTGCCAATTGGCAGTTGACAATAATTCAATGGTTCGATGCATGCGTTTAATGGCATTTCAGACTCATTGTTGTTGTTGTTGTTGCAATTGCATTACTTGTTGTAATGGTTGTGGCTGTTGTTGCTATTGCTGCCTGGTTAGCAACTGGTGGCTAATTGATTTTCGATTAATTTATGCCTGCCTCACACTCGTGACACCTTTGTTTAGCTCTGCATAATTAAAAAGTGCAACTCGCCATGCTTTTGCCAATTTTTAAATGATTTATTTATCAGCTGACAATAAATCAATTCAATATCCAGCGATAAAATGCCATGGCAAATATGCGATACCGCGAAACCAAGTAATAATACACCAGGTAAATATGCATGCATGAAATTATTTGATCGCTCGATACCTAATGGCAAATTGAATCATGTTCAAGCGTTGAGCAATCAAATTCATTAAGGAAAATATGTGATAATAGATTCCTTACTGAACTATAAGGACAACGCATCAAGCGTGCGAACTACAATAGAAGGTCTTTAACAGATCGTTCTTAATCAATTTGCAGATGCTCTTTAAGAGAAATCGATTATGATCGATCTAGAAATGATCTTCAAAAGAAATGAATATTAAAATATAAATTTATACTCATTTAGTTACCCAAACTGTTCGGTTTTACGTAGTAAATCACTTGAAGCATTGGGTAATATTGCATAGTTCGACTCCATTGTTCGCATATCCTTTCGTCTGTCTTCGTCTCCTCGGTGCTCTCATTTGGTCTTATTGCCCCCGCACCGTGTCTGGTGTCGTGTGCTGCAGCCCGTGGCGCTGCTTTTAGAATCCATGAAGCACCATTGTCAGAGCCTGGCTGGTTCGTTGCTCCACTACTAACTTTGGCATATTAGTTTCAATTCATTTTAGTGTCCGCATGTCCGATTTGTGGCTTTGTTTGCGCTCGTTTCTTGCTCGAAGTGTTGCGCTCAATTGACAGTCCAACTGACAGAGCCGCCTGCAGGCCGCCAGTCCAGGACTTTTATGGTCGTCTGACTTGCAGGCCCCCAAGTCTTATAAATTATAACTGCCCCGGCCGAACGGCCGAACGGCAGACCAGCCAGCACCGGGCAGCCAGGCTGAGGCAGAGACCAAGTGCAACACGGCAACGGTCTGTGCCGTCTGTGGCGGGGCGCACTTGCCGTTGCCATTTGAAAATGAAAAGTGAGTTGCACTTGGAGTGCTGCGCATATAAATGGGTTTCTATATGGCCAGCTTATTACCTAATTTCATTGGCCGGCGCAATACATTGCATCTCTGGCATTTTAAGTGCCGCCAGAAAGATCTTTTGACATTTGAAAGCGTTGCGCCGCTGCTTACGGCATCTTGTGGGCAGGTCAAGCAAGGCACATAGCGAAAGTGCTCAATACTCAATCAAGGGACAGCATGTGAAGTAATCCATCAATACCTTGAATATTTCATATCCGTTTAAGTTTACGTTTGAGCTTCAATTTCAAAGGAATTTTTTGAAGTCCGTAAAGCTTTTATGTCCCACACTCAGTCGAACGCTACAGTCAGATTCTGATGGTATAAAGCCATGGATTTTCACTATATATATGTTATATAGAATTCGCATCATATCTTACTCATTTATAGTTCGATAGTAATGGATTTTCACAAAAAGGAAATTGTCTTATTTGACATACAACTTTGGTTGTTGAGCTCATATTGTAGCTTCTAATTTGTTGTTACTAATTTTAAAATCTGAGAAGGGGCTTGTCGAATCTTTAAAAAAAAAATTGTAATAAAAAAACTTTGTAATAACACGAAGGCAGTCACAAAATTTTATCGCTCTAGCTTTTATATTTTCTGAGATCTAGGCGTTCATACAGACAGACAAACACATCGACAGACAGACAGACGGGCAGACAGACAGATGGACAGACAGACATAACTCAATCGACTCGGCTATTGGTGCTTATTCAGAATACGTGTATAAGTTTAAAAGGTCAGAGATGCCTAATCCTGCCTGTTAAGCAGATTCCACCTCCCACAAACACAGTCGACCACGCATTTTATTTAAAATCTATGGCCCAAAAACAGTTCAACTACATAGAGCCTATGTAGTCTTCGTGTTATCTCAACTAACCAAAATTTTGAAATACTTTCCATAGCTTATTTATCATATCTAGTCTTCTTCTTCCCACAGCTTTCTCAATAAGCATCCGATTCAAACAATTTCTATTTCGAGATTTAGTTAGAATTCAAATTGCTTCTTTTTTATTTCTTATCAATTATATTATATAAATATAATCGATAAAATAATAAGTAACCAAGTCTGTTGTAAATCTGTTTTCAAAACAAATCTTTAAAATGAATAAAGATAAATGAGAAAAACAGTTTGTTTCGAGTCTGCTTAGGGAGTCTACACAGGGTTGTGCCTCGTTACGAATGCAGTTAATGCTGTTTCTGTGTTGTTGTTGCTGTGGTTGTTATGTTCGATTGGAGAAAGTTATCTAGAAAACATGCGCATAGCATCCATCGATCACACAATCAGCAGAAAAGGGACACACAGCGCAGACAGAGGCCGCAGAAAGTGTTTTTCTTTTCTATCTTTCTTTTTATTTAGCTGGTTTTTGCGGTCTGCCACAAGACGAGATAGGTCTAAAATGCAATGCAATAAATTTACTTTAATTTCTCATAAATTTAAGCTTTGCATATTTTGTGGCCAGGCCGAAAAAGACAATAGGTTTCCTGCATCGCGCCCTGGCCTGGCCTGGCCTGCGCTGGCTGGGGCCAGGTCTCGCCTGGGTCTGGGCCAACACCCGCGCACATTTCCATGCAAATGAGCTGGAAGCGGCTGGTCCAGAGTGGGTGCCGCTAAGCACCATTTGACGCCAGTCGGAGAAGCTGTGTGTTGTCTATCTTTGCACATGCCGCCCGACACACAGACAGCTAGACAGGCAGCCCGACTGCCAGTCCTAGACTATAGTATACTATAGTATATGACACTTTTCGACTGGTCAACTTGGCTTGGTCCGCGAGCAGCAAGACAAGATGTCCATCAACGCCTGCGTGTCTAACGAAGTGCCCAGCTCGAGGTGCACTTCAAAGGCCTTTGGCGCCAGCAGGATGCGGATGCAGCAGCAGCAGCAGCGGCAGCAACAGCAGCAGAGACCGGAGACCGGAGACGACGTGGCAACTTTATGGCTGACACCAATCAACTTTGCGTCGCTTCAACTGACGTCTAATGCCTTTGTTTATGCCGGACCCTGGACCGAACTGGGCAGGGAGTCGTCGACCAGGCTGGCGTCGTCTGCAACTGTCGCTTTGTCTGGGTACATAAACTTCAACTGAACTTCGCCAACTGCAGGCGCATTAGTTGACACCTTCGGCCATGGCTCGTTGTTCCTGTTGTTCCTGTTGTTCCACTGTCCCTCTCCCTCTCCCTCCCCCTGTTGCTATCTCTTTTGTGCATTTAATTTATTTTAATGATACACACAAGTATCAAGTGCTTTTAGGGTAGCCCATTTCGCCTGTCGTTGACACCCACAACAATTTGCACTAATGCGGCTCATCAACTCCCATTGACAGGCGGCTGCCTGCCGCTCCCCTCGCCCCTCGCCCCTCTCCCTTTTATCCCCTCTCTGGGCATCAAATGCCACCTTTAAGTGGCCCTCATCCTGGCTTTCTCGTGTGTGTCTTTTCTTCAAATCTTTGACAAATCTGCACGCTGCACTTTTATTAGTTGCCAGTTGCCACTCGCCCCGGACAGGACACGTGTCTTTAAGACGCACCGGAAATGAGCCACTGTTGTTTTTGTTGCTGTTGTTGTAGTCCTTGTCATCCCTTGGGGTAAAGGCAATGGCGCAAAGGATTTCGCAAATCACACACACACACAAGTTGTGCACTTAGCGAAATTATGAAGCGCAACCGTTACACTTGGAGCAATCCTTTGTTAAACTTTTTGCGAGTATTGTATATACCTCTAAGTATATATGTATAAGATATATGTATATTTACCCTTACTGTTTATATACTTTTCATACCTTTCCAGTTAGTTTTAAGATGCTCTCTTTACTCCAAACCTATTACTGTAAAGCAAACCAATAATAATACCATTTTCTTTCAAAAATAGAAAGAAAGGCTACCTTCGGCATGCCAAAGGCTCTATACCCTTGCAGATTCTTATCTTCTCTGATCATTCCAATACTAGATATATATAATGGCGCAGAATGGTATTGTGTACATTCAGAACAGGTCTTCATACTAGAACCTGCTTTCCGACCGATTTTCCTATGGCAGTTTTATTTTATAGTTGTCAAATTCTTGCAAGTGTATAAACATAGGATATCTTGAGCAGGGCAACTTTATCCGTTTAATATTATATACATCCATAGATTTATATATATATTACTTTATATATTTAAGTTTTATCATAGTTTTCTAGAGAACCTCTGCAAAATTTGGTTGCGATCTGTTAATAAACGAAGAAGTTATTTAAGAAATTCACTCATTGGGCGTACAGGTTCGGCTATCAAAATACAATTATGTTTAATCCTCAGTCATTCTTTGTTATTTTAAAGCAATTAGAAGTCGAAGAGTGATATGCAGCATTATCCGGCACATTCTTTTGTTCATTCTAACCTCAATTTCAACTCTCTTTGGTTCCATTCTTCGCATTTTTTCCAGTGTCGTTGTACGCCTCCCCCTGGGGGGTGATAGACGGCAACCAAAGCGAAACTCGAAATCGCATCAGCAAAATCTCAATCTCGTAAACAGACAAAAACCTCAAATAAAACACACACTCGGGGCAAGAAAGGGATGACGTGGAGGCGAGGCGGGGCAAGAGGGGGGTGCATCAAAAGAAGGAAGGAAACGGACACTCGCCGAGTAAAAATATTAATTTATATTATTTGCGATGCTGCAGCATGCCGCAAAGTGTGATTGTGACAGGTACTGGAACAAGGACGACGGCGACGACTGGCGAATTGCTGGCGCGGCACGTGACCGACGACGCCGTCGACGCACAGCAAATATGCATAAAAATTGAAGATGCCTTTGGCCATTTCGATTGATAGTGCACGCGGTGCAGACCATTAAAACCAGCAAAGAATAAAGGGGAACCAAGGGCAAAGCATATGCTCAGCTTCACAGGAGAAGAACGTTTCCCACACTCAGTGCCCGCCTGCTCGCCAGCCCGCCAGTCTGGCCACCCGTTGCCCGCAGCCCGCAGTGCGATTGTGTGTCGAACCACCGAAATTCGATTGTAGAAACTCAAGTGGCGACGGCCATGCAAGGATGATAATAATAAGTGTCCGTGGCAAGCAGAGGCAGCAGAGGCAGCAAGGATAATGCCGGGATATGCATTGAGAAATGAAAGCGCAACACGCCACCCTCTTGGGCTGCTATCTTCGCCTCCCTCCACCTTGCACCCTCCTGCCGAAGGGCATTAGCAACCAAATTGATGGCCAACAGACGCTCGATGTCTGCCACAGGCAACAACAAATGTATCTCTTCTCGGCATCGTCAAACCGCCAACAGGCACTTCAGGTCTCGCTCCTCTCCCCTCAGTTTCCCACGAGTCAGTCGGCGAAAAGTGTTGCTTATGTCTCCGACTACTGTGACTGTAACAACAACATGACGACCCGAGGGTGGGTGGGGTGAAATGGAAAATTGCGCCCCGTTTTAATTGCCGCCCCTGTTGCAGCACCAGCAGCAGCACCAGCAGCAGCACCGGCTTAGCAGCCCGATCATCCCTTGTCGACTAACCTTCTCCTCCCCCCCTCTCTCTCCTCATGCCTTCCTCCTGCTTCTGCTGTCAGCTTCATTATTTGCTATTTTAGCAATTTGATGGTAAACTTTGACCACGGCTGAGCAGGCTGACAGGCATCCTCAACGGCTGCCGTTGAAAGGTTCAATATTTGCCATACGTGCGCGAGTGTGTGTGTGTGTGTGTGTGAAGCGCACACACTCTCACAGGGGCATTAGATGCTTCGCTACTTTGCCAGGGTAACATCTAATTTTCCATGCTCCTGTCCCTGAGCCCATTATTAATTTGTTATGGACCAGCTCTATCTATCATAAATGATCACCTTGACCTCCCACTTGGCCGTGTGTGGATGGCGCCCCGTACCGTCGATGCCCCTTGGACCCTGGGAACAACAGCTGATGCACGCAAAGGCTGAAGAACAACATTTTAAAATTGCACGAATATCGAAAGTATTTTAATTGATTGGTTACTACGTGAGATATCTGCATTATGACGATGATATATGTATCTTTAATCCCTAACGATAATTGTGCTGCTGCTTAGGGAATAACACATGTGTCTTTGTATACGTGCATGTGTGTTTAAATGTATGTATGCATGTGTGGGAACATGTTTTAAAGCTGCATTCACTTCGGAAATATCAATTATGTTTTAAGCCTCTTAACTCTTCCAAGCACTTCAATATATACTCATCATTATGTTTATTTATTAGAAATCTACCCTTTATTTGAAAAGGAAAATAAGAAATGGAAGACTTAAGAATTACACGTTAATAATTTGCAATATGTTTTATAGATTGTAGAACTGAAAATCCGTTTAACAAGTTCTGACTGTAGGTTGTCTAAGAGTTTCTCCAGCCATGTCCGTCTTTATGAATAAATCTCTGTATGTTCTTATGTATAAATTCTTGATTAGTGTCTGTATGAACACGTAGATCTCATAGACTATAAGAGCTAGAACTACCAAGTTTGGTGACAATATATCTGGGAGATTGTATTAGAATTTAGTGTACAATGTATTGTAATTTAGCGTAATTTTTGAATTTTCTCTGACTATGTCATTCATAAGATAATAATAATCAGCATTAATTATAGAAAACATTTAAATTCAAAGAGGCGAATCAGACCTTTATTAAAATAGACTTTTGGATACCCTTAAATCAATTTGGAAACTCTGAAATTGTTTTGTTTCAAATTATTAGATCTATTTTAACCAAACTTTACTCCCATTCACCTTGTTCCGTCGCCTCGAGTGAGCACACTTTCTATTCTCAGCGTCTTGTTAGGCTAGTTTGAGCATAACTGTTTAGGCCGTTTCGCAAATCCCCGCAAGTGTTCTTCATACACACACCCACACAGACCACAAGCCACACACTTGTTAAGAACAAAATGCTCAACAACAAAATGTTTGCATTGTTGTTTGTTTGAATTCTAGCATTGCTCTTGCTATTGTTGTTGTTGTTGTTGTTATGAGTCGCTGTTAACGTATGTAACTAGCGTTGTAAAGAAAACATTTGTTAACAAAACATTGATCATTGTTCAACATGTAAATTCACTAATTTGGCAACGAAAAACCGCCAGCTATAAATGGTAACAGGCGCGCGACGCAAGGAGACTCCTTCCACATGCCGCACGACGAGCCATAACAATTTTTTGTTGTTATTTCGCCTTTTTTTTCAAAATGAATAGTACTGTGTTGTTGTTGTTGCTGCTGCTGCTGTTGCTGTTGCTGTTGCAGTTGCTGCTCGCGCATTTTCCTTAACAAATAAAATAAAAATTTGCATAAAAATCAAGTAAATAAAATACGCATGCGCTGCCAGACTGCCAGGGCCAAGTTGCAGTTGCAGTTGCAGAATCAGAACAGAGCAGAACAGAGAGCTCGACAAAATCTGCGAGCTGCGAACTTATTAAAGTTGTTGGCGGCTTCTCCAACTGCTGCAGGCTGCTGTAGGCTGCACTTGACAAGGATCAAGGTTGCGCGCTCTGCTGCTGCTGCCGCTGCTGCTGCTGCTGCTGCTGCGACGACAATTGCAGCAAGTTGCGTCTGGCTGTGGGGAAGGAAAAGAATTTCTTGCAATGTACTTCTACAGGGTATGCCGGTATCTTGAGGTGCTTTGTGACAGCAAGTGTAGAAGGTATTTACGAGTACTACGAGGTAATATACGAGTACAACGGGAATATGGGTGTCACTTAAGACTATTATGAAATGGTAATAGCATAGAGAGTACCATGCTTTAAAGAGATATGATTTGACAGATACTTGTAATATAGTACATACATATACTTGTACACATTGTTAACTTGACTTCAAGATATAGGTATTAAGAGGATAAAGACAAAGCAGTAGAATGGGTTTAATTTAGGAGTAATTTAGAAAGACATAGTTAGAGAACACTTCTTCATTGGATTGTATAGAGAGTACCCTGCTCTATGATTTGACATATACTTGCCATATACTTAGTGTATCCATATATTTATACAGATAAGTATAAAGAAAAAGAATCTAAAAACTAGCAGTAGAATAGATTTTGCCCCAGACTATTATGTTATATTATTATCGTAAGAAGATAGAGCTAGGGAAAACTTCTTCAGTGGATTATATAATAATACCAAGCTTCAAAATTATGTTTAATTTATCAAATGCATGTTAGATATACAAACATATATGTGCATATATATAACTACATATATAATTATTCTTTCATATGTTTTTGAGGTTTAAATATTGTTGTTTGTTTCTTCATTACAATTTATAAGAGAACCAAGCCGTGAGATGATATTATTATATTACATTATAGGATTTTCATATGGATCCGAGCAGTTTATGCTATTTTGTTGTGGGCATCATCTTTAAAGCAGATACTAAAGATCACTCTTTTTTCTGGTATATTTCCTATTTTCTAACATTTATCTAGCTCTGTTTCTACTACAATTTTAGGCAAGTGTATTACGCATTCATCCTTAAGCAGTCTCTGGAATACGCTCTGCTTTCTGCTGTCTTTTCCCATTGAGAGTTTGTGCGTGTGTGTGTGTGAGTGTGTGTGTGTGTGTGTGTAGGGTGTGTGTGTGGGGTGTACGCGGAACGTCATTCTCGGCTATACGGTTTTGTGGTCCAGCAATGGAAATTGCTTTATGGCTTGTATATGCAGATTGGGTAGTCGCAACTGGCAACTAAGAACTGCACACAGAGCAAGCTGGGAACTGGCAACTGGCAACTGGCAGCTTGTGGCAACTTGTGGCAACTGTTGCTCGCTGTGGCTGTGACTGTGGCCTGCTGCAACCTGCAACCTGTCGCAGTTGCAAATGCTCTTTGTGAAAATTTATGCGCAAGCGCGCTGATTCTTATTTTTTCGCCTTTAACAAGGCGTACAACAACAGCAGCAACAGCAACAACTGCTGCCTTTGACTCTGCTCTGCCTGCTCCAGCTCTCCGTGTAGTTCCTCCCAGCGTTGGCCGTTTTTGGCTGGATTCTGCTGAAAATTCAATTTGCTACAAAATGTGCGCCGCTTTTGCATATCTTGCAGCAAAAATTCGTGATTTACAATTTTCGTTTCGTTTCGTTTCGTTTGTTTTCATCCTTCGTCCAGGCAGCGGCTCATTTGGCTGAGAGCAGGGAGTCTACGTAGTGCGGGCCTTTTGGGTCTCTGATTTAATTCTGTTGCTGCTGCTGTTGTTGTTGCTCTTGCTGTTGCTGTTGCTGTTGCTACCTTCGTCTTGGGGTACGAGGTTCACCTGTTTATGCCAGATTCCTGGCATGCGATTAAAATCACCTGCGCAGGCATGCGCCCACGCAGCAGCAGTCTGTCCCTCTGCCTCCCTGCTTCCCTGCTCTGCTTGTAGCCTGCTCTGGCTTTGATTTGGAGCCACGTTTCTTCTTATTATTTTGCGGCTCTTTCTTCTCTTGGCATTGCCATTTAAAGGCTGCGTCCGCGTCCGCGTTCATTTATTATGTACGAGAGTGTTTGTTTTTTCGTTTTCGTTTTTGTTTTTCGCTTTTCTGTCGTTCTGTCGTTCTGTTGTGTTTTTTCCTTGTATTTTCGGTTACCTCTCACGCTGCTTATTCAAACTAATTTAATTTGTGCGCAGCTTTCGTGCTGCGCCCGCAGCTAAGGTTGCCGGACTCGGGCGCGGACTCCACGCGGACTCCGCCTTGGACTTCAGTTTGGAGTTCGCACTGTGGCAGGTTGCTCTGGCTGTTGCTGTTGCTGTTGCTGTGTTGTTATTTTGGCGTTTCACGCACTTGGCGCATGTTGCAGTCACGCCTTTTGTTGCCCGCTGTCCGGTATTTTTCGAACCCCTCCCCATTCCAACTTCCCCTTTTACCCCAACAACGTTGCCTGAGCCACACGCAAAAAGTTGTTAAAATGCAAATTAAATTAGAGACAAACTGGGCAGGCAGACAACACACACACAGTGCTCCTTTTCAAGGGGTGTGTGTGTGTGTGTGTGTGTGTGCTTGTGTGTTGTTGTGTGGGCCGTTCATGGGGTGGGGTTTTTCGCCTTTCTGCTGTTTGTTGTCCGCTGGATTAGCTGCTTGCAAATGACATGAGCAGTCTGGACAATGATTGCTGATATGCAAATATTTCACCAGGTGCCATGTTCGCATGGCGCCCCACACACTGCCCCCCTCCCCTCCCCTGCCCCTGCCCTGCCCAGCATCCACCTACCCAACGCATTGTATATATTTTGGCAGTAAATACCGTATTCGTGAAAGGTTGAATAATCCTTAGCAGTAACCTTAGACACCTTACAAAGGCAACGGCGTGAATTAAAACCCATTCAAATTTTGCAGCTTATCGTTTTGCTCGATGCACACGTGTCTAACTCTCTCTCTCGCTCTCGTTTAGCTCAAGCATATAAAAAGGGTATATCAATGGTCATCAAGAACCCCACAGCATGCGAAACCTACTCGACTTTCAACTTGCCACATGGCAGCAGCGTTATGCAACACTTTGCTAACTGCTCCAAAACAAACAAAGCAAAAGCAAAACGTCTTGCACAATGTGACAAAGAAATGAAGAAAAAAAAAAAAAAAAAAAAAAAAGAAAAAAAGACAATCCCAAAACTTGAAAAAAGAAGCTACCCAAAAATGGCCATAAAACAAATGCGGCAAATCGAAAAAGAAAGAGCCAAAAAAAAAAACGTTTGCTTAGCTTTTTTTTTTGTTTTTTTCTCACTTACAGGAGCGGCAGCAACAAGCGATGCTGCTGCTGGTGCTGCAATCAGTGCACCCACCGGCAGCTCCAGCGGTGGCTGCCACAACACTTTAACACTTGTTTGGCCAGCTAATCGGGGCAAGAGCATCGCGTCGCATCGCATCGAAAGGCATTTAAAAGCGCACAAAAAGGCCAGACAAAGTTTAAGTAGAATTAAGCATCCAAATTCATGAGTCAAGAAAGGCTCCTTCTCCATATGAATGTATATTTTAATTTTATTTCCATGGCTTCTTTTTTGCTTTTTGTTTTTGTTTTTGTTTTTGCTGAATGCCTTTGCTTTTTGATTTGTGTGGCTTAATAAAATACCGAGAAGTCGTCGTCGTCGCCGTCGTCGTCGTCGCCATTTGGGACCCATTGGGAAACAATGAAATCTTCCGGCGCGCTGTCAATGATTCTACCCCAAAAAGCAATGTGTGCCTTGGAGTGTGTGTGTGAGTGTGTGAGTGTGTGCTTTGGTGATTTATGTGCCTCGATTTTGGCCAATTTTCGTTTTTAGTTCAGCGCTGCGCTGCGGTTAAATAATGCGCTTCCAAGAATATAAACACACAGCAAATACCAAATAAAAAAAGAAAAAAAGAAAACCAAAGCCGAAACTCAATTCCAAATCCAAATAAAAAGTGTTGCACATGCGCTCCCCCCACTGTAGATCCGAGGGAAGTTTCCGACAGGGCCTTGAATATGCATAATAATAATAATAATAATACCCCTATCTATGCGATAATTCGTTATTTGTCATTGTTTGCCAGCTGATTTTGAGTTTCGGCTGTTTCTTTTTGTTTCTCAATTTTCGGTCTCTCAGCTCTTCACATCAACATGTTGATTTTCTTAGCAATTAATTTGATTAACTGCCACATTGCGGCTGCGGTTTGGGGTGCCTTTGATCTGACCACTCCGATGGGGTTCGATGTCAGTACTCACACATATATCACGAGCATTAAGCACCAACCATTGAGCATTAAGCATTATTAATTAAAAGTTCTTTACAGCTAATTGCAGAATATGATATAAGCACAGACGGCAGCAGCAACAGCAGCAGCAGCAGCCCCCACAACGGAAATGCCTGAGTGAGTGATTCCTCTGGGGGCAAACATGAATAATGTGATCAATTTATGGGAAAATAAAAGTGAGTTTGCTAAAGTAAAACTGGAGAATGTTTATTATTTATAAATACAAATAAATTATAGTAATAAATATATATTTAAGTAAAGTAAAGTAAAACCGGAGAATGTTTTTTATTTATAAATACAAATAAATTATAGTTGTAAATAAATATAATATTTATATTTTAATTAAACTAAATGCCAAATATTTTTATTCTTTTCTTGTAATAATTATAATTCTCTTCATTTATAAATTAATTTTATTTTTAGAACTACTTTATTTTATTATATCGAATTATATGTAAAACGAGAAAAAAAGGTCAGCTTCGGCATGCCGAGAGTTTAATACCCTTGCAGGTTTTTATCTTCTCCGATCGTTTCAATACTATTTATACATAATGGAGTAAAATTTAATGACATTGTGTATATTCAATATTATGTCTCACTTTGATGGGCACTGATAAGTTCAGTTCTAAATTCAGAACAAATCTTCGTACACAAATAATGCATTTCGGGCGTTTGTTCCTATGACTGCTATATGTTATAGTTACCCGATTTTAAATTGAAATTTGATGTGCATATTATATTTCTAGAAAAAGTCCGGTATAGTGAATGTGAGTGGTTGCAATATCTTGAGAAATATCAAAAATCGACCGATTGCTCGAGGTTTGAAGGTTTCATTAAGATAGCTCAAAAACTGAGGGACTAGTTTACGTTGCAGCAGACGGACACACGGACAGGACGAAGCACTTTTGATATCATCAATGTGCGTATAAATAAAGGAGGTTCTGCACAAAGTACAAATAATTCAATGCCAGATCACACACGAGCAATGCAATAGCAGCGATTATGTTCGCTAATGCCTTAACGAAACGAATGCCTCCAGTTCGTTCTGAGTGCCAGTGCACTGAGTCTGACTTTCCAAAAACACTAAACTAGTACGTGGCTAGTTCGTTGCCTAAGTCTTTTGATTGCAATGCTATCGACAAAGGTTGTTCGTGGATTGCAAGTCAATTTTTTGACAATAAACACATTGCAACGATGTTATCAACAACAACGCAACAACCGCAACAACAGCAACAGCAGCAACAACAACAACAGCAACACACAGTACGACCACCTGCTGGACACACCTCTTTTCGTTCTCCGGGGCGTATATGCGCCTGATTAGCTGTTACCAATATTTTTGTTAGAGTTTCTCGCTGGCTGCACTAAAAATTAGTCGCAATTCACGAGCATTTGCTACCCGCAATTGTTGTTGCTGCTGCTGCCAAATTTGGTGCACACATTTGAATTTGCAAGGCGAAATATTGAAAACTCTTTCAATTGCCAGCGTTGAGCTGCAACTGCCAGCGCAGGCAAACGTTAATTAATTACGATTTATTGACTAAATCGGTTGATTAGACAATTGACGTTTGCCGTTGTTACACTATGCTACGTATCTGTTTCTGTGTGTGTGTGTGTGTGTCTCTGTTGCTGTTGTTGTTGTTGTTCGTGCTCTGCTTTGGCTGATTTCGATGTTGCCACACAATTTGGCCACTTGCCACACAATTGTCGTCAATTAATTTAGCTTTGATTCCGCTGATTCGATACGCCGCCCTGCAGGTGGCATTCGTCGTTCGAAGTCCCCCCTTCCCCGTTGCCGCCTTCGTTTCGTACCCAATTGCATGCAAATCGAGTCGAGATATATATTTTCTATAAGACTATAAACGATAAATGGGTTCAAAATGCTGCTGCAGACATCATAAATAAATGATTTGAAAATCGTTTCTCGCACACGAATCGAATGACTTAGGCAACGAACTGGCAAATCACATGGGTGCAGGACGTGAGCACAGCGAGATCAACATGATGAACTCCAACATTTGCAAGCCTTTCAATTCAATTCGACTTACCAATTGATTTTTATAATACAAAATTCTATCAAATTATGCTCGATTATTATGCTATAATGCACTTCGTTTTCCCCCCCTGGGCATCATTTAAATTGAAAATTAATTTCGAAAAGACTGAGGCTGCAAACGTGGCCAGGTAGAAAGAAGAGCGAACTAACTGACAAGTGGCTCTGAAAATTTCCATAGTCCAAGTAGTGCTGATGCTGGTGATGGGGCTGCTGGATCTGTTGCTGCTGGTGTGAAATTCCTAACTGGCACTTTCTTGTGTGTGGGGAACGAGCATTTGCCGCATCAATCAGCGGCGGCAGCTTAAATGCTGCATCATGACAAAACCATTACACTTGACCAGAGCGACGTCGTCGTCGGCAGATGCTCAGATGACTAGACGACTCGGCTGAGAGTTCTCTCGGCTCGTGATTGATTGATTGGCAGCGTGAGCAGCGGGCACCAAGAGAGAGTGGTGGAAAGGGGCTAGGGGGAATGCGCTGCTTTGTCTAAAAGCCGTTTAGAATAACACCAAAGCAACCATAACAGCAACAGCAACGTGCAACACATAACGAGCCCAGCAGCGAGAAATTATGCATTGGGCTGGAAAAATGTTTAATCTCTGCTGTGCAATGGCAATGCCAATGCTACGTATCAGTAGGCACCCTCACCAGCCGGGCAGACAACAAGCTAGCCAGTTGGCCAGTTGGCCAGTCAGCCAGGCAGTCAGTCAGTCTTGAAGCACATCCAGACGGCCGGCGGCCGTGCGGACGTCAGTTGATTGCGCTTCATTATTAATGCCAAACTGTGCGCCGGCATTCGTTGAATTTGGCTTTTGCAATTTGCTCTCAATGCCGCCGCGTCGCATTGCAAAAGCAGGGAGGAGGGAGGGGCATCAGCAGCAAGCTCTGGGGGCATTAAAAATGAGCTCAGCGTAACAGGTGGATGCCGATGCCGATGCCGATGCCGCGACGACGATGGAGATGGCGATGGCGACGGCAACGTGATTTTCGCCAAATCGTTTAGATTATTTTGAGATTGCTTGCGCCAGTCTACAGTCTCCAGTCTCCAGTCTCCAGCTCCAGCCAGGCCAAGCCAGCCGGCTCAGCTGTCCGTGCAGTCCAATCAGTCTGCCACTCCTTCACCCTCCTCCCTTCGCCGTCGCTCTCTAACTTGGCCAGCTCCGCACCTTGCATTTGAACTTGAAACATTTCATTTTGTTGCTGCCGGCAAGCTGCAGATAGCAACACAGCTGTGGGGGAGGAGAACTGAAGGAGCAGCCGAGGGGGAGAGTAGACAGCTGAAGATACACTACGAAAGCATCGGCATCGGCATCGATCGATTAGTGGCATTCTATTGCGTTCAATTTTCATGTGCAACATTGAAGCCGATCGCCGTTGGCACAATAAACACGCGATTTATTTCATGCCAAGCATTCAAGTGGTGCCGCAGTCGGTCAGTCAAGGAGGAGCAGCCAAGCCAGCACCACCAACAACTCCACCACCACCACCGGCACCAGCACCATCACCATCACCATCGCCATCACCATCAGTGGGCAGCCTTGCCTTACCTTGGCTTGGCTTGGCTTGCCTTCGCTTGTGGTATGTGATAATGGGATGATGGTATGATGATGCATGCGCGGCATACACAACATGCCAACAACAACAAGCCACACATTCGAGGCATATGAGGTGCCACGAATTGCCACGAATTGCAAATGCTCTACAGGCAGTGCGGCGAGGTGAACGATTTAAGCTAGCCAGAGATTGCCATAAATGGTTAGAAGGGAAATCCAACTTTACTGTACTAAATTGAAATTAAATTAACAAATCTAAAATTAAATGTAATGCCTGATTCGGATATGAAAAAGTTGTGTTAACATGTTTGATTTGTATTTTGAAATATGATTAATATTATTACTACTTTTTTATCAAATGAAATCAAATGCAACATATTAGATTTGATTATGGAAATGTTATTTAACTTTACTTGAGAGGAA
The DNA here is from genome assembly GCA_018904035.1 of Zaprionus ornatus. Taxonomy (NCBI): domain Eukaryota; kingdom Metazoa; phylum Arthropoda; class Insecta; order Diptera; family Drosophilidae; genus Zaprionus; species Zaprionus ornatus. Next base: position 27,887,254 of record JAEIFZ010000002.1, read on the forward strand.
TTAGATTCAACATCTTTGTTTTGATATAACATTTTCATCTAACTTTATCATCTTATCATCTTATTCTATGTACAATATTTTATTTAAGTTTACTTAACTTAACTTAACGTAACTTAACTTACTAAACTTATTTAACTTTACTTTAAATGAAAGTAGATTGAACATCTTTGATTTTATATGAAATTCTTGTCTAACTTTACCACTTCTATTAACTTTTATGTATTTTATTTTTATTATTATTTTATTATTATTATTATTATTATTATTATTATTATTATTATTATTATTATTATTATTATTATTATTATTATTAATATTATTATTATTATTATTATTATTATTATTATTATTATTATTATTATTATTATTATTATTATTATTATTATTATTATTATTATTATTATTATTATTATTATTATTATTATTATTATTATTTTTATTATTATTATTATTATTATTATTATTATTATTATTATTATTATTATTATTATTATTATTATTATTATTATTATTATTAATATTATTATTATTATTATTATTATTATTATTATTATTATTATTATTATTATTATTATTATTATTATTATTATTATTATTATTATTATTATTATTATTATTATTATTATTATTATTATTATTATTATTATTATTATTATTATTATTATTATTATTATTATTATTCTTATTATTATTATTATTATTATTAATATTATTTCTATTAATATATTATAATAAAATTATTATACTTCATTTTATATTATATGGAATTGAATTTAACATCTTAGATTTGGAAATGTTATTTAACTTTACTTTAGGAGATAATATTACATTTACAATCTTTGATTTTATATTAACTTTTTATTTTAAGTTTGCTTTATTTCAATTTTCGCTTAATAAGTTTCCTCTTCCCTTCCTTTTCTTTGGCTTTAATTTGGTTTTCATTTCACATTACAAGTTTCGCTTTAGCTTATTTAATTTATTTATATTATTACAAGGGTGTACTCCAATGACAGTTTTGCTGTTTTGTTAGGTACTATTAACCTTATTGCACTGTCGATATGCCCCTTGCACAGTTCAAAGTGTATAGAGAGCAACTATAATAACCGCATACTCTTCTCTTTCTCCCTTTCTCCTTCTCTCTCTCTCTCTCTCTCTCTCTCACTACCTCTCCCATAATATATATTGATACATTTATATATATTTCTCTTTTTTGCTGTAGCTTTTTCTACTCTTTTTCCCCTCTTACTGACGGCCAAGGTTAGTAGAGTTGCTTTAAGACGTTGTTGTTGTTCCCCCTTGCGTTGTTGTTGTGTCTCCTCCAGCTGTTGTTGCTGTTGTTATTGTACGAAGCTCACTCTGCCGTATTTTAGCCGGTAATTGCTTGTGATGTATGAGATTTTGAGTTCTAGTTTTCTTGCCTTGCCTGGGAATATCTCACAGATTGCCAACGATGCCTATATATGCGGGTGAAGTATGTTTATACACGAACATACTGTGTGTATCCACAGGTATTGCAGGCAAAGGCCACAGATATTGATTTGACAGGGAGGCCAACACAATGATGAGCGAGCCACAGCTGTTTCTTGCTGGTTTCTGTCACACTTTCTAAGCACTTTCACCCAATTAGAGCGATCAGTCATATATATAAATATAGTATATGTAGTGGCTTACCACTTCAACTATATACTATACCTGCTGATATCAGGAAGCTGCTGATCTTATGCAAAAGAAAAAGCAACAACACCAACAACACAGCAACAACGACAACGATGACAATCTTTTGTTTTCACTTCTGCAGAAACAAAAGCCATAAAGGATAAATTGTGATCGGTTTAGTTGGCGGGTAGAGTGGGGCAGGAGGGGTAGCTCGGCTTGTGCCTCGGTTAGGTAGCCGCATTTAAAACAGTCGGAGGCAATCGTTGAACTTTTGGCTTCGACAAGTGCACAGCGGGAGGGCCTATCTTGGCCAGCCAAGGAAAGCGTACGTACAACACAAGGAGGCAACTGCGACGCTGCTGCTGGCAATTTTGTTTTCATTTTGGGGCTAAATGGACTCGAAATCGAATTCAAGGCGATTATATCGAATCGTTTGGAGTCTCCATTGTGTTGTAGCCAAGGTCCAATTGGGGCAAGTATTTTTTTGAAGCTTCTATCGCATGATTGATTGACTGATGAACTGACTGAAGAACTGAAGAACAAATATTCGTTTCTCCTGCGACTGACATGTACTGTGTGCGACTGTGTGTGTGCGAGTGTGTGTGCCTGTGTTATATGGTGATGCTTTTCATGCCATTTCGATACGGGCCTCATTTTTCTCGCCACAATTAAGAAGAAAGTTGCCTCAGGGCAATTAGAAAACTCGCATCGATCAAATTGCCATGCATACACACGTCAAGCCATAACCTCAAATAAAAAACAACAACAACAGCAACAAAAACAACAATCAACATAGTAAGAGAATATTTTCCACTTTGGTCGTCTCTTGTTCCGTTTCGATACTCAAAATTCCTACAGCTTAAACCATGTCCCGACGACCGTTGACAAAAGAGGAGATACCCCGTGATTTGCGTCAAGTGCAGACGCTGCGGCGCGAACTTCAACGGAATACGCAACGCATCAGTCAAGCCTTCTGGCAGGAGTTCGAGCAGATACGCAACAGTCAGCGCAATCAGTTGGCCGTCGAGACAGCGAATCGCGAACGCCTCACTGAGATAATGAACGAAACAAACCTGGAGGCGCAGCGTCAAATAGATGCACTGAGTCGCAGCATCAGTTCGCATGGCATCAATCCCTTGGCGCCGTCTCCCATAATGCGTCGCGAGTTGCCACCTTCAATCAGGGAGGAGGCACCTCCTCAACTGCTGCAGCTGCAACTGCCACATAAGAAGCAACAACTGAAGAAGCAGCAGTCAGAGCAGCAAGAGAAACAGCAGGAAATGCAACCAGAGAAGCAACCAGAGAAGCAACCAGAGAAGCAACAAGAGAAGCAACAAGAGAAGCAACCAGAGGTGAAACCAGAGGTGAAACCAGAGAAGCCACCAGAGAAGCAACAAATGGAGAAGAAGCAAAAGAAGAAGCAGCAAAAAGCACAAGCTCCACAGAGTCTAGAGCCAAAGCCATCGATAGTACCCAGAACAAATGCTCAGCCACCGCCGCCACGTGCGGGGCTCAGTAAACGTCTGACAGCCTTATCCACACCAAAGACCGCTTCCTTCTCCTCATCGGTTGTGCCACGCTTCCATGCCGGAGTCAGCACGCTGGGCATTTCCAGCACAACTCCCCGAAAAACCTCAACCAAATCCAAACTTCGTCTGACCCAGGAGTCGAAGAAATAAAAGGGAATAGGTTCCAACTTGGGGACTAATTTGAACAATTTATAAAAACAAAAGTTATATTTACTTCGGAACCATAAAACATAACTGAAAATGTGTCAATATTCTGGTGATCTTATAAGTTTTGCTTGCAGAAATCAGTATAAACTAGAATGGTATAATACGAAAATATTAAATGACGTCTGATATTATTATAGGTATTATAAATTCTAGCTTATACTATGATGATTTTATACACTTTAAATTATTATTATATTAGATCCCCGCAATCTTATCAAATTAAATAATTAATGGCATATAAACAACAATGAAAGGCTGCCTCGGCATGCCGATGGTTCTATGCCCTTGCCGGTTCTTTTATCCTCCGATCGTTCCATTACTAGTTATATATAATGGTACAGAATTGAATGGTATTGTGAATATTCAATATTATGTCTCACCTTGATTGACACTGATAAGTTTAGTCAGTTCTAAAATCAGAAAAGCTCTTCATACAAAAACCTGCATTTCGGCCGATTGTTCCTATGCCAGCTTTATGTTATAGTGGTCAAATTCTTATGAAATGTCATATGCATATTATATATCAAGAAAAGTTCGATGTAGTAAATTTGGTTACAATGTCTTAACAAATAACAAAAATAGTTTGTATGACAGGTATACGATACATCGGTCCGATCCGGCTCGTTCCGACTTATTACGATTACAGCGTGCAGCACTAAAAGTATTTGTACAAAGTTTCATCAAGGTTTCTTTCAAACTGAGAAACTAGTTTGCGTTGCAACAAACAGACGGACAGAAGGACGAACGGACAGACAGACATAGCTAGATCGAATCCTCTGTTGATGCTGAATCAGAATATATATACTTTATGGGGTCCTATAATGCGTTGCTAACTCCTGGCCAAAATTAATATTCTCTCAGCAAGTGTATATCAACTACAATATAATCTAGTGATATATATTATATATGTATATAATTAAATTCCTAATTCTATTCTAAAAACCATATATGTATGTTATAACATTGTGAAGAAATAACATCCTTAACCATTATTTTAATGAGAACATTTATCATTTGAACTGATTTAAAGAACTTTACTTCAGAATTATATATTCTAAATAATTATATAAGATTATAAAATGGTATACATTACTTCAATAGATCTCATGGAACTCGTATCATTCCAACTCATTTATAATCATTTAAAGTCTAAATTCTAATATATATAATTTTAATAAATTTTAGTTTGTTTTTTATTTTTCTCCAAAATTCTACATCTTAAATTTTTACTTACTTTTTTTATCTTGTACTTTTTTTAATCTTTTTTTTTTAAATATTCAAAATTAATTTTAAATATCATGTCGACTGTCTTAGTTGACGTTAAATAAATATGTAAATAAATAATATTACATTTCAGTATTATAAGCTTTAAATGATATACTACTATATATACTATAATACTATATATAATATAATATAACGTGAAGAAACAGCTTCCTTAGCCCTTGCATCGATGCAATCCCTTCAATCCATCATCAAATAAACTCATTTCCCCATTCGTTTACACAGCTCTCACTTCCCCATTGAAGCCTTCCCAACATGATCGCCAACATAGTGCACACACCTGCTAAACGGACTGGGAAATCGGTTTTCATTCATCATTCATCATATATCATGCACACCCACGTAAATCGATCAAACTGGAACTGCCTTAACAAATTCAAACTAAACCCAAAATAACAACAACTTGCAAATTAATTAACGGTACAAGCGGCCCCCATACAATAAAAAAAAAAACAAAAACAAAGCAAGACGAAGACAGAGAGAGAGAGAGAGAGACAGCTATAGTCCGTTCGCCACTCAGACACCTGAGTAATCAACTTTATGTGGGCATGGCAAGGGGCACAACGAATACGTAACGCAACGTAGGAATACTATGTATACTGCATATACGTATGTATCATTCTCGTTTGCCAGATTCCGCTGGTACTTAGTAAATGCGATAAATCACGATGAAGAACAACAGCAACAACAATAACAACAGCAAAATGTAACGTTATTCATCACAGGTGGTAAATTTAACTGACAACAAACGTGCGCGCGCGCGTTCGCCGATCCCGCCAGATCCCGCCGTGTCGATCTCGTTCCGAATCCGATTCCGATTGTACGAAATACTACTTAACACACAAATCGAACAGAACAACAACGATTTCTGGGTCAAAATAATTAATAAAAGCGAGCGACTTTTGTGCGCATGACTTGGCCAAAAGAGGAACAACAACAACAGCAACAACAACAACAGCGACAAGAGCGTCCGCTCTGGTGGCCAAAACTGTGAGATCTGACAAGCCTCAAGTCGAGGAAGCGTTACTCGATTAAAAGGAGAATGCAAAGGCAATGCCAGCATTGCTCTGGCCAAGGGCAGAGCAGGAGAGGGAGAAGAGGACGGGGAGACGGGGAGAAGGGGAGAAGGGGCGGGACGGCAAAGCGATCCCAGCAGTTTTGTCGTCGCTTTGGCGCATGCGCGCTACAAAAATAATCAATCAAAATGTCTTAAGCAAATCACTCGCATTTCAACTACCAAAAAAGCAAGAAAAATTACTGAGCCAACCAACTAAGCGAGTGCGCTGTGCGAGTAACTGCGAGTGTAGTGTTTACACGGCGAATACTTGTTGTGATAAGAGAATCAGCATTAAGAAAGAGGGGAAAGAATATAGGAAATATGTAAGAAGCAAGAAGGATTAGTAATCGGAAATTTACCTTTAAATGAAGCATCTCAAGGAAAGGAAAACACAACTGAGGATGAGAAACATCATGGGATAAATTGATAAGAAGAAATATCTAAGGAAAGAAATAATAGATTGTATAAAAAGAGAAACATCATTGACGATAGAACAGAAATAGGCAGAGAAAGATATGAAGAAAATATATATAAAAAAGAGAAAAAGATACACAAAGATGGAGTGTGCAAGTAGAAGTTTAAAACACAAGGAGCTGAAGAGAAAGATGTAGACAGAGGGAGCAAAAGTGGAAAAAGGAGTGTGATCTCATAAAGAAGAAAGAGTGAAGAGTAAAAAGAGTCTAAAGAGGAAGAAAAAGAAACAGAAGTATTAGAATGAAGAAGATAAAGAAAAATATAAGTTAGCATAAATACATATAAATAAATAAAGCGATCTCCAAGTCGATCGTGAACCGAGACGGATATGGAAAGTCCGCAGAAGGAACAGATACTAACTACTAAAGGGCTGTTTATTCCCACACTCTACAACCCTTATACCTATGAATCACTTTGCACTGATTCACATCCAATACACTGTTACCCAATGTAGATCGGCAAAAGAAACACCGTGTAAACGGTACCGCCTTAACAGACTGCCGACTCGAGGGACAGACAGACAGACGGGCGGACGGACTACTTGACTGACTGGCAAGTTTGTTTGGCAACTTGTGATGGACGTCGGTTGGCCAACAGTCACGATTTGCATGTGCGACAACTGTTGCCGGCAACAACAGCAGCAGCAGCAGCGGCAGCAGCAGCAACAAATCGCGAGCACATTGAACTGTCATTGACACGGCAACAAGTCGAGCCCCAGACGACAAAAAAAAAAAAAAACAAAACGGGAGAGAGAGACACCTGTAACCGGAGTTGAAAGGCAAAAGGCGAACGATGAATGCTTGGGTGGTGCAGCAGCAGCAGCAGCAGCAGCACCAGCACCGGCAACTGTTGCTGATGGGTGCGGTGGCAGCACAACAGCAACAGCAACAGCAACAGCTAGCAGTAAATGCAACTGCAATCGTCAGTCGTCAGTCGTCAGTTTTGTTGCCGGCCAATTACAGCAAACAAATTCGAATGCGAATGCGCATTGAAAATTGTGGCAAGGTTGGTAATTTAAGACTCACGCCGTGCTTGGCCTGGTCAAAAAGGAAAAACTTAACTTAGAATCAGCGAGAGAAACGAAAACCGTTGCTTTTGTCGCCAGTTGCTGTTGCTGGGGTGATTGAATTGCTGATTTAACGGTTGCTGTTGTCAAATTAATGACATTCATTCAATTCAGACCAGTCGGGCAAACGTGGCCAAAACGTGGCTCCAAAACGGTAGTTTTTATTGCTTGGCAAATTGCAATCGCAGTGCAGCGCGTGTTATTATTATGATTGTTGCTGTTGCTGTTGCCGTGTTGCTGTTGCTGTTGCCGTGTTGCTGTTGCTGTTGTCATTTCTGCCGTTATTAATGTAGTTATTAAATAGCTACAACTGCCGCCGCACAAAGCGTGCCAATTGTGGGTGCAGCAGCAGCCACAGTGGGTGCTGCTACAGTGGGTGCACCTGGCAGGTCACTCCGGTCACGCCGGTGTCAAAGTGCAAAAGTTTAGCACAAAGTTCTTGTCATTATTTGCAATCGGCCCGCTCTGTTCCGTTTTGTTTTGTTTCGTTTCTTGTTTGTTTATTGTTCCATTCTCGAGCGTTTCAAAGTGAAAGGCAATTCTAGTAGAACCCCAACCTGGCTGGCTTAATTAATGACTGTTTTATATAATTTAATTAGTTGTTAATGATCTGCTGATTGGCTCAAAGTGAGTGTCGCCTCCGACTCTGACTCCGACTCCGACACAGACTCAATTGCTCATTGGGTGGGCTTGGCAGATGTCAGGGCTGCTGTGCCTCAGATAGCGAATCGTTAACATGGCGCTAAGCTAATGGATTAATTCGTGACTTAAGCGATACTCGCTAATGGCACACTTATTGGTTCTTGAGTTGTGCAACTTTTTAAGTAATAATTAATTAAACTAATTCAAAGCTTTGCTGTACCTGTAAAACATTATTCCAGCTGTTGGTCTTAGGTCTAGCTGACATTTTCTTGAAATTTGATCTAGTTATCATTGGACACGATCAGGTCGACTAGTCCAGGGAATTTCCTAAGAAAACTGGACAGGAAAAGGAACTCTAAGGTCTACAAGGGCGCAGTACAGCTCCACCATATCAAATAATAATTTTATATATTACATTTAAATATGCAACTCCGTATGATTCCGCCTGTCTTTTATTACAATTGTAAAACAAAGAGAAGATAATACATTTAGATAATATTTCAAACCTTCATTCATTCCTTCCTGTATCCTATCAAAACCTCATCATTATCACTAACTAACTTTGCATAATTCTCAATTTACTTGTTCTGCATCTGAAGACCCCGCAAACTGCAGCCAAATCGGACAAATCTAACATGCCAGTCTAGACAAAATGCTTGTCATGCTTTCAATAACATTGCACCAGTTGCAATTTGGACATGTTTTGACATGAATTGCACATTCAGAATGCGTAAAGTGCTCGTTTTATAATTCTCAAGAATAGTTCAAAGTGTTCGGAAACGATTGCATGATGATGAAAATGCGAATCAACCGTTTTTGGTTCTGATTTCACAGACTGGCGCCACAAATTAAACTTGGAGAGGTTTTGTTTTTTGTTTTTATCAACGACCCACGATTTTCTCGCCAATTAGTTAAAGCTTATGCAGGGCGCTCTAGACGGGCTTAACTCGCGTTGACGCCACCATGGGGTAGCACATGCCAGATGTGCCAATCGATAGCGCGCACGTTGCGATAAGGTGGATCCACACCCACAATGTTGCCAGCCGGTGGCTTAAGAGCCACAAATAAACGAATCAACGACCTGCCAGTGTTTGATTGATTTTACGCCGCAAAGTCCCGCGAGGACGGTGCCGGAAAAGTGAAAATCCATTACGGGGTTATCACTAGTCCAATTGTCGCCTTTCATTAGTCATTTCTATCATTCAAATAAAGCTTTCCTTGTCACAGGTTTCATTATTCTAATTCCCCAGTTTCAACTGCGTTTATCGGGTGTGTTTCCTTAGAGTCTTATTTTCTATCTTTTACAATGCTAAAAGAAAACTCATATTTTCTTGTTTCAGTTTTGTTGTGTTTTAATTTCACTGTTTTAAGCTTCTATATAATTAACTTAACTCGTTTTCAAATCATGTGTATGCAAAGCATCTATTCAGAATTTCTTTTTTTGTGTTACAGGCAGAAGGAAGCATGGAAGATCCCACAAAGTATATATATATTCGTGATCAGGTGCAGTAGTCGAGTCATTAAGACATATCTGTTCGAAAATCTTTCTGTCTGTATTATCCATGCTGGATCTTTATCATTTTTATATCCTTGCACAGATGATATTAATTTTAGCCAGCTAGTAGAGCTAGGAGACATCTCTGACCATACAAACTTTATACACATTCTGAATCAGGCATGTCTGTCTGTCCGTCCGTCCTTCTCTTTGTTGCAAGGCAAACTAGTCTATCAGTTTTATAGCTTGATGATGAACTCGGCACACATGCTTCTTAGTACTGCAGGCTTTGAATAAGTAGAAACGAGCCGGCTCGGGCCCATATATCGTATATCTGCCATACAAAGTATCGGCAAATTTTTGTTATTTGTTGAAATATTAAAACCAAATTTACAACATCGGACTATCTTTATATACATAATATGCATTTAAAATTTCATCAATATCGGACCACTATAACATATAGCTGCCATAGGAATAATCGGCCGAAATGCGTTTTTCTATTAAGACCAATTTTGATTTTATAAATACTTTACATATCAGTGCCAATCAGAGTGAGACATATGTTAATATTGAAGGAAGGAAGCCTTTCTTTCTTGTTATTATTATAATCATTCAGATATGTAATAGTTTAAATTCGAACATCAATTTAAATGTGAAATATTAACCTATTTCGCTAGAAATATTAACCTATTTCGCACATCCTTACTGCGATATTATTGCTTCTGCTGCAATAAGTGGTTAGTACTGCCACGATGCCAATAAACCAACTTGCAACACCGCGAGTGGTGTCAATGGCATTGGCACACGCAAAATAAAGAAGAAGAGAGGAAGAGAGAGGGAAAGCGATAGCGAGATGGAGAAGAAGAGCAAGAAGTCGCGTTGAGCTGAACGGTAACTCAATATTTAAGCACTTACACGTTAATTTAGGCACAAATTGAATTAATAAACCATGTTAAACATTGTGTGCGGTCTCCTGTTTCCCTTTTTCACCACAGTTCACCTCAACCCCAACCCTGCATCCCTCCCTCGCGCCATGAAAACAAGCTCCTTTTCATATTTCATTAATTTATGCGCGGCCAAACACGAAAACAAGCAAAAGGCGACCAAGAGCGAGCGAGACAGCAACAGAGTTTCGATTGCCCCCAAAAAAAAATTTAAATTTACAAGCACGTAACGCGCCCTGAACCCCATCGATGTCCACCCCCTGCGGCCCCCTCCCCATCCCCCGATGTGATTGGCTTACATTCAGCTGCCGTTGGGTTCCTTTCGGTTTTTCGCTTGTAAATTAGAACATGCCAAATGTAGTACCAAAATTACAACTCCCAGCGGGACCCGTGACGAGACTGAAACACAAATAATTGTCGTCGTCGTCGTGGATGTTGTTGTTGTTGTTGTTGTTGCCGTTGCTGTTGCCGTTGCTGTTGCTGCTCATGTTGCACTGCGGTCGTAACCCGCGGCAAGTGTCCAACACAAGTGACTGCGCTGCCTTTTTTTTGTCACATTCATTCAAGGTGCAGGGGGGAGGGGAGTTCTGGGCTTAAGGATTCTTGGTTCAGCAAAAGGTGCGTAAATATGATTTTCATTTACACCTAAACTGAGGCAAGCAAAAAGGGGAAGAACAGCTCCTTTTGATGAGACCGCAGAAGCTTGTGGAATCTCAATTGGGATTCCACAGCATGCAATGCTAAAATGTCTTCAAAAATGTTAAATATAATTTTAAATCTTTTGGAAATACATATCATAATTATAATGTCTAAATGACTGAAGGTTAAGCTCATGTGGGGAAAAGTATGAGAAGAAAAAGAAAGAAATTTAAAGTGGAAGTTTGATTCATAGAATATCTGATCAAATATAATAGAATACGAGTATAGGTCATAACTAGTAAACTAAATAAAAATAACAACTATAAAATAAACACCCAATAAAAAAATAAAAAAAAATCTGGAATTCTCTCTATTCGAAATTGGTTCCCTTTTAACCTTCCAAGTTCCAAGTCAAACTTTGGAAGGTTTTCAAATATAGTCTTCAATAATGAATAAAATTTCAAAATTTTTAAGAAGGTATTAACTTTATGATCACAATGTCTAAGAGACTGAAAGTTAAGATCCTATGGAGGAAATTAGGAGAAAAAAGAGGAAGACAGTTAAAGGGGAAGTTGCATTCATGCAATATCTGATCAAATATAATCAAATATATAATATTATAGCTAGTTACTTAAATATTTATTACAAACGTATTTCCTTTCCAAATAAACACCCAATAAAAATCAGGAATCATCTGTATTCGAAATTGGAATGTGCAATTCCTTTTCAACTTTCCAAGTTTCGAGTCGCTCCCCCACCCAAACCACGACTGTCTGTCTGTCTGCACTTTACTTTCAACAACCACTTGCTTGTTTATCTGTCTGCTTGCTACAGAGAGGCCAACGGGGAGGGGCGTGCTGGAGAAGGGAGGTCAGTCGAGCCGGTGGTCATTTCCATATCCTTTGGGGTCTTTTTGGCGCTGAACAATGCACCGACTCGTGCCAAACAGTGACTTACATAAGGGTCCCCAAAAAATGCAAAATGTGCATATGATTTATTGTCATTTTGAGTTCAAGAGAATTTGCAAAAAGCCAAAGGTAATAAATCGTATGATTATTGTGGATTTTCGACCTCCCTCCCTGCCACTCCTCTCTCTCCCTCTCTCTCTCTCTCTCTCTCTCTCTCTCTCCGTCTCTGTGTGTGTTTCCCTAAAGAAAGCAGGTACCTCAGCAAGTAGGGAGAGTAGTATGGGAGGGAGCGAGAGGGGGGCACTCAGTTAACTTCATTCGCTCGTGGTGAGGTCAAGGGTTAAAATGTGGGAGTCACGATTCTGGCTGGGGCTAGCGATTTGGCTCAGTACGCGCTCTGTGGACGATGCTCCCTGCATGAAATGAAGTTACCAAAAATCAAAATACCGTTTGATACACACACACACACACACACACACACATTAGCGTCTTAAATCGACCTCTGCCTCGGCCAGGCAAGTTCGACATCAGCTTTGACTGCAGCCTCGACTTGGAGGCTTTATCAATAAATTATTGAGCCATTATTGTTATTACAATTTCTTTATAATGTTGGCAGCGTGCGCTGTAAGTTTTATCGTTATTTCTCCTGCCGCTGCCGCTGCCGTTGTTGTTGTTGTTGTTGTTGTTGTGGTAGTTGTTGACCATTAGCGTGTAGTTGCTGGCCGCCAACGGGGCCGAGGCTTTGAACCCCCGCATCAGCATCAGCAACAGCCCCAACCTCAGCCTCAGCCTCATCATGTGCACAATGGAGAGCAGGTCGCGGTCACCGCGAAGACTTTTGAGCTGGAGACGCCGTTGCCGCCGCCACAGCCGCCTGGCAGGTTCATGACAAATGCATTAGAGCTGGAAATATTTTCCATTCCCCCCCCCGCGCACCTCTTCTGACTCAGGCAGGTTCTATTGACGGCCTTTTCTTGGCATTTTCTTTTTGTTATTTTATGAATATTGTAAATGATTTAATGAGTTTTAATTGAGGCGAAGGAAAACGAAATGAGTTATAATGAGTTTAATTGATAGGCATAGATGGAGAGAAAGCGTCTGGCATCCGTGTATTGGCACTTTGTATTCGACTTGTAAGTGGAATTTCTTGCCGGGGTGGCCCTTTGTCTCCACAGCTCCCCTTCTCCCCTGCTCTTGCTGACCCGTTGTTGGCTGTCAGTAACCGTTGTAAGTCGTTGCACTGACCACACTGCTGATAACAGGCACGCGCCCTGCAAATCAAAGAATTGGCACACCACACGCACACACACACGCACACACACACTTACTTGAACTGCAGATCGTAACTCACAGTGCAATGAATCATGGAGGGAGAACGCGCAACAATCAGAGCCAACTCTGCCTTGAGTTGACCATTGATCTTTCGGGCAGCGACAAGAAACACCAGCAGATCCAAGGAATGACAGCCTGACAAAGCGTGAGGGTGAGAAAGAGAGCGAGAACGAGACGGAGAGAGCCAGCGTACAGGAACAGTAACGTGTGGGCCATAATCAAAAACGTGTTGTTGCCTTTTGACATTTTTTTCCGTTTGTCTTGTTTGTTTGTCTGCGCGCGAGTGTTTTGCATGTTAACATTTTATTAGTCATAACAACGGCAACAAGAACAACGTGCAAAAAACAAACAACAACAGCAACGGCAACAACAGCACCGATATCAACAGCAACAACAACCACACAAAGACAGAGCAGGCAACGCAGTCAGACGACATCGATCTGCAAATCTGCCGCAGGCCTCAAAATGAGTTGAGAAACAAATTTCGAGGCCAGTTTCCAATAACGATCCTGTTAGCCAGGCTCATTATATCAAAATCGTGTCATGTAAAACAAACGTTAGGCGGACACATTAGTAAATGCAATCCCACCACATTTCTCTGTTCATAAAATTGGAAAAACGCATAACATTTATCCACAACACGTGTTTTTTTATTTTTGAAAGGGTTTTCCAGCCCAACCTCAACGAAAAGCCAAGCAATTCAACAAAATTATGAATCATATTCCATGCATATTTCAAATTTAGTGTTTTGAATTGTGGTAGTTTCAGAAATCAGAGATTCGCAGCTAGAATACAATATATATCTTCAGCAAAAGCTCAATAAATGATCAGTATATATGACTGACAGAATTACTAACCCATTTCCTACTCATATACCCAAATTACTGTCTCTAAGTTTACGAGTTCTTTACATTAAAGATTCCCAGCTAGAATACAATGTATATTTTTTAAGGAAAAACTCAATAAATGATCAGTATATATGACTGACAGAATCACTGAACCATTTCCTACTCATATACCCAAATTACTGTCTCTAAGTTTACGAGTTCTTTACATTAAAGATTCCCAGCTAGAATACAATGCATATTTTTTAAGGAAAAACTCAATAAATGATCAGTATATATGACTGACAGAATCACTGAACCATATTCTACTAATATACCCAAATTACTGTATCTAAGCTTACTAGTTTTATAGATTAAAGATTCCCAGCTAGAATATGTATATCTTCAGCAAAAGCTCAATAATTGATTAGTCAGTATGACTAACAGAATTACTAACCCATTTCCTACTCATATACCCAAATTACTGTCTCTAAGCTAACTAGTTATTTAGATTAAAGATTCCCAGCTAGAATACAATGTATATAAGCCGTATCCTAACCATATTGCAAATTTAGTGTCTCTAATATTGCTAGTTCCAGAAAGCAGAGCTCCCAATCTCAACCATTTGTACCATCAGGCTCTCAGCTATCAAGTTGAAAATATATCAGATATTACCGCCTATAACAAACCTTCCGAGAAAAGCAGGCTTCGCTAGTTTACGGCCCAGTTAACTACGTCGTAGCGTTACCAATGAAGCGTATTATCCCTCTGCCAAGTCAATCAAGAATCCGCTTGCGGCAAAAACATTTTTAATGGACTTGTCAATGGCCAATGCTGGCACATTAATTATATTTAAGCTGATTTTCAGTCAAGTAAAAACAAATAAAGAAACGGTACCGTTGACAAATACCCGAACTCAAACTCAAACGACAACAACAACAACAACAGCAAGAGCAACAACTGGGGGAACGGCAAGAAAACACGTCACTTTTTAACCTGTTGCACATGCGGCTCGCAACAAACACACCTTATAAACAAATGATCCAATTGTCTTCTGCATGACTTAATAATTTCAGATTGACTTTTGTTCGTTTGAAACAAATTTTTCAAACGAAACCCTGCCTTGAATACCGAGAGATATAAAAAAAAGAAAAAAACAAAAATATTATGCGTGACGAAATCTTTTTGATGTGGGAAATGTCGCTTTGAGCCCAACCGACAAGTGTGTGTCCAGCAGCTACAACAACAACAACAGTAACAACAGCAACCAGCAACAGCAACAGCAGCACCAATAACAACAATGTTGCAGAGAACATGAGACACAAACGTTGCGCATGTCTCTGGGATTAGCCTGAAAGCATTTTCTCAATTTTTTTCTGATTTTAATCCTTTATTTGGTTTTTTTTCTACATCTTCTTAGGTCTTAAAGTTGTTATTGTTGTTGTTGTTCATCTGGCAGCGAATTTCTCATTGGGTAAATATTTTTTTAAATGTTGTTTTGGGTTTTTGTTAATTGGCGGCGACATGTGTTGTTGATACTAGAGAGTTCCCTTGTTTTTGTTGGCGGTGGGATCACGCTGGTCACTCAAGTGTGTGTGCTCGGTATGAGGAAGTCTCTAGCTTTCGTGGGGATTTGGTTTATTGCGGTGCGAGATCAAAAAACCTAAGCTTTTCGTCTTGAAAAATGGGAGTATGTCGGCTTTTGGGCAAGATTCGCTTTGAATTACGAGACGGCAACATTTTTTTTTCTTTTCCTCGGATCCCCTTCAAATGTCCAAGCATCGGACAAGTGATGGGAAAGTAGAGCCATTTCGGGGATTATAATTGAATTGGGATGCATAATTGTGTCAACCTCTAAACGAACCTGCTCCCAGAGGGATCGACTTTCTCAACTCCAACAAAGTTCAACTTCGACTGGAATCGAAACCCGAATTGAACCTGTTGTGGCCCATGTTGCGCAGCAGCAATCAAAGATTGCCATGAGATTTACTGCAACGTGCAACAAATTAAAACATCATAAAAATCAAAGGCAGATCTCAGGCAATTCGCGCAACTCCAAAGAAGAAATGCCAACTTGCCGCCAACAGAAGTTGAGATGAGGCCACAAATTAGACAACGCCTCCCCGACGTGAGCCTCGTCTTCGTCTACGTCTTCGTCCTCGTCGCCGTTGCCAATTGGCTAACTAACTGAAGCATTCGGCTAACTAACCCAACACAGGCTAATGATGACCTTTTCACTGCGGCACGACAACTTGAGGTCATAAACAATCAAAAAACGGGTAGAGAAAACCAACAACAAACCAACCAAGCAGCGAACTAGCCACAGCAAACTAGCTTGCAGATCTCCCCCAAATGGTGGCAATTGCCGCATCGCCGCTGCATCTCTGCAACTTCAACTTGCGCTGCAGTTTCAACTTGTGCTTCATCCTCTGTTTCATCCTGCTCCTGCTCCTGCGCCTGCTGCGGCTACCAAGTGAGCGCTAATAGTTAATAATAATTATTATTTCATTTCTGGCAAGCGCAACTCCCACCAGCTGACACCAACTGAAAGCCGGCCCCAAAAACAATAACAGTTCATACAGCAAACAGTGGCGCAAATAGGAGAAACTACTGCTAAAAAAAAAAAAAAGAATATTTTAAAAATACCGTTGAATACCCTTCGACCTATGTTCCGGTGTAGTTTAATTTGTTAAGCTCATATTATTCTCGATAGATGGCGCTCGTGCTCGCCCGCCTCCCTTGTTATCATCTTCTATCTACAATATCTTCAATAACTTCAATAGTATGTTTATTATTTGATTGGATTGAAATTTGGGGGATAGATATATTTTTCAATCAGCTAAGTACACATCAAATTTAGAAAGTTATTTTTTCTATACTACGCTTACAAAAAAACTATTTATATTGTCCGTTGCGTTTCCAATGTTATACCAAAATAAACTGGATCAGCGTATAGCATAAAGGAACTCTCACGCAAAATATGGTATCTCCAGCTTTTATAAAAGCTGAGAACTGTGTGTTCACACAGGCAGACAGACAGACATGACTAAATCAACTCGGCTAATGATCCTGATCAAGAATATATATACTTTGTGAGGTCTGCAACGCCTCCTTCTGCCTGTTTCATATATTTACACAAAGTTAGTAGGACAAATGGTGTAAGCAATGGAAAATACAGAATCAATTATACTCAATTTCAGAGTTCCGGGCTATACATCGATATTATCGATACTTTACATTCATTCATTCGAACTTTTTACAGATTATAGAAATAATAATATTCTACAGTTAATAGAAATAAAAATGACTTTTTTTTAGAACTATTGTACGAAGTTAATAGTAAATATTTTTTTGCCTGTCGCAAAAACTGCTACAAAAATAAAAATTTTATAATTATGAATTTATTTACTATTCTTAACTTGTTTTTAAATATTGCAATGGAACAAAAAAACCAAAAAAACAGACAAAATTTACATAATAACCCAGTGCAGTGCTAACTTTTCTGTTCACATTTCTAAGCACTTTTTGGGCAAGCACATACCACTGTGGTCACGGCAAGACAACGGTAACATGGCGTGTTTGTTTATTGCGCATGCGCGCCAAGCTCGGCAATCGCACCGACTGCGATCTACGCCGCCACTGAGAGAAGCGTCGGCGTCAGCGTCAGCAACAGCTTCGTCGACGGCGGCGGCGGCGTCGACTCATTACTTTAGCCCACTTAGCCGGGCCAAGCTGAGGGAGCATCGGCAAGTCAGGATCGCGCCTGCTCGCTCTCTCACGCGATAGTTATCCTAATGGGTCCGACTTTCGTTTGAGTTGCTTTTGCTGTTGTTGTTGTTGTTGTTTTTTCGGTCTTTTTCTGGAGTTAAAGTTTTTATATACTTTTTTTTTTTGGTTTTGGCGGGCACATCTATCAGGCTCTGCGCAGTGGCCACACTGCCTTGGCTAAGGTTCAGTTTGAGCGCTTTTTTAAGTGAGATGTTGGTAATAAAGCCGCAATTTGTTAACTTTCGGGCAGCGGCAGCAGCAGCAACGGCGCTCATTTAGCTACCTCATTGGCGGCTCTGTTCGCTCGTTGCCACAAGATTCGTGATTGTTGTTGCTGCTGTTGCTGTGATTGTTTTAGGTTTGCTACATGAGCAACAGACAGTTTGTTTTGTTGGCCAGGGCCTCAACTCATGTCCTGCACACACATCGCAGTCAGAAATCTCACACACGCCAACCGAGAGGGGGTGGAAAAGGGGGCAAGGCGAGATTACATGCAAACTATCCATTGTTCTAGTGAAGCACAGGAGGGGGACGGGAATGTAGAAACGACAGCAGCAGCAGCAAGTGCATACAGTACACAGTAGCCAAACTCCATAAACAAATGGCCATAAACATGGCCAACGCGAAATGTGGGAAAAACGACGCCGATTGACCACATGCAGCAAGCAGAGGCAGCAAGTAGAAGCAGCGGGCCGAGACAGCAGCAGCAGCAGATGCACATTAACACCCAAGCAAAGGATTCCTCGGCGATTATGACATAAGCTGCACGTTCTGCATTCCCCATTCTGATAGCAAGATCGTGTATGTGCGTGTGTGTTTGTATGTGTGTGTGTGTGTGTGTGTGTGGGGATTTCGCATCTGAGAAATTGACACTTTACAACGTACAACCCATAAACGTGACCCAGCGCCGCATTATTTGCATAAGCAGCAAGCAAACACGGCGGAAAAAAGCTTTATGAAAAGGAAACGCACCCCAAATACCCTTCGGTTTCATGAGTAATATTTCAAATATTTCAAATGTTTCCAAATACACGAAGAACAGAGCTTACATTATTTTTACCTAATTTTAGGGTGACCATAACAAGCAAATAAATAGAAACTGCCTTAATCAATAATATCCTAAAACACAAATCATCAATCAATTCGACAAAAAGACATCACACTTTAGATTTTTACATTTTAGGGAGACCATACTCAGCAAAAAATAGAAAATAAAAGAAGAAAATAACTAGCTTTAAATTTCTATGAGTCGAAATCAGAAAACTGTCAGTGCGTTTCGCACGAAACAGACGTAACATTAGTTTTTCTTTATGTTAAGGTGAGCATACTAAGCACATAAATATAAATGCCATATCGAAAATTGGTTAAGCTGCACAAGCTTATTGAAAGAACCCTTCCAACCCTTATCGATAACAGCAGTCCTCCCCTAACGTTAGAAGCCAAGTACAAATTTCAATATACCCTCCCAACTTTTGACAGTGCATGCAAAAAGATGCGTTATGCCTGGCTACCAAACAAGAGCTTAAGGACGCAGACACGATTCAAGGCAAGCAAAAAAAAAAAACAAACATTCTTTACAATGCGCAACAACAATAAAAATATGAAGCTACCAACGCGATCGCTCCAAAGTCGTGTAAAGTCAATGTTAATGTCGATGCCTGCCAAT
This sequence comes from Zaprionus ornatus, assembly GCA_018904035.1. Taxonomy (NCBI): domain Eukaryota; kingdom Metazoa; phylum Arthropoda; class Insecta; order Diptera; family Drosophilidae; genus Zaprionus; species Zaprionus ornatus. Next base: position 27,906,748 of record JAEIFZ010000002.1, read on the forward strand.
GTGGCCATTGTTTCCTGGGCCCCATGCCAAGGAGTCTGGACTGGAAAGTCAGGGACGCTGATGTTCGCTACCATAGAGTATGCTCTCTGCCTCCCACCGCCTCCCCTCCCCCCTAACATCCATCCCCTCCCAACAGATCAGAGAGTTGGCACTGGAAATTATTGGCTCTGCGTGCGGAGAAAGTGCACGTTTTGCTTGTTAAAAAGCACGAATTGTAATGAAAACAACCTGTTAATCTAAATATCTCACTCGATTGTTGTTGCTGCTGCTGGTGCTGCTGCTGTTGGTTGGTTGGTTTCGAGCAACAACTATTATTATATATAGTCTAGTCGTGTATGGTAACTAACTGTGCCTCACTGTGCACAGTGCACTGCGCCTGCATATTTGCGCAGTTAAACTGCCAATAACCAAACAAATGGCAAACGTCTTTACAGCGCTGCCAGATCTTATTAAAATATCATAACAGCGCACGAATCAAGCGTGATGTTGCCTCCCCCTCCGTCCCCCGTTGCCCGCCCCCTTGTCCAAACATGGAGGCGGAGTTTGCACAGGGGCGGACAAGACAAGCCAAAAAACTATTTGTACCTGTCAACTTGACCCCAGCAAATAGTTTCACTTTATTATGAATGAGTGCATTTTAATGCACAATCCGGAAAGTTGTTCGTTCGTTTCCCTGTTGAATCGGGTAATAACCTAAGAGCTTGTTATACCCGAAACCCACTAGAAGGGTCAGCCAAAAAATGTATGTGACAGGCCCAAGAAGACGTCTCTTAACACATAAAGCGTCTGTATGAACACCTAGATTTCAGAGACTGTAAGAGCTAGGTTTATTAAAATATGAGCATCATCAATGTTGTTTTAGAACTTTTCCACGCCCCCTTTCGCCTGCGTAAATTGATAGCGTAATTTTAAACCACTATTTGCATACGCGGCAAGCGAACACGAAGAAAAAGAAGCTTTATGGAAACGAAACGCATCCCAAATACCCTTCGATTTTGTGTGTAAAATATTTCAAATTTACACAAACAAAAGAAAATGTCAGTAAAATCAGCAAAGAATAGACCTTACATTATGTTTACCCCAATTTAGAGTGACCATAGCAAGCAAATAAATTAAAACTGCCTTAGTCTATATTTTAAATTATCCGAAACCACAAAAATGTCAGTGAATTCGGCAAAAAGACATCTTACTTTAGATTTTTACATTTTAGGGTGACCATAACAAGCAAAAAATATAAAATAACTTGTTCTATATTTTCATGATCCGAAATCAGAAACTTGACAGTGAGTTTCGCACGAAACAGACGTTACATTGGTATTTCTTTATTTTAAAGTGACCATACTAAGCAAATAAATAGAAAATGGCATGCAATTGTAAATGAGGTGATAAAGGTGCCGCAGCTAATTGAGACAACTCTCGATGGACCGCAACAATGACTCACACGGCACATGCTCTACATTCTGAGCTTTACTTTTCTGCTTCTTCTTTTATTTTTCTTTTCAGTGATTAAAACGCTACCGAAACTCGGTCGCAGAAGCTGCATAGCAGGCAGCCTGCCAGTGCTGTTTGCCACCCCTCTCTCACTCTTCCTTTTCCTCTACCTCACAAATGAAGCAATTATTATTGCCATGTCATAGTTGGAAAGTGAAGTGCCAGACTGCCTGCCATACACTGACTACCAATTATATACATACACATATATGTATCTGTATCTGTATTTGTCGGGTATGTAGATAACTTTACTTCACTTTACCTGTAGATTTTTTTACGGTGGCATTCAAACAATATCGAAATCTCTCTAATGAAGTTGAAGATCGGCCCCAGCTACTGTCAGCGTTTGTAATTGTGCTCTTGGAGAAATCAAAGCAATTGCAGGGCATACCAAAAGCAACAACAACAACAACAACAACAAAGAGAGCGACAGCAACTCGCACTTGAGCCCGTGCGCCCCAAGCGAATCGAGGCAAGGAGTATGAAGAGTATAGAGTAGAGTGCACTCCACGGCGCGAGAATCTCTCGATGCGCAGCAGGTTGACGTCGGCTTTTGAAATTTGAATATCACCCGAAATAGAGGAGGAGACGAGTATCTGGATCAGCAGGGCACAAACGTATACACACACAGACACACACACACACACACACACACATGTTAATGTGTATAAAGCTCGATAAGGCAATTAATCATTGAAACATTTCTGGGGCACAAATTGCCAAATAATTGCAGAATAGTTTAGCTTTTTTTTCTGTGTTGGCCCCTCCGCTTTTTACTTTAGTTTTTGGTTTTTACTTTCAAAAAATATGTCCAAAATATGAGGCTAAAAACGTAAATCGCTCATTGCCAGGTGAGATTTATGGCTTGATTATTTGCTTATGATGGCCCAGCCGGGATTGGCCGCCAAATGCAGACCAATTCCAGACCAGCACTGGACCAATTGACCAGCGTTTAGCCTAAGCTAAGGCGAACATTTTATTGTTATGCACTTATACTCTAAACTTCATTCAGGCATCTCAGTGGAGCTAGACAATATGACAAGTTGAAATCATTCTCTATATAATGCGATTTGATAAGAATTTTTGAAAAGTTCACAGAAAGTTTTTGTCTGTAATGAACATTTAAAATGTTCAGATTTTATAATCTGCTATATCAATTTTTTATATTTATATATAAACACCACACTATTACTAGGAAAATTTTGGAACTAATCAGAAAACAATTGAGAAAGCTGCAGTCGACTGTGGTCGAGCAAAATGACTTCTTCAATATATAACTTCTAAGATTAGCGTATTTTGTGTTGCACACTTTGCAGGGCACGGTTTAGAAATGAATACCTTCAACTTATTTCTTAAATAACTTCTATGTTATTTATCTCACCGCGATCAAATTTTCAGATATCATTTGAACGTAGATAGCTTGTAAACTTATCAAAAATGAACCGCCTTGCATTGAAATTCCGCTTGAAATTCGGGTTTTATCAATTTAGGGGGCGGAAAGGGGCTTGGATAATTATATGCAGACAAAGTTGACATCATTATATTTATAGAAATTCCTAATTAAAGCATATTTTCAATTCGCTTCAGTGCATCGTTTCTGTTCTTGTCGAATCGAGGCGCAATGGCAAATTTAATTGGACTTATCATCGCGGGACAGTAGAGCTCTGAAGACTGTCTCTCTTTACAGTTTTTTAGCCGACGAACTCTACTCTCGACTGTCGACTCTCGCATGCGGTGCTGAAGTGCAGCTTTCTTTTATGGCCGCTTGGTATAATGACTCTGTGTATGGATCGCTTCGCTCGCTTTGAATTTATCACCCACTCAAATGCATTTTTCCATAGTCCCATGAGAGGGAGACAGCGAGATGGAGCTGAGAGCGCGAAAGAGAAAGAGAGACGCGTCGAGTGAAGTGGAGTGGAGCGCATGTACCTGCCACGGTCAAAGCAATAATTCAATAAATCTATTGCACAAATCCATGCGTTATTGGCAATATGATGATGAGGCTGACTGGCTCAATGGATCGACAAGAGACGATCGACGACGAGCGTGGTCGTCGTCGTCGTCGTCGTCGTCGTCGTCGTCGTCGTCATCGTCCGCGTCGTTCAGCGATCATCATCGTTGACTTGCATTATGCAGAAATTGTCGGGGCCAGAACTTGAACTCCAACTTGACTTTGACTAAAGTCCATCAAGTGGAAGTGCTGCAGTCCGAGTCCAAGTCAAAGATGGAGGTCGAGCTGGAGCTGGAGCTGAAGCTGGAGCTGAAGCTGGAGCTGAAGCTGAAGCTGGAGTTGTCGGTTTTGGCCTGTGGCCAACCGCAAACGCAACATCAACAGCAAACTATGCCCGGTTTGTTTTTATTATATTTAGCAGAGAGCATAATAATTCTTTGCTGCCTCAAGTTGATAACGTTTCCATAGCCAATGATATACGCTTCGAACACGCTGGCTGGTTCAAGACCAACATCAAGTCCAAGCGCGAGTTACAATCGATGAGATGGAGATGGAGGTAGAGGTAGAGGTGGATGGGAATGGAGATGGAGATGGACATGGAGGTTGCTTGCCTGGAGTGGAGTGGAAGTTCAAGTCGCAGAATGCAAATTTGTTGCAACATATTGGCGTCGCTGAGTTGCCTCAGAAGTGCGCATCAGAAGGAAGCAGCCCACTCGACTACCCTTTTTGTACCCTGTAAACAGAATTTACATAGCAAGGATATCAATGACTCGTTGTTTGATATCTTTAATATCTCACATATGATCTCAGGATCTATATATGTAAAGCTAATCAAAGTTGTATAGATAATGAGTTTAAATGCATACAAACTTACTCATCTCTATAAATATAAACTCTATTTTTCTCCAATATATTTCTTAGCTACTTTAAGACGTATGCAACTCTTTACAGGGCATCTCTTGATCGAGCGCTCTACTTTATCTGTCTCAGGCGTGTAGGCTAGACAGAATTCCCGAATGCTCAACGAAATGAAATATTATTCATGGCTTTGGCAACTTGTTGCAGCAAAGTTGCAGTTTCTGTAGCAAAATCTGCATATGAAAAATTATTATTGTAATCCATTTGGCTGCTTCTTCTTCTCTCCTCTCTTCTACTCGTCTTGGGGTCCGGAAATTATGCAGCATTTTGTTTTTCTGTGTGTGCCAAAACCAAACTAAACCAAAGCAAAGCAAAGCAAAGCAAACTGTATGCCATAGCGTACCGTAGCAACAGCCGTTCCGCCCCCGAAAGAAAGGCGTCAGGAGATTTATGTTCGTAGTAGAGTTTTGAAGATTTGCGCGCCTTTTTGTTCTGATTCTGCGTCGACATCGTCGTTGTCCGTTGGTGTTTAGCTTCGTCTGTCCACCTGTCGAGCAGTCCATCTACTGTCTGACTGTCTATCTGAGCTTGTCTAGGCTGCAGTTCTTGCCTCTACCTCGTATTATTGTTCCTTTTGTTGTTGTTGTTGTTGTTGTTGGTATTGTTGCTTGTGGGGGCTTAGAAAATTTGTACAACATGCGCTCGGTGTTTCCCATAACTCAGCATTGTCTGCTGTTATTGTTGTTGGTGTTAGTGGTGTTAGTGTTGTTAGTGTTGTTAGTGTTGCTCTTGGCGGCCTTTTGGTGTTGAAATCATTTGTAGTGCAAATTTTGCCCCATTGCGCGCTTGATATATGAGGCAAGTGTGAAAATATATTTGATCAAATAGCTGCGTTTTTTCTCCGATTTATTCGTTCGTTTTTCCTTTGCCGAATTGGCCAGGAGAGAGGCGAGATTTATGGGATTAGAGCTTAGAAAGGAACTTGACGTCTTTCCCTGCAGGTTTGTCAAGCCTTTGCGAAAGCTGCCAAACGATCTAAACCTCAAATTCGAATTTACGAAAAATTTGGTGAAAGTAGAAGGGTGAAAACCTTGAATTTAATAATCGTCAAAGTGTTATTCAAGTATAGAACATAGATTTAAACATATATCTGTAGTTAGTTTTGCTATTTTGCTGTTTAGACAATTATACTCTCATTCCCCATCCGCATCCCTTTTTATTTGATTTTCTTTCTCATTCACGTTCATAAGTGTCGTTTTGTGGATTTCAAAACACTCGCCTAGTGCCTTGGCTGTTTCGCCTCTCGCTTTTTGGCACTTCCATCTGCAGAGTAAACACTTTGGCCACAACTTAACCCACTGTCATAACTCAATAAATCATCGACGATCAACGACGATCTGCGATCAAGAGAGCTAACACCTACCCAACCCAAATAGAGTTATATAACTCAAGTTGAAAAAACTTCAGGTGAAATTTTTCTGCAGATAAATAAATAAACAACAACAAGACGAGGTGCCCGCATCCTCAAGCTAATCCGGCGCCAGAAACCGCAAATGAAAGAAATGAAACGAGCCGTGCAAAAGCGAGACGAGACAATGCGAGACGAGACGAGCCGATCCGTTGCGATGCGTACCGAAACAACGCTCCAAGGGGAAGCAGAAGATGCCGCCACAGCATTTGAGAGTCTTCCAAGACTCTCTTCTGCGTTGAGGTCTCTATGGTTTTGTGGCTAATGATGCGACACATTTGCTAATTTCTATTGAAACTCCGAGGCAGAGAAGCAGCCCCCTGAAAGGAGGCAGGGAGGAACTCCAACTGGGGCCAGGTCAGGCCGCAAACAGGTCTCAGTCTCAAGTGTCGAAGAGAGTCGAGGTAGAGAAAGACACAACTGCAAATAGATTGTGTTAAATGTCAAACTATAATTGTAGTCGCCGTATACCACCCAATGTTTGCTTTTGTCCAGGAATGAAAATAAGCCATGTTTATATTAATCCCTTATCCCTCAGATAACGGTTTGGATTGAACAACGTCATTGAAGAGAACATGAAGAGTGTGGCTAACAGAAACAATCAAGCGATATCAATGTTTATTGTGAAGAATCATTTCAAACACAATAAGAATTCCCATCAGCAAAGTCTTTTGCGCGCCTGACTTGCTTTCTCACTCTCGCACACATATTCAATGCAATTTGTAGGGTAGATAATTGAGTGGACAGTACCCAATATTTATAATGAATAAACGCAAACCTTCTTTCCAAATTAGCTGTCTCTAATCTAGTAATCCTCAGTAATATAATATATACACTTTCTGGAGTCTGTCATGCACCCTACTGCTTGTAACACTAGAATAGTATGCCCTCTTTTTGGCTCACTTTAAATGATCAAAGAGAATCGAGGTATTGAATAAATCATTACTTATTAGAGTATTTTGTATTGTATTTTGGAGATATCCGAAACATTTAATTTCCCCCATTCAAACACACGAATGAGTTTAAAGTTTCTGCACTACTATTTTTCTGTGTGTATTGCCGACTATTCGTAGGTACCTAGGGGGGCCACAGGTGTGAAGCAGGGCTCTCCATCTGTCTGTCCGTCAATCAGTCAAACACGCCTGTCATCCCAATCACTTTGCGCGCTTCTCTCTCGCGCTGGTTCACCATCTATATTTCCATTTCCATATACATTTCTATGTATCAATGTCTGTGGCTGATTTATGATTTGCATAAAAAATCATTGGCAATTCTTTTACAACTCTTATTTGTTATACGCTTCTTTTTTCACTGTTACTGTATAACTTTTACCTTTTGTTTGAAAGTTTGCCTGACATCTGAACTTTTCACCCACAATTCCATTTGCTGGCGTTGAAAAATCTTTTAAGGAAATATCGCAGGCAATTGCCAAAATGGACATTTCTCGACATTTCCTTAAATGTGCGGCACCAAGTGAAATTTGTAGCCCGTTTGCCACAGCAGCAACAACAATAACAGCAGCAGCAGCGACAGCAACAACAAAGGCTGCGCCTTTGCACGCGTCTCACGTGCACAGTTCCACAATATACCCTTTGACGGTCGTGCGTTAAGTGGGTATATCACGCGCATTGCGTGAAGCAGCCAGAGGAAGATTACAAAAACCAACTTTCTTATGTTTCCTCACAAGATACTAGATCTGAAAATCACATACGGAAAGTCGATATATCGATTACAAAGTATTTATATTTTTATTTTCATTTTCTGAACTTTCAATCTAATAACCTTGAATCACCTTTCAGAATCACTATCAAACTCAGTCGGAATTGTAACTTACTCGCTCCGTCGACAATCGTTATGATTTTTGTGAGTTTTCTGAACCGTTTTGATCTGCGTACAGGATGCCTCATGATATCAATGCTTCATATGGGCTTTATTATAACCAGCCTTCATATACCGTTGCACACAGAAACTAAGAGCCCCGTCGAAGTGATTATGATAGGGGAAAAATGTCTGGAAATGTTTACAACTGTGGCGGCACTCTATGCTATATTTAATGTAAGTACTCAGCAGTATTAAGATTATTTGATCATTTGCGTTATTTATTTAAGCATTCAATTGGAATAAATAAAACAAGCACGAAAGCTACAGTCAACTGTGTCCGCTACCCACCTGACAAAAACTAAATTATATATAACTTATATATAAATTTTTAGCGGTTTTTTTTTTGTGTTGCATACTTCAGAGAGCGTTTTGGAAAGTAGTAACTCCTAAAATTATTTTGTAATTAACTTGTATGTTAATTGTCCGATCGCAACCAAATTTTCATTAGTCACTTTGACGTTGATAGTTATTATGTTTACCAAAAATTAACTGTCGTATATTAAACTAACGCTTGCTATTCGGCTTTCATCAATTTACGGTGGCAGAAAGGGTCGTGGTCACATTGTAAAACAAACTTAATCTGAGTAATAACACCAAAATAGGTTTTGAGATAAAGGTTTTCATATGGACGAACAGACATTTGGCACAAAGCTAAAATACTCTTCTACCCTACGGGTAGCGGGTATATAAATAGAGGCAATAAGTAGTCAGTATATATATGTATAATCTGAATTAAATTTAATATCTACAATATTTTATATATACATCACTTTTTTTTGCAGAGAAATCGCCGGATACTCCTATTATGGCAGCTTACGATACCGTTTATTTATCTATTCAATTTCAGTTACTTTATCTATCAAAGTTTCCTGCTCACCAATATGTGGATGTTAATTCTTTGGGTTATATCCATGTGTAAGTCTTACAAAATAATTGAGAAAATGTTACTTGATGATTTAAATTTTTTCTTATTTTTGAAGACTTAGTCACCTATTCGCTAATGCTGACCAATTCGTACTATGATGAGCTGGGATATCTGGACTCATATCAAAATCGTTTTGCAACAGAAATCGATCAACTGAGATTGGGGGCACATCGTTCTTGAAGAAAGGACTGATGATGAAGCCACAGGGCTTTGGATCTGTGCTGCAAGGTAATCGGATATGCCGCAAATGGCGAAAGTCTCTTTCCACCATTGGTTTATTGTTGTTATAATTTCTTTATTGTCATTATACTATATGCGGCCACTCGTTTTCTTTTTATCTCTCTTCCCTCTGTCTCTCTCTCTCTCTATGTGTCTTGTTTAATTTTTCATTTCGAAGCTGCTTCATTTGAGGCAACACATATTCGTAATTACCATCAGACAGCGGACAGCAGATGCGGCAGTGAGTGGAACTCGAGTTTGAGATGGAAGTTTGAAGTTGGAAGCTGGCAGTGTTGAACGTGTTGATTTCCAGGCAACCGCAAATCCACTTGGAGACGGCCCAACGAGAGGCACTTCGGAGCACTTGAAATTATGCGGCTGTTAGCTCCCAGATAACGCTTTTGATTATGACAACGGTACGAAGCCCATAACGACACAACGACAACGACGACAACAACAACAACAACAACAACGACGACGACGATGCAGTCGCTGCTCGGTTGGCTTTGGAAAGCTGCAAGCTGCTGTTGCTGCCGCCAGCTGGCAGTCGAACAACTTGGCCAACTTCAAATGCGGTTTCAATCTTTTGCCTCTTGGCGGGGGTGCGTGTGCCGCTGTGGCTGTGGCTGTGGCTGCCGGCGGCAACTGCTGCTGTGTTGCATCTGCAAAGACAATTCAAATCATTTTTTTGGTTTTCTTCCCCCTCCCTCTCTCTCTCTCTCTCTGGCTTTCTGCTTTTGACACTGATTCACATTCATGTCCGTCAAATGGCCAACGGGTGCACGGCAAATGAAATCGGTTTTTGATGTCCGCGTCCGAAATGGCCCAAATAGACTTGGCTTCTTGATTCGAGCGCGTTTTTGGCTCGCGCTCAGATCACTCGGATCACTTGACCGGCGTTTGTTATGGTCTCTATTATTGTTTATGATGATTGAGTGCCGCTCTGGACCAGAATTCACTCTATTCACCAGTTCATTTCGGTTCAGTTCGGTTCAATGCGTTCGCTTATTTGTCGTCCACTCTTCTCCCAATACGATTCAAATTTCTTTTCGGCCAAGTGCGACTACAAAATGCATAAACAATCGACAAACCAATTTCACGTTCGAAACGGGAAAATAATACTTTATATATGTACATACATACGTATGCATGTATGTATTGTATATGCTTGGTATTTATATAGAAATATGTCGAAATCTTTTCCCCCGTTTTGTTTTCATTTCTTTTACCTCTTGCTCGACTCATTGTTCTGGATTAAAATGGAAGCTGGAGCCAGTGTAAATATTGAAGCTACGTAGTTGCACAGTGTACAGTGGGTTGGCATACATACATGTTTATTTATTTATTTATGTTGTAAAGAAATTTTGCTTCATTTAGATTATTCTTGTTAGGTTTATTATAAATCGACTATAATTGGTCACATGTTTAAAAAAATTTAGTTAAAAATAAATTATATGACCTTGAGTTAACTAAAAATACACATAAAAATAAAAATATTACAAATTTGAAAAAATAAAATAAAATTAATCAGGAACATTGAAAACGTCAAGAAATATCTTTAAAGAAAAGCAATTAAACATTTAATCTATTTAATCTGGGATAAACAAACCCGATTAAACAATTGTTGCTAAGAATTGGGAAATCCTCAAAAAAAAAAACTAATCAGATCAGTAAGTTGTATGCAAAGTTTTTTTTAATAACCTAAAATTAATTAAACTCAAAATAATTGATGTAGAAAGTTAAAAAGTTAAGAAAATTTCATGAGAATACTTAATGTTAATATGCTATGCTTATATTCAATGTCTGTGCATAATACATACTTTCTAGGCTACTACAAATTATTTCTTAATTACCTTCTATGTTAATTATCTACGGACAGACAAACAAACAGACAGGTCGACAGATAGACAGACGGACATGCCTGTATGGACACGGCTGTAGATGCTGATTAAGAATATAGACATTCTGTAGGGTCTGCCACGCCACCTTCTGCCTGTTACATACATTTTCGGTAGGCACAAAGTTATACCATATGAGAACCTTCTACCATATGATTACCTACTTATTCCCTAGTATATCTTCCTTTTCCATTATCCAGTGTTCCAGGACGTTCATTTTATGAAAACCGACTAAATTTTCGAATTTAAGAATTACAATAAAATTACATAAAATAAAAGTAATGTGAAAGTAATGATATGAAAATAATTTAAATGACAAAATGGATTTTATATTTAAAAAGTAAAAAGTATTAATTTATGTCGTTTTAAATGTAATATTTTTTATCCAATTTTTTCTCTTTCCCCACATCATATTCATTTCATATACGAGAAAGAACTTTTCTACAACCTAAACAAATCGCAATTGTCCCACAGTGCAGAGTAACAAATAGCCAACATATTTTCATAGCATTTGAATACGGATATCTTTAGGCAAATGGCCACAGCTCCAACAACTCCCAATGCGCCCCAAAGCTCAAAGCTAAATGAGTTAAAGATTGGGAGGCAAAAAAGAGACAATTAAGCTTAAGGAGCATTTGAGCATGCGATCAAGAAGAAAGTTCAGAAGCAACACAAAGAGAAAACCCCTAACGACAGTAGCCCATGGGCTGAGCACTGTACAAACACACAACACACAGACACGCACATACATGAGAGTACGTACGTGTACATAGATCAGCGACGCAGCCTCTGAGCGTTATTTATGGTCCGCACTTGGATAATGGACCTTGAATACTGTGTGTATGGGCAACAAGTGCCCCATGAATCATGTTGGACTGCGTAGGTATGAGAGGGAAGGGACGAAGGGAGGGGGCTATCCAGCTGCCTAGATCCATTTGAATTGCAAAACGACAATTTTGACATTTACGGATCATAACAATTTGAATTTGAATTTACCGTTTCGCAAATGAGACCATTTTGGGAGAGGGTATGCAATGCCCCAGGGCATCAATTTGGACATGTGCCGTGTGTGTCCAAGCGATTGTTATTTCACTAGCAAACATTTTAAGTGGCAAAGAGAGAGACACAGATAGAGAAACAGAGAGGGAGGGGGCATAGGGGAAGATGCTGAGATCGCTCCAGATTCCCACAGCTGCCCAAGGTGCGTTGCATTAATCAAAACTCCTGTTATATTTGTCCAAATGGAAATGAAAATGAAAATTAACATAAATATGGGAGCAAGCGAATGTCATTAGTTAAAAATAAACAGAAGTCTCCCGCGCTCTCCCTCTCTGTCTTCCTCTTCGTCTTTGCCTCTTTCCTTCTTCTTCGCAGTGTGTGCCGAAGCATATCCTGTTGCCCCACAACGGTTTCACTTCCGATGCAAACAGATTTTCCCATGACCCTGTCGAATATGTTGATTTGCTCTTGTCAGCGCTTGTTTTTGAGGTTAGACAGAATATGGTAGGTTAGGTTCAGCTTGTCGAGGCGCGGAGACAGCTCGCAATGCATGTCGACGAACAGGTTCTTTTCCTGCCTTAGTTTGTTCATCTTCGTTGGTTTTCTTTTTTCGGTAATTTGAGCTGTAGGAAACGGGAACAGCAAAGCAGCATCGTTTCCCCCACGTTGTACATGCATATGAATGCCATTTCGAATGTGTCGTTTTTCCTGATAGTTTTTTTTCTAACATTATGAGTTCAGTGCACCTAATTCTTGAGCCGCAAGACTCCTATGAGAAGCAGTCGTTGGAATGGGGGGATCAAGGCGTGAGAGTAAGCCAGGTGGGAACAGAACAGAGCCGAGCAGAGCACAAGGATAATTTTGCTTTGTTTCTAGTCATAATTTGCCCCACTGTAGTGCGGAAACAACAACAATAAGCACAACAACAAGTTATTGTCATAAGCAAATCTTATTGTTCCATAGATAAGCGCAAAATGTGCAACGCACGAACAACAACAACAATAGCGGGCACGACAGCAAAAACACTTTTTATTTATTTCCTGCATTTTGTTCAACAGTTTTCACTAATTTGTGTGTGTGTGTGTGTGTGTGCAAACGACCGCAACAACGAAGCTTGAATGCTCTCTCTCTCTCTGTTTCCCGCCCTCTTGACTCTCTCAAGTTAAGCTCAAGCTGCGCCCACTAATTACCACACACATGCATACACACTTACTGACCCGCTCATCACATGTCACTCTCACTCACACAGTGCATGAAATTAACAACAACAACTAAGCAGTGCAAGTGCTTTTGTGTATGTGTTATGCGCGTCGCTTTGGTTGGCCGAAGCGAAAAGCTTAAAAGAGAGCCAAAGCAAGAGAGCGCCCGAGGCAGACAGTGTGTGTGTGTGTGTGTGCATGTAATAGTTAGTGCGTGAGCTGAACGACAACAACATGACGATATCATCTTCAAACACACACTCACAAGGGCAACCTGCTTTGGCTTTTGCTTTAGCTTTAGCTATGGCTAGTTGGCGGCTTTTCACCCAATGCGGCTTAGCCATTGTTGTTGTTGTTGTTGCTGCTGCTGTTTCGCCAATTAGTTAGACGATGTGGCTGCGTAGCGTGCAATATTGGCATTGGCTAAGCAGAAAGAGAGAGAGAATGTGGGGTGAGATAAAGCGGGGTAGGGGTAGAGTGTGGAATGGTGGGAGGAAGCCAGCATGAGCAATTGTGCAGGCAAACAGCAGTTAACGCGTTTTATTGTTCGACTCTCTCTATATGTGTGTGTGTACGTCAGTGAGCTTTGGCCTTGTAGACGCAACAACAACAACAGCATGGCGCAGATCATTAGCCATAGATGAGAAGATGGTGTTATTATTTGCACGTTTTGTGTGAAATGCAACTGCCCCTGCCCCTGTCCCCCTAGCTCTACTGATAAGCATAAAGAGAGAGGGGGAGAGAGAGAGAGAGAGAGCGGGAGAGAGTGGAGAATGGGAACGGGACAACTGTAATTGTAATTTGTTTGTTTTGCCTTTTTTTGTGGCTAGAACATGCGTTTATAACAGTGTTTCTGGCTTTTCAATTCATTTTACATGTAGCTGCTGCGCTAACCAACACTGTTAATTATCGATAGGGCAATATTGTTAGACAATAAACACGATCTACCGATCTCTCTTATTTAATGTAGGCAGAACACTTTTCTTATACTTTTTCTTTTTATTTGAGGTTTAATCAAATATATACAATAATATTGCCAATACGAAAACACTCTTGCTGTTTGGTAATACATTAGACGCGAAAAACAATATCACATTTACTGAGGTTTTGCAATTGCAGCTGACTACGATTTCTTGCAACTATTAGGCCTGTGCCACCAGTGTCGCCCCCTTCCACAATCCCCACCAGCTCCCTCCCCAACAAAAAGACGCAAAAAAGTCAAACGACAACGAAAAATGTTAAACAGATCGAGCTTTATGAATATGCAAAGATTAAACAACAACAATTGACTAACCAGCAACCCCCACCACACCCCCTCTCTCTCTTTTTCTGTCTCTGTCTCTGTCTCTTTCTATGCTTCCCCCATTTCAATAGTTTGTCAGCCAAACTTTTTTTGAAATTCAAATTTTTTTAACGAGCCAAAAACTGAAAACTTTCCAAACAAAAGGCTGCCAACCCCCCTCCCTTCTGCATCCTCCTTAGCCCCTTCCAGTTTAAAAACAATCGATCCAGAGCAGATCCAGCCCAATCAAAAGAAGGAGCACACAGCAGAGAGAGAGAGAGAGAGAGAAAGACAGCACAGGTAACTTGCTAAAAACAACAACAACGAATGAAATTTAGCGTAAAATTTGAGATCTTTTGTCCGCGATAAACGTGAGCATTTTGTTTGTCACGACGAAGTGTGCTTTTTTGCGCGATCGCCGGGGACTAAGGAGGCTTTTTTTTTGGCTTTTTTTGCAGTTGTAGCTGAAATTGGCGTTGAAATTGGAACTGGAACTGGAGCTGATATACTATTTCCCTATAGCCAATATGGGCCCTGGCACTACTACATAGGTAGGTACTAAAGGAGTTTCACAATTGGCAGGAGAAGGTGTTAAAGAAAAGAAGTTGGAGCTTAGAAACCACGCTAAAAGTCACAATGCAATGCTTCGTTAACGTGGGCGATAGCGGGCGTGGCCAAATTCTAAGATAATTCTTAGCTGCATACAATATTGAGACATATCGACACAACATTTTTGTAACCCTAACTCTAATAATATCTGAGATCCAGGTGTTCATACGAAGACATAGTCAGACATATATACACAAATAGGGCTATATCGACTCGGCTGTTGATGCTGAACAAGAAAATATACTTTGTGCCACGCCTCCTTCTGCCTGTTACTTTCATTTTCTGTTGGTGCAAAGTATAAACACTCTCTATGCTAAGATTAGTAGCTATAAAAAGGCTAAAAAAGATTGGATAGCTAAGTCACTACTTTAATAATAGTATCCCCATAAAATTGAAATAGATCTATGCAACTAAGTGTATAGTAAAAATTCCATTAATAGAGATCTTTGACTCTAAAAGACACACAAATAGCTTATTTCATAACCCCGGAGTATACAGCTTCTATTCGTTCCAATTGGTTGCAATTCCCTCAAGCTGGGGCGATCATCTTGGACAGCCAAAGTCACCTCAAAATAAAAAACAATTCACCGATCAAGCGCAAAGTTTGGGACACACACAGAAACCTAAATCCGACTCCGTATCCCCAAAATAGGAGGAGGAGACGGAGAAGCAAGAGGAGTTGTCACCTTTTGATACCCTCTTTTTATTTTTTCTCTTTCTACGTTTCGTACCCCGTTTGCCTGTGTTTCTTTTTTCTCCTATTTGGACTCTCGCTTCGGCTCTGGCTTTGTTATCGCCCAGAGTTGAGTTGAGCTGAGTTTGGTGAGCCACAGAGCCACAATGCGGCCCTAAATGCGCGTCTATTTTGTTACAATTTAAGACGCTTATTAGAAATCGTTTGCAAATTGTTTGTGCAAGAAAGCAGCAGCAGCAGCACGATCGCAGTAACCCAAGAGTGCCCAAGGGAGCAGCTGTATGAGGAGAAGGAGGAGGAGGAGGAGGCACCACACACCATACACCGTACACCGTACAGAGGCGAGCCACGAAATGCGTGCATATTAATTTCATATATTTACATCGAGTTGGCAAAGCGATCGCAGCTGGAAGATGAAATGGGAGAAGGAGAAGGCGAAGGCGAACAGAAAGAGGAAGACACAAACACAGACGACGACGAGGCAGACTTGACTATCCAGACTGGCTGCTGCTGCTGCTGCTGATGATCTAATTTGGCAACAATTGTCGTAGTCGTAGTCCCAGTTGTAGTTGGGGGCGCTGGAGACTTTGGGAAGGCGCTCACATGTGAGACCTGGGCCTGGTCTATGCCTGGGCGATCAATTGATCTCGATAATGAGTTGTTGTTGGTGCTTGCGCAGTCAAGAACGCACCCATTTTCACATACACTAACCAAATTGGGGTATATTGAAAATCGCTCAAGTTTTAGAGTGATTGAACTCATATCAATATTGCGTGACATGAACGAAACTTTTTTATTATATTCCTTAAGAAGTTTGACCATGTACAAAGTTATAAACATGACCTATTTCACTTTTTAGTGACACGACAACTGATAATATAGTAAATTGCTAACTATGATCGATATACGAGTAACTCAAAGAAAAAGACGATGTAGAGCGATCCAGTTTGGCACTAGTATCGCACATCCTCCTCCCCCACACATCATCCTTAGCTTTGCGTATGTATCTGCCATAGTGTATCAGGAGTTTCGTTCTATACATTTGTCACCGGTTTGGATGTCTCTTTCCACATCGCTGAGCTTCGGGATCGCGCTTTTCACCTTTGAGAAATGAGAAAAGAAATAGATAGAAAATAAATAACTATGTATTTTAGCGATGTCTTTCATTAAAATGGGTTTACAGTATGTTTAATAAGACGTTGATGGAGCTAGGCCCCGCGATCTATTTGATTTAGTGACTGCCATTTTGTGTGACTACCTGCCCCAGCTAGAAATCGCTCCACTTGCACTACCTCTGCCCACCTCCCTCCCACCCCGACCACACATTGCACGCTTGAGTACGTGCACTGAAATTTAAATATAATTTACGATCCGCATTGCATATAAAAAAAATTTGAATGTTTGTCGATGGCAATAAAATGTCGCGATTGGCTGAGCGATCGATCGTTCGTTCGTTCGGTCGAGCATAGCTCGTTTGTACTGTTTTGTGTTTATTTTGTTCGAGATCCGTATGAGAGGCTTACGAAAGAGGAGCATGACCTAAAAAAAAGAAAAGATGGCTGTAAATCGCTTGACAGATCAGGGGATTCTCTATTCACGATCAGCACTGAATAGATTCCAATTGGAAATGAGTTACAATTGGAAATCGCCCAAAAAGAGTGATCGTCAATCAGATTTAGTAAACCAATTATAGAGTAACTTTTATTTTAGTATCTTGAATGTTTAGAAATCTTCAAGATCAGTTCACAAGTTCACAGAAAGGGGATCTCTCAAGAATTCCCCAAGACTGCCCCGCTTAATTCAAAATACGCAACTGCCTTTCACCCTTCCCCGACTCCAACGCCTCGCAATTGAAATTTTTGCTCCCATTTTATGTAAATAAAAAGTGTATTTCTGTTTTTTGTTTATATATTTTCTGTTTTACGGGTTTTGTGTTGGACCGCTTAATAAATTACTTAAAATTATAAAACATTTTCATATCAAAAAAAAAAAATTCTGTTCTGGTTTTCTTCCTTTTGTTGTCATTGATTCTTATTGCTAAAGGTATGGTATAGAACATTTGAAATGTACATATGCAGCAAAAGGATTTGTCATGGGCTTCAAAAAAAATTCTATATGTAAACTATACACTATATAGTTCTTATGCGATATGCAGCAAAGGGATTTGTCATGGGTATCAAAAAAAAAAATATATATATATATATATACTATACACTATATAGTTCTTATGCGATCTAGATTATAATTATAAAAGAGATACAAATATTTGTATATGATATATGCTTTTTCTTTGTCCTATGTATATAGGTTTCATTCTCTATAGTTTTCAAGGTTTGTCGCTCTTAGAGTCTTTATAGTAATACAGTTTACAAAAGTTCTATATTTACAGGACACTTGCAAATACTTAGGATTGGAGACACGCACACTACGAAAAAGGATGTTGAAAATATAAAAAGAAATCTTCAAATATTTTTTTTCGTTTTTTTTTTAGTTTTCTCTTGCAAAGCAAATGCTGACTAGAAAATAAAAAAAAAAAAAATTCTGCTTCACTGGGTACATGTATGTGTATGTGTGCGCGTATCTTGGACTGTGTGTGTGTGTGTGTGTGGGTGTGTGTCTCTCGAGCTAGGAACTAATTTTTGGTGGAACATGGCTTGTGTACAACTTGTCTGTGGAGTGCCCAAGCCTATGGCTCGGCATAGCCTCCATAGGATAGCTCAGAGGAGGAGTTCGAGTTGCCTGCAGCGCCCCCTGGACACCCTCCTTCGTTGTGCTTCGTCAGCAGAGACATGCGCGAGAAGGTCTTGGAGCAATTGGTGCAGGAATACTTCTTAATGTCCGAATGCGTTTGCAGATGTGCCCGCAGATTGGAGCGATCGGCAAAGGCGCGATGGCAATGCTGGCAACTGAAGGGTTTCTCCCCAGTATGGGTGCGTATGTGCCCCTGCAGCAGCCAGGGCCGTGAGAAGGCCTTGCCACACATGTTGCACTTGCAGGGCAGCGTGTGGGTGCGTATGTGCATCTTGAGGGCGCCCAACGATACGTATGTCTTGTCGCAATCCTTACAGCTGAACGACTTCTTCACCTGATTGCCCTCAGCAGCGGGACAATGGAATTGCTGGTGCTTCGTGAGGCCCGAGAAGGTCGAGTAGGATTTCTGACAGTCGGGACACTGATAACGTGGCGGCGACGATTTGTCCTTTTTGCTGCTGGGCGAGCTTGGCAGGCTACACGACGAGGAAGAGGAGGAGACGGAGGAGGCATTGGCAACGCTGGCATCGGGCGACAACTGTTGCTGCTGTTGTTGCTGGTGTTGGTGTTGCAAGGAGGCAACGGCAACAGCAGATGCTTGCTGCTTGTGCTTCAACGACAGATCCTCGGGAACGGAGCAACAACTGGACTCGGGAGTCAGACTGCGCATGGAGTAGTACGAGCTTTCCGAGTAGGCAGGCGAGATTGGTGCATGATGTTGTGGATGCAGTGGTTGCTGGTGGAGATGCTGCTGGTGCTGGTGCTGGTGCTGCTGGTGCTGATGATGGTGTGGATAGCCAAGTGCGGCGCTGTAGGCGCCAGGATATGCTGGATAGGGAAGGAAACTCTGCGCGTGGCTCGACGTGCTGCTGGTGGGCGGTCGATGAATCATTTCGGAGCGCATTGGCGGCGACACCGAACTGGCACGTCCATGCAGATAATGATGCGGTGGCGGGGACAGCGATCCCAACGAATCCGAGGGTGAGCTGGGCGAGAGCAGTGGAGCCGCTGCTGCTGCAGCCGCCGCAGCCAAATGCGGCTGATTGATGGTGCGATAGAATTCCGCAGTATATGGCGATATATGGAAGTTCCATGGCTGTAGGCCATATTTGTGATGGGGATATGTGGGCGTGGGCACCACCACAGAGGCGGCCACAGCAGCGGCAGAGGCAGCTGCAACAGCAGCAGCAGCAGCCAAGGCGGCTGCTTGCGTCTGTTTGGGATCTCCACTCTCGATATTCACACAATCGACCACACAATCATCGTCATCCTCCTCCTCGTCGTGCTCCACATCCATCACCTCGTGCTCGTCATCTGTGTGATCCACATCGACACCCTCATCCTCACAGCAATCACTCACATTGATGAGCTCCTCCTCTGTGGCGGACGAGGATGCTTCCACTTTTGTTATGCTTGCTGTTGTTGTTGCATCCGTTATTGTTGTTGTTGTTGTTGTGTTGATCTCATTGCTGTTGCTGCTTTTTTTAAGGCACAAATCCTCGGGCTCCGTTTCGAACTGATAGTTCACCGGTCGTTTCTTCAAAGGACACTTGCTGTAGTTCTTTTCCACTAGCATATGCTCTACGGTATGCATTTTGTTGCTGTTTATTATGTTTTCTTTTGTCTAACTTGATTATTCGTTGTTCAAGTTCTTTTGCTTGCTGTTAATTGTTTTGGTTTTCTTCGCTTCACATAAACATCGCGAACGAACTCTGAACGAACTCAGTAAAATTGCTTCGTGTTGTTGCTGTTGCTGTCGCAATTGACGAAAGAGAAGAACTGAAACCAGACGACGCAGGCTGCGCCTTTTTATAGAGCTCAGAGCAGAGCAGAGCTCAGCTCAGCGCAGCGCGCAGCCAGAGCACAAGAGAGCGCGCAGGCAGACAGAGAGAGTACGAGAGAGTAAGGAGGGTTAGCACGAGAGAGCGTACCTACTGCATGCGCGTGTGTTTACCTAAACGTTTCTGTGTGAGTGTTCCTAAGTGTGTGTCTCAGCGCGTGTGTGTGTGTGTGCGCACGTTTGTTTGCTGTTGTTGGGCTGCTCTCTATGGCCAATCGCAACGGCTCGCTACAAAACCGGTTCTCACACGTTTTATATATATTTTATGTACTGCCAGAGCGTGTACACTTGCACCAATCGCTAACAGCCGCGCCACAACAACAACAATGCGTCCGGTTAAGTGCCGTTATATTTGCAATAGTGTGCAGTAAGCTCCAACACAATATGCATGCGGCTGAGAGCGCAAGAGAGCGTTTATAACATCAAGATCAATGCGATGTTGGCTGCAAAGAGAAGATATCAACAACTCTTTGGAATTAAAATGCTTTATTAACCGATTCCTTCACCGCCTTATCCTCCACGTGCACACAGAGTTGCATTTTTGTGATAATGATTTATCGCCTGTGAATGGCAAAAAAGGCCATTCGCCTGGTAAATCTACCTAGTGTATTTCCCAGTATAATCGAATATAATCCGAGCCATAAAGAATTATGGAGTAGGTTAAATGCCTGCGTCATCAGGAGTGCACGGCAGGTAGTAAAAAGAGTTAATTTGTCAAAGGATCTCGCATATTGATGCAATAAAGTAATGAGAAAACACGGCAAGCTCATTGGCTCACTCGTTCAACCTCTCTCTCTCTCTCTCTTAAACGTAGCGCGCTCTGTTTCATTTCCACTTTGTTTCCCCAACTTGGAGCTCTTTCATTCGTCGTCTCTTACGCGCTCCAAACTCTCTTAAATTTTGATCCAACGCGCCGCCGCCTGTTGATTGACTACTGGAGGGTTAACCCACAATTCTATATATACAATAGAAGGGAAGAGAAGGGAACTCAGCGGCCACACGCAGGCGCGCTAAGCAATTAACATGCAACATGCTGTTGCAGCTCTCAAGTGGCACAGGAGAACACTTTTTTAGATAAAAAGGTGTTGCCAAGTGATGCGTCTACTTCGGCGGGAGGGATGGGTGAGGTTCATAAATCAGGCTAATCCTCAAAACAAGCGGGCTAGTACCTATAGAGAGAACCTTTGCCAATTCTCGGTAGGGCCCACACAGGCGCACATTTAACTTAATTAGCGCACCTTATCAATTTGTTGTGTTTGTCCCAACTGCTGTGCAGATTCTCGATTCCCGCGAAACCACCAGCATAAATTAATAGATAAACCTAGAGCAGACTGCGGTCTGTGCTCGACTGACCACATACCAGGTCTATCTGTCCGTCTTGTTCTCTCTCTCTCTCTCTCCCTGTCTCTTTCTCTCTCTAGCTCTCTCTGTGTTGCCATTTACATCGAGTCCAGGTACATACGACTGCACCGTCTTATCTTATCTTACGTCTAGTTCTTCTTGTGCGCTTTCCTAACTCTAATGCGACTCGCCTCGTCGATGAGATTTAATGATCTTGTTAACTACGAAGTTTTCTTCTCTCTCTTGGTTTTGTAGTGGAGACCACCCACAGGTGCCAGTTAATTAGTTTTGGTCCGTTGACAAGTGAAGCTTATTGGGCTTCCGCATAGAGTGGTTCCTTAATTGAATTGAGGTTATGTCATGTTTGAGGTTATGTATGATACATACATAATATCCTGGGGTCGCAAAACTTTCATTCGCCGCGGGGAACAGTCAAAAGGGGGAATGACCCCTCGGACCCTCGCAGTTTACTCTCCAGCTTTCGCATATCCCACACGCACTTTCACAGTGTTCCCTCTGTCCAAAGTCAATAAAAATACTCGGATTGTAATTTTCACTGTACAATTATTGTCTCAGCTTTCAGCCTCAGCGAAACAAAGGTAATTTTCAATTTTTACAGCCAGCAACTTGAGGCATAAAATATAAGGCAAAAGGAACACACTTGTTAATGCCACACGTTGTTACCGTCTGGACCAACAAGTGAGTCTTTTCTTAGTCTGCTTTGGGCCACTTTTTGGCCTCTGCGTGTCCTTAAAACGCTTAAATGCAGAAAGAAACACGAGTTTTTCATGTATTTTTGCGAAGCAGACAAGTCTCATTAAAAGGCGTCGCGTCGCCGCAAGTCGCATCGTCTCTACTGGACTCGGACTTGACCCCTTTCGCTCTCTCTCTCATTCTCTCTGGCGAAAAGGCGTCGTATTTAAAATGTCGTTAATAATTTGTTGCCCCAGACACAGTCGCGCAGTCGCACAGACTTACAGACGTGGCAAGTCCCTTTTTTCTTTCTTGAAAGCTTGTCGTAAAAAGGTTTTATGATTATTTTTGTTTCATTGGTTTAAAATAGGATTAGTTCTCCTCGAGGGCTAACTGAACAAGTTATTGTTATTGGCAGAGACGTCAAAAAATTGCGTTCATATTTTACGCGCTTTCCAAAAATGGCAGACATTTTTTTGTTTCTAGTAAAAACGTAACTTAAAGTCAATATCGATAACAAACATAGAATGTCCCCAAACCAATATTTTAATTAATTTAACATTATACAGTACTTGTGTAGCTGCAATTGAATGAATTTATGTAATCAGTATTTTCTAGTAGAAACTCTTTTTCAGCACACTGCCTATAAAAAAGTTGCCCCAATTATCGAATATTCCAAGCTTATGCACGCTAATGTTTTATTGAATTTGCCGCCACTAACGAAAGCAAATTGTTGACATTTTACAACACTTGCCACCAGCCGCCATTGTTATTTTCATCGTATGTAAATAAAATGAATTTGCGCAATCAGCAATGTTTGTGGTATGTAAATTTCTCAAAAGCTGGCAAAAAAAGAACAAAAATTAATAAAAGTCCAGTCTCGAGCACTAACAATGTGCAACCAGAGGCAGCAACGCCTTCAGCATGCAAATTGCCTGTGGGCAGCAGCAGCACAACAACGTGCAAAAAGAAGAGACTACTTGGTGGACCATCAAAAGAAGAGGAGCTCGAACTGGAGCTGGGACTGAAGCTACCTGGTGTCGCAAGTTTCCACGTAAATTGGAACGCAAGCAAGATTCTCCCACAGCCCAGTGCACTAGTTTTCCAAGCTAGCCAAGTTGCCTGCCTCCTCTGCTTGCTGCCTGCCTTCCTTCCTATTGATGTTCGAGATGACAATAATGTTGTCTGCGCTTCGTTATGTTGTTGTTGTTGCTGCCTGCGCCTTGGCCATAGCCGGTGCATTGTCATTGTCATTGTCACCATAACAATTTTGTTGCCTTTTTCTGCTCGGCCAGCAGCGACACCCGCTGTGCAGTGTGTGCATTGTTCCGACGCCGGCTTCGCCTCGCGCACGCTGAGCAGATTTCCCAGAAATGACACCTTGTCTGAGCCTCGACTCGCTCTCTCGAAGATTTGCTACAGTTATACGGCGCGCCAAGTTGTCTGCCAGAGCCAGGAGGCAGACGTTGCCGGGGTAATCACTCCCCGGGATTGTATGTACGTGTGTGTCTGTGTGTGTGTTGTGGATTGCGCGCACACATTCATCATTCCTGAAACAATTGTAACTTGGCTATTTGTGGATGTGCCAGGCCAGGCCAGGTGTTTCTGCAATGGAATTTCAATTTGCATAAATTTGGTGCAGATTTGCGTACAATAGGACGACGGCACAGATCGGTGGCAGCAGCATCAGAGGAATGAGTGTATGAGGATAAGAGGCTGCACGGGCAACACCCATCTGGTGTATAATGATCGATGCCCATTGAAGACAAGCAAAAGAAGGGAAAGAGAGGAAGAAACGCTAATGAAGATGTTTTCGGAGGATTCCTGGCAGGCTATCCAGGTGAAGGTGGTTGTTTCGATAAATGCCGTATATATATGATATGTATGATCTTTATTGGTAAAGTTAGGATATAGAAAATTATTCCACAAATAAACTTGCTCTTCGAATCCTTGTAGCTCCGAGCAACTCTTCCTGGCACAGCTGTCAATGCCAGATGTGCTAAGGATCATCAACTGATGCCACAGGCGTGGCACAGGCAGCGCTATTGCCACACCACCTACTGCTACCGTCAGAGAAACAAAAGGAAGCCTCCCTGAGATGGGAAAACAATGCGCAAATACGAATTGAAATAGCGCACGCTGCGCAGCGAGGGAGGGGGGAGGACGGTGCTGCTGCTAAGGATCGCAATTGTCTGAGGACATTGACAAGCCCAGCCAGGACACAATACTAAACAGAGTTGTATAGCTTTCTAACGAGGTAAAAGCGCACAGCGTGAGAAATAAACAGGTGTGTGGTCTCTATCTCTGTCTATCTCTTTTTATGCGATCAACCATGTAACTATGTTATCCGGCAGATCTTATCAAGCGTTGCCTTCACTCGCTTAGCACCTGCGTGAAGAGCCAGTCAGACAAATAAGTGGACAAATAAACCCATTTTGTGGTAAATATGCTCATGTCATCGAAAATCACGATCCGAAATGAGAATTTCCAGCCACCGCTGCTGGCGAATGATCAAACAAACAAATTCAGGTGCTAAACGTGACGTGCGTGTCCAAATGACATTTCATTTATCTTCGTTTTTTCTTCTCTCTCTGTGGTTTGTCGAAACCTCAACCAAAAAATGAGAAGAAAAAAAAAAACGCAAAGCAATGACGACCCACGGGTCGCACGGGCTGTTTGCTTATAGTACCATTTTATTTACCGACAACTTGGCGAATGCTTAACAAGTGTCTGCGGTTTTGTTTGTATTTGCAGTTAGCAAAGCGAGCTAGATAAAATAAGATAATATAATCCATTTATTGTTTGGATAGTTTTATAGATGCTTAAACAAGGGGTTATCCTCTGGCAAGAGAGGGAGAGGACTATCGAAATGATCTTGTTGATGGGGCAATGCATAGCCAACTGTATCTCTGCTATATTATCGACAGCGCCCCAGGTAAGAGCCTACGTACATATCGTATTTGCCCTAGCAAACTCTCTACCTTTTCAATTCGCAGGCACATGCCATACTCCTTGGCTGCAGGTCGGCTTACCTCGCAAATCCCTAAACAAAGGACGACTTGGCGAATAAAGAAGGAAAGCAGGTGATCAGCATCGTGCCACAGTCAGTGGCATACAGAACCTGTGCCCAGGACAACAGCACCAACCGATGCCTATCGCTATTTCTATGCGCAAAAAAACAATATAGAGAAGTGCAGACAAAAGCGGGTACAGCACAGACAGCTGACAAATCTGGAGAGAAGCAAAAGATGAAGATACCTGCCAGCTGGCCCATCTGAGGAGGGAGAGGAGAATCAACCTATAAGGTTTATTCTTTTTAGCAAGGTGCGCTTGCCTGAATTGCGTCATGCGCACCAGCAAGGTGGTCCCAGAGCAGTCGCCTTAGAGCGAACTGTCAGCATAAATCTTGCTTATACTGCTCCTCTCTATATGAATCTAACTTGTCTATATATATTTATGTATTTTGTCATAATTCAGTCGAACTGAGAGAGAGAGAGTTCAAATTTTTAATTGATTCGGAGCGGAAGTCGATGAGTAGCCACGACTGCCACGAACTGGCTCTATACCTATTATTAATTGTCATAAATCTTGATAAAAAGATCAGAGCAAAGCGAAATGAGCTCAAGCTGCAAAGGCACACTTAACCCTTCATTAAATATATTTGATTTGATTTTATTTCATTCTCGTTAAGCGTCTCGTCAAATTATATAATGATGACCAGCCTACAAAGGATCGGTGGCTTAGGCAACGGCCAGAAGGTCCTGACGGGCCACGCCTCACAATGCGCACCTTTTGTGTGGCTTGTGCGTGTGTGTGTGTGTGGGTGTGGGTGTGGCACACTCACTCAGGCAAGGCAACCCAAATAAAAGCAAGCCTTTTTTGAACCGCTTTGTGCCTACGCCGCCACTTGACAGTTTACCAAAATGCAAACCGTTGAAATTAAGTTAAATAGTTTCTTGTTAAAGCAAAACCCTTTCGAGTACCGTTTCTTTTTGTCTCGATGTATGTGTATGTGTTTGTGTGTTCCGAGCCCAAGCGCACCTGCCAAATGATTAATCATTTTGTGTCTGCCTTTAACACCTTCCCCGTCGGCTTTGCTCTTGGCTGTGTCTCCCTCTGCCGCCCTCTCCCTGCCACCCGGTGACCCTTTCTTCCTCTACCTCCTTGCACTTGAGCTGCCTCTTTCACGAGTTGATTTTTCTTCTTTTCTCTTCTGTTTAAATGCTAAAAGCTCATCAATTATGTGGCATGCATCTGTCTTTTTCAGGGGCTTGTGCAGCACCGTTGCTTGCCACGACGAGGCGCCAAAGGTCGCGCTTTTCTCTTTCCCATTTGTGATGTTAAGTCTCTAATCATGTCCATCAATTTGATGAGTGCGCATATGGGTGTTTTCTTCTTCTTCTTGGCATAGTGAATGCAATCTGAAATTGTTGTACTTCGACTGTGGGCGGTCTCTGCTGAGTGTCTTTATGGTCTTCCCTCGATTCTACGGTTAATAATAGCACTTCTCTGATATGTTTTAACTGTCATTGCTTTTGGGGCAACCTTTCCGTTGTTCTCGTTTCGTTATCTCTCGGTAATGAAGTTGCTTTTACTATTCTTGGCCTATAAAACTGTATAACGCTGCTTAAGCTTGCCATATAAAGTAATTGAATCGTCTCAATACTTACTTTTACCCTAGATATCCATCGCAAGGCTATGAACCTATGGCTGGAAGCATATGAATTCTTCTCTACAGTTTTCTATATAAAGTAGATAGATCTTTTATATACTTAATTCCAGCCTAGATACTCCTGGAAAGGAAATAAACCTATAGCTGGAAGCATACTGAAGGAGTCTTTTATACTCTACAGTTCGCTATATATATGTTTAGCTATACAGTAAGTTAATACATTTTCCTAAACGCATTTCTACAATGAAAATCCATTGCAAGGGAAATCATGTATATCACGAAACATACTTATAAGTATACAATCTGAAGCCCTGCTTAAGTTTGCTATATAAAGTAAACAAAACTTCCTTATACTTATATCTACTATACCGAAGGAATTCTTCATACTCTACAGTACTCTGCAGTTTTATTGGGTTATCTTGGGCTATATTATATAAATATTCAACTAAAGTTTACTATATAAACTAATAAAAGCTTTCTATACAGATCCATCGCTACACGATCTCCGCCTGAAAGAACTGTTTATACTCTACAACTCTCCGCAACCTTTCCAGGTGTATGATCAGTATTAAGAGTCTGTCTATAACCATTGGCGCTTCAGGTATTTGCCATATTATGTACATATTTGTAAATACTTGAGGAATTTAAATTGATTTCCATTTCAGTTTGCGCAGCAATCTTTCAACAGGAGCAGTGGCAGCCAGGACCCACGCATTGTCAGAGACGCCACACGCTACTTACGATGGTACTTTGAGCGCACGAGCAGATGTTTTTCCAGGCAGCACACGCAGGATTTTTCATTAGTGCCCAAGCGCATTTGAATAAATAAAGTGTGTGTGTGTGTCTCCCACCATACACTCGCAGTAAACAAAACATGCCAGGCAGCCCGAAAATAATTGAAAAGAAAGAGCACGCGCATCTATAAATCAAACGCGTTGAACAGGATAATGCATCCTCCTTCCCCTGATCCTCGTCGAGTGTGTTGAGCGGCAATTTGAATTGCATCGGCATCTGCTGCCTCATTTTCGCTTGAATGCAACGCGAGAGCAACGAGGGATCCTTTGCGCTGTGGAGCCGCACCTGGTCGTGATTTGATAACAAAGCCCAAACTACTTTGAGGAACGTCCAGGGGGGAACAGGTTGGTGGTTGTCAACGCACGACGAGGCGACCTACTACAGAAGGCAGACCAAACCAGCTTCAACCTAACAGCAAAAATTATAATATTAAAATTTTATTACAAGTACATGAAAAACTAAGAAGAGGAGGAAGCAAAAGAAGAAGAAAAAAAAACAACGGCAACAGTTTTTTTTCGGCTCGACACACAAATCAGATCAACCGTTGCCGCGGCGTGCTGAACTGGCATGAACCTGCCGCCAAGTGGCGTGGAGTGTGGTACCGTTGTCTAGATGATGTTGCAACATTGCGGCCGCAGCGGGCCTGGTAAGCGAAAAAACGCCGCCCTGCTCCCTCCTCGCACTATTAAATCTTTCAGCTGGTGGCACGAGCTTAATGTTGTCGTTATACATTTTACAGGTTGACGACACACGAGACTGAAGATGGAGCTGCCGACGCTGGAGAGGAATGCCTTCCCTTGTGCAGAGCATGTGGGGGGGCGTGCAACTACCACCACGCTGCACGTTGCCGCCGTCGGCGTGTGTGTTGCACGACCAACTGGACGCGGACTGGGGGCCCAGTGCCCGAGTGGTGCAGCAGCCTAACAGCTATTAGCTTGCTCCTCCCTCCGCCCCTTTGTTTTTGTGAATTTTGCATATGCAATTTTTTTGTGTGGTTCGGTGGGTCATGGTGGGGCACAAGTCCAGGCGCAGGCACAGGTTATCGTCCGGTTTATGGTGCCATCAGCGCGCGCGCTCGTCATGTTTATAAAGAAATTCTCTGCTATTCCACATAATATGAGTAATTTTTCTCGTCTGGCATTTTTTGGGGCTAATGAGCTCACTTGATTTCGAGTCAACGGTATTAGTTGAAGCACTTTATAAAGAACCCAATGGGAATCAAATTTAAATGGCAAATGAAAGAGAAATTCGTGCCCATTAAACCTCAAAAAATAATTCGTAATTTATCTGAAATTTTCCATGAACTCATTTACCTAGGGTATCTATAGATATCGCTCTATGAAGCTAACAGTCGAAGAACTTTATTAGGAACTCAATGGAAATTAAAGAATAAATTTCGATACTTGAAACCTGTCAAAGTCATTTATAATTTATCTGTAATTTCAAATAAAACTGGTTTCTTTGATATACCTTAGGCATCTGTAGATATCGTAATATGCAGGTATTATTTGCAACTTAACAATGAAGTTCCTGTTTAGCTATTTGCCAGGACAATGTCAAGAGAGTTCTTGGAACGGAAATGCGATGCTGTAAAAATAAATTACAAGTGCAAGAGAACAAAATAATCTAGTGAAATCTTCTGCTTCATTGTGGGTGTTTTTTTGCTGTTGTTGTTGTCGCCTTTTTGCAGGGCGTGTCATTTTCACTTCCGCTCCGCAAGCAGCAACCTGTTGTGTGTTAGTGTTTATGTGTGTGTGTGTGTGTGTGCAGGTGTGTCTCATTGTTTTGTCAGCAGCACTTGCATTGAACTTAATGATCAACACGGCCTGAAATTGAAACATTACCGAGGCCTGTCAGCCATTTCCATAGGCCAAAATGAATCGTTTCCCCTTTTCATATTCAAAATCGAGGCGGGCAAAATGGGGCAGGCAGCAGTGGCAGCATATCAAGCTAACGTTTTCAAATGGCCCCCACGCCCACTTAAGTGGCAGCTGAAAACCAGTAGCCACTGCCAACCTGGCACCGAGGGCACTGCGGCGTTGCTACGTTGCAATCAAAATCTTCGCGACTCACAACGGTAGCAGCAGCAGTCCACACGTCCTCAACGTCCGCCACATCATCATCGTCATCGTCAACAGGAGCAGCAGCAGCAGCGGCACGATCATCATCATCATAATGAATATAATAATAATCAACATTTTGGCTAACAACGTCAGGCTGCAACTGCAACTGAACGTTGCACGTCAGAGATTGATCATTGCGGGGCCAGCCCCGACTGAGACTCATCCATTTCGCCCAATCAGCCACACCCACAAGATGGAGTAGAGCAGCAGTAGCAGTAGCAGCTTCCATATTGAAATGCTTTTGCTTTGCCTTTTGTTGAAGTGGCAACAACAATTAGGCGCAGCTTAATTGAAAGTGCTGGCACTGCGAGCTACCCTAGAAAAAAGAGATGTACTTTGTAGAAGGCACAAATATTCAACTACCAAGCCTGATTTCAACTTGGAGTTCTCACGAATCTGCCTTGAACTGCTCTTCCATCTACCTTACAGGGTATGTGGTTTCCGTTTCAGCTGGCTGCAAGGTGTGTGGCAGAGACGGTAGCTGCCACTTCCACTAAAAGCGCGCAACAATTGGCAATTTCATTTGCTGCTGCGCCTGCAAACGCAGCAGCCGCAACATCGCAACTATCGGGGGCAACAGGTACGCAAAGCGAAGGAGGCGATGCCAATTGTTGTTTGTCTGTCGACCTGTGTTGCACTCTCCATGTTGCATGTTGCCTGCAACTTTCTACAACTGCTGCCACATGCTGTGGAAATATGAATGGGTAGCGATGCTTGCCGCGGCGCGGCGCGGTGTCGTCGTCGTCATTCTTGTGCCGATGCAGCGGCAGCGGTGCTACATCATCGTCAAAACGCGCGACGGCCCAAACTGTTGCCAAACGTCAACTTGTTGCAATTTCGATTTCCTGTGTGGAATTGACGTTTGCTGGGTCACCTTGCCTTGCCACACCAGGCGACTGTGGCAGTGCGCATTCGTAATTGCTTTGAAAAGAAAATTTCCATATGATAATATTTATTCGCTGGAATATGCCTACAACTCAACAACCAACTGACTAACCGACCGATTCGTCCGTCCAGCTTACGCCCTCGGTCCACACAACACTCCGCTTTGTTGTTGATGTTGTTGTTGTCTATTTGACACTGCGCAGGCGGCGAGGATGCACTGCAGCCTCAGCCAACACAGCGTGTGGGTGGTCGACTGCGACTGCGCTTTGCCCTGGCCTGTCTTACTGTGGAGAGAGGGGCAACTTCAAGTGACTCGACGGCGGCAGCACTCGTGTTCGCATTTTTATATCCATTTCCATTTTATCCTCTCCCTTCTTCCTCTCGATATACTGCACTGTACTCTCTTTCATCCTCCTCTTCTTCATCGATTTTATTATCTAGTTGGCATTTTAGTTGAATTGTTAGCTTAGTTTATCTACCTCAGAAGCAACGGCAACAGCAGAGGCAGCAGCAGTTGCTCCTTTGCCACAGTTGTTGTCGTTGTCTTCGTCTGCTGCAGCCTGCTCCCTGTCCAAGCCAGGTTTATGCAAGTTGCAGCATGGGGCAATTGCAATAGGCAATCTGCATTTCTAAATGTTGCTGCAGCCTGCAGCCCGTTAGCCAATTGAGGATTGATGCACTATTTACTGAATTATCGTTATTCAAATTTTACTGAGATATCGCAATCACAAGCCAGTGTTGGCAAATGTTCGTCTGCAATGACAATTTGGCTGCAAAAATATCGGTGGATAAGCCAAACAATTGGATTTTCTTCTTTGAGCAGAATTCATCGATAAATACGCAATTTTAATATATTTTTCGAACAAAATTGACGTCCAAAAATATCGATAGATGAGCAAAGCACTTTTATTTACTACTGTATTTAAAAGTACATACTTGTGCAACTGGAAATGGGATAGTGACAGCGGATTAGCCAACACAAGAGTCAACTTTTCTTTCACTCAAATTTGCCTTTTTTGGCTCTTTATTTTCTGTAACTTGGAGAGAAAAGTGCGCACCTTGCATTATTTGTAAAGAAAACTTGGGTAAGTATTAAACAATACCCGCAGCTACCCCTATGAAAAGCAGGCTTAAGTTTCAAAAGAAATTAACAAAGTAGAAACATGAAAAAACAGAAGAGGAAAAAAAAACACATAATTAGGTCAACGCCTCATGTCATGTGCAACTGCAGCGGCGGCACGCGTAATGAACCTGTTCGGGAGCAGAGCGACAGGCGGCGATGCGTTGCGGCAGAACAAACGCCGACTACGCAACGATCGCCTTGAGCAGAATTTCTAATATATTTCTAGCCCCCTTTAGGGTAGTAACAACATGTCAAAACAAAGGCGAGAAGAGACGCGCCAGGTAAGAGACCAGCTAAGGTTTAATATGCACCCAAGCACCCTCATAGACAAGAAGGGCCGACGACTGGACTGGACGGGGACGACTGACTGTCCTTTTGACCAAGGCGAGACGCGAGCACGAGCTGTGCGTAGTCAGCGGAGCGCGGAAATGTGCGGGACAGGCGTCGTGGGCTGATTGCGACGGGCAGACGACTGTCGCGCGCGCCGCTGTGTAATATCCGCTTACCCCGACCGAAACTTGGTAGCATTCCATCATGTCTGCTGCATTTGAATAACTAGGAGCTCGTGCCAGCACACATATACACTCTCTAAACTCGAGTCTAGTCACCACCACCACCTTCCACCTTGTCGCATTCCTGTGCACTTTGCATAACGTGTCCTGGCGTCCTGCGTCAGGTTGAGTGCACAGTGCACTGGAGAGGAACAAGTGTGGCTGGCTTGCTTTAGGCCCACTTCGTTGGGCTGTTGCGGTCACTGATGGTGCACTCGACCGGTAAGGATCATGCTGGCATATGTTACACACATGCTGATGACGCGTGCCTCACTTGACTGTGTTCAGCTGCTCATTTATTCTTTTGGTTCTTCTTCTTTTGCAGCTTGCACTTGCAACATGTCTTTGCGTCCCATTGAGGTGCCCATGCAATCGTATGCGGGTAAGCTGCTGATCATTGACCAGCTCGTGTTGCCACTCTATATGGAGGAGCTAAAGCTAAAACCACCGACAGGCAAGAAGACCGCGTCGGGCCAAAAGCTCTCAGATATGTTGCGTCTATCGTATTTCAACCCGGAGTTCATTGAAAAAATGCTAATCACCTATTGCACTATAGAGGGGATTGCGAAACAGTTTAAGAACGATCTCGTTGAGGGTATGTTGGCCGCCATTGAGACCTATATGAAGTATATGATCAAGAGTGTTGTTGAGCTCTGTGAACATCGTTCTGGCAACAATCTGGTGAACGATCCGCGTTGTATTGTCCAGCACAATATGCGCACCACAATGATGTTCCTCAATGATCGCGAAGTGGCCGACTACGGATGTTCCGATGATGATTCCGCCTATGGTCATCGCAGGTGAGCAGCAGCAGCAGAGATGAGATAAGGTGTGTACTGTATGGGGAAATTTTTGTTTGTTTTAGACGCTGGATAAAGCTGCAACGCAACCGTAACATAAACTCTGTGGAAAGTGAAATGCGCCTGGAGTCTACCAATAACACAGCCCTCCTGGCACTGGGTGCACGCAAACCTCCGAGTGGAACTAGCGCAAGTCTCTTTAGTGCTCCAGGATTGGAGCGCAGCATGGAAACGGCAACGGGCATGGGAATGGCGGGAACAGCAGCAGGAACTGCCCTAGATACAACCAAGCAACAGCCGCCTCGTACATTTTTTGTACGCATCAAACATGTTAATGTCAAGGATATTATACAGTTTATGGAGGGAGAGCAACGTTATGCCAAGTCTAAACTGCTCTACAATGCCTATTTGAACTACAAGTGGTAGTAGGGATGGTGGAGGGGGGTAGGGGCAGCAGAGTGCACGTTTTCAATTGCAGCAGCGTTCAGTTCAATGAACTTCCTGCTTCGAATAAATCTCAGCAACAAAAGCCCCAAGGAAACAGGTGCTGTGTGTCCTTTGTTCAACGTGTGCTCCTGTTTCTGCCACTGCTGTTGCTGCACTTGGCATTCTTGTATTCAATTCATGTATTCCACACATGCACTTTGAACTTTTGTGCACCGATTGCAGACAACGACGCGACGCTACTTAAAGGAATATCCGGCGAGTGGCAATGCAGACAGGAAGCATATGCGCATGCGCTAGTCGCCAACTGTCGGCGTCGTGTCGTTTCGTTTTTTGGAGGAAACGTGATCTTATCGTGCCGCCTCATTATGTTAAGTGCTAGCAATAAAATCGAAGCGACAATTCAACTTCAATTGAAGACACCGTGCGCCAAACAAATTTGGCCGCTCACGTAATTGTACCTGAAAGCGCTGCCGCGTGTGCGTCTGGTTCGTGCTGTAGGAGCAGCATTTATTCTATTGTAATTGATGACATTACGCAGTTGAGTACCCCTAACTGACCATTCTACGCATATGTAATAAGCTAAGCAGGAGAAAGAATAAGGCGTCGACTAGGGGAATTGATAACAAACAGAGCAGACAGTTTATTGTAGTCAGATCGATTTTGGTGCAAGAAGGGATTTAATTTGAGACATCCTTCAACTCACTTAAGATCTTAATGCCATAATGAACCCTTCACAAATTATACAGCACTCTTAGAATTATTCGATAATACCAAACCAGATGTATTCAAATTTATTGTAGCGTTATTTATAGCATACTTATGTCTATAAAGCGTAACTGTACTTTTACCTTAATCCTCGCTCAAATAGTTTTGTTAGATAAGCATTCAAATGATGATGATGTTGTCTTAACAAATTTCGAGTGTGCCTTTCTAGTTTTCGATCCCACCTGCCTGTAAAGCTAGCCACCCCTATATGTAGGGTTGCCTACATGTTGCCCGTACCGCACCTACATAATATAAATATGTATCCCTTTTCAAGGACCCGTTCCGACCCTCCCGCAGCTGCTGTTCGCTTGTGAGCCCCCACTTATCGTCCGCTTGTGCCGTCAGGCGTAAACTTGACAGGTAGACGAGGAAAGTTCAAGCCATACATATCATATGAAACCACCCCCAAAAAATAGACATAAAAAACATAAAACTATCGCCACACTTGAGTATAGATCACTTTTCCGGCCGGAAGGAGGCGACTCTCAACTCAACTCGACTCGATTCATATGCAAGGTGTATTTGCACAGTGCCAGCTAGGCAGGAAGGCGAATGCCAGCACACACACTCATACACACACATACACATATACACACACATGCTCACAATACACTCTCGTTCACCCCACTTGAGGCAGCAGCGCGATCCGTTAGGGCGCACCTTGTTTGCTTAACGTAGCAACAACAAAGAGTTGCTTTTGTAGCCATGGAAAATAATGTTGCACCTTTTTTGCATAAGGTTCGTCGCCTGTTCCGCTCCGATCCGCTCCTCGATCGTAGGTAGCAGCTGTGCCAATACGTTCGGAGATTGTGAAGCACCTTTACACTCTCTGTTTGAATAAACCTTACGGGATCGATGTGTGTTGCTTCGCCCCCCTCTCTTCTGCTCCATTTCAGCTTATCTGTTGTCATTGTATGGTGCGATAAGGTACCCATCAGTGTCCGGAAAAGATGTACCCGACTTCTATTTACGTTCATTTATTTCACAATAATTGTTTGATTAACCAAAGGCTTTTTAATATCGTTAGAATAATTCTGAAAAACTCCTTTTGCTTGAACGATTATTAAACTACGTACTATAGGTTTTAAGGGAAATTTTACGCTTTTAGAGTATAACATGTAGTAACATCCACATACTCTATATATTAAGCTTGAGCCTGCCTAAGACAACTTTAAGTATGCCACGATATTGTTCCAGAATACTTTTTTTTTTTTTTTTTATTAAGTGTTCCAGAATACTAAATACTTTTTTATACCCGTTACCTATAGGGAAGAAGGGTATTATAACTTTGTTCCAACCGAAATGTAAGTAACAGACGAAAGAAGGCGTGGTAGACTGTACAAACTTTAAATGTTCTTAACAGTATCAGCAGCCGACTCGATATGTATCCGTCCGTCCGCCTGTGTGTCTGTCCGTATACAAATCAGTATTTTAGAGACTATAGGCTAAGACTACTAGAAAGCTATGAACATTTTGCGCATGCGCAACGACCAACTAATTTCTGAACATTTTGTGCGATTGTGGATAGTTAATATTGAAGTTGTTTAAAAAATTATTTAAAGAGCAACTGATTTCCAAACCGCTCCCTAAAGTATGCAACACAAAATACGTTAAAAATATAAGTTATATATTAATGAAATAGTTTTGGACAGTTGCTTGTCGATAGCTTACGTGCTTGTTATATATAGTAAAACACGGAAGTCCAATCCTACTTTACGATATGAAATTTGTAACTTTAAGCTATAAATATTTTCGATACGCTGAAGATATTTATACTCTTGCAGAGGATATATTAATTTCGCCGACCCCATAAAGTATTTAAATTCTAAATCAGCAGAGGAATCGAACTAGCCCAGTCCGTCTGTGTGTATGTCTGGTATCCGTCTGTTGCCGTCTATCAGTTTTAGCATACATGCTTCTTATTATTGCACACTGTCATTAAGTCGGAACGACCCGGATCGGACCGATATATCATATAGCTGCCATACAAACTAACGTCCGATTTTCGTTATTTGTTAAGACATTGTAACCAAACTTACTATTTCGGACTTTTTATGTGTATATATAGTGTGCATAAAAAATTTCATTAAAATCTGATAACTATAAGATAAAGCTGTTATAGGAACAATCAGACGGAATGTAGGTTTTTGTATGAAGACCAGTTCTGATTTCAGAACTTATCAGTGCCAATCAAAGTGTGACATAATATTTAATATACACAATACCATTATATATAATTAGCATTGGAACGATCAGAGGATATAAGAATCTGGAATTTCTTTCTGGTTATGAAATAGGGAGGGTCAGATGGTTATTAGTAGTTATTTTTTGCGCACTATATTGTATTCAACACGGAAGTCAAAAGCTTATTTACGATATGAAATTTGTAATTTTAAGCTATAACTGTATTTGATACGCTCAAGAGTATTAATAACACTATAAATAGAAACTTCACTCACGTCGTTCTTGCCTGGTTTAAATCGAAAATGATGCTCCTTGTTTTATTAGCTTTGGTTTTTTGCCATATGACGGTTGGGGATTTGGGTGAGACGACAAGGTTTCCGGATTTTGGTATAACACTTACTCCGGGTGAGTTGTCAAACCCTTTTGAGATCTATTTACCACTTACTTAAATTACTTTATTTTTAGAATGGTGTAAGAATGGCTGCTATTTGGGCCCAGATAATCGATTAGGCCCGGAGCAGTGTCGTAAAGTCTGTTATGCCTAGAGAAATGGAATTTGTTATGGAACATACTGAATTCAAGTAATTACTAAGTTTAGGCTGGTACAAGTTTCAAGAATAAACTTCCATGTAGTGAAAGATATGCAAAGTGTTCTGTTGCGGAGTTGTTTTATGAACTTATCTACTAAGTGCTTTATTTTAAAGCAATCCAATTACAGTAAGGACTCCGAGAAGCACAAAGGCCTCTGAGAGCGTCGTTTCGGTCCTGCTTCACACGCTAATCATAAGGCCCACTTGGGGAGGCGCCCCCAGCTGGCTTGGCTAAACACATTTATTGCCTGCAAATATCGTTAGTGGCATTTTCGGTATTTGGAATGCTTCGTTTCGGCAGTTAAATTGATTTTGATTCTGTGTTAAAGTTACAGTTAATAAAGAGCTAAGCTCCACCCATGGACATGTTAGGTTTCACTTGCTGATGCAATCTGCTTCCTCATAAAATACATGTACACATGTGTGCTACAATATGTATAGTAGACCTCTGTTGACTTCGTTTCTAATCTCCGCCAAATGCTGTGTGCTCCGCTTCGACTGGGCAGAGTCACAAAGGAGCTATAAAACCAGCGAGTGAGGGAGAGGGGGGCGGGGGAGAGAGAAACCTATCGACACGTAACGATTTGTGCCGCTTCTCAGACACGATGCCGTCGTCGTCGTCGTCGTCGAACTGTTGCGTATTACGGCGTCTTGCAGCGAAACTGAAATCCGTGTGTGCACAGCCCCCAAAGACAATATTTATGGCTTTATTAACTTCAAAACGCAACAGCAGCCAACAGACAGACAGACAGACAGACGGATAGACGTACGGCAACAGCAGCAGCCACAGCCGGCAACAAAGTGTTAAGCCAGGCCAAGGCGATGAAGTTGTGTAAATGAAATTAATCTTCAATAGACACACAGAGGGCAATAAACAAGCAGCAGAAGGCGTCTACTCTATATAGGCTATATACCCCAACTTGTGCTGCCATTAGTCATTAAACAATTTTCCAATGAAGCGCAAACCGTGCAACGTTCAACGTGCAACGTGCAACTGCTGCTGCTGCAACAGCGGCTGCTGCGTATTTTGTCAGGTGTCATAAAAACCGAATTTATTGCGCATGCGCAACCGATGCTCCCCATACGATGATGATGCACAGTTTTTGTTACAGATATCTTCACTCTTTCTACACCTCTACTCTCCCTCTCTCTCTCTGTTACTCCCTCTTTCCTTCCTCTCTTCTTTTATTATTCATTCTGTTTGCCGCAGGATTATAAATCATGATGCGTGCGAGTTAAGGTGACAGCACTTTAGGGCACATAAACACACATAAAAACCCGAGCAGGTTGCTGGAATTTTAATTAAATGGAGCACGAACTGTGCGTACCTTCTTCCCACTCCCCATCATAAAGACACAGCCATCAGCCCGAGGAACTGAACGAATTAAATGTAAAATATAAATATAGTATGCTAATAATAGAACTTTACTGCAGGATTAAGTTTTATATGTGTTTTTAATATGTTAATAAAAATATTTACTAAAGAAGATCTCAATTCTCATCAGTTTATTTCGCTTTTAATTGATTTCTGCGGAGGATCTCATAGGGCTTTAGGAAGGTATTATATGTAAGTATAAAATATAAATCTACATAATAAGCCGATGTAATTGAAATTTGAAGGAGAGGTAGATAATTTAGTCAGTTACCATAAGTCGAATTGAAAAATTAAATTATTGATTTTTGGTAACGGTGGGCGTGGTATGCTATATTTTAAATGAACGTCATCTGTTTAGTAAATACAGAAACCTTCATGCCAAATTTGGTTTGCTCAGCTTTTATAATAACTGAGATCTGTGTGTTCATACAGACAGACAGATGTGGCTCTGCTAAAGAATATGTATACTTTGTGGGGTCTGCCACGCTTTCTCCCGCCTGTTACTTACATCTGCACTAAGTACACCCTTTTTTTGGTCAAAGGGTATACAAATATCAGTTTAACATAGCTGAGTTACTTCCTAACCACTTTCTATTACTGTAGCAACGTTTTTTTAACTTTTTACCATTTCTTTCTTTTCGATCCAAATCCGTATCGATTGGGGCGACCCACTTTCAAGCGCGCTTAGTAAAAAATCCTCCTCGTTTTTTATTTTCTGTGTCAATTTGCATGCCCTTTCCGATTGCTTCAGAACAATGAGATTCGGTTTCGTTTTTACAACCTCAACGATTCATTTTTTTCGATCTGCTTTGGAAATAATCACGAACTGCGAAACTGCGTGGGAACTTCAGTCTCATTTTTCTGCGCGTGTGACGAATGAAGCTTGAAAGTATAAATGCTTAAAACAAAAAAATACAATATCGAAAACAGACGAGCATAAATTGCAGGTAAGAAGAAAAGCTGAAGCTCTGAAAAACTAATCGCGCAGATATAAATGTGAATTTGACAATAAAATAAAGAAAAAATGGAGTTTTATTTTTAAGTTTTAAAAGCGACCCCAAATAACCGAAACTGAAACTGAAACAGAAACAGAAACAAGACCAACACAAAGCGTCGTCGTCTATTGGGCAACTGTAATAAATTATCGAAAAACACGAAATGCGCACTAAAATATGGCCAGGAACAAGCTGGCAACAGCAACAACAACATTAAGAGGTAGAAATAATCGAGCTGTTGTTGTTGTCTATTAAAAACGGGGCGATTTGTGGCAAAAACAAATTCAAAGCTCTCGAGATTAAAATCGAAGCGAAAATGAAATCATGCAAAAATTTCCTAAAAAGCATCAGCGAGAAACAGAGAGGGAGGCAGTGAGAAAAAGGTTTGGAAATGAGAGGGTAGAGAGGGGTGGGTAAGGGGGAAGACTCGCAGCGAAACAGGTTCACACGCTACGAAGAATCGATCCCGTTGCCGTTCCCAGTTCGCACAGGCAGCAGGGCAGGGCAGGGCAGGAAGTATGTGTCCCTTGTGCGGGTTAAGGTAGTGAATCTACCTGTGCCAAGATTCTCTCTCTCTCTCTCCCTCTGACTCTCTCATTCTCTGTTCTTGTGTGCAACAAGTGAATGACAGGATAATCGTCCTGTGTACCTGTTTGCCTGCGCCTGCGGTCTCTCTCTGTGTGTGTGTGTGTGTGTGTTTCAGCTCGTTTTGGCATGTGAACAACTCGCATTAAAATCTCTTAATGTTTGCATTCTTATGCCGCTGTCGTCTCGTTTGATGCGTGATCTTGTTGATTATGCTGATGCCTGTGTGATCTCTGCCTCAGTTTGCCTTCACCTCGCCGCACCTCGTCGTGGCTCGTCTCCTCGTTGCTTTCCCAGCAGCAGGTTCCACCCCGCACTCAGTCAGTTCAGTGGCATTTCGGACAGTACAAATTTCTCGTTTACCATTTTTTTGCGCTCTTTTGTTGTTGTTTTTGTTGTTTTCCTCGTCTCTTTGCCCGCTTTTGTATGCAAGAGTGTGAAATTTTTTTTTATTTTTTGCTTGCTTGTTGTTTGCTTCATGGAAATTGCCTATGCTGAGGAATTTGTGGGAACAAGTGCAATCCGTACGATCCATACGATCCGAGAGCATGTAGTATTACGTGCCAAGAGAGTGAGAGAGAGAGAAAGAGATGGAAAGGGAGACGGAGAGAGAGAACACCCGCAGGCGAGAGCGTGTGAATTTTGCAGTGAATGCGATTTGCTTCTTATTTTTATTGTATTTTTAGCCGTTTTACGGCTAGTTAGTTCGAGTGTGAGAATTTATACTATCAGAGTTATTGGAAAACAGTTATTGGAAAGAGAAGGAAGTTGTTTCGCTGTTCAATGGTCCTTCGATGTGATAATACCAAGTGATCCTCAGAAGTATAGCTCAACTATTTCATGCAAATCTTTGAAATCATTGATAATATTTCCTAATTTAGTTCAATATTTGTAATATCTTAATATTTCCTGAAAAATGTTGTAACTGCGATTTGAGAGATTCTTAGGTATGTAGTAATTTAATATTTGTGATAATAGTATTAATTAATACAGAAAAAAAAGTAAACTATTTCTTGCAAGCTTACGAAATATTGTACAATAAATTTATTACTTTTATCTTGATTTTGCAACAACAATAGAAAGAATTAAATCCCTTACAAAACGGATAAAATAAGATGAAAACTTGTCTTTCTAACGAACAACTAAACTGCTCCATGCAAACCTATAAAAAACTAGAAGAAAAAGCTACCTCGGCATGCCGAATAGTCTATACCCTTGTGGGTTCCTCCGATCGTTCCAAAACTAGTAATACATAGAATTTAAAGGTATTGTGAATAATGATTGGCACTGATAAGTTCAGTTATATCACAATTAATCAAAACTGGTCTTTATACCTAAACCAGCATTCCGGCTGATTGTTCCTATGGCAGCTATAAGTAATAGTGGTCCGCTTTTGATGAAATTTTATACTCATATTATATTGTAAATATAGAAAAAGTCCGATATAGATAATTTTGGTTGCAATATCTAAACAATTAACAAAAATCGGCGGATAGTTTGTATGGCAGCTCAACGATATATCGGTCCGATCCGGCTCGTTCCGACTTATTCACAGCGTGCAGCAATAAGAAGCATGTATGGAAAGACAGCTCTTAAATTAAGAGACTAGTTTGCGTTGCACAGATGGGCACACTGACACACGGACGGACGGACTAGGCTAGTTCGATTCCTCTGCTGACTCTTGGCCAAAATTAATATACGCTCTGCAAGGGTATAATAATGGTAAACTTACTAGCTTCTTGTTTATTCGTAAACACTTCAATCTTCCCCAATGTACTCGTATAATATCATATCTAGTTTCTTTATTTTAGCTGTACAAAAGTTGTAAATGTAAATCGAGTGATTGTAAATTATAATCTCATTATATTTCTTCACTCTTCAGCTCTTGCAACTAACATACTTTCATTTTTCACAACTCAAATAGCTTTGCTCAGCTTTCAGTTCGGAGGAAATAAGCTCTCTTTGGGAGCTCTGTCAATTGTCTGCTATCGGTATCAGTGGAGCAGGTACAAGCACACCAGGTGACACCGGGCAGCAGCAACAAGGCAACAACAACAACTTGCCACAAAATGACATGCAAAGTAGTTGTCATTGGAGCGCAGCGATATATACCATATATACCGTATATGTATATAAAATGAAATTGTTTAAATTGTTGGCTCATAAATCAAGCGCGAGGCGCGACAACAACAACAACAACAACAAAAACAACAACAACAATAGCAACAAAACAAAATTTCGCGCTCGATTTCACCTGTTCGCTGAGACAATGGCCAAGTTTGGTGACAGGCCGCCCCTTGTCCCTTCCCCCTCCACCCAACAACTCAATTGCGGCACTTGTCGCACGACACTTCACTTCAATTGAGACAGAGATGTTGGGAAGCAAGAGGGGAAGGCTGGGAGGGGGGTGCGGGTAGAGAAAACGTGAAATAAACGAAATTTAATGAAATTTGGTCAGTCAGCATGTGACGTCTCTCATATTGTGGAGCATGGGATCATTGGAGCGCGCAGCATGACGTGACAGAAAAATATTGTGATTTTTCACGTACGAATTGTGCGCGGTATTTACTGAAATCGTTTTCTTTCGTATATATATATTCGGGACGTTGTTGTTTTTATGGTTTAATTTACGGCACAAAGTTGACAGGCGCGTCTGCCCACTCAAAGGTTAAACGAGCCAAGCTGAGTTTCGCTCTCTGTCAGGGTCTCTGTGCAGACGTGCAGACACAATAAGCGCTAAATGACATGAGCAGCAGCAGCCGCGGCAGTGCCGACACTGCAGTCATCTTACCCCCTCCCCTCCCCTCCCCACCCCTTCTTCCATCACCTGCTGCTGCTCCATATGAGTTTGCAGTTTATGGCTTACAAGAGATTTGGTCTGCCTGTCCCTGTATCCCTGTCCACGCATTCTGATTTAATCACAGTGGACGCTGCCTTTAAACGTTTTCTGTTTAATACCCTTACGGAGGGTAGTACGAGTCTTAAGACAGACTTTAATCCTTTTATGCATAAAGTAATAATGTGAAATAAAAACTAAAATAAAATAAACAGCACCAGATGATATTGTTGTAAGCATGAACACTCTATATCGATGCCTATTTATCTATCTAACTAAGATTATATCTGTGCATCTATCTGTCTGTCTGTCTATCTAACTGTCTATTTATCTGTATGCCTGTGAATCTATCTGTATATTCCATCTAACCATCTGTCTCTCAACATATCTATATCTATATCTATATCTATATCTATATCTATATCTATATCTATATCTATATCTATATCTATATCTATATCTATATCTATATCTATATCTATATCTATATCTATATCTATATCTATATCTATATCTATATCTATATCTATATCTATATCTATATCTATATCTATATCTATATCTATATCTATATCTATATCTATATCTATATCTATATCTATATCTATATCTATATCTATATCTATATCTATATCTATATCTATATCTATATCTATATCTATATCTATATCTATATCTATATCTATATCTATATCTATATCTATATCTATATCTATATCTATATCTATATCTATATCTATATCTATATCTATATCTATATCTATATCTATATCTATATCTATATCTATATCTATATCTATATCTATATCTATATCTATATCTATATCTATATCTATATCTATATCTATATCTATATCTATATCTATATCTATATCTATATCTATATCTATATCTATATCTATATCTATATCTATATCTATCTATGCTAGCTTGATAAGGTTTAATCAAATATTTCATCTTTCACTTCCCTCTGTAAGCGTATTGAGCTTGCGTCATATGCAACTCTCTTTTCTGCCTCGATTTTAATCATTTTTATTTTATTTTCTTTGAGCTGGAATACGCAAAACCATCGCCTTAATTGTGCAGAACGAAATGCTTGCTCCACTAATTAAACACACGAGAAGAAGAAGAAGAAAGAAATACAACAAGAGCAACAGAAATTGCATTTCATTTCGGCTCATTTCAGTTTGTTTAACAAATTTGCTGACAAGCGCGCTGACAGCGCAAAGCAACACGCACAAAACGAAAGACTTAAGACACAAACTTGCCCACTTGACCCCAACAACGCACAGACAACAATGCGTACACCGAAATTTTGTGCCGCTTTCCCGCCGCAATTTCAATTTGCCCAGCGAGTTTGCCACACACAGAGCGAAAATGGAATCGAACAAACCCCAGAAATTATTGCCATGAGATATGGTTATAATCGGCGTTGTCTTTCTTTTCAAATGGCAAAATCAATGGGGCGCAAAATAAAGCGAAAAATGAAACCAAAGCAATAAAAGAGACGAGAAAGAAACCAAATACAAATACAAAAAACCGAAAGTACAGATAAGAGTCGGCATTTTCACCAGCTACCTGTTTTCATGGGTGTTCCCGGACAATGGACAGTCGCCTCGATTACGATGAAGCCGTAACAATTACAATTAATCCTCTCTGTCCCCCCCTCTCTCTCTCTCTCTCTCTCTCTCTGTATATGAACTCGTGGAATCTTTTCGTTCAGAATCTTTGGCAATTGTTTTCGGTGTTTGGGTGTTTATTGTCGCAACGAGTTCATGGATTCATTTGGGAAATTTGTGCAAACGCCCACACAACAAGTACTTAACTTACTTGTTTTTGGGGGAATTACAAACGGTACCAGGAATTCAGGTAGCAAATGCTCATGAAACTAGATCAATATATGGATGTATACCCTTTGTTTCTTTCCTAGTT
Source organism: Zaprionus ornatus (assembly GCA_018904035.1). NCBI lineage: Eukaryota > Metazoa > Arthropoda > Insecta > Diptera > Drosophilidae > Zaprionus > Zaprionus ornatus. The sequence continues at coordinate 27,951,505 of JAEIFZ010000002.1, forward strand.
TATCAATTAAAATAGACATTTGCTTTTATTCAAAGTGCTGAGTGCTATACGATGTGGCGCCACCATTTGTGGACAGTTACTAAATGCATTTAAAACATTGATGTATTTAGCCATTAATACAACCGCTCAACACTTGACACACTTAAGGCAGGCCCGTAGCTTGGTATGTGCAAGGCCCCCCGGCTGCCAGGGCAACCTGCTTAGAATATATATATATATATATATACTACTATATATTCTGTATGAGATTGGCCACGCCTCCTTATGCCTTCTACCCTAAGAGTAATGAGTATAATAATTGCAAAGTATAATGCGGCAAGAGTGATTAGCAATATTATCAATCGAGCAAAATAGACCCCGAAATATACAAGCAGAGTTCTCAAAAATGATTTATGATATTGCCAATATAAAATCCAGAGAAATCAATGTATTACATTTTTAGGTTCTTTATTCTGTGAAATATTTCATAAGCTAAACAAATACTATACTTGAGGCAAGGCATTTGGGCGCCTGAGAAGTTTTGCACCTCTAGACCGTCGGTACGGCCCTGACTAAATGGCGATTTGAAATGCTAAAAAGTGCATCTATTTTGTTGTTTATTTTTATGTGGCGCCATCTGGCGAGTTGTTGCAACGTAATCACTTGATAGCTGCATTCTCTCAGCTCGCTCACTCTCTGTCCATCAGGTTGTTGTTTTGGGCTCCCGTTTTTCAGTCACGTTTCACTTGGTTGGTATCTCCGGCCGCATCTGTGGCAATTAATTTAAACGCACGCTGTAATATCTCATTTTTGGACTACGTTCACTCAACTTGCCCCTCTGCCTGCTCTTCTTCTTGCCTCTACAGTTAAATTCATAGAAGCCATTGGGCTATAAACCAATGAAGAAATAAGAACGAAGCTGCTGCTGCTGCTCTCGGTAGCTGAGACGAGCTTGAGATACATTTATCCACTTGTTACTCCATTTACAAGTTCCACAGAATTATGATTGAGATCGCGGGCCTATCATAAAACCAAGTTTATTTAGAAATTTAGTTGTAAAACGTAGCCCCAAAAAGACTAACAACAACAACAAGTTCGAGTCATGTGGCAGGCATACGGTCTATGCTCTTGGCTTGTCCCGTCCCTCCTCGACTTGAGGAAAACTTGACGCGTAAATCTGGACAACATTTTCATTAAAAATTAGACCAAATTCTGTTGACAAGTGTCGTCCGACTGGACTTGGACTTGAACTGCAGCGGAAGTCAATGACGACAGCGGCACGCCAACAGCCCCTGTCTCGCCGTTCCCGCCTGCCCCGTGTGGAATACCAAGAAGTTTGGAGCGGCAATCAGACAAAGTTGTCGCCATGTCTCCAACTGACTCCAACATTAGCTCCAGCTCCAGCTCGAGTCTCGCGTAAGCGACTCCAATTCCGTTTGCTTTGCTTGGGTTCGTGGCTCGTTTTTTTCTCGAATGGAGAAGGGCGTAGGGGGGGTTTCTTTGGCGCGAGTTTGACTAATTAAAGCACAGACTTGGGCATTTTTAATTTGTACGCTTGTAAAATGAAATTAACTTTTTTCTCCCTGTCTCTCCCTCTCTGTCTCTTTCTTTTTGTCGTGCAGCTTGTTTCCTTTTGAACTTTGAAATGGTGCGTGTCGCCCTTAATACTCTATAAAGTGTGGGGCACGTTGGTTTAATTGCGAGTTGAAAGTATTGAGCAGCCAACAAAGCTTATTATACTACAATAAATAAAAATACTTTAATATATAGAATTTTACGTACTTAAAAGAATGTACTACCTAAGTGGAAGATTGACAAATGTATTAAAATATTAACAAACAATTTAATATAAAATTAAGTAAAAATCTATCCGTACTAACAATAAACCTCGAGTTGAGCAATTATACTCACATCAACAATAATTCAATATTTTTAATATAATTAAAGTAATAACTCCCTTAACCTGCAAATAAGACTTTTATTTAATTATTAAATATTAAATTAAGTTGGTAAAGTAAGAACCAAATTGTTTATTCACTCTCAATTACATTAAGAATTATCTAAACTTGGCCATCGGTTTGAGATCTAGAGTCTTTCTTCAAAGTTTTACCTTCCCCATTTTATTTTTAGTGTATGTAAAATTCAATTTTCTTTTGTTTTCTTCGCATTCTGCGAGTTCCGTTTGGTTCTTTTATTTTTGGACGTTGAACTGGTGCTTTGGTGCTTTATGACCAACAGTTTGCTGTCTCGTAATGTCGCTGTCTTCCAAGAATCGACAGGCTGAACGCTGACCTCTATAGCGCTCTCTTAATACACAAACACATATGTACATACTCACTCGCAATATACCTGTGGCTGTGCTTGTGCTTTTTATGTACACTTGGAGCTAGCCAATTGACGGGCCCCACAAGGGGCCCCACGTTTCACTTTCAGGCAACAACAACAACTGCAACAAATAACAGCAACAACAATGCTGTCGACATCTTCATCTTTGGCTCATCCAAAAATGGCAGAAAATTGTAAATTTGGCCGCTGTGCAGGTGCAGAGAAGGCGCAGAGACTAGAAGAGAAACACATGTTAACTAGCCCGATTGGGACTGCGCTGCGCATTGGGTCGGGTCGGTTCGGTTCGAATCGGGATAGAGGGGGCAACTGTTGGTCGCCTCTTTGTTTGTTTTGGCCCACGTTGGCGCAAATGTCAGGCTATAAATACCGAATTGGTCTTGCGATTCCAATTGCAATTGGCCAAAATGCGTTTGCTTTTTTTGCCTCGCTACACATAACGCAAATATGGACATCTGTTACTGTTGTTGCTGTTCAGTCGCTCTTGTTGTTGTTGCCAATTGTATGAGAGGTTTCGCAATTGAAATAAAGTTGCACTAAACGCACTTGGTGCGCCGGCAGCAATCGCCAATTGCCATTGCCAATTGCATTTACATTTTACATTTACATTTACGTTAACAGTGTGCTACGTTTTTGCTCATTTTGGTCATTTTGATAGTAGCTTGAAGTCGGGTATACCCTATAAAATTACTTCAAAAGGGTTAACTATTACTTTCGTTTTTGTGTCAGAACGTCTTAGCTTCCATTGATTGGACTATCGGCTTACCGCCTCACTTTCGATACATCATTTATCAAATCTAACGATTAGTGTTGAGTAAGTTATAAATATCGGATGTATGTAAACAAAATAAGGAGCAGATTACAAAACTATATAAATCAGTTGCATATTAAATAAATCAGTTTTAAACATCACAATCACAAAGTTTACGATTTACAATTAAAATAAAATATATTTTTTCGAAACAAAATTTAGAATTCTGTCTAAAGACTTGATTTTAAAGTGTTTCTTATTATTCTCATTTCATTTTTATTTTTCACAGCCCTCTGAAAAATATGCTGTTGAAATACCATATTTTTGTCTATTTTACATGTTCTATACTTTCACAGGGCATCTCTTAGTCTTGCCCTTTCACCTGCCTCCCAGTGGATGACGTAATTAAGCAATTGTTTTTTGTTAGTTCAATTAACACACTTTACAATGGTTTATTAATGATACGGGTAGGGAAACTAAGCAGCTTTATGAATTTCAAATACCAATGAGACTACTTTGAGTATCAATTCGAATACTTTCACCCACAATGCTCCCTCCAAAGAGACAATGGCATCAAGAGTTGATGCAGAAACAATGGGCAGCATAAAGACAACAACAGTCGAGAGTCTTCACCTGCAGCGATCGTTGATGTAACTGGGTAAGAAACAGAAGGTGAAAACTTTTATGCGGAAAATGTTAATATAATGAGTAAATTCTGGCACATGCCACATGCACCACACACACAAACACACACGAACAGTGAAAGATATAAGTCATTTTTATTGATCATTTAGCGCAACAAATCGATTGCGTAACCAAGTTGAGGATCAGGCGAAGCATCTACGCAGACAATATATAAGAAATATCACATAGTTCATGGCATGATTTATGTGCAACCTGCAAGGCGTTAATCAATAGATACGCAACGAATGCGATACGATTCAATGACAGCATAAATGATGCAAGGATTTCTATGGAATCTGTGAATATCCAATTATGTATAATAATTCTGGAACCATTTTAACAAGAATTTATCGATACAATTCTTAAGTCTTTCTGAAAATTGCCAAGACTCATTTTGTTATATCTTTAGATTCAGTCTTCTGGCCCTGTAAAGCGATATCTCCAGTTAACAATATATTCAGCATCACTTTCCCCTACAAACACCTTGTAAAGCATATATCACATGTGCCCCTTCTAGTATCTTTAAAACTTGTAATCCCTTGTAAAAACCATTGAAAACGCATTCAACATTTGACATTCTCAACTCTTTTCGACTATAAATCTGAAATGTAGTCCTCACCTCTTGAGATGAGATCCCTGGGGTGTGATCATAACACGTGTAGAGCTCTATAAATAAGGCGATTTGTGCAGCCCCATTGCGGCTATTCGACTTAACAGTAGCTGCCCCGATCTGTTCCCTCTCTCTTCATTATTAATATGAAATCTTAATAATTTATGCATAAAACGCTTAAATTTATTAACACCACAGAGCGTGAGTCTAAAACACGACACAACGAAAGTAGGGAAGAGAAAGAGTGAACGAGAGAGAGAGAGAGAGACAGAGGGAGAGGTGAAGGAAGTGAGGGGAAATTCAGAGACACATTTCCATGTGACATGGGGCAAGTACGAGATCTAGCCTCAACACATGATCGCATCGAGTATTATATTTATAAATAATAATTATGTGCAGGCGCAGGCGCACATTGTCTTGAGGGATGGGAGAAAGTAGAAATCTACAGAGTGTGGGTGTGTGTGTGTGTGCAGGGAAATTGGAAAATATCGTTTCTCAGGGCTGTCACCTTTCGACAGCGATGCGACAATGAATCCAGGCAATTGTCAGCCTCCTGTTTGTTTCTCAATTGCCAGTTCCCAATTGAATTCTCATTCAGGAAATGCTCAATCAATTGGTGGGAAAACGGCTAATCAGCATGTGAGGTTTGTGTCTGCACTATCACTAGCTGGGAATTCTAATTGGAAAATGTTTTTAAATTAATTATAATTCCAGTTTGGAAAGATGAATCAACCACAAATAGCACGTTACTTCCAGTGCGAAGTGGAGATGGATATTTAACAATGATATTAAAACAGAGCTAAGGTCGAAGATCGTTTGAGCATGCATATGAATGCTATATGTCAATAATCCATCTTAAATATAACTTTATATTTATGTTCATCTGCCAGTCTGAAGTGAGACCTTAGTTGTCAGTCTTAAATAAGTATGATCATTCGCATTTATTGCCGTATCCTGCTCCCATGTCACATCATCTTTGAGCTTAGGTGAAATGAAACTAGGTTTTAAATTTGTTGACAACCTATTCTAACATTTACTTATGATATGCAGTCATAGGATTGTTCTTCGTCATTAGCTTAGTTCAGGTTTTAGGATTCGATTCCTAGTTCACAGTTTCCCCAGATCCCTATGAATTATGCATGAGCAACTAAGAAAAGTGTTAAAGATAAGCAATTTAATTGCCTTGCATGTTTCTTCTTCTGTTTCCAAGCAGCCGCCCACGGTGACAATTGAAAATATTTTCTCCAATTCACAATTCAAAGCCCACCTATGTGATTCGAACTCACATAGAAAGAGAAACAGAGTGAGAGAGAGAGATAGAGGGGAAGGAAGGCAGCGATAGGTATAGCGTGATAGATAGCAAACCAAGTGCAACTGCTGAGATTAATTGTCAGCTTTCTATACAGCAACTGTTAAGCATTTGCGCATTTTCCGCCGTCACGTGTCACAATTAAAGTGTGTGTGTGTGTGTGCCTGTGTGTGCGTGCGTGTGTGGAAAAGGAGAGTGGAAATGGGTAAATGTGAAAATGAAGGGCTGCCTGGCAATCCTGCTGTTTATTTTTAAACTGAGAATCAGCCAGAGAAAGTGCCTAGTGTGGCAAGAGAAAGAGAGGGAGAGAAATAGAGAGAGGCATTATAAATATGATAAATTAACTTAGAAAAGTCACGAGTGCCAGGGCGTGAGTGTAATGGGCATGAAGTAAACACACACACACACACACACACACACACATGTGTGTGCCTAGAGTGGGTTACACATGCGCGTGTGTGTGTGTGGGGGCCTTGATTAATGCACTTGCAAGCAGCCCCAGCTCCATTTGGCACGCCTTATTCAGCCCACGGCTCGAGTCTAATAAAGTAATTTACCTGACTAAATAGTTGCCGGCAGCGTGTTTCACTATTTTCGACCAGGCTTTAACAAGATGTTGCTACTCCCCCCTGCTTCCTCTAGCCCCTGCTCTCATCTCCTTCTTCACGTATGTTGAGAAAATTAGCATTTTAATTGAAATGTCACGCCGCCGCTTGCCAAGTGCCAAATGCGTTTGAGCCAAGTCAATTGCGCTTTTAGAGTTACCGTTACAATTTTTGTCGACACGACACGACACGCACTTTTTCATATACCAAACAGTATTTTTCTATCAAACTGATGAATGGCAAAAAAGCAACGGAAAACCATTCCAAAAGTTTTCTAATTGCAACAGTTGCTGCCGCAGCCGCAGCCGCAGTAACATAGATCTTGCTGTGACTTAGGCTTCAATTTGCTGTGCTTGTCGCTTGAGGCTTGAGGCATGAGTGGAACTTGCTTCGTGAAACAATTTTTGGTTAGATTAATTTGCTCAGTCAAACGAGGCGGCAATTTGTCAACAATTATGATAAGAAAATGCAAAAGGCATGTGTTTCTTTGCGTTTTCATCGAATACTTCTTAAATGTTGATTGAAATTAATCAAAGAGTTCGGATTTGTTTGTATGAGCACCTAGATCTCAGAGACTATAAGAGGTAGCGCTTTCAAATTTGGTGGCAATGTTTCTTGTCGCTGCACGCAGATAATGTTCATCTTAGAGATTGACCACACCCCCCTTTTGTGCAAGTAAATCAAAAAATAAACAGGTTAATAAGCGAGTTTTAAAGCAATTTTCGTAAGTACGACAATTATACCCATCCAATAACAAACTTTAAAGTTATTTGAAGTGCTGAATGTTAGTATACGACAGTCGTGCAGACATTGGACTGTCACTTTCTTACTTGTTAAGTTCTCAAGAGGTTAACTATTGTACTATACTCATCTTCATTTTCAAATAGTCAACAATTATTTCTAATCAAAGGATTCTCCTGCATAAATCTTGCCAGGCAATAATGTTAAGTGCAACGACAAATTAGACAAATGAGGCCCAAAAGCAGCAGTAGGCTGAGCAATAAAATCCAAGAGGGCCACAGTCAATTTGATGATCACTTGCAGCAGTTGGCAACAACGAGTTGCAACAATAGACACAAGTTGCAAATGCAATTGATAAAAGAGAAGAACAACAGAAAACAACGACAAACTGCAAGTCTCCCCAGTGACAAAGCAAATGAGACCCACTGCGCACTCGGCGCAACGTGCAACTTGCAACGTGGAGCCGGCAACGCGCCACAGCAGCAGCAGCGAGAATCAGCGTCGCAAACCGGCCGCCACAAACAGCGGCGTAGCCGTGCGCTGTTGCAACATGTCAAAATAAATCAATTGATTGATCTTGTTTTATTTATGTCCAATTCAATTTCGATCAATGAGCAGCGCACACGAATGCAGAATGCCAAAGCAGCAACAATGAGGCAAAACGAGACAGAGCGAGAGAGAGAGAGAGAGAAGGCAGAACGAGTAAGAGCTGGAAGAGAAGTGCGTGACGCTCGCAACTGGCGCTTGGGCTGTGGCAACTTTAGTTCGTTGTTTTTTGCTTGGGTGTTGCCCTACGGCGTGCGTGCGTTAAATGATTTTCAGGATTCAAAGAGGAAGGGAGCGGGAGAGAAAAAGGAAGAGTAAGAGACAATATGAGGGACGGATAGAGAGAGACAGAGAAAGAGAACTTACAGAGGAAGTCAAAGGCTTTGATGGAAGGTTTACTCAACGGCAAATCCAAAATCATAAGACATTAATGAAAGGTTTATGCAAGTAATAAAGACATATCCCTTATCACGCAGATAACAAAGCTGCACAAGCAACAGATACAAAGATTAAGATTGAATATAGAGACTCCATCATATATATAAAGGAACTCAAAGACTTTCATTGAAGATCTGCTGAACTGTAGATCAAATATCTGAAGAGATTAGTGAATGACTTTAAAAGCTAATAAAGACATACTTTGATAACCACGTAATGATATATGATCTTTCAGAGAGAGAGAGATGATAAAGCTATATATGTTAAATACATAAAAGTAAAGATATATTAGATTGACTTTCACTATATAAATTACAACGTATTCAGCATTATGATACCTTAGCTACTTTCATGGCACACGCCTAAAACTGTGCTACACCATAAAGATGATTTGCGCCCCCCACATATGAAAAACTGTATATACAAAACTGCGTATTATCCACGTAAGCTCGACAAATTTGAATTTATAAAACACTAGGCTGTTGTTCTGTTTTGAACTCGTATTTCCTTTAAAGAGCTTTGAACTCTCTACTGCAACAGACGCAACATTTTGTCATAATCATGCAAATATCACCTGTGCTTATTGGGATCTCTCTCTCTCTCTCTCTATCTCTCTATCTCTGCCTGTCTATACATCTCAGTCTGCAAACTGCAAATTTTGTCATAAAAGTCTATTAAATATGTGCATTGGCATATGCAAATGAGGCAAATATACGACAATATAGTATGACAAAGACATAGAGAGATGGAGTTGCAGATGGAGATGGAGATGCAGATGGATATGGAAATGCAAATGGGGAAAATAGAAGAGTTATGGACCAAAGCAATACCCGGCAGCAGGTCAACGTGCATGACGAGTAGGTTATGGAATTTATAGTCGCAAATGTCTTGCAGTGAGTTGGGCTGCCTGCTGTGTAGGGTAAACAAACAGCCAACGGGGCTTAGTCAATTCGGTGCAGAACCCACAACACTCATAACACAAAACTGAAAATAACAAATGCAGTTGCATTTTTTTGCATTTCATTCGTGTATATCAATAAAAATCAAATAATACACAAACTGTGGGATCAATCACATTTATGCTAATTTTTAACTTACATAATATGAGGGGGGTAGGGTGCAGTGGGAAGGGAGGTTGCTGCATGGTACGACGACGACAAATTCAATTCAAATTTGTATTTGTTTTGACAAATTGAAAACGCTTAGATAAGCTCAGGATTGAAATGAATGTGACTGAGCAGAAGGTGGACAAAGAGGGGCAAAGGGGGAAGTTGTTGCAATTAGCATTCAAGAATTTTGTGTTGTGGTTTTGCAATTATAAAAGCAGATTTTGTGCTCCCACAATGGGCACAATGAACGGAACCCGCGAGTGTATATGATGCTTTGGTTCTTGCACTTTCACTGCATTAAAATGCAACCCACCTACATTTTGTTGCTCGCTTTGCTCTGCTGCAGAGCGGACGGTTCAGTGGCCATCTCGCCTCATACACACAGGGGGCGTTGGAACCACCGTTAAACACATTCTGCATAAGCAAAGGGAAATTGTTACGGGAAGACGAGTTGCTGATGCCGTGATGCTGTGGTGCTGTGATGCTGTTGCCCAAGCTGATGCGGATGCGCGAGTAGCGACCAACGAGAAGGAGGAGGAGTCACAGCCATTGTTCTACTGCTGAATTGCAAATCGCACTCATAGTTCGCCTCAGTCGAGTTCAGTTCGGTTGCAATTTGCCGTTTGTTGGGGCAGGCTGCAACAGTAGCAGCAGCCGCCACTGGACCCACTCGATCTGCTCCAGCTTTGGCTTTCGGCATCGGCATCGGCATCAGCCTTAGGTTCAATCAACCCTCAGGGCATTGACTCGACACACGTGGGTGTGTGTTGGTTTTGTTGGACCCTTGTGGCCTTGTCGTTTGCTCCAGGTTGAATGTACCGTTGTGTCTTTGAACTCGACTCGCTCTCGCTCTCTCGACGCGACGCGCGCGACGATCTTCTATGGCATAACGCAACAGCAGCAGCCGCCTCTGCCGTCGCTGGCGTCGCAGTCCCTGTCGACGTCGCCGGGCCAGACACTCAGACGCGTCGCCCATGAATGAGACAACGAACTTGCTCAGCGAGAGAGAGAGAAATAGTGAGGGAGAAAGAGAGAGCGAGTAGAAGAAAGAGAGAGATAGAGAGAGAGAGAGAGAGAGAGAGAGAGAAAGAGCGAGAGATGCCGCCAAACCAAACTCCACAAGATATGAAAAAACCCAGTCGAAATCGAAATAAACCTGACACGATCTTTCGCATGCAAATCACCCTTGCCCAGAGATCGCGCTCACAGTTCACCCGAGAGAGCAATTAACATTACAAATTTTTGGCTGCAAAAAGGAAGAAGCTGCCAATTAGCATCGTGTGTTGAGCGAAAGAAGAATTGATATGCAAAGAGCGTAGACGAGACTTGAATGAAAGCGATCACTGATCGATCGTGCGATCTCAGATGCGATCTCTTGCGAGCTGTGACAAAATCCTTGGTGGGCCAACGTTCATTGATCTCGGCTAACAAATCCAATTTGCAGCAAGAGCTTTAGCTTCAGCGCAGCCTTGTTGCCAAGCCGAGTCTTCTGGGTGCATTCTACAGAGAAATCTGATGGGGATCGTAATTACTTGCAATTGTTTGATACGTTACTTTTATTTGATGTACTGGGACTTTGTGGATCTATTGTACCCCCTGCTGAGATCAGAGCTCCCTGTTCAGTCTGATACGTTACAGACCCTAGAAACGACTATATATTTAAGCCCAGAATAAAAGGTGTGTCTTTGAATTATCAGTTAAAAACTTGTTCAAGCAAACAACATTTTTATATTATTATTATGTGTAAAGAGAATCTATAAGATTAATTCTACCCCTTCTGAGCATACTGCTCCATTATCATTGTCATAATTCCCATGAATTCTAAGATTTTACCTGGATTGATCGTCCTTATCTCTTTAAAATCGAGAAGGTGTTTTCCTAGTGTTGCACATCGTCATCATTTTACTACAATATAAATAAAATAAGCCACACGTTAAGGGGTGATATAAAGAAATTGAATTTGTTTTTGTTTCATCACCTTCATATATGGTACATTTCCTTCCGAAGATCAATAATACCTACCTACCTCCTTTATTTGAAGTTTCAATTTCTGTTCGCGTTGCCCTTTGTCGTCCTCCAACACTACCAAATCCGAATGGAAATCGTTGTTGCTTGACTTCACTGTCTGATTGCATCGCCTGCTGCAGATCGTGGCCTGCATATGGGTGATAAATAAACTCAGGTATTAACTTGCCATATATTTTCATTATATGCGACACAGAAAGTCGTGTTTTATTTCAACACAAGTGGATTTTAATAATAAAATGTGTCTAATTTGGTACCCACTCGCACTCGCACTCGCACTCGCACTCACTGTGGCAGGAAAGAGCAAGAGCGTAATAAAAAGAAACCTGATTGCCCAACACCTTTTTCCCAAGTGAGACTTGGACGCTCCGCTGGTCTGCTGCCTGCCTACCCACTGGCCTTTCCGACTAGGTGTGAGGTGTTGCAACAGCAACAGAAACTGCAACTGCAACTTGCAACTTGTGTATCCGCATCCTCCGTGGTACGTGCGAGGCGTCAATGCTTCATTTTCACTGTCATCTTAAGTTGATTGCAAGTTACGAGCCTGTTGACAACAACAACCATTTCATGCAAGAACTGTGCAGTCTCCCCCTCTCTCTTGCTCTCTTTTAACGGTAATTGTCGGCGCACATGCGTCTGTTTTTTGAGGTTATGAGAGAGAGAGAGGTTATTACCAGGTTGCAGTAACATAGGTTGGGTCCACGCGCGGGCGGCTTATTAATCAGAGAGTTGAAGCACCAGCAGCAGCTCTGCATTGCACAACAACAACAACAATCGGCAATCGGGTATCGTGGTATCGTTGCATGTGGTGTGCATGATTCATGCTTAATTGGCCCCGGCCACACTGCGCTGCAACCAAGCAACAACAGCCGTGCAAATCTCACCCAGTTGTCAATTCCACAGACAACACATTTCAATCAAACTTTGCTGTGCCATAAATAAACCACAAGCTGGACAGAGAGCCTACAACTCAGCGCACCCCTCTCCGCGAGACTAGTGTTGTCCACAAATTGAACTAATACCAACTAAAGCTAAGTTGTATTTAACAACGTTAATCAACACTGAAATAGGGGCATACTTCTGTTAAACTCTGTCAACTTTAATCACGAATTCTTTTTAAAAAGATTTTAAAAATATATATATATATGAATCAAACATTAATGAACACTGGAAACTCATTCCGAAAACTCGTGTTAAAAGAATGTTTCTGAAAGTTTGGACTTGTACTTAACAAATTTTAATATACTCTTTAAAAAAAAAAAATAATTTGTAATTTTTCAATGAAAATATTTAAAATGAATAAATCTAAAAGAAAAACAAAAATAATTGGTTTATTAATAATAAAGTGTTATTAAAGTGTTAGGGTTCTTCAAAACGGACTTGGTCAAATAGTAAAAATTGTTTGATTGATTTAAATCAAATAAAATCATTAATTTGAATGACATTCAGTTTATGATTTGATTTTGAAATAAAAAAAAAAATTATGATTTTTTAAAAGTTTGTCAATTAAAAAATGTAGCTAGAAAACCGACGAAACGACAACACTAGCAGCCAAGTTTAGCTTAAACTCAGTCTTGTATGTTTGAATTACAGTTGTTGTTGTTGAGCACGCCTAACGTTCACATTTTTCCACATGAAATTATGAAGTCTCCATGGCAATTAATACGCATGAGCCGAAGCGAAACGAAGCCGAGTCCGAACCAGTTCCGGAATCAGGCGCTTTGGTTCAGTCTCGAAACGGGCCTCTCTCTACTAATGGCGGCGACGGCGGCGGGTGCTGTCGTCTCGCATGTCAATTTGATGGCAATTAACTTTGGCCGGCGTTTTGTTTTAATAATAAATTTAATGAGCTGCCAAAAATGGTTGCAAATTTACGTGGCAATTAGGCTAGCAAAGCGACACTTGGCCAGAATCATAGTCTGAACCAGAGCCAAAGTCCGAGATCGTGTGGTCAATTGGACACCACCGGCTGCTCCATTTTGCTAATGAGACCGTTTTTGAGCAAATGTCGAGGCTTGGCGCGGCCACACAGTGCTTGCGCAGGCATTTCAAGCGCGTGGCATGTGCATTTCATGTGCACGAGGGTGTGGCAAGTGTGGAACGCATGCAACCACCAGATGTGACAATTGGCAGTAGAAAAACTTTTCGTGGGATTGTTCACAGAGTTCAATTGATGGTCAAAGTTTCGTGATATGTTAAGAGGTGAAGAAATTTGCAATGTTTTTTAGATTGTAATTTAATTGTGATGATACTCGATACTGTTTACCTTGGAAAGGCCAATCAAATAAACTATTCATTTCTCAACAACCTGTCAAATGAGGAACAATTGTATCTAAAATAAGTAACTAGAAATACCAAACGCGCAACAGAAAGCTTGTATGGGTAGCACTTTAAATACTCAAATTCCATAAGAAAAGACTATCGATAGTCAATAAGTCGAGAACGCAGAGGAAGAAGCAAACACTTATGTCGGTCACAGCGGAGTAATAACAGTTGAACTACATTCTCAATTTTGTTTCTTGTGAATTTGAAGTTCTGAGAAGACTGCATGGAGATGGAGACACTGAAACACGAATTGAAAGCACTGCGGAAGCTATTTCCGAAAAATCACGTGCGTTTCCAGTTGCTCAACTCCAGCCTTGATGAACTTCATTGCAGATTTATCGATGGAGATGGCAAGCATTATGAATTGAATGCAAATATTACGGCAACATATCCGCTGGCTCCACCCATCTGGTTCTCTGAAAGTGAAGAGACAGCAATATCAAATGCCATGCAAATGCTTAGCAACACAACAGGACGAGATAATTATGTGATTGTACAGATTGGTAAATTATTGCGTGATCTTTGCCAATTTCACAATCTGCCGCTGCCATGCGACATCGATAAGTTGACGTTGCCCGCGGTGGAATCTGTGGAGGAATCAAATGATTCAGATTCAACTCAAGACTTTGACTTGGATGGCATTTCCTTTGATAGTGATAATGAAGAGCATTATCCATTGGATAATGGAATAACATCCATCACCGATAATGGAGTGGAGACAATAAAACTTTCGACTATTAAGATCGATACCAAGATCGATAACAACAGTAGAGATGATAATATTCCTGTGGAGCATCTGGCGACCCTTAAGCGTTTGCGTCAAAGTCACCGACAGGAACACACCAATGGTTCCGTTGTGGGATCAGTTCAGGCTACCGCTCGATTGATGAAGGAGTTACGTGATATTTATCGTTCAGATACATTCAAACAGAACACATATTCCATTGAGCTGGTTAATGATTCCATTTACGAGTGGAACATTACTCTCAGATCTGTAGATCCCGATAGTTCACTACAGAAGGATCTGTTGCAGCTACAGCAGAATGATAATTTGGCGGGTATTCAACTCAATGTAATGTTCCATGAGAATTATCCTTTTAACCCGCCCTTTGTACGGGTCGTGTATCCTTTTATTATGGGAGGATTTGTTTTAAGCGGTGGTGCCATATGCATGGAACTGCTAACCACTGCTGGCTGGAGCTCAGCCTACACTGTGGAGGCAATGATCGTACAGATCGCTGCGACTCTGGTCATGGGCAAGGCACGACTTCAGTTCGGCGCATCCAGATATATCACACAGATGCACTACAGCTTAGCCCGTGCCCAACAGAGTTTCAAATCAATGATGCTTACTCATGAGAAAAACGGCTGGTATACTCCACCCCAGAAGGATGGCTGAGGTTACTAGACTATTCTCTATCAATACTACTCTGAACTACAAATAAAAGAATAAAATCTGTTGACATATTTGTATATATCTTTATAAACTGATTATAGCAATGTATTATACATAGTATAAGTATATTGTAACCATTAATTAAGCCTTATTATATTAGTTTGTACGGTCGTTACAAATCGAGTCTCAGCGAGACTAGGAATGAGTCCTTAAAAGAAGCTAGAGAGGAAGGATGTAAGTAAGCGTGATAAGGATAAATCAGTTGACAAAGTGAATGTGTGTGTGTGCTTAGTGTGGTGTGACAGAGGAACAGGAAGAGGGCAGTGTTGTGGTTGGTGATGTTATAAGTGTGATAACCCACCTCATCTGCGGATGATAGCCATACTGTTCACGCAGCTCGGACTTGGTAATAGTGCGTTCCAATTCCTGTGGCATCAGATCAAAATGTCTAGCCAAAATTCTCCAGTGAACCATATTGAAATAGTTATATTCCCCAGATTCCTGATATCCACATCGTTTATAGTTTGGATTATCCGATTGTCGCCGTATCCAAAGGCGTTCGAAAATATGGAAACGCCAACCACGTTCTGCCAATTCAGCGGCTGCAAGCATTTGCATCATATCTCCTGGATATGTATAGAAGAAAAAGAACAACAGTTCCACCTCCATTTGATTCGTTTTCGGCTGCGGCAAATCTCGTTCCCCAGCACGACGATAATGCAATGGCACATCATGAAGAACCTCATGGGGTGTACAGCGTCCACCCTGCAGAGGACTCGCAAAGCTCGAGTACAACTTGTTCCTCTCGCAGGCGCAATTATGAGCACCCACATTGAGACCTGCCGCATCGTGGCCAAAGATCTGTGACAATAGCTTTGGATTCTGCTGCGCCGCCTCCAGTCTGCCAGCCAATCCGGCCAGCCCGTAGGCTCCCTCGATCCCACCACGGGCTCCTTGCTGAGGTCTTCCGCTCCAACGACGCGTGTCACGCTGCGGCGGTGCACAGTCGAAGGTCACCCCGCCCAGAGGGACACCCATTCGATTGGTGCGCAGGCGCCCGTAAAACTTAATGTGCTCGAAGCCAGGCGGTGGTCCAATATTATTGGCACTATTATTATTCACTTCGATGCACTTCTGCCGGCTCCAGGCACGCTCACCCACGCCGGCAGCCAGGAACTGTTTGTCAAAGATGCCGTTCCAAATATAAATGTTCGGCTGATACGATAGATCCTTGAAGCTGATGCCGTTGCCGATACCGATTCCACCGTTATTGTAATCGGTGGAGGCAGCCACCAGTGCCACTGCCGGCACAACTTCATTCTCCAACGTGGTTGTCATGGCGTGTTCGCTGTTGGAGCACGAGCTATGCTTGAAACAACTTTTGTTGCTGCTGTTGTTGTTATTGTTGTTGTTGGCGGTGCTGCTACTGCCGCTGCTCTGCTGCAGTTCCACCAACAGATCCGGCACTGGCGATGCTTCTGCTTCCGATTCTATCACCGAGATAATCTGATCACTGATACTTGGCGGCGACTGCAGTTGCTCATCCTCATGGTCGGCATCGTCATCGTCGCTTATCATCACTGTCCAGTCATCGGGTACATGTGCCTCCGGTGTCCCTGGAAGGGCTGGGAAATCCTCATGTATACTGAATTTCGATGGCGGCGGAGGCGTTGGTGTGGCTGGTGGTAAAGACTCTGGCTTCGATATATTCTTCACCACATCCACATAGAGCGCGGAAGCATTTAGATTCTGCTGCTGCTGCTGCTTGACCGCTTGCTCTGCTGCTGCTGCTGTTGTGGTTGTTGTTTTCCGCTTACCCTCGACTGGGGCTGCAGCGGCAATTGCCACCGCAGCCGCAATTGCTTTCGCATTGTGGCGTTTCATTTTCATATGAAGACGAGCACAAACACAGTAAATAACGAATAGTAAAGAAACCGTAAAGAAAAAAAAAATAAGAACAAAACAAATTTGCTTGAATTTTCCAGGATTTGACAAGTGTAGCAAATTTGTGTGGCAGTAGTGCAAAAAAGGCAGACGCATATTTGCCGTCCTGCTCGCACTGTGTTGTGTGTATTATTGCGTGTGTGTGTGTATGTATGCGTGCGTGTGTGATTAATAAGTTTGCACAAGTAGAAGCTACTGACAAATTTGTGATCGATAGACCATAAGAGACGATTGAAATGAAAGAAGAAAAAATTAAAAACAGTCAAAACAAAATAAAATTATTCGATAGTCTTTTTAAGATTAATTAAAAGAATATCTTGTGCCGTGCTGAGTTTCGTTGTTAACAGCGCTCAATTATGTGAATAAAGCTGACGATCTGACTTTTTCCCGTCAAATCTTGCCAAATTGGCAAGTAAGACTGCGGGAAGCAAAAAAGCTGGATTTTGTTAGCAATTTTTTGTTGTTAACATTTTTTTATGAAATTGTTTCATTATGCTTTTTCTTTGTGTGTTAGCTATTTTTCGTTTTTGTAGGAAAAACATTTCATTTTATTTTGCTTTGTTTTCCTTTATGAACTTAAGCAGCTGACCTTATTCTGATCAGTAGTCAATAAGAATTGATTATTTACTTTTTGCCAAAATGTTCTTCAAAACATATTTGATATTAGTTTGAAGAGTGTCTTGTGCATTGTTGCCGTGTTGGTCTTGCTGTTAATAGCGCTGTGAAATGAACATGTTCCCGAGCAGTGTTGGTCAACGCGCTGTTTACTTGTTTTGCAATTGGCGAATTTAACAAATTAGCGCGTGTGTGTGTGTTTGTGTGGGTGCTGCGGAAATTGCCATAAACCAATTTAAAAGTCGAATCATAAATGTTCCCAGCGAGCTGCAACTAGACGGAAATTCACCTGCAGTTGCTGCGCTGCGCCAATTGGCAACGCAAGAGAAACGATCGTCAGGTTATGCAAAGAGTTATGAAAAAGGAGTAAGAAAGAACTAGTGGAAGGAGATGGAACGGAGGGGGGAGTAAGGCACAGAGAGAATTACAAGCCATTAACTTAAAATGACAACAGCACCACATAAATCTCTAGGCAGCAGCCGCTTTGTGGTTGCACTTAAAGGCAAATGTCTGGAAATTGACAAAAGGAACGCCGCATGGCCATAAACTGAGGAGAGACTGAGCTGCAGTTGTTGTTGTTGTTGTTGTTGGAGCAAAGTGGCGGCTTCACTGCTTGCTGCTGGAGTGGGCGGCGCAGGCGTTGGCATTGTGCGCTAATAGCCCAAGTACCCCAAGCAGCACCAGCACCAGCACTGCCCACAAATCTGGCAGACGAAGAGTCATTTGTGGCACTCGCCGCTCCACCCACCCAGCCTACTCCCTACCCCCTTCTCCTTCTGCTCCTCCCATCGCTTTCAGCAGATTTATGCGAACGAGGTGCGAGCGGCAAATTAACGAACTTGTCTGCGGGAGAACCCCGAGATGATGCTGCCCCTGGCAGCGCGACGAAGAACAGAGCGGCAAACAATCTACCCACTGTCCCTCTCACTATTCCAGCTCTCTCCTCCGTACTCTCGCTGTCCCTTTTTGCATCTCGAGGCTAAAGTCAAAACATTCAGGAAATCAGGTGCAGAGCGTTCAGCAAATTAAGCACAAATAATATAAAAATACAATAATGCTAAATTCATGGAGCCGCAGGCCATGAAAAATGATACACATAAAGCGAGAGAGCTTTAGAGATGACACTGCCAAAGGATTACAAAGATTACAGAAAGAAAGGAAGCTTACAAAGAATGATCTATGGATGTATGTGAAGAAACCTGCTGTAATAAGCAGAGGATATTTCCAAGAACTGCAATTAACTTGTGCCCTCTTTTTTTGTACTCTCTAGTGACAGAGCACGACACTTGCACATCTCTAGCTCGAAAGAAGCTAACGAACATCACGAATTGCCTGGGCCGCTTGCGCTGGACCTGGGCAGAAGCTGCTGCTTTTGAGCTTGGCCACATAAACTACAATAAATCATACTCATGTTTTGCGATGGCCGAAAGACACCGACGTCCAACAGTCGATTGCCCAGTGCAAACCAAACCAAACCAAGTTCCAGATATCGAAAGAGTCCAGGTCCAGAGCCAACGGCCGCCGCGGTCACTTTGTGGATAGCAGCGACGGGTCAGCAATTGCCGAGCCATTAAATTGCCATTGCCAGAGCAACAAGTGACGAGACCTGCAGCACCTGGACCACTCTGGATCCACCGACTACATATACCTTCTTTTTTTTGAGTTGATGGTAGGTGTTAAGCCCCGGCATTCACTTAAGCTGCTTTGTAGGCCCTGCCAGAGAAGAAGCAACTCCCAACATTACCAGCATCGAAATTACTTGGCTCCCTCGTATGCCCCTCTCTCGCTCTTTCTGCAGTTTGTTCTTTGGAAAACATTATGGAAATTAGCCCTGGCCCCAAAGTGACGCCCCATCGCCGACACAAATGACCCCAATGCGCATTATTCAACTGCCTCGTCCTGTGCGTCGTCATCTAGGCTGAGACTGACTGAGGTTGGTCTAATGATCACTTGAATCTACAGTAGTTGCCTAGAGTTTTACGAGGACTTTGTAGAATTCTGTGTAGGCCTGTCGACCTGCCCACCTGCCTGGTTGGTTTCAGCTCGCCCCAGCCCCTGCCACTTGTCTGTCAACTGCCCTGCAACACTTAGTCGGCACCATTAGTTGTAGCATCGCAATGTTTGAGTCTTTTCGGAGCATTTAAAATTGTGTACGTGTTATAGGTTTATATATCTACGCAGTACTCTTCTGACAGCATCTTCTCCGCCATGCAAAAGTTTGTTTTATGCTCTTCAAGTGATTTTAGTATAGCCCTGCAAATTACAAAGTCTCTAAACATTAAAAAAAAGTTGTGAATCATAGTGAATGCAATTGTTTAACAATTTCACAATTTTCTTAGTTGATGATGATTGTGCAAAGCATCTTCATCTTTCAACCTGTGCAACAGTTTCCCCACCAACTTTGAGAGCGACTCAGCGCATTTTAGTAGTGACCTTGTCCACACACAAGCTATGTAGTCTATCATATAAGATGTATTACCATCTATTATCATCAATCATTTTTCCCTCAACCCGAAAGCAACTCATAAAGTCGTCAGTTAACGAAAAACTAAAGAAAAAGAATCCAATTGGGATAACTTAAACAATGTTGCATTGTCTACGCAATGTCGTTGTTGCTGTTGTGTTCCATTCACCGAATACTCACTGATTTCGTAAAATATTACGATAAACGTCGTTTTCAACATTTACAAGCGCAGATTTTCATATTTTATTGCTTATAACTGCAAAGCGACATTAAATGCTGCTGCTTAAGAGAAACAAAACGCTGCTTCTGCTTCTGCTGCATAATAATAAACCCCAAAAAATAACAGATACATACCTGCCTCTGTAGAGGAACGATACGAAAATTTCAGAAACTGCAGCCAAGAAAAATGAATTGTCTTCATTTTGTAATTTAATGGTATTTTATTGAATTTTTTAAGCGCACGGACAACGCAGCGTTGCAGCAGCAGCAGCAGCAGCAACGTTGCATCCTTGGCTGTTCGGGAGGGGGCGGGGCAGGAGTATGTAGAGGCAACGGTACCGCCGCCTGTTGACATTTAAAATATGGCCGTGTGTCAGTGAGGCTGCCCTACGCCCATTTTTATGGTAGTCAGGTTTACATTTCGATTTCGATTTCAATTTTTTGTGTTTTTTTTTCTTATTTTTGGCACTGATCCCCAGGCTGAACTTGCGTCTGTGGCACAGACTGATTCGGAATCTGAAAATGTTGCCAGAGCCGGCGTAAATTCAATTTGAAGGTCTGCACAGCGCGTCCGAATTCCCGAGATGCCAACAAAATGTGCTTTCACTTGACCCGCAGCGCTGCCTAAATAAATTTTATCGCACTGTTGACACGTGCGCATAATATTTCATTAAATTCAAAATAAAATGCAATAACAATATGAAAATAATAAAAAAAAAAACAAATTGGAATTTAAGTCGCAGTATTAATACTCTTTTCAGACATAAAATAAATATTGAAAGCAATTTTGTTTAAGTGATCATTCTCGATACGAACTCTTTGCCAGCGTCTAATTAAGTCTTCCCGGTTGGTTTCTTACTGAGTTGCAAACTCCTAAAAATAACTCCAGCTGAACTAGGCAAATATGCAAAGTATGTGCAATAAAAATTACAGTAAAGCAAGCCTATAAATAATTAAGTTTAGATTTTACAAATATTTTTACATGTACGTGTATGTATTGAAAGTGTTGCACACACAGAAAACATTCGTTATACTGATGACCAACTGTTGTTGTTACTGTGCTGCAATGTGGCAGCAGCATAAACAAATCGGCAGCCGCATCGTAACTTCGTTTTCAATTTGGCAAGTTTGACACTTGGCCAGTTAGTCAATTGGCCAAGTTTCACAATTGGCCAACGGGCGCCCATTTCAAAAAGTGTCCAAGTGCCACCTACGTTGGGTTGCCAAGGCAGTTGCCATTGCAGTTAGCTGTAGAGAGATGGGGAAGAGAGGCGGCTGAGGGACAGCTAGAGGTGGCTACCTGTCGCTACTTGTGCCATTCACTTGCCGGCAGTGCGTGGCTCCTGTCTGTACTTTTTCCATCTCTGTCTGCTCTGATTGCGAATGCCACGAAAAGTGTCACATTTCTTGGACTCAGTCAGTTATAGCAACAAAGTCGTGAAGTCGCGTGCTTTTGTAATTTTCAGTCTTACCTAATTAATCACCGTTTGCCTCATTTAGGGTACAGCAAGTTCGATAGGCAGCAAGCGACAAGGTTAAAGAAGGTAAATACAAGTCAAATAAGACTTTTCTCTAAATGATTGACGTATTGCAGGTATTCCCCAATCCTTTGCAATAAATCTTGGGTAGGCTTACATTTAATTATGCTGGACTAAAAATAGATTCATTCATATAAATTTGTATCATTAAATTTAATTCTTAATTTTACTTTCATTTAATTACAAATTAAATATACCAAAATATTGTTACATTTAAATTTCATTATCCTGGATAAAATACAAAAAAAATTATTTGTTAATATTAATGATTAATCTACATTCTTATAATAAAATTGAATTCTAAATTTCACTTTCATTAAATTACAAATTAATATTTCATTATCCTAGATAAAAATTGAAAATTCTATACCAAATGATTGTTAGTATATGCGAACCTTTATATTTGATATTCAAATACCCTAGAAATAGTATATAAACTAGAATCCACTCAACACCTGGAAGACGTGCAAAATTGATTACGTTTTATTTTGATTTCCCAATATGTTATACGTGGGTTTGCTTTGTTTATGCATACATTGTATTGTTACCAATTAAGCAACTGTACGCAAAGCGTATGCCAACAATTTATCGTCCTCATACGACGGATAGTATGTAATTGTAACCGCTGCAATCCTGCATTCGGCCCTTTCCCTGCGGTCAGTCATAATTTTTGGCAATAATCGAATCGGTCAGCCAAGAGTAATGGACCAAAGGGTTGGCACTGGCAACGCCCTCAACATACTACCGAATATATGTTCAGTATGAAACGAATCTGTGTGCCAATTTTTCATACTTGCCTTTAACTTTGCACCGTCAATGCGAATAAACAGTAAACAGTGAGAGACAAAGAAGAAGACGAAGAAGCAAAAAAAGATAAAAAGCAAAAGAAAAATCCAAGGCGCACTTTCAATTAATCAACGAAATTAATTAAGCCCCCCTGATCAGTGTGTGATCAGTGGCCAGCCAACAGGCACTTGAGCACCGATCAACAGGCAGTGAGCATTGCGTATTGGAGATGGGCGCGTGTCGAGTAGTTTTCATGCACAACAACTCGGAATGGAAATAATGGCAAACAAAATATATACAATATCAATATTCTTGTCATTTTCTTAACTATTTCTAGTCTATTCATTATTTTAACATAATTAAGCTTTATTATTTCATAAATTTATTATATATATTAAATTGTGAGTTTCTTATACCTACGCATCTTTATTATCTTTAAGTTATATAAAGTAAATGATTGATTAAAATATTAATATTAATATTAATTAAGTATGTGCAATTTAAAATAAAATTAAAAAAAAAAATTAAAATGTTTGATTGATAACACCAATCAGAAATCCAATGATTTTTAACAAATTTTTATTTATTCATTTGAAGGTGCACAAAATATTTTAGCAAATTTAGTATATACATACATATATCACCCACAATATTATCCAAAAATTCTTTTTTATGCGATTTGTATGTAAGGTTAGCTCAATCGATTTAAAGCAAAAAATATATTTTTAAATTTTTGAAAACAGCTTATTTTACAGAGATTAGGCTACGTAAATTTTTCACAATTTTAAAATTTTGTCTTTCCTCATAAACTTTAAATTACCCTCAATGCAAATACTATTTGACAATTTCAAATAATAATTTGAAAATTTCGTGTCACGACAGAGAAAGGAAACTTGCACGCATCCAGCTCTAATGCCCACTGTAGATTGCAACATAATTTCATTTTGGCACAGCGTGCGTTTGTCGTCGCGTTGTTGTTATCATAGCAGGACGTGGCAGTCGCGTCCACGTCCAAGTCGATGACCACGCTTACGTTTGCGTTTATGTTCCAGCTACAGCTCCAGCTTCAGCTTTGGCTTCCATGGTCCATGTCCGCGTCGCCAGTTCAGTTTCTCCCAGTTTCTCAGTTGGTCAGTTGGTCACCAGCCGCACTCAATTAGCACGCATGTAGCGCAACAGTGCGACGATAATTAAGCTAAAGCTGAAGCTGAAATTGGAGCTTAAGCTGAATCTGTAGCCCAATAGCAGCCTGGTGACAATTGGCACTGTGGTGGCTGGTGGTGGCACGATTTATGCGCTGGATTCGGGGACTAAAATTGCGCAACATTTGCCTAATAAATTTGCGTTTAATCAAGGCACAAAATGCTACACGCTGCGATTATGTCTGGACTAGACGATGAGGCAAGCCAACTACCGTTTTAAGCCCAGATAAGCGGAGTCTCTCTCTCTCTTTCTCTATTGGGATGTCTGGAAATACGAGAACGCCAAAAGCTCAAAGTAGACGGTAACTGTGGAACATATTATGAGTAGGTTAGAGAAAATTAAAAGAAAACTGAAACTCACTCGTAAGCGACACAAAAGAATATATCTGCAGTCGAAGAAACATATAGCCATTTGCCGCCATCAGGAGATAGAATATAAATTCTATAATCAGACTTGTCAGTTTCGAAAAAATATGTAAGGGCAGCAGTGGATTCACGTTTTCTTGCTAACATATTTTTGGTATACAAAACATTGTTAATACTATTCTTATATTTTACAGATATATATTATCTCACGTACATTGAAACAACCGGCTAGCAGTATAACTCCTGACATAATATCGATCTGTGATTGTAGAATCCAATACCTGACCAGTCCAGGGCAACGGCTCTCGTGTACCAGAAACGCCACTAAAATACTGCAATACCCTTGCACAATGTAAATATATCCTATTATTATGCATCCCATTCTCAAGGAGTGGCAAAAGCAACAGTTTTTGAAAAGAATCATGTTCAAATAGTATTTTGAAAATTATACAAGTTATAATTTGACACTACTACCAGGATAAAATGATCTAGACCGAAATACATTACTAGGTCTAAATTTCTTATCAGTATTTCACCAGGCACAAAAAGCTACACGCTGTTATTATATTTGGACTAGACGATGAGTAGAGCAAATTATCGTTTTAAGACAAAATAATCGTATACTTTATCATCATCTGCAGGGATGCGGAAACCACAAGCTCAAAATATTGTAGATAGCAATTGTAAAACTTTTTGTCGATTGATTAGAGAATCCAGAAAGAAGGGACCCTTGCAGTTTCTTATATCCTCCGATCGTTCGAATGCTAGTTAAATATAATGGTGCAGAATTTAATGGTATTGTGTATATTCAATAATATATCTCCCTTTGATTTGCACTGATAAAATCAGTTATATTTAAAATCCGAACAGCTCTTACAAAAACCTGCGTTTCGGACGATTGTTCCCGTGGTAGCTTTATATTATAGTTGCCAGATTCTTATGAAATTTTGTATGCATATAATATTGAAAACTTCCAATGTACTAAATTTGGTTAAAATATCTTAACAAATAAAAAAAAAAATCTGCCGATAGTATGTATAGCAGCTGTGCGATATATCGTTCCGATGCGGCTCGTTCCGAGCAGAGTGCAGAAATAAGAAGCATGTATGCAGAGTTTCATAAAGATAGCTCCAAAACTGAGACTGAAATAGACCGACACACGGACAGGGCTAGTTCGATTACTTTCTTGATGCTGATTCAGAATCTATTTACTTTATGGGGTCGGAGATGTCTCCTAAAGGGGCATTGCAAAGTCCTGACCAAATGAATATACCCTCTGCAACCCTAACTCACTCATAAACTCACCCAGTCACTAATATATTTGGGAACCCTTATTGCAATATAGACTTCTTACTCGATAATCTCGCTCGACAGTCTTACAACAAAATGTAAGGCTAACAAAAAACTCGCGTTGACCGTCTAGTATATTTTTGAGAGTATGTAAATATATTTTTTATTTTTACATATAAATACACATTATTCTATATTAAAATATTTTTATCCGATTAAAATATCCTTATCACATTAGGACTGCAGTTAATTTTAATTTCATTAGCCATGTCATATATGTGTTTTGAGCCTTGTACTTTCTAGTCAAAATTTCATTACATCAAAATTATAAAATCAAATAAAAATGTTAACCTCTGAAGTCACGCGGAACCCCAAGCAACGTCTCGTACCACTGTCGCCACAGCTGGTTAAAGATATAATGGAGTTCGAGGGTAGAGAATACCAATCGCTACATAAGACTATTGATAAAGATGATAGTTCGGTTAAGAGAACATCGAGTATAAGCGAAATGATACGGAAGAAGCTTAGAGATCCATCGGACTCGGAATCAGAACACGAGAGCGATAATCAGCTAGAGGCGAGCTCATTTAATCCTTGTACTTCCAGATCGGATCGAAAATTTCGTAGCAGTACAGATGTATCTTACACACGGTAATTTCAATGTCATACAAAAAAAGTGAGTTTTTAAAAATTCTGAAGTTTTTAAACATTTTCTTAGATAGGCTCAAGGAAAAATCGCATTCCGAAATGTTCGCAACGCAATCGTCTCAATCTCTGGCTCGCTTCAACATTCAAAATCGCAGATCGGATTCCAATTTGTCAAAAAGCAGCTACAATACGGAACTATATAGTACGGGCATGCATAATTTCTTTACTTGAATCAGTTATGGGTAAATACCATTATTGCTTCCAAATCGAAAACATTCTTTCTACTCAATCGCAAAAAACTGAACAAATTTGTACCAAGATATAACGCTTCTTTCCCCAACATAGCTGATAAGCAGGACTTGTTGTTTGAGTAAAAGGCATTAGCAACTCTTATGTCTGAACAACGATCAACGTCCAAACGGAATTCTAGCAATGTGCATCGTAAGTGAAAGTGAAATGACGACTTTAACATAGATGTGTACAGGTAATGATAACGATAGATAAAGACGACTTTTTAAGATGTCTGAATACATGTAACAAACTATGTAAACTCACATCAAAACATTCGACATGAAATAACAACAACAATACTAACAACAAATTGCCTGTCATGTTTTGTTGTGTATGGAGGAGAAATGCTTTTAATCGAAAGTTTTTCTCGACACATCTGATCGGGTGTACCCACTAAAACAAAACCTGTGTTTCACTTCCAATGTTTTCCCTTGGTCGCCCATTAATATGGTTAGAATTGATGCCATAACTGGGGATTGTCATTACAGCTTTCTTTCCGGCTAGAACTGCATTTACCGATTTACCTCTCAAACTTGACTCTCTCTTTAGTGATTCTGCAATAATTCAACTTTACTACAATAGATAAACCATATTAAATCATTGGGTAAAACTTAAGCTTAAGTTAGGCTATTTGAATAGTTGAAGACCATTGCACGTTTGTTTAATGTTTAATGTCGTATAAAGCGCACATTATAGTCCCACATATAAATCACCATTAATTTGACAGTAGATTTTACATAACTTCAGTCAACAACAGGTGAAAGCGAAAAGCCTTTAGCAGCCTGCAGCTGTCTATGGTCATGGCCAGTTGTGGATGCAGAGAGCTGCCTCATTGCCCCATTGTCGATGGGGAGTTCGGTGGAGAGTTATGGAAAAACTCGCCACTTGCACTCGTAAAAATTTACTACCTGCCGTAGCATGCAAAATCGAATTGTGTGCTAATATTTGGCCCAAAATGTGTAGCACAAAAGTCCAATCGCCTTTGGGGCCACCACTGATTTCGACATGGACACTCGGACATGACGTAGTGACTGCTGTGGCGAACGACGAGGAGTTTTCCCAGAGTTCAGCGACGGGATAAGTGACTTTCTGGCAAAACAATAAAATCGTTTTGCATGTTCAAATCGGTAGGAGGAGAAGGGGGTGCCAACGGGTTGGGGCCACCTTTGTCCACCTTGCGAGTGTGTCTCCATGATCGACATGCAACGCCAGTGAAATTGTTGTCAAATGGGTAAAAGTTGTCGTGCAAGGTGACTTGAGCTTGGGATGCTCTACTCAAGAGTATTATGGAGTTTGCAAAGGGACTCTCACTGTGAGGGTATTCCATATTCGATTTCAACTCTTTGAACAACTCTGCATTGATTGCTTCGGCGCAAACAACTATCCATAGTTGGGGCTGGTTAACATGATTATGCAAGGTTAGCTGGATGAAGACGAGGTTGATCCTCGTCGAGGATCAGCAGCATCGTTTAGACAACAATGCTGGGAATTTTAAGCCCTGCACTTAAACTCCAATTCAAGTCAAACAAAATGCCAACAAGTCGCTTTGCCGGCTGCGTAGCTTGTCAAAGACAATTACGCGGACGATCACAATTGATGACTGATGCGGCATGTGACCAGGGTGGCCAGGGGCAGGTGACAGGTGGGCCTAAAGGCGTCGCGACAAAATGCCACTCCACCACGAGACGCCACAAACTCTGGCGACAGCAAAAGTGCTGAGCAATTTGGCGGCCGACGGGTCTCTCTAATTGAGCCCAGTGACAGAGCTCCAATGCCAGTCCACAGAGCTAGTCGTTGACACGTGTGTCTTGGGCGGACACCAAGACGAAGGAGGAAGGGGAGCTGCAGCTCCAGACTATGCTAAAATGTGCCCGTATTTGCTTCGCTTGGATAACTGGAGAAAGGTGTTTTCTATACTATACGTGTATATATCAGTCAGCACTTTGATTTAGTCCAAGCAGAGCCTCAATTCAGTTCGCCTGCCAGGTGACAATCAATTTGTATATTTTTGCTTGAAATTATTTCTTTAATTTTGCGCACACATGCGGTGAGTAGAGGGAGACAGCACTAGACACCACACGATCGGAATTTCATTTAGAAAGTTGTGAGTGCAAGTCGAGTGCAACAGTATAAAATAAGTCAAAGAAAAAAAATAAAACCAAAATAAATTTGCATTTGCCAAAGTCTCGCAGACTGTTGCGACATTCTTTGTGAGATGTGGAACGCCTTCACTTTTCACTTGAAGGCCCCCAGCACAGGCCTTCAATAGGTAATTTAATAATAGGTAAAGGTCTTTAGCTTAGCTCCGGGGATGGGTTGGAGGCCCGCACGATTTATACATATTCTAAATCCGTCAATCATCATCTGCAACACTGCAACTGTGCTTTGTCTGAAGCTCCTCGTGCTCTATTGATCTTGTTTGTTGTTGCTGCTGTTGTTGTTGTTGTTGTCTGTTTACTCTCTTTCTTATAAATTTCTCGATTTTGATCTTTAACTTGTCTTGTCTGTATCTGATGTGCTCTGATTGGTTGCTCTTGTGCGTAGATGATATTTGCCACTCCTTGGAGCCACGTTACTTACGTTACTTCTGATGAAATGCTTTCTACTTTGATTCATTGTTTGCTTTTTGCTTTTGTTTTTTCCTTTTTACACTGGAAATTCAGTTTGAAAAACGTTTGGCTTTAATGGCTTTTGATTGATTATCGCATGCCACGCTCTGTGGGTGCTCCGGCTCCGACTCCAACTCCAACTACCTTTGATACTTCATGTGTGCTGTTTGGCCCACGTTTTCTATGGTGCCTTTGTGGGTTTTTTATTGAAGTATGCTTAATTAGCTTGATGTGTGTCTGTCTTTCTTCTCTCTCTCCCTCTCTCTCTCTGCCCCTCTCTTTCTCTGCTGCCGTGCAGCACGTTATGCGAGTTCCTGGTACTGTGAAGTCTCGAGCGTGGGTTCAACGTTGCATTTCAGGGGTTCAGAGTTGATGCTTATAACAAGTTTGGTTTAATAGGGCACAGAGTACTACATGAGGTATGCAGGGAATCTATAGGTTAATCAATCACAACTACAACGATTGCTGAATTGAACTACATACATATGTATATTGTAATTGAGTCAATTCGGCAAGTGCATAAATATGTGAGAATATTAACGTAGATGTATGGGGTACAAATTGATACTATTCATATAGACATCTTAAAACCAAATATACAAATTATAATAGAATATCGTTCAGTCTATATATAACTTCACAACCTCTCCTTCTGTACAAAGAATTAGATCTGTATCGATTCATCGATGTTTTTCAACTTTTAGAAACATCGAAGTTATCAACATCGATGTTCGATGTTCAGAAGACTTTGTGTAGGAAATCAGATCTTCTCAGAGGCTATATCTTCTAAACTAAGCCGAAAATGAGAAATTTTGTGCTAATATTATCGAGATCTATAAGAATCAATCGTCAGATCTTAGCAGCTTGGAGACTCCCATGTTAATTTAATCAATTTATATATAAATGAAGAATTTTAGCTCTGCACCACTTCGATACATTGATTATTTTTCTGAAATACATCGAAAAATGGGTGTGCGTAAACGTCGATGTTTTTCTAGCTCTACAAAGAATTTCTAATTAGTTTTTTTGTCACAACGATAATCAAATCAAACGAAAATCTAAATAATATATATAACCATCGATATATTTAAGCATGTATCTAACCATCGATAAGTATTAAGAATTGCCTAATAGTGATGTTAAAACATCGAGGTTTGCTAGCATCGGGGCTATCGATGGTTTTAGAAAAAAAACCTCTATAGTGCGATATATCGGTTTAGCACATTTTATTTTGGTGTTCGCCCGCCAATTTATGAAAATAAGCCTATAAAAGTGAGTTTCAAAATTTCCTATTTGTTAGAACCGCCTTTGCTATCGCTTTTGTCGGAATCTAAGTTGGGCACATTGTAAAAAAACCTATGAAAATATCGTGGGACTAAAATTGTTTCAATATTTCAGTAATTTGATGATAGAAATGTAAGATTCTTACTCCGTGCATTATCGAAACATCGAACAAGAAAACTCGATAGTTAAAAAAATAAAAAAACCTCGATAATTTCGACAGTGGCTCGATTTCTTAACATCAATATTGCCTATTTCAATATATTGTTTTCCTTTTAGAACAATGGAGTAGAGCAGTATATTTAAATGTTGAATACTAAGTCTGCAATTTTTTATTTGATTTATGTCTTCTAAAGACTTCTCTTATGTTTTTGCTTGCCCATTCTTTTTGTTGAGAAGTTTCTTTTTATTTTTTGTAGGGTTTCTTTGCTCATTAGAGCCCAATGTACCGTGCGTTTTTACCTGTCCTACGCACTCCTTTTTCGTCTGGTTGCAATTTTTTTTGTGTTGCTGTTTGTAGCATAAAAACTGCTGCATTGTCTAGGTGGAGAAAAGGGCGAGGAGGTAAAGTTAGCCTTTGCTAACTTTGCCATGGAGCCTTGCTGGCAATGCTGGCCGATGGTGGGTGATAAATGTTGAGAGTCGCGCGTGTGCAGGCAGCAGGCAGCTTCCATTGAAATTAGTTATTCACGCGGATCGTTTAAGGCAATCCAACACCAAGAAGAGCAGAGGCACTGTACGTGCAACGTGCAACAGAAGCAAGGCAAGTCCGACAACTTGCAACTTGGCTTGGCTCTTTGGTCATGGCTTGTCAGTGATGGCTGCGCCGCTGTTGCCGCTGTTGCCGCTGCTGCTTCTGCTGTGGCTATTGTCGCCGCTTTTGTTTTAATGATCGTGCCACTTGGTGTCTCCTCCAGTTGCCTGTTGCCATAGTTGCCCACTGTCTGCTCATTTACCGCTGCTTTGCTGTTGCTGCGGCTTCGGCGGCGGCAAACGGGATGACTTCAGTGGCATTGGCTTTGCCACCATTGCTGGCTTATCAGTGCAACATTTTGCATGTAGCAGGCAAACAAAAACCACGTTCAACTTCATGGGCATTTGTCACAGTCGCACACATACACACACACACACATACTGAGACACACACCCGCCCCAGACAAAACGGACACTTTACATGTGTCTTTGTGTGTGTCCGTTTTTTTTGTTTGTTTGCTTTTTTAGCTTTTTTTATGTGTGCTTTTAGCCATTTTATCGTCGTTTGTGCTGCTACCGCGGCGCTCTGAGTCTCTTTTTTTCTAATGGCTCATTTCCTTGCTGCAGCAGCAGCAACAACAACAACAACATCAACGACGGTAATTAACCTGTGCATGTTAATGAACTTCAAACCTGGCCCCAAAGCTAACCAAGAGTTTTATGCAGATTTTTGTCTCCTCGGAGCCACGTCGAAGAGCCTCTCTCTGGGTTGGCGCTAATGTAAATATTTCTGTGTGTGTGTTTGTGCTCCGGGTTGCATTTTGAGGCAAAATGAGGTTGTTGTCGTGCCGCTGACAATCTAATTAGAATACAAAATGCTTTTAGCCTGAGCCTGAAACTGACTCCAGGGTTTCAAGTTCATGGTGTTGACATATGTAGCTGCTGGCCAACCCACAGTCGCTCTCTCTCTCTCTCCGTCTCTCTTCGCCTCCCTCTCGTAATCTCTATCGGTCTATTAATGGGCTTACCACGCTCTGCCTCGGCCTTACAGTTATCATATAAGGCAGCTGCGCACAACCATACAAAGTTTGATTTCGTTTGCCATTATTTTCGATTAGATGGAAAGTGCTTCGATTAAGATGCACTGTTTGATCCCACAGAGACTGAGGCTTACCATAGAGTTAGGGGGGAAAATTGTCAAAGTCTTTGGCATTCATAATGAGTGGAAAGTTGGCTGAAAAGGCTAGGCACAAAGTTATGGGCTAAATGGTGCTGTTTACAGTGTTTGGGATCTAACAAACTAAGAAAGTATAGAATGTTCTTCAAAAGGTAAAAGAAAGTAAGATAAAATATACAAAATACCTAATCTGAAACTTCAAACAAGTTGATGGCCATCTTAGTATCAATCGAAAATTTGGATCGTTACATTAATAATATAAATATATGTACACACATTAGTTTTGAAACTTGAAATTCGTCCTTTTTTCGATTTACGGAGGCACCGCCAAAATCTTAGACTAAGTTTTTCTTCGTGTAATTAGAAGAAAGATTGTCACAAAATTTGGTAGTTCTAGCTTTTATAATGTCTGCGATTTAGGTGTCCATATGGATGGCGGACGAGTATACAGACATGCCTATATTTGCTCGACTTTTGGCAATCATAAAAAAACTGTACTTTTTGGGTTCGGAGACGCCTACGTCTGTGTATTATTTGATAGGTGTTTGTTTTAAAGCAGGTTTCCCTTAGTCTATTTATATAGGAATATTTCCCATGCACACATTACTATATGGCAATTTTAATTTAATGATCCTTTGACCTTTTTTGCTGCTTGTTCTTAGGCTTGTCATTCTGTGCATATCAATGCAGCGTTAACCCATTTTTGCTGCAAACAGCACTTAACACACCACAAATTGCACTTACACCAACACACACACATACACACATACGGCCACAGACAGCAGTCATAACTGCACAGCAAGTTCACAGATTGCATCACATAACCTCATTTCGCACATTTTGCACAAATATTGACTTGAGCTTGGGTTGTTTGTGGATCAGCAACAGTTGCTGCTGCTGTTGCCTTTGGCCTCGCACAACGAACTTGGCTAAGTGGCACAATACGGTTGGAAACAGCAGTTACAGCAAGCATCGGGCATCGGGCATCGAAATGCAATTGCAGCAAATTGGCCAAAAGCCAAAGAGGAGACCAACAACAACAAAGACAGCAACAACAGAGGCAGCAGTAAAACGAGGTCAGTCTAGGGCGATGGCATTGCCGATGTGTACAAGTTGCGCCTTGGCCATGTACTCCTAATGTCAACTCATAATGCGAGAAAGGAAAGCCCCCCGCAGCATCGGGCAGGGGAAGACAGTTGAAGTCGATTCTTTCTTTCATTTTGGAGGCCCGATGACCCACAAAACAGTCAATGATATTGTTGTTGTTCCCCTTGTTGTTCTTCCTTTTGTCAATGCCTGCGCAGCTCGACACGAACTTTGCCTGTGGGCCACAAGTCTAACTACCCCCGCCCCCTTGCCGCGCATCTCAATTTGGTCAATTTGTGCACATTGACCAAGTTATCAAGCTGGCATAATAATTGAGAATGGAAATGAAATAAGACAAAGTCCAAAATTTCTAAACCTATTCCCGAAATGCATTCAATGGGCGTTCCCACCTGATATCCCTACCTCTCCACTATCGCTCCCTCGTGGCCAATGCAACTTGACAAACAACTCCAAAAAAGGGAAGAAAAAAACGGCATCCACAGTTTAAAAATTGTCGCCGTCTTCTTGTGCTGTTGTTCATGTCGCAGTTGCAGCCGCCGCCGCTTGTAACTGTCAGGGCAGCGAAAAAACAATCATTAAATTGACAAAAAAAAAAATAAAATAAAGTACGAAAAAAGGGTACCAAGTGCAAAAGGTTACAGGTACAACGTAACGAAAAATAAAAAACAACAAACAAATGAAATAAATGAGCTGGAGAAGAAATCTTCCCGAAAGTCTCAAATGGAATGCTCTCTTCTTGAGAATGGGAAGAGTAGATATACAATATATTAATATTGTTAAGAGTTAATTTTCATAATGCACGGTTAGTTATTTTATATTTTAATTATGAAGTTGTCCTTCAATACGTGTCGTGTTTATGCCTTCGATTGATTGTATATCGGCTTACCGCCACACTTTTGAGAAATCATCGATCAAACCTATATATTAGTGTTGAGTAAGTTACAAATATCCGATAAGAACAAAGTGAGACGGCAACAGTTACAGATAATGACTTAATTATTCAACGAATCAAAGAATATAAACATATTTACTCAATGGCATACAATATATTTTTACTTCTAGATATGTCAGCTAAAAAAATAAGCATAAGCTAAGAGCTTGTCTGTTGTTGTCTGTTCCGAAGAGCTTCACAAAGTGGTTGGACTTTCACTCTCTTCCTGTTTGGGACATTTGCTTAAGACTGCGCCTGCTGCACAAACCTGGCCAAAAAAAGGACCGTGCAACAAATAAATCTGACAAGAGTCGCCGCCAACTCCAAGTTGCCGCTTTGACTTTAGAATGCCCGAATGATGAAGTGATTTTCGGGGTGCCGAGGGGCCGCCAATCGGTAAGTTGAGATTTTGAATTTTAGGTAACTCTGGAGCCCTGTAGCAGCACCAGCAAGGAGAGTCCAATTGCAAGTTGGAGTCGACTTCAATGCGCACGCGCTGCCTGCCACTTAACGAAGAGGAAAGCAGGCAAGCAATCAGTTGTTGTTGCTGGTGCTGCCTTTGAGGGCGTTGCACAGTGCAGAGTGAAAAAAGAAGGTGACAAAGTCACGAAATTCTTGTCAATTTTCAACTACAGACCAATTTGTTTGTCTTCCCGGCGCAGGCGCAACAATAACAAAAACAACAAAAAACCGCAAAGCAAAACAAAAACATCGTGACAAATCTGGCTACCAAAATTGGGGGCTCAAAGCGCAGTTTCCGTCTGGTCTGGTCTCTTTGGGTCTGGTGGCCCAAGGCTAAGGCTAAGAAGCCCCCATATCGATAATTTTTCCCAGCGACAGACGCCTCCATATCAACACCTTTTTTGCAGCCTCTTCTTCATCACCGTCTTCTTTTTCTATTTAGTTTGTCGTCTAACAGTTAAATTGTTTCCCATGATGGGGCACAGAGCACCTTTCAACGTACAACGGGCTGATTTTGGTCATGTATAAAGCCAAATGAAATTGTCTGGCACGCTAAGTGTTTTCCTCAGTTCGTTTCTGCCATATATAGCCGATTGATTGCTCCACTAACATAATCCATTCCTGTAACGTGCAACGCGCAATACGCTATGCTGCAGAGCGGCAACATTCTCTCTGATGTTTTTTTCACACTGCAACATCAAACAAAATCATTTGCCAAAGATTTTTCAGTCCATGCTGCCGCCACAAACATCTTGCCACAATAAATTTCAATTACTTACCCACATTTTAAGATACTTTTACAGCTAAAACTATCTAATGTTGCTGTCGTCGGTGTTGCTCTTGTTGTTGTTGTTGTTAGTGATGCACAAAGTTTGTTATGTCGCAAGAGTGGAAAGGAGGGTGGTGGAAAGCATCTCTGTGGGTCAGCAGAGCATCGAACATTTCTCTGGAATTTTTAGTATATCTTCTTTAGTTGAATTTATTGAATAAACGTATAAAGGATGAGCTTTATCGTTGATCAATATAAAAAGGGGAATTTGTTCTTGAACGATAAGGAATTTGAGGGAAATGAACACTTTCTTCTACTTTCATTTCACGAAAAATTTTCATACAGTTTTTCACTTTTGAACGCATTTGTGCGTGGTCTGAAATATTTTAGAAAGTCCCAAGAGAAATGAGAGAATAGTTTAGCTGACATGTAGCTTTTTTTTGTGTTCAAACATAAAAAATCAATCATGTCCGGAGCGGAATAAGATGTTGACAAGCGGCGCTCCGAGATCAAAGACTATAAAAGGGTCCATTGTCCGTTGGACCCAGTTGCAGCACCAGTTTGCAGCACAGTTGCAACAGTTGTTGCATTATTGTTGTTGTACAATAGCAGTTGCTTCTCCCCCCTTGCCCAATTCCAGAGCCTGCCAATGTGTTACAATATTTATGTGAACGTTTCTTACAGGATGACAAATCCAAATCCGTGCTGAACGCTGCGGAACAGAATCGAAAGCCTGAACCGAGTTGAGCCCATATCACATTCTGGACCGCCCAAGCGACCACACCCAGAGAGTCAGTCAGTCAGTTGGCTACCACTTGATCCTAGCTAGCTCTGAGCTGCCAATTTGCCGCAAGCTGCCACAACTTCCACATCGAGCTCTCCAGTTGCAGTTGCAGTTGCAACTCCACGGTGCGCCACATGTTCGGCTTTCGTGCTTCTTGTTTTGATTTACTCTGGCACTGATTTTATTTATAGACGATGTCTCCCTCTGCCGATATCTTTCCCCCTCTCTCTCTATCTAGTAGAGTCTCAGACCCCCTGTTGCGTCATCCATCCGTCCGGTGGGTGGCAGCCCGCTTCAGTTGCCCCCACCGTCTCCTTAAATCCAGATTCGTTTTTTAATTTGGCAAATTTATA
The DNA here is from genome assembly GCA_018904035.1 of Zaprionus ornatus. Classification (NCBI taxonomy): domain Eukaryota; kingdom Metazoa; phylum Arthropoda; class Insecta; order Diptera; family Drosophilidae; genus Zaprionus; species Zaprionus ornatus. The sequence goes on from JAEIFZ010000002.1 coordinate 27,987,895, forward strand.
CACACCACGTTGCACAGTAGTTCGCAGTTGTGTTATTATTTTTCTTGTTGTTTGCAATTGGTTTATTATAAACATGATTATTATATAAACTGCATGGCGACTATAAGGATACCCAGGGTGAAGTAAGTGAAAATGCTAGTTGTTTTCATACGGTCAAGAAAATTATTCGATATCTTTAAAAATGAACATGCTCTGTAGAGAATTATGTATATCCATCGATACTGGCGTACATCAATTGTTTTGATAGTCTTTCATGATTTCATCAGTTCTATCGATAGAGCACGTATACTTTACTTACTTTTGACAAATGCCCCATTATTTAAGCGATCTCTAGAAAAGTAAACATTAAAGAAAATAATAATTAAATGATATGATTAATAACAACATAAAAAATCTATATTTCATTGATAATATTAAACCAATTTAATCAATCGATTTTAATCGATAGTTTCATCGACAGCACAATATGCTGCATTCTTAGCCTATCATACTTACTGTTGCACTTTTTTTGTAGAGGGTAATAAAACAAAATGTTGATTCATAAAATGGTTTTATTTGCCGCCGCCGCCAGTTGCTCATTTCCACTTTTCGGACCACCCACTGTCTTAAATTTCAACAAATTTACACACAACAAGCAAGCTCACACACACACATAACCATCTATGCACTTATAAGCCGCACACAGGCACACAGCTGCTGGGTAAAGTAAGCGCAGCGAATTTACAAAAAAGCGTTGTAATTTTTCAACTGCAAAATCTCCCAGCACACGTACACTCACACACATATAGACACACACACACACTCATAGAGGAAGGCGCTACAAGAGAGGAACAACAACCGTCGGCTTAATTAATAGATTTATCGCTATGCCTGCATATTACAACAAATTGGCAACGAATTAATCCTCTCAAGCGTGTAAATCGAGCACACACACACAGACACATGCACAGACCTTCACAAACACACACATAGGCAAACATTACTCATACGCAGCGATGCACCAGCAACTGCCAGCTGTGGAGCCTAATGAGGCCTCCCATTCGCGTCCGCACGGGTCAATAAAAAAGAGTAAAAACTGCATTACACGTGACTGTAAAGAGACCTCCAAGATGCCCAAGATGCCCAGGATGCCCCAAGAAGAGCTGCCCAAATATGGCTTAACAGTCGAAGCCATTGTTCCGGCGCATCTTCTTGGCGATATTTAAAATTTATGTGTACCTCCGTCAGTTTTTGCAACCAAACTTTGAAAAAGCTTTAACAAAAAAATGATGCGAGCAGGCACGACTAAAAGCTACCCAGTATATACAAGAGTATTTATAACACTAAAAGAGATATTGTAAATATTTCAAGCATACCCCACTTTCAGATATTTAATCGATTTACAGGATATATAAACTAGGCATAGGAACCTGTGGGTCTGTCTTGGCTTCGCTTAGGGCTGCTTCGACAGGCAACACATGTTCGGGCTGCGCCTTTGCGTGTGTTTATCTTGGCCAGGCTTTAATGATGATGCTGCTGTTGATGTCGTCCCTGACGTTGAGTCAGCATCTTTTAGCGTCTGCTGGCTACTCTGCTCCCTCCCGCTCCTCCCGTTCTCCGTCCTTACTTACTACTCGCTTAACTCTTTCTACTCTGACAGTGGCTGTGGCTACTGTGTGCAAGCTGTCCAAGCTGAACTGATGCAGGCCCAACGCTTCTCTGGCCTATTCCGCTTCATGTGGGCTTGATTTAGTGCAGCTCTTCGCCTGTTGTTCATCATGATCATCGTCATAATGATGACAATGCGCCCGTACGACGAGTTATGACTTGAACTTTGATACTTGAACTTCACCACGGTCACTTGAGAGTTTTAGCTGAGCGGGCTAACTAAGAATACCTATTATCAGTTCAAGTTACAAGTTCAACTTCAGTTTGTGTTTCCTTATTCAATTTAGAATACATGAGCATATTAGTTTTAAGTTAAGAGGAGTGACTTGTTCTCATTTTTACACATTATTTTGTCTTTTAACTTCGATTAACTTAGGATTTTATTCAATTTTCACAAATATTTTAAACGCATTTGTTTTTCGGACCATACCAAATTGATCAATGATCAAGTCTTTCAAATTTTGTTATGCTAGACATATAATTTTAATTTATTAATAATTTACTACTACATAAACGTATATAGCGCGTTCACCAATCAGCCTTTCGAATATATTTTAAATTTATTTGATCACTTCTAAATTACTGCCAAATCACTGCAGCAACTACAATAAATGAGTGTGACTAGAATATACCCAGCAAATAACTACGATAACAAAATCTTTTTTTTTGTATATATATTTATTTCTTTACTAAGATAAATAAAGAAAAGGGAAAAGTATACATATATAAGATCTGAATAAGAATAAATTAAATGTATTAAGATTATGAAGATTAAAGTAAACATATCATTTTTTCATATATTTTCTTTATAATATTAAATTAGACTTATTTCACATTAACAAAGAGCGGTTATTTGGTCTTTATTTAAAAAAAATTAAAGAATTAATTTAGATTAAACTTTTATAAACATAATATTATTATATTTACTTTATGTAAATTACACTATATAAATATCAATCTTAATTTAAAAAGAAATCAATAAATATTAATTTTGTATTTAGCTTGTTATTTGGAAATAACGTTTAAAAACATAACCATCTTATACTAAGCTCCCTTTTCGACTGAATTTATGAGGTATTTTAGCATGAATGTCTGTGAACTTTTCTCGCCACAGGAGGACGGACGGACATGTCTATTGCTGACATGCAACTGCCACAGCAGCGACATGGGGCGCTGACGCGAGGCAAGTGAAAATTTCACTTGGAAAATGCATTTGCAATGCAAAACAGAGTTGCACGACAATTCCAATTCCAATTCGCAATTCCCCGCCCTATGCTAAACGCCACAAATGAAAACTAATGATTTTCACTTGGGAGGGATAGAGAGAAACTGTTGCAAATGCCGCACGCAAATGCTGCCATCGCACTCGCAGCACGGAAGCGAATGGAGCAAGGAGCGTAGTAGTTGCTAGAGTTGGCATGGAAAATTTGAAATTTAATCGCTGGCAATTAATTTGGCCCAAATGCAGCGTCGAGGCGCCCCCACACACAGTCAGCAGGCAGCAGCTGTGCCATGTGCCCGCTGTGCAGCTCGAGTTGGGTCAGCCTACCTACATAATGCCCCTCGCATGTCCACCTGTATCAATTTTCATCTATGTGTAAGTGTGTGTGTGTGTGGTCCACGAACGTTGCACGTTCGACATTTGGAAACTGTCGCTGTCGGTGGTCAAGGAAAATTGAAAAATTAACAAGTATGAAAAGTGCAATTAAAGTGGGCCACAAATGTGTAATACAAGACCCATCGAAGAAGGCCTAGGCTAGGCGGGAGAGAAAGAGAGAGAGAGGATGACAAGCCCAAGCGTCGTTGTCTCTGCTGCACCTGAGCTGACTGCACTGGCACTGGGCGGCTTATTAATCTGCTTTTAATTGCGGCTACTCCGCACAGTTCGACCTGCCGCGCGGTACTTGTTGTTGGTCTGAGTTGAAGCTGGAGCTGCAATCGGAGTGGAGTCCAGAAGCAATAGTCTCCACCCGTTTGCCCAATGCCATTGATTAATGTGCGCCAATTGTGAAATAAATGTGTTGTTGATGTTTCTTGGCCCTGGGTCCACCAAGTGGCACAGCCTCCTTGCTTTGCCTGCAGCCTGCTGCCTGCTCGGGTGTTGCAGGTTTCTTCTTCGCATGCGGCCGAGTTAATTGAATTATTGGCAGAGGCAAATTTGTGGCAGACACACATTCATAAGGGGGCGTGGTCATGCAGCAAAACTGCTGCTTATTGATTGTTGTTTGCTCAGAGGCGCCGGCTACGGTTTGGCCAGATATACAATGTGTTACAATGTGAAATACGAAGGGGTTTTGTTTTTCTGATAGTTCAAATTAAACGTTTGTTTAGAGCGTAAGTCGAAAGGTATTTAAACATAATTTATTAATGAGAGGGAAAGAAATTATTACAACCTGTTCAACTTAACCTCACTAAGTTCACTTGACATTCTTATGAGAATTTTAGCTGACAATAGCATAGCATTTATGCCAAAAGCTGAATGTTTCTGAGTAGTTAAACGATAGGCGATGACTTCCGACCGATACGAGGAAGGTAATAGCAATAAAAAAAACAACAACAAATTGCAAAGCTTTAGTGGGAGACGATATATTAAGTGTTGTGCGATAACCAGAACTTGATCGATATTAAGTAACTCAAAAATGATTCCACTATTCACATTCGTCCTTGAAGTTCACAGCTCGCAACATTCGCCGTTCTATTTATGGCAAATTGTGGTTGCGCCTGCGCTTTGCTGGCGTCAAGTATGCAGCCATAAACATAAATCTAGGCGATAATAGGCCAACAATACCGGCATCCCAAAGCGGCAATTGGCGCTATTGGCTTCTGGTCGTCGTGCACTACGACTCGCCATAAACCCAACAATTACGCAGCAAATTAAAATCAAATAATTTAGCCCGCAAACCGTCGAGCCATAAAAATCGCATGCAAATTATAGTGGCAGCGGCAAGTGAAGGCAGCAGCAGCGACTGAGACTGAGAAATTGTTGCAATTTACGCGATGTGGTCGGAGGAGGCTCAACATCTCCTTGGCTTGGGTTTCAGTTTGTAGCTGCAGGCGCTGCTGCCCCAATAAAACCTTAAACAAATGAAGTTATTTGAGACCAATAAAAAATGGCAGCCCTGCGCCCAGGAAGAACTGTCAAATGAAAAGGGAAAGTTGGCAACACTGGCAGCCCCCACTCAACTGCCATAAATTTTGACCTGTTTCCAGGGCTGTTGTCCACGGTCTCCGGCTGCTGTAACTTGTTCGCTTCTCCCTCTCAGTTCTTTCAGTTCTCGTTCGGTTCTTCTTGCTGTCTCTGCTGCGCATCCTTTTCCTTCTTAATGCACACCTTCCTCAAGTTTGGTTGGCAATTTGTTATTGTTATTGCTGCCTGGCCCAATGTTAATTATACGGGGCTGTGGGCTTATTTAAAGCTTTATTTATTAAAGCATTTAATGTAAATTGTTTGTAAATGCCGTGGGCTATCATTATATGACCATGCGATATAAGGAAATAATATATTTATGCGTATAAATCAATTGTGCTGCAACTCTCTGCCGTTTCATCTGCACTGCTTCTGCTTCTTCTTCTTCTTCTTATTCTTCTTCTTCACTCTCTTCCTTAATTAATATCAATGCAGAATGTTTATTTTCTTCGAAGAATGTTTATTTATACAGGCCAACACCCACGAAGAATCGAGACCATGAATCGGGCCCTTTGGAAATTGCTTTTTTATGCGTTTCGCATATTTTATGCGCATAAAGTGGATCATAAAGTAATTAATGCGCTAAAATGCGACATTAAAACGCTGCAGGGTAACACAACGAAATTTCTTCTTTGTGGGTTGCCCAACAGTACATACAACAACAACAACAACAACAACAACAGCGACTGCAACAAAAGCGACTGCAATCAATCTCTTTGGGGCACAGGCGTTTTTCAGGGCGTGTTCGCTGTGTGCTCTGCGTTGCACCTACGCCTACCCAAAGAGATCTCTCGCCGCAAACTGCACCCAGCCGGGACTCGCTGAAAGTCAAGAAGATTAAGACCCTAACCACAGAGAGAGAAAGAGAGAGGGAGACAGCAAGAGAGATGCTATAATAATTACAGCGTTGCCAAGCAAGGCTTGATTTTTGTTGGCATGCGTAAAAATTCTGGCAACGGTGCTTTCTTCTCTGCGCCTTCCCTACACTGACAGCGACTGACAGACAGCGATTGCCAAATATAATAAATAATTAGTCAGGCAGGGCGCACGTGGGGGCGTGGCCTGGACTCGCATTAAATCAAATATTGGCGCAGCTAGAGAAAGTTGCCAGCCGCAACTAAAGAATGAAAACACTTGAAAAAACCTAAGGTGCGTACTAGAGTCCTCCATTGATGTTGAGAAAGTTGCCAGCCGCAACTAAAGAATGAAAACACTGGAAAAAACCTAAGGTGCGTACTAGAGTCCTGCATTGATGTTTTCAAAATGGCAGACAGGGGTTCCGTGTTCGATGCCCTAGTGAAGGGCATGGTTTTCATGCATTACCATGCATATCATGCATGAAATGCATATCTCTATTTAGTTCTCCTATTTGAGAACTAATAAACACATATTTTTAATTTAAACAGAACCCAGTCGAATGCTCCAATCAGACTCTGATCGGATAAGGCCATGGATGTTCACTATACATACATACGAGGTGTGTTCAAAAAGTAAGGTGACTTTTAAAATTTCGCGGGCAATGTACTTTCGATTATCGATTTTTTTGTTTTGTTATGTTGGTACACTCTTCCCGAACATCTGTTCCAAGATTCAAGTGAGTGGCATTTTTTGCTTGGTTGTGAGAGGCGTAAAGGTTATAAGTGATTTGCGTGCTCGGCGATTTTTTGCTAAATTTTGACCAAAAGAACCGTCGCATGAGCATCGCTCAAGAGCTGTTGAATGACGTCAACGATGACCTAGATTTACTCAAAAGGGTCATAACTAGTGACGAATCATGGGTATATTGTTATAATATCGAAACCAAAGCCCAATCGTCCCAATGGAAGAGCCTAGGTGAGCCAAGACCGAAAAGAGCATGCCAAGCTCGATCAAATTTCAAAGTTTTGCTCACTGTTTTCTTCGATTACTGATTGGCGTGATGCATCAGGAGTTCTTATCATATAGTATGGTCTTACGGTCAATAAACAGTATTACGAGTTATGCGTATCGTATCTCGTATCTTGAAGTTATGCGCCGTTTGCGAGAAGCAATACGAAAAAAACTTCCAGAATAGTGGAAAAACAATTCATGGCGTTTGCATCACGACAATGCCCCTGCTCAGTCATCTTTGCTTGTCAGAGGTTTTTTGGCCAAAAACAACACCACAATCATGCCTCAGCCATCATATTCACCGGATTTCGCCCCATGTGACTTTTTCTTGTTCCCAAAACTAAAGAGACCTATGAAAGGACGGAGATTTGCAACGATTGAGGAGATAAAGACTGCATCGCTGGAAGAGCTTAAGGCTATACCGAAAAGTGCTTATGAAGTGCTTTGTGGATTGGAAAAACCGTTGACATAAGTGTATTGTATCTGAGGGGGATTACTTTGAAGAGGACAACATAAATATTGATAAATAAATAAATATTTTTTCTTAAAAATACGAAGTCACCTTACATTTTGAACACACCTCGTATGTTATACAAGCAAAAGCCCAATGCATTAACTAGATGGTAGATTAGAGTTTCAGAATATGACTTTGACATAAAATACATTAAAGGAACAGTAGCAATTTAAAAGGGATGTCAGAGAAGCCCATTAAACACCACAAACGACAATTTATATTTTCAAATAGTCCTAATAACATAAAATAACAACAAAGACATGGCCCTAGAACCAGCCAAATAATATTTACTCTAGCATTTGGGCTCAAATAACGGAGCTTTACATGATTTAAATTGCAAAGAAAGTGAAACATTAATTGTTTATGTAAGCCAGTCTCCATACAAACCATCTCATTTCGGCCGATTGTTCCTATGGCAACTACAGGGGTTCGATTTTGATGAAATTTAATATGCGTAGTTATTTTTTATAAAAGGTGCGGTATAGTAAATTTGGTTGTAATATCTTAAAAAATAACAACAATTGGACGATAGGTTGTATGGAAACAATGCGATATATCGGCCGTATCATAAAATAAATAAAAATTCAAATTCCAGTTTAATCTAAATAGCACAAGCAAAAAATGCTTACAAATCGACTTAAAAAATTTAATTTTTGATATGCGGGGCTTGGGCATGGCACGCAACATTAGAATTAAACAAGATCTGCGTATAGTTTACAAAAAACTTCATGTCCAATTTGGTGTCTCTAGCTTTTATAATAGCGGTGCTCTGTGTGTTCATACTGATTTACGGGGGCGTAAGAGGGCGAGGCCATAATCTAAAATAAAATTGATCTGTGTGCAATAATAACACATATCGACACCGAATTCGGTAGCTCTGGTTTTTAATTTCTCTGAGATCTAGGTTTTTATACGGGCGGACGGATGGGCAGACGGATATATCTATATTGACTCGGCTGTTGTTGGAAAAAATGTTATTATATCCTTCTAGCCTATGGATAGAGGCTATAATAAATCTTTATCTTTAAAATTCAAATTAATGCCGAAATTTTGGACTTTTTAACCATTGTTTTAAGGAGGCTATGTATTCACTATTCGTTGGTTTTTGTCTTTAATTAAATCGGTGTATGTCTAAGCTCCACAAGTGGCTGTCTTCACTATTTGTTGGTTTATATATTCACTTAAATCGGTTCATGTCTTAGCTCCACCAGGGGTTATGTCTTTACTGTCTGTTGGTTTATGTCTTCACTGTTTTATGGTTTAAGTCTTTACTTGAATTGGGGTGTGTCTTAGATGCTAACGGCGGGGTTATCGTTACCCCGCCTTTACCCTACCTACAACTCCGCGCGACATACATATCACCGCCCAGTAGGGCTATAATACCACTTAGCTATGAACACATAGAGACCTCAAACAGCGATTGAAGGGACCGAGTTTATTTTTGCGAGTTCACCGCCCCAGAGCAGCGTTGCCAACCCTCCGTTTTTTTACGTAGATCTCCGTATTTGAAAGGAGATCTACGTGTCTACGTGTTAAGAGACTTAAACTACGTATTTAAAAAAAAAAATTGCAAAATACCCTAAAAACTAAAATTTATGGTTAATGTTACGTACGCGGAGTCATGCTGTGACGCATATATTACATGGTATGTGCGCAGTTATCAATATTTATGCGGTATGCGATATATATTTAAGCGATATGTACAACGATCAATATAGCAGCGCTAAATTGCAAATATATTGGCAGCGCTTACTTTGTAATTTGTGGAAGAATAAAAATGGACATCGAAAGTTTATCAAGTGACAGCGAACAAGATGTGGCAAAAGCAACTCCAACCAAAAAAAGGAAAGTACACTACGATGTAAAGTACTCAGCAACTTGGGAAAAAAAGTATTCCTCCTGGCTGACGAAAAGCAGTAAGGGTAATTATTATTTTAATTGCAAATCTTACAAAGCGGACCTCAAATGCTCTTCAGGCAAGAGGGACTTAGAAAAACATGAAAGTTCTGTTAAGCACAAGAAAAATTTGAAAAGTATGTATGTATTTTATTGTTTTAAATTTAAAAAAAAGTACGTAGGTCTACGTATTTCAACAAAATTGTGCTACGGAAAACACGTAAATTTTGGAGCCAGCCTACGTAATTTTCAAATTTTAACTTGGCAACCCTGCCCCAGAGTCCGAAGCATCCAGAGTTGAGATTTCGGTTAACAAACGATTGCGGAGGCTAACGTGCTCGGCTGTATGCACGAGGGGCGGCTAACTTTCGGCTCTCAGTACAAATAGCGCATAGCATCAAAACTGTTTCAGTCGCGAAACGATAAGCGTACGCGTACTTTTTTTGCGCTGTGCGATCGTTTCAATTTGTGCGTATATGCTCGCATATGAATGTCGCTTGTGAAGTTTGACAACAGGCAATTGCTTGGCCCAGCGCCCTTGTGCATTACTTCTCGGAGACCCTAGTTTAATTATTTTGCTTAATAAATATACAGTGTGTCAACTAATCCTTTGCAAAAGGAAAAATACAATGAATATTTACGTTTAAATTAGTTTTTTATTAATATAATTGGGGTTTCTTAATTTATTTTTTTACTAAATTATTAGATAAAGAATTATGAGCTAATTTGCATCAATAAGAATATAAAATTCTTATTTAATCTTAGCAAAATAAAAAAAAAAAACAAAAAAAACGGAAAAACAGCTGTCAAGTAATTATTTGCAAAATGCAAACATTTCTTAAACTTACAACTTAAAATTGAAACTATTGCTCTAAATCTATTAATGTTTGGTATGGTGACCATTGGCACTTATAACTGCCCTAAGACGCCTTGAAATCGATTGAATAAGTCCATTTAAGTCATAATATTGAGCAATTTTCAACCATTCCTCTTCAATAGCCTTTATTAGGTCATTTTTGTTTGTTGGCTGTCTTTTGGCTACCTTCTTCTTCAGCAACGCCCATAAATTTTCAATTGGGTTTAAGTCAGGACTCTGGGCGGGTGTGTCGATGACTTTGGTGCAATTATATAGCAGCCAGGTCCTGCAAAGCAATGATTTGTGCTTGGGGTCATTGTCCTGGTACAGCTTGTACCTTAATTTGTTTGGCATTTGAGAATCAACAAACCCAAATTCCATAGCACTCGTTGCTAATTCATTTTTAAGGATGTCCAGGTAGAACTCCTTGGTCATAATATCATTAAAAATACGCAGCCTTCCAACGCCTTTGGACGAGATACAACCCCACACCATAACAGAAAGTTTGCCAAATTTGACTGTTGGGATAATATTTTTGGGCTGAAGGGCTGTATTTCTCTTCCTCCAAACTTTTCTTGGTCCATCATGATAGTACAGCATTATCTTAGTCTCGTCACAGAAAATTACATCATCCCAGTACTGCCGGACGAGCCAGGAGAAAGCTGATGCGTTTGCCGACCATCTGGAAACCAGCTTCCAGCCATTCGCCTTGTGTGGTGATGAGGACATAGAAGTGACGACGCAGTTCGTTGACGCAGCCTGCCCTATGGACCTGCCTATCGCAGAGATAGGTAGTCAGGAGATTCTGGATGAGATCTCGTGTTTGAAGCTCACCAAATCTCCTGGCTACGACAAAATCGACGCAGCTGCTCTCAAGCTACTCCCAGCGAACTGCATAGAGTTCCTCAAGGTTCTGATGAACCAATGCTGGGACACTTTCCTTCCTAGTGGAAGTGCGCTGAGGTTATCCTCATCCACAAGCCGGACAAGCCAGAAGCCGAGCTAGGCTCATACAGGCCCATCAGTCTGCTCGCCATCCTGTCCAAAATTCTGGAGAAGCTGTTCCTGAAGAGGCTGCTGCCCATCCAGGAGGAGAAGAGATTCATCGCCGACCACCAGTTCGGTTTCAGGCAAGGGCATGGTGCCATTCAGCAGTGCCACCGGGTCGTCACCAGGGTTCTGGACGCCTTTGAAAACAAGAAATATTGCGCAGCAGTATTTCTGGATGTGAGGCAGGCTTTTGACAGGGTGTGGCACCTAGGCCTGCTATTCAAGCTGAAGCAGCAGTTGCCAGCCCCATACTACATGTTCCTCAAGGCATACATCGAAGAGAGGAGGTTCTACGTGAGGAGCAGTTACTTCGAATCACCCCAACACGTGGTGAGAGCTGGAGTACCCCAGGGCAGCGTACTCGGTCCTGTGCTGTACAGCATATTTACTTCAGATATGCCAGTATCTGAAGACAATTGAATTCTGACATGCACCTACGCGGACGACACAGCGCTCCTGTGCTCTGATATAGCTCCTGCCTTGGCAGCGCTAGGGCTGCAACACGAGCTGGACATGATTCAGCCATGAACGCTGACAAATCCACCTATGTCACGTTTACGCTCAGACCAGGCAACTGTCCACCCGTCCACATCAACGGTACCAACATACCGTCCAATTCGAAGGCCAAGTACCTGGGGCTAACTCTGGACAACCGTCTTACGTGGAAGGACCACATAGGGGAAAAAGTAATGCTTTGGCAGATGAAGCACGCTACGCATTAATCTCAAGCTCTTGCTTTATAAAGCCATCATCAAGCCGGCATGGATGTATGGGGTCAAATTATGGGGCTCTGCTTCTTCCAGCAATATTAAAGAGCTACAAAGAGTAGAATGCCGCATATTTCGGTTCATACTAAACTCCCCTTATTATGTCCGAAATACCACTATAAAAACAGACCTCAAGATGCCTTCCGTCGCGGAGGAAATTGCGCAGACCAGCAGAAGGTAACTGCATAAGCTGGAGAGCCAACAGAACCACCTTGCCATCAACCTACTGGATAACAGTACCCAACGCCGCAGGCTGAAGAGGTTCCACCCGCTGGACCTACCTTTCCGGGTCCCCTAAAGGAATCCCCTGATGACTCCAGTTTCCACACATAAGATTTAAGAATTATTTATTTATTTATTTATAAATTTAATTGATTGCCCTCTGGGCAGATTTGAATAAAGATAATGTAATACTAAAAAAAAAAAAAAATCCCAGTACTCTGCAGCCTGATCAAAGCTGGCAACAGCAAAGCTTAGCCGATTTTCAATATTGATCTTTGAAAGTAATGGCTTCTTTCTAGCTAAATGGGATGAGTATTGGTTAGCTTTGAGAACTTTTCTTATTGTCTCATGGCAATCATTTTTAATGATCAGAGCCATCTCCCGAAGGGTAGTATCTTCTACTGTCCGCAATAATTTTGATTGCTCGCGCTTTGTTGGCTTCGGTGGTCTGCCCATAGAGTTATTATGGTGCATGCGATTTTCGTTTTCTGCCCGGTTTATAATATTATAAATAGTTCTAAGCTTAATATTAAACATTTCCGACAACTCCTTTGCCGTTTTCCCCTTATAATTATTAAAATAAACTAGTTGTATTAAATTTTCGTCAACTCGTTTTCCAGGCATATTTGCAAGCGTCTAAATTTCTTGCAGTGTGCACTTGAGTAATGCAAAATAGCAAAAGGAGGATAGACAAAGCATAATAAAAAAGAACGCACATTTTTGCGGAATTTGCAGTCCCGTTACTGAGTTTTATTTCTGTTTTCGATGCGTCTTTGCATTCTGCAAAGAATTACTTGACAGCTGTTTTTTTCCGCTTTTTATGTTTTTGTTTGATTTCGCGAAGTTTAAACAAGAATTTTATATTTTTATTGATACTAGTTAGTTCTAAATTCTCTAACTAATAATGTAGTAAAAAAATAAATTTAAAAAACCCAATTATGTTAATAAAAAACTAATTTAAACGTAAATATTCATTGTATTTTTCCTTTTGCAAAGAATTAGTTGACACACTGTATATGTGATTCCTAAGGAAATTTTATTTTCGTTATAAAAACCTCTTTATGATTGGTAATCGGGGGTCCCTGGCAGTTGAGGGCCCTCGTGTACTGCACACCCTGCACACACTTAGCTAGGGGCCTGGCCAGCGTGAAATGAACTTTGTTTGTTTTTGTCTTTGTCATCGAGAAATAAGAGACCGAATCACAGTGATTCAAAATGGTTATTTGGCGACAACAACTTTTAACATCTGAAAACACGAGTATATCAAAATTTTTTGATTAGAAAGATATAATGTTCATAATTATATTATAATTTGTAAAGAATATTTATATTAAAAAAAATTGTAAAAAATCTAGAATTTTTTTGTTTATGAGGTTACTAATATTGGCATAATTTGTGAATCAAAACTTATAAATTCTGAATAAATAAATAAGTATTACCTAAATAAAAAAGCAAAATGTTTTCATGTGTGCAAATGTTTGCACACTGGTCTCTTGGCTTTCGACGCCGAAACACCAAATTGCCTTCAGGCTGACAGCGCACTGGGCCAAGCAATTGACTGTTGTTAAATTTCACAACCGACGCATACATATGCGAGCTTATGCATGCATATACGCACACATAGAAGCGAGCGCACAGCGCAAAGAATCACACTCGTGCTCATCCGCTGTGTGCGACTGAGTTGATGTCGTTGTGCGCCAGGGCTGCCAATTCCGCTTTTTTCCCGTCAGACCTGGTGGTTTTTGAATGCCGACTGCGGGCGAAATTTAAAAACTGCGGAATGAGGGAATTCTAGATTTTTTAAAAACGTTTTTCGCTTTTTTCAATGTTGCCACTCGTGGTGTAATTAGACAAGGTGAGGCATACAGTCGAGCTGAGGGAACTGTGAAGGCTCAGTTAACGCTTTTGCAGAGACTGTAGAGATCGCTGTTACTGTATGCCTCATCTAGAATTTTCGAATAATTTATGGAATAATTGATTTGTTTATTTTCAGGCTACCAGATAATTTCCAAGTACTAAGGCAGTTGGATATTTTTTCTGTCGATAAGATATTGTGCGCTCAAAAGCAAACTATAGTCAATATCCTGAAGTACCTTAAAGTGGATAATATTGCTGAAATCGAACGCCAATACAGCAATATTCACCTTGTTTAATGACAGCACATTTCAGATACATACATACAAAAAAATTTTTGGCAGAAGTTAATAATTATAAGGATTCCGACGGCAACCACCGATTTCTTGAACTAGCAACTGTTGCCCTACAAATGCTGTCTTTGCCGTGGTCAAACGCAGAAATTGAAAGAGTCAACTTAATTTGAACTTAAAAATAAGTTAATAAATTCACTCTGACGACTGTCAACATAATTCTCTGCATAAGGTAAACTTTTATTTTTAGTTGATGGCATCTGAAATTAAAATTTTTTCTTCAATTACAGATATGGTTTGCGAAGACTGGGCAAATCCTGTTATGATTATAAAATACCCAATCATTTTCTTTGCATGATTGGCACAAGCAAAACGAACGAAAGCGAAGATGATCCATACGCAGTAGAGTTGGATGAATTAAGCTTTTTTTGCACTTTTTTCCAAATTTTTCTTTTTTTTTCTTGCTTTCCAGTAAAAACAGCTTTTTTTGTGCAAAAATTATGGCAGAACTGCTGTGCGCTTTTTCGGATTTGCCAACGAAAAGAGCCGACCGCTCACTCATTAAACACTTCTGGCTCTGGGGTCCCCAAATCGCTATAGCATCAAATGAGTAAACTACGCTGTTTGAGTACTCTATGTGTTCGATGCTCAAGGGTTACACCATTGATAGTTGCCACCATCGAGGTTTTCCAATGTTGATAGTTAAGTCCATAAATTATATCGATATTATCTGCAAAAATGCATAACTAAAAAAATTTGTTTTTAATTTAAAATTAATGTATAAAATATTTGGCCTTGTGACATATTTTAAAACAAAATTTCTTAATAGTTTACAATAAATAGAAACCCAATATTTATGCCCTTTGACTATTGGAAAAGGTCAAACGACAGCAACAGTCAAGCGACAGTGGGATACCCTTCGATCTATATTGCAATAAAAAGTATCTTATTGTATGATACTAATCGCAAGCTACAAATTAATCATAACACGGCAGTCCTCTGCCACCTTGCATCAATTTCGATACGTTGCCAATAATTTATCGCCGCGATTTCCTAGCGCGCGAAAGACTGCAAAGAGCGGTGTGAGCAGTATATATCGGTATTCCTTTGTAAATTTTAAATTGGCCAATATCGATAACTCGCAGTACATCGAGTAATTAAAATTAATATTTATTTAATTGCATTTTATGGTTTGTATTCTTTCCTGACCCTAAAATATGAGTTCTTTAATAATAATCATATGTCACTTACGCATATTATGAATATGTACACATGCCTGTAAATACTTGCATACATTCATACCGATCTATTGGTTTATATACAAATGTACATATGTATGTGTGTACACAAATTAAGTATTTATAAGTGTTACCAAGTGTTTCGGTAATTGACATGTGGACAGAAAAGAAGAGTCGATAAACAGCTAGCGCTACGCGCTCTCATCGTTCGTCCTTTTCTTTCCTGCACAAGTAATATAGTTATGACGCAATCGATAACTTGTTTGTAACGAAGGGTTAAAATTGTTTATCTAATAACTTACGTGTTAGGTTCATATAGTATTTATCTATATGTATGCTGAAGCAGAGCGTTAAGACATGAGTACTTCGAATGTAAATTGGACGGTTTTTGGGGGCGGTAGGCGTGGTATCTCAAATTTAAAATAAATTTGATCTGTGTATGGTGTATGGTGTACAGGAATCTTCATGCTAAATTTGGTTTCCCTAGCTTTTGTAATAGCTGAGATCGGCACGTTCATCCAGACAGGCAGACGGACATGGCTCAATCGTTTCGGCTAGTGATCCTGAGCAAGAATATATATACTTTATGGGGTCTCCGAAGCCTTGGTCGAAGGGTATAAAAATGCTGCCGAACTTAGTTGACTGTTGGCTGTGCGACAAAATTATTCATATCAAGTGCTTAGTCTTAACAGCCCGCATTCAGGGCACTATCAACAGGCCACGCAGCTAAAAAATTGAGCTTAAGATAGCTGCTAGCGTGGAAGCAGTTCGCAAAAGTTTAAAATAAAATAAAATTCATACGTGGTAGACAGGTTTTGACTTCGGATTCGGATTTAGGTCAAAAAACATATGGATACATATGTATATCGCATGACCCGATCATGACCTCCCATTAATAATTGGGGATCCAAAAATTTGTCTAGTTTTTTTAGGGTAAGTCAAAACTTAGACGTGCAGGGTAAATTTTGACTTCGGAGTCGGGCTTAGAAAGTCAAAATACATGTTAAACCATATAATGCATGTCCAGAACAGGATTCTATATCTTTTGAGGTATATTTAAAGGTTTTTCAGTTCTTTTAGGTTAGGTCGAAGTCCAGACGCGATGGTGAAATTCTGACCCCGGACTCGGATTCAGCAACCCAAAATACATATAACTGCATATACCACATACCCAGATCATGACCCTTTTTTTTGAGGGCCTGTGTTATGAATCAACATGTTTAGACGGATATATTGAAAAATGCCATGTTACCATATGCCAAAAATGAATGGCTGCAATGGCCTTATGCTACTTACAAGTGAAATGTATATTGTTTATAATGTAACAAAAAAAAGTAATAATAATAATAATAGTTTACAATTATATTACATTTTGTGAAAAATGCTACTCTGTTTAAGAAAAGATATAATAAGTTTTGCATTAGAAATGCTCGGATTCTGAAGTAAAGTTATGTGGTTTTGATTTGAGAATATGTTTAATCTGTGTTGTGTTAAAGCGGAGCAGGAAGTTAGGATATGTTTGATATTAGACGAATGGAATTGGCAATTGCTAGTGAGATTCCGATTGAGGTAATGTTCATGGGTTAATTTAGAGTGTCCACTACGCAGTCGGGCTATTTTTATTTGTTCAGTTCTATTCAGTTTTTGTAAAAACCGTTGCGGAGTGTTAGTTTGGGAAGATATTGTACTGTACCAGTCTGTAGTAAAGTTATTAAATTGGGTTTTTTTATATTTTAAATATCTAATTTTTAGGAATTGATTTATATCTCTTTTATTGCAATTCGTTGTGCTAATCAATGCTGGTGAATGGGCCGATTTGGCTCCTGCATCCGCCATTTTGCCCATGATCGTTGCATGTCCTGGTACCCATAAAAGTTTTATTTTACTTTTGTGTTGTGTGCGAAGGCTTCTTAGATATGTGGGGTAATAGTTCGTTAGTATTGGATATTGCATCCAATGAGGATAGGGAGTCAAAACATATTATAAATTTGCCTGGCGTTTTTATGATTATATCTAGTGCTTTCTTAATGCTTATTATCTCTCCCGAGAATATACTAAAATAGTAAGGTAATCTACCAAACCGCATGATTGATGTTTCAGTGGATATTGCAAACGTGGTTGAGGTATCAGTACCCGAGCCATCAGTGTATATAAATGAATAGTTTGGATGAGATTCCTTAATAGATAGGAAGTTTGCTTGGTATATTTCATTGCTTGTATTGTTTTTTGTGTATTGTCTCAACATTAGAACAATAGAGTTGCTGTTAAATAACCAGTAGGGTGCTTCTTTCTTTCTTTTAATTGGACGTATAGGTATTTCTAGTTCAATGCATCTTTCAATCATGGAATCCAACACGGAGTTTGTAGCTCTATGTCTCTTTTTCAATGCAGCCGAAGTTAAAAACTTTGCAAGTGGTGTATCTGAGCTGTTGTGCAGGGATTTAAATAGCTTGTCTTTCAAGAACAAGTAACGTTCTTGAAGAGGAGCGATATTGGCTTCTATCATAGGATTCTTTGTTCGTGAAGTTCGGTAAGCGCCAAAGCAGGCTCTTAGTGAGGAAGTTATTATTGTATCCACTTTGTTTAGGAGAGATTTTGGACCACGACAGTAGAGGAAGATGCCAAAATCGATCTTGGAAATAATGATTGCTTTCATAATTCTTATTAAAGTGAGAGTATCGCATTGGTATTTTGCATTGGAAAGACATTTGATTATAGGTATTAAGTTTTTTACTTAAGGATTTTATCAGTTCTGTAATGTGTTCGTTCCATTTGTATTTATAGTTGTAAGTGATACCTAGGATTTTCAAAGATTTCACTGAGAATAACCCAATAACATAACTATGTTATTAGAAGATATTGTATACATATGTACTACTGTGGGCAAAAAGTAAGGAATGAATTTCCAATTTAAACTTCGCGGGCCTAACATTTCGGGCTAGTTCTTTTTTCTTGAGTTGGTAGGACTGCTAATGACATCTGCGACAAATTTCATGTCAATGTCATCATCAGTAATATATTTACGCTTGTATTTACCAAACGACCACGAGTGCATGTTTCGATTTTTACAATGTCTGATTTAATTGAGCAAAGAAGTGCCATCAAATTTTGTTTGCGGAATGAAATTTCGGCTGCGGAAACTTTGAGGATGTTGCGGAAGGCCTTTGGTGATTCTACCATGTCGCAGAAAAATGTTTATAAGTGGTACAAAGACTTCAAAGAGGGTCGAGGCCAGACCGAAAACAGCACGTCAAAGTCGTTTAAAAATCAAGGTCATGATGACAGTTTTCTTCGATTTTCGTGGTGTGGTGCACTATGAATTCCTTCCACCCGGCCAAACTGTTAATAAGGAATATTATTTGAGCGTTATGCGTCGTTTGCGTGAAGCAATTCGTCTAAGAAGACCAGAATTATGGGCCAACACCTCTTGGTTTTTGCATCACGATAATGCACCATCTCACACTACACTCGTTCTTCGTGACCATTTCGCCAAAAATTCGACGCATATCGTTCCGCAACCACCGTATTCGCTTGATTTGGCTCCGTGTGACTTCTGGCTATTCCCAAAACTCAAGAGACCACTCCGGGGAACGCGTTTCGAGTCGATTGAGGAGATAAGAGCTGAATCGAAGAAGGCGCTGATGGCTATACCGGAAAGGGACTATTTGGCATGTTTCGAGGATTGGAAAAAACGTTGGCATAAGTGTATTTTATCGGGAGGGGATTACTTCGAAGGGGATGAAATTGATGTAGAAGAATAAATAAAGATTTTTCATTTTACAAACAAATTACTTTTTGCCCACAGTAGTATACATATGCAGTTGTGTTTGTTGCATATGTGAATGTGTTTACATTTATTCAATGATAATGTTGAACCACCCCAATTTAGGATATTTTGGAAAAGAGAATCAAGTTGTTTTGTAATGTTTTTCTTTTTGTTAAAATGTATTATCAGTTGAAAGTCATCGGCATAACTACAAAACAAGAGCAACAGTCGAGCGACACGCGACAGTGGGATACCCTTGGACGTATATTGCCATAAAATGTATCTTATTGTATAATACTAATCGCAAGCTACAAATTAATCATAACATTGCAGTGCGCTGCCACCTTGCATCAACTTCGATACGTTGTCAATAATTTATCGCCGCAATTTTCCTGGCGCAAGACTGCAAAAAGCGTGTGAGCAGTATATTGTATATCGGTATTTTTTTATAAATTTTGAATTGGCCAATATCGGTAACTTGCAATATATCGAGTAATCAAAATTAATATTTATTTAATTGCATTTTATAGTTTTGTATTTTTTAATGACCCTAAAATACGAATTATTAAATAATAATCATATGTGCACGTTAGCATATTATAAATATTATGATTATGTACACAAGCATGTAAATACTTGCCTACATTCATATTCATTTACCACGCCACCTATTGGTTGAGTGTTAGTATATATTTATGCACATGTATTTTCGGTAATTGACATGTGCAGGGAAAAGAAGAGTCGAGAAACAGCTCGCACTTCGCGCTCGCATCGTTTGTCCTTTTCTATCCTACGCAAGTAATTTAGTTCTGACGTCATCGACAAGTTCATATAGTATTTATCTATATATATACTAAAGCAGAACGTTAAGAAATGAGTAAATCGCCATGTAAATCATAATTGGCGGTTTGCGGGGGCGGTAGGCGTGTTATTCCAAATTGAAAATAAACTTGATCTGCGTATAGTATACAGGAATCTTCATGCTAAATTTGGTGTCCCTAGCTTTTGTAATAGCTGAGATCGACGCGTTCATCCAGACAGACAGACCATTTCGACCCTTCGACCAGCAAAGAAATTGTCGATGACGTCAGAACTAAATTACTTGTGCAGGAAAGAAAAGGACAAACGATGCGAGCGCGAAGCGCGAGCTGTTTCACGACTCTTCTTTTCCATGCACATGTCAATTACCGAAAATACATGTGCATAAATATATGTATGCTAACACTCAACCAATAGGTGGCGTAGTAAATGAATATGAATGTATGCAAGTATTTACATGCATTTGTACGCTTTTTGCAGTCTTTCGCGCGCTAGGAAAATTGCGGCGATAAATTATTAACAACGTACCAAAATTGATGCAAGGTGGCAGCGCACTGCAGTGTTATGATTAATTTGTAGCTTGCGATTAGTATCATACAATTAGATACTTTTTATGGCAACATACGTCCAAGGGTATCCCACTGTCGCGTGCCGCTGGACTGTTGCCCTCGTTTTTTCTAAAGTCAATTATGTTTTCAATTGTTATCAATCTATTAAGTTTAATCAATGCCTTGTTTTTTTCTTTTTTGAGTGTCTCTAAAGTGCTATTCCACCAAGGAACTCTATGTGGTTGTTTTCGAGGCGATGCTTTTGGTATAGCTTTATGGGCAGATTGTAATATATTGTAATTTTATATAAATTTGCTGCTTATTTGTTAACTTCAAGTGCTACTGGGATTGTATTGTAAATGGTTGGAAGTAGTTTTTCATATATTGTAGTTCCCAATTAGCTTTATTTAATTTAAAATGCCTTCTTGGTGGAGCGGGATGTTGTGGTTTTCCAAAAATGGCCAAAATTAACGGAAAAGGGTCACTACCCGATAGGTCGTCAGATCGTGTCCATTTTGTACTCGTATAAGGAACTAGGTTTGATGGGCAAAATTATAAGTCAATGTGTGTAAATGTATTTGTGTATAATTTTACCTCGTTTGTTGTGCCTTGCCGAACCCCATGTGGGATGTCAGCTAATGAAGTCGCCAGTAATAATTATTTGTGAGTAGCGTAAATTAAAATCGTTATTTAAATTATTGTAAGTAAAAGGAGTGGATGAGAAAGTGGTTATTTTGTTTAATGAATATATTTTTATTGCAACTGTTTCGAATTCAAAGTTAGTATTAATTTATGTACACTCAGCGACAACAAAAAAGCCGCACTTCGATAAATTTTGAATTTTTGACTTCTCTAACCTGGGGTTTCCCTAAATGTCTTTTTATGCATGCAAATTTTTGTTTGGGAGTCCCCTTAAATGTTTTCTAAAAATTTTTGGTAGTTTAACAACACAGTTCACAGAATTACACTAAGGAATAATTTCTTTGCGCTGGTACGTTAGAAATCATGCCAAAGGGGAAACAGTTGACCGTGCAAGAAAAAGCTAAAATTATTGCATTATCTGAGCAAAATGTGTCGAATCGCGAAATTGCAGCTCAAACACAATGCAATGAAAGCTCAGTGCGTCGATTTTTAAAAAAATATATTGATACCGGGGTGTTAGATAGAAAAGAAGGATCAGGAATGACCAGTGCACCACTACTCGGGAAGATCGTCATATTGCGAAAATGAGTCTCCAAGTCCGTTTTAAAACTGCTGTAGAAAAAGCATCCGAGGTAAACCAAGAATTTGGAAGAGAAATATCGGCCCAAACTGTACAACGTCGGCTGAATGAAGTGGGCTTAATTTCAAGAACACCTGCAAAAAAACCACTTCTGAACAGTCGAATGAAGAAGAATCGGTTAAATTGGGCAAAGGAAAAGCAAAATTGGGGTGCATCTGAATGGTCAAAAGTGATGTTTTCAGATGAGTCCAAATTCAACCTTATTGGACACGATGGCTTCTGCAGAGTTAGGCGTAAAGTGGGTGAGCGATATGACGAAAAATGCTGTGTGGCCACCGTCAAGCATTCACCTTATATTATGATATGGGGGTGCATATCCAAATGTAAATGTGAGTCAATTTTAATGCTTGAGGGTATGGTCAAAGCCTTCCAAAGAATCAATTTCCGAGCACGAAAACGACCCCATTTTTCAGGACGGTTCCGCACCTTGCCATAGGGCACGTTCTGTAAGTAACTCAATGAGATGTTGTTGTTCTAATGCATTATTTATAAAATTTAATAATAAATTAATAAAATCCAATACAAAATGTATGGGCTCTTATGAGCAAAAAAATAGCAAAGCGGAAGCCCAAAACTATGGTAGAATTACGGGAAATCATAGAAAAAGTATGGTACGAAGACATCACAAATGAATATTTGCAGAATTTATATGATTCGATACCAAAGGCCAAAGGTGGTACTACGAAGTTATAATTAAAATAAAAAAATATAAATATATATAAATAATTATCAAGTGAACTTTTCTTTTAGGTTTTCGTTTGTATGTTTTTGTTTGTGGTGTCAACAGAACTAACGGAGAAGGGGAGAGAGATTGTCTGCGTTGCAGTTCCGGTGACTGGAATCATCCCATTCTCCGTTAGTGAAGTTGGGGCCGTATGAGAGGGGAGTTACTTAATTAGGTAAGTTCCATATCGGAACTATTTTCGGTGTCCATATCTTGGTGTTCTGTTTTATTTTTGGCTTTTAACGGTCTGAAGATTCTTTTTGAAGTTGTTCGTGGAAGAACTTGTACCTTTTTTGAACTATTTGTATTTTTTGAGAATTTATTCGCAGACACGATTGGTTAGCATATGTCTTTTAAAGTGTCATGGTTGTTTATGTGGCTTGTGTGTACTTCTGTTTTAGAAGCAATTGATGTAGAGGGCGGGGTGTTGAGCTCGATGTCTTTATAACTTATCATATTGCGTGTGTTGGAGTTTGTTGTGGGTTGAGTCGGTGATGTGAGTGTTTTATTTATATTTTGTGGAGTATTATTTGCTGTAGAAGCATAAGTTTGCTGACCGTTTTGATGAATTTGGTTGTACAATATTTCTCTGATGCTGCTTTAAAGTCAAGATGATAATTAGTTTTTATGGCTGTTATTTCTTGTTGTTTAATAAAAATTGGGCATTTTTTGTCAATTAAGGAGTGGGTATTGTTTGGCAATTTGTTTATGCTACAGTTGATGCAGTTGGTGCTATTTGTGCAGGTTTCATTGCGCTCTGGGTTTATGTGACTTTCAGAGCCACAGTTTTTGGATGTTGCTGTACTTTTGAAAACTTTGAAGGTGTGTTTAAAGCGGAGACAACGATTGCACCGCAGAGGGGCAGGAATATATGCACGTATGTTTGTTTTTTCATAGCCAATCATTATGTGTCCTTGAAGAGTAGTAGCGGCAAAAGTAAGTATTATTAATCCAGTTTCAGTCAAATTTTCGTTTAGTTTTTTCATTATTTTTTTGACCTTAGTTACACCTTGGTATTCTAGTTACTTTTGAATTTCTTCTTCGTTAACTCCACGTAGATCGTTGGGATAGATTACACCGTAAGTCTAATTCAGTGAGCAGAGTTCGGTTACATTTACTGGCATCTTATCTACGAAGTTGGTCAATAAAAGGAGTTTGTTTGTTGTGAATTTTTGGTTTTAATTAACAGGTCGCCTGATTCGAGTTATTCACATGAATCAATCTCCATTACAGCAGAAGTCTATTACTTTTTTTTATGGCAAACGGAGAAGTTTAAATTCCTTGTCATTTTCATCTAAACGGGATAGTATTATGTTAAATATTTTGGACCGAATGAATGTAATGACTTCACTTGATTTGGCGTCATTAGAATAGTTTTATTTGCGGAGTTAGGGTCGGGAGAGTCCCCCTCACCCATATTCAGTTTTTTTTCACAGCACATAATCTTGCTTAAGCTTTAGATTTAAGAAATAGATAAGCTTGTTCAACGAACGAAAAAGTCAAAGAGAAATGCCAAGAACACTGATAATCGCGATCGATGCAGAGGCTTCCAAGCAAAAGATCTGAACATGATAAGAACTGTTTTGTGACTGTCTTCAAACATATTTCATTAGATTTTATCTATTTCTTGAAAACAAATTTAGTTTTCTTATTTAGTTAAAACAACTTGGAACAATAGTGCTATATTGGTTACCGCCAGATGTTCTTCGACTTTGCGAGTTGCACATGAATTCATGGTAATAGGTCGTTTACCTTGCGATAACACTGCCCCTTTGCCATGCTGTGAGGCATCTGAAAGCTTTACTAAAGTCAGGATAAAATAAAGTTACTTCCTCTGATGCTAAAATACTCTTTTTTCGTTTGAAAGCCACTTTTTAAGCTTGATCTAAATTGATGTCAAGTTTTCTCTAGACTGATTCGCGTTGAATTTACCATTGTCGCCTTTTAGAATGTTTGTGACGGATACAAATCAAAGGTATATTTCATTGATAAATTTGGATTTTTCTTGAGATAGGCGTATACCGGCAGTACATAAACGGACTTCATCATCATGTTCAATGCGAAGGGTTTGTGCAGAAGCAAGCCTGAAGTTGAGCACTACATCAAGACGAATCAAGTTAATGTGATGCTTATATCAGAAACTCATTTCACCACTAGATCCTATTTTAACATTCCTGGATATGACATCATCAACGCTATGCACCCTGGCAACAGGATTCGTGGCGGAGTTGCTATAATTGTGAAAAGACGCATAGAACATGAGGAGCTTGAACCAATACAGCTGGATTAGTTTCAATGCGCGAAAATTCAATTAATGACTCAGACAGAGAAAATCACAATCGCTGCTACATACCTACCCTCTCGAAACACCATCAGCATTAACGACATATCTCTACAACTGAGGAATCTGGGATCGAAATTTAACATCGGTGGAGATTTTAATGCTAAACATACGTTGTGGGGAACCAGAGTCATTTATCATAAAGGAACTTTACTGTTTAAATGCATCAGACAGATGGGTTGCAGTGTGCATTCTACTGGAGGCCCACTTACTGGCCCTCTGGTCCAGCGAAAATTCCCGATTTATTGGATTTTGCAATCGGCAAACGGCGGCAAAAATCTCCACTGTTACCTGTTACGACCTTTGTTCAGCTCATAGCATGGTCAAGGTACTCCTCAACACCTCGTACAAAGCTACAGCAAAATTAATAAGGCGTAACACCAACATCGGGGTTTTTTCAAAGTGGCTAGAATAAAATTTCGATTCCCAGCCGCTAATCCTAACGACATTGATGAGGCAGCGAGGCAGCAAGCCTAGCAACATCATCAATACTTGTCAATCCGTCAGCAAATCACAGATCTCACGGGGACAGCCACCTCTGGTCGACTGAACTTGCTCTCAAGATTACGGAGAGGAGAAGACTTAGGAGAGTCTGGCAGCTCAGTAGAAGTCGGGGTGCGAAGACAGCATACAACAGCTTGCAAGAACCTGAAACAGATGATATTAGAGCTAAAAAGCAAATCTCTGGAGGCGAATCTGGCGGATCTCAAGCCTGGCAACATCGAATACAATCTCTGGAACGCCACGAAATACCTGAAGAAACCTGCAAGGAGAGTAGCACCGATGAAAACAGCTACCGAGGTATGGCAATGTATGCCAATGGTTTTGCAGAGCACCTGAAATTCTCCTTCCACAGAGTAACTAATCACATAATAAACTCCTTCGAAACCGAAAGTACTGTGGAGCTGTATTTCTCGATGTTATCCAGCACCTTCGACAGAGTTTGGCATCAAGGATTATTATATTAGCTCAAATCAAAGCTGCCAACGCCATACTACCTACATATATCTAAAGTCGTATGTCGAGAATAGAAAATTCGATGTCAAAATAAACACTTGGGAGTCTTCCATTCAAAAAATATACATATGCTGGAGTAACACAGGGTAGCGTCTTGGGCACCTATACTATTCACTGTTCACAGCTGACACTCTTACTGGGGCAGCGCATGGACGGCACGAGATACTTAATAATGTGAAACCGTGGCTGAAGAGATGGAACATCGTCATCAATGCCGAAAAGTCAAAGCACTTAGTTTTTACTCTCAGACCCGGAAACTCCCCGCCAATGTCCATTAATGGAGCCATTATCCCAGAGTCTGAGTCTGCCAAATATCTAGGGCTAACTCTAGACAAGAGAAAGACTTGGAGGAAACATATCACAGAAAAAGTTAAGCTGATTTCGCACAAGTTGAGGAAAATAAGTTGGTTACTTTCCAGAAAAAGCAAACTGACTATTAAAAACAAGCTCCTCCTATATAAAACAATAATCAAGCCTGCGTGGGAATACGGCATAGAACTTTGGGGCACTGCCGCATCAACAAATATCAAGAGGCTTGAAAGATGCGAAAACAAAATTATCAGTAAAATCGTTAGTGCCCCATTTTATGTGCGTAACTCCACCATTCGAAGAAATTGAAGTATTCATTCAGTTGTGGAGGAAATCAATAAAACAAGCAGAAGACACCTTGACAAATTAACTTACTATTACTATTACCATCGTCGAAGACTCAACAGAATTCATCCACTGGATCTTCCTTTTCGGGTCCCGTGAAAATACAAAATACACTTATCCCCCACTTCCCACCCCCACACTCTTTATGCTGTTTGCAATTAATTACATTTAATGTATTACTCACTGTTAATGTTATTATACAATTTTATTTAATGCCCGTTGGGCAGATGTAAATAAGGGAATAATTGATACCAAAAAAAAAAATGTAACATATCGTCAATCAACACCAAAATAATTTCTTTTTAGGCCATGGATTTAACAAAATTCTGGGTCTATTGCGTTTGTTGTTATACGCTGAATATTCTGAATCAGCATTAGAGGCGATTGTGAAAACGTCGTGTATATTGCAGTATCTCGAAGTTTTTTTAAAATTGAGACACACTTCTTCCCGTCTCTGTAAATCATAACTAATAACTATTTAAACTTTTTATTTGCAAAGTATGGCTGTGCGGGGTTACTGGTATGTGTTCAAATCCCATGTCCGACAAGTGCAATTTTTCATTATACCCTTCGACCATTGAAAATGGTCAAAAAGGGTATACTTACTTTGTGCAAATGTATGTAACAAGCAGAAGGAGGCGTGGTAGACCCCACAAAGTATATGTATTCTTGCTCAGGATCACTAGCCTAGTCGATTGAGCCATGTCCGTCTATCTGTCCGTCGGTCCGTCTGTCTGGATGAACGCGCCGATCTTAGCTATTACAAAAGCTAGAGACACCAAATTTAGCATGAAGATTCCTGTATACCATACGCAAATCAAGTTTATTTTCAATTTGGAATAACACGCGTACCGCCCCCGCAAACCGACAATTTTGATTTACATTCGAAGTACTCATTTCTTAACGATCTGCTTTAGCATATATATAGATAAATAGAATATGAACTTATCCTTCAAATTGCAACCCGATTGGACAATAAACACTCAATTTATTAGATAAACCATTTCGACCGGCAAACAAGTTGTCGATGACGTCATAACTATATTACTTGTGCAGGAAAGAAAAGGACGAACGATGCGAGCGCGTAGCGCGAGCTGTTTCTCAACTCTTCTTTTCCATGCACATGTCAATTACCGAAAATACATACATACATATGTGTCGAAGTATGCTCGTCTTCCATTAGAGCGTAGCGCGTTTCGATGATTTCACAGGCGATAACTCAAGCATACTGATCTGCTCGTTTTTCTAACTGCCTTGCAATTCCCTCGAACCACACTCGGCGACAACGTCGCGACGCATCGTCGTGCAGCTAGACAGGCGACGCGTCGTTGTCGCCCCGCTCCAACGGTACTTGCAAGAACGAAAAGAAACAACTACAATGCAAAGGCGCAGAACATAAAATGATGAAATAATTCGACTTTATGCTAAATATTTACACTCTAAGAAACCAGTAATCTTTACACACCGACATATGCAGATATGTTAACACTCAACCAATAGGTGGCGTGATAGATGGATATGAATGTATGCAAGTAAGATAATGCTGTACTATCATGATGGACCAAGCAAAGTTTGGAGGAAGAGAAATACAGCCCTTCAGCCCAAAAATATTATCCCAACAGTCAAGTTTGGCAAACTTTCTGTTATGGTGTGGGGTTGTATCTCGTCCAAAGGCGTTGGAAGGCTGCGTATTTTTAATGATATTATGACCAAGGAGTTCTACCTGGACATCCTTAAAAATGAATTAGCAACGAGTGCTATGGAATTTGGGTTTGTTGATTCTCAAATGCCAAACAAATTAAGGTACAAGCTGTACCAGGACAATGACCCCAAGCACAAATCATTGCTTTGCAGGACCTGGCTGCTATATAATTGCACCAAAGTCATCGACACACCCGCCCAGAGTCCTGACTTAAACCCTATTGAAAATTTATGGGCGTTGCTGAAGAAGAAGGTAGCCAAAAGACAGCCAACAAACAAAAATGAATTAATGAAGGCTATTGAAGAGGAATGGTTGAAAATTCCTCAATATTATGACATTAATGGACTAATTCAATCGGTGTCAAGGCGTCTTAGGGCAGTTATAAGTGCCAATGGTCACCATACCAAATATCAATAGATTTAGAGCAATAGTTTTAATTTTAAGTTGTAAGTTTAAGAAATGTTTGCATTTTGCAAAGAATTACTTGACAGCTGTTTTTTTCCGCTTTTTTTGTTTTTGTTTGATTTTGCTAAGATTAAATAAGAATTTTATATTTTTGTTGATGTACATTAGCTCATAATTCTTTATCTAATAATTTAGTAAAAAAATAAATTAAGAAAACCCAATTATGTTAATAAAAAACTAATTTAAACGTAAACATTCATTGTATTTTTCCTTTTGCAAAGAATTAGTTGACACACTGTATGAACATGCATGTGTACATATTCATAATATCAGACCTGCAAAATAGTAAAAATAAGAAAACAAAGATAATCAACTTGGTGAGCGTGATTTTTTTTTTGGTATCGATAAATATTGTTTCATTGCCAATATGGTAAGGGGGACTTGCTTCCTTTGGAACAATGACTTATCAAAATTGTCGCGTCATTGTAGGCTTGGGCAAAAAAATGGCGCCAAATAGGTGACTTGGACGAGCCAAGCCTTGGCTCTGCCTATTAGACCGCCGACTTCCACACCAAGCAGGTCGTTCAGGGCACAGAACGTCTAATTAATATCACACCAGCACACCAAACCAAATCAAACCTCAACACAAGTTACCGATTCTATAAGGGTTCTAATAAGCGCACACGAAGCGGTGGGAGAATGAGGATGGAAATGTAAAAGACAAGGTGGCAAAAGTTATCCTCCATAATAGTGTAATATTTATATAAAACAACAAACAACTTATAAGGGCAATCAAAAGCGATATATTACAATTTAAAGTGAACAAAAGGCATGGTTTGACCCATCGTCCAACCGTTGCCCCTCAAATTCCCTTTGCAGCATCTTCGCCGAAAGCGCTTTCGTCGATGAACAGCGGCAAGCGGCGTTTTCGAAAGAGAAAATAAGCAGTTATGTTACGCGTGTTTTGTCTGACTGCTTGTTCGCATGTCGATCCTCTTTGTGTTGTCTTTGCATACACGTCACCTTTGATTGCTGATTTATTCGAATACCCTACCTATAAAAAAATGAAAATACAATAAAGAAAAAAGGAAAAAGAATGAATAGTAATTAAAATTAAAACTATAATATCATATTGATGAAAATGATTTTTTACTTAGTGTTTTAAAAGCCTTTAAATACTTGTCTTATTATTTTTCCACAGCCTCATTCTCAGACCTTTTAATATTTTAATCGAAATAAATTATAATGTTACTTGCTAGCTAAAGTTATAATAATTAGTATTAATAAATGTCCACTTTTAAAATGAACTCTTGCTAAAGCGGTTATTAATAGGGTCATGCTCCGTAGAAACGAGGTAGTGTATTAGTCGTTCGACTCGATTTTAGGGACCATTTACGAATCATGAAACAAAAACAAATGGATGAAATGGTCACAGTAGGGCGGGTAAGCAAATCCGCTGGCCAAAACCACCAGCTGATAAGCATGATCGAGCCGAATTTGTTTAGCTAATTTAAGTTTTCCTTTTCCTACTCGTCTACTTCTCTTATACTGTCCCCGTTTTTTTCCCTTTAAAAAGGTGCATTTATACCTCTATCTCCCTATGAAGCACGCGAAGTCAACTATATTCTGAATTCTACCGTTATTTTTGATTTTTGCATTGCTTTTTGCAGCGTTTCTATTGAAATTTTTGGACTATGCTTGTGAAATTTTGCTGCTGGAACTTGCTAAAAGTGAATTATTAAATTTAATAAAACGCCTGGAAAGAGATTAACTTTTGAAGTTATCCAATTGATATACTATAACCACCAGTTGGGAAAATCTATTCCAGAATTAGTAGAAATGTTGTCTGTATCCCGTAAGACCGTCTACAATGTTTTAAATCGCGCGAAAAAAGAGGACATGCTTGAACCTAAGAGTGGTGGTGGGCGCAAAACCAAAATTAACAAGCGTGTGAACCGACTTATTATGCGAAAAGTGATTGCAAACCCCCGAATCTCGGTTAGAGCACTTGCTCAGGATATCAAGGAAGAATGTGACCTAGTTGTGTCACACAAAACTGTACGCCAAGCCCTGCTACGCCAAAGGTACTCTTCAAGAGTTGCAAGGAAAAAGCCTGTGCTATCAGAGGTTAATATTGAAAAGCGTCATTCATTCGCTGTGAGCATGGTGGGTTATCCGGAAGAGTACTGGGATGACGTCATATTTTGTGACGAGACTAAAATGATGCTCTATTATAACGATGGGCCAAGCAGAGTATCGCGCAAACCGTTGAGTGTGCTAGAAAAACAAAATATCATTCCAACGGTAAAATTTGGAAAATTGTCGGTGATGATTTGGGGCTGTATCTCCAGCCGTGAAGTGGGAAAACTAGCCTTCATTGAAAGCACAATGAATGCCGTGCAATACCTGGAAATATTAAAAACAAATTTGAAGGCCAGTGCAGAAAAATTTGGTCTAGTTGGCAACAACAAGCCAAATTTTAAGTTTTATCAGGACAATGATCCGAAACATAAGGAGTACAATGTACGCACCTGGCTCCTTTATAACTGTGGCAAAAAGATCGATACGCCCCCTCAGAGTCCTGATCTGAACCCCATTGAAAATTTGTGGGCCTATTTAAAGAAGAAGGTGGCAAAAAGGGGCCCTAAAACACGACAACAGCTTATTATTGCAATAGTCGAAGAGTGGGAAAAGATCCCGCTTGAATATGACCTAAACAAATTTATTCATTCCATGAAAAAAAGGATTCAACTTGTAGCCAAAGCTAATGGGGGTCATACTAAACACTAAAACTTTTGAAATTTTAATAAAACAATTTAAAAATTTAGGATTAAACTTAGGTTTAGTGTTTTGTGTAAAGAGTTTCTTGACAGTATCAAAAGCAGCGTTTAAAAAACTGCCGTAAGTTTCATTTCACATGATTTTGCTTCTGCTTCTGCTTCTGAAAAATCAGAAGTCGCAGTCAAAGCATAAGTAAAAATCACGCAGCGACGAATGTCAAAAATCAGCAGCAGTCGCCGTTTTTCGTTTTTTCGCTTTCTGCTTTGCTGTTGCTTTTAATCGTAGACGTAAGTCGCTGCTACAGCTACCGACGACTTTCGGAAGTCGTCGGCAGTCGCAGTAGCATAAGTCGGTGCTGTCGACTGTTGGCTGCTTTTGATTTTTGCTGCTATTGCTGCTGATGAACAGTCGCAGCAGCATAAGTCGGTGCTGTCGACTGTTTGCTGCTTTTGATTTTTGAGGCGACAATTTCCTTATATTAAATTTTAGAAACAAAATTAGTAAAAATAAAAATATAATAGTATATGAATTTTGATGAATGATACATAAATAAATTTTCATTGTTTTCTGTTTTAACTATTATTTTATTTATTTTATAAACCACTAAGAGTAAGTTCTTCATTTTCAAAAAGTGGCAAAGTATCAATGGCCATGTCCAAAAAGGTGGGATTTAATTTAACTAGTAATATGTTCTCAAGAACATCCTGGCTTAATCGATTGCGGTAGTCGGTAAGCACCAGCCTCAGTGTGGAGAATGCTCGTTCAATCGACACCTGTTATAAAATAAGAAACTATCTAAGAAGGAACCTAAATTATTTATGCCATTTTTATTTACCTGAGTTGGCGGTACGGCATAACAAACGTTACTAACTGCGTACATCGAGGGCAACCAGCTGTGTTGTGTGTGCAGCACAACGACAAACTTCAATATTTCCAATTAAAACTTTGCATCAAGTAAGTTTCTCATATTTTGTGAATTTAAAACATTAAATGGAATGCTATCTTCGGTTACCAATCCTATATGATCTTATTAATTGTTTTTTATTTACTTCAATTTTAATTTTTTTTTTCTTATTATTTTACAACAAGAACTTGTTGATGAAGTTTCAAGGTTTTCTAAATTAATCACATTAACATCAATTTTGTGTTGTTTTTTTAAATGTGCTTTTAAATTTGATATTCTATTATTTTTGAGAGAGCTTTTACATATATTACATACAGCTAAGCCCTCGACTGCCTTATTTTCAAACTATTTCCAAACTTCACTTGGTGCCATGGTTTTCAGAAATATGCAAGTGAGTGGTGGTGTGAATCAAGCAGCAAACGTTTTACAAGTAAAATTAATATAAGGAAATTGTCGCCTCAAAAATCAAAAGCAGCAAACAGTCGACAGCACCGACTTATGCTGCTGCGACTGTTCATCAGCAGCAATAGCAGCAAAAATCAAAAGCAGCAAACAGTCGACAGCACCGACTTAGGCTGCTGCGACTGTTCATCAGCAGCAATAGCAGCAAAAATCAAAAGCAGCAAACAGTCGACAGCACCGTTTATGCTACTGCGACTGCCGACGACTTCCGAAAGTCGTCGGTAGCTGTAGCAGCGACTTACGTCTACGATTAAAAGCAACAGCAAAGCAGAAAGCGAAAAAACGAAAAACGGCGACTGCTGCTGATTTTTGACATTCGTCGCTGCGTGATTTTTACTTATGCTTTGACTGCGACTTCTGATTTTTCAGAAGCAGAAGCAGAAGCAATTGTTCACTTTCTGATATCGCTCGCAGCAGAAGCAGTGAAAAGCAAAAATATTGCGACTTCTGCTAATTCGACTGCAGCTTTTCAAACACTGATCAAAAGTGTGTAATCTTGGAATTTGTTGTTTATTTTCTTCTATATTTAATATTTTTGATTTGTTTTTTGATTTCTAAGTAAAATAAATATTGTTTAATCATATTCCATAAAAAAATGGTTTTTAATTACGCAAAGAACCCCTAATTTTTACCTTCAAAGTAAAAAATTCAACTTATTTTACAGTTTCTTGACATACTGTATTTTGTATCTCAGCCAGCATATACCATACATGCAGTACACCAAATCAGGTGACCCCCATTTCTCTCACCCGAAGTCTAGCCGGTATTATT
Organism: Zaprionus ornatus; assembly: GCA_018904035.1. NCBI lineage: Eukaryota > Metazoa > Arthropoda > Insecta > Diptera > Drosophilidae > Zaprionus > Zaprionus ornatus. The sequence goes on from JAEIFZ010000002.1 coordinate 28,021,464, forward strand.
GCGTGCAGTGCGGCAGCCTAATGACCATCAGCTGGTTATGAAATGCGTCGAGTATTTCTACGTAAACTGTTGCAACATTTTTTATAAACATGAGTGGACAAAGGCTGTGTGCGATCGACAAATTGGACGGCGAATATTACGCTGTATGGTTGGTGCAAATGAAGAGTGTATTGGTGCACTCAAGTATATGATGTTAGTGTTCGGAAGACGCGTGAAGCAAGAAAGCGATACAGTGGAGCAAAGCGCTCAATTTAACGAATTATACGAAAAAGCACTAGCAACCATATTGCTGTGCGTGAAGGCTTCACAAATAAATTTTATTAAAAACTGCCCTAGTTCCAAAGAAGCTTGGGACAAGATTGTAGCTGTGTACAAGCCTCGTGGACCCGAAAGAAAAATTACCTTATTCAGGAAATTTCTCCGGTTGAGTTTGTCGGAAAATTAGTGCCTACAAAATTTTTTAAATGATTTTGTGGATATCGTCGAAAAGCTGAATTAAATTGATATGGACATTTCTGAAGATATTCTTACTATATTGCTGTTATCGGGAATCGGTAAGAAATTTGAAAATTTCGTGGTAGCGATCGAAAGGCGCGAACAGTTACCGACTCTCTCTGATTTAAAAGTGAAAATCATAGAAGAGGGAGAGAGACAAAGAGTGAGTTCGGACGAAACAGAACTTTGTGTTCAGCAAGCATTTGTATCACGTCCCAGTGGAAAGGGAGACAAGAAAAGTAGATCGACGCAAAAGAGCAGTGATGCAAAGAAGAATGAGAAATGCTTTCAACGTGGTCGCGAGGGTCACTTTATTGCTCAGTGCAAAGAGAAAGACAAAAGTAGTGAAATATAAACATCTGCAAAAGAGAAGAATGTTAACAAAAATGACGTTTTAACGAAATCGATGTGGTGCTTGGGCAGTGGAACAACTGCTCACAAGTGTTGTGAAAGGTCTTGGTTAGCGGACTTTAAAGAGCATAAAGAGAAAATATTACTCGCAGGAGAAAAATATATATTTTCAGATGGCGTCGGTACGGTAGTCGTTAAAACAAAGAATGGTTCCGTTAATTTGAAAAATGCGCTTTACGTAAAAGACTTGCAAGGTAATTTCATATTGGTAGTGAAAGCCGTTGAAAAAGGGTAAAAGTGATTTTTCAAAAGCAAAGTGCTTATATAAAGAACGGTCAAAATGAAGTTGTGCTACAGGCAAGAAAGGCTGGAATTCTTTTTGTTATTGATACTTCGAACAATCAGTGCATGTACTGCTGCGCAAATGATGAATTGTGGAAGTGGCATTATCGTTATGGTCATTTGAATGTGGCAAGCCTAAAAAGGCAAGTTACAATATGGTCAATGGCTTATAGTCAATCAAAAATGTTGTGTACATAGACCGCCTGTGAAACCTGCGCTAAAGGTAAAATTTGTGTGAAAACACTCCCGAAAATGACAGAAAATCGTGCGGACAAAGTGCTAGAGCTAGTTTATTCGGAGATTTGCGGGCCAATGAACAAAGTATCTGCCGGTGGAGCAAGATATTTCGTAACATTTATTGATGACTATTCGCGTTATATGTTCGTATATTTCTTGAAAACTCGTAATGAATTGCTTCCCGTGTTTAAAGACTTTGTCGCGTTTGCCGAGAAACAAATCGGTGAAAAACTTAAAGCAATTCGCAGCGATAACGGTCGCGAATATATAAGCCATGAGTTTCAGAAGTTTTTATCCGAAAACGGTATCAAGCGGCAATTGACAGTACCACATACTCCGCATGCAAAACGGAGTTGCTGAGCGCGCTAACCAGACTCCACGAGTGGCAAGGAGCATGCTTATATATTCAGGAGTGGATGAGTTCCTGTAGGGAGAGGTAGTAAGGACAGCCGAATACGCAACAGATCGGAGACAAGGTCTTTGAAGAGTTAAACACCATTCGAACTGTAGACAGGTAAAATGCCTTCGATATCACATTTGAAAATATTTGAATGCAATGCGATTGCATTAAATAAGAAACATGCAGGAAAGTTCAAAGCAAAAGGCATTGAATGCATGATGATAGGATATTCTATAACAGCGAAGGCCTACAGATTAATGTGTTCTGGATCTAACAAGATAATCGAAAGTAGAGACGTCGTTTTTCTTAAGGAAACTATAGGGTATCCAAAGAATGGAAACAGCGAGAACGAGACGGCACTTATTGACGAAATTGGAGTTGATTGTTGGCAGATTTTGGCAGTGGACAACAACAAAGAAGGTGCTGAGCTGCTCAAGGAAGAGAAAATTGACAGTGAGATTAATGTAGCGGATAGTTCCGATGTTTACGAGAGTGCTAAAAGCAATTTCTACATCAGATGGATCTATTGACAGCTTACTTAAATAGCGAATTGAGCGAAGAAGTTTATATGAAGCAACCAGATGGATTTGCGAATAAACATCATGGAAAAGTTTTGAGACTAAAGAAGTCACTTTACGGGCTAAAACAAAGCGGTAGAGAGTAGTAGTGACAAGCTCAATGCAGTCTTGCGAAAACTGCATTTTGTTCCCTGTTCCAGCGAGCCGTGTGTTTACACACGCAATGGCATAATTGCAGTCTATGTCGACGATCTTCTCATTGCAAGCTCATGTAAAAATGATTTGATTGGCATAAAAGACTCAATTGCTAAAGAATTTAAAGTAATAGATAGCGAACAGCTTAATCATTTCTTGAGCATCGAAGTTGAGCGATAAGGTGAAACTGGAGCCATATCCATAGGCCACAAAAAAATATATCGAGAGTATGCTACACACCTCTGACATGTCAGATTGCAAATCTGTAGCAACGCCTTTGGATGCAAGTTTCCAAGTTAAGTGTACAATCCTAACTGCAAGACTGTTGACGAAAAGGAATACCAATCACTTATCGGATCACTAATGTATTTGGCAATTACAACCAGGCCGGATATATTGCATTAAGTTGCAAAATTGGCTCAATGAAATGTGAACCCACATAAGGAGCATGAAGTCGCTGCCAAGCGTTTACTAAGGTATTTGAAGGGTACCTCGGACTTCATTATCACGCAACAGGTGAACCGATTCATGGCTACGTCGACGCAGATTAGGAAAATGACACATCGGATCGTAAATCTTATAGTGGATATGTCTTCATAAGCGCAGGAGGTCCTATGTCCTGGGAGTCCAAGAAGCAAAGTTTGGTGGCATTATCCAGCACGGAGGCCGAATATGTTGCATTGTCCATTGGGGCAAGAGAAGCAGTATTTTTGAAAAAGTTGCTGAAGGAAATGGGGTTTTTGATAGATCACTCAATTTTTTTGCGATAATCAGAGTGAATTATGTTTAGCTAAAAATCCAATATTACATAATAGAAGTAAGCATATCGACATAAAGTACCATTATGTTAGAGAACTTTATTCCAAAAAAGAAATCGATGTAAAATATATATGTATAAATGATAAGTTATCAGATATATTAACAAAAAACCTACAGAAAAACAAGCATTAAAAATGTGTAACTGAAATGAATTGCTTTTGAACATGTTTGTTGAGAAGAAGTATTGAAATACTAAAAGTAATATGTTAAATTTGGCAACAATCATTTTCTGTAATTTGGCCACACTGACCTGAATCAGTTCTTTCTTGTTTCTTTCTTTCTTACGTTTACTCCCGAACGACACACAACGCCGTCGCGCTTATGTTAAATAAAAGATTATTAAACTGACACTAAATCGCCTCGCGTTTTACTCCATCATTTCCCAATAATTAGAATTGTGTAAAGTCGTCTCTGGCCTGTATTACACATTTAACACGTTTTGGCATTGATTTTAACCAATTTTGTTTCTAGAAATCGAGTACCACATCTCTTGCAACTTAATTTTGAGGTCAGAAATGTTCTTTTGCTTTCGAAGCTTTCTTTTCATTTGCCACGAAATATTTTCTATGGGGCTTAGATCTGGACTATTTGATGGCCTACATAAAACCTCCATTTTCTTATATTACAGCCAATTTTTGGTTGTTTCAGCATTATCCGTCCCTTCAATAAAATTGCAATTTTCTCAATCCTTTGGCAGACATACATCCCCATACCATAGTGGTTGCAGGAAACTTAACTGTCCTTTTAAGGCAGTCTTCTGGTATGTTTCTGTCTTTGTTCGGATAACGTGTTTTCTCATATCGCCGACACTAACATCAAATTTAGCTTCATTGCAACTTTTAACTGCAGTCGCGTCCATTCTCGCTTGACAGTTTTGCCAATTTTCTGCGACCACTCTAAAATTTTCCAAATTTCTTAATGATTTGCGACAATCAGCACTTACAATTTTGGCCAGTTCTCTTTTGTCACTGGGTGTTATTGCTGATGTTCGGCCTCTATTTGCAATATTATTTTCAATGTTTCCAGTTTTCTTAAACAATTGTTGAACCCCATGCACCGGCGATTTAGCCAAATTTAATTGTTTACTTATTTCAGTAATTGTCTTCCCAGATTTATATTAATCTCTAACTAATACTTTGATTTCGGGGAAAATGGGTTTACCACGTGCCATTGCACAGTGGTCTGGCTTAAATGGGGAGAGCGGCCAAAAATACTTCTAGCAGACATATCGTTGTGAAATTTTTACTGTAAGTTCTTTGAAAAATAAGAATTGGAAAAATCTAAAAAATGGGCGTGGTCGTTAGTATTTACGCCCACCACAAATCAAAAACCAAAAAATTCACCTAAAAGTATGCTTCAATTTTTATACCCTTGGACCATTGAAAATGGTCAAAAAAGAGTTTTTCTTTTTTAACTTTATTAAGGCATACGGGGTAGCTGTGAACCACTTTGTCACCTTGGTCGCTATTAATTCTGCCCTTGCAGGCGCGCCGGCTAACAAAGGTTAGCTGTAACAAAAAATACAAAAATAACAATTTACAATTTACAAAATAACAATTATGAGATCATCTTCATCTCCTGGCTCTCATCAAGGGGGACCGTAGGATGAGGTCCTTCGGCTGTCTCCTGTGGAGCCTTCTTGGTGGGCGAGCTCTGAACAGTGCCTTGGCTAGGCGATTTCTGTGGTGCTCTAGCCTGTCGTGGTACCGGCTGGAGTGCATGTTTATTGCCTCAAAGACAGTGGCTAGCTTGAGGTCTTTGTGCAAGGTTGTGTTCCGAACGTACCATTCGCAGCCGGTAATCATCCTGACGATTTTATTTTGGGCAACCTGGATGCGACGAATTTGACTGTCGCAAGCCAAGCCCCAAATCTGACAGCCATACTTCCATATTGGAGCTTTGATTTGCTTGTAAATTGTCACCTTATTGGAGAGTGATAATTTACTTCGCGAATTTATTAGCCAGAAGTACTTTGACGCTGCTGCACGTATACGCACTCTTATCGCACTCACTTGCTTCGAGAAGTTGAGTCACCGATCCAGAATTACACCAAGATATTTGGCTGAATTTGACTGGGGGACAGGGGTACCATCGATGAGCACAGCCGGTGGTGTTCTCCGTTTCAGCGTGTAGCACACATTCGCTGATTTATCACCATTAATGCCAATGTTCTAGCGTTTAGCCCATTCCGCAAATGTTGATGCGAAGTCCTGGATGCCGTCGGCAGCATCATGCTCGCAGCAGGACCTGTAGGTGACACACACGTCGTCAGCAAATGTGGCCAACATTGACGTCCCGGGTAGGCTAACGTCTGGCCGTGGCATGTCGTAGCTGTACAAGCAGTAAAGCAGAGGACCAAGTACACTTCCCTGTGGTACCCCGGCTTCCACATTATGCTCGTTTGAGAGAGCCGAGTGGAATCGTACCGCAAATCTTCTCATTTCAAGATACGACCTCAGGAGGCCGAAGTATGGTGCAGGCAGCGTGTTCTTGATTTTTAGCAGGATACCGGAGTGCCACACCCGATCGAACGCCTCACGTACATCCAGGAAGAGCGCGTTGCAGTACTCCTTGTTTTCGAAAGCCGTTAGGTTTTGCTCGACCACTCGGTGTAGTTGTTCTACCGTACAGTGTCCAGAACGAAAGCCAAACTGATGCTCGGGCAGGATACCCTTCGCTTCCATAGTCCTGACCATCCGGACGGCAATCAGTCTTTCAAACACCTTCGAGATCGAAGGGAGGAGACTGATTGGCCGGTAGGACCCAGGGTTCTTTTCAGGCTTTCCAGGCTTATGTATCATGGAGATTATACCGAGCTTCCACTGTGGAGGGAAGTATTGCAGTCTCACCATAGCGTTAAATACCAACGTAATGTAGACGATTGCACATCTCGGTAGTGCCTTTAGAGTGGAGTTGCAGATATTATCATGCCCTGGAGCTTTTTTGGGGTTTTGTGTTGCGATGACGTCGGAAATTTCGCTGGGGGTGATCGGTTGTATCGGCAGGTCCATTTGGAGCGCTTGGGACAGCTGGTCATTAGTGTCGTAAACATCCTGCGGACTGGCGAGGTTCAGTGGTTGGAAACGCTCAGCAAGGTGAACAGCAAACACTTCGGCTTGCTCCAAATCAGTCCGGCACCATGCACCACTACTGTCAGCCAATGACGCTTTCCTTGCACAGCGCCTTTTAATAGCGCGCGTAGCATTCCATAGCGAGTGCGTTGCATCGCATTCGGTACCAGTGTTAGCAAACCTGTCGTCGAACCAAGCTGATTTATGTTCGACCAGGGCGCGATGTAGCACACACTTTGCTCTGTTCCAATCTTTGTCCAGCGGATGGCGAGACCTCATCCATCTTTTGCGTAAACGCCTCTTCTCAGCTATGAGGAGCAGAATCTCTCTGGTGACCGGGATTTTAGCTGCTGTGGGCCTCTGCACCGGGTTAGGAGTTGCCAGTCTAGCTGCAGCCTTGATATTATGGGTGAGAGTGTCAACAGCTTCTTCTATGTCCCTTTCTGAGTTTATCGCCGCACTCAGGTTCAGAGAGGACTCGAGATGCTCATGAAATCGTTCCAGGTCAGTGTGCCTAGCGATTTGCCGCTCCATCTTGGGATAACCTGTAGCTGTTGCATCTAGTGTAATTATAAGCGGTAGGTGGTCGGAGCTCAGCTCAGCAATCGACCGTATCTCAGCATGCATATCCAGTATGCCCCTGCTGACAGCAAAATCAATATAGCCTGGGGAGCTTCTACTGCCGTATGGAAATCTTGTAGGACCTCCGGTTACTGGGGAGCTTATATCTGAGCTTAGGACCAGATTCGCTAGCGCACGCCCTCTTCGGTTGCATCTCCCCGCTCCCCATAGCCAGTGGGATGCATTCCAGTCGCCCGCGACGAGGAGCTTGGAACATTGTTGATCCAGAATGCATTTAAATTCGTTCGTATCCCATATGAACCTCGGAGGGCAGTATATCGCACCAAAATTGACAGGGACATGACCCGTCTCGATGGCTGCAGACGCGAGTTGCACCTTGTCAGTTGCTATTGGTGTAAGAGGGAAGTGGACTAGGCTGGATTTGACCAGGATCGCTGCACCACCTTTGGCGTTACCGTCGCTCGGGTCGTTGGCAGTGTAGGACTCAAATCCAAATATTTTGGGTGCCTGTACCTCCTTGCAATGAGTCTCGCTGAGCAGCAGGACATCGATCTCGTAGCGCCGCACAAAGCATTCCACTTCGGGCAGCTTCGTGGACACGCCATCGGCGTTCCACACTAAGATGCGCAGCGGCATCTTTATGGCGCTTGACGCGCTTGGAGAGCAGTGAGCACGTTGATGATCTGCCCCTGCTGTTGTGACTGTTGTTGCTGTTGTTTCATCATCATCATCATTAATTCCATCTGCTTCTCTTGAATCAAGCGCAAAGAATTAATATTTTCGTTCAGCGTCTGCAGGATGGCTTCAATCCTAGACGACCTTATCCGGCTGCGGCTCCTTTGACGACTAAGGCTTCTATCCTTGGGCTGTTGTTGTTGACTATGTTGTTGGTGCGTCAGGCTCAGTGGTTGCTTGTGGTGAACGGACCCTCTAGCAACATCTGCATACGATATACCGCCTCGAGAAGAGGGGCTCCCTTCCTCCAGATATGCCCTGTGTAGTTGGTCGCTCGTTTACCTCGGTTCTTCCAGCCGCTTCACTTCTGGGTCTAGATCGCTGCATGAACGCTTGTAGTTTGGTGCAACCTTTATAATTTGCAGGATGCTGTCCACAGCTCGATGCGTGGCCTAGTACAGTCCTTGGCTGGGTGTTCGCCGGCACATTAAACACAAATGTGGGCCTTACGGCAGTATTTGGCTGTGTGGCCAAACTGCTGACAACGATGGCATTATAGCGCTTGCGGAGAGGCTCAATAATTACTCTCATATGGCATAGTGTCTTTACTACCAGGATCTCCTTGTTGTTTGCCGCAGCAGTTCAGGAAGAACATGTTGACTGGCAACGCTTCTAAGGTTCCTGGTTCATTTCGCCTTAGCGGTGTATGTATGTCGAGCACCTTGTGACCGATTTTTTCTAGCCCTTCTTTGAACTGGTAATGTAGCGTAATGTGATGCAGGCCTTTCACGCATACCCTGTAAGGCCTGTCTTCTTCAGTTGACTATACTGCGAAAAGTGTTGGCGTCAGCCGCGTAGAGCCTCAGGACACCGCCCATTGACACCTTGGCCTCAACCTTTTTAATGTCTACGATTTTTCCGATGCTCTGCATCATCAGGCTTACGTTGTCTACTCCCTCCATTACTATAGGAGGTGGCTTGGACTGCGCCTTGTTGAGTGAGCTGGTGATACCAGCGGAGGCTGCATCCCGCTTAGCGGCAGCAATCGCAGCTTGATGACTGGTACTGGGCACAGATCGCCAATATCGTTGCCTACTTCTTTATCGGCTGTAAACCAAAACGGTTCGAGTTGCCGCCATAGCTAGGTTGTGTTGACGATGAGTTTTCACCTTGTTTGCCGATATTTGTTTTTGATTTTTTTCCGTCAGTCTCATGAGAAACACGAGACTTTCGCTTGATTTTTTTAAAGCGCTGCGGGGCAGCACATTGGGAGCTCAGGGGAGCCGCAGTAGCCAATGATTCATCAGCCGCGGCAGTTCCACATGTATAATCCCTCTTATAAGGCAAATACTGTGCAGCTTTTTAGACCGAATTATATAGATCTCCCTAAAATATGCAACAGTTTGTCAATCCTATGAATGGTTGGAGTAATGGATCAAATCTTTTTATACCCTTGGACCATTGAAAATGGTCAAAAAAGGGTATACTAACTTTGTGCAAATGTATGTAACAGGCAGAAGAAGGCGTCAGAGACCCCATAAAGTATATATATTCTTGCTCAGGATCACTAGCCGAGTCGATTGAGCCATGTCCGTCTGTCTGTCCATCTGTCTGTCCATCTGTCTGTCTGTCTGTCTGGATGAACGCGCCGATCTCAGCTATTACAAAAGCTAGGGACACCAAATTTAGCATGAAGATTCCTGTATACCATACGCAGATCAAGTTTATTTTCAATTTGGAATAACACGCCTTCCGCCAATAAATATTAATTTTGATTACTCGATATATTGCAAGTTATCGATATTGGCCAATTCAAAATTTATAAAGAAATACCGATATATACTGCTCACACCGCTCTTTGCAGTCTTGCGCTAGGAAAATTGCGGCGATAAATTTTTGACAACGTATCGAAATTGATGCAAGGTGACAGCGCTCTGCAGTGTAGCTTGCGATTAGTATTATACAATTACACACGTCGGCAAAAGTATTTTGTCATGGTAATGTTTTTCTTTACTTTTAAATTAATTCAGAAAGTAGATGAAAACAATTAGGTATTTTATTTTAAATTTGTAGTATATAATGTAATAACATAACGAAATAACAATTTGGGATTTTTCGTATCCATTTAGTATTTTTTTTGTACTAAATATATGGCAGTTCAATGGACGGCATAAGTATTTTGACATTTCGCTTTTGCACGTCTAATATAAAAAAAAGTTCATTTCATAGTTTTTAATCATAAGATTAATAAAAAATAAAACCACCTTTTGCATTTATGGTATAACCTTTTGGAGTCGTGTTGGTACTGAATAAACTAATGTTTGGAGATAATCATTTGAAATGTCCTTCCAGGCATTTTGTACTTCAATAATGGTTTCATCTCTTGTTCTTGTTAAATCAGCTGATCGCTTATGTTTTACATATGACCATACATTTTCAATAATATTCAAATCTGGACTCTGGGGTGGCCAATCCAGCGTTTCCACTCCAACTTCTAACAAAAACTTTTTGATTAATTTGCTTGTGTGACATGGTGCTTTATCCTGTTTGAGGACGAATGCTTCCCCGATCAATTTATCGCCAGAAGGAAATGCGTAAGACAGCATACAACAGCTTGCATGAACTTGAAACAGATGATATTAGAGCTAAAAAGCAAATCTCTGGAGGCGAATCTGGCGGATCTCAAGCCTGGCAACATCGAATACAATCTCTGGAACGCCACGAAATACCTGAAGAAACCTGCAAGGAGAGTAGCACCGATGAAAACAGCTACCGAGGTATGGTGTATGCCAATGGTTTTGCAGAGCACCTGAAATTCTCCTTCCACAGAGTAACTAATCACATAATAAACTTCTTCGAAACCGAAAGTACTGTGGAGCTGTATTTCTCGATGTTATCCAGCGCCTTCGACAGAGTTTGGCATCAAGGATTATTATATTAGCTCAAATCAAAGCTGCCAACGCCATACTACCTACATATATCTAAAGTCGTATGTCGAGAATAGAAAATTCGATGTCAAAATAAACACTTGGGAGTCTTCCATTCAAAAAATATACATATGCTGGAGTAACACAGGGTAGCGTCTTGGGCACCTATACTATTCACTGTTCACAGCCGACACTCTTACTGGGGCAGCGCATGGACGGCACGAGATACTTAATAATGTGAAACCGTGGCTGAAGAGATGGAACATCGTCATCAATGCCGAAAAGTCAAAGCACTTAGTTTTTACTCTCAGACCCGGAAACTCCCCGCCAATGTCCATTAATGGAGCCATTATCCCAGAGTCTGAGTCTGCCAAATATCTAGGGCTAACTCTAGACAAGAGAAAGACTTGGAGGCAACATATCACAGAAAAAGTTAAACTGATTTCGCACAAGTTGAGGAAAATAGGTTGGTTACTTTCATTCAGTTATGGAGGAAATCAATAAAACAAGCAGAAGACACCTTGACAAATTAACTTACTATTACTATTACCATCGTCGAAGACTCAACAGAATTCATCCACTGGATCTTCCTTTTCGGGTCCCGTGAAAATACAAAATACACTTATCCCCCACTTCCCACCCCCACACTCTTTATGCTGTTTGCAAATTAATTACATTTAATGTATTACTCACTGTTAATGTTATTATACAATTTTATTTAATGCCCGTTGGGCAGATGTAAATAAGGGAATAATTGATACCAAAAAAAAAAAATGTAACATATCGTCAATCAACACCAAAATAATTTCTTTTTAGGCCATGGATTTAACAAAATTCTGGGTCTATTGCGTTTGTTGGAACGAAAATGTCCGTAACATGCAGAAGGAGGCATCTCCGACCCTATACGCTGAATATTCTGAATCAGCATTAGAGGCGATTGTGAAAACGTCGTGTATATTGCAGTATCTCGAAGTTTTTTTAAAATTGAGACACACTTCTTCCCGTCTCTGTAAATCATAACTAATAACTATTTAAACTTTTTATTTGCAAAGTATGGCTGTGCGGGGTTACTGGTATGTGTTCAAATCCCATGTCCGACAAGTGCAATTTTTCATTATACCCTTCGACCATTGAAAATGGTCAAAAAGAGTATACTACCTTTGTGCAAATGTATGTAACGGGCAGAAGGAGGCGTCGGAGACCCCATAAAGTATATATATTCTTGCTCAGGATCACTAGCCGAGTCGATTGAGCCATGTCCGTCTGTCTGTCCGTCTGACTGTCTGTCCGTCTGTCTGTCTGTCTGGATGAACGCGCCGATCTCAGCTAGGGACACACAATTTAGCATGAAGATTCCTGTATACCATACGCAGATCAAGTTTATTTTTAATTTGGAATAACACGCCTACCGCCCCCGCAAACCTCCAATTGATTGATTTACATTGCGATTTACATTCGAAATACTCATTTCTTAACGTTCTGCTTTAGCATAAATATAGATAAATACTATATGAACTTATCCTTCAAATTGCAATCCGATCGGACAATGGAAACTGAAGTTATTAGATAAACCATTTCGGCCCTTCGACCAGCAAAGAAGTTGCATAAATATATACTAATACTCAACCAATAGGTGGCGTGGTAAATGAATATGAATGTATGCAAGTATTTACATGCTTGTGTACAAATTCATAATATTTATAATATGCTTACGTGCACATATGATTATTATTTTATAATTCATATTTTAGGGTCAATAAAAAGTACAAAACTATAAAATGCTATTAAATAAGTATTAATTTTGATTACTCGATACATTGCAAGTTATCGATATTGGCCAATTCAAAATTTATAAAGAAATACCGATAAATACTGCTCACACCGCTTTTTGCAGTCTTACGCTAGGAAATTTGCGGCGATAAATTATTGACAACGTATCGAAATTGATGCAAGGTGGCAGCGCACTGCAGTGTTATGATTAATTTGTAGCTTGCGATTAGTATTATACAATTAGATACTTTTTATGGCAACACACGTCCAAGGGTATCCCACTGTCGCGTGCCGCTCGACTGTTGCTCTCGTTTTTGTTTTAAAAATATACTAAATACCATTATTTATTATACGAATGCTTTCCATTGCAGAGTAATATCGATTTATAAGGTTTTTTATTGACTTTACGGACAGCTCCACTTGCAAGTTGCTCACGCTGCAATAATCGATTGATATCATGCTGTCTTTTTCGATGCTATTCTTGAAGCGGACAGTTAGAGCAAAATAAAAACATGAATAAATTTGAATAGCTAGACCAATTATGAGAAAGTAATGATACATTTAAAGTCAAAATTTGGGCTTTGATTTTTTTATTTTTGGCCTATGGGGGGAACCACTGGACAGTAGTCGGGCTTGTATGGAGCGGCGGCCATAAATACTTCTTGTGAAGATATCGCTATGCAATTTTTACAGTAAATCTAGAAAAATATATTAAAAATATTGTGTAAAAATTATTTAAATCGGACGACTATATCATATACCTCCCATAGGAACGATTGGAAAATTTTTAGGGAAAAAAATATAGAGTATCCAGTACTCAATATATTTTCATAGAATTTGAGGCATGGCCATTTTGTATTATTCTAGAATTCTTGTTTTAATTTTATCAAAATCGGACCATAGCTGCCCTATAAATGATTGCCATAAGGTTGCGCTTATATAAGGAAAGCGCCTTAGAATACTTTTAGTAGTCAAATCAGTATATTACAACAATAAACGAAAATAAATTTAAATGAATTTATTATACACAATAACATTTTCTTTGGTGTTCAGCCAATTCGATTGATATTTTTCAAAAAAACTCTTATCACGCCTGTATTTACCCATGAACTCAATTATTTTCTTACAAATGTAACCAATACATTTCTCAAGTTCATTTAAATCGGCTTTACAATCATTGTTTGTAATGCGAAGTTCTACTAAATTAATCACACTCTGAGTTTTTTCAAAATTTGTGCCCTTTTCGGAGCACCAAAGATGAAATATATGTCTGCGTGAAAACACACAGTTATAAGAATCGCCTATAAAAAAAACAAAAGATAAAAATAAAAAAAAAAAAAATATATATAAAAGTGTATAAAAACACAAACACAATCACAAATGAAGAAAACAAAAGCAACATCACAAAAACCAAGGAAAAGCAACTCGAGTCGCGATTTTAACAATTAAAAATATAAAGGCGGTGTTAGTATATTGAAGATTACAGGCACATTTGCAACTATTTGCAGCTACACTTTACATTTTCATTATCTAAAAACATTGGTTAATACTCACATTGGGGGAGCGAGGGGGGTCACAACTAAAAGTTTATGTAAACATGAAAAAGACGCACACAAAATGAACAAAAAACATGGTTTTTACAACATTTATTTCACAAAAACGATTTAACATATGTATTAGTTTATTATTACTAAATGGATTTAAAGTAAATACCTTCAGCTTTAAATTCCATTTTAAATGAATAAAATCCGTTCACTAATCTTGACGTTTGAACTCTTTGAAGTTTGGCTTTGAGTGACAAAATAAGCACGCATGCAATTTTTGCCTTGCAAAAGAACAGTTGTTCACAACGTTGAAAGCTATTTTTAGGAGGAACCGTTAGATATCCAGCGAAAACCGGTTTGGACTGGAAAAGGTTGGACATTTAACAGCTAATTTGGTTACTTTTTACCTAAATATTTTGACTTATATTTTTTGATTTATGGCCTATGGGCGCCACCTGTGTGCACTGTGCAATGCTACAATTGCCAAATGTTTGGACATGGTGTAGCAGCGACTCAGCGAAAATAAATTTAGATGCCCAAAAGTAGGCAACATAATTTTGGGACTAAATTATTGTATTACTGAGAAATGTTGACTACCCTGACGACCTTTAAGGCCAGTTATAGTTTAGGAGAAAAATACCGAAACTCCTCCAAATCGGGATGTAAGAAGTAGAGCGGAAGGGAAAGTGCAAGTCAGGGTACAGAGAAAGTTGATACCAGAAGGAGGAAACGTCTCGAAGCTAGACATATTTCCTTAGTGCAATTAAACAAAGTTGAAAATTGAAAAAAATAAAATAAAATTTGAAAATTTGTGAAAAGTGGAAATAGAAAACAAAAAAAAAGGGAGATATTAAAACCAGCCAGGTAAATAAAATAAAGTTGGCATTAATAGGTATTTCCTTGTACAAGAGAAAAAAACAATTTTCAATTTCTCTCAGAATCTGACCAGAAAGATCACAAAGATCTGTCGTCGACAATTACCCTGGTGGAACAAGAATCGGCCAGCGAGGACCGGCAATCTACCTCACGGAATTTCGGCTTGCTAGAAAATAAGGTAAACAAAACTTTAAACGTTCTAAGCCGAAGTCTCAAATCATCCACTGCGGTTCCGCTAGCCTGAGTCGCAATTTAAGAAAGCGCCTAAACGGCGGCAGTATGACTCTCAAATCCTAAAATTTAAATTAGTTAATTTCAACTGAGGTTACCATTGAAAAAATAAGAGCAAAAAAAAAATTAATACGATGGTTCACTAAGGAGCTTGGATATACTTCTACCATTTTCGATAAAAATAGGAAAGCAGTAGCAGACATATATGAGAAATAAGATAGATAAAAAAAATTGAAGATTTAGTCTGATGGCAACCAGGAAGCCCTTGCCTACTTTAGGGAGCGACCCAGATTATACATATATAGCGAATCAATTATGTTCACTCTAGTTTAAGTAAGCTTACATTGTCAATCAGGAGTTCTCACGAGTTTTGTTACTTTATATATATCGTTAAGTAATGTTAAGATTAGTTTAATTATTTTCTTTGTTAATGCGTTCCTTTTATCAGACATTTTTTTGAAAGCAGAATTTGAGACTGTGTCAAACTTTATATGTTAGCACTATTTTTATTTTTCCGCCAGCAATTACCTCAAACGCATCCGAGCAGAGATCGATCTTCGCCACCGGAAACCGTGAGTAAAACCGCCAAAGGCACATTTCGTAAATAATAATCTAGTGTAAAGTTTCCATCCCTAATTTCTGATTCCACCAACAAAAATATGTTACGCAAACAATTATTAATTTTAACCAAAGCCATTAAGGGCTATTAATGAAACTTTGCTAGAAGCATAACGATAGGTATAAATATAAAATTTTTTTTTTTTTAATTTTTAATGGTTAACTTTAGCCACTTAGCTAACTCAATGCTAACGCTCCCGCTGTTGTAGGGGAAAAGGGGTCACCTGAACTAAAAGTTCAATGGAGGTGATCATGGTCGGGTGGGCAAACGCGAACTGCTTCAACACCTAAGTTCGCCGGCATACCATTCTAGGCTCCTATCATCTATCCTATCTTTCTGTTTTGATCATACATATCTGTCTTCTCTTCCGGTTTTGTAATTTCTAGTTCCTTTTGTCGCAGCACGTTCTTTCTTGATTTTTGTTATTATTGTTAGTAGTCATATGTTGTGTGAACAAGACCTCCACCCCCAAAGCCGACAAGCTAGAGCCGGAAAATAATAACGTGCATAGTTTCACACAGCATTACAACCGATCCCAAATTTTGATTGCACGCTACATTTATAATAAATAATAATAATAAAAATAAGTGTCGCCCAACGTCGTGACTGCATTAAATTAATGTCAATTTAATGTGACTCACAAGCCGATTTGATCAATCTATCTTCTATAATTTTCATCTTTTTTTTCACACTCTTGTTCAATGACACAATTTTTACCCGCCTGGAAATAGTTAGCGTGGAAAATATTTCCCTTCCTACCACGGTTTAGGAACTTGTTAAATTGATAACTTAGGGACAATGAAGTGAGTAAATGATCATATGAGAAAACAGGATGACTTTAGCTTTGGCTACTCAGCTGGCCATAGATCAAATACAAACAACATTAGACTATCTTTCTAACAACAGTATTTTGATAAAAGATTCTTTGGAATATAGTAGCAAAGTTTCAGAATTAAGCACTAACCAAGAGGAAGTGTCAAAATACTGGAATTATTTCAGCTAATGGAACTTGTGACTTATCACGATTTATAGGAAAATCAGAGTTATCTATTAATTAGAAAACCTGATCCATAGAGAGTGATACGAAACAAATTACATAACATGAACTTAATAAAATTAAAGAAATAAATTTTAAAGTTCTACACCCTTTTATTTCTATAACTAGAGTGGTAAAGCCAAAATTACGCAATCCGTTAAGAGCGGGAAGTTATGCGGAGAGTTCAACTATCTTATGAGAACTATTATATTTTTTTTATATCCTTATATTCGTTTTGTTCGATTTAATTTTGCTTAGAGTTCTAGTATTATAGTTTATTTACAATAGTTTATCTTACTTAGAGTATTTATTTTAGAATTTATTGGTGTCTCGATCAGAAAAGATGGGCTTAGATCGTTCTCCCGAAGCTGCAGATACAGCAGTCACATGTGCCTTATGCAAGGAAAGGGTGATTTCGATAGAAATTTATAGAACCAATTGCGGCCATGAATTTCATCGAGATTGTTTAACAACACATTTCAAAACAAGCGACGCGTGTCCAGTTTGTAATATTACATGCCGGCCAACTACGAGTGCGTCAGGCAAGAAAACAGTGGCACACAACACACGATCGCAAAGCAGAACGGCGAATGAGAAAGGTGCAGAAGCAAGGGCAATAACTAATCAAGGGACAGAGGAAGGACCAAGCACATCTAGAGCAGCTTTCCAAGATATGGAAACTCGACTTCTAAATTCTCTGTCAGAGAAAATGGCCGAGTTAATCCAAAATACGGTGGTAGATTGTGTGCAGCGGTTAATGGTACCTCAAGCACAAGCGGTTTTTAGTAAGAGGGTTTCTCCTCAGGAAAGAGCCGATCTACCAGAAGAAACACAATACAATCAGGGTACATCAAGAGGAACTCCACAGTAAAGCGCAAGATAATACCAGGCGCTTCTCCAAATCTTGAGAGGAAGAAATTGAACCCTGGCAAGAAGGATGATATCTCCCAAGCTAGCTACAATGGCCGATCAAATCGTTTCGGGCTCCTCGCGGACACGCCAGCTAACATGGAATCTGAACTTGGAAGTGACGACCAGCCCAGCACTAGCCGCCAAGCTGCTATAGCTGCGCAGGAGAGGGCGGCTACTGTCAAAGCGCAACCAAAGCCACCACCAATTGTGCTTGAAGGCGTCAACAACGTCAACTTGCTGATGTTGGGAATTAAAAGAGTGGCTGATATTAGCAAGGTCGAAGCTAGAGCATCGCTGGGTGGTGTCATGCGACTTTACGCTGCTGATGCAAGCACGTTTCGAAGTATCGTCAGCTGGCTTGAGGACGAGCAATATGAGTTTCATTGCTACCAGCTGAAGGAGGACAGACCGTATAGAGTCTGCGTAAAAGGTCAGCACCACAGCACGCTGTCCAGTCAGATCAAGGAGGAGATTGAAAAAGCTGGTCACAAGGTACTTGATGTACATACGCCCCTAAAGCGCAGCGAGCCTGGCACTCCCACAACAAAGCCAGTCAATATATTCTTTATTAATATTGCCGCTGCGGCCAATAACAAGGCGATTCTGGCAGTGAAGACTCTATGCCATATGAGAGTGGTAATAGAGCCACTTCGCAAGCGCACTGCTATCGTGCAATGTCACCGATGCCAGCAGTTTGGTCACACGGCCAAATACTGCCGCAAAGCTCACATATGTGTGAAGTGCGGTGGAGAGCATCCTGCCAAGGAGTGCACTCGACCACGCAGTGAGGAATGCACTTGCTACAACTGTGGTAAACAGCACCCAGCCAACTATTCGGGCTGCACCAAGTACCAGGAGTATCTGCAACGCTCGAGGCCGAAGAGTGGACTTGGAAGCAAAACCGAAAGTACGGGTAGAAGTTTGCCACGCTACACCACCGGAAACAGGGCGACTGCTACCCTTCAAGGCGGCGTTTCCTATGCAGACATAGCAAAGCAGCACCAGCAGCAGACCCAACAGCACCACTGCAACGACAGGAGCCGCAGCCGACAAAGGACGACGAGAGATCCACTCCAGCAGCCGACGGACACCAGCAACAACATCGAAGTCATCCTCAAGTCACTGAGTGATAGCATTATGTAACTCCCTCCGGGCGCTCCAAGAAAAACAGATGGAGCTTATGATGATGATGCTAAAGCATAATGATGCCGCTGCGCATCCTAGTGTGAAACGCCGACGGCGTATCCACGAAGTTGCCTGAAGTGGAGTGCTTCGTGCGACGTCACGAAATCGATGTGTTACTGCTCAGCGAGACACACTGTAAGGGGACAGAGACGCCCAAGCTATTCGGCTTTGTAGCTTACACTGCCAATGATTCGAGTGCTGGCAACGCCAAAGGTGGGGCAGCTATCTTGATCAAATCTAGCCTTGCCCACTTCCCGCTAACACCAATAGCCACTGACAAGGTGCAACTTGCGCCGGCGGCTATTGAAACGGCACTTGGTCCTATAAGCTTTGGAGCGGTCTACTGCCCACCGAGATTTGCATGGACTACGGACGAGTTTAAGGACATTTTAGAAGAGTTCCAGACGAAAATCATCGTTGCGGGCGATTGGAACGCATCCCACTGGCTCTGGGGTGCGGGAAGGAGTAACCAAAGAGGCATTGCACTAGCGAATCTCGTCCTAAACTCGGAGGTGGACTCGCTAGCAACTGGAGGACCAACAAAATACCTGTACGGCAGTAGAGGCTCACCAGGGTACATTGATTTTGCGCTGACAAAGGGTGTGCTGGGCATCCACGCTAACATAAGTGCGGTTGTTGAGCTTAGCTCCGACCACCTGCCTCTGGTAATTACGCTGGATGCGGGAGCAATTTGCTACCCTAAGATGGAGCGGCTCATCACTAGACATACTAACCTGGAGGTATTCCAATCGCAACTGGAGTCCACACTGCCCCTCAACACTGCCTTAAGCTCTGGACAGGACGTTGATGATGCTATTGAACTGCTCACCAACAATATCAAGTCAGCAGCTAGATTGGCAACTCGCAGCATATCTCGGCAGTCCGCGGCAGATCGAATCCCAATAACCAGGGAGATCCTGCTGCTCATAGCTGAGAAGAGGCGCTTACGCACTAGGTGGATGAGGTCTCGTCACCCGTTGGACAAGACGGAATGGAATCGAGCGCTGAGTAGGCTCCGATGCGTGTTGGTGCTGCACAAATCCGCATGGTTCGACGAAAGGCTTGCCAATACTGGAGTCGAAAGCGAAGCGACGCATTCGCTGTGAAAGGCCACGCGCGCAATCAAAAGGCGTTGCACGAGGAAGGCGCCTTTAGTCGATACCAACGGGACATGGTGTCGGACCGACTTGGGACAAGCGGAGGTATTCGCTGCGCACCTCGCCGAGCGATTTTAATCATTCAAGCTTGCCAGCCTGCAACAGGTTGAAGAAACTCAGGACCAGTTGAACCAAGCGCTTCAAATGGATCTGCCAATCACGCCGTTTGAACCCTGCGAGGTAGCCGAAGTCATTGTGCGCCAGAGTAGCAAGAAAGCACCAGGACATGACGTCATCTGCAACGCCACATTGAAAGCCCTGCCCAGTCAAGCGATCCTCTACATAACGTTGGTTTTCAACGCTATTGTGAGGTTGCAATACTTCCCTTATCAGTGGGATAATCTCCATGATCCACAAACCTGGCAAGCCGGAAAGGGAGCCCGCCTCCTACCGGCCGATCAGTCTCCTCCCTTCAATTTCGAAGGTGTTTGAGAGACTGATTGCTGTCCGGATTGTAAGGATTATGGAAGCCCAGGGGATTACCCCTGAGCACCAGTTCGGTTTTCGTGCTGGCCACTGTACTGTCGAGCAGCTCTATCGGGTCGTCGAGCAAATGCTGACTGCCTACGACAGTAAGGAATATTGTAACAGCATCTTCTTGGACATTCGAGAAGCGTTTGATCGAGTGTGGCACATTGGACTTCAACTAAAAATCAAGCAGTCGCTGCCTGCTCCATATTTTGGGTTGCTAAAATCGTACCTGGAATGAAGGAGGTTCGCTGTGCGCTTTCATTCAGCAATTTCCACCGAGCACAATGTGGCAGCTAGTGTTCCACAAGGTAGTGTCCTCGGCCCCCTGCTCTACTGCCTGTATAGCCACGACATGCCGCAGCCGGATGTAAGCCTTTACGAGAAATCAATGTTGGCCACATTTGTCGATGACGTGTGCGTCACCTACAGGTCCCGACGCGAGCACGACGCAGCCGATGGTGTCCAGGACTTTGCAGATCGGTTCTCGGAATGGGCAAGACGTTGGAACATAGGCATCAATAGCAGTAAATCCAACAACGTCTGCTATACTTTAAAGCGGAGAACGCCACCGCCCGTCTACATCGAGGAAGCCCCCGTACCACAGCCGAACGCAGCAAAGTACCTTGGAGTGCTTCTGGATCGCAGAATCACATTTTCCAAGCATGTGACCGACATCAGAACGCGCCTACGTGCTAAGGTGGCGAAGCACTACTGGCTACTTTGTTCGCGCAGTAAATTGTCGCTATCCAACAAGCTGACAATTTACAAACAGATCTTAGCACCAAACTGGAAGTACGGGTGCCAAATCTGGGGCTTGGCATGCGACAGCCAAATCAAAAGGATCCAGGCTATCCAAAATAAGGTCGCAAGACTCATCACCGTCTGCGAGTGGTTTGTACGAAACACCACCCTGCATAGAGACCTGAAACTCGCAACGGTATTTGACGAGATAAACCAGCACTCGAGTAGATACCATGACAGGTTGGAGCGCCACAGAAATCGGCTGGCCAGCGCTCTCAACAGATCTCGCCCACCAAGGAGGCTCGATAGAAGGCAACTGAGGGATCTCATTTCCCGATCTCCTTTGACAAGGGTCAGCAGAAGCTGACGCTTATCTTAAATCCTATTTGTTATCTGTGATTGTTATGTAATTGTAGTAAAATTATTGTAAACTAGAAAAAGCTAGCTATAGTTAGCCGGCGCGCCCAAATGGGCTGAATTAATAGAAAAGAAGGACACAAAGGGGCTCCAAGATTTCCCCGCCAGCAATTACCTCACACGCATCCGAGCAGAGATCGATCTTCGCCACCGGAAACCGTGAGTAAAACCGCCAAAGGCACATTTCGTAAATAATAATCTAGTGTAAAGTTTCCATCCCTCATTTCTGATTCTACCAACAAAAATATGTTACGCAAACAATTATTAATTTTAACCGAAGCCATTAAAGGCTATTAAGGAAACTTTGATTGAAGCATAACGATAGGTATAAATATAAAAATAAAAAAAACACAGATATCTGTTTATTAACTGAAACCTGGCTTCATAGTTCAACTTTAATCAAACACAATAATTACTATTGCTACAGGTATGACAGTTCTTGAGAGGGAGGGGTAGCTATAATTATTGAAAAATATGTCCGCCATACCATGCTACCCCTTCCCAATACTAAAACTATAGAAACAATTGGGATAAATCTTATTATTAATAATGGAATAAGTACTTCAATCTATTGCTGTTATTTCCCCGGAGGGAGAGCAGATTCTGCAAACAAGCAAATATTTTCAAATGATATTCGACTATTGTGCACACATTCGGGAAACTTTTTGTTAGGAGGCGATTTTAATTGCAGACATAGACTTTGGGGTTGTGTAGCAGCGACTCAGTGAAAATAAATTCAGATGCCCAAGAGTAGGCAACATAATTTTGGGACTAAATTATTACTGTAAAGATTTGACTACCCTGATCACACATCACGGAATCTCGGCTTGCTAGAAGATAAGGCAAACAAAAAAAAACCTAAAACTTTCTAAGCCTAAGTCCTAAATAAACCCCTGCACAGTGGTTCCCCCCATAGGCCACAAATAAAAAAATCAAAGTCCAAATTTTAAATTTGGTCTAGCTATTCAAATTTATTCATTTTTTTGTTTTGCTCTAACTGTCCGCTTTAAGAATAGCATCGAAAGAGACAGCATGATATCAATCGATTATTGCAGCGTGAGCAACTTGCAAGTGGAGCTGTCCGTAAAGTCAATAAAAAACCTTATAAATTGACATTACTCGGCAATGGAAGGCATTCGTATAATAAATAATGGTATTTAGTATATTTTTAAAACAAAAATTATATGTACGACGTTCTGTGTTTTGCGTAAATTAGTGTTGTGTTTAGTATATAGTTGCAGATGTTCTTTGTTTATGTTTGCTATCTTTGTAACGTCCAGTTCAAACTGAAACGGAAAAAAAAAGAAAAATATTAATAAAGCGCCATCTATGGTTAAAAGTCAGTATGTCTACTTATCCGGGATGTTGCCAAAGATTTTGAGGCACGAAGAGAGCGAGGTTAACATGGCAGGCCATCGTTCGCTGGGTCCCAAGCGGTACTTTGCCATTTTTTTTTTTTCCCCAAGTAAGTCGTTCCGAGTCAGCTATTGTGAGTGCAAGTAAATCTGCAAAGTTATCCAGAAATTTTAGTGTCCAGTGATTTTGTGGGAAAAATTAATTAAATACTTACCTGTATCCATTGCTGGTGAGTCCTCCGGATAAGATCTGGAAGAGAAGAACAGATTTGTATTGTTAAATTCTGACAAAATCATGGTTGCAGAACTGGACCCAGGAGTCCAAAGGGCACGCCACTTGAACTGCCAGGAGACAAAGGGCAGCCGATTATACTGCATCTGGTCGAGCGGTGCCTATTGGCCGCGACTGCGTGCATTATTTCGGCAGCAGGAAGTTTGGCATCGTCATCCCTGCTCCCAGCAGCCATCACGACGGCTAGAGAAATTCTGGACTGGCACCAACAAAAAAAAAAAAAAAATGGAAAAAAATTTACTTGTATCGCACATTAATTCCCGCCAAAATCCCAGCAGCCATCACGACGGCTAGGGAAATTCTTAAACCACCAGCACCTTAAATACCGCCAAAATCATAGCGGCCAACACGTCAGACATCCTTTTGCGAAGTTAATACAAATTTAAGCAAACGGCACCACACAAAAAAAACATTTTAAATCATTTTTTTATTTTTAATTTAGTTAAAAATTTTTCCTTGTTTAATTGAAATTTTCACATTATTTAAATAATTTATTAAAAGTTTCGTTAGTATTTGTCCCTCTACTTTATATTTGTTCTGCTGCAAATTTGTCAGCTGTTGTATTTAGGGCTCGAAATGTAGGTCATTGACTTGAGTGAATTAAGAATTGAGTTTGAAACGCGAGAAAAGAATACACACAAAAGCACTCAGGAGACATACAAGAAAATTTAGAGTAAAGAGGAGACAGAATTAAAACATACAACTGTATGTGGCTATGTACGTGTATGCAAGCGCATAGGCATACATAATTACATATGTTTTAATTTCGTGGTATTTCAAGGTCGGTTTGTGTTTGTGCATATGTAAATTATAAACCTTTTTTTCTTAGCACCTCTTCGAAAGCGCTTTCGTCGCGGGATGTGGAAAACAAAGTGAGTAAACAACACATAAACACTTTCATGGCTAACATTTGTTAGAATATGCACTTAAATTTTTAAAACAAATCACAATCATCACAAAACAAAAAAAAGTAACCTTTGAAACATCCACGTAACTAAAGTATGCTCCGCCACCAATAAAACTACTTACTTACTTTTTTATTTATCACATCCGAGCAAAAATTAAGAAAATAATCAATTGCGATCACACTACACGCACTTTTTTTTAAAGTATTACGCGACACTGATTCACTCGATTACAATTCTCCATTCTCTCCATTCAGTTAATTTGAGTGAAAATAGAAGTGTGACCATGTCACATTTCTTTCTTTGACCCTCAGCTGATTTAGCCAGTAGACTTTATTTTTAAATTAATTATTTATACAATTTCGTTTTATATTTTAGTGTCATGTCAGGTTATAAGTTTAAATTGTTTAAATGTTAGGTGTAATTTTTTTAAATATGAAATAAATTAATTATAACGATTGAACCCAAGCTAATGTAATCTCTAAAAGGGGTCGCCATCCAAGATGCACCCACAGGAATGGGGCGACCAAAGGCAGGGCGGGCTAAACTGGCCACATAACATCTGTGTGCCAACCTTATACTCCAGTTTGCCAATATTACCTATGCAAAGTGAAGGGTTGCAGATATCTCTCCGACGTCTTAGTTCGTTATCGTCAGCACGTAATTTTATATAAATTATATTGTAGGTCTTGGACTTGGCCATTTTAAGGATCACCACCCCTTAGCCGACGAGCAGGAGCCGGAAATTTAAACGTGCGGTCAAGTCCATGAATTCCAACAGCCTATAGGGAATGGCAACCAATTGCCAACCGTTACATCTTTCGTTGGAGTTTTAGTTATGTCCATTTCCACTTAACTTAATAATTCTTTTTGTGCATTGTTTATTAACAATTTAATTAAAATAAGGAAAACCTTTAATTCAAGTGCCGACAAGTGCCCTTTTGCAATATACAAAAAAGTAACCTAACCTCAATTTTTAAAAAGCACGTGCTGCCTGTTGTTGCTTTTTATTTTGTGTTGGTGTGTTGTTGTATTGTTGTTGTTGTAGTGTTTCTTTCGTTCTTGTGATGTCGTATTATTTTATGATACGTCAGTAAATAATCTCATGTTAATAGGAAAGTGGGGATTTGACGGTAGCACTGGTCATGCAGAATATAAACAAGCGGTTGCAGATAAAGACTTGGCAGATAACAGCTTGTTTGTAACATCATACGTACCCCTTCGACTTATTACTTCAAACAATTCCATCTGTATTTGGAAGAATCCAAGACCATCGTCGACCCGGTACTGCAAGGTTTTCAATTTAAGAAAGAAACGACTGAACTATGTATTGCCGAAGAGAAATATTTTGAAAATAAAATTGAACAGCTTAGACCCACAATATTTCTCATAGGAGATCAAAAAATTGAAGTTCAACATGCTTTACAAGTCACTATGGTTGACGGTATAATATGTAATGCTTTAAGCGATACATCATCAGCGAAATGTTATAAATGCGAAGCAACTCCAACGCAAATGAATAACTTAGATGTGTGCTTACAAAGAGAAGTTCATGAGGAACGGTATGAATTTGGACTGTCGCCATTGCATTCGTACATACGATTTTTTGAGTATTTTCTCCACGTATCATATAGACTAAAATAAAAGTTTGGCAAATACGGTCTCAAAAAGCTAAAGAAAACCTATTAATCCGGAAAGAAAATATTCAGGCTGAGTTCAGAAT
Organism: Zaprionus ornatus; assembly: GCA_018904035.1. NCBI lineage: Eukaryota > Metazoa > Arthropoda > Insecta > Diptera > Drosophilidae > Zaprionus > Zaprionus ornatus. The sequence continues at coordinate 28,047,310 of JAEIFZ010000002.1, forward strand.
AAAAATGGGCTTAATCGTAGACAAACCGAAGGCAGGCGAAAGCGGGACGTCTAATGATGGAAATACTGCCAGGAAATTTTTTAGCAATCCTGATATGTCTGCCAATATAACAGGCCTTGACAAAATTTGATTATAAGATGCTCATCGATTTGGCAAGCCATGTCATCGGGCTACAACATAAATCCGTCAAAATTCAGAGACTATGCTCTAGAAACCGCAAAACTTCTGATTGAGAAATATCCTTGGTACTACCTCCCCCCCTCAGTGCACAAGGTTTTATTACATGCACCAGAAATAATAAAAAATTGCGTAGTGTCCATTGGAGAACTTTCCGAAGAAGCTGCTGAGGCAAAAAATAAGGACATAAAATTGTTTAGAATGAAACATACGCGAAAAATATCAAGAGTACTGACAAATACGGACCTTTTGAACAGACTTCTATTGAGCTCTGATCCATTTATCACTGGTCAAAGAAAACTTCCATGCAAACCCAAGTCAAAGCTTTTAAAATCAGTCATTGATTTACTTGAGCAATCTTTTTAAATTATATATTGTTTCACCTTGTACATATGCACATATAAATGTTAAATATTTTTTTTTTTTGAATTTTGAATAATTAAAATATAAGTATATCAATATCTATAACCTAAAAAATTATTTTGTGGTTGTTGTTATTAAATGAATGAACAAAATTGTATCTAATATTGTTTGCAACAAAATGATTTTTCAAACAAAATCACGATTTTCGACTGATTGTTCCTATAGCAGCTATATTATATAGCATATAATTTTCGCTAAGCTCGCCCTGGATATATATACTTATTTCTTATGTCGAATTCCAAGTTTTCGTTGCAAAATAATTGAAAACAAAAAAGTTTTCCATACTAACACTTAATTTCAAACTGATCGTTCATATGACAGCTATATGATATAGTGGTCCGATCCGGCTGATTTTTTCACATAATTTTGCTACAAAAATAAGAAAATTTTGTGCTAAGTTTCAAGTGTCTACCTCAACTAGAAGTATTGTATTTTTGGCCGCTTTGCCCATACAATGGGAACCACTGTGCCCTGCGGCTTTTCTAGCCGGAGTCGCAGTTTAAGAAAGCGCCTAAACGGCGGCAACATGAGTCTGAAACCCTTTGGCATTTTTGTTATTATTATTAGAGTCATTGGGAATCGTTCAGATCCTTCTGAACTTAACGTAATGTGTAGCTTAAAAAGAATATAATGGATAATGTGCCTTAATAATAATATATACAAATGTACAATTGAGGGATAAGGCTATCTTACGAGTAAGAAGTTCATGGGGATATATTCTCTTCAGACGTCAGAGGGAAATGGGGTCAACGAGATCATTCGCCAACGAGCTCGGGTGGGCGGTAAGTCTGTCGGCATATCGGCTGCTGTGGAAGTTTATTTGATCTCCCAGTGGGACAACTTTTAAGTCCCTTCGATGACTCGGTTGCTCACGTACCAGGGTAGCCCAGATGCATGTCGTGCCGCTCGCGATTGTATAACTCTAAGCCTATTGAGCTGAGTCTTAGAGGCAGTTCCCCACACCTGGATGGCGTAGGTCAGCGTTGGACGTAATATGGCTTTTATTAAAAGAGCCTTAGTTGGCATATAGAGTTTGCTTGAGTGGAAAAGGCAGTCCAGCTTTTTAAGTTTCAATGAGGATTTGGCTCTAACTGCCGTGATATGGGCTTTCCAACTCAGCGTCCGATCAAAGTGAACTCCGTGGTAGCAGTGGGATGAGAGGTAGTTGATGACATCTCCGTGGAAAAAAATACCTAGGCAGGTTTGAGGTCGCAGTGTAAATGTGACACGTGCCGACTTCGTGCAGTTAATGTCTATGTTCCATTTGGCAGTCCATTGCTCAAATGCATGCAGCCATTCCTGAACTGCATTGGAAGCGATTTGCAAAGATGAGTGCGACGCAAGCATGGCAGTGTCATCAGCGTAAGTGGCCAGGAGCAGCTGAGCAGAGACTTCATCGGAGTTGTTGACGGGAGTTGGCTAGACTGAGAGTCCCGTACTGCAACATCGAAGGTCCGATCAGCAATAAAGGATCTGAGGATGGCATAATGGGGTGCTGGGAGGAGATCTTTCATCTTATATTATTATTATTATTATATTATAAGAACCCTTCATGCCACACCTTATCAAACGCTTGTTTCACGCTTGTCCAAGAATACGCCGACTGTGTACAGGCTCAGATTGCTTCGGGGTTTCTCCCATGTTCCTCTATGCTTGCAGACAACAAGAATATTCTTGACAAGCTTGTTATATTCCGCTTTTTTGAGATCAATGAATCTCATATTAAGAGGGAGTAGGGTCGAGTAAAACCACCAAAGGCATAACTGTTGAATAATAAAATAAAAAGTATCCATCCCCCGTTTTACATATCCACTAACAAAAATATGCTACAAAAAAAATATTATTTTTAATCAAAGCCGTTTAAGGACATGAATGAAAATTTGTTTGAAATATCAGTCTGGCAACTATATTTATCTGAAAATTCGCAAGAGGACAAAATTAATTTTTTCGCATAGACAAGCCCACAATAGTGGCATATGTTAAATTATAAATATTGACACCCCAAGTCAATATAGTGAAGTGATTATAGAAATATCAACGTGGATGTGTTTATTATTACGCAATACTATTAGAGCACATTTTCCGAAAGTGGGGCTCCGCTGCCCAGCGGCCACGTGCTCCCTCGAGCTTCATTAATAATTGCGCCAAACATTTAAACGGAAAATGAAAAATAATGGTCCACCGCAAAAACCATTGGACTTTACGTTGATAAAGCAAATTGCTGGCGTGGGCCCGAGAGAGATTCGTGAGCAATTGCTGAAGAATTTGCCGAATAAAGACTCTGCCTTGTCTACAACTAGTATTTTAAATACAATTTGCAGTACAACCCTCACAATAACATCATCAAGTTCAACCATCTCGTCCCCATACATCTCAACTTTCTCGCTGATTGGCAATGTATGTTCTACTTCTGCCAGCACGACTCACAGCAGTTCTCTCGTCAGCTCAGTAGCGAATCCCCAATCTACTACAGAATGGCAAGATGTCACATTTACGCCAGGTAAAGGAAGAAACAATAAGAGGGCAGGCACAGCCCTCCTCTCAAAGAAGGCAAAGAAGGCAACATCTGATCAGCCTTCAATCAACTCCACAAATCGCTTCCAACCTCTAGGCAATGAGGAAGAATTCGATATGGTCGTCGTATCTTCGAGTGACGATGATGAGCCTTGTACATAGAAGGCCGCCCTCATTCCTGCCGCAAGGAAAACGAGACGTAACAATCAGCCGGCTAGTGTTAACCAAGCTAAACTTAAATAATAAATACGATGGTTCACTAAGTAACTTTGATAAACAATTTCCGACCAAAAAAAGAAAGCAGAAGCAGCTATATTAAAAAAATATAATAGATGTTAAAATGAAGATTTAGTCTGATGGCAACCAGGAAGCCCTTGCCTACTTTAGGGAGCGACCCAGAATGTACATACAATATATAGAGCATAAATTGTGTTCACTCAGTCGCGACCAAACTCTCGCAGTGTGGAGACGTGCCAGCAGACGAATTCATGACGACTACTTGTGTACCGGTGCACCGCCTCTCTCTCACCGACGCCGAGCGATCTGATTGGCTCCTGAAAATCGACAGAATAACGGAAACTTCAACACACGTAAACGCTGCCTGCGTGCGTGTGTTCGTTCTCGAAGCTTCAAACGACTGCAACGGTATTGTACCGGTTGGCTGCGCTGCCGTTGCCAAGCAACGGCTACCCGACGGCTACACACACACACATACATATACAGAAAAGGCAAAAATTTAAACGACACGTGCTCTTGCACGCAGTTGCCATGGGCAAAGACGCTATGGAAGTGGATAATGTGTCTTTGGCCATTTCTAAGAAGAGTGGTAGGCAAACGCTTGTGCCTAAGAAGAATCCAGGCAAGCGCAAGGAGCCACCTAATGTATCCACAACATTGAACGCCAAAGTACCCAAGGTACTTAAAAATTCCATGAAAAAGACATCGGCTATTGGCAGCTCCATCTCCAGCTCCAGTGAAAATGAAAGCGGTAATGATACGGACAACGAATCCCTAAAGGCCGGCGAGATTAGACAGTTCACCGTGCCCCATAAGAAAAAGACGGCTAAACTGGTCAAAGTCGATGAGGTCAGCGATGCTGAGGAACTGCCGTCAAATACCAATCGATTTGCTGCACTGCCTATCGAAGAGGACGTAGCTGCCAAGGAACCAGCTAAGCCAGTGGAGGCCGCTGTACCCAAGCCCCCTCCAATCATAGTGCCTGGATAAGCAGCATCGACATACTAGCTGAGCTAGAAGAAGTTACCGAGCCAGGTAGCTTCGTTTATAAGGCTACCGGAGGAGGTTGCGTAAGACTTACAGCTCGACGTATCGAAAAATTGTTGACCACTTGGACAACAATAACATAGCCTTCAGGACATTCCAGCTAAAGGAAAATCGTGCTTTCCGGGTGGTCATCAAACGGCTTCATTCAACAACGCCAGCTCAATATACCATTGAAGAACTGAAAGGGCTCGGACACATTGTTCGAGATATCAAGAACGCCGTATCAAGAATCCCGAAAAACCCGATGGCTATGTTTTTTGTAAATTTGGAGCCTGCAAGCACTAACAAAAAGGTGTTTGAGGTTAACAGGCTCTGCCATGCTGTGGTCGCCATCGAGGAGCCCAGAAAGAGGAGCCAGGCTTTCGGGCACACCAAGCGCTACTGCAGATTGCAGTACTCTTGCGTAAAGTGCGGTCAAGAGAATGACTCTACTGAGTGCACTAAGGCCAAAGACTCTCCTGCCACATGCGGTAACTGCGGGGAGGCGCACACTGCGTCTTACCAAGGCTGTGTTTATATCGAAGCCAAGAAGAGGGCTGCCCCCAAGCCAAAGGCGAAGGCAATGGGTCCACCGCCGAACGTGGCCCATACACCACCAGTGACTACCAACAACGCCACACGCTCTGGCTTTAGCTACGCTGACGTCTCCAGGGGAGGGTACCCCCAACAGCAGCAACCCAACAACATCTTCAACCAACAAGGTCTTATCGACCGGGAGGCAGCGTTGGAGGAGAGAATAATGAGGCGCATGGAGAATATGATGGCCTCAATGTTCTCTCAGTTTAAAGATATGGTGATGGCCATGTTCTCCTGCCAGAGAACCACGCAGGCTGAAGAGGTTCCACCCGCTGGACCTACCTTTCCGGGTCCCCTAAAAGAATCCCCCGATGACTCCAGTTTCCACACATAAGATTTAAGAATCAACTTCACTGTCAACGTACCAAAAAATTTAATTGATTGCCCTCTGGGCAGATGTAAATAAAGATTATGTAATACTAAAAAAAAAAAAAAAAAAAAAAAATTTGGGTTCATTTCAGTTTAAGTAAGGTTATATTGTCAGCATGAGTTATCACGAGTTTATGTTAATCTATTAATATCGTTAAGTAATGATAAGATTAGTTTAATTATTTTCTTTATTATTCCTTTTGTTCCTTTTGTCATACATATTTTTGAAAGCGAAATTTGAAATTATGTTATACTTTGTATGGCACCATTTTTATTTTTCCGCCAGCATTTACCTTACACGGGTCCGAGCAGAGATCGATCTTCACCACCGGAAACCGTGAGTAAAACTGCCAGAGGCATAATTCGTTAATAATAAACTACAATATTATAAAGTCTCCATCCCTCATTTCACATTCTACTAACGAAAATATGTTACACAAAAAAAAAAAATATTAATTTTAACCGAAGCCATTAAAGGCCATAAATGAAAATTTTCTTGAAGCATAACTATAGGTATAAATATAATATTTTATAATAATATTTTTAATTTAATTTTTAATATAATATTTTTAATGGTTAACTTTAACAACTTAGCCAGTACGTTATATTTTAGAAGGATAATTAAATGTATAATGAAGTAAGAATTTCGTTTTTTGGTCTCGACGCTAAATAGTACTCTGTCACAGGATTAAAGGGGTCACCTGAATGAATTCAAAGGTGGTGATCATGGTTGGGTGGGCAGTAGCAAACGCCCTTAACACCTAAGTTTGCTACATACCCTTTTAGTTGTCTTTGTCTTGTCCTGTTGGTCAAAACAGTATGTTTTCTCTTCCGGTTTGCTTTTGTCGCAGCACGTTATTCTTAGTTTTTTTTTATTTTTATTGATAGTAGCCCTATGTTGTGTGGAAAAGTCCTTCACCCCCAAAGCCGACGAGTTAGAGCCGGAATAATAAAACGTGCATCACAGTTGTAACCGTGCCAACGCGTGGGGCACAGTACTGAATGAGTTTTTAATGTCATTAAACAATGCTATAGCAGTCAATGATCTGGGCTCAGATCACCTCCCAGCAAAAGAACGCTCTATTCCGAACAAAAAAATTCGTTTTGCTCATAAAGCTATTCCCCACAACATATTATCACTAATTATGCGGAGAAATCGAGACCGTCGAAATTGGTTAAGGAACAGAAACAGAGCACATCTAGTTCTAGTGAGATTGCGCAGCCAACTTATCAATTGCAAGTTATCCAAACTCAGAAATGAGCACTGGAATAACTTTTTATCCTCGCTGGAAAAAAATTCTTCTTCTCTTTGGAAACTATCAAAAGTTATTCCAATTTGAAGACAAAACCAACAAAATATTGCAACAGCTGAACAAAAAGCAGAACTATTGGCATCAATATTCGCATTGAATCATTGCCATTCAAACCATCTGAGTGATCCTCTTACAATTTCTGAGGTCACTTTATAACATCATTTGACTCGTTGTCTGTCAATGAGGAATTGTACTCGACGGACTTTCGAGAAATTTCTTCAGTCCTTAATAACCTTAAATCAAAAAATCTCCTGGTCTTGACAACATTGACAACGTGTGCTTAAATGCTCTCCCTAAAAAAGGGGTAAAGTATTTAACCTTGATTATTAATGGTTGCCTTCGCTTAGGTTATTTTCCACAGGAATGGAAACACTCCAAGGTTATACCCATTTTAAAAGCGAACAAGCCCCTAGAGTGTCCCACATCTTATAAGCCCATTAGTCTGCTATCTTCTGTAAGTAAAGTTCTTGAGAAAGCCATAAAAAAAAAGGATTTTCGACTTTACTAAAAATAATGATATACTTCCTTTTCAGCAGTTTGGTTTTCGTCCTGAACATAATACTGCACACCCTCTTTATAGAATTAAAAAAATTGTTAAGTCGAACTTTAGTTGATCCAAATCCACAGGCATGGTCTTACTAGATATTAAAGCGGCCTTTTAATCTTTTACATTTTCCGCCTCAAATTATTGAAATAATAAGAAGTTTTCTCAGTAACCGCTCCTTTGCTTTATATTTAGTTGATTATCATTCTCGAATATATAACTTAACTGCAGGTTGTCCGCAAGGATCTTGTCTTTCCTCACTTTTGTACAATATATACGCCTCTCATTTCCCTGCCAAAAATGGATGCACTGCATCAATGTTTGCAGATGATACTGCAATTCTTTGCACTAGAACCCTTGCAAGTGATATTACAAATTATCTTCAAGTAGCTTTTAATACTCTTGTGGCATATTTCAATAAATGGAAAATTTTTGTCAATTCAGACCAAACCACAGTGGTGGCGCCCATAGGCCATAAATCAAAAAATCTAAGTCAAAATATTTAGGTAAAAAGTAACCAAATTAGCAGTTAAATGTCCAACCTTTTCCAGTCCAAACCGGTTTTCGCTGGAAATCTAACGGTTCCTGCTAAAAATAGCTTTCAAAGTTGTGAACAACTGTTCTTTTGCAAGGCAAAAATTGCATGCGTGCCTTTTTTGTCATTCAAAGCCAAACTTCAAAGAGTTCAAACGTCAAGATTAGTGATCGGATTTTATTCATTTAAAATGGAATTTAAAGCTGAAGGTATTTACTTTAAATCCATTTAGTAATAATAAACTAATATGTTAAATCGTTTTTGTGAAATAAATGTTGTAAAAACCATGTTTTTTGTTCATTTTGTGTGCGTCTTTTTCATGTTTACATAAACTTTTAGTTGTGACCCCCCTCGCTCCCCCAATGTGAGTATTATCAATGTATTAACCAATGTTTTTAGATGAAAATGTTAAGTGTAGCTGCAAATAGTTTCAAATGTGCCTGTAATCTTCAATATACTAACACCTTTATATTTTTAATGGCTCGAGTTGCTGCTTTTCCTTTGTTTTTGTGATATTGCTTTTGTTTTCTTCATTTGTGATTGTGTTTGTGTTTTTATACACTTTTGTATATATTTTTTTTTTTTTTATTTTTATCTTTTGTATATTTTTATAGGCGATTCTTATAACTGTGTGTTTTCACGCAGACATATATTTCATCTTTGGTGCTCCGAAAAGGGCACAAATTTTGAAAAAACTCAGAGTTTGATTAATTTAGTAGAACTTGGCATTACAAACAATGATTGTAAAGCCGATTTAAATGAACTTGAGAAATGTATTGGATACATTTGTAAGAAAATAATTGAGTTCATGGGTAAATACAGGCGTAAAAAGAGTTTTTTTGAAAAATATCAATCGAATTGGCTGAACACCAAAGAAAATGTTTTTGTGAAACCAGCTTGTTTTTCTAAAGAAATGGTTAAGAGTGCTGATCGTGGGCGACCGAAAAATGATTTTGCAGAATGTTTGAAGAGAACAAAGCGTCGCACAGAGTGAGAATTTTGCAATTTCGCTGTACAAAAGTACATTTTTCAACTTTCACCAAATTTGATCAAACAAATTTTTTTGAATACCTAATTAAATGTTTATAATTATAATATAAATACTTTTTCTAGTTGTCGCACTAGATATTAAATATTAAATCTAAAAAAGGTACTTAGCGAAATCTGTTTGTCACCCAGTGTAAAACAGTAAAATTCCGTTGAATTCAGGTACTTATTTTCAGCGAAGCTCGAAGTAAAACTGTTTTTTTTTTGCATTTTTATAATCAACGTTTCTTTAAGAAACGGTAAACAAAAGTAGAGCTTTATTTAAACGGTACTTTAAGCACAATCCTTATCTAAGCAACACATCTTTTTCAATTGAATTGTGAGTTTAAAGGAGATAAACTTTAGTTTCTTAAAATAGTTTGAGCTCGAAACTTTGAGAAAAGGAAGATTACAGTGCTGGCTTCTATATTCCGTTAAAATATCTTGCGCATTTTTGCAGCACCCATACACTTTTTTTCATTTTTCACAATGTCTACCGAATTAACAAAAAAACAAATTTATGATATTTGGATTGCAAGTGACAAAAACAAGCGTTTGTATGCTGTTTGTGATTTTTTTTTTTCATTATCATCATTAAATTAACATTTCTGAAAGTTCTAAAAAAGACTTAAAAGCTTTCTTAAAAAATTTGTGTTTGCAATTCGAAGTTAAATGGAATCAATGTTATCGTAATGAGAAACGCTTTTTAGACAAAAATAAAGTTTGGTTGAGTGGAAATTTGATATTATCGCCCACGGCATCGCAAGAAATTTCTTCTTTGTCGAAGCCTGGGAGACCAAGAAAAAACTTTGAGGATTGCTGCGATCGGACCAAAAGAAGAAAGGTACGAAATCTTATTGATTCTACTAGCCCTGATGAAGAAGCGTTGAGTATGATTCAAGATGCTAATTTATCTGTCAATCAATATGACACAATACGTCAAACAATTAATAAAGTTAACGTTGTTAATAAAATGGGGTTGTGATGGAGCGCAGCAAAAAAAATATAAGCAAAAATTTTCATCGTCAGACGGTAATGACGAAAACGTTTTCAGCACTTGCATGGTGCTTATTCAATTAAATTATAAAGTTGATGGAGGTAAACAAATTATAGTTTGGCAAAATCCAGCACCTTCATCTACAAGATACTGCCGCCCAATTAGGCTGAACTTTAAAAAAGAAACCACTGAATTGATAAACGAAGAAGTGACTTTGGTGAAAAAAGAAATTGAAATGCTTCAGCCCGTTAAAATTAAAGTAGACAATTTCTATGTAATCGTGAAACCAGTATTTCTGCTAACCATGATAGATGGCAAAATTTGTAGTGCCTTATCTAACGTAGCGTCAACTCAAACATGTTACATATGTGGCGCCAAACCTTCGGAAATGAACATGCCAGAAATCATTTTAAAGAAGCCCTTAAACGATTAAGCCATGAGTTTCGGATTATCTCCATTGCATTCATGGATTCGATTCATGGAATGTTTACTTCATGTGGCTTACAGGCTTGATGTTAAAGTGTGGCAAGCCAGAGGTTGTGAGATAAAATTAAAGGTTAAAACCAAAAAGGAATTTATTCAAAAAAAATTCAGAGAAAAACTAGGTTTACTGATAGACGTCCCAACCCCACAAGCAGGCAACACTAATGACGGGAATACCGCCAGGCGTTTTTTTAGAAATTCAGAAATTACTGCTGAAATAACAGGTCTTAATCTAGAAATCATACACAGATTCCACATAATTTTGGAAACTTTAGGGTCAGGGTTTCCTATTAATGTAGCGGCTTTCGATGAGTACACGAAAGAAACCAGGAAAATGTACTTGAAAGAATAGTCTTGGTACAACATGCCGGTCTCAGTCCATAAAGTCTTATACCATGGAAAAGATGTCATAGCATCATGCATTCTCCCAATTGGACAGCTATCGGAAGAAGCGCAAGAGGCAAGGAATAAGGATGTTAGAAGATTTAGGGAAATGTTCACTCGGAAAACATCAAGAATCGATACGAATACCGATCTTATACATAGATTGTTAATATCTTCGGATCTATTCCTTGCCAGCTTGCGAAATGTTCCCAAAAGATCCCGGAGTCCTATGGAGCATGACGTTTTGCAATTATTGGCCTTATCAATAGAAAATGATTAAATCCTTTTTTATTGTTTCATAATAATTTTATTGTTATTTTGTTTTGTAATTTCGATTTTTTTGTTTTTGTTTGTTTTGAAATAAATTGTATTTTTTTATGATTCCAATAAAATAATTTTGTATTTAAAATATGAAATAATACATAACAATGTAAAAAAACAATGTTTTAGTTTTAATCAAGGTATATCAGTCAAATAAATAAAAGAAAATAATTAAATCCCGCTAAATGTTGATTTTCCCACACTGTGCGTCGTCGAATAGCGAATCTTGCAAAACTTGATGAAACTGCCGTTTCAGTTTTGTAATGTAGAAGAAGTTTTATCCTTATTTGTTGAAACCAATTTAACAAAACACCAATATCTTTTGATCCGAGCGTTTATTAACTCAAAGGCCGATTTTGATTTTCTACCTAGCTACGAAAAGATTCTATTAGCTAAAACTAAAAGCTATCCAAACGATATTGAAATAAGTGAATCTAAGGCTGAAGTTGAACTTCAAAGTTTGCTTAATCATACCGCAACACGAATATTGCAGCTTCAGAAAGAAGTTGTTCAACAAATCGAAGATGATTCGGTAAAGAACCTCATTTTAATAGGAAAGTGGGGATTTGATGGTAGCACTGGTCATGCCGAATACAAGCAAAAAGTTTCCGAAGAACTGGCAGACTATAATATGTTTGTAACATCGTACGTGCCTCTCAGACTAATAACAAAGTCCAGTAAACCATTGATAATTTGGAAAAATCCTCGTCCATCATCGACTCGGTATTGTCGATCTATTAGATACCGATTTCTAAAAGAAACTTCGGAACTTTCCATTGGCGAAGAGGAATATTTTCAAAACAAAATTGACCAGCTTGATAAAACTATATTTGGTATTGGAGGCCGGGAAATAGAAGTTGAACATTCATTGCAACTCACCATGGTTGATGACAAAATATGCAGTGCTTTAAGCGAAACCTCATCCGCAAAATGTTATATATGTGAAGCAAACCCAACTGAAATGAACAATTTAGAAGAATGCCTTCTCAGAACAGTGTATGAGGAACGCTTTGAGTTTGGCCTGTCTCCATTACACGCTTACATGAGATTTTTTGAATATTTCATCCACATATCATATAGATTAGATCTAAAAGTTTGGCAAATACGTTCCACCGAAGCAAAAACCATAATTATTTGAAAATCCGGATATGTCTGCGGATATAACAGGCCTTGACAAGAATTTACTAATTAGATGCTCAACTATATTGCAAGCAATTTCATCGGGGTACAATATAAATGCAGAGAAATTTGGAGTTTCTGCCATAGAAACCGCGAAACTATTAATTAATAAATATCCTTGGTACTACCTCTCTGCATCAGTACATGAAATATTATTTCATGGACCTGCTATAATAAGAACTTGTTTAGTACCCATTGGAGAGCTTTCCGAAGAAGCTGCAGAAGCTAAAAATAAAGATATTAAATCGTTTAGACGTAAACATACAAGAAAAATATCCCGAGTTTTAACGAACACCGATTTATTTAATAGGTTACTTTTAAGTTCCGATCCTTTTATTTCGGGTCAAAGGAAGCTTCCTTGTAAACAAAAGTCTAAACTACTTAAATCAGTAATTGAGTTACTTGATGAAAACATAGAATAATTTTACTTCTAACTTTTTTGTATAATCATAAAACTTTTATTGTTAAGTTTCGTAATAAAAACGAGAGCAACAGTCGAGCGGCACTCGACAGTGGGATACCCTTGGACGTATGTTGCCATAAAAAGTATTTAAATGTATAATACTAATCGCAAGCTACAAATTAATCATAACACTGCAGTGCGCTGCCACCTTGCTTCAATTTCGATACGTTGCCAATAATTTATCGCCGCAATTTTCCTAGCGCGCGAAAGACTACAAAAATCGGTGTGAGCAGTATATATCGGAATTACTTTATAAATTTTAAATTAGCCAATATCGATAACTTGCAATATATCGAGTAATCAAAATTAATATTTATTTAATTGCATGGTTTATGGTTTTGTATTTTTTATTGACCCTAACATATGAATTATTAAATAATAATCATAGCTGCACGTACGCATATTATGAATATGGACACATGCATGCAACTGCTTGCATACACTCATATTCATCTATACGCCACCTATTGGTTGAGTGTTAGCATATATTTATGCACATGTATTTTCGGTAATTGACATGTGCATGGAAAAGAAGAGTCGAGAAACAGCTCGCGCTTCGCGCTCGCATCGTTTGTCCTTTTCTTTTCTGCACAAGTAATTTAGTTCTGACGTCATCGACAACTTTTTGCTGGTCGAAATGGTTTATCTAATAACTTCAGTGTTTATTGTCCGATCGGATTGCAATTTGGAGGATAAGTTCATATAGTATTTATCTATATATATACTAAAGCAGAACGTTAAGAAATGAGTACTATTATGTAAATAGCAATGTAAACCAAAATTGGCGATTTGCGGGGGCGGTAGGCGTGTTATTCCAAATTGAAAATAAACTTGATCTGCGTATGGTATACAGGAATCTTCATGCTAAATTTGGTGTCCGTAGCTTTTGTAATAGCTGAGATCGACGCGTTCATCCAGACAGACAGACAGACGCACAGACGGACGGACATGGCTCAATCGACTCGGCTATTGATCCTGAGCAAGAATATATATACTTTATGGGGTCTCCGACGCCTCCTTCTGCCTGTTACATACATTTGCACAAAGTTAGTATACCCTTTTTTGACCATTTTCAATGGTCCAAGGGTATAAAAATGTATGTATAATAAATTCATTTAAATTTATTTTCGTTTATTGTTGTAATATACTGATTTGACTACTAAAAGTATTCTAAGGCGCTTTCCTTATATAAGCGCAATCTTATGGCAATCATTTATAGGGTCCGATTTTGATAAAATTAAAACAAGAATTCTAGAATAATACAAAATGGCCATGCCTCAAATTCTATGAAAATATGTCGAGAACTGGATACTCTATAATTTTTTCCCTAAAAATTTTTCAATCGTTCCTCTGGGAGCTATATGATATAATCGTCCGATTTGAATAATTTTTACACAATATTTTTAATATATTTTTCTAGATTTACTGTAAAAATTTCATAGTGATATCTCCACAAGAAGTATTTATGGCCGCCGCTCCATACAAGCCCGACCACTGTGCAAACTCAAGCTATATTCTTTACAACAAAACGGAATAATATTTATACAGGGTGGGCCATCTACATAAATGTGACCCACGTAAACTTTTAATAACTTTGACATACATTGTCAAATCGACAAACGTCATACCACATCTGATTCTTCATTTTAAGTAGTCATTAACCATGGATAACTACACTCCACCTGAACGCGCTGAAATTGTTCAGCCATGCCATACTGCAGCTGTCACATTAAATTTATTGAGGTCATTCTTTCCTGGTCGGTTGATATCAAAAAATGGCGATTTTGACTGGCCACCGCGTTCGCCCGATCTGACGCCACCCGACTTTTATTTGTGGGGATTTTTGAAATCTAAAGTGTACATCAACAAGCCAAGGACTTTGACTCAACTCAAGGCGAACATCGAACGTGAAATAGCGGCGATACCTAAAGCTACGCTCGAGAAAGTCATGAAAAATGCCGAAAAAGAGCGAATTTCTTCATCAGGGAAAAAGGCGAGCACTTGAGCCAAATAATATTTTAAATGTTAATAATTTCCTTAACAATTTTATTTACGATTCACACGGGTCACATGTAGATGGCCCACCCTGTATATAATTATATATTTATGATTATAAATTTATATAACTTTCTTGGTGATCGGCTGTGTTTGGATTTCGCTCCTGTTATTTTATTTTAAACTCTAAATTAACGCGATCTGCTGTATTTCTTGTGTATTGGATTTGTGATTTAACAGTGTGTTGTGTCTCTGTGCTAAGAGGTGTGATTCACTGGTGTCTGGAAAAACCATTATTATCGTGTTTAAGGTAAATTTGATTTTTGATTAACTGGCGCGCCTTTAGCATCTTGTTATTTTGTTTTTGTTTCTAGTTCACACTCCCACGCTCATTCTCGCTTCCATCGCTCTCTGAGTGTGCTGCGCTGTGCTAAGAGTGTACCCTAACGGCTCTTTTGTTATAGCTGTGTTGTTGCTTTTTCTGAATTCTTGTTTCGTGCCTACACTGTCTCGCGCTCTCACTCTCACGCTTTCTTATGCTCTCTTGTAAACTACGCTTGTGTTAGTGGTAATCAGCTGCGTAGCATTAGATTGCTTTTGCTTGCTTTCATGCTCTGTAACTATTCTTCTGTAACTTTTGTTTTTGGAACTTATTTTCGTAATTCGCTGTAACATTTTGTTTTGTTTTTTGGTGTTCCTTACCCTATTTTCAAGGCATATTAGTTCGCAATAAAAATGTTGGTGTGCTCGGCAACTTCTTGCAAATGCAAGGCCGATTCAAAGCCGGACTTTGTTTGCTGCGGGTTGTGTGATCAATTCTATCACATAAAATGCATCGGCTTAACAGCACGAATTAAAGATTCCCTTAGCAACAATGAATCTGGCCTGAAATGGACATGCAAAGTTTGTCGAGTGAAAGAACTAACTTTGAGTAAAATGCTTAGGGAGACTAAATTGAAATTTGAGAAGCTGCGTGCAGCATTTTCAAATCTTCCATCAGAATTTTCTGATATGGAAATTCAATTTAATACATTCGAAGGTTCTGATGAGCCGTCCGCGCTTCCACCGGCAACTCCTTCAGGTATAACATCTCCAGTTATTGCCTACTTAACCCCTTCTACGTCTCCTCACATTCCTCCAGCCACCCCGGCTATTACATACACTGTTGGAAAAAATAATAGAAACAAGCTACATTTCCGAGATTTGCTTGAGTTTTTGTCTGTTAATTTTGTAAGAAAAACAATATATTAAATACTTTCAGGTATGTTTAGCTCATAGTAAGTGACTTTGTAAAAAAAAAATGTTTAATTCGTCGCGGTGTGCACTGTACAGCTGTAGAACGGGATATTATAAAAAAAACTAAAAAACGAAGGAAAATCAATAAGGGAAATTGCTGAATTAATGCACTGTTCTGCGAAAAAAGTGTTTTCCGCGATTCATTATAAAGATATGAAGGAGAAACGGGGCAGGAGCCACATCCCAAAAGTTCGACGACCTTTTGAATCGAACATCAAAAAAAATCCTTTTATGTCGTCGACGGACCTGAAAAATACTTTCCAGACATCAGTGTCAAGTCGAACAATAAGAAATCGACTAATTGAAAAGGATTTGAAGGCACACTCGGCTAGGAAAGTTCCACTCCTAAGTAAAAAAATATAGCCAAAAGACTGTCTTTTGCAAAGCGACACCTAGACCGTAAAAACTGGAAAAATGTTCTATGGTCTGATGAAACTAAAATTAATTTCTTCGGATTTGATGGCAAAATATATGTAAGACGTCCAAAAAATACCGCATTTGATCCTAAGCACACAAAAAAAACGGTTAAACATGGTGGAGATAACATCATGATATGGGGATGCTTTTCCGCGTCTGGAGTTGGTCCGATATTTTGGATAAAAAATAAAATGTGTGCTCCCGACTACGTTAACATATTGGAGAATGTTATGAAACCTTATGCTGAGGAGGAAATGCCCTTTAAACGGGAGTTCATGCAAGATAATGATCCAAAACACTCGTCAACTCCTGCTAAGAAATGGTTTCAGAACCAAAAATGTTATGGAGTGGCCGGCCCAATCCCCGGACTTAAATCCTATAGAACATTTATGGGGAATATTAAAAAGAAGAATAGGAAGTTTTAAATCCAAAAATAAGGAAGAGCTGTGGGAAAAAGTGAAGTCAGAGTGGTATGCCATTAACCCCCAAATTTGAAAGTTGAAAAAAATATTATTGTTCCTCATTGTGAAATATACTTATATATAAGTTTAAAAAAATTAAAATTAAAAAATATTACTTTCGTTCTGAAAGCGCGAGAGAGGAACCGTTATGTTTTATTTTCTATTCTGCTTTAGTTTCGCGAAGAATGAGTCCACTTATTTTGCTTCATCAGATAAGCACCGCCAAATGCAGTTTTAGTTATCTCGCTTATTTTGGCAAGTACAGTCACCAAATTTTTTGTGAAGCTTGAAGTATTAAATATCTTCAAATTAACATACAGTATGGGTAAAGGAACAGTTTTATCATTGGCTGAAAAATCAAAGATTGAGGCATACTTTGAATCTGGACTATCGTACCATAAAATTGCTGAAAAGACGGGAAGACACAGAAAAACAATTGCCAATTTTCTTAAAAATAAGAACAGCTATGGAAAAAATTACAAAGGCGGCAATAATCAAGTGATTTCACCAGCAGATAGAAGAGCAATACTTCGCGAAGCTTCGAATTCTCACAAATCGACCTCCAAGATAAGGGAAAAAACCGGTGTGAAGGCGAGCTTATCCACGGTCCAAAGAGTAATTAATAAAGCTAACCATTTAAGGAGACAGAAATTAAAAAAAAACCACCACTCAATAAGCTGAGAAAAGAAATGCGCTTCAATTTTGCACGAACGCACATGACTTGGTCTACCCAATGGAAGCATGTTGTTTTTTCAGACGAAAAAAAGTTTAATTTGGAAGGACCTGATGGCTATAATTTTTATTTCCATGACCTACGTAAAGAAGAACATCACTTGGACCGGTTGCACAGCCGGGTGGGGGGGTTATGGTGTGGGGAGCAATATCGTACTACGGCACTTGCGAGCTTCAATTTTTGACATCGCGCATGAACGCACAGGACTACAACAAGGTGTTAAAAACGGCGTTCCCGCATTTCCAAAACCTTTTCCAAAACCTGCAGTGGACTTTCCAGCACGATAATGCTCCAATTCACACCGCCCGATCCGTGAAGTCATGGATTCGGGACCAAAAAGTGGATCTCATGGAGTGGCCACCATACTCACCCGACCTTAACATCATTGAAAACGTCTGGGGATGGTTGGCCAGGAAAGTGTATGAGTCCGGAAAGCAATATAGTACAAAGACAGAGTTAATCGAAGGTATTAAACAAGCTTGGTCAACCATATCGTTAAATTACATTGAAAAACTTTATAATTCAATTCCCAATAGAGTTTTTGAAGTAATTTCAAATAAAGGCGGGACTACGCACTACTAATACTACATAAAAATGTTAAAAACTTAATATACAGGTGTTATATACTACCATTATTGGTCATAAACTTAATTAAATTGAATTTAAAGCAGGAATAGCGAATCTTGCAAAACTTGATGAAACTGCCGTTTCAGTTTTGTAATGTAGAAGAAGTTTTATCCTTATTTGTTGAAACCAATTTAACAAAACACCAATATCTTTTGATCCGAGCGTTTATTAACTCAAAGGCCGATTTTGATTTTCTACCTAGCTACGAAAAGATTCTATTAGCTAAAACTAAAAGCTATCCAAACGATATTGAAATAAGTGAATCTAAGGCTGAAGTTGAACTTCACGAATATTGCAGCTTCAGAAAGAAGTTGTTCAACAAATCGAAGATGATTCGGTGAAGAACCTCATTTTAATAGGAAAGTGGGGATTTGATGGTAGCACTGGTCATGCCGAATACAAGCAAAAAGTTTCCGAAGAACTGGCAGACTATAATATGTTTGTAACATCGTACGTGCCTCTCAGACTAATAATAAAGTCCAGTAAACCAATGATAATTTGGAAAAATCCTCGTCCATCATCGACTCGGTATTGTCGATCTATTAGATACCGATTTCTAAAAGAAACTTCGGAACTTTCCATTGGCGAAGAGGAATATTTTCAAAACAAAATTGACCAGCTTGATAAAACTATATTTGGTATTGGAGGCCGGGAAATAGAAGTTGAACATTCATTGCAACTCACCATGGTTGATGGCAAAATATGCAGTGCTTTAAGCGAAACCTCATCCGCAAAATGTTATATATGTGTAGCAAACCCAACTGAAATGAACAATTTAGAAGAATGCCTTCTCAGAACAGTGGAACGCTTTGAGTTTGGCTTGTCTCCATTACACGCTTACATAAGATTTTTTGAATATTTCATCCACATATCATATAGATTAGATCTAAAAGTTTGGCAAATACGTTCCACCGAAGCAAAAACCATAATTATTTGAAAATCCGGATATGTCTGCGGATATAACAGGCCTTGACAAGAATTTACTAATTAGATGCTCAACTATATTGCAAGCAATTTCATCGGGGTACAATATAAATGCAGAGAAATTTGGAGTTTCTGCCATAGAAACCGCGAAACTATTAATTAATAAATATCCTTGGTACTACCTCTCTGCATCAGTACATGAAATATTATTTCATGGACCTGCTATAATAAGAACTTGTTTAGTACCCATTGGAGAGCTTTCCGAAGAAGCTGCAGAAGCTAAAAATAAAGATATTAAATCGTTTAGACGTAAACATACAAGAAAAATATCCCGAGTTTTAACGAACACCGATTTATTTAATAGGTTACTTTTAAGTTCCGATCCTTTTATTTCGGGTCAAAGGAAGCTTCCTTGTAAACAAAAGTCTAAACTACTTAAATCAGTAATTGAGTTACTTGATGAAAACATAGAATAATTTTACTTCTAACTTTTTTGTATAATCATAAAACTTTTATTGTTAAGTTTCGTAATAAAAACGAGAGCAACAGTCGAGCGGCACTCGACAGTGGGATACCCTTGGACGTATGTTGCCATAAAAAGTATTTAAATGTATAATACTAATCGCAAGCTACAAATTAATCATAACACTGCAGTGCGCTGCCACCTTGCTTCAATTTCGATACGTTGCCAATAATTTATCGCCGCAATTTTCCTAGCGCGCGAAAGACTACAAAAATCGGTGTGAGCAGTATATATCGGAATTACTTTATAAATTTTAAATTAGCCAATATCGATAACTTGCAATATATCGAGTAATCAAAATTAATATTTATTTAATTGCATGGTTTATGGTTTTGTATTTTTTATTGACCCTAACATATGAATTATTAAATAATAATCATAGCTGCACGTACGCATATTATGAATATGGACACATGCATGCAACTGCTTGCATACACTCATATTCATCTATACGCCACCTATTGGTTGAGTGTTAGCATATATTTATGCACATGTATTTTCGGTAATTGACATGTGCATGGAAAAGAAGAGTCGAGAAACAGCTCGCGCTTCGCGCTCGCATCGTTTGTCCTTTTCTTTTCTGCACAAGTAATTTAGTTCTGACGTCATCGACAACTTTTTTGCTGGTCGAAATGGTTTATCTAATAACTTCAGTGTTTATTGTCCGATCGGATTGCAATTTGGAGGATAAGTTCATATAGTATTTATCTATATATATACTAAAGCAGAACGTTAAGAAATGAGTACTATTATGTAAATAGCAATGTAAACCAAAATTGGCGATTTGCGGGGGCGGTAGGCGTGTTATTCCAAATTGAAAATAAACTTGATCTGCGTATGGTATACAGGAATCTTCATGCTAAATTTGGTGTCCGTAGCTTTTGTAATAGCTGAGATCGACGCGTTCATCCAGACAGACAGACAGACGCACAGACGGACGGACATGGCTCAATCGACTCGGCTATTGATCCTGAGCAAGAATATATATACTTTATGGGGTCTCCGACGCCTCCTTCTGCCTGTTACATACATTTGCACAAAGTTAGTATACCCTTTTTTGACCATTTTCAATGGTCCAAGGGTATAAAAATGTATGTATAATAAATTCATTTAAATTTATTTTCGTTTATTGTTGTAATATACTGATTTGACTACTAAAAAGTATTCTAAGGCGCTTTCCTTATATAAGCGCAATCTTATGGCAATCATTTATAGGGTCCGATTTTGATAAAATTAAAACAAGAATTCTAGAATAATACAAAATGGCCATGCCTCAAATTCTATGAAAATATGTCGAGAACTGGATACTCTATAATTTTTTCCCTAAAAATTTTTCAATCGTTCCTCTGGGAGCTATATGATATAATCGTCCGATTTGAATAATTTTTACACAATATTTTTAATATATTTTTCTAGATTTACTGTAAAAATTTCATAGTGATATCTCCACAAGAAGTATTTATGGCCGCCGCTCCATACAAGCCCGACCACTGTGCAAACTCAAGCTATATTCTTTACAACAAAACGGAATAATATTTATACAGGGTGGGCCATCTACATAAATGTGACCCACGTAAACTTTTAATAACTTTGACATACATTGTCAAATCGACAAACGTCATACCACATCTGATTCTTCATTTTAAGTAGTCATTAACCATGGATAACTACACTCCACCTGAACGCGCTGAAATTGTTCAGCCATGCCATACTGCAGCTGTCACATTAAATTTATTGAGGTCATTCTTCCCTGGTCGGTTGATATCAAAAAATGGCGATTTTGACTGGCCACCGCGTTCGCCCGATCTGACGCCACCCGACTTTTATTTGTGGGGATTTTTGAAATCAAAAGTGTACATCAACAAGCCAGGACTTTGACTCAACTCAAGGCGAACATCGAGCGTGAAATAGCGGCGATACCTAGCTACGCTCGAGAAAGTGATGAAAAATGCCGAAAAAAGAGCAAACTTCGTCAACAGGGAAAAAGGCGAGCACTTGAACCAAATAATATTTTAAATGTTAATAGTATTAATCTCCTTGAATTAAAATAAATGCCTGTGCAAAAAAATAACAAATTGTCTTTTCCTTAACAATTTTATTTACGAATCACACGGGTCACATGTAGATGGCCCACCCTGTATATAATTATATATTTATGATTATAAATTTATATAACTTTCTTGGTGATCGGCTGTGTTTGGATTTCGCTCCTGTTATTTTATTTTAAACTCTAAATTAACGCGATCTGCTGTATTTCTTGTGTATTGGATTTGTGATTTAACAGTGTGTTGTGTCTCTGTGCTAAGAGGTGTGATTCACTGGTGTCTGGAAAAACCATTATTATCGTGTTTAAGGTAAATTTGATTTTTGATTAACTGGCGCGCCTTTAGCATCTTGTTATTTTGTTTTTGTTTCTAGTTCACACTCCCACGCTCATTCTCGCTTCCATCGCTCTCTGAGTGTGCTGCGCTGTGCTAAGAGTGTACCCTAACGGCTCTTTTGTTATAGCTGTGTTGTTGCTTTTTCTGAATTCTTGTTTCGTGCCTACACTGTCTCGCGCTCTCACTCTCACGCTTTCTTATGCTCTCTTGTAAACTACGCTTGTGTTAGTGGTAATCAGCTGCGTAGCATTAGATTGCTTTTGCTTGCTTTCATGCTCTGTAACTATTCTTCTGTAACTTTTTGTTTTTGGAACTTATTTTCGTAATTCGCTGTAACATTTTGTTTTGTTTTTTGGTGTTCCTTACCCTATTTTCAAGGCATATTAGTTCGCAATAAAAATGTTGGTGTGCTCGGCAACTTCTTGCAAATGCAAGGCCGATTCAAAGCCGGACTTTGTTTGCTGCGGGTTGTGTGATCAATTCTATCACATAAAATGCATCGGCTTAACAGCACGAATTAAAGATTCCCTTAGCAACAATGAATCTGGCCTGAAATGGACATGCAAAGTTTGTCGAGTGAAAGAACTAACTTTGAGTAAAATGCTTAGGGAGACTAAATTGAAATTTGAGAAGCTGCGTGCAGCATTTTCAAATCTTCCATCAGAATTTTCTGATATGGAAATTCAATTTAATACATTCGAAGGTTCTGATGAGCCGTCCGCGCTTCCACCGGCAACTCCTTCAGGTATAACATCTCCAGTTATTGCCTACTTAACCCCTTCTACGTCTCCTCACATTCCTCCAGCCACCCCGGCTATTACATACACTGTTGGAAAAAATAATAGAAACAAGCTACATTTCCGAGATTTGCTTGAGTTTTTGTCTGTTAATTTTGTAAGAAAAACAATATATTAAATACTTTCAGGTATGTTTAGCTCATAGTAAGTGACTTTGTAAAAAAAAAATGTTTAATTCGTCGCGGTGTGCACTGTACAGCTGTAGAACGGGATATTATAAAAAAACTAAAAAACGAAGGAAAATCAATAAGGGAAATTGCTGAATTAATGCACTGTTCTGCGAAAAAAGTGTTTTCCGCGATTCATTATAAAGATATGAAGGAGAAACGGGGCAGGAGCCACATCCCAAAAGTTCGACGACCTTTTGAATCGAACATCAAAAAAAATCCTTTTATGTCGTCGACGGACCTGAAAAATACTTTCCAGACATCAGTGTCAAGTCGAACAATAAGAAATCGACTAATTGAAAAGGATTTGAAGGCACACTCGGCTAGGAAAGTTCCACTCCTAAGTAAAAAATATAGCCAAAAGACTGTCTTTTGCAAAGCGACACCTAGACCGTAAAAACTGGAAAAATGTTCTATGGTCTGATGAAACTAAAATTAATTTCTTCGGATTTGATGGCAAAATATATGTAAGACGTCCAAAAAATACCGCATTTGATCCTAAGCACACAAAAAAAACGGTTAAACATGGTGGAGATAACATCATGATATGGGGATGCTTTTCCGCGTCTGGAGTTGGTCCGATATTTTGGATAAAAAATAAAATGTGTGCTCCCGACTACGTTAACATATTGGAGAATGTTATGAAACCTTATGCTGAGGAGGAAATGCCCTTTAAACGGGAGTTCATGCAAGATAATGATCCAAAACACTCGTCAACTCCTGCTAAGAAATGGTTTCAGAACCAAAAATGTTATGGAGTGGCCGGCCCAATCCCCGGACTTAAATCCTATAGAACATTTATGGGGAATATTAAAAAGAAGAATAGGAAGTTTTAAATCCAAAAATAAGGAAGAGCTATGGGAAAAAGTGAAGTCAGAGTGGTATGCCATTAACCCCCAAATTTGAAAGTTGAAAAAAATATTATTGTTCCTCATTGTGAAATATACTTATATATAAGTTTAAAAAAATTAAAATTAAAAAATATTACTTTCGTTCTGAAAGCGCGAGAGAGGAACCGTTATGTTTTATTTTCTATTCTGCTTTAGTTTCGCGAAGAATGAGTCCACTTATTTTGCTTCATCAGATAAGCACCGCCAAATGCAGTTTTAGTTATCTCGCTTATTTTGGCAAGTACAGTCACCAAATTTTTTGTGAAGCTTGAAGTATTAAATATCTTCAAATTAACATACAGTATGGGTAAAGGAACAGTTTTATCATTGGCTGAAAAATCAAAGATTGAGGCATACTTTGAATCTGGACTATCGTACCATAAAATTGCTGAAAAGACGGGAAGACACAGAAAAACAATTGCCAATTTTCTTAAAAATAAGAACAGCTATGGAAAAAATTACAAAGGCGGCAATAATCAAGTGATTTCACCAGCAGATAGAAGAGCAATACTTCGCGAAGCTTCGAATTCTCACAAATCGACCTCCAAGATAAGGGAAAAAACCGGTGTGAAGGCGAGCTTATCAACGGTCCAAAGAGTAATTAATAAAGCTAACCATTTAAGGAGACAGAAATTAAAAAAAAACCACCACTCAATAAGCTGAGAAAAGAAATGCGCTTCAATTTTGCACGAACGCACATGACTTGGTCTACCCAATGGAAGCATGTTGTTTTTTCAGACGAAAAAAAGTTTAATTTAGAAGGACCTGATGGCTATAATTATTATTTTCATGACCTACGGAAAGAAGAACATCACTTGGACCGGTTGCACAGCCGGGTTGGGGGGGGGTTATGGTGTGGGGAGCAATATCATACTACGGCACTTGCGAGCTTCAATTTTTGACATCGCGCAAGAACGCACAGGACTACAACAAGGTGTTAAAAACGGCGTTCCCGCATTTCCAAAACCTTTTCCAAAACCTGCAGTGGACTTTCCAGCACGATAATGCTCCAATTCACACCGCCCGATCCGTGAAGTCATGGATTCGGGACCAAAAAGTGGATCTCATGGAGTGGCCACCATACTCACCCGACCTTAACATCATTGAAAACGTCTGGGGATGGTTGGCCAGGAAAGTGTATGAGTCCGGAAAGCAATATAGTACAAAGACAGAGTTAATCGAAGGTATTAAACAAGCTTGGTCAACCATATCGTTAAATTACATTGAAAAACTTTATAATTCAATTCCCAATAGAGTTTTTGAAGTAATTTCAAATAAAGGCGGGACTACGCACTACTAATACTACATAAAAATGTTAAAAACTTAATATACAGGTGTTATATACTACCATTATTGGTCATAAACTTAATTAAATTGAATTTAAAGCAGGAGGCGCTAACCTGATGACCCAATTTTTGTTACATTTTTTTTATACTTTTTCTCAAAAACATTTATTAAAAAATATTTCTTATTGTTGCAGTAGCCATTGTTGTTTTATTTTAAAGATAAATGAATGTAGCACAATATAAAAAAATTTTAAAGCTGGAGCTCTGATGGCTTAGATTTTATTGAGCATTAGCGGTGAGTGTAAAGGTGTACGAGTCCGTAGTCATTGAAGGAATAAAAAGGCCCTGGGAGGCTGTTTCACTCAATAATATAAAAAAATTATATGACTCCTTACCTCAGCGGATGAACGAAGCCATACTTAGCCGTGGAGGCTCAACACATTATTAATTTGTTTTCAAAAAAAGTTAAAAATATTTAAATAAATATTAAAAAACAATTTTTATGAAGTTTGAACCCATTTTCTTTTGTTATTTTAAGTTTTCAAGTGACTGTGCTAATCGGCTGTCGCAAAAATAATAGTGAATTTTGTATGTTATGTTTGCTTACATTAATTTAAAATGTTATTAATAAAGTTAGTATCCTATCTTCTATAATTTTCGTGTGAAATTATATATTCCTTAAGGGGAAAAAAATTTATTTGAAAAGCTTTTTTAGTTTTCCTGATATTAAGTTTCTAAGACGAGCAGCATAGGGTGTGCTAATCGGTTGTCGCGCAGTGTATGTCTAAATATTGTGGAAGTAAATAAATTAACCACTTATGTTAGTATGTACAAATGAATGTTACTAGTGTATACATACGTGAATAGTTTACTTACTATTAATATATATATGTCGTATATTCCTTTTTAATTTAAAATTACAACGTACATTTTATATTTGCTAAAAGCTGGTCATATTGTTTTGTTTGGGTATTTCTTCTGTATTCATAAAGCGAGGCAGAAATAGTTTCTGTCAACGCAGTCTGGCATGTGCATGAATAGGACGGATAGAGTCCGGTAAAACTCACCACTGTGTGTCTGTGTAGTGGTGTATGAAAGAGGATTAGAAAGGGTAACGCTTGGTTTTGGTCATTCTTTGTGATGAAATAAAGAGGGATAGTCATGCCATGTATCAGAAAGCGTTTCGTTGAGGAAACAGAGGAAGACTCTTGTAGAGAGGAGTCTACAGACCTTGGATCGACATACAGTGTGTCAACTAATTCTTTGCAAAAGGAAAAATACAATGAATATTTACGTTTAAATTAGTTTTTTATTAATATAATTGGGTTTTCTTAATTTATTTTTTTATTACATTATTAGTTAGAGAATTTAGAGCTAACTAGCATCAACAAAAATATAAAATTCTTATTTAAACTTAGCGAAATTAAACAAAAACATAAAAAGCGTAAAAAAACAGCTGTCAAGTAATTCTTTGCAAAATGCAAAGACGCATCGAAAAGAGAAATAAAACTCAGTAACGGGACTGCAAATTCCGCCAAAATTTGTGCGTTCTTTTTTATTATCCTTTGTCTATCCTTCTTTTGCTATTTTGCATTACTCAAGTGCACATTGCAAGAAATTTAGACGCTTTCAAATATGCCTGGAAAACGACTTGGCGAAAATTTAATACAACTAGTTTATTTTAATTATTATAAGGGGAAAACGGCAAAGGAGTTGTCGGAAATGTTTAATATTAAGCTTAGAACTATTTATAATATTATAAACTGGGCAGAAAACGGAAATCGGCTGCACCATAATAACTCTATGGGCAGACCACCGAAGCTAACAAAGCGCGAGCAATCAAAATTATTGCGGATAGTAGAAGATACTTCACTTACTACCCTTCGGGAGATGGCTCTGATCATTAAAAATGATTGCCATAAAGACGTCAGCCATGAGACAGTAAGAAAAGTTCTCAAAGCTAACCAATACTCACCCCATTTAGCTAGACAGAAGCCATTACTTTCAAAGATCAATATTGAAAAACGGCTTTGCGAGATAAAGATAATGCTGTACATGATGGACCAAGCAAAGTTTGGAGGAAGAGAAATACAGCCCTTCAGCCCAAACATATCCCAACAGTCAAGTTTGGCAAACTTTCTGTTACGGTGTGGGGTTGTATCTCGTCCAAAGGCGTTGGAAAGCTGCGTATTTTCAATGATATTATGACCAAGGAGTTCTACCTGGACATCCTTAAAAATGAATTAGCAACGAGTGCTATGGAATTTGGGTTTGTTGATCCTCAAATGCCAAACAAATTAAGGTACAAGCTGTACCAGGACAATGACCCCAAGCACAAATCATTGCTTTGCAGGACCTGGCTGCTATATAACTGTGGCAAAGTGATCGATACGCCCCCTCAGAGTCCAGATCTGAACCCCATTGAAAATTTGTGGGCCTATTTAAAGAAGAAGGTGGCAAAAAGGGGCCCTAAAACACGACAACAGCTTATTAGTACTCTATTTATCCGTGCAGCACGCATCAAAAATTCGCAAGCTGACAAAATTAATTTTTCTCGTATAGACAAGCCCACAATGTGGCATAAATTGTAAATATTGACACCTCACGTCAATATAGTGAAGTGAATTTAGAAATATCAACGTGGATCGGTTTATTTTCACGCAATACAAATAGAGTACATTCCCTGAAAGTGGGGCTCCGCTGCCCAGCAAGTGCTCGCAAGTGCCGGCTAAAAACAATTGTGTGACCAGAAGCAAACTTAAGTATTTGAAAAAAAAACGAGAGCAACAGTCGAGCGCTACGCGACAGTGGGATACCCTTGGACGTATTTTGTCATCTGCAGTCTCTGACTAACATGTCTTGAAATGTCATGCACCTTCGCTAAACGGCATTGAATGAATGCAGAAATTAAAGAGCGCATTTACAGCTATAATTGAGCGAAATATTTTTTCAATTCCTCTTTATGCTAAGCTTCTGCAAGTAAAAATATTAGGGGAGAGGGAATTTCACAGCGGCATAATTATTTTGTCATCGTGTAAATCAGTCGCTTTTATTAGCAAATTTGCAAGTGAGTGGAATATTTTTGTTGTTATTCGAATTATTACAGCAATTTACAACAAAAACAATTGTTTTTACAGTTAAAATGGTTAAAACAGCTGAGCTGCAGGCTAATATTAGAACAGAAATAGTGACAAAGTTTGATTTGGGTATTTCCGTAATAAATATCGCTAAAGAATATAATTTGTCACGCCAAACTGTTTATTATCAACTAAAAAAATACAAAAACTTAAAAACATGAATAATTTGCATCGATCGGGCAGAAATCGTAAGACAACAGAAAGCGAGGACCGTTTGATTTTGCGAGAAATCAAAAAGGATCCATTAAAAACACCGAAAATGGTTGCTTTGGAATGGAATAGGGATAAGAATGTTTCAATTAGTGAAAGGACAATACGCAGGCGGTTGAAGCAACATAATTTCAATACGTATATTGCAAGAAATATCCCTTTTATCAGCCCAAGAAATAAAATTAAGAGGCTGGCCTTCGCCAAAAAGTATGTAAATAAGCCGCTTGCATTTTGGCGTAATATTCTTTGGACTGATGAAAGTAGTTTCGAATACCATTCATCGCCTAAAAACGATTTTGTACGAATGGATGCAAATATTCGCCAAAAAATAAGTCACGGCGGCGGAAGTGTTATGTTTTGAGGTAGCGTATCGTTTAATGGGGTAAGAGATTTGGTTGCTATCGATCCATGAACGAACAAAAGTATTTAGAAACCTTGAAGATTAAGCATTTCCTTCTGGCGATAAATTGATCGGGGAAGCATTCGTTCTCCAACAGGATAACGCACCATGTCACACAAGCAAATTAATCAAAAAGTTTTTGTTAGAAGTTGGAGTGGAAAAACTGGATTGGCCACCCCAAAGTCCAGATTTGAATATTATTGAAAATGTATGGTCATGTGTAAAACATAAGCGATCAGCTGATTTAACAAGAACAAGAGATGAAACCATTATTGAAGTACAAAATGCCTGGAAGGACATTTCAAATGATTATCTCCAAACATTAGTTAATTCAGTACCAACACGACTCCAAAAGGTTATACCATAAATGCAAAAGGTGGTTTTATTTTTTATTAATCTTATGATTAAAAACTATGAAATGAACTTTTTTTTATATTAGACGTGCAAAAGCGAAATGTCAAAATACTTATGCCGTCCATTGAACTGCCATATATTTAGTACAAAAAAAATACTAAATGGATACGAAAAATCCCAAATTGTTATTTCGTTATGTTATTACATTATATACTACAAATTTAAAATAAAATACCTAATTGTTTTCATCTACTTTCTGAATTAATTTAAAAGTAAAGAAAAACATTACCATGACAAAATACTTTTGCCGACGTGTGTAATTGTATAATACTAATCGCAAGCTACACTGCAGAGCGCTGTCACCTTGCATCAATTTCGATACGTTGTCAATAATTTATCGCCGCAATTTTCCTAGCGCAAGACTGCAAAGAGCGGTGTGAGCAGTATATATCGGTATTTCTTTATAAATTTTGAATTGGCCAATATCGATAACTTGCAATATATCGAGTAATCAAAATTAATAGTTATTGGCGGAAGGCGTGTTATTCCAAATTGAAAATAAACTTGATCTGCGTATGGTATAAAGGAATCTTCATGCTAAATTTGGTGTCCGTAGCTTTTGTAATAGCTGAGATCGGCGCGTTCATCCAGACAGACAGACAGACAGATGGACAGACAGACGGACATGGCTCAATCGACTCGGCTAGTGATCCTGAGCAAGAATATATATACTTTATGGGGTCTCTGACGCCTTCTTCTGCCCGTTACATACATTTGCACAAAGTTACCTTTTTTTGACCATTTTCAATGGTCCAAGGGTATAAAAAGATTTGATCCATTACTCCAACCATTCATAGGATTGACAAACTGTTGCATATTTTAGGGAGATCTATATAATTCGGTCTAAAAAGCTGCACAGTATTTGCCTTATAAGAGGGATTATACATGTGGAACTGCCGCGGCTGATGAATCATTGGCTACTGCGGCTCCCCTGAGCTCCCAATGTGCTGCCCCGCAGCGCTTTAAAAAAAATCAAGCGAAAGTCTCGTGTTTCTCATGAGACTGACGGAAAAAAATCAAAAACAAATATCGGCAAACAAGGTGAAAACTCATCGTCAACACAACCTAGCTATGGCGGCAACTCGAACCGTTTTGGTTTACAGCCGATAAAGAAGTAGGCAACGATATTGGCGATCTGTGCCCAGTACCAGTCATCAAGCTGCGATTGCTGCCGCTAAGCGGGATGCAGCCTCCGCTGGTATCACCAGCTCACTCAACAAGGCGCAGTCCAAGCCACCTCCTATAGTAATGGAGGGAGTAGACAACGTAAGCCTGATGATGCAGAGCATCGGAAAAATCGTAGACATTAAAAAGGTTGAGGCCAAGGTGTCAATGGGCGGTGTCCTGAGGCTCTACGCGGCTGACGCCAACACTTTTCGCAGTATAGTCAACTGAAGAAGACAGGCCTTACAGGGTATGCGTGAAAGGCCTGCATCACATTACGCTACATTACCAGTTCAAAGAAGGGCTAGAAAAAATCGGTCACAAGGTGCTCGACATACATACACCGCTAAGGCGAAATGAACCAGGAACCTTAGAAGCGTTGCCAGTCAACATGTTCTTCCTGAACTGCTGCGGCAAACAACAAGGAGATCCTGGTAGTAAAGACACTATGCCATATGAGAGTAATTATTGAGCCTCTCCGCAAGCGCTATAATGCCATCGTTGTCAGCAGTTTGGCCACACAGCCAAATACTGCCGTAAGGCCCACATTTGTGTTTAATGTGCCGGCGAACACCCAGCCAAGGACTGTACTAGGCCACGCATCCAGCTGTGGACAGCATCCTGCAAATTATAAAGGTTGCACCAAACTACAAGCGTTCATGCAGCGATCTAGACCCAGAAGTGAAGCGGCTGGAAGAACCGAGGTAAACGAGCGACCAACTACACA
Source organism: Zaprionus ornatus (assembly GCA_018904035.1). NCBI lineage: Eukaryota > Metazoa > Arthropoda > Insecta > Diptera > Drosophilidae > Zaprionus > Zaprionus ornatus. The sequence goes on from JAEIFZ010000002.1 coordinate 28,078,447, forward strand.
GGGCATATCTGGAGGAAGGGAGCCCCTCTTCTCGAGGCGGTATATCGTATGCAGATGTTGCTAGAGGGTCCGTTCACCACAAGCAACCACTGAGCCTGACGCACCAACAACATAGTCAACAACAACAGCCCAAGGATAGAAGCCTTAGTCGTCAAAGGAGCCGCAGCCGGATAAGGTCGTCTAGGATTGAAGCCATCCTGCAGACGCTGAACGAAAATATTAATTCTTTGCGCTTGATTCAAGAGAAGCAGATGGAATTAATGATGATGATGATGAAACAACAGCAACAACAGTCACAACAGCAGGGGCAGATCATCAACGTGCTCACTGCTCTCCAAGCGCGTCAAGCGCCATAAAGATGCCGCTGCGCATCTTAGTGTGGAACGCCGATGGCGTGTCCACGAAGCTGCCCGAAGTGGAATGCTTTGTGCGGCGCTACGAGATCGATGTCCTGCTGCTCAGCGAGACTCATTGCAAGGAGGTACAGGCACCCAAAATATTTGGATTTGAGTCCTACACTGCCAACGACCCGAGCGACGGTAACGCCAAAGGTGGTGCAGCGATCCTGGTCAAATCCAGCCTAGTCCACTTCCCTCTTACACCAATAGCAACTGACAAGGAGCAACTCGCGTCTGCAGCCATCGAGACGGGTCATGTCCCTGTCAATTTTGGTGCGATATACTGCCCTCCGAGGTTCATATGGGATACGAACGAATTTAAATGCATTCTGGATCAACAATGTTCCAAGCTCCTCGTCGCGGGCGACTGGAATGCATCCCACTGGCTATGGGGAGCGGGGAGATGCAACCGAAGAGGGCGTGCGCTAGCGAATCTGGTCCTAAGCTCAGATATAAGCTCCCCAGTAACCGGAGGTCCTACAAGATTTCCATACGGCAGTAGAAGCTCCCCAGGCTATATTGATTCTGCTGTCAGCAGGGGCATACTGGATATGCATGCTGAGATACGGTCGATTGCTGAGCTGAGCTCTGACCACCTACCGCTTATAATTACACTAGATGCAACAGCTACAGCTTATCCCAAGATGGAGCGGCAAATCGCTAGGCACACTGACCTGGAACGATTTCATGAGCATCTCGAGTCCTCTCTGAACCTGAGTGCGGCGATAAACTCAGAAAGGGACATAGAAGAAGCTGTTGACACTCTCACCCATAATATCAAGGCTGCAGCCAGACTGGCAACTCCTAACCAGGTGCAGAGGCCCACAGCAGCTGAAATCCCGGTCACCAGAGAGATTCTGCTCCTCATAGCTGAGAAGAGGCGTTTACGCAAAAGATGGATGAGGTCTCGCCATCCGCTGGACAAAGATTGGAACAGAGCAAAGTGTGTGCTACATCGCGCCCTGGTCGAACATAAATCAGCTTGGTTCGACGACAGGTTTGCTAACACTGGTACCGAATGCGATGCAACGCACTCACTATAGAATGCTACGCGCGCTATTAAAACGCGCTGTGCAAGGAAAGCGCCATTGGCTGACAGTAGTGGTGCATGGTGCCGGACTGATTTGGAGCAAGCCAAAGTGTTTGCTGTTCACCTTGCTGAGCGTTTCCAACCACTGAACCTCGCCAGTCCGCAGGATGTTTACGACACTCAAAATGGACCTGCCGATACAACCGATCACCCCCAGCGAAATTGCCGACGTCATCGCAACACAAAACCCCAAAAAAGCTCCAGGGCATGATAATATCTGCAACTCCACTCTAAAGGCACTACCGAGATGCGCAATCGTCTACATTACGTTGGTATTCAACGCTATGGTGAGGCTGCAATACTTCCCTTCACAGTGGAAGCTCGGTATAATCTCCATGATACACAAGCCTGGAAAGCCTAAAAAGAACCCTGGTACGTGAGGCGTTCGATCGGGTGTGGTACTCCGGTGTCCTGCCAAAAATTATGAACACGCTGCCTGCACCATACTTCGGCCTCCTGAGGTCGTATCTCGAAATGAGAAGATTTGCGGTACGATTCCACTCGGCTCTCTCAAACGAGCATAATGTGGAAGCCGGGGTACCACAGGGAAGTGTACTCGCTCCTCTGCTTTACTGCTTGTACAGCTACGACATGCCACGGCCAGACGTTAGCCTACCCGGGACATCAATATTGGCCACATTTGCTGACGACGTGTGTGTCACCTACAGGTCCTGCTGCGAGCATGATGCTGCCAACGGCATCCAGGACTACGCATCAACATTTGCGGAATGGGCAACACGCTGGAACATTGGCATTAATGGTGACAAATCAGCGAATGTGTGCTACATGCTGAAACGGAGAACACCACCGGCTGTGCTCATCGATGGTACCCCTGTCCCCCAGTCAAATTCAGCCAAATATCTTGGTGTAATTCTGGATCGGAGACACAACTTCTCGAAGCAAGTGAGTGCGATGAGAGTGCGTATACGTGCAGCAGCGTCAAAGCACTTCTGGCTAATAAATTCGCGAAGTAAATTGTCACTCTCCAATAAGGTGACAATTTACAAGCAAATCATAGCTCCAATATGGAAGTATGGCTGCCAGATTTGGGGCTTGGCTTGTGACAGTCAAATTCGTCGCATTCAGGTTGCCCAAAATAAAATCGTCAGGATGATTACCGGCTGCGAATGGTACGTTCGGAACACAACCTTGCACAAAGACCTCAAGCTAGCCACTGTCTTTGAGGCAATAAACATGCACTCCAGCCGGTATCACGACAGGCTAGAGCGCCACAGAAACCGCCTAGCCAATTGTTATTTTTGTATTTTTTGTTACAGCTAACCTTTGTTAGCCGGCGCGCCTGTAAGGTCTGAATTAATAGCGACTAAGGTGACAAAAAGGGTTCTCAGCTACCCCGTATGCCTTAATAAAGTGAAAAAAAAAAAAAAAAAAAAAAGCTTTTTACTGCAATAGTCGAAGAATGGGAAAAGATCCCGCTTGAATATGACCTAAAAAAATTTATTCACTCCATGAAAAAAAGGATTCAACTTGAAGCCAAAGCTAATGGGGATCATACTAAATACAAAAACTTTTCAAATTTTAATAAAACAATTTAAAAATTTAGGATTACACTTAGGTTTAGTGTTTTGTGTAAAGAGTTTCTTGACAGTGTCAAAAGTGTGTAATCTTGGAATTTGTTGTTTATTTTCTTCTATATTTAATATAAGGTTGTAAAATATCTCCCTTCCGGGAGATCGTATCTGGCAGAGCTCGTATCTGGCAACACTATACATAATTTGAAAGGTCTTGACATAACCTACAAAACAACGCTATGCATGATTAGTTTGGATATTGCGTTCAACAGTTATAGACGTGTAAACATGGAGTTCACTAACGCCGGAATTCTCGCTATTTTAACGAGAAACGTTCCGTGAGATTAATGGTGTTTTGGGAGATGGGAGGTTTTATCGCATCCATCATATAGCCCGGACGTAGCGCCAAGTGATTACCACCTGTTCCTGTCCATGGCGAATGCCCTTGGTGGTGTGAAGTTGAACTCAAAAGAGGCTTGTGAAAAGTGGCTGTCCGAATTCTTCGTAAATAAGGAGGGGGGCTTCTACGAGGAAGGTATTATGAAGTTGCCGTTTAGATGGAAACAGATCATCGAACAAAACGGCGCATATTTTAACTAAATCCGATCGCTGTAACACTTTTTATAAAGCATTGAATGAAGAGCAAAAAAGCGGAAGGGAGATATTTGACAACCTTATATTTCAGATTTGTTTTTTGATTTTTTAGTAAAATAAATATTGTTTAATCATATTCCATAAAAAAATTGTGTTTAATTACGCAAAGAACCCCTAATTTTTACCTTCAAAGTAAAAAAAGACAGCCAACAAACAAAAATGACCTAATAAAGGCTATTGAAGAGGAATGGTTGAAAATTCCTCAATATTATGACATTAATGGACTAATTCAATCGATGTCAAGGCGTCTTAGGGCAGTTATAAGTGCCAATGGTCACCATACCAAATATTAATAGATTTAGAACAATAGTTTTAATTTTAAGTTGTAAATTTAAGAAATGTTTGCATTTTGCAAAGAATTAATGGACAGCTGGCTTTTACCCATTTTTTTTTTTTTTTGTTTGATTTTGCTAAGTTTAAATTAAATTTTTTTACATTTTTGTTGATGCACATTAGCTCATAATTCTTTATCTAATAATTTAGTAAAAAATAAATTAAGAAAACCCAATTATATAAATAAAAAACTAATTTAAACGTAAATATTCATTGTATTTTTCTTTTGCAAAGAATTAGTTGACACACTGTATACAGGGTCCGCCACGCAACTTTTTTTTTTTTTAAATGCAATAAAACAAAAACGGTTCATCCGATCATCAAATGTATTTTTTCATATTAAAGTACAATCCTTCCGGTTACTTATGGAATACAAGTTCGTTCAAATGGCTGCCTCGGCTGGCCTTGCAGTACGCCATACGGCCGACCCAATTTTTGAGGACATTTCCGATTGTTTGCGGCCGTATTTCGGCAACGGCGACGCGAATATTGTCCTTCAAAGCTTGAACTGTCGCTGGCTTCTCCACATAACACTTGTTTTTGACGGCACCCCACAAATAATAATCCAACGGTGTCAAATCACAGCTCCGAGGCGGCCAAACGACATCAGAATTTCGGCTGATAATTCGGTCTGCGAAAACAGTGCGCACAAGATCGATCGTAACGTTGGTTGTGTGGCACGGAGCGCCTTCTTGCTGGAACCAAATGTTGTCCAAGTCCTCCTCTTCGATTTCCGTAGCCGCCAAGATGGAAATAAGCTTCGTCGGAAAAGATGATTTTTTGGTAAAATTCCGGGTCTTCGGCCAAGCGCTCATCTGCACTATTTTAACGCGTTCCTCAATCGTATACACAATCACACAAAATTTGATCTACCTGGCTTTTTTCAATAAATTTTTTTTTTTAAGAAATATTAGCTTCTTTGGATCATATACAATTTAAAGCTTGCCTCACTCTATGTTCTTGACTCTGAAACACAAAATTGACTTCAGTCTGCCAGTGCGCTGGCCGAAGCATTTGCTAGTTCACATCCAACGCACACATTTATATGCTAGCAAGTGCATACATACACGCACACATGGAAAAGATCGCACGGCGCAAAGAATTACTCGCATGCTTTTCGGTCCGCTGTCGTTGTGCGACTGAAGTAGTAGATGCTATGCGCTGTTTGTACTGAAAGCCGAACGTTAGCCGCCCCTTCGTGCTTACAGCCGAGCATGTTAGCCTCCGCAACAGTGTTGCCAACTCTGAGCCGATAGTTATAGCTGTGATGACTCTTGAAAATAGCCAAAAATAGCCAACCTTCACAAAAAATAGCAACAGAAAATAGCCACAGCAAAAACAGTTAAAAATAACTTGATTTGTTAAAACGAAGTGGTGAAAACCATATTTTGTTTGTATTTTATATATATTTAATCGACAAATGTTGCTAGAATTTTATCAACTTCAACTTCTTGCTCGTTGTATGAAAAAATTGGTGCCAATTAAACGTAAGCACGCAATATCGTCTTTATGTTTTTTTGTTTCCACATGGGATTTCAAATCCCACAATTTTGCATTCAGTGTGCACTTGCAATAAGTGCAAAACACTTTTGTCGGATCATTCACGTCTTTTTTAACACATGTTTTTGAAAACGTTCATCGTTTATCCACACATTACGAGCTTTTTGTTTATATTCTTTCTGCATTTTGGCGCGTGCTCGAATTTCTGTTTAGCATTCTTTTAACTTCTAACGATGTGAATTGCAAACTAGAGATGGCAGCATGCAAGTACTCGTGTATCGATAAGTAATACATACAGGGGTGGTCAAAAGTATTTACACAACGTGCTTTTTTTTCAATTGTCAACAAATTATCAGCAATAAGAGATCAAAGTTGTCAATTGAAAAAAAAAAAACGTTGTGTAAATACTTTTGACCACCCCTGTACATATGCTGCCGGTCATTTTTTTTTGTGAAGAGTTGTGGCCATATTTTGCAAAACTATTTTGCGAAACGTAAATATTTTTGTATTATGAAAAATAGCAAAAACTAGCAGAGCTTTTGATAAAAATAGCTGAAAAAACCGTTCCTAGCAAAATGGAACACTTTCTAGTTTTCGGTCATCAAAAATAGCCAGAACTGGCTAGAAAGTAGCTGAGTTGGCAACACTGACCAAGAGTTCCCCTTTCGTATTCTCTTTCGTACACCACTACACAGAAACACTGTGGTGAGTTTTACCGGACTCTATCCGTACCATTCATGCCCATGCCAGACTGCGTTGACAGAAACTATTTCTGCCTCGCTTTATGAATACAGAAGAAATACCCAAACAAAACAATATGACCAGCTTTTAGCAAATACAATATAAAATGTACGTTATAATTTGAAATTAAAAAGGAATATACGACACCGACATATGACATTAAGCATTTACACATGCGTGGAGACATTAGACAGAGCGAGAAGACACAATATGCATTTTTAGCTCGTGACGAAAGTCAAGAAGAAGCAAATGCAACGAATGTTGGCACGCGCTAAAAATGCATACATACATATGTATTCTTTATGCCCACTCACTTAGACTAATGCTACGACACTTGTCTATTCGCTTTTGCATTGTCTATGCGTTCTTGTTCTTCTGTTCTTCAATTAAATTTGTGGTGTCAGTTAGTTTAATTTCGGTGTGTGACTACATACATATTAGTACATATACATACATATGAAGGAACGTTTAAGTGCGCGTTGTGATGGTTTCGGGTGTTCGTTTTTTTTTTTTTTTTGGTGTAGCGTGCATTTTATTAAATTTAAAATCTGTCCAGATGGACAATAATTAAATATTGGAGGGGAGACATTAACTTAAGGTATTACAATAGCATGTATGGGTCGGAATATATAAATTTTGGGTTTATTGTTGGGGGAGGTCTAATGGGTGTATCCTTTTCAGGCGTCTGAGGGTCCGGCTGTTATCCAGAAGGTTAATAGCCAGATGATTGGGGTGATTGTCGAGCCTTTTCACATATCTCTCGCTGAGCCTAGAGATTTCTTCTGATACTAGGGGAATTCCAAGTTCCTTGTGGATGGCCGAGTTTTCATGATAGGGGTGAGCGTTGAAGGCGATTCTAAGGCATTTGTTCTGGAACCGCTGTATTTTGAGCCGGTTTGATTGGCTTGCCGTGCCCCACAGCTGTATCCCGTAGGTCCAGATTGGTTTGAGTATTGCCTTATAGACCAGCAGCTTGATGTTTGGTCTAAGTTTTGATCTTCTCCCAGTGAGCCATTGCAGCTGCCTAAGTCTTGACTCTGTTTGAGCGCGCTTATTTGTGAGGTGAGGGCGCCATGTGAGCCTGCGATCCAGGGTCAGCCCCAGGTATTTTGGTGTGGGTGCGTTGGGGATGATGCCTCCGTTTAGAAGGACGGGAGGACACTCACCTCTGCGTAGCGAGAAGGTGGTTTGGGAAGATTTTTCCGCGTTCACTACGATATTCCACCTTTGTAGCCAGGAATGTAGCGTGTCCAGTTGCCTTTGGATTATGTTTGAGGCTTCTTGGGGATCGGAGGATGAGGCGATGAATGCGGTGTCGTCAGCATATGTGCAGATTGTCAGGTTCCTGTCGGGATTTATGGGGAGGTCTGCGGTGTAGAGGGTGTAGAGGATAGGTCCCAGCACGCTGCCTTGTGGTACTCCGGCTCTGATCGGCCTAGGCAAGCTTAATGTGTTTCCACATCTTACTTGGAAGACTCTATCCTCAATGTAAGATTTGAGAAGGGCAAAATGGGAGCTAGGAAGGTAGGATTTTAACTTGTAGAGGAGCCCAGGGTGCCACACTCTGTCAAATGCTTGTTTGACGTCCAGCATAACCGCGCAGCAGTACTTCTTTTCTTCAAATGCCTCCAATATGCGCTCAACTAATCGGTGGCATTGCTCGGGTGTTCCATGGCAGCGTCTGAAGCCAAACTGGTGATCAGGGATCAGTCCGGCCTCGTCCAGTACTGGCAATACTCTACGCAAAAATACTCTTTCGAGTATTTTGGAGAGAATTGCCAGCAAGCTAATCGGACGATAGGAGGCTAGATTGGCTTCAGGTTTTCCAGGCTTAAGGAGGACGATTATCTCTGCGCGTTTCCACTCCTTCGGGAAGTATCCCAATTGCAAGCAGCTATTATATATGTTGGCCAACATATGAGAGCAGATAAGAGGCGTCATTTTTAGTGCAGCCGCGTCGATGCGATCCAGACCTGGAGACTTGCTGTTCTTTAAGGAAGCGAACTCCTGCATGATCTCCTCTGGTACAACGGGTTGTATTGTCGGGCCAGGGACACTTGGTGTGTCGATGTACCTGAGAGTTTCAGCGTGCTCTTCAGTTGTACAGCAGTCGAACGGAGAGAAGGCGTTATGCAGATGGTCAGCAAAGGCCTCTGCTTTCTCAGCGTCTGATCGGCACCATGAGCCATCCGCTTTGCGCACTGGTGTTGTTTTTTTAACTGGTCGTCTAATGTGGCGAGTGACATTCCAGAGATTGTGTTGCGGGTCTCCTGGCGAAAGCTCTTCGAGGAACCTTTGAAGGGAGTCCTGACGTAGGCTGCAAAGCTTCTCCTTTAGCTCTTTGGTGGCGCGATTGAGAGCTGTCTTATCCCTTGGGTTGCGTGTCAAGAACCACGTTCTTCTCAGGCGTCTCTTTTCAGCCACAAACGCCGCAATTTCAGGTGACCAGAGGTGAAGGTCTCTTTCTGGAGTTCTTGCAGTCGTGGAGGGCGGTGGATTCGCAAACTTTGCAGCCTTGTGAATCTCCTTAGTCAGGCCTTCGATGGCTTTGTCTATGTCCCTGGGTGAGTTGAGGGGAGGATCGGGGTTTAGCGTGGAGAGGATCCAGAAACCGAATTTGTTGGCGTCGGTATGCTTCCCAGTGAGTCTCCTGAGCGGGATTTTCCTAAGGACAGGCATATTGACGAGCAGGTTGATTGCGCTGTGGTCGGACAGGAGATCAGAGTTGGTGGAGCAACTGATCTTTCCGTGGCCTATACCTTTCGACACGGCAAAGTCCAGCAGGTCAGGGGGCTTGAGGGGATCCGTTGGCCAATGTGTGGGCTCTCCAGTGGAGTGGCAGTCCAGGCAGTTGTTTTGCACATACTCGTAGAGTGTCTTCCCTTTGGGGTTGTTAGCGCGAGACCCCCACCAATAGTGTTTGGCGTTGAAGTCTCCAGCTGCTATGTAGCGGGATCCAAGGTGCTCGAAGAACTCGCTGAGATGCCTAGCTGTTATCCGGTGTCTAGGGGGAAAGTAGACCGCTGCAATGACGACGTCACCCTGCGTGCAGGCGATCCTGATGGCGGGACACTGTGCCCATTCCTGCTGAAATGCGGGCAGTTCGCAATACTCAATACCGCTTTTTATGAGGATGGCTGCTCCTCAGCGCGCGCTCTGCCAGAAGGATGATTGGCCTGGATGAGATCGTATCCGCTGATTCTGAAGTGGGAACTGGGGGAGAAGTGGGTTTCTGAGACGAGGAGAATGTCGATTTGGCTTGTTTTCATGTGGTGTTCGACTTCGGCCTTGCTTCTCTGCAGGCCGTTTGCATTCCAGACAACTATGTGGAGCTTTATTTGCATGACTTGCTGTTAATTATGGTGGCTACCAGCTGTGTCATTTGTGCAAACATTTTCTCCATCATCCTCTCCATCATACCTTCAATGCGAGTAAACATTGCCTCGATGTAGCTGGGCTGTGGGGCCTCTGGGAAAGTTTGTTGAGGTTGTGGGGGATCCGGCGGAGATTCATGCGATTCATTAAGGGCGTCTCGGTAGCTCTTGCCAGTGGTGACTGTTGTGAACAGTGTAGGCGAAGCTTTGTTGTTGCTCACAACAGGCCTGGCCTTGGGTGCTGCTTGTGCCTTGGCTTTTTGTAAGCAGGGCATCCCTTGTATGAGGCAGGGTGGTCCGCTTGGCAGTGAAGGCAAGTTGCTTTCTCTCCCTCCTTCTTCTCGCATTGCCTCGAGTCATGAAGGCCTCCACATTTAACACAGCGGTGCTCCAGGAAGCAGTATCGCTGAGTGTGACCAAATCCTTGACATCGGTAGCATTGGGGCACGTCATTGAATTTCTGAGGGGGCTCAATGGTGACAACCGACCTGCAAATCCGTTTCACCTTGTAGACCTCAGTGTTGTTGCTGGAAGGTTCAAGGTTTGCGAAGAAGATACCCAGAGGTTCCTTGGTTCTTCTGCCAAGAGGATTATGATCCCTCACTGTATGGCCCTGGCTGCGAAGGTCTTCCATGATCTCTTCACGGCTTGTTGTGTGGTGGAGCCCCTTTATTACTTCCCTGTAAGCTCTTTCGTCTTTTGCCTGAAAAGTGCGATGCCTTTTATTTTGGGCAACGAGCTGGAGTCGCAAGGCAGTGTACGACTCCTTGTCGGGCATCATGACGCGAACATCATTATTTTTCACTGTCTTGTAGGTGAATTTGTTCTCTGGTCCCACAAGGGTCGTGATCATTTTGACGAGCGCAGAGATGTTAGTGACGCCTGGGATAAAGATCGGTGGTGGCTTGATGGTCTTCGGGGTTGGTTTGGGTTTTCCTGCTGCTTTGGTTTCGTTGGCGGCAGGTTCAGGCTCGTCTTCAGTATTGTCGTCATCTTCGTCGTCATCATCGCTAGAGAGTACAGCAAACTTGTTTTTGGCCAGCTTTTTGCGTAGCGCAGCGCTAGTGCTTGGCTTGTCATCCAGCTCCTCTTCCTGAGTTTTCCTAGCCGGTTTTCGCTTGATCTCACCCGGCTCTGAGTGCGAGGTGCTTTCCTCGCTGCTGCTGGAGCTGCTTTTCCGTGCTCTGAAAGCCTTTTTGCATGGTGTTGTTCCAAGCTTGTGGGGGCGCGGGGGGGCCTGCCAGTCCATCCTCTCCAAGGTTGGTACGAAGTGAGGAGGGGGGAAGTTGGGCACCGTTAGCCGGTGTGCCAATGCAGCACGTGGCTGCTGCTTTGCTGAAGTACCGCTGCTTCGAGCACTGAGTTTATGTGCAGATAACACGCACACTCGGGTGTGCGATGGTATAAGTGCCAACGACCGTTAGGTTCGTAGGCTGGGCCAATCAGAGCGCACGACAAATCACGCGACGCGAAGTGGCTGGGCACGGGTAACGGGACTTGAAACTGTTAAGACAATTTGCTGTCGATCCGCAGGCACGTCTGCACTCGTTGAGAGTTCGATCGCGACTACATATACATACATATGAAGGAACGTTTAAGTGCGCGTTGTGATGGTTTCGGGTGTTCGTGACGTACATATTTTGTAACGCATGTTACGTTCACCCCGCACAGTGGGCGCATATGGACAGATAAGTTACATTTTTATTATTTTTAAAAAATGATACAATTTATTATTATATAATTTAATACAATTATATTCATTATATAATAATTATATAATATATAATATAATATATATATATAATTATATATTACATTTTATTACATATTATAATAAATACTAAACCTGATTTATATAATTTATTATATTATTATACATATTACATGATTATACAATATTTATTAAAATATCTATATATTTCTGTTTTTTAATATATTAATTTATGCTGTTAAATTTGATTTATTATTTATAATAATTTCTTACCATTCTTTTTTATGCCTCGGCAAAGACAATCTGCTGCTCAAAGAGCAGCTAATCAGAGGCGGAGAAATATATTGAATAGACTGAAAATGTCAGAAATGCTAGAGCCCAGAGAGATCGCAGAGCTAATAGGGAAGCTGAGCCTATAGTTGATACTGCAGCACAACATTTAGAAATAAGAGAAGACGGAAGAGTAGATGATACAGGGGCAGTTAGAAAATTACGTAAATCTACGCGGATACGCGAAAGTGAGCAGCAAGATAGACTAAATAGAAGTCAGAACCAAGTTGAAGTGGACTATCGACAGAGAGAGAATTGCCGATAGATTGCGCAGAGCAGCCCATAGAAAACGTCCACTACCAATATGGATACACTTATTGATTGGGCGTTTTCAAACATATTAGTTAATGAAAAGATTAGTTCTAGGACTTTTGAGGTTTTGTACAGCCAATGGGATATCTGTTAGTATTCAGGTTATTAATGTTTGGAATAGGTTAGAGATTAAGAAATCTAAATGACAATATATAATTTAATATGTAAATATGACTGTAGGTATACTTGAATAATACTTTAATTTAAATATCTTATAGTTTTTTTTTTTTTTTTTATTTCTACTTTGTCTTACTTTCGATGAAAAAGCTAAGACGTGTTTTGCATCATCAGATTAGCACCTTAAAATGCAATTGTGATTATATCCCTTAATTTTAAATGCACAGCAATACAATTTTTTACGGTAATTAATTCAAAAATTTGATATAATTTTTTTTTTTAAATGGGAAGAGGAACGGTCTTATTTTTGGATGAAAAATCCAAAATCGCAGCTTTCTATGAATGCGGGCTATCTTTTCATAAAATTGCTGAAAAAAAAACCGGTAGACATCGCAAAACGATATCCAGTTTCCTTTATAACAATAATACTTAAGGAAAGAACTTTAAAGGAGGCAATAACCGAGTAGTTGCTAATCTGCTCTCAATGAGATCTGTTGTGTCGCGGATGAACGAAATTCTGTTGATCTAAGCTTTGTTGATCTACTCTGCACTCTGCGTGTGCTAAAAATAGCACACTTGTTTTTCGGACGCTGTTCCGCGCAGTGTCGTCAGTTGGACTACAACACCAAAATATAACTGTATTGTTAGACAAGACTGCATTGCTTGCCCGTTGGGGCAAAGCTTTACCCCTCACTACGCGCGCAGCCGCACAAGAGGGGCAATAAGCAACGCGCTTAGCAGAAAAATAGACCGGATTAATAACTGTAAAATGGATACGAACAACAAAACTTCTAACTCTCAGCTTAGTAATAAGCCGATTGATTATAAAGAAATGCGGCAAGTAGCTGGTAAATCTCCACTGCAGATCAGGATGGAGTTATTGAATAATCAACGCTTTTCCTGCGCTGAATCTGTTAACCGAGCTGTAGCGAAAGAGCTGCTACTAGATTGTCTGATGCGCAAAAACTCCTGACGAAAGAGAGGAAGAGGAAGACAAATTTATCACCCAACCTTAGTTCCAAAAGAGCTGTCAGAGACGCGAAGCTGGAGCCATATTCAGCAACAATTAGTAAGGCAAACTCAAACAATAGGTTTGCCATGCTAGACATAGAATTGAACATAACCAGTGATGGTATAGAAATTCCACAAGTTTGTAATGACGCCGCTGCCATCTCCTGTGCATCGGTCGCTGAGACATCCAACAGCCTACAACAGTATACAGAATTCTTATAAACAATTAAAACCACCGCAAATAGTACTGAGCCTTACCAACCTTAATGATCTCTTTGAGCTCATTACGGAGGTCACTAGCCTAGATAATTTAACAGTTAAAGTCAATCAACGGAAAACAGTGAGAATATTTCCCAAAGACGCTGATACTTATAGAGCCATTGTTAATTTTTTGGATGGTTCGGGAATTGAATTCCATACGTACCAAATGAAGGAAGAAAAGCCTCACAGAATAGTAGTTAATGGCCTCCACCATAGCAGCCTAACCCTAAAATATATGGCTTTGATGTTCTACAAGTACATAACCCAAGATCCAGGAGTAATAGAGAAGAAAAACTTAATATACCTAATCTTCATTAATATAAAGCTATGTGAAAAAATTAATGACATATACGATATTAACACACTATGCCGACAGAAAGTGCGGATAGAAAGAATGCGTAAATCATCGGAAATTGCTCAATGCATACGTTTTCAGGAGTTAGGCCACACAGCTAAATACTGTCGTCGTCATCCCAATTGTGCTCGCTGTGGTTAAAATCACTTAACCAAGTTATGCGTGCGTCCCAATGATCAACAGCCTATTTGTATTTGTACACTGTGGAGGAAATCACACGGCAAGTTACAAAGGTTGCCAGTGGTATCAGGAGTATCTTCGACGATCAATGGGCACTATAAAGAAGCAACAACCTAACCAAGCCAGCTACGCATACAAACCTTCAAGCCATAATCACGGAATGGGAGGAGCAGCAGTACTGGTGAGGAGCTCTCTTCGTCATTTCCCGCAACGCATTTCGTCATTTGAAACGAGAACTATTAAGATGTCTTCAGTTAAGGTCTCCACCGGGCTGAGAGATATGGAATTTAGCTCGATATACTTTCCACCAACAAACAGAATTGAAGAAAGGCACTTCAGAGACATACTTGTCTCTTGTGGCCAAAGGTATTACGTTGGTGGGGACTGGAAGGCCCGACATTGGCTATGGGATGACACGTACAATTCACCCAGGGGTCGAGAACTAGCAGAAGCCATTTCAGAATAAGTATTTGCGAAAACTGGGATCTAGACTCCGATCATATAGCCCTTGTTGCTACTAGATGCCAATGTTAGGCCATGCTCTCGGTTTATAACAGCCGAACTGATCATGACAACATCTTGAAAACTCTTTTCGATTAAATACGGTTCTGAGCCTTGAGAAAGACATCGAGAACGCAGTAGACATTCTAACGCAAAATATACATAGAGCTGCTTCTGCCTCTACGCCGACTGAGCCTGAGACATGCCCCAGAAGTTATGGCATTCTACTAACAAGAGAGGCCAGAGAACTAATCAGAACTAAAAGACGTCTTCGAAGAAGAGCAATTCGAACTCAGGATCCATGGTACAGAATCTTGTGGAACCGAGCAGCAAAGCAACTCAAAATCATCTTAAGGGAACTCAGAAGTGATTTCTTTGAGCAAAAATTATCTTCCATGGACTACACCGTTGATGCAAACTATTCGTTGTGGAAGTGCACAAAAGCGCTTAAACGACAACCACTTCGATGGGTATCCGTACCTTGTCCAGGTGGGGAAATTGCAAAAACTGAAGTGGAACAGGCTAATGCATTCGGCTACCACCTAGAGGATCGCTTCACTCCTTATGACTTCGCCAAGACAGAGCAGATAAGAGAGACTCACCAGTACCTACAAATGCCATTGCAGATGTCTTGGTCTATTAAGCCAATAAAGATAGAAGAAATATCTGAAATAATCAAATTACTGCTGAAACATAAAGCTTCTGGAATTGACAGGATTTGCCACGCCATGCTGAAGGTTTCACCTACAAAAGCGATAATCTATATAGCACTAATCTTCAATGCTATTTTGAGGGTCTAAGTGTTCCCAAGACAGTGGAAACTGGCTGTTATTTTGATGATCCACAAGCCTGCGAAACGAGAAGTCGATCCTGAGACGTATCGGCCTATAAGCCTCTTACCCTACCTTTCTAAATTATTGGAGACACTTATTGCCAATCCGATCAACGACATTATAAGACAAGGTAATATCTTGCCGGATCATCAATTTGGATTTCCAAGGGGAAACGGCACTATAGAACAGGTCCACAGACTGGTGAAACATAAGGCTGTCTTTATAGATATGCAACAAGCCTTCGACAAAGTATGGCATGTTGGATTATTATGCAAGATAAACACCCTCCTACCTGCGCCTTACTTCTGTATTTTAAAGTCATATCTGGAAGGACGAGAATTTAAAATTACGGTGAGAAATAACTACTTTTCTATATATCCAATGAGAGCTGGAGTCCCACAGGGCAGTGTTCTTGGACCGCTACTATACTCCTTGTACACTGCTGATATCCCTTGCCCGAATTTCGAACACATGGAAGCACCCAACAAGGCTCTTATGGCAACCTATGCAGATGACATCGCAGTTGTGTATAACTCTAGGGACAGCAGAGAGGCAACTAACGGACTACAAGAATATACACGTATTAATGCTCTGGCGGCCTGGTGTAAAGGGTGGAACCTAAAAATAAACCCACTGAAAACAACAAATCCATGCTTTACATTGAAAACGCTCATCCCGAACACCCCTCCAATCCGGTTAGAAGGAGTTACCCTGAATCAGCCGCTGCAAGCAACATATCTAGGTATCACCCTGGATAAACGCCTCACCTTTGGGCCGCATCTCAAAACCACAGTAAACAAATGTGGTCACAGATCACAACAGTTGAGATGGCTCATGAATAGAAGGAGCACTCTTTTGCTGAGGTGGAAAAGAGCTGTGTATGCGCACTGTATCGTACCGATGTGGTTATACGGGATCCAGATTTGGGGAATTGCAGCCAAATCTAATTATAAACGTATCCAGGTGATGGAAAATCGCGCACTACAACAAATAACCAACCGTCTCTGGTATGTACGTGACTCCACACTCCATAAAGACTTCAATCTTCAAACAGTTGTAGCACAAATTGGGAGACACACAAGTCGATACAGTGACAGATTACTGAGTCATAGCAGCCTTCTTGCAAGACGTCTTATCCTCGCTCGACCTCTGAGACGACTCAAACGGAAAGGCTTTGCCAAGACAATTGGACAACAGTAAAAACTTTTCACTTATGTTCCTACTTCACTTATTTTGATACACAGCTGTGTTCACAAAAATAGCACTGCGAGAAATGCAATCAAGTAATGTTATTTTTTTCAAGGTCCGTTAAGATTATTCCAACGTCTACGCATTGCTGTTGTAGAATGGAATGTGTATAAGGAAGAAATGAAAAAGTCCCGTTAGATTTGCGAGATTTCAGCAAATGAACAACTCTTTTTGCTAGAAGCACCAGCACCAGTCCTTGGCTGCTCATTAAAATAGCAGTGCGTATCTTGATAGGCCAAAAAAAAATTTGTTAAGACGTTTAATTGATAAAAAGTAAGTGGTTTTGTGTTAGTGACTATTATTAACATTAGAAAACACTAAAATAAATTTATATTTTTTAACTTAGTGGGCAGGGCCAAACATTGTACTCCAGAAAAAAGAAATATTTTAGTGCAACTAAGAAACCTGGGAAAAACATATAAAGACATCCAAGAAATATGTGGATGTTCTGCTAAAATGATTAATAATGCTTTAAACTTTAAAGAAATGCCCGAAAATCGTGGTACCGACGTAAAACCACGCCTCATGAGGACCGATCTATTGTGCGATATAGCAGGGCGCAGCCTTTTGCTTCGTCCAGCAAGATAAAAAATGAGTTCAGCTTGAATGTTAGTGGCGTTACCATTCGGCGACGTCTTAAGGAACAAAATCTTAAAGCGTGCCATCCACGAAAAGTTCAACTGTTAGCCACCAGACATGTCAAAGCACGTTTGGAGTTCGCCAAAAGTCACCTTAATTGGCCCCTTACAAAGTGGCGAAATATTTTATGGAGTGACGAAAGTAAAATTGTGTTATTTGGTGGAAAGGGCTCCAGACAATATGTCAGACGTCCACCTAACACAGAGTACGATCCTAGGTATACTTTGAAGACAGTTAAACACGGCGGATTGAGTATTATGGTATGGGCATGTTTTTCTTACAGTGGAGTGGGCCCTATATTCATGATTGATGGGATCAAAAATCGATCTGTATATGTTAACATATTAGAAAATGTTATGTTTCCTTATGCCAATTGGGAAATGCCACTAAAATGGACGTTTCAACAAGATAACGACCCCAAACATACAAGCAAACTGATCAAAAGCTGGATAGCATCAAAGCGGATCGATCTTATCTCATGCCCTGCGCAGTCTCCGGATTTAAATCCGATTGAAAACCTATGGGGAGATGTTAAACGATATGTTGCAAATGCAAATCCAACATCTCAATCACAGCTTTGGGAGGTTGTTCAAAAATCATGGGAGCGGATCCCTGTCAAGCGCTGCCAGGACTTGGTAGATTCTATGCCTCGCAGATGCCAGGCCGTAATAAATAATAATGGTTACAGGACAAAGTACTAACCAAATCAAATAAATTAAAATAGTTTTTTGGAGTTCAACAATGTTTTTTTCAACTAATTCCACTGTTTTCATTACTCACTGCTATTTTTATGAACAGCTGTAAACAGCACTTTTTTGTTTAAATTAACAATGTTAAAAAAATTAGCAACATTTTGAATAATAAAATGATTTGTTTTTGTTTAGAATAATCACAAAGTTAAAACAAAATTTAATTTGTGAACATTCATTTACTTTTTGATATATAAAATTAAGTTTCAAGTTGCAGCTCATGAGCACTGCTATTTTTATGAACACAGCGTGTTTGGTTATTCTTGAGAATATTTCTTCCCTGTGATGTTAAGATACAATATTATGATGTATTCTTCACTTAATAAAAAAAAAAAAAATAAATAAAAACAACCGAGTCATTACCGAGGCAGATCGCAGGGCAATACTCCTAGAGGCTTCCAACTCCCACGATCCTCTGCAAAAATCCGTGAAGAAAATGGCGTTAAGGCGAGCAAATCAATAATTCAAAGGGTGATAAAGAACGCTAAATACATTGCGTTTCATAGATATAAGACACTTTGCATATACAGTTTTGTTTTGGAATAAAAACATGTAGAAGTATTTTAGAACAGTTATTTCTGCATTTTTGGTTCTGGCACTCTTTTCTGCTTTTGGGGTACCGTTATAGGTGCAGGTGCTTGCGTCACGCCAAAGAACCGTTATCTTTTGTTTGGTGAGTGCTGTTTTTGTTGTTTCATAATTATAAGACAGTAGTAGTATTCCTATTGTTTTGAGTTTTAATTGATTTAAAATTAAATTTTAAATTTAATGTCGCGTGGTACGACATTATCGGGTGGAGAACGTAAAAAATATTGGCATATAAGGAGTCAGGGATGTCAATATCGTTAATTTCCAAAAACTTCACAGGAGCCGATGTGTAGTTCAAAATTTTATACAAAATCCAAACAATTATAATGTTTTTAGTCAGTAAGTAAAATCTGTAGATTCAGGAAATCATTTGTTTCAAAATTTTGTTTTCAAAGGTAATTTTTTCTGATGAGAAAAAGTGGAATCTAGGGCCATCTAGATGGTTATCGGCACCAATGGAGAGATTTACGAAAAGATCCTCAATACTTTTCAAAGCGCAATTTCAGAGGTGGATTTTTAATGGTGTGGGAGGCTTTACATCGGAATGCACTATTGAATTGCAAGTTATCTCCACTCGGATGAACAGTGCAGAGTACATTCAATTGTTGGAAAACAGTCTTCTACCTTTTCTTGAAGAAAATAGGGAAATTCCTTTCGTTTTCCAACAGGATAATGCTCGCATCCATGTCAGCCGTGAAACAAGACGGTTCTTGGATACGTGCTCTATTCAAACCATGAACTGGCCAAACGACTTTTCTGAGTTGCTAAAGCCAATGGAGGATCCATTAATTATTAAGAAATTAATTATAAGATAAAAGCTTCGAAATAATATCATTAAGTCACAATAATATAATAATAAACAATTTTGTTTAGAGGACTTTTTAAGGATATTGTTTTCGGTAAAACTTCATATTGTTATAATAAATATTTAAACCAGATTTGGTTTTAACCCGTTTTTTTCAACAAAAATATTCAAAAAAATGTGGGTGTCTTATTGTTAGAATTGCTTTGAATTCGACTAAATCTGCTGCTAAGACCAAGGAATTGGCTGGAGTAAAAGCAAGCCTATCAACTGTTCAGCGTACAATCAGAAATGCAGAACACCTGAAGCGTCTAAAAATCAAGAAAAATCCCCCATTGAATGCAATACGCAAAGAAAAACGTCTTCAATTCGCGAAAGAATACAAGACTGTCCAATCTGACACTCGTCTAAATGATTGGTTGTCTTTACTGATGAAAAACGTTTTAATTTAGATGGCCCTGATGGATTTCAATATTATTATCACGATTTGCGGAAAGATGAGCTATATTTAAGTCGCCATAGCCGAGGAGGGGGAATAATGGTGTGGGTTATGGAACAATTGACTTGATTTTTATCGATCAAAAGATGAACGGCGATCACTTCAAAACATTGTTGGATTCCGTATTTCCAAAATTAAAAGATCTCTTTGGACCAATTACTTGGATTTTTCAACAAGACAATGCTCCTATTCATAACTCTCGAGTAGTAAATTCTTTTATTTCGAGTCAAAACGTTAATATCATGACCTGGCCACCATATTCTCCAGATCTTAACGTAATTGAAAATGCTTGGGGCTGGCTAACACGGTAAGTATACGAAGGAGGAAAGCAATACGAAGATAAGGAGATGTTAACTGCAGCTATTAAATGTGCCTGGAGCGAGATATGCTTGAACTATATAGATTCCTTGTGTCATTCTATGGACCGGATTTATGAAGTTATTACTAACAAAGGAGGCAGTACTCATTACAAAAATTATTTTTTTTTATTGCAAATAAATCAAATAGTAACGCCAACTAATAATTTAAGTTAAAATCCAAATACTTTTCTTATAAAAATTAAAAAGCCAACGTGCGTCTATTCTACTGACCAAGAAAAATTTGCCTTATTTTGACTAGCTTTAATAAAATGTTAGAAAAACACAATTTGGTTAAATATGTATAATCATTTGAATATTATATTAAAGGTATCATTAAATAAGAAATGTTTTTGCATATCCACTTCTTTTCTATCGTCCTTTAATAAATAAATATGAAGCAAAGTTGTATGCAACTTAAGGTGCGTCTAAGCTAAGACCAGCAGTGTAGTTATGAAACGCACTGTATTTAAAGGGACAAAAACTAAAAAAATAACCACCTCTTAATAAGTGGCGAACAGAAACACGCCTTGATTTTGCTCGTACGCACATGTCATGGTGGAAGGAGTGGCAATACGTCGAATTTTTGGATGAGAACAAATTTAATCTGGAGGGACCAGACGGCTATTGTTATTACTGTCACGATTTGCGGAAGGAGGAGCGTCTTATGGATCGCTTACACAGTCGGGTCGAAGGTGTTATGGTATGGGGTGCCGTATCCTATTATGGTCACTGTGAATTGCAGTTATTAACACCAAAAATGAACGCGAAAGACTATAATTGCGTATTAAAAACGGCATTCCCGTTCTTCAAAAACCTTTTTGGAAATCTGGAGTGGCATTTTCAGCACGACAATGCCCCGATCCATACTGCACATTCTGTAAAAATATGGATTCTAAAAGAAAAAGTGAAAGTTCTGGAGTGGCCACCAAACTCCCCAGACCTTAATAAAATAGAAAATGTATGGCGATGGTTGGCTAGGAAGGTGTACAGAGTGGTAAACAATATCCCACTAAAGAAGAATTGATCACCGAGATAAAACTCGCATGGTCAATGATTTCCTTGGACTACATACAGAACTCTATGGATTCCTAATCGGATGTGTGAAATCCATGTTAACAAAGGACGACACATTATTAATTAGCTTTTAAAATATTCAAATAATCATGTGAAATTGTTAAGTTCAATATTTTGTGGAAATTTATAGAACAATTATCGAAGGGGTCGCTATCCTGATGTCCCAATTTTGTTTTACTTATTTATGAATTGTTTTTCTTTATTGTTTATATAAAGACCTATTTAAAACTGTTGAGAATAATAATATTATTGAAAACGCTGCATATCCCCTTTTAAAAAAAATTACGTCTGGCAACCCCTGACTAGAACTTCGCTTTTGTGTAATAGATTTGTAAGTCGTAATCCGTAGTCGAATGAAGTTATAATACATATACTATATATAAAGAAAAGATTCTTACATTGTCCTAATAAACTGACCTCAAACAAAAACCAATATCATTACACTTTAACTTTTCATTTAAAGAATTATAGAAATTATCATGCATCTGGGCTACCCTGGTACGTGAGCAACCGAGTCATCGAAAGGCACTTAAAAGTTGTCCTACTGGGAGATCAAATAAACTTCCACAACAGCCGATATGCCGACAGACTTACCGCCCACCCGAACACGTTGGCGAATGATCTCGTCGACCCCATTTCCCTCCGACGTGTGAACAGAATACATCCCCATGAACTCCTTACTCGGAAGATAGCATATTCCCTCAAGTGTACATTTCTATATATTATATTATAAGTAAGGAACTTTACCCATACTATTATCTTTTAAGCTACACATTAGGTTAAGTTAACTGAACGATTCCTAGTGATTATTTGAATGATAAATAATAAATGTCGCTGGTTCTGTTTCGCGGCTTAGCGAAATGGTACTTCATGAGGCAAAATGAAAAAAAAAATAACTTATCAGGAAAAAAATTTGCATCAAAGAAGCATGTACAGGGGGGCGCTAACCTGATGACGCGTAGTGTATAATGAGTAGCGAATTCGAGCGGCGACAATAGGTTATATAAGAAGATTACGTTATGTAGTATATACAAAATTTGAATATGCATATTTAAAGGGTAGAGAGTATCATAGAGCTTTATACTTTTTCGGCAACATATGTCGAAGGGTATCCCACTGTCGGTTGCCGCTCGACTGTTGCTCTCGTTTTTTTTATGCACATAGCTATTAACGGAAATACATGTGCTTATATGCAAAGACTCATACATACTTAATTTGTGTACACACATGCATATGAACATTTGTATGCAACCAATAGCTTGGTAGATCCGTATGCATATATTCGAGTATTTACAAGCGTGTGTACAATGTACATATATTCATTATATGCGAACGTGCACATATTATTATTATTTCATAATTAATATTTAAGGGCCAGTAAATGTCAGGGTCAATAAGGAACCATAAATTGCAACTATTAATATTAAATATTAATTTCGATTTCTCGATGTATTGTGAGTTAGTTAAAGTTTATAAAAAATAAAATTATTATTCGTCTTCAGAATGCAGAAAATCACTCTGTTCCACAAGATTATAGTTGATTTGATTTTCACTGAAAAATTAAAAAGCTGTCTTCTAATAAAGAGAATAGTATTATCTCTCGGACTAAAAGTAGGTATTCGACACGCACTATTGCTGAAAAGCTGCAAATTAGTCAATCAGTGCACAGTGGTTGCGCCCATAGGCCAAAAATCAAAAAACGTAGTACAGCCGATTTGTTCACAAAGTAGCCAAACCATCTCTAAAATGTCCAACCATATCAAGATCAAACTGGGTTTTTCTGCAAAGGTAACGGTACTTTCTAAAAATAGAACTAAAGTTGCGAGCATGTGACAAATGCAAACTTCAAAGCAGTGAATCTCAGGTTATAATTGTTCAAATTGTAAAATTTAAAATGGTTTTGAAAGTTGAAGGTATTTACTTTAATAAATTATTTTTGTAATATTTTTTCTATTGATAATACTACTGTGGGCAAAAAGTAAGGTGAATTTGTTTGTAAAATGAAAAATCTTTATTTATTCTTCTACATCAATTTCATCCCCTTCGAAGTAATCCCCTCCCGATAAAATACACTTATGCCAACGTTTTTTCCAATCCTTGAAACATGCCAAATAGTCCCTTTCCGGTATAGCCATCAGCGCCTTCTTCGATTCAGCTCTTATCTCCTCAATCGACTCGAAACGCGTTCCCCGGAGTGGTCTCTTGAGTTTTGGGAATAGCCAGAAGTCACACGGAGCCAAATCAGGCGAATACGGTGGTTGCGTCGAATTTTTGGCGAAATGGTCATGAAGAACGAGTGCAGTGTGAGATGGTGCATTATCGTGATGCAAAAACCAAGAGTTGTTGGCCCATAATTCTGATCTTCTTAGACGAATTGCTTCACGCAAACGACGCATAACGCTCAAATAATATTCCTTATTAACAGTTTGGCCGGGTGGAAGGAATTCATAGTGCACCACACCACGAAAATCGAAGAAAACTGTCATCATGACCTTGATTTTTGAACGACTTTGACGTGCTTTTTTCGGTCTGGCCTCGACCCTCTTTGAAGTCTTTGTACCACTTATAAACATTTTTCTGCGACATGGTAGAATCACCAAAGGCCTTCCGCAACATCCTCAAAGTTTCCGCAGCCGAAATTTCATTCCGCAAACAAAATTTGATGGCACTTCTTTGCTCAATTAAATCAGACATTGTAAAAATCGAAACATGCACTCGTGGTCGTTTGGTAAATACAAGCGTAAATATATTACTGATGATGACATTGACATGAAATTTGTCCCAGATGTCATTAGCAGTCCTACCAACTCAAGAAAAAAGAACTAGCCCGAAATGTTAGGCCCGCGAAGTTTGAATTGGAAATTCACCTTACTTTTTGCCAACAGTAGTACATTTATGTGATATTTATTGGATGAGTGCATAAGTTCGTGCCCGATTTCGCTGCATGCCGTTCGAATCGTTTGAGAGTGGCGCTCGTGAAAGAAATATACATATATGCGTCATATTATGTTATACGAATTCCACAAAGGAAAAACAGTGGGCGCTGCAACTAAAGATATTCGCGAAGTTTATTTGGACCGTGCTCCAGCACTCCGCACAGTAAAGAAATGGTTCGCGAAATTTCGTTCTGGAGATTTTAACCTCGAAGATCAACCTCGCAGTGGACGGCCTTCTGAGCTTGATGACGATGTTCTAAGGGCTTTAGTTGCGAATAACTCACGTATTTCGACGGAAGAGGTTGCCAGTGAATTGAACGTCAACAAATCAACTGCGTTTCGTCGTTTAAAAAAGGTTGGGTACACTTTGAAGCTCGATACATGGGTGCCACATCAGTTGAGTGAAAAAAACAAAGTGGACCGTATGTCAACAGCAATTTCTTTGCTTCGACGGATCAAAAACGAACCTTTTTTGGATCGGCTCGTGACTGGTGATGAAAAATGGGTCCTGTACAACAATGTTCAACGCAAAAGAACATGGAAACAGGCACACGAAGGGGCGGAACCGATGTCGAAAGGTGGACTGCATCCGATGAAGGTACTGCTGTGCATTTGGTGGGATATCCGAGGCGTGATCTATTTTGAGCTCTTGCCAGCTGGAGAAACGATCACTGCCAACAAGTATTGTCAGCAATTGGTCGAATTGAAGAAAGCAATTGATGAAAAACGTCCGATTTTGGCAATCGCAAAGGAGTTCTTTTCCATCATGACAACGCCAGGCCACATGTTGCAAAACCGACCCTGGCCAAACTGAAGGAGATGAATTGGGAAATCATGCCGCATCCCCCATATTCACCCGACATTGCACCTTCTGATTATCATTTGTTTCGATCGCTGCAGAACAATTTGAATGGAAAAAAATTTAAAAATGTGGAAGACGTCAAAAACCACCTTGACACCTTTTTCAACGAGAAACCGGAAGAGGAATATTTCCAAACTAAAATTTTTTTTTTTTTTTGTTTCTATTCATTTTATTTACAATCTGTCTTAATCTGACAATAAGTAAATTATATAAATAAAATTAAATTAACAGATGTAGTAGTTATTCATTAAGCCCTACTACATATTCTATATTTCACATGTTTTAATAGTTTTTATCTACCTATGAGGGAGATCGAGCACGTGAATTCGTTTAAGTCTTCTTACATTGGTATTATTATTAATCAAACTTATGGCTAAATTGTTTTCATGATTTCTTAGTCTATCTATATATTTTTTACTATATTTTTTAATTTCATCTTTAACATAAGGGATTCCTAAGTCTTTATGGATATTTGCATTTGAGATATAAAATGGAGCATTAACAATTTGTCTCAGTGTTTTTGATTGATATCGTTGTAGGATCTCAATATTTGAGTTGCTGGCAGTACCCCAGAGCTGTATGCCATAAGACCACACAGGCTTTAGTATAGCTTTATATAGACGGACTTTGTTTTCCAGAGTGGTTGACGATTTTCGGCCAAGCAACCAGGTCATTTTCAAAGTTTTTACGCTCAGTTGCTGACGCTTTGCCTTAATGTGATCTTTCCACGTTAGTCTGCGATCAAGATGTAAGCCAAGGTACTTTATGCAGTTAGTTTGTGGGATTGCTGATCCATTAAATAAAACTTCTGGACAGTTACCTCTTCTTAATGTGAAAGTTATTTGCGCAGATTTTAGGGCGTTGACTTTTATTTTCCAGAGCAGGAACCAACTTTCAATAAGGCAGAGCTCTGATTGCAGGAGTTGTGAGGCTTCCTCTTTAGATGTACTAGTAGCTAATATAGCTGTATCATCAGCGTATGTTGCCACAGTGCAGGTATTTGTAACTGGCATATCGGCCGTGTACAGGGTGTATAAAACAGGCCCTAAGACGCTGCCTTGTGGGACTCCAGCCTTTATAGTAAACAACGACGAGGATTCATTTTTTT
Source organism: Zaprionus ornatus (assembly GCA_018904035.1). Classification (NCBI taxonomy): domain Eukaryota; kingdom Metazoa; phylum Arthropoda; class Insecta; order Diptera; family Drosophilidae; genus Zaprionus; species Zaprionus ornatus. The sequence continues at coordinate 28,104,544 of JAEIFZ010000002.1, forward strand.
GTTGCACGTAAAAGTGTCTATTTGTTAGGTATGACTTTAATAATAAGAAATATGGTGCAGGTAGCCACTTTTTAATTTTATATAATAATCCATTGTGCCAGACTCGATCAAACGCTTGTTGAACATCAAGAAATGTTGCACTGCAGTACTTTTTGTTCTCAAAAGCTAATAAGATTTCATTTATAATCCTGTGGCATTGCTCAGGAGTTCCGTGGCCTCTTCTAAATCCAAACTGGTGTTCGGGAATAATAGCGAATTTGTCCAATATTGGCAACATTCTCCTTAAAAGTATTTTTTCAAATACTTTAGAGAATATTGACAACAAACTAATGGGACGGTACGATGTCACTTCATTTTCTGCCTTGTTTGGTTTAAGGATCATCATTATTTCTGCGCATTTCCATTGGCTTGGAAAGTGGTCAACTCTTAAGATCGCATTAAATATAAGCGTAAGAAATCGTATACACTTTGGTGGTAGATTCTGCAAGGTTGAACCATCAATTTTGTCCGAACCTGGAGCTTTTTTATTATTCAATCATTTAATTTCTGATGTAACTTCATCAATACTGATTTTACGAATGGGCAAGCTCATTTGGCATGGTGACTCGAGAAAGTTATCTACTTCTCTCTCTGTTTGCGGGTTATCAATATCATTTGGTTGAAATACAGAGTGTAGGTGTTGTGCAAATGCTTTGGCTTGTTCATCATCAGATCTACACCAATCGCCATTACTATTTCGGACTACTGTGTTTCTTTTTGCAGGTCGCTTAAGATATTTGGTTGCTCTCCATAAATTATGTTCGTGGTTACAAGAATGTGGATCTAGGTTTCTAAGATATTCAGCGAGGGATTCATTTCTTAAAGTTGACAGTAGTTTTTTGAGATCAGATGCAGCCTTGTTATAGGATCTTTTGTCACCAGGGTAACGGGTTTCTTGCCATCTTTTACGCAAGTTTCTCTTGTTTTGTATTTGTCTTCGGATTTCAGTTGAGAGATAGAGTTGATTTTGTTGTGAGTTTCTGACTGGATGCTTCGTAGGTGTAAAGCTTGCTTTATGGATCTTATTTGTTAGAAGCTCAACAGCTTTATCTATCTCCTCTCCTGATTTTAGCGAGATATTCAAGCTGATACTTGTTTCCAGATAGCTTTTAAACGCATTGATGTCAGTATTTGCAGAAATTACTGTGTAAGGTTTTGTCAATATATAAGCTACTGTACTGTACGTCACTATTATTGGAGAATGGTCTGAGCTTAGATCAAAGCTTTCCATTATGCGCATGTGTGATTGTGGAATACCAAGGAATGCTACGAAGTCTATAAGGTCTGGTATCTTTCTACTGTCAGTAGGCCAGTATGTTGGCTTACCGGTTGAGAGAGTTGTTATGTTGTTATTTTGTATGCATTTATACAATTCTCTTCCCTTCGGATTTATCAATCTGGAGCCCCACCAAGGGTGCTTGGCATTAAAGTCGCCTCCTACTATAAACTGAGTTCCAAGATTATGGAAAAAGTTTTTAAAGTCTTCTTCTTTGAGAGAAAATCTTGGGGGAAGTATATCGCTGTTACAGATACGTCCGCATGCAAACATTTGATCTTGACCGTGGCAGCTTGCATAGCGTTTTCTCTAATGCTGTCCATAATTTGAAATTTTAGGCCCTGTTTAATTAAAATAGCTGCGCCGCCATGAGCTCTGCCCGACGGGTGATCAGCTCTGATTATATCATATCCAACAACTCTGATATATGATTTGCTGGTGAAGTGAGTCTCTGAGATTAACATAATGTCAATTTCATTCATTTTCATAAAGATGGATATTTCATTTACATGGTTGGAAAGCCCATTGGCATTCCATATACCGATATTTAGATTTACTTGCCTAGTTTGATTACAAGTAACATAATCATGTTAAGTAAATTATTAGTAAGTTCAGACTGTTTTTCTAGAAGTTGCTCTATTCTCTCTAGTGAAGTGTTTGTTTTGCTATTCCCTGTAGCAATTTTGGCGTAGGTTTGATAATCGTTACTTTGTTGGGTATATGTTGGTTTGTTAGGCGGAACAAAAGATTGAGAGTTTCCTAAGTCATTTTTACTCTGGTCTTTATTGCTATTCAGAAATTTTCGATTAGTTATTGATTTTTTTGACAAAAGTTCCTGATAAATTCTACACCCTTTGTAGCTGGCGGCGTGTTCTTCGTTGCAATTGGCACACTTTGCTGGTTGATCAATATTTTTCGGGCAGAGGTTGCTTGGGTGTCGAGAAGAACATTTTACACATCGGTACGTTTTGGCACAGTACGATTTTGTGTGTCCGAATTCCTGGCAGCGATAGCATTGAACAATTTCATTGGTTTTGCGGGGTGGCTCTATGTTGACAATAGCGTTACCAATGTGTTTTACTTTATATATATCTCCGTTTTTGTTGTTTGGCTCGAGATCTACATAGAACATGTTCAGTGGCGTTTTGGTTACACGGCTTTTAATATTACTTATGTTCCTAACAACATAACCTTTTGACTCTACATCGCTTTTAATTTCATTTATATTTGTAGAAAAATGCAAATTCTTAACAACGACTCTAAATGCTCTATCTTCCTTAAGCTGATATGTGTGATACTTCACACAATCATCACTAAGTGTTTTAACTAATTTTCTGTAATCTTCGATAGTCTTAACCATTATTCTTACATGTCCATCACGATGAGTTTTATAATGGTACAGATCTTTGTTAATTTTTGAATTAAGATAAGCTAGCATTTCACTTATTTCATTGACGTCAGATAGAAAGATGGGTGGGGGCTTAGCAAAGTCAGTAGTGCTGTCTTCATTTACCGTTTGGAGATCTGCTTTTTTGTTATCTTCGTTTACTCTATGACTGGGCAATCCGTCGCTTAAGAGAGCGAATTTATTGGCGCTGGTGCTTGGTGAGTCGTCCAAAGAAGCTTTTTTTCTGCGTAGATCGGGAGAGACTAGGCATGGTCTCTTGTTTGGCTTTGATTTTACTCTCTGCCAGTTCAAGACAGTTAGGTCTTCGTCGCTGTCACTCATGTCGACAACAGTTAGTTGGTGCTTATCAGCAACCACACAATAATTTTTGTATTTTTGTTGTTGTTGTATTTTATGATTGTTACACAAGAACTAAACGAATTCAAAGCTAAAGCGTAGCTTCCGCATAAACTAGGCACGTCTATACTCAAAGAGTGTTCGATCGCAAGATATTAATTCACGCTCCTTCAATTATTAGAAATTGTTTAGTGTCAATCGCGCTCTCCATACAACGCCGACCACTGTGCAGTGGTTGTCAAGGTGCAGAAAAGACAAAATGTTTGTGCTGAAAAGAAGTTGAATGGTCGCCGTCGCCTTCTAACAGACTCTGACGCTCGACTTATGATGTCTAAAATGAGCAAAATAGACTTTTAACGCCAAAAGAAGCATCTACAGAAATAAATAAAGGCGTGAGTTGATGGACAGCTGGAAGAGCGCTTGGTAAGATTAGGTATGTCGCATCAGTGAAAAAAAACAAATCAACTTTATCCGAGAAAAATGTCAAGGCTCGGCTAAAATTCGCAAAGGATTACAAGAACTGGACAATAGAAGACTGGGAACGCGGAGACCTGGTGACACGCTTCAAAGGCATCATGTGAAGCAAACCGTGAAACATGGAGGCGGCAACATAATGGCATGGGGATGTTTCACGTGCTCGCAAGTTGGACCGTTGCACAAAATTGACGGGATTATGACCAGGGTGCCTACCCAGAGTAGAATATCACTTTTCAGCAAGACACACTGCGAAAATTGTTAAAGAATGGCTCGGAAACCAAAATTTTAAGATGATGGAGTGGCCAGCGCAAAGTCCCGACCTCAATCCGATTGAAAACCTATGGTCAATCGTAAAGCGACGGCTCGGACAGTATCAGTCAGCCCCATCCAACTTGGACGATCTTTGGCGGCGTGATGAAAAAGAATGGAATAATATACCGAAAGGAATATTCGAAAAATTAGTTGAAAGTATGCCAAAATGTATGAAAAATGTCATAGAAAATAAGGGTCTCTGGACAAAATATTAATAATGAATTTATTTTGTATTTTTTCTTAAATGGTGCAAAACTGAGTACATGCCGCTTGTTTTTGTTTTTGAATTATAACTATTCTATAGCTTTTTCAATTCAATTTCAATTACATTATAACTTACGCCTTGTTGTTACAAAAGTACGAGGGTCGTTTGATAAGTCCGTGACTTTTTGAATAAAATATATTTTTTTCGTCAAAGAAGCGTTTTATTTCTCAACATAATCTCCTTTTAGCTCTATACATTTAGTCCAGCGTTTTTCCAATTTTTTTATTCCTTCCAAATAATAGGTTTTCTCAAGGCCCTCAAAATAGTCGTTTGTTTCTGTGATGACCTCTTCATTTGACCCGAATCTCTTACCGCCGAGCCATTTCTTCATGTTTGGAAACAAAAAATAGTCACAGGGGGCTAAATCTGGAGAATATGCTGGATGGGGTAGCAGTTCGTAGCCCAATTTATGAAATTTTGCCATGCTGACTACACACGTGTGCACCCGTGCATTGTCCTGATGGAACAGCACTTTTTTTTCGCCAAATGCGGTCGTTTCTGCTTCAAATCAATATCGAATCTGTCCAAAAGCTCTGAATAATATTCGCCGGTGATCGTTTTACCCTTTTCAAGGTAATCGATGTGAATGATACCTTGTGCATCCCAAAAAACTGTGGCCATGACCTTGTTGGCCGACAGACCCACCTTGGCCTTCTTTGGTGCACGTTCACCCGGAGAAACCCACTGTCTTGATTGTTCTTTGGTCTCTGGTGTGGTGTGGTGGATCCATGTTTCGTCTACGGTAACGAAACGGCGCAAAAATTCGTTTGGATTGCGGTTGAACATCGCCAAACACTCCTTTGAAATGGTCACACGGTTGCGCTTATGGTCGTGTGTGAGCAATCGCGGCACCCATCGCGCGGAAAGCTTTTTCATGTCCAAATATTCATGTAAAATGTGATGTACCCGTTCAGTTGAGATGCCTACAGCCTCAGCTACCTCACGCACTTTCATTCTCCGATCATCCAATATCATTCCATGGATTTTGTCGACGATTTCTGGCATGACGACCTCTTTTGGGCGACCTGAACGTTCGGCATCACTTGTACTGGTACGACCACAACGGAACTCAGTAAACCATTTCTTAACCATTGAAATTGATGGTGCAGAGTCCCCATAATATTTATCAAGTCTTTCCTTGGTTTCGGTGATGGATTTTTTACGCAAAAAATAATGCTTAATTAGCACACGAAATTCACTTTTTTCCATTTTCGTTAAAATTCACGAGATCGTCTGCTTTCAATGCCTATAAAACGCAAACTAAGAAACGCAGCTTTCTCAAAATTTTACAGTCAGCTGTTAATCGATAACTGCTGACAGGAGCAGTGTTGTATTTAGAGCAGGTGCGCGGCAAATACAAAAAGTCACGGACTTATCAAACGACCCTCGTATTTTGTCTTGATATGTCATGCACCTTCGCTAAACGGCATTGAACGAATGCAGCAATTAAAGAGCGCATTTACACCTATAATTGAGCCAATTGTTTTTTCAATTCCTCTTTGTGCTGAGCTTCTGCACGTAAATATATTAGGGGAGAGGGAATTTCACAACGGCATAATTATTTTGTCATCGAGTAAATCAGTCGCTTCTATTGGCAAATTTTCAAGTGAGTGCAATATTTTTGTTGTTTTTCGAGTTATTACAACAAGTTACAACCATAACAATTGTTTATACAGTTAAAAGTGTTAAATCAGCTGAGCTGCAGGCTAATATTAAAACAGACAATAGTGCCAAAGTTTGATTTGGGTATTTCCGTAATAAATATCGCAAAAGAATATAATTTGTCATACCAAACTGTTTATTATCAACTAAAAAAATACAAAAACATAAAAACATCAATAATTCGCATTGATCCGGCAGAAATCGTAAGACAACAGAAAACGAGTACCGTTTGATTTTGCGACAAATCAAAAAAGATCCATTAAAAACTCCGAAAATTGTTGCTTTGGAATGGAATAAGGACAAGAATGTTTCAATTAGTGAAAATACGCAGACGGTTGAAACAACATACATAATTTCAATACGTATATTGCAAGAAATATCCCTTTTATCAGCCCAAGAAATAAAATTAAGAGGCTGGCCTTCGCCAAAAAGTATGTAAATAAGCCGCTTGCATTTTGGCGTAATATTCTTTGGACTGATGAAAGTAGTTTCGAATACCATTCATCGCCTAAAAACGATTTTGTACGAATGGATGCAAATATTCGCCAAAAAATAAGTCACGGCGGCGGAAGTGTTATGTTTTGAGGTAGCGTATCGTTTAATGGGGTAAGAGATTTGGTTGCTATCGATCCATGAACGAACAAAAGTATTTAGAAACCTTAAATAATTACGCATTTCCTTCTGGCGATAAATTGATCGGGGAAGCATTCGTTCTCCAACAGGATAACGCACCATGTCACACAAGCAAATTAATCAAAAAGTTTTTGTTAGAAGTTGGAGTGGAAACGCTGGATTGGCCACCCCAAAGTCCAGATTTGAATATTATTGAAAATGTAAAACATAAGCGATCAGCAAATAAAATAAAATAAAATATGAATTATTAAATAATAATATGTGCACGTAAGCATATTATGAATATGTACACAAGCATGTAAATACTTGCATACATTCATATTCATTTACCACGCCACCTATTGGTTGAGTATTAGTATATATTTATGCACATGTATTTTCGGTAATTGACATGTGCATGGAAAAGAAGAGTCGAGAAACAGCTAGCGCTTCGCGCTCGCATCGTTTATCCTTTTCTTTCCTACGCAAGTAATTTAGTTCTGACGTCATCGACAACATCTTTGCTGGTCGAAGGGTCGAAATGGTTTATCTAATAACTTCAGGGTTTATTGTCCGATCGGATTGCAATTTGGAGGATAACTTCATATAGTATTTATCTATATATATACTAAAGCAGAACGTTAAGAAATGAGTAAATCGCCATGTAAATCAAAATTGGCGGTTTGCGGGGGCGGTAGGCGTGTTAGGTAAAGGTTAAATAGCTGCCTGCGTCACCGATTTTTTATAGATATGGCTATATTTATCATGATTTTAGGTGAAAAAATTATTTGGCGGTCGCTTCTAATTTTTTTTTAATTGAATTTTGAAAATAATTAATTTTACATGTATTTTGTTGTTGCCTTTTTGTGTGTGGCATAAGCTGATTTGTTTGAAATGAAAAATTTGCATCACTTCAATATATGATACTTTTTTTAAGAGTTGTAAAGTTACTCCTACTTTTCCTACCATAATATATACATATGTTATATATATATATAGATTTTGAAAATTTTTTATCTTTTTAAAATTTTGGTGGCCCTGATAAGGGCCGATTTGGTGAAGACATGAAGCTGGTCTTCTACTCCGAATCAGACGATTCCTAATATAAAGGAAAAGGTGTTAGTTGACGACATTAAACACAAGGCGCCGTAAAATCGCGCGATTTTTTTTTTTTTTAATTTTTTGCCAGCGGCGGGCTCTCCTTACCCAACAAATTTCCTCATCAGTAATTTCCATTTCTATTCTCCTTGGGTTATACAACTCTCCGATAGCTTTAAACAATTCGTGAAGTCTATCAGAGTGTGTAGGGTATTTTTTAAAAAATTGAAATTTGGCCAAATACCCTATAAAGTGCGCCTTTTTGCGTCCAAAGCGCGGTATGCCATCTTTCACGTCACGCCACAACCGCTCGATAGATTGGGTGTGGGCTGCGGTTGATGGATCGACGAAATTTTTTGAGTGGTTCACTGTCTGGTGTTGGAAGCCCTCGTCCTTAAGACAAGAATAGGCTTTCCAACAGTCCGACATAATGGAAGTTCCGTCGGCTATCCTATCCTTTATAAGAGACAACAGTGTGTCCTTATTTCTGGACTCCACTGGTACGATGAAAAATTGTTTTGTGTCTCTTTCAATGCCACCAAATAGCCATTGACCTTCCACTATGCGGTCACAGTTATATTTCCGGCGTCCCACTTTTGTTTCGTCGATTTCAACCACTTTGCCTGGGCCACCAATGGTACGAGGACTGTTGCGTACCGCCCAGTCTATGTAAACTTCGCGCATGAAGTTGCGGATGTCAATTATAGATGGCCGTGACCATCCCAATTCATGCATCATAAATTGGACTTCGCGCTTAAGTCCATTTGTATCCAGCATTATGAACCGGCAAATTTCACCAAGGGAGAATTGGTGACCTTGGAAAAAGGTATTTTTCCGGATGGTTTCCGAAAACATACAGCGCTGCACTTTCTTTTTTTTGCGACCGCAGAAGAATTAGCGTTGCCATTACATACAAAGGTAATTACAGTATCCGATCTGTATCTAATTTTGCACTCTTTGCCGCACTTTGGACACAACTTTTTATTCCATATTACGTTATGCTTGCGTAAATAATCAATAAGCTCCAATACTGGACTGAAGCAATAATGAAAATTCTGCATTCGATAAGTTGCATCTATTGCAATTTGCCATCTTTTCGCATTGAAAATTACACGTCGAATGATATTCGAATGGCTTGAAAAAGCTATAGAACATCTGCGTTGACGCCAGACTGCCGATCAACAACTTTCCGACGGTCGCGCCGAAATTCTGCATAAGCGTCAAGAAACGGGAAAGTTAACTGTTGCAACGGCATAATTTTTGTGTCTGCCGCATTTTTGGTTGAAATAAATCGTTTGTGGCACACAGTGCGCATCGTTGTGACGTTTTACTGAGAATTGGCCAACAACAAACTACATGTCTTTCGCCTAAAATCATGATAAATATAGCCCTATCTGTAAAAAAAATTTGAAAAAAATGCAGGCAGCTATTTAACCTTTACCACGTGTTATTCCAAATTGAAAATAAACTTGATCTGCGTATGGTATACAGGAATCTTCATGCTAAATTTGGTATCCCTAGCTTTTGTAATAGCTGAGATCGGCGCGTTCATCCAGACAGACAGACGGACTGACAGACGGACATGGCTCAATCGACTCGGCTAGTGATCCTGAGCAAGAATATATATACTTTATGGGGTCTCCGACGCCTCCTTCTGCCCGTTACATACATTTGCACAAAGTTGGTAAACCCTTTTTTGACCATTTTCAATGGTCCAAGGGTATAAATATACTAAGTGGATACGAAAAATCCTAAATAGTTATTTTGTTATGTTATTACAGTTGTTAGAGCAGCATAGTTTTATTTAGTTTTATTATTATTATTATTATTATTTATATTAATTGAATGAAATTATTATTATTGTAGATTAATTTGAACTTGACATTGAAGTCAAAGGCTAGCATAAAGTAAGAGAAAATTGTGATCCGTCACAGATTCAGGACGAACTCAGCTACTTCCTGAATACTCCTGTAATGGAACTTAAACGGATTGTAGTTGACGCCTGGGACGAGATGCGATTGGTATATCCTAAACTATATGTTATAGCTTGCCAGTATTGTTTCCTTATTGGTACTTCGGTACCGGCAGAGCGCCTTTTTTCTAAAGCTGGAGCTACTGCCACAGAACAAAGAAATAGATTAACTACTTCGCGCTTGTCGAAGTTGTTATTTCTGAATTCGTTATTAAACAAATAAAATATAGATAAATGTTGTTTAATCCATGTATTTGTTTATTATTATTGGTAGCTATTGCATTACATTCACATGCGACAATATCAAAAATTGCTGTTTTGTTTGCTACAAAAACATCAATTGATTAATCGATTATTTTCATTTTTCTTCGATTAATTGCAATTAATAATTGAATGGTTTCAATTAATCATATGATTCAATAATCGATTAATGAAATCTTTTTGCCATCACTAGTTGTCGCTGATGCCGAGTGTGGTTCGATGGTAAGCACGTAGAAGATGTGTGCGACACAAGCCAGTTGTGCGTAGAACATCAGTGCGATCGAAACTGACTGCGCTAACATTATGGCAGTCACAGACGAAAGTGTACCTTTGACATATTTATGTATTAAGTATACATATTTTGAATTATTAGTCTTAAAGAGATGGCTGCCTGGATGGCTGTATCAAGGTGACTACTTTAAATGTGCTTTGCAGTGTCTGTTACGAATTGGCAAGTATTCTATCCTTATTGCGCATGAATTATCGTATTTGCTAATTTGCTTCTCATATTACCTTGTGTTGCTTGTTTAACAGTTTCAACAGCGTTAAGTTTTATGTCCATATTTTTTGTATTTGAGTATAAATGTATTTATATTGTAGTCTCAAGGAGATAGCTGTCTGGCTGATTGTTCGTTTGACTGTATCGAGGTGAGTACTTTTAGATGCACTTTGCAGTGTTAGTTTCAAAATGACAAGTTATCTAACTTTTTGCAACACGTGTTATGCGATTGCCCCCTATATGCGGAATTAGACGCACAAATGGCGGTTGGGATATCTCTGGAGTTACACGGACGCGAGAGACAATGAGACTGTGTATGCGGTACGCAGGCAATCTCTTTCAAAGGCAGCAGGAGAGGATGCACCAAGGAGTGGCGAATGGGTTGCCAGTCCCGGGCTGAAAAGCCAAAACTGGTAACAACACCAGGTGTCCCCAAATCCGGCTTTGTCGGAGCCGAAAGGGGGGCCCACCGAGCCCTTAATCGGTACCATGGGATGAGCATCGACGGCATATCATGTTATGCCTGAAGTTTAATTCGTTTAACCAAGCCCCGCTCATGCGAGGTAGGCCCCCTAGTGGGAGTTTCATTGTGGCTGTGGTGGCTTAAGCTAGGAAGATCCCCTTCACCAAGGGGGTTGCATTACCCGACAAGTGTGCAACCGAATTGGTACCTCTGAGTCTACTCGGGGGGCGGTGGTTCAGCGCTTAATTTGAACACATTGCGTAATATGCGCATTTATGCGCATATATGAACGCCGTGGTTGTAATCCTTTGATTGGAACACGCCACGTTAAATAAGTACAGAGAGATCTTTCACAATTTTGTACTACGACCTATGTTCGAACGACGACGTCTTCCAGACATGACTTTATAATTTCTGTACAAAATTTACTCAGTTCTATATGTATGATTACCTATGCACAAATTGCCATATTATTAGTATGTGCCGCAGTAAAAAATATCTAAATTCTTACCATTTAGAAACAAAAGATAATCAACAATCATAAAAAACAAAAGATACCTATTCTATTCAGTTCTTTTTTTTTACTGAAATACCTCAACTTAAACAACGATTTAAATTAAATTAAAAAAAATTTGCTATTATTGCTTAAAAAATAATTTTCTATTCGTGCGTAGTATTGCTATTTTCTTCGCTGGAGAGCTCTGATATAATAAACGCGTCCGATCGCTGCTAAATTCAAAGTGCTATAGGGAAAACCGCGGCCTCAGCCGCGCTATTTATAGACACGCTCTTGCCGCACCGGGCGGCCGGCCGGTACCGCCGCAAACGCTACGTCCCGCAATTTTGAAATCTGTTCGAAAATATTCATTTAAATCATACGGTGTAAAGGGACATATAGTCTATATTAAATGAGCAATGTATTCAAGGTATTTAATTGGTTAAGGATTAATGTTGTATTGGTTAAAATCGCTTCGAAAATCAGCCACTATTTGTCGTAAAAAGTAAATGACAAAAAAAAGTTATTGTGGGTTATCCATAAGAGATAGACATACCCGACGAGCAAAACTGTAACACGAGTTGCATATTCTAACTTCAACGGTCAGTATCCTCTCTCCTATTTTATGTACGATAATAATCTTAGTCTTGTTTTGTTGCTACTATATTTGACTATCGTTTGTAAAAATATGAAGCGATTTGATCAATTGGGAGAAGTATGCCCAAGCAAAATGTGAAAAGGTGAAATGTTATAGTTTTGCACTGGGGTTATATATTAAACGAAAATTTTATTTGAGATTATTTTAATTATGAGTCCACAGCCCTTTTGATTTTTGTAGCTCCCTTATGCGATTTGGCATACTTTGGGTTTAGCGTAGCACCATTTCAGGAGGAATAGCGCACCAGCCATCCTTTGTTCTTTCCCACAGCACCATCATTCCACTTGGAGGAACTGCATATTTTGCCAGTTGGGATTTTACATGGCTTCACAAATTTTCTATGGGATTCATATCAGGAGATTGCGGTGGCCGCTTCAGCGACTGAAAATTTTGCTTTTCCATCCAATTTTTTACCAAAATCGAAGTGTGTTTGGGATCATTGTCTTGCTGAAATATGCATTTTTTAGCAACAATACCCATAGTTTTAATTACTTTTGGATGATTTTGTTGCAAAATGTTTAAATACTGTTCCTTCCGCATTATTCCTTCAATTAAGACCAACGGACCAACTCCGTTTTTGTATATACAGCCCCAAACCATTATTGATCCGCCACCGCGCTTCACGGTTTGCTTCACGTTACTTGGTGACTGGATTGTGGGATCTTTAGTCCAATACCAAGAGTGTCCATCTGACTCGAAACGATTAATTTTTGTTTCATCTGACCATATAACCTGAAAAACCAAATTTTTGTAAATGTTTTCGTGAGTTGCAGCAAAGTTTCGACATAAATTGATATGCCTTTTTACTAGTATTGGTTTTTGTTCCATCTCTTTGGCTTTCAGGCCTAATCTGCCGAGACTGCGCCGAAATGTCCACTCACTGGCATTCAAATTAAGCTGTGTCAAAGCTTTTTTTTGGTGAGATGTAGCTATTGCTCGTCACCATTTAGGCCACGTGGCGTGTGTCGCGGTCGCTTTCGGTCCTCCGAAAGATCCACCGCACTCAAGCAACGCGTTACGCACAGCAAGAGACATGATGAGCTCATCATATCTCTGCAACGCAGCGAAAACAGCGTTTGCCGCCTCGGGATCCATCCCTCCACGCACCACAGCGGCTTTGACTCCGAGCTGGATGCTCGAAATCTCGGCCAGAATCGTGGGCGTGCCGCCAGCGACAATGTTCCATGATGGGCATCTCCTCGCGGCGGCAGAGGCAGGATCAGCAGGCCTGGTTTCCAGGGCCTCTGCAGGGACGGCGGGGGCAGCGGGTACGGGGGCATCATGGGGGGAGTCGGTGGCCGCTAGGGCAAGCCTCTTGGCACCAACTTCCTCCAACGGTCTGCCGCTACGGCAGCAGCCGCAGCACATCGCCCTCTCCCCTTGCGCTTCTTGGCGCTCGCAGCAGAAGCGACGCTGACGGCGACGCTGGCTGCGCTGCTGGCCACGCTCACCATGCTTGCTTCTACCAGCACGGCTTCGCGGGCGAATGCCGTCCTCCTCCATCTGCTTCTCCTTCCACGGTGCGATGGTCGGCGGGGGGGGTACACGTGCACTTGCTAGTGCACGCACACACACACACACGCCCGCAGTCAAACGTACTCGCACACGTACACAGTCGTACGCACACGCACACTCAGCACTGACGCGGCTGGCACGACACGCGTTGTCGCTAGCGGTAAAACTACCGTTGGTTGTCGTCCGAAACTTGTTAACAAGTTCCCGTTAGCGCACAAGTAAACAAACTACCGTTGCGTCTTGGCTCAATATACATATAAGAAAATGCTCGCGCTCCGCACTCGAAAAGAACACGTCTGTCTGAAGCAAACTGATTCTCACTGGGAAAACACATTATCAGAAGCAGCTGTTTGTAGTTCAGCTACATCATTAAGATATTTACATATGTATGTATTTGCCGTCATAGTAATGTTTTGTCAAGTAACTGATTCTGTTAATCTATGGAATAAATTTCAAGAAAACACGGCCAGTGATATTCTGATTCGACGACGGCGAGAGTTAAACGCAGATGATGTACAATATGATCAAAACATATTTGACAAAGCATTATTGGAATTGAACAAAGTAGTGCAATTACTTTCGGGTAAATCGATCAAGGATTTTGGGCTGCCGATGCCAGCTAATACTACTGAGTCAGATTTAACTAACAGTGCCGAATACACAAGAGAAACATCATACGATCAAACGAGACTTTTACAAAATATAGCTCAAGATGAGCCACGATTAAACATCGATCAGAAATAAGTATTGACTGCATTACTATCAACAATTGGTAACAATCAAGGGAAATTGTTTTTCCTTGATGCCCCATGAGGTACAGGAAAAACATTTTTAATCAATCTGCTTTTAAAAAAAGTGAGATCTATCGGAAAAATTGCGTTAACTGTTGCTTCATCGGGCATTGCCGCTACGCTTTTGGAAGGAGGCCGAACCGCACACTCCACATTCAAGCTCCCGCTGAAAATCGCCACCGATGATAATAACAGCGTCTGTAGTGTTTCTAAACAAAGCAATACAGGAAAATTGATGCGTGACTGCTCATTAATAGTCTGGGACGAAGCTACCATGTCAAACCATCACGGACTTTTCTGTAGACCTTTTCAATGTGTACAATACTTATTATATTATTTTGATAAAACTCGTAGAGTTCAGCCTGCGTTTGCAATGTAAGCGGAAAAAATGCAATTATTTACGACATCACATTAGAAACCTCAAAAATAACAGCACTTCTCCACTATTTAATGGATGTTATTATACACATAAGCCATCCTCTTGAATCACTCTATCTATTAAAAAAAACCGCATCAAAATCCGTTACGTAGTTTCAAAGATTTAAGCATACGGGACATAGGGACAGAGAAAGCTACTTTGTTTTATACTATGTAGTATGTAGTATTTAGTGATGTAGTAAAGATCTGTCCCAGATGGACAATAATTAAATGGTATGGGGGTACATTAACTTAAGGGATACATATTAGGATATGTATGTTAATGTGATTATATTAAACAGGGTCAATGTGTGGGAGATCAAGCGGGTGTCTCCTTCGCAGGCGTCTGATGGTTTGACTGTTGTCCAGGAGGTTGATTGCCAGGTGATTTGGGTGGTTTTCCAGTCTACTTGCATACCTAGCGCTGTGTCTCAGGATTTCCTCGGCTACTGTTGGAATGCCCAGCTCCTCGTGGATAGCTGAAAATGGTCAAAAAAGGGTATACTAACTTCGTGCAAATGTATGTAACAGGCAGAAGGAGCCGTCGCAGACCTCATAAAGTATATATATTCTTGCTCAGTATCACTAGCCGAGTCGATTGAGCCATGTCCGTCTGTCTGGATGAACGCGTCGATCTCAGCTATTACAAAAGCTAGGGACACCAAATTTAGCATGCAGATTTCTGTATTCCATACGCTGCTCCAGCTTATTTTCATTTTGGAATTTCACGCCTTCCGCCTCCGCAATCCGACAATTTTGATTTACATTCGAAGTACTCATTTATTAACGTTAGCATATACGAGGTGTGTTCAAAAAAGAAGGTGACTTTGTATTTTTAAGAAAAAATATTTATTTATTTATCAATATTTATGTTGTCCCCTTCAAAGTAATCCCCCTCAGATATAATACACTTATGCCAATGGTTTTTCCAACCCTAAAAGCACTTCTCATAAGCACTTTTCGGTATAGCCTTAAGCTCTTCCAGCGATGCAGTCTTTATCTCCTCAATCGTCTTGTTGAAAAATAATATTTTGTTCCGAACACGCACATTTCTCCATAAAATTGGGAAGATGGGTTTGCAAAATATGCAGATAGCCCTCCTTTCGCATAGTGCCATCTATTAAATGCAGGGGGCCGACTTGCCACCATGTGAAGCATCCCCAGACCATTATATTTCCGCCGCCATGTTTAACCGTTTGCTTCACATGGTGTCTTTGAATCCGTTCTCCGGGTCTACGCCAGCAGTATTGCTTACCATCAGACCAGACAACACGTTTCCAATCATCTGTGGTCCAATCTTTGTGCTCTCTCGCAAATTTTAGACGCGCTTTAACATTTTTTTCGGATAATGCAGGTTTGTTTTTCTTAACAGCCGCTGCATATCCAATGTTGCGCAGCGCTCTTCTGGCAGTCCACTCGCTAACGTTTTTGTTTATGGCCAAAGATGCTTCTTTAGGTGTTAGCAGCCTATTTTTCCTCATCTGGAATACCATTAGTCGGGCATCTGAGTCCGATAATAATTTTTTGCGACCTTTCTGTTGCGTTCTGTATGTCACATTTCGGCGTTTTTGAGCTGCAATCACTGCCGATTGGCTTATACCGAGCTTTTTGGCAATGGCTCGTGAAGAGCAGCCCTTCTCGGTCAGACACACAACACTATTCTCAATTTCAATACTAATTTTTTTCATTTTTTTTAAGAAAAATTATCAACTTTTTAAATGAGCCAGAAATTTACACAATTTGTTTTGCAATCGTAATACAACGTTTTAAATTGATCTCCGAACAACAAGAAAGCAAGATAAGGCAAATATAACGGAGATTTCTGCTGATAAGAGAGGTTGGTGAGCAAAAATAGCTGTACTTATGAAACGTGCAAAAGTGAGTTTTTGCGACTTTTTTTGGTTTTTATTTTCTAAGTCTTCGCTGAATACATATTGTTACGGTTTTTTTGTCCTATTTGTTACGAATAGGATAGGTCAACACAAATAAAAAAAAATTATTGGATTACCTGCTTTAGTTTTGTTTTTATAGATAATGAAAGTCGAGAGTTATGAACATGCACTCACTTTTGCTCGCCACTGTAAGTGCATTTTTAGGATAACTGCATGAATTTTGTTGCAGTTAAGTGCATTTTTAGGATAAGTGCACATTTTTTTAAGTCAAACATGGTGAGGCAGTTAAGCACATTATACTGTAGTTGATACTGTAGCACAACATTTAGAAATAAGAGAAGACGGAAGAGTAGAAGCTACAGGAGCGGTTAGAAATTTACGTAAATCTACGCGGATACGCGAAAGTGAGCAGCAAGATAAACTAAATAGAAGTCAAAACCAAGTTGAAGTGGACTATCGACAGAGAGAGAGAACAACCCGTAGACGGGATATTAACATACGGACAACTGAGCAGGAACCAGACACACAAAATAGAAGGCAGAGACGTACAGAAGGGGACTATCACGATCACGCAGTTCAACTCGCACACAGAGGCGTAGATCAGCACGGCGGCGAAACCATATGATTAGGGATTTAGAACAGAAGCGCAATACGAATCTCAGAACTCATATTCGTTTTGATGTTGAGCGTCGAGTATTAGAAAGGGAGTGAGATATGTTGAGTAGGTCCCAAGTTAGGAACAATCTTGCAAGGAGGATTGTGCCCGTCGAAGTGCCCGACTATTAGATTATTTGCGTATTGCACAAAAAGTTCGACGCTTGGACTCGAAATGTTGGATGCAGCTGATGACTGTACTAATGCGCAATAAAAATAGCCGTTATTTGTGCCATAACAGTTTTCGTTTCTTCTTTGGATTCGTTTTTGTTCGTACACAGACATTTGTTAATGCTCACATACAAAAAAGGGATGTTTTGAAGATGGTGAGGCTTATGCCTGGATAAACAGCTTCGCAAATTGGCCAGGATATCAAGCAGAAGTTTAATAAAGAGCTACATGAAGACACCATAAGAAAAATTTTAAAAAAGAACCAATTACATTACAATTACATTACGGTCAACAAAAAGAAGCGGTCAGTTTTTGCCAAAAAGTTTATCCAGGAGCCTGCAACTTTCTTTTCTATCTAGTGGCAACTCAGCACACTTAAGTCGGGCCGGCACGCGACCCGCAGTCCATAGCACTAGGCTATGGGTTGGGGGGGGGAGTGTTCAAGCCCTTTTTATACCCTTGGACCATTGAAAATGGTCAAAAAAGGGTATACTAACTTTGTGCAAATGTATGTAACAGGCAGAAGGAGGCGTCGGAGACCCCATAAAGTATATATATTCTTGCTCAGGATCAATAGCCGAGTCGATTGAGCCATGTCCGTCTGTCTGTCTGGATGAACGCGCCGATCTCAGCTATTACAAAAGCTACGGACACCAAATTTAGCATGAAGATTCCTGTATACCATACGCAGATCAAGTTTATTTTCAATTTGGAATAACACGCCTACCGCCCCCGCAAACCGCCAATTTTGGTTTATATTGCTATTTACATTCGAAGAACTCATTTCTTAACGTTCTGCTTTAGCATATATATAGATAAATAATATATGAACTTATCCTCCAAATTGCAATCCGATCAGACAATAAACACTGAAGTTATTAGATAAACCATTTCGACACTTCGACCAGCAAAGAACTTGTCGATGACGTCAGAACTAAATTCCTTCTGCATGAAAGAAAAGGACAACGATGCGAGCGCGAAGCGCGAGCTGTTTCTCGACTCTTCTTTTCCATGCACATGTCAATTACCGAAAATACATGTGCATAAATATATGCTAACACTCAACCAATAGGTGGCGTATATATGAATATGAAGAAAGCAAAGAAGTTGTCGATGACGTCAGAACTAAATTACTTGTGCGTGAAAGAAAAGGATAAACGATGCGAGCGCGAAGCGCGAGCTGTTTCTCGACTCTTCTTTTTCATGCACATGTCAATTACCCAAAATACATGTGCATAAATGCAAACACTTATACATACTTAATTTGTGTTCACACATACATATGTAAAATTATATACAACCAATAGCGTGGTTGATCGGCATGCATGAATGCAGGTATTTACTAGATTTCTAATATAGACATATTATTATTATTATTTAATAATTTATATATTGACTTTTCATTAAATAAATATTAATTTGGATTTCACGATATATTATGAGCTATCATATCGATAGCTTTTAATATATATTAAACATATCGATATATATTTCATATGTTTTGCATATAAATTATATTAATATGTGTAAATTATATTATAACCCCACGTCTATTGAAACTATGTTTGAAAAAAATGTACTAACATTTCTTCTACTTTGTTTTTTTAATATATGTATATTTTGTATGTATATTAGATTCTATAGATCATTATTATAAATTTAAGGTTTCGCGCACTTTTTAATTGCGGCGATAAATTATTGGCAAAATATCGAAATTGAAGCAAGGTGGCAGCGCACTCCAGTATTATTATTAATTTATAGCTTGCAATTAGTATTATACAATTAAATACTTTTTATGGCAACATACGTCCAAGGGTATCCTACTGTCGTGTGCAACTCGACTGTTGCTCTTGTTTATTTGTCTGATCTGCTCATTGATCTTTACAAATGATTTCGTTCCTCGCAGAGGTGTTGGTTCTTAAAAACTAATACATTATGCATACATGAGTATGGAGTTGGCGTTGCGCTGGGCATATCTATAAGTTTGCTTGTACAGTTGGCTTGAGATTACTATACTTATTAGGATTTGCTGCAGTCTCTGTGCTCCATACTATAGGCATATGCGAAGGATACACTGCAGGCGTGGATGGAGCCCGCGTATCACCGAATGGATTGTTGTTTTGCAAAGCAAAGCACTCCCATTGGGCGATACGAAGGACATACACTTCCTGCAGGATTGCCCCCACAAGTCGTAATGGACTACAGTGACTGCAGTTTACCTTTAGAATTGGCATTAGGGTCCATTGAGCCCTGAGTTAATCCGTTCATTTTGTTTTGACAGACTTTTGAGATGACTATATGTTAACTATATACTACTTTGGAACTTTGATTTGACATTATTGACTGGAAGAGTCCATAAAGTTAGCCAGTTTTTGTACTGTAAGAGTACTTGTACTAGGCTGGCTATCAATTGTAAGATTTCTGACATTTATACTCCGCTATTATTTACGTGAATTATGCCATATTCTAATTCATATTGAGTGTAGCGTGATTGAAATAACTTAGCTCTAACTTATACATTATTGCTATAAAGATGTCTGCAGGGGTCAGGTAGAACCCGGCGCCAGAGTGGTGTGTCTTGTGTGAGTGTAGAGTCCATGATGGCCAGGTATGACGCGTCTCTATGTAGGAGGCAGCCAGTAGTATTTAGAGGTGAGAGTCGCAGGTAGAAAGTGCGGGCAGGACAGATGATCTCGTTTGGTTCGGATGGTCTTGATTGGCAGGTAGTGTTTTCATTCAGGTTGAAGTTGACGTGACGGTTTTTTATAGCGCTTTATAGCTGGCCGAGTGTCAAGTATCGAGTATCGAGTACTGTGTTAATTGAGCACTCAATTTATCGCTTGATCCACTTCTATCGAGTCACCGATGGCAGCCATTCAAATTCATCGTGTGTATTGATTCTGCCGCAGACATCAGCGGCAGCCATCATTGTTGAAGAGAGCCAAATGACGCGTGTTTGTTGTTGACAATTTGTTACGCGTGTGTGTTGTGTTTGCATTTTGCTCTGCTTGTGTAATTAATTGGCGATTGTTGTTGATATTGGATGGATTTGTGAATTGTTTGGAATTATGTTATTGGCTTTTGGTTTATATGGCTTATTTTTTGTTCCAGGGTTGACTTGCGTCGCCGAGGTGCAGTTGTGAAGCTCTCAATCAGGTGAGTTTGTTTGTTATGAGTGTTGATTGTTAATTGTAGTTAACTTTGTCAAACATTCACAGGTATGGCTTACATCTGATTTGCGCATTATTGGCACTTCGTAAGATATGGTGATGACTGTTGCGTTTGCGGCACGCAACTGATTTGGAGTAACTTGGAGCTGGGAGGGATTATTTGCAATCAGGCAGGATCGCCCGTTGATTGCAGAAATGAGTTGAGTATTGTTGAGTTCCCAAAAGGATGTTTGATGTTGATGTGATGCTTGTAGAATATTATTCTAAATCATGGCTCGTTTCAGATTACTGATTGGTTGTTGCTGACTTAACTTGGGATTCTTCTGAAGCGCCACAGGATTATTGCTGATGAAGTTTCCAGCTGCTGCGTGGGATTCAGGATTATTTGCTTATGTGGAGCCTCCAGCAACTGCGCGGGATGGCACAGGGTTGTTGCCGTTGTCAGGTAGTGATTGTGTGGGTAGATTTAATTCAGGAGTAGGATTATCGCCTCGTAGATGGAATCTTGTTGACATCTGTATAATGCACTGCATGTATCGTAGGTTACGCTAGAGCCCCGTAGTATTCCAGCACGCAATCATTGTGAGGAATTTGAGAGTGAATTATATCTTCTTGAAAGTCTGGAGATCTGTTTATATTATTGTGTTTATGAGTATTTATTTGTGAGAAGGCTGGTGTTGTGTTGACCAGCGTATTAATTAGGTGATAGACCTGACTATTTCAGCATAGCTTTGGTTGTTGGCCAGAGATGATTGATTATGAGTGGTTGTGCCAGAGGACAGTTTTCGCCGGGAGTAGGGCGCTGATTCGTCCGTTGATCTGGTCTTTGCATTGCTTGTAATCGTACTTGAGCGTTTTGACTGCAGTTTGGTTGGCAGTGGGCCATAATGATCAGGACTGGTTTGCCTCAGGTTGGATGCCTCTTTGTAAGCTGGACAGCCTTTGTAGTTGGCTGTGTGATCACCTAGGCAGTTTGCACATTTGGCCTTAGTGTCTGTTTGCTTTATGCATTCTGTTGACGGGTGTGATCCGGAGCATTTGACGCACACAAAAGGGCGTAGGCAGTAGTTTTTCGTGTGCCCAAATCTCTGGCAGCGATGGCATTGTGAGATGTCTTTATGATGTGGTTTTTCCACCGTTATTTCTTGATAACCAAGTCTCCTTAGTTTGAGGAAGGCATCAATAGATGTTTTGTCGCATTTATCAATTACGATTTCAAAAAGATTGAG
The DNA here is from genome assembly GCA_018904035.1 of Zaprionus ornatus. Classification (NCBI taxonomy): domain Eukaryota; kingdom Metazoa; phylum Arthropoda; class Insecta; order Diptera; family Drosophilidae; genus Zaprionus; species Zaprionus ornatus. The sequence continues at coordinate 28,126,217 of JAEIFZ010000002.1, forward strand.
TGGTTCTTTGTTGAATCGACTCTTAATAACTTTTATGTATTTAACCTGGAATCCTAGATTGGCTATTTGCTCTCGGATCCAGTTGTAAGGGGTGGTTTTGTTCAGGTGACGGATGACGGCCCTGAAGCCACGCTCATTTTTGACCTGATATGTGTGGGAAGCAATTCTGCTTTGGTTGACCTCAAGATGTTTTCGTACTTTAACATATGAGTCTTCATTGGAACAGCAAATGCGGATGCCGTTTTTGTTGCTTTTGGTGACATAAGAGTCGCCGACCATTTCCTTTAGGGAAGAGTTGAGTGCATTGAAGTCGAGAGAGCCGTCATTGGTGACGAATATTGGAGTGGGTTTGATATTCCGATTTCCTCCGTTGGATCGAGCGCTGCAGCCGAGGATTGGAGAATTATTGGCAGCTGTGGGTATATCATCAGCATCTGAAGAGTTTTTTGTTGAGAGTAGTTGCAGAGGGGTTATAGATGGACCGCAAAGGAGTATATTAGAGGTGACTGTGGCTTTTTCTCTTGGAGGGAGCGGGGGATTAGAAGCCTCGTTATGCTGCTCGATGTCGGGCACGGGAATTGGAGAGGTGCTCATTTCGAGCTCCATTGTTTCTTGTGGCTCGCAGCCTTGCCTTGGCTGAGACTGGGCACTTGATGGATTGCCATGGTGATTCTTGCTGGCAGAGAGTTTCTTTAAGGAGTTGAACGCTTCCTCAAGCGTAGTTTGTCTGGGAGGACCTTTTTGGACTTTTGAGGAGCTGCCATGATGATTCTTGCTGGCTGTGAGTTGCTTTGCGGAATTGAATGCTTCCTCAAGTGTAGTTTGCTTGAGAGGGCATTTTTGGACTTTTCTTCTGGCTGTTTTAGCTCTTGCACGGGAACTCATTGTCACTATTAATATTCATCTTAGTGAGAAGAATATTTGTAGTTGATATACTTTAGTGAAGTATATTGATCATTGATTATTGATTGTTTATTGACTGTGGTTGGACACTGACGCGTGAGTGTGTCTGGGTTATTGTCTTTGAGATGGTAACGCCGCCAGTATAACAGTTTGAATGAAGAGAGCGGTGCTCACACTTATATGTCACCGGGTCCCGTCGATGAGAGAGCTCAGAGAGCCGACTCACCAACACCAGCGCACTGATTTTTCACGTGGCTTTTATTAAGATTTTTATTTCACTGTTTAAAAGTTTAAACAATTAGGGAATAATTGTTCTCGATGTTCTGCAGATAGCGCGTTGGCTGCTCTACAGGATGTGACTGTTTTTATCAATTAATTCCACTTATTTATCGGTTAAAATTAAATAAAACACGGAGCTTTTTCTATTTTTTTTCTATCTAGTGGCAACTCAGCACACTTAGTTCGGGCCGGCACGCGACCCGCGGCCCATAGCACAAGGCTATAGGTGCGGGGGGGGAGTGCTCAAGCCCTTCTTTATTTGTCTGATCTACACATTGATCTTTACAAATGATTTGGTTCCTCACAGAGGTGTTGGTTCCTTAAAACTAATACAATAGGCACACTAAGTATGGGGCTGACTATACGCTAAGCATATATTAATTTAACTGAATAATTGATTTGATTTAACTTTCTAGGAGTTGCTGCGGCCTCTGTGCTCCATACTACAGACTTTGGCGAAGGATACACTGCAGGCGCGAATGGAGCCCGCATACTACCAAGTGGATCAATACTTTGCAGGACAAAGGAATACCACTGGGCAGTACGAAGGACATGCACTGCCTACAGGATTGCCCCCTCAGAATCTAATGGATCGCAGAGACAGCAGCTTGTCGTTTGGATTGATTTATTGGACCAGTCATGTCCTGGATTAATCAATTATCTGATTTAGTTAACTGGGCGTATTATTTGTTTAATTGATTTGGCTTAATTGACTTGTATAGACAGAGTTGTCAATTTTGTATTATGAGCGTACTTATACTTATTTATGAGCATTTGTATAGTTAGATGATTGCTGCATTCACAATCGATTATTAAACTGTCTTTATTTAATTATAAGCTGTGCTATAATTGTTATACTTAATATATACTCAAGGTCTGGATTTAGTTGGTTTGGCGGTCAGTTATTTATGAATGACTCTAAAAAGGATCTACAGAGATTATTTGCTTAGTTGATTTGACTTAATTGACTTGTATAGACAGAGTTGGCAGTTTTGTATTATAAGCGTACTTATACTTATTTATGGACATTCGTATATTTAGATGATTGCTGCCATTCACAATCGATTATTAAACTGTCATTATTTAATTATACGCTGTGCTATAATTGTTATACTTAATGTATACTCAAGGTCTAGATTTAGTTGGTTTGGCAGTTAATTATTTATGAATGTCTCTAATAAGGATCTTCAGAAATGGCCTGTATTGGTTGCAAGTAATTACGGTGCTCAATACTTATTGATACGCCGATTTGCATGATTCAGTTTTGTGTTATTATAAGTTTATAGAGCTAGGATTGCTTAGACTGGCAACACTGATTAGGGAGTAAGTAGCTATGAGTTTGCATGATTTGGCAAGATTAAAATTTAGAATTTAGTTGTTCTCTCATGCCGATTGAAGGGGCTTACGGAAGTGCACAGCTGGGATTTAAGCTCAGCCCCGCTGCCAGGGCCTTACGTAGAGACAAGTCTAGTTATTTAAGCTTGATAGTAGTGGGATGCGCTTATTGAGTACGTGTTGTGTGTCAGTTATTCGGTTGCATTTTTAAGTGTTGTTACAAATAAGTTACTTATTTCTGTTTCTAGTCATGTACTTCTTTGTTTATAGTAGCATCAGCGGAGGTCAGGTAAAGCCCATGCCAGAGTGGTGAGGTTTGAGTGTGTGGTGTCCGTGATGACCGTGTATGAAGCGCCCTTAACAGGGACAACCAGTAGCGAAGAGGTGAGGTTCGCAGGTAGAAAGTGCGAGCAGGGCAGGTGATCTCGCTTGGTTCAGATGTCCGTGATTGGCAGGTAGCATTTACATTTCAGTTGAAGTTGTAACTACAGTTCCATTGAGTTGAATTTTATTATTAATGTGAGGTTTGTATCATGGGACCTTATTCAGTCATTATTTGAATTAATGCCAGTTACTTTTTTATGGCTGCCTGAGCATCGAGTATCGAGTATCGATACAGTGTTGGAAGCGTCATATTCATCGTAGATTAAATCTATTGTAAGCATAGGCGGCAGCCATTGTTGTTGGAAGCCTAATGGCGTATCGTTCGTGTTTTGCTTATATTTGTCAGAGCAGTTTATTCGTTAAAATTGGTTGCATGTGCGTGTAATAAGTTATTGATTGTTTTAATTTGCTGTGTCTGATCAATCAATTGTTATGCTGCCTTGAGTGTACTGTGAGTTATCATTTTAATCGCTGTTTTGTTTCTCAACAGGGCTGATATCGGGAGACAAGGAGTAGCAATTAAATTGGCAGAGGTCAGTGTCCGAGCCATGCCGGTGATCGCAAATATTTCACAATAGTTTGTTGGCGTTTATTGACGGCGTTAATTGAGTTTGTGAGTTGCTAGGTTAGTTATTTTGGCTTTGATTAATCATTTCTTGTTTCAGGTAGTGGATTGACTTCAGTAACCGAGGTGTTGATTTGGTAATTATACTGCAGGAATGGCTTAAGCTGGCATGTTGTGTTGATCTTCGTACTGATTAGGTGAGTGACTGTAGAGTACGTCCAGGATGCTTGTTTGACTCGTCTAGTTATGTGTGCAGTGATGGGGGCTGGTGTAGGTTATTTTGCAGCTTGTCCAGGATCGGCCGCTGGTTGCATGAATGCTGAAAAGGTGTCTGTCAAGGTGCCAACGGCGTTGGTCAGATCGCTTAGAGTTGAGAGTATGCGTTCGTTGTCTCTGTGAATTTGTTTACTTATTTGGCTTTGTGAGTCAACAAAACATCTAACAGCTGAGTCGAGTTTGCTGAGCATGAGGTATTGAGCCTCATTATTAAGTGACAATTGGTTACGATCGCGGCCCGTGGATGGGCTCCGATTTAGAGAGCGTTCAGTGCTGCGTTTGGCGGCTGTGAGGGATGTCCTTCGTTCGTTTCCGCGCCGAGAAGTGGATTTTGGGAACCAGGTCGCCGCTGCAGGTTTTGCAAGGATGCGCGACACCGTCAGCGCAGGAGGTTGTTGACGAAGTGATTGTTGAACTGGTAGCTGCTGATAGCGTTGATTAAGTGGGGGCCCTCTTACGAGACTTTGTAAATGCTTGGGTTGTGGGGGTGCATGAGTTGACTGCAGTAAGTTAACCTCTGAGTGGCTCAGCTTGTTCAGAAGCAGCTGCGTTTGTAGGCTGAGTTCTAAGAGAGGCGGGATGGCTTATTATGAGCGGGTGTATGCTGATCTTGAGTAATCTGGAGGGCGTTTTTAACGTTTGTGGCAGGGTTGGGCCATTGTTTGTGTTTATTTGCGTCCTTGAAGGCTTTGCAGCCTCTGTAGTTAGCTGTGTGATCGCCGTTACAGTTAGCACATCTGGCTTTGTCGTCTTTGCGCTTCTTGCACTCACTTGAGGGGTGATTATCGCCAAATTTGACGCATTGGAAAGGGCGGCGACAGTAGTTTTTTGTGTGCCCGTATCTTTGGCATCGATGACATTGTGGGACGTCTTGCCTCATCAATTTTTCAGTGGCTATTAGTTGAGTACCAAGCTGTTTAAGTTGAAGGAAGTCTTGTATTTTGTCAATGTCGCAGTTAACAAGCTCCACTTCAAAAAGATGGAGTTGCGCATTATTGTATCGGTTTTTGATTACGCTCAGGAAATCGACTTGGAAGCCAAGTTTGGTTAGTTCAGCTCGGATCCAGTTTAGCGGTGTGTCTTTATTTAGGTGGCGGATGACTCCCCGAAATCCGCGGTCGCATTTAAGTTGGTATGTATGCGACTCAACGTTGTTCTGATTATCATCAAGGAATTGCCGAAGCTTTAAGTGGGAGTCAACATCCTTACATAGCACGCGTAGACCGTGCTTGTTGGATTTAGTGGTGAAAGAGTCGCCTATTGTTTCTTTTAGCTTGGAGATGAGGAGTTCAAAGTTGAGCTTGTCATTTACATTGATGTATATTGGCGTCGGTTTGTTGACTTGGTCAGTAGCTTTCCCAGCCGCAGGGGGGGCAGGAATGAGTACTTTTTTGATGACGTTTTCGGGCACTTTGACGGAGTCTCTCTTACCGACAGAAGATACAGGCCGTTGAGTAAGGGCCAAAGGATCTGCTAGAGTGTCTGCTTGGACACTTTGTTCAGCTATCATTTCAGAGCTGTGGGCATGGTGCCCATCAGCGCGCATTGAATGCAGATCTCCTTCTGAAGATGTCAATGAGATGCACATTTCGTATTCCTCAGCTGTGGTGGGCTCACGCCCAAGAGGGTTCAGAGTTGAGTCGTGTCCGATTGTAGTGTGCTCCGACTCTTTGCATGTATCATCAGTAATTAGGTAAGAAATATTATTATTATTATGCTTTAGCATCAGGGGGAGAGTTGTTTGATTCACTCCAGATTTAGGAGTTGAGATTGGTCGATTTTTGATAACACGCGATGGATTGGATTTGACTTTATTCTTTCTTTTTACAGTTTTCGCGGTAGTTTCTCCGGCATCAGGGGAGTCTTTTGGCGCGCTTGGCGTTGCGTCTTCACGGCACAGAGCAGCGTCGAGAAAGTCTTTGAACGTTGCTGGGCTTGAGTTTGGCGTTGAGTTCATTGTTTGGCTTTTGTTGCTGTACGTAGTGTATTATTTGTTATTTTACACTTTTGATTTTTGATTTTATTTATTAGTTTGATTGATGTCTATTATCTTCTTAGAACATGTGCGCTTAGTTACAGTTAAAGATGGAAAGTGAAATGCCCTTGGAGCATTGGAGATCATTAACTGTTATACTCTTTAGTGTGTTGTGGCAATGCCGTTGGCGTTAGTAGGATGGCAGTCTAGTGAGCATGCTGTTTAGTCAGGTTCGCAATCGTATGAGTGAGTAGAGTAGCAGATGAGAGAGTTTAGTTCTTACCAATACTACCACATTTGTTTCAAGAAATGTTCGCAGTTATTTGAATTAACTTTTTAAGGTTAAGCATAAAAGTGTTGCTTTCGATCGTCTGCAGTTACAGAGCGTAAGTCTATAAGTGAAGACTTTTCTATTTACTAATTCTTTCTTCCTCTTTTCTTTTATGCGTCCCCTGTATGGAGGACATCACAGGGTACTTGTCAGGCCGGTGTGAGCCAGCTGCCCGTGGATATGCGAAGGATGAGTAATAAAAATAGAGTGAGATCCCCTGGGCCCTTGGGGATGCTGAGTGAAGCTTGTTCAATATCGGTTAAGTATAGCGTGGGTCATGGATAGATAATTAGCATTGGTGCAACTCACATGGAGTGTTATTCTAATTCTTGGCTCATTTCAGGTTGACTGTTTGATAATTGCTGATTCATATTGGGATCATGCTGCAGCGCTTCAGGATTATTACCAAGTGTGGAGCTTCCTGCTACAGCAGAGGACTGCGCAGAGCTTCTGCCATTGTCAAGTAGTGATTGTACGAGTGAGTTGAGTTCTGGGGTAGGATTAGCGCTTTGTTGATTACTGAATCGTCTTGACATATATATAAAGCCAGGTGTGTATCGTAGGTTCCCAAAGGATTCATCCATCTCACCAGTAGCTAGAAAGTGTCTGTAGGCTGGCCAATTTGAAACCAGGGATGCAGGACGGTTTGATGGTGCTGAGTTATTGGTTTCACTGTTAGTTACGGCAGTATCTAGGTTTCCCTCGGTGCTGCTGAGTGTTACAGAGAGAGGATCAGCTGTATTAGTATCTTGTAGGGCACGGAATCTTCTAGACATATATATGAAGCCAGGGGTGTTCCGTAGGCTCCCAAAGGAATCGTCCATTTCTCCAGTAGCCAGAAAATGTCTGTAGGCTGGCCTATTAGAAACCAGGGATGCAGGACGGTGGGGGGTATTTGTTGGTATTTGTTGTGAGTTAATGGTTTCATAGTGAGTTATGGCCGCATCTTGGTTTCCCTCAGAGCTGTTTGGTCTTTCTGCGTGCGGTTCAGATGGACTCTGTTGGGTTGGGAAGCAGCGACGTAACATGTCGAGATAGCGAGGTCTACGAAGGCGGAGACGAGAGGGCCTGTAAGGGTTTATAGCCAGATTTCTAGCTTCAGGGTTATCGTGGAGAAGTAGTCTGTCTACGTAGTTACGACTCATTGTGGCGAAGACTTCGTCCACTGGCTTGACTTTTAGGTCTGCGTGCAGAGAGGCATTTCTGACGTACCAAGAGGCTCCTGTGATTAGTCGCAGAGTCTTGTTTTGGATAACTCTGATTCTAGTCATTTGCAGTTCACTGACTAGGGATCCCCATATTGGCAGTGAGTATTGCCAGATGGGAGCGATTAATTGTTTGTATACAATTACTCTCGTTTTCAGTGGGAGCTTACTATCTTTGTTTATGAGCCAGTGTAGCTTTTTGATTCGGGCGCGAAGTTTAATGACTAAGGCTAGGACATGTCGTTGCAGAACAAGCTTTGAATCGAGCTTGATACCCAGGTAGGTGTGAGCAGTTTTGTTTTCTAACAGTACTCCGTTAAGTTGTGGAGAAGGAGGTATTTCTGGGTTGACTGGTATTTGGCGTAGAGTGTGCATTATGTGGGCGGTTTTGTTGATGTTGACTGTAATGCACCATTTGTTTGCCCAAACCATGTAAGATTTAAGATATGATTCAACTCTTTTAATGGCAACTGGGTGCAGGACGTGTGATGACATGATGACAGTGTCGTCAGCATAAGTTGCAATGAGTGACGTGCTTGGGTGATCAGGCGACGGGATATCAGATGCGTAGACTGTATAGAGGATGGGGCCCAGAACACTTCCCTGCGGGACGCCAGCAGAGATGCTCTTTTTTTCGCTCCTTAGACCGTCAGTGGATTCAACAGCAAAGGTTCTATCAGTTAGGTAGCTTCGTATGATTCTGTATAGTGCCTGGGGAAGAATATTACTTAGCTTGAAGAACAGTCCCTTATGCCAGACACGGTCAAAGGCTTCTTTGATGTCGAGATAAACTGCTGAGCAGTATTCGCTGTTTTCAAAAACTTTGAGGATGAATTGCGTAACTCTTCCTAGTTGCTGTTCTGCTCCATGCTGTTTGCGAAAGCCGAATTGGTGATTTGGGATGGAATTGACGAAGGAATCGTGTTCAAACATACGCTTGAGTAATAGAGCTTCAAAGATTTTGGAAATGCCCGACAGAAGACTGATTGGCCTGTATGAAGATAGTTGTTCACTGGGTTTGCCAGGTTTATGAATCATCTTGATTATGGCGTGCTTCCATTTACTAGGAAAATGACCGTACATTAGCATTTTGTTGAAGAGAAGAGCAAGGTATTCAGTTGCTGTTGTTGGGAGAGCCTTGAGAGTTCTGTTGTCAATGTTGTCATATCCAGGGGATTTCTTGCTCTCGAGGAGCTTGATTTGATCCTGGATTTCGGCAGCAGCGATGCTTCTGAATTGTAGGTTGACGTTGCTTGGAGGAAGCGGGGTGAGCTGCTCAATGTATTGAAGGTCCTGCTGGGTAGTAGTAATTGTTGTTGTGAACCTTTCCTGAAGATGCTGGGAGAAGGCTTCCGCTTTTTCTTGAGAGCTTTTACACCAGCTGTCTCCATCGACAGTGACTGTGTGTTTTTTAACTGGGAGATTTGGAGTTGGTTGCTTTTTGATAGTACTGGTGATACGCCAGAGCTTCTGCATGTTGAATCGATTGTCTGGGGCAAGTGATTCAAGTAGTCTCGTGAGTTTTCTTTCCTCATTTGTTTTAAGGGACTTTCTGATGCTGTTAGTTAGGAAGTTATATAAACGTTTAAGCGGCGTTGACATATTGTATTGTGACGACGTATGAAACGCGTCACAAAGATTTATCTAGTTTTAAGTTTAAATGGACAAAATATATTTTAAGTTGATAATACCCCATGGGTTTGCATGTAATGGGTAGCAAACAGGGGAAAAGGCAAAGACATAGACAAAGCATAGGCGAGACATAGGCAGGGGCATAGGCAAGTGCAAGCCGCGGGGTGCGGAATACAAGCAAAACGCCCGTTGGTCGGCGCCCATGCACACAAGCAACGGCGGTTCGACAAATTTTGCGACGCCTGTGTAACGGCGTCTTGACAAATTTTACGACGCCTGGGTAACGGCGTCTTGACAAATTTTCCGACGCCTGGGTAACGGCGTCTTGACAAATTTCGCGACGCATATGTGTCGGCGCCCGAAAATTCCAGAAGCAGACCGAAGCGAGCAAAAGCAGACGAGCAGAGCGAAGCGAGCAGAGCGAAGCGAGCAGAAGCATGCAGGCAGCACGAAGCCGACGCAGCAGAAACACACGAACGGATCGATGCAGGCGACAAGTTGCGTGCCGATCTAGGCATGCAGGGCGCCAGGCTAGGCAAACGGCAAGTTCGCAAGCAAAGCGACACGAGCCGAAGCATGATCGGCCGAGCATAGGCAGCGACCGCGGACAGCGGCGAGCGGCAGCGGACGAAAAGCGTCGAAATCAAGGCTGCAAAATTAGGCCACGTCAGTAGTGCCAGGCGAGCAAAAGAGGCCAGTCGGATCCGCAGAAGAACAAAAAAGTGAAACAAAAGTGAAAAGGACCTGAAAGAAAAGCAATAATAAAAAGTGAAAAGGACCTGAAACAAAGGCAATAATAAATAAGAAGCAAGGACGCAACGTAAAGGACCATGGACAAGGACCCTGGTGAAGAAGGAACGGGGTAAGCGGTGAAAAGAAAAAAATAATAAAAAAGCGAAGTCAAAAGAAGCAACGTATGGTGCGAAGTAGGTAGGGACACAGAGAGGCAGGGACAGTTAAGTAAATATTTTGTACAAAAAAAAAGAAAAACGGAACTTGTAAATACAAAGAAAAAAATAAACAATGAATAATGCGTAGTATAATGATTCACAATATATAATACTTTGTGTCTTCTTTATTTAATTGAAGAGTTGGAGGCAGCAAAGGTGCCGCTTCCAACGTTCAGTTGAATCTCCTCTTGACATAGTTTTCTTATTGTCTAAGTAAGCCTAAAGCTTATCGTGGAGAGAGACGGTTATGCTTATGCTAAACGTTATGCTAAATGTTACATATATTATTATGCTCTCTTAAGCTGTAGCGCTGTGTAACAGAATGCAGACACGTGCACATTCTGTTAAATGTTATGCTAAATGTTACATACATATTATTATGCTCTCTTAAGCTGTAGCGCTGTGTAACAGAATGCAGCCACATGCACATTCTGTGAGAGCGCCGATCGACTCTCTTTCTGTAAACATTGTAACGGTGTGTTCTTCTTGGTACAGTAGTTATTCGATATGTGTGCATACTACATCTCCCTCCTTTTGAAAAATAACGTAACTTAGTGTAGTTATTTTATTTACCTATATATATATATTATTTTTGTTATGTTTTTTTTTTTTTTTTTTTAATAATAAAAAAATTTTTTTGAAAATTTAAGAAAGTATTGAAAATTTAAAAATATTGATATTAACAATTTAAAAAAGATAAAAATAAATGGTTTTTTTTTTTTTTTATATTTAATTAAAAATTTTTTTTGTTTAATCAAAATTAAATTTTATGTTTGCAAAGATCAAAAATAAAGAAAATAAAGAAAAATGTATTTTTGTATATTTAGTATAATTGTTTTGTTCTTATGGGTGGCCAACCCTACAAAATATATTAAGAATTGAAAATTTTTAACCTATCTTTATGGACTATTTGTTTTTTATTTTTATTTCCTAATATTGTAATGTTATTATTTTCTCCTATCTCTGAAACTAAATATGGTCCTAAATAGTTATTATCTAGCTTATGACCTGTTTCGTTTTTTAATACAACCTTATCTCCTAACTTTAATTCCAAATTACTGACATTTCTATCATATTTAAATTTTCTATCGGCTTTTGCCTTTTCTAACATATTCCTAGCTCTTTTATAAGCTACTTCTAATCTTAATTTTACCTCTTTTGAATAGTCATCCATGTTATAAATGGGATCTATTCTGTCTATTTTGTTGAAATCTACGAACTGTCTTGGTAATCTTCCAAATACTAGTTCATATGGACAATATTCGTGAACTACTGATGGTGTTGTATTGAAACAATAAGTAAAATATTGTATCCAAACATCCCAATCAGTTTTGTCAACAGAAATGTAAGAGCGAACATACTCGTTAAATGTTCTGTGACTTCGTTCTATTGTTCCTAAAGTCTGGTGATGGTGTGCGGTTGAAGTAATGTTCTTTATCTTCATATATTTGCACAAGTCGTCTATTATTTGATTTTTATACTCTGTTCCCATGTCCGTAATGATTGTTTTCATTGGACCGTACTTGAGTATAAAATTTTCAAATATAGCCTTAGCAACTGATTTTGCACTTTTGTTTGGTATGGGTACCGTAACCAAATACTTAGTTAAATCACATATTATAGTGACAGCATACTCATTTCCATCTTCTGATCTTGGAAGTGGACCAATGGTATCTATCAAAACTCTATCAAATGCTGTTGCTGGCGTTTCAGTTATAATCATTGGCATTTTCGTGTGTTTCAACGTTTTAGCCTGTTGGCATTTTAAACATGTCTTAACGTATTTACTTATTGCCTTGGTCATCTGTGGCCAGTAGTAAAAGTTTTTTATTTTCCTCAGGGTTCTAGAAATTCCTGAGTGGCCTCCTTCTGACGGATCGTCATGATATTTAGACAGTATTGCTTTAATTTGAACCTTATCATCTTTATCTACCTTAGTCACCTTGTTTAATAGCGCTATTTTTAAATTTTTTAATATTTTATTGCCCTTTTCTTTAAAATTCTTAATAGTGACAAACTCGAAGATTTGTTCACCTGGTGACAATTGTGTTCGAATGATCTTATTTATTCTTGCTTCTTCATTAAGCCTTTGAAAAAACTGATCTAAATCGATTTTTTCATTAGAATAAAAATTAGTCATATCGAAACGTGTTATAATATTTTTGCCTCTTTTAAACAAACACTTATGTTTGTCTATTTTGAGAACAATATATTTCTTGGCATCAATGTTATTGATTACCTGATAGATATTGGGCATTTCCGTTTTTTCTTTATTTACTTCTGGTTCTTGCAATTTTTCTCCTGCGCAGGAATTTTTCTGTCTTACAGAAGCTCTCGTTTCGACCTTCAGTATCTGTCTATTCATTTCTTTTAACTCTCCGATAGTTATTCGGGAGAGAGCATCTGCTATGTAATTATTTTTCCCCTTGAGGTACTCTACACTAAAATCATATTCCTCAAGGTCCAGACGCATTCTGGTCAACTTGGAACTCGGGTTTCTCATCGAGAACAAATATGATAGTGGCCTATGGTCACTCTGTACTAAGAAATGCCTACCATATATATATGGTCTAAAATGGTTTATTGCCCAATGAATAGCTGCTAGTTCTTGTTCTGTAGTGGACTTATTACTTTCACCTTGTGTAAAGGTTCTGGAAGCGTATGCCACTGGTAGCTGTTGACCGTTGTGGTCCTGAGATAGTACCGCTCCACATGCCTGTTTACTGGCATCTGTGGTTATGCAAAATTGTTTGCTGAAGTCTGGGTACTGAAGAAGTGTAGGTTTCATTAATTCCCTTTTAAGATATTCGAATGCTACGTTGCATTCGCTTGTCCATTCGAATGGAACATTCTTCTTACAAAGCCTCGTTAAGTGGCGTGATTTCTCTGAGAAGTTCTTAATAAATCTTCTGTAGTAATTACAAAATGCGACGAATCGTCTAGCTTCGTCTGCATTCGCTGGTTGTGGGTAGTTTTTAATTACCTCATATTTAGAGTCATCTGGTAATATACCTTTATCAGTACATTTATGACCTAAATATGTAACCTCTTTCATAAAGAAAGTACATTTTTCTGGATGTAGTTTTAAATTATGTTGTCTACATAATTTGAAAACATCGGTTAAATTCTTAAGCATATGCTTTTCAGAACAACCGACTACGACTAAATCATCCATATACAGAAAGGCTTGCGAAGGCTTTAGGCCTGTGAATGCAAGTGTCATCATTCTTTGAAATGAATTGGGGGCTATCTTTAAGCCAAATGGTAATCGCGTGTAACGATATGAACCTGTCGAAGTTGAGAATGATGTTATATTTCTTGACCTTTCGTCTAGTTCGATTTGGTGAAATCCTGACATAAGGTCTAGGCACGAGAAATATTTTGCTCGTCCTAACTGATCAAGAATATCTTCTATTCTTGGAAGTGGGAATTTATCTGCTAGCAGTTTCTTATTGATCTGACGATAGTCAACTACTAATCGCCATCTTTTTTCCGCCGAATTAGGCAGTGATTTCTTGGGTACCAAGAGAAGTGGGCTATTATATTCTGATATAGACGGCTCAACAATGCCGTCTCTTATTAATTTGTCAACTTGCCTTTGAATTTCTGGCTTTTGACTTTCTGGCATTCTATAATTCTTAATATATACAGGGGTCTTATCGTTCAATCTCAATTTTTGCCTATAGAAATTATTAGCTGATATGGTTTCTGTTTCGAGACCAAAAATATCGCTAAATTCGGTGCATAATTCTGTTAGCTCGTTTTTGAATAACGATGGAAATTTAAGAAGTTTCAGTACTTCTGAAGTTCTTTGCGGACTATTTTCGGTATTTGCATTGTAAACATCATAATCGTCTAATGATTCGCTTTTTATATTTGCGCTGTTTACAATAGCGTCTTTTTCAGTTGTGTTTATAATGCGAATTAACACGTTCTGAGTGTTTACTAGTGCACTTGCTACTATTATGCCAGGTTGCAATTCCTGGTTGGGTATAAGAACATTTGTGTCAGTAGACGTAAGGTGAATCTTTCGAATTACCTCTGATCTAGCTGGCAAAACTATTTCGTTATCAAGTGAATGTATTATAGGAATGTTTATATTCCTGAAATTATCGGGCCTCAAAGTGAACCAATCTTCCTGGTCGTGGAATTCTAAAATACAATTGTATTTTTTAATGAAGTCCAAACCAATTATACCATCCCCTGGTATAGGAAAATTGTCAGGTACGATATGGAATTTATGTGGTATTGCTGCGTTTGCAATACTCATTTCCAAATCTATAGTACCTAGAGACTGAATTGTCCCTTGCCCTATTCCTGATAAATTTGTTGTGTTTCTTGTGTTTAAATTATTTAGATTATTATTACTGCATTTAAGCAGTGAAATTTCTGCACCTGTATCAATTAATATAGTTACCATTGAATTGGTACTCATATTTTTTAACTTTATAAAAATACTTAAATTGAGATTGATTCGATACAGCCTTACTGTTGGCTGTTGCTCAAGGGGACCTGCTGGTTTTCCGTCTGTATGTTTCTGACGGTGTTATTGTTCCTGTTTGAGTTTTGGTTTTGGTTACCCCTATGGTAGCCTCCACCTCTGTTGTTGTTCTGGTTACCGCCGCGGCCTCTATTTCCTCCGCGATAACCACCTCGGCCTCTATAATTGTTATTATAGTTATAGTTTTGATAATTTCCGCGATAACTATTTCCTCGAGAATGTCCTCTATTGTTATAGAAGAAAACATTGTTCGAGTTGCCGGTTATTTCTGTACAGCCTTGTATATATTTTTCAATCACGGCATTCATCGTGTTGAAATTTCCTGCTTCTAAAATGGTCTTGAGCTTTTCGTGCTCACAATTCTTTATTATTGCAGAGATCGCTTCTTTTGTAGCGAATTTTTCTGCATTGTTTGAGTCTAGTTCGTCATCTATGTAGGCTGCCTCAAGCGACCTACGTAGATTTTCGATTTCTGTGGTATACTGCGCTGCAGTTTTACCACGTTGATGTGTATTTAGCAATTTTGCTTTAATGACATCAGGCGATTCGCCTTTAACTGATGCCTTTAATACACTTATGATTCCAATAATCGTCCTTTCATTTTCAACTTTGTATGACAGAGGGCCAATTATTTTTGTCTTTATGACTTCAACGGCTAACATCTCCTGATCTCCTTTCGTGAGATCTGTTAATCGGAGTGCCGTGAGGAATCTATTTAAATTTATTTTCTTGCCGTCAAACTCTGGTATTGTGGACGAAATTTGTCGCACATATTCCCGAGAAACGGCGGCTGATTGTGCCATAGTGCTCGGTTTCTCTGATTCTATCATATCTAAAGAATCGATATTTTCGGAAAGGTTATCGGCTATCAGTACCGATTCGTCAAATGTAGCCGGAATACTAATCGACGGCATACAATAGATAAATAATTTATGTCTGTCCGATATGTACAGAAGGTTTTCTCGCAGACGTTTGACAACGTCAGAAACTTGCAAGTTCTGTAATGAATCAAATTGGGATCTACTATTTGTAACTAGTTTTGTTACTTTATTGTAATTTGCTACCAAAATGTTGGCATGCTTAATAATGGTCTTATTCGATATCGGTGCTGCTTTATTTAGGCACTTGAAAGATTTATCGAATTCATTTCTTACTTTTATAATTTTGGAAATGAGTTTTTGCCATTCCATTTGTCTTAGCAAAGTCTAAATTGGTAGAACCATAATAGGGGGGCTTATCCCACAGAGTTGAAATCAGAGAAGGAAGGCAAAGACGAATCATTCGATTTCGCACCTATCGCTGTCATTTAACAAATCTAAAAATTCTGCTATGTTGTTAATGATTTCAAAATATATTTTGTTTTGTTTTATGGCTCTTATTTATTTTTTTCTTTATTTATATTCTTATTTTTGAAAATTAATTAATTTTTAATTTAATTAGTTATTAATTTATTTTCAAACATTTTTTTTTTTTTTTTTTGTTTTTTTTTTTTTTGTTTTTAATTGTTTTTAATTTCAGAAATTTAATATGTTTAAAACGCCTTGCTGCGGTGAGAAGTTTAAAATTAATTCACCCGTGTGAATTTACAGATTCCCTTCCTAATATTTCGTTTGGCTTTGCAGGCCGAACTTCTCATCGGGCGGAAAAGATTCCGCTCAATGTTACAATTGATTAGAAAAAAAAAATATGCATCGCAGTGCAATCAAAAAAATTTTGCACACAGTGCTATTTAAAAAAAAATTTTGCGCTCTTTGAAGCGCTGTCGGTTTTCCCATGTATTATTATGGGTGATGAATGATCCACCGTTGCTGTAGTGTGCGGATAGCGCACCACAGTGTGAATATTGAGGGTATCCCGCGTTGGCGTAGTGAGCGGGCTGCTCACCACGTTGATAGTTCTGCTGCGTGTCAGCTGGTCGTCGCCGGTGCTGGCACGCTGACACTCCCTCGTTGACGTAGTGAGCGGGCTGCTCACCACGTTGATGTTGATGTCGCTTTTTTTTTCTTTATGGTGTGACAGGCCTGCAATGCCTGCACGTGTATTCACAATATGTTGTGAATAGCGGTCCCTCGCAGTCGTCTGGGCACTTTTTCCGGAATTCCGGCAAGCTTTTTGGCTGGGGAGGTTCAATTTTATTAGTATTTACTTTATTTATAGCGTTAACTGAGTGAGCGGGTGTGGTGGGGTTTTTTTTTGTTTCGAGAAATCTAACATAGTGGTCTAGCTCATCTTGTAGCTTTTGAGCTTTCGACCATTCGGGCGCTGGAGTGTTTGTATATAATAGCCACTTTAAGTGCGCTATTCTCTTTTTCGCCTTATTTTGCACTCCGCCCCTATTCTTACCCATCACACGCACACTCTACTCACTCAGACTTTAGATTCCTCGGACCCGTTGCCGCTTGCTTGGTACAGTTGCTGTTGCTGATGTCGACGATGATGATGATAATGATGATGATGATGATGATGATGATGATGATGATGATGATGACGATGATGATGATGATGATGATGATGATGATGATGATGATGATGATGATGATGATGATGATGATGATGATGATGATGATGATGATGATGATGATGATGATGATGATGATGATGCCTGCAGCCACATGGAGTTGCTTGTTTTTTTTTTTTTTTTTTAACTTATACAGGACTCGGGTCCTGTCACGGTCGCCATATAATGATTCACAATATATAATACTTTGTGTCTTCTTTATTTAATTGAAGAGTTGGAGGCAGCAAAGGTGCCGCTTCCAACGTTCAGTTGAATCTCCTCTTGACATAGTTTTCTTATTGTCTAAGTAAGCCTAAAGCTTATCGTGGAGAGAGACGGTTATGCTTATGCTAAACGTTATGCTAAATGTTACATATATTATTATGCTCTCTTAAGCTGTAGCGCTGTGTAACAGAATGCAGACACGTGCACATTCTGTTAAATGTTATGCTAAATGTTACATACATATTATTATGCTCTCTTAAGCTGTAGCGCTGTGTAACAGAATGCAGCCACATGCACATTCTGTGAGAGCGCCGATCGACTCTCTTTCTGTAAACATTGTAACGGTGTGTTCTTCTTGGTACAGTAGTTATTCGATATGTGTGCATACTACAGTAGACACTTTTCTTTTAAAAAAACGAAAGCTCGCGGTAAATATTTCGGTCACTTTCCCTTCGTAGATGTGTTTTGCAGGAAAGTCCACGTGTGCGCTCGATTGTGTCTGTGTGCTGTGAGTGATCGCTAGTTGACAAGCAAATACGCGCACCTGTGTTCAGAGACGAGAGTTGCGGTGTGGTGCAATACACCACCGAGCGATTTGTGAGAGTGCAGGCGGTAGTACCCGTAGTCACGAGCGTTCCCCCCTACGGCCTACAGCCGACCAGGTGCGAAAACGCGGCCAAAAGTGTCAGGTACGGCAAAAACACCATTCTGCGTCGTTCACGAGTGTACGTGGAAGACACGGGCCACGTGAACGCGAGAAAATTGGCGTGTTCGCTGTGCCCGACATGTCTCAGCTTTTCTGATCTGCCAGTGACCCCTTTCTCTCTCTTTCTAAACGTCTTGGTAGTCCTAGTCATTTATAAATTTTGCTGTAAAGACCCTGGCTAGACTGAGAGTTATACCCTAGCCCGAGAAAACATCTTTACAGATGGCGCCCGAGCAGGGACTACTAAGACTAGACAGTTAGAAGAGAAATTTTAACATCTTTAAGTGGATTAAAGACCCACAGAGGTAAATTGGCAGGCTATGTTAGACAAGCGCAGAGAACCGCAGAACTAGACAAGGGGTAGAGCATGTTTTAAACAGGGTATCATGGCAAGCATAGGGAACATTGATTTTTTTTTTTTTCTAAAAAAAATAGTTTGTAGAGCAGGCTGTACACGTGCTTTTCTGGAAAAAAAAAAACAGTACAACGAAGCGAGCATAGGCAACGTAGGGAATTTCTAAAATCTGGGGTACAGACGGTACAGGGTTTTAACTAACAGCTTTAGCTGTATTTTTTTTTTCCGCACTGCTTGACCCTTTTCCCCCTGCGCCGGCGTAACCTGACCGGTGGCACTACCGAGACCAGGTACTATAAGACTCGGTGCTGAATACCGAGGCAGTCAGTTGAGTGCGGACACTCAAACGAGTAACAGCGATCGCGAACTAAAGTAAAGCAAAGGAAGAATCCTTAAAAGAAAGTTAAAAGGATTCCTTCATTTTTTTGAATAAAATTTTAAAACGTCTCAAGCAACGCGCTAGTGCAACATAAATTAAAAAAAAAAAAAAAAAATATAAAAATAAAACAAAATGGGAACACAGTGGATCGCCTTCCGTCGCAAGAGTGAGCTCCAGGCAATCCTAAAGGAACTAGGATTGGACACCAGCGGTACAGTGGAGGAGATGCGCAGTCGCCTGGTGGCAGTCGTAAACCAGGGCGACATGTCAAAGGAGCAGCTGCAGCGTATGCTAGAGCTAGAAGCTAGCCTAGGCACCGCGCCCACCCCTGATGTCAAGGAGGTTCGATCCCGTGGCCCGTCACCAGTGCCCAAGGACGGAGTGGATACGCGCCGCGCTGCAAACACAGCGGCCGTAACCACGTTGTCCGTTCCCAACTTCGCGGCAAGAGCCCCGGCCACGAGCGGTATGGCTGGAGCCGGCTACAGGAGGATGGAGCCATACGAACTGGCAGACCGTGTGCACCGCTGGGGCGTGTCGTTTAGTGGGGCGGAGGCGGATCCGTTGCGCTTCATTGAGCATCTGGAGGAGAAGGCTGAAATGTACCAAATCAACGTACAACAGCTGCCACAGGCGATCGCAAACACGCTGTCGGGACAGGCCGAGGACTGGTTCCGGGTGAACCGCCTTTACCGAGCCACGTGGGAGGAATTTAAGCAAGAATTCACGGACTTCTTCTTACCCCCGCGTTATTTCCAACGACTGGAGGACGCGATACGTAGTCGCGTACAACGACAAGGCGAGCCGTTCCGCGATTACACCCTGGAGTTACGAACCATGATGCAACGCGCCAGATACACTCGGGAGCAGGAGCTAGAGAGGATCTATGACAACTTGTTGCCCGAATACCAGCTGTTCACACGGCGCCATGAGTTCGAGACTCTGGCCCAGCTGAGCCAGTTGATTACGACCTACGAGACCACCAAGGGATTACAACGGCAGCGAGGACCCAGATATCCAGAGCAACGGAGGAGCGACCAACAACCAAGATCGGCGCCAATTCCGGCCACGAGCGAGGGCGGAACCACTCCCTTGGCGAACGGAGCCGCGGCGGCGCCGGAACCCACAAGGAGCAACACGCAGCGCCTGTGCTACAACTGCGCGCAGCCGGGACACGTGCAGACGAACTGCCGCAACGACAGGGTCCTTTTCTGCTGGGACTGTGGACGGCGTGACGTGCGCACTATGGACTGCTGCCGGCGGGACCAGGCGGGAAATGCTTCGCGTCTTCAACCGATGGGGAACCAGTCGGAGACGCAGCCTCAGGGTCCCCAGAAGTAGTACCGATGCGGTGCGGCAGTGGTCGTGTCATCGCATTTGTCAATATTGAGGATTTGACGACGGATGCCACGATCGACACCGGAGCTACACGCAGCTTCATAAGTGAGCGTATGGCCACCCGGCTGAGTACGCCCGATAACGAGCGGGCGGCGCTGGTCCGTATCAAGTTGGCTGACGGATCGTCGAGGGAAGTAACACGAGCGCTACGAGTGCGTGTCCAGCTCGGACAGAAGGAGACGATCATACCGATGCTGGTTCTACCGGTCATCTTGGATGATGTAATCCTCGGCATGGACTTCCTGTGCGGCATCGAGGCAACCCTCGAGTGCGGGCAAGCACGGTTGCGCCTCCAAAGTACACCGGAGGAGACAACCCCGACGGCCGGAACAACTCGCCGGGCCACGGAGGAAGCAGTAGCGCAGGCAAATAGTAAGGCCGCGGTCTTACCACCGGTTTGTCCCACCGCGCGGCGACTGAATCCGTTCCGACGACCCAGGAATACAGATGGACAGAGCAGCGAACATGGCAGAGATCACCAACGAAGGGAACGACAACAGACGCAGGAACAACGTGTAGGAAATCAAAGCAGAGTACGAGAAGCAGCCGGGTGTTCAAAACGTGGCGAACAACCCGGGAACAGAGGAAGGCACGAGGAAACCAGGCGAAGACGCGAGCCAGGTTACCTTAGCAGCTCGAAGCAAGCGCAGGCGCCGTAGGGGACAGCCTACGCCTGGCCACGCTGCATTGCGAGGCGCCGCGACGCAGGAAACGGGCGCAGCGTCAGACGAGGAACAGGTGGAGGCCTTCCAACAGTCTGAACTGGCCAAATTCGATGGGCTGATGGGGGTGTCGCACATTGCGGAGCACACCATCACCATGAGGGATGCGTACCCTATCAAGCAGAGGTACTACCCGAAGAATCCGGCCATGCAGAAGATCATCAACGAGCAAGTTGATGAGCTTCTGCGAGATGGTAGGATTGAGCCGTCCAGAAGCCCATACAGTGCACCAATTGTACTCGTCGGGAAGAAGACTGGAGAGATGCGGATGTGCGTGGATTATCGCCAGCTCAACGCGAAATCCATTCCGGACGCATACCCACTGCCGCGGATCAACCATATCTTGGAGAAGCTCAAGGATGCGAAGTTCATTTCCACATTGGATCTGAAGAGTGGGTATTGGCAGATACCTATGGCCCGGAGCAGCCGAGAGTACACCGCATTCACGGTACCCGGCCGAGGTCTCTTCCACTGGAAGGTGATGCCCTTTGGGTTGCATTCAGCCCCGGCCACATTTCAACGCGCGTTGGACGGAGTCATCGGACCAGACATGGAGCCACATGCGTTCGCATACCTCGACGATATCATCGTCATAGGGCGATCGTTTAAGGAACACTTGGACAACCTTCGAGAGGTGTTCCGGAGACTGCGGAATGCGAACTTGCTCCTGAACAAGGCCAAGTGCAGCTTCTTCCAGAAAAGCATCGTTTACTTGGGGCACCAGGTCAGCGAAGGTGGGATTCACACGGATCCTAACAAGATTGCCGCGATCAAAGAACTGCAACCGCCCACGACCGTCAAGGAACTGAGGAGATGTCTGGGAATCGCCTCCTGGTACCGACGCTTCGTGCCAAATTTCGCCAACTTGGTGCAACCCATGTCAGCACTGCTGAAAAAGGGTCGCCGATGGACGTGGAGCGAGGATCAGCAGCGGGCATTCGAGGCGTTGAAGACGAGCCTCACGGAAGCACCGGTACTGGCCTGCCCGGACTTCAGCGAGCGGTTTACGCTTCAAACGGACGCAGGCGACGTTGGACTTGGCGCGGTACTAACTCAACAGATACAAGGCACCGAACGAGTCATTGCTTACGCGAGTCGACGTTTCTCCGGAGCCGAGAGCCGTTACTCCACCACAGAGAAGGAGTGCTTGGTTATCGTGTGGGCAATTCGGAAGTTGCGGTGTTACCTCGAGGGATATGAGTTCGATATCATCACGGACCACCTGGCACTCAAGTGGCTGAACAGCATCGAGAATCCCACCGGAAGGATTGCGCGCTGGGCGTTAGAACTTCAGCAGTTCCGCTTTAACGTGCATTACCGTCGGGGGATCAGAACGTGGTGGCGGACGCGTTGTCCAGACGTCCATTAGAAACGCTACAGCAAGCCACGCAGGAGAACTTGCCTTGTCCATGGATCACCCGAATGCTGGATCTTCTGGAGAAGGAGCCCGAGAAATACCCGGAATTCATCAAGGAACATGACCAGCTTTACAGACGAGGAGGATTTCGACCTGACGAGGAGGACACGCCGTGGAAACTTTGCGTACCCAAACCATTACGCCAGCGAGTGCTTAGCGAGTGTCACGATCAACCCGCCGCCGGACATCAGGGAGTACGGAAAACCCTGAACCGGGTCCGTCAACGTTACTACTGGCCATGACTCTTTCGAGACGTAGCCCGATACGTGCAGAAATGCGAGACCTGCCAGAAATTCAAGGTGAGCCAAATGAAACCTCCAGGGCGGATGCACACCCGGCAAGTACAGGCACCTTTCGACGTTCTGTGCGCGGATTTAGTGGGACCACTCCCACGCTCTACCCACGGGAATACCATGCTCTTGGTATTTTTCGACGCATTCTCGAAGTGGGTGGAACTGGTTCCATTACGGAAGGCAACGGCGATTCACCTGATGCGCTCGTTCCGGGAACGAATTTTGGCCAGGTTCGGCGTGCCCCAAACCTTCGTCTGCGACAATGGGACACAGTTCACGAGCCGGATCTTCGTGAATTTCTGCAAACAACTGGGCATGGACTTGCAACACACAGCACCGTACACACCACAGCAAAATCCTACCGAGAGGGCGAACCGCACCATTAAAACCATGGTGGCGCAATATTTAGGCGAGGAACAGAGGACGTGGGACGAGCACCTGCCCGAAATTAGCCTAGCCTCGGACACCACTGGATTTAGTCCGGCGTATTTAGTGCAGGGCCGCGAACCTCGTTTGCCTGGAGCACTTTACGAGGAAGTGACTCCAATCATCCGAACGGAATCTAGAACACCGGAGGACGAGGAACGACACCTACAGGAAGTACACAGGACCGCGGCCGAGAATGCGCAGCAAGCGAGTGCGATCCAAGGACGGCACTATAACCTGCGTCGCCGAGAATAAAAGCCAGCCATCGGCGATCTCGTCCTGCTGCGACAACATCACTTGTCGAAAGCAGTCGACGGATTTGCCGCCAAACTCGCACCTCGCTATGACGGTCCTTACAGAGTACTGATGTATACTTCGCCTACAATCTTACGGCTGCAGGAGGTTAAGACGAAACAACGACGCAACGCCGGATTGAACGACCTGAAGGCGTACTTCGAAGGAGAACACACCAGCGAAGGTCACCAGCCTCGAACTGGTCCCCACCTAAGCAGCGGCCAGCGGATGAGGGGGTCCTCGACATAATGTTCGAGGGATGGGACCTGGAAGGCATGCCACCACTGGTACCGCAGCCTGAAACCACCAGCGCCGATTCCACCGAAACCGAGATGTGGTTCCCGGACTGGCTAGCGTCAAGCACC
Source organism: Zaprionus ornatus (assembly GCA_018904035.1). Lineage (NCBI taxonomy): Eukaryota > Metazoa > Arthropoda > Insecta > Diptera > Drosophilidae > Zaprionus > Zaprionus ornatus. The sequence goes on from JAEIFZ010000002.1 coordinate 28,149,630, forward strand.
GAACAGCCACCCGCCGACGACCCCAACGACGCCATGGAGACGGAGGAGTGGCTTATAAATGATCTGCTCGCAGCTCAAGGATTTGCGGGCCATTGCCTCGCCGGGGTCGCCGAAGCGCCAAAAGTGGAGGCTTACCCCGAAGAATTAGGCCGGTACAGCCCCATCAGCGAGGCGAGCAGCTTCGGCATACCGCCTGCGCCGGCCGTTCGCGAGACAGAGTCGGGTGGGCCGCCCGAGGAAGAAGAACCCTCTACAAGCCGGGCTTGTACAACGGGAGACGGGCCGGTCTTCCCCCCAGCACGGATTTGGCGCATCCTCACACCGCCCCCCCTAAAGGGCATACTCAAAGGGGAGAGTGTCTACGTGAAGGTGCGGGCAGGACCGTTTCCATCATCCTCTGAGGAGGAGTCGGAGGAGGATTCAGTGTGGCCACCCGCGCGTCCCGTTATTGACCACCGGGCGGAGTTCGGAGAGGCCTTATTGTCAATGTTGCGGGCCGAGAGGCTGCCCATTACCGGGCGGAAGCACCCGGAGCAGTGGGTTCTCGCGCCGCGAGAATGGCGATTGCCCACTTTCGACCACCGTTTGCCTCGCCGGGTGGTAGAGCGAGTGCAACGGCAGCTGGAGCGACACCCCCGCAAGCCAGCATCGCTTTTGGCAGATGGAGACGGCGTACGCTTCCGGGTACGCATCAACGGTCGGGGAGCGGTGACCGTCATCGAGCGGAGCCAATAGATCGGAACGGCGGAAGCCGCGTAGCATTAGAAAAAAACTGTACTTTTCGTTTTTTTTACTTTTTTTATTTACCTCAACCCCGGTGAAGTAAGGGGGGGGGGTGTGACGACGTATGAAACGCGTCACAAAGATTTATCTAGTTTTAAGTTTAAATGGACAAAATATATTTTAAGTTGATAATACCCCATGGGTTTGCATGTAATGGATAGCAAGCAGGGGAAAAGGCAAAGACATAGACAAAGCATAGGCGAGACATAGGCAGGGGCATAGGCAAGTGCAAGCCGCGGGGTGCGGAATACAAGCAAAACGCCCGTTGGTCGGCGCCCATGCACACAAGCAACGGCGGTTCGACAAATTTTGCGACGCCTGTGTAACGGCGTCTTGACAAATTTTGCGACGCCTGGGTAACGGCGTCTTGACAAATTTCGCGACGCATATGTGTCGGCGCCCGAAAATTCCAGAAGCAGACCGAAGCGAGCAAAAGCAGACGAGCAGAGCGAAGCGAGCAGAGCGAAGCGAGCAGAAGCATGCAGGCAGCACGAAGCCGACGCAGCAGAAACACACGAACGGATCGATGCAGGCGACAAGTTGCGTGCCGATCTAGGCATGCAGGGCGCCAGGCTAGGCAAACGGCAAGTTCGCAAGCAAAGCGACACGAGCCGAAGCATGATCGGCCGAGCATAGGCAGCGACCGCGGACAGCGGCGAGCGGCAGCGGACGAAAAGCGTCGAAATCAAGGCTGCAAAATTAGGCCACGTCAGTAGTGCCAGGCGAGCAAAAGAGGCCAGTCGGATCCGCAGAAGAACAAAAAAGTGAAACAAAAGTGAAAAGGACCTGAAAGAAAAGCAATAATAAAAAGTGAAAAGGACCTGAAACAAAGGCAATAATAAATAAGAAGCAAGGACGCAACGTAAAGGACCATGGACAAGGACCCTGGTGAAGAAGGAACGGGGTAAGCGGTGAAAAGAAAAAAATAATAAAAAAGCGAAGTCAAAAGAAGCAACGTATGGTGCGAAGTAGGTAGGGACACAGAGAGGCAGGGACAGTTAAGTAAATATTTTGTACAAAAAAAAAGAAAAACGGAACTTGTAAATACAAAGAAAAAAATAAACAATGAATAATGCGTAGACACTTTTCTTTTAAAAAAACGAAAGCTCGCGGTAAATATTTCGGTCACTTTCCCTTCGTAGATGTGTTTTGCAGGAAAGTCCACGTGTGCGCTCGATTGTGTCTGTGTGCTGTGAGTGATCGCTAGTTGACAAGCAAATACGCGCACCTGTGTTCAGAGACGAGAGTTGCGGTGTGGTGCAATACACCACCGAGCGATTTGTGAGAGTGCAGGCGGTAGTACCCGTAGTCACGAGCGTTCCCCCCTACGGCCTACAGCCGACCAGGTGCGAAAACGCGGCCAAAAGTGTCAGGTACGGCAAAAACACCATTCTGCGTCGTTCACGAGTGTACGTGGAAGACACGGGCCACGTGAACGCGAGAAAAGGGGCGTGTTCGCTGTGCCCGACATGTCTCAGCTTTTCTGATCTGCCAGTGACCCCTTTCTCTCTCTTTCTAAACGTCTTGGTAGTCCTAGTCATTTATAAATTTTGCTGTAAAGACCCTGGCTAGACTGAGAGTTATACCCTAGCCCGAGAAAACATCTTTACAGTAAGGTTTAGCATTTTTTTGACTATGCGTCTGTCCTTGATTAATTCCAGTGTGCGGCGGTCAATGCGGTGGGCGCTGCTGGTACGTTGAGTTCGCAATGGAGATGCATAGACCGCAGCAAGTTTGACATTCCTTTCGAAAATTTGGATGCAGTCGTCAATATCATCTGGCGAGTTTATTTCAGTGTCTAGCAGTATATAGTCATTCAGGAATGATTTAAATTTGTTTAAATTGGCATTCAGTGGCAAGAGATAACATTTGGATCTATTCAGTTGAGGTGAGCAATAGACTTCAATTAGTAGTGGCAAGTCATCAGAGGAAAGATCGTGAACCGCAGTGATCTTTAACTGGTTACAATCGAGGCCTCGATATACTCCAAAGTCAATAGCTGAGGGCGAGCAGCGGGTGTTGGTAGGGTAGTGGGTGGGCGATCCAGTAGCAAGGATATTGTAGTTATGAGATTGAACGCATTGGAGAAGGGCGGCTCCTCTGGTGCAAGAACGGGCGTTGCCCCACCAGCTGCTTTTAGCATTCCAGTCTCCCAGGATTAGGAATCGTTCCCCAAATTTACTGAACAGCTCATGAAATTCCCTGGAGTTCCAGTCTTCCTGCGGTTGGAAGTAGGCTGCTGAGATATTGATGATTGCACCATTTTGAAGAGTGATAGCGATTGTTGAACATTGCATTCTGTTGGGAGTATCTACATTGATTGAAATATGTGTGATTGTTGTTTTGACAAATATGGCTGATCCGCCTCGTCTGCGGTTCCAATGGTGGTTGGCCGTGTATTCGTAATACCCTTTTATCTTTATGCTGTCGGAGCTGATGAGATGAGTTTCAGTGATGATCATGATGTCGATGTCATTGCGCCTGATGAAGGACGTGAGGTCAGTCAGTTTGCGCTTGAGCCCCGCAGCGTTCCAGGACGCAATCTTTAATGGGGAGTTTGAGTGGGAATTACTTCTTCTATGTTGTCTGGACATTTTTGTTTTTATTGTTAGTCATTAGATATGGGGTGGCCAGAGTTGTGCGTATTGATTAGCAGGGAGACCTGATTTAAACTAGCTTTAACAGCTGTAGTAATTTCAAGGAGCAGTTGATGTTGAACGTTAATAGAGCTTGTCATTATTAACTTGAGTTTGTCCAATTTTTCGGAAAAAGCGGCCTCGAAGGAGCTTATGGAGTTGAAGTTGGAGGGTTTTCCCTTGTCGCGTTGCACAGTGCGAGTCGAGGTCCTTGAAGAGACTTCTAGCTTTGTTTGATTGCTCAGTACTTCTTGCGGCAGGTTTGAAGCGCTTTGCTGGAGTGAAAGCTGTCGATCAGAAGGACTTTCCTTCTGGAGTAGCGATGGATTTCGCAGTTGGGACAATTGGCGTTTGATGTAGTGACTGGTGTTGCCGGAGACAACTTCTGCGTAGCTTAGGTTGTTGACCAGTGAGTGTTGTTTGTGGGTAAATATACTAGGGGAGACTTTTCGCCCGGTGTCTGTCTGGAAATTGTTTACTGATCTGTTTTCTGTATTACTTATGTTTTTATTTATGGGTTTGGGCTGCTGATAAGTGGGCAGTGGGCTTTGATCAGGTAGTATTTGATTGGTGCTTGACTTGAGGTTAGAGCGCTGTTTCAAGTAGTATGCTTCTTTGTAGGCCTTACAGCCCTTATAGCTGGCTGCATGGTCACCTAGGCAGTTAGCACACTTGGCCTTTGTATCTTTATGCTTTTTGCATTCTGAAGACGGGTGTGGTCCTGAGCATTTTACGCACACAAAAGGGCGTGAGCAGTAATTTTTCGTATGTCCAAAGTTTTGGCAGCGATGGCATTGTGGGATGTCTTTACGGAGCAATTTTTCTACTGTTATCTCTTGACAGCCAAGTCTTTTTAGTTGGAGGAAAGCCTCCGTAGTTGCCTTATCACATTTATCAATTTCAATTTCAAATAGATTAAGTGGTTCATTATTGAAGCGACTTTTAATGACTTTCAGAAATTTGACCTGAAATCCTAGCTTTGCCATTTGCTCACGGATCCAGCTGTGAAAGGTGGCTTTGTTCAGGTGCCGGATGACAGCCTGAAGACCACGCTCGTTCTTGGCTTGGTGAGTGTGGGATACAATTCTGTTTTGGTTGGCCTCTAAATATTTCCGTATTTTCACATAGGAGTCATCGTTGGAACAGTATATACGGAATCCGTGTTTGCTACTTTTAGTGACGTAGGAGTCGCCCACCAATTCCAGGAGGGAGGAGTTGAGTGTATTGAAGTCAGCAGATCCATTACTGGTGACTATTATTGGAGCAGGTTTAGCGTTGATTTCTTCTCCGTTGGCTCGAGCTCCAAATCCGAGGCGGGGAACATTTTTGGCAGCTGAGGCTTTTTCATCAGCGATTGATAGGTTTTTTGTGACAATTTGTTGTTGGGAGATTGATGATGGGCCACGAAGGAGTATGTTAGAGGTGACTTTAGCTTGACTAGCAATTTATTTTATTAGTTGAAATGAGTATTTGGTTTCACTTTAAAGCACAGTGATTGTGTTTCATTGATTGTTGTTATTATGATCTTTGTGTATAGTTTATTGTATGCAGTGTTAAATACTGACGCGTGTGTGTGTTTGGGTTTTAGACATTGAGATGGTAACGCCGCCAGTATAACAGTTTATGTGGAGAGAGCGGTGCTCACACTTATATGGCGCCGGGTCAAGCCGGTGAGAGAGCTCAGAGAGCCGACTCACCAATACCAGCGCACTGAATTCTCACGCGGTTTTTATTAATTTTTATTTCACTGTTTAAAAGTTTAAACAATTAGGAAATAATTGTTCTTGATATTCTGCAGATAGCGCGTTGGCTGCTCTGCAGGGTGTGACTGTTTTTAGCAATTAATTTCACTTATTTGTCGGTTAAAATTTAATAAAACACGGAGCTCACTTTTTCTTTCTATTTGTTTGCTATCTATCTCGTATATTAGCTGACAAACTGGACAAATTCAGGTCAATAATCTCAAGAACCTTTAACAGCCAACAGCAAAGCTTCCTGAAAATCTCAGCAGCTATTGAAGCTTGCACAAGTCAGGTCTATCACCTAATTAATACGCTGGTCAACACAACACCAGCCTTCTCACAAATAAATACTCATAAACACAATAATATAAACAGATCTCCAGACTTTCAAGAAGATATAATTCACTCTCAAATTCCTCACAATGATTGCGTGCTGGAATACTACGGGGCTCTAGCGTAACCTACGATACATGCAGTGCATTATACAGATGTCAACAAGATTCCATCTACGAGGCGATAATCCTACTCCTGAATTAAATCTACCCACACAATCACTACCTGACAACGGCAACAACCCTGTGCAATCCCGCGCAGTTGCTGGAGGCTCCACATAAGCAAATAATCCTGAATCCCACGCAGCAGCTGGAAACTTCATCAGCAATAATCCTGTGGCGCTTCAGAAGAATCCCAAGTTAAGTCAGCAACAACCAATCAGTAATCTGAAACGAGCCATGATTTAGAATAATATTCTACAAGCATCACATCAACATCAAACATCCTTTTGGGAACTCAACAATACTCAACTCATTTCTGCAATCAACGGGCGATCCTGCCTGATTGCAAATAATCCCTCCCAGCTCCAAGTTACTCCAAATCAGTTGCGTGCCGCAAACGCAACAGTCATCACCATATCTTACGAAGTGCCAATAATCCGCAAATCAGATGTAAGCCATACCTATGAATGTTTGACAAAGTTAACTACAATTAACAATCAACACTCATAACAAACAAACTCACCTGATTGAGAGCTTCACAACTGCACCTCGGCGACGCAAGTCAACCCTGGAACAAAAAATAAGCCATATAAACCAAAAGCCAATAACATAATTCCAAACAATTCACAAATCCATCCAATATCAACAACAATCGCCAATTAATTACACAAGCAGAGCAAAATGCAAACACAACACACACGCGTAACAAATTGTCAACAACAAACACGCGTCATTTGGCTCTCTTCAACAATGATGGCTGCCGCTGATGTCTGCGGCAGAATCAATACACACGATGAATTTGAATGGCTGCCATCGGTGACTCGATAGAAGTGGATCAAGCGATAAATTGAGTGCTCAATTAACACAGTACTCGATACTCGATACTTGACACTCGGCCAGCTATAAAGCGCTATAAAAAACCGTCACGTCAACTTCAACCTGAATGAAAACACTACCTGCCAATCAAGACCATCCGAACCAAACGAGATCATCTGTCCTGCCCGCACTTTCTACCTGCGACTCTCACCTCTAAATACTACTGGCTGCCTCCTACATAGAGACGCGTCATACCTGGCCATCATGGACTCTACACTCACACAAGACACACCACTCTGGCGCCGGGTTCTACCTGACCTCTGCAGACATCTTTATAGCAATAATGTATAAGTTAGAGCTAAGTTATTTCAATCACGCTACACTCAATATGAATTAGAATATGGCATAATTCACGTAAATAATAGCGGAGTATAAATGTCAGAAATCTTACAATTGATAGCCAGCCTAGTACAAGTACTCTTACAGTACAAAAACTGGCTAACTTTATGGACTCTTCCAGTCAATAATGTTAAATCAAAGTTCCAAAGTAGTATATAGTTAACATATAGTCATCTCAAAAGTCTGTCAAAACAAAATGAACGGATTAACTCAGGGCTCAATGGACCCTAATGTCAATCCTAAAGGTAAACTGCAGTCACTGTAGTCCATTAGGACTTGTGGGGGCAATCCTGCAGGAAGTGTATATCCTTCGTATCGCCCAATGGGAGTGCTTTGCTTTGCAAAACAACAATCCATTCGGTGATACGCGGGCTCCATCCACGCCTGCAGTGTATCCTTCGCATATGCCTATAGTATGGAGCACAGAGACTGCAGCAAATCCTAATAAGTATAGTAATCTCAAGCCAACTGTACAAGCAAACTTATAGATATGCCCAGCGCAATGCCAACTCCATACTTATGTATGCATAATGTATTAGTTTTTAAGAACCAACACCTCTGCGAGGAACGAAATCATTTGTAAAGATCAATGAGCAGATCAGACAAATAAAAAAGGGCTTGAACACTCCCCCCCCGCACCCATAGCCTAGTGCTATGGACTGCGGGTCGCGTGCCGGCCCGACTTAAGTGTGCTGAGTTGCCACTAGATAGAAAGCAGTGCATGTCCTTCGTACTGCCCAGTGGTATTCCTTTGTCCTGCAAAGTATTGATCCACTTGGTAGTATGCGGGCTCCATTCGCGCCTGCAGTGTATCCTTCGCCAAAGTCTGTAGTATGGAGCACAGAGGCCGCAGCAACTCCTAGAAAGTTAAATCAAATCAATTATTCAGTTAAATTAATATATGCTTAGCGTATAGTCAGCCCCATACTTAGTGTGCCTATTGTATTAGTTTTAAGGAACCAACACCTCTGTGAGGAACCAAATCATTTGTAAAGATCAATGTGTAGATCAGACAAATAAAGAAGGGCTTGAGCACTCCCCCCCCGCACCTATAGCCTTGTGCTATGGGCCGCGGGTCGCGTGCCGGCCCGAACTAAGTGTGCTGAGTTGCCACTAGATAGAAAATTATTGGATTACCTGCTTTAGTTTTGTTTTTATAGATAATGAAAGTCGAGAGTTGCACTCACTTTTGCTCGCCACTGTAAGTGCATTTTTAGGATAACTGCATGAATTTTGTTGCAGTTAAGTGCATTTTTAGGATAAGTGCACATTTTTTTAAGTCAAACATGGTGAGGCAGTTAAGCACATTATACTGTAGTTGATACTGTAGCACAACATTTAGAAATAAGAGAAGACGGAAGAGTAGAAGCTACAGGAGCGGTTAGAAATTTACGTAAATCTACGCGGATACGCGAAAGTGAGCAGCAAGATAAACTAAATAGAAGTCAAAACCAAGTTGAAGTGGACTATCGACAGAGAGAGAGAACAGCCCGTAGACGGGATATTAACATACGGACAACTGAGCAGGAACCAGACACACAAAATAGAAGGCAGAGACGTACAGAAGGGGACTATCACGATCACGCAGTTCAACTCGCACACAGAGGCGTAGATCAGCACGGCGGCGAAACCATATGATTAGGGATTTAGAACAGAAGCGCAATACGAATCTCAGAACTCATATTCGTTTTGATGTTGAGCGTCGAGTATTAGAAAGGGAGTGAGATATGTTGAGTAGGTCCCAAGTTAGGAACAATCTTGCAAGGAGGATTGTGCCCGACTATTAGATTATTTGCGTATTGCACAAAAAGTTCGACGCTTGGACTCGAAATGTTGGATGCAGCTGATGACTGTACTAATGCGCAATAAAAATAGCCGTTATTTGTGCCATAACAGTTTTCGTTTCTTCTTTGGATTCGTTTTTGTTCGTACACAGACATTTGTTAATGCTCACATACAAAAAAGGGATGTTTTGAAGATGGTGAGGCTTATGCCTGGATAAACAGCTTCGCAAATTGGCCAGGATATCAAGCAGAAGTTTAATAAAGAGCTACATGAAGACACCATAAGAAAAATTTTAAAAAAGAACCAATTACATTACAATTACATTACGGTCAACAAAAAGAAGCGGTCAGTTTTTGCCAAAAAGTTTATCCAGGAGCCTGCAACTTTCTGGAATAATGTCTTATTCAGTGACGAGAGCAAAATCTGCATTTTTGGCATAAAAGGGCGAAAACTAGTGTGGCGTAAAAGCGGGACAGCCTTCGATGTGCAAAACCTTGCTCCAACGGTTCAGCACAGTGGTGGCGGAGTGATGGTGTGGGGCTGTATGGCGGCAAATGGAGTTGGCAATCTTGTTTTTATTGATTCCATTATGGATCACAAAGCCTATCTTCAAATTTTAAAAGACAACTTGCAGGAAAGCAGGGAAAAATTGGGGTTGGCTGACGACTTTTGGTTCCAGCATGATAATGATCCAAAGCATACTGCACATAATGTGAGGCTTTGGCTACTCTATAACCTCAAAACCAATTGCACTCGCCACCATAGTCGCCAGACTTGAACACCTATGGGATTGTCTTGAGCGCAGGATTCGCCAAAGGACAATAACTTCAAAAAACATGTTAAAAGAAGTGATTATGGAGGAATGGCATAACATTTCCCCGGATGTCACCCAAAAATTGGTCCAGTCGAACCAAAACGTTTGGCAGAAACAATAAAAAGAAAGGGGTATCCAACTTCTTATTAATTTTAAGTATTTTTTTCAATTACATAAGTGCCTTTTCTCATTGTTTTTTTAGTTTGTACGCATACTTTTTCTTGTGCCAAATCATATGAATTGTTACGTTTTTAATTTTAATAGGATAAGTCAAACATTTAGAGCTAAGCAAACTTATGAATATTAATAATATTATATGTGGTTGGAAAATAAAAAAAAAAACCAAGTCGATATCTTTAATACAACTACACTTTTTTTGCCAACAAAGTTTTGAGTTGCGTGTGTACGCATAGTTTTTCTGGCCAGTGTACATGCATACGAAAATAAATTTGAACACAATGAAGTGCATATGTATATGTATCTCAAGATTCATCATGGGTATCAATGTGACATAATCGGATTGGCCATTTAAATTTCAAAAATTTGAAGGACTTAAGTGAGAAAAAGCTTGTGCGTGGATTGAATATTAAAAACATTAATATTAAAACAAATTGTGACACTTGCAACAAGGCAAAAATATGTGCGTTGCCATTTCTACTAAAGTTTCATAGCGACGTGTGCGAACCTATAAATGTCAATTCGATCGCTGGAAATCGATGTGTGGTTAGTTTAATCGATGATTACACAAGAAAGAAATTTGTTTACTTTATGCGCACAAAGAGTGAAGTGTTTGAAAAATTCAAGCTATTGAAAAGTTATGTTATTTGTCGCTGCATGAAGCGCGTCTCAATACGGCGTACAGAATCATTAGTTTTCTTAAGTAAGATACCCTTTAGAATAAGTATCAATAAATTTTATGTCGGAAAAAGCTACCCCATAGTGTGTGCACAGACTTAGCGGCACACAGCGCATGGGTAACGGCATCACGACAGATTTCGAGGCGTCGCGATAAACTTCGAGCAGAGCCAGGCGAGCAGGGCGACGCGAGCCGAGCACACAAGTAACGGCACCTCGGTACCCAGAGCGTGCATATGAAACGTCGCCACGGACTAAGCATAGCATGCGCACAAGTAACGGCACCTCGGTACCCAAAACGTGGTGCGTCGACGATCAACCGCTAGACCCGGGACCAGTGTTGCCAACTTTACAAGACCTGAAATAGCTAAATCACGGTTCAGAAAAAGCTAGAAACCGCTAAAAACAATTTAATATACATAGCTAAAAAAATAGCTAAACACTTTTATTAAAGTTTTTTTAGTTTTTATTAAAATTACTCCAAAAATATAGTGGTTTCATCTATATCTGCATAGTTTGCGTCTTCATTTGTATAGTTTTAGTTAGTTCCAATATGTTTTAGGTAATTTGGAGGAACTATATAATTGTGGCAGCATTTATTTTCTCTGCGCAAACCATATCTGCAAAAATTACAAAATTATATTATATAATTATCAATTTATAATCAATTTATAAATGCAATAATGATTTTAAGGTACCAATATGAACTCTGTTCCTCAGTTTTGTTTTAACTATATTCATTTGGCTGAATACACGTTCAACCTCTGCATTGAACCATGGCAATGTCAATAGTTTTATCGCAAAAGATGCCAATTGCAGAAATCTGTTATTGCCTGCTGCATTCTTGTAATTTAAAACTTCAGCCCAAAGCTGCCATTATCTTCATTATTTAACCAATTTATTAAATGATTATTGTTATATTGAGTTAAAATTTCATCAATTTCCAACGGGGACATCAATATAAAAAAATAAACTACAATTTACCAAGGGTCTTACAGACACTGATATCGGTGCTCTCGTCAAGTAGCAAACTATATTGGGCATCTTCAATGTCTTTCAATAAATTTTCCCCAAAGTTCGGCGCCAAAACGTTTGTTATTATATTTGTGCACTTGGTTCTGTGTAGTTTAGCTTTCGCACCGTCCTTTAATTTGTTTGCGCATAATTCCCCTAAATGATCCACAGGACTTATTGAAGAGTGTGTAGCAATATACAAACATAACGCCGCCTCTTGTTGGCGGAATAAAGTTCAATTTGTTCTTTTGGGTAAATGCGCTTAACATACAATAGTTATTTTGATGTTTTTGCATGAGCATATAAATCAAAAAGTTTCGCATTCATGCTCGTTTTACAATATTTGCAAAAACTTTTTTGTTCATTATTATTATCTACACACAACCAATCCTTCAAAACTGGATCTCGTAGCCACATATCCCGTGGTTTTTGTTTATATTGAACTTTAGGCATTTTTAATGACACATTTGCACGCGATCAAACAAAATTGTGAAATACTCGCAGCTCGCAGCTTATTTCGTGCAGTTGAAAACTGAAAGTTCAAGTCGGTATTGCCGATAAACTAAGAAAGAAAAAAGAAAAATTTAAACGCAGTTTTTTGACTAGGAAACTTAAGATATTTAATAAGCAAAAACGATTTTCTTAAATATAAAAATAAAAAAATAATTTAAAAAAAAACAGAAAGTGCAGGCTTTTTCCATGCCGCAGCTTATTTCGTGCAGTTCATAAAACTTAACTTTCTAATACTTATTTAATAGCTAATATTTTGTGTGTCCTCCTTTCTGGTTAAGGACACCTTTGAGACGATTTCCCATGGAAGAAACTAATTTTCTAGTAGTTTCCGCTGGAATTTTACCCCATTCTTCCAATATAACACTTTTTAGGTCGTTTTTATTGGATATCTTCCTCTTCCTTATGGCTATGTCCAATATTTCCCATAAGTTCTCGATTACATTCAAGTCTGGGGACTGTGCTGGCGTAATCACTACGTGAGGGCAGTTCCAGACGAGCCAAGTCCTCACAATTGCTGCCGAATGTTTGGGATCGTTATCTTGGTAATACCGAAAACGATCGCGTATACCTAGTTTTTCTGCAGATTGCAGCAGATTTTCTTTTAGAATTTGCAGGTACCCTTTGGCATCCATTATTCCGTCTAAAAAAACGAGATTGCCCACTCCAGAAGCTGACATACAGGCCCAAACCATGACATGACCCCCGCCGTGCTTGACCGTTGGTTTTAAGTGCTTGTTGTCCAGCTCTGTATTTGGTCGCCGCCAAACATATTGCCTGCCATTGGAACCAAAAATGTTAAATTTGGATTCATCAGCAAATATGACATCGTCCCAGAACGAAATCGGAAGAACTATATGCTCTTTTGTGAATTTTAGCCGAGCAGCTATATTTCTCTTGCTAATAAATGGCTACTTGCGTGCAACTCGACCATTAAAGTTGTGATCGTGTAACACCCGGCGCACTGTATCGGGACTACTCTCTGCAGCTATTTTTGGAGCCGATAGCTTCGGATTTCCCTAATTTTCCGGACAATTTGGCGCTCTTCATGTTCATTGAATATTTTATTTGGCGCTTTTCGGCCTTTATCTTCGATACGGTTTTCTCGAACGAACCTTTGGATTATATATTGTACCGTACTTGGACTAAGGGACACCATTTCTGCTATAACCCGCTGACTTTACATACAAGTAACGGCACCTCGGTACCCAGAGCGTGCATATGAAACGTCGCCAGGAACTAAGCATAGCATGCGCACAAGTAACGGCACCTCGGTACCCAGAGCGTGGTGCGTCGACGATCAACCGCTAGACCCGGGACCTGCCAACCGATTGTGCAAGGGACGGGGGAAGGGCAGAACGTAGGCATTGCAGCGCTAGCAGCGAATTGCGAACTGCAAAACTAGAGCACAGGACACTCGAGTCGAGAGCAGCAACGCGGACAGTCAGATCGAGAGCAATGTTTCTCAACATCGATGTTGCGATGTTTATGGCAAAAACATCGATGTACCGATACATCGAAGTTATTTTCAAAGAAAATTTTCACACTTTTTCATAGTTATTTTTGGAAAAAAAAAACTACATACAGTGGCGAGCAAAAGTGAGTGCATGTTCATAACTCTCGACTTTCATCATCTATAAAAACAAAACTAAAGCAGGTAATCCAATAATTTTTTTTTACTTTCGTTTACCTATCCTATTCGTAACAAATAGGAAAAAAAAACCGTAACAATATGTATTCAGCGAAGACTTAGAAAATAAAAACCAAAAAAAGTCGCAAAAACTCACTTTTGCACGTTATAAGAAAATAAAGAAAAAATTAATTTTTAATATTTTGTCCATAGCCCCTTATTATGAATTACTTGATTTACTCGAGATGGCATACTCTCTACCAAGCTTTCAATGACTTCCTTGGGAATTCGGTTCCATTCATCTTGTACATGCTCCCAAAGATTGGTCATGTTTGTTGGGGCTGAGTCGTACTGCCCGAGCCTTCGTTTCACGATTGACCAAAGATTTTCAATCGGATTGAGGTCAGGACTTTGTGCTGGCCACTCCATCAACTTGAAATTTTGTTCACCAATCCATTCCTTGACAATTTTCGCTGTGTGCTTCGGATCGCCGTCTTGTTGAAAAATAATATCTTCTTCCGAATACGCACATTTCTCCATAAAATTGGGAAGATGGGTTTGCAAAATATGCAGGTAGCCCTCCTTTCGCATAATGCCATCTATTAAATGCAGGGGGCCGACTTGCCACCATGTAAAGCATCCCCAGACCATTATATTTCCGCCGCCATGTTTAACCGTTTGCTTCACATGGTGTCTTTGAATCCGTTCTCCGGGTCTACGCCAGCAGTATTGTTTACCATCTGACTGGAAACGGTTGAACTTGGACTCATCAGACCAGACAACACGTTTCCAATCATCTGTGGTCCAATCTTTGTGCTCTCTCGCAAATTTTAGACGCACTTTAACATTTTTTTGGGATAATGCAGGTTTGTTTTTCTTAACAGCCGCTGCATATCCAATGTTGCGCAGCGCTCTTCTGGCAGTCCACTCGCTAACGTTTTTGTTTATGGCCAAAGATGCTTCTTTAGGTGTTAGAAGCCTATTTTTCCTCATCTGGGATACCATTAGTCTGGCATCTGAGTCCGATAATAATTTTTTGCGACCTTTCTGTTGCGTTCTGTATGTCACATTTCGGCGTTTTTGACCTGCAATCACTGCCGATTGGCTTATATCGAGCTTTTTGGCAATGGCTCGTGAAGAGCAGCCCTTTTCGGTCAGACACACAACAGTCCTGCAGCTTAAGCAGAAAGACGTCAAAAATCAATTAAAGGCACAGCAATGCAATGAGCCCGACTGCGCATATTGCGCCTCCCCCAGCGTGCCGCCACTCCAAGCTAAAAGCCATAGCCATATCCACAACCCGTCTCAGATTGCAGCCGTACAACACTATCACTGCCATAGGGAGGAATTGGCTTCCTGGCGCCAACTTCGCCTAACAGCAAAACACATCTTAGACACAATTGATGACATCGAGTTTGCCGAAAAGAAGCCGCACTTACTCATACCGATTGCTGAGCACAACAACCGACTCCAACTGCTGGTCAGGGATTTAATGCCACTTCTAATCAAACTCAGAATCATCGGTGCAAATAACTCTCAACACTAGTTAACTGACTATATAGCATCATTTACCAACTCCAATCCTTGTCAAACTTTATCATACTATATGCAAGTAAAACTTGCTCAAGCCATCCTTTTACTTTTACCTAAGTTAAGACAACTACTTCACTAAGCTATACAATGAATGTATCTCAGACTTAGAATAGTCTTAATATTAATCATTTTCCTCAATTTCATATCCTTAGTTAAACAACAACTTCTACTTAAAGTTCTCTAGAAGAGGCACTGTTACTGTTATTACTTATAAAACTCATTGGAAGAGACATTTAAGTTCAAAATATAATAAATAAAATAGTCAAATGAAATCTTTTGAAACAATATAATTTCAACTAAATTCAATTGACAAAGCAAGGTCATCCTAACTAACAACAGTTCGCTTGTACAATACACAAGCATATTGCTTTCCAGCATATACAAGCTCATATCAATATATATATAAAAAAGCTCTCAACTGTGTTTGCTGTGTCTCGCGTAACTACAACATTGATAATGTTGTGATCACTAAGATCCCATTCATCCACTCTCCAGTCGTACGTAGCCCACATAGACGCTGCATCGTTGACGAGTGCCACATCGATATCACTACGGGCGTAGGGAGTCTCGAATGTGAACGCGTCACACGGCATATTAAGTACTCCGGCTCGACATCCTTGAATCCAGTCAGACAGCAGCTCACCCCGTAATTAGTTAGCTGATCCCTGAGCACGCTCAGGGAGTTTACTAAACCGCATGGGGGATACTGCGTTCGCGTCGAGACCAAGGATGACAGGCGTGCGGCTGGCTAGCAGCAGCACCGCATCCAAGTACCCGAGGTACTGTTCGAGTCCGGTGTTGAATTGGTAGTACACGGAGCATAGGAAGATTGAGTCAAAACTTCCAGTTACGCTCACGCATACTCCAAACTCGGTGACAAGCGGCTCTATCGGCATACAGATGGCATCCGTACTGTCCACGAAGACGGCAGCCTTTCCACGCCTGTCCGAAAACACACGCATCCCGGATGGGACTCCCGTGATTCGTCCAGCGAGGTCCACATAAGGCTCCTGCACCAATGCGAACAAGTGGCCAGAGTCGCGCAAGCGGACTCCGAGCTCGATGGTAGGAGCTCGGCCACGGCCACAATTTGCCTGGAGGAAGCTAAACATTAATGTCTAGCGTTCACCCTCGCAAGCACCACACCGTAGATGGGGCATGTCTCCGGCAGCATGGAATGCGTCGAAGGGAAGCCCTTGAAACGACAATTCCGGCAGTCCACTGGATTCGTGCATCTGGGTGCTGTGTGGCCAGCTTATCCACATTGGCGGCAAATGGTCTCCTTGACCCTGCACTGGGAAACTTTGTGGTCAAATCCAAGGCACCTATGGCAAGCATAGGTGTGGACGAGCGACCGGCAACGGTAACTGAACCACTTGATATAGACCCGTCCGGTCTGCTCAAGGACCTTCAGCGGCTTTTCGTCAATCTCAAGCGTCAGATTAACTCTTTCGCCATCGCTGACTGACCACGGTTTCGTCTCCTGGTCCACTGCCTTCTTGAAAGCGACTGGGGAGAACTCCGCCTTGAAAATGTTGGCGTACAATTCTTCCATAAATTCCTCAGGCAGTATCCCAGTGTCGACGTCGAACACTTGGACTTTGGGTCGTTGGCTCTTGTTCGGCTGAACTTTGAGACCAACCTCGGCAAACTTCTTGTTCGCGACGACCTTCTTCATCTCGCTCACCTATGGTGTGCGGATGACGGCTCCACCGAGTTTCAACTGACGCACCTCGTGTACACGGACACCGAGGGCGGGGGCGACCTCCTTGCGGACCCTCTCAGCAATCTGCTTCCCAGATATGCTCGGGTCGTCGCACATCACTACCGCCGACCAGGTCTCAACGGGCTTCCTAGCCCGGGGGGCGACGGTAGGAGCCAAAGCGGGAGCGGCTCCATGGACAGCAGCGTTTGGCGGCGGCATCGATCCTGATCCTCGTCCTCCTTCTCCTGATCCTCTTCCGGATCCTCCAGCTCCAGCGCCTGCTTTCGGTCCTCCGAAAGATCCACCGCACTCAAGCAACGCGTTACGCACAGCAAGAGACATGATGAGCTCATCATATCTCTGCATCGCAGCGAAAACAGCGTTTGCCCCCGAGCTGGATGCTCGAAATCTCGGCCAGAATCGTGGGCGTGCCGCCAGCGACAATGTCCCATGATGGGCATCTCCTCGCGGCGGGGGCGGCGGCAGGGGCGTGATCAGCAGGCCTGGCTTCCAGGGCCTCTGCAGGCCGCCAAGGCAAGCCTCTTGCCACCAACTTCCTCCAACGCGTCTGCCGCTACGGCAGCAGCGGCAGCAGGTCGCCCTCTCCCATTGCGCTTCTTGGCGCTCGCAGCAGAAGTGACGCTGGCTGCGCTGCTGGCCACGCTCACCATGCTGGCACAGCTACCAGCACGGCTTCGCGGGCAGCGTGACCGCGCCGGACCAAACGAAAAATACCAATTTGGTCTCAAAAATATACTATAAAATACTATTTCATATTTTACAAAATACCACTATAAATACCATAACAAATAAATCGCCGGGAAATTCAAATTATAATATGTAATATGTTGTTTGTAGTGGCGGCAACAGTAGAGTTCCTGGGTTGGGGATCGCTGTGTATAATTATTATTCACTAACGATTTGACCGACGCGATATAAAACAACTCGATGAAAAAAAGAACAATTCGGGGCGCGTGATCCGTTCACTTCAAGAATTTATTGACAACTAGACTTATGTTATTACATATTACTATTACATTACATTACATGAAAAAAACGGATAAAAGAGCGAGAGAGCCCTCGGTGACTCTCGCACTGTTTACGCCGCAACGTTGCCTACTTCTTGGCGGCTGCGTTTCGACGTAAACATCCCGCCCCCCTTGCAATACTATTGCATCTTGAGGGTGGAGACGGGATCCTTTGGATGCCGCTGGAGGGGCCTTAGGAGCGTTGGCGGACTATGTCTTGAAGACACCGGATAGGACCCAGCCAAACAGAGTGTTCTGGGCCAACGGCAGTCCACCGTGGGATGGAACAAGCCCTGGAAGGAGTACGTCTCCATAGACGTCGGCCCCCAGAACTATGGAGACTCTGCTTGGCACATGGCACCGAGTGTCCGCCAACGTGATGCCCGTATAGCTGGTTAGCAGCTCCTTATTGACCTTCTGTGCCGGAGTCCTGATCTGCACATCTTCCATCTTCAGATTTACTATAACGGAAAACTCTGGCGACGCCCTTGACCTGAACATGGCGCGGCAAAACCCATTTTCGGCGGAGAGGCCAAAGGCCTTTGCCAGTGAGGTGAGCATGCGGCTACATGGACTGCACGCGTCCAACAGCACGCGCACCTCGAAGATTTTGCCCGCCATGTCCAGGTTGACTATGGCGGTCGGCATCATGCTGATCGCCACAGAGGGGGAAGTCGCCAGGGATTCCGAAGGTGGAAGAGGCGTCACGGATGGCGAGGTTGCATTAATCTTGGATTGCGGGGTGCCTGGGAGGTGGAGCAGTGTGTGGTGGCCCTCACCACATGTGCGGCAGGTACCGCCGCTGCGACATGAACCCTTAGAATGTTCATGGGCCAGACAGTTCGGGCAGTATTTGTTGATTAATACTGCCCGAAGACGCTTTTCCGCAGCCAGCCGCAGGAACCTCTGGCACTTCTTCAAGGCGTGGACTCCTCTGCAGACGCGGCATCTGAAGGAGTTCACTCCCTTTGGCTTGGCTGGTAGTTGTGCCTTGCGTGGTGCCATCTCACTAATCTGAAAGAACAATGTGGATATATGGATTAGTTTTTGGAGAACATATATCCACTGATGGACAACACAAGGTTAGGAGGGTGTCTGGACCTTGTCCTCTAAAGGAAGTAGGACTAATTTTGCCACTGGCCTTTTGATGACGCCACGGGTGGTGAGGATGTCCACTACTCGGACAATGTCATCAGCGCCAGGATAGGTGGCGTGGATGCGGCCCAGACGCCATTCGTTGACTGGTAGGTTGTCTTCCTTGACAACCACCATGTCGCCGACTTGGAGGTTTCGCGTTTGGAGTTGCCACTTGGAGCGTTTGTGCAAGTCTTTGAGGTATTCCTCTTTCCAACGGAAACAAAACTGTTGATGCAGAGCCTTAAGTCGCTGCCATCGATTGATGATGGATACAGCGTCTTCTTGGATTTCAGGCTCTGCGACGGACATGAGCGGACCGCCGATCAGAAAGTGGCCAGGAGTCAAGGCTAAAAGATCGGTGGGGCTCTCAGACATAGGAGAAATCGGCCTGGAGTTAAGGCACGCTTCGACCTTGCAAAGGAGTGTGGATAGTTCCTCGAAAGTGTACTTTAATGAAGAAGTGGACTTGTAGAAGAGCGTTTTGAAGCTCTTTACTCCAGCTTCCCATAAGCCACCCATGTGCGGCGCACTGGGAGGATTGAAGTGCCATGCGAGATTTTGATGGCTGTATTTTGTGGATACATCAGCCTTCACTGCCTTCATAAACTCTGGAGTAAGGACCTTGGAGGCTCCTACGAATGTCTTTCCGTTGTCAGAGTAAACGTGGTGAGGGCAGCCGCGTCTCGCGATGAAACGTGCGAAGGCGGCGAGAAACTTCTCGGTTGTTAGGTCCGAGGTTGCTTCTAAATGTATGGCCTTTGTGCTGAAACACACAAACACACATACATAGCCCTTGGTTATGAGGCAGGCTCGACCAGTGAAATTCTTGATTTCGAAAGGACCAGCGAAATCGAGTCCCGTGTGGGTGAAAGGTCGAGAGAAGGAAACTCTCGCAGAGGGCAGAGTACCCATGAGTTGAGTTTGCAACTTCTTTCGATGGAGGATGCAAACTCGACAGGAATTAATGGTGGCTTTCACTAAAGTACGGAGCTTTGGAATCCAGTAGCGTGATCGAATCAGACGCATCACTAATTGGTTCCCACCATGGAGGGAGATACGATGCGTAAAACGGACGAGGAGGTGTGAGAAAGTACATGAGTACGGAAGGATAAGCGGGTGCCTCTCGTCATAGCTTAAAGAAGCGGATGTTCTCACACGACCGCATGATCTCATGACTCCGCTGGCGTCGATGAACGGATTCAAATTAGCGATGTCGCTACTCCTTGCAATCTGTTCCTTGCTCAACAAACAGTTGTACTCTTTATGGAACTGAGTACGTTGGGTGCTCCGGATGAGCAAATCTTGAACGTTGGAGAGTTCAGAGCTGCTGATATCTGGAGAGAGTGTAAGATCAGGCTTGCGACACCTCTGAATGAAGCGATATACATAAGCCATCACTCGCAGTGCTCTGTTAAGCTCGGAAAATCTCTCCAAGATACAAATGGATGAAGGAGGCAACTTTGTTAAGTTGCATTTGACAGGACGAAGCTCTTCGTCTGTCTCGTGAGCGATTTCGATCGCAAAAGGCCATTGCTCTGCTGGAAGGATCAGCCAATCGGGTCCATGCCACCAGAGTCTATTACCAATGAGGTCCTCTGACGAGACGCCTCTACTGGCAAGATCGGCAGAGTTCTGCTCAGATCTGACGTGAGACCATTTGCTCGAACTAGTGAGCTGAGCTATCTTAGCCACTCTGTTAGCCACGAAAGTCGTCCATTTACATGGAGGCTTACTAAGCCAGGCTAACACAATTGTGGAATCAGTCCAATAGTACTCTTCGTAGCTATTGACTGGAAGCTGAGGGAGGAGTGTTGCTGATAACTCGGCTAGCAGTAATGCACCGCAAAGTTCTAAACGGGGCAAGGAGATGGTCTTCACAGGAGCTACTCTGGTCTTGGCTACAAGAAGATGGCTTGAAGTCTTGTGTTGATTTTCAACACGGATATATATAGCTGCTCCGTAGGCGCGCTGAGATGCGTCGCAGAAACCATGGATTTGGAGCTTAGCTACTGGGGTATATTGGATCCATCTAGGGATCCGAAGGTTATGGAGGGATGAATAACTGGATAAGAAATCCTGCCAGCGTTGATGGAGTTCGCTTGGCAATGTTTCATCCCATCCAAGATTTTGCAGCCATATCTCCTGCATGAAAATTTTGGCACGGACCACAAATGGTGCCAGCCAGCCTGCTGGATCGAATAATTTGGCGATGTGAGAGAGAACTTCACGTTTCGTGTAGGACTGTTTCAAATCGGTCTCGGAGGGGGCAAAGAGGAACTCATCCGTATGCGCTTGCCAGCGTATACCTAGAGTCTTTGCTAAGCTCGCTTCCTCAAGTTCGAGGAAATCAGCGTTCAATAGATGGTCCTTAGGGATGTTGGCTAACACATCTTTGTGGTTGGAGGTCCACTTTCTTAAAGGAAAACCAGCTGTCTCAAGAGCTTTGCGTAACTCTTCAATAGACACTGTGGCGCGCTTTATGAAGTGCGCGCCAGCAAGGACATCGTCTACGTACATGTAGTTGGATATGATGTCGCTGGCGAGAGGAAAATGTTTGCTAAAATCCTGGGAAAGCTGTCGAAGCACCCGAATGGCTAAGAATGGAGCGCAATTTACTCCAAAAGTGACTGTGTTAAGTTCATAATCACATACTTCACCATTCGGATTCCTGAAAAGGATTCGTTGAAATGGCGTGTGACTCGTGTGGACGAGTATCTGCCGGTACATCTTTGTGATGTCAGCATTGAACACGTAACGGAAAAAACGCCATTTCAAGATCTGCATGGTCAGATCGGATTGCAAAACTGGATATAGGATATCATTCAAGCTCTTCTCATTGGAGGACGGAATGGAGGCGTTGAATACAACGCGAACTTTGGTCGTGGTGCTCTCAGGTTTGAACACAGCATGATGAGGGAGATAAAAATTGTTGCAGTCGTTACTTGGGGAGACTGGCCTCATATGGCCTAAATCTAAGTACTCCTGAATAATCGAGTCGTACTGCTCTTTTAAAGGAAAGTTCCTCTTTAAACGACATTCGTTTCTGAGGAACTGAGCGAGTGCGATGGACCTAGAATGTCCTAATTCGGAGATTTCAGGATTTCTGAAAGGAAGCGTAACGACATATCTGCCCTCTTTTGTTCTGGAAGTAGTGCGAAGAAAGTTGTTTTCACACGCTGAATCAGAAACATTTACCAGCTTTGCTGGTAGATCTTCCACAACCCAAAACTTGGTGAGAAGATCATCAAGCCTTTGTTCATTGCTGATCTTTATCCTCGTCGTGAAGGACGAAACTGTCGTAGGATTCGACTTGGCTACTGGTCCTGTGAGGATCCAGCCGAATATGGTCTCTTGACCGAGCAGGGTTCCACAAATTTGGGATACAGAGCCACTCTTTATGATAGACGGAAGGATATCGGCTCCTAGGAGCACGTCTATCTGAGAGCTCTGGTGGAAGTGCGGATCAGCTAGTTGGAGATTTGGCAGGTCCTTTAGAAGGTCCTTGGAAATAGTGTAGGATGGAAGATTACCTGCCAATTGAGGGAGAACAAAGGCTGCAGTTTCTAGCTGTAACCTGGGAGTGATCGGGGAGCCAATCTGGAAATGACACAACTTTTGTGGATTGGCTGAGATGGCTTGATTTAAGCCAGCTACTTTAACTTGCACGGCTTGGTAGGATGGCTTTATGATGTTAAACATCCGTTCGGAGATGAACGTAGCCTCTGATCCAGGATCGATCAGTGCACGTGCTTTATAAGTCATGCCCAAATGGCACACATTTATAAGAGCAGTGCCAAGAAGAACACCTTGTGTGTTCGCCGTGAAGTAATTCTGAATATTAGTCGTAGAAGAAGTGGACTGTATATTCGAATTATGGGGAGCTGTTGCAGAATCTGCTGAAGAGGGCGCAGTAGGAGGGGTGCCACGATGCAGGAGTGTATTGTGGCGACCCTTGCACGTGAAACAGTTATGTTGACTTGTGCAATCTTTGAGGATATGTCCTCTTGCGAAGCAGTTCAGACACAACTTTTGCTGTTTGATGAAATTGGACCTTTCATCAACAGCCATTTGGAGAAAGCGCGGACACAGACGTATAGGATGGTTCTCCTTTGAGCAAAGTTTGCAAGTTTGTGGTTTGCCTACAACCTTTGCCTCAAAAGAGTTGACCTTCCTTGTAGGAGGCTCTTTTCGAGCAGTTTTGGAACTTGTCTGTGCGCTTGTTGTAGGGTGTACGTCCTCTATCGCTTCTAATGTGCGATAGCGCTCTGAAAGGAAATCGGACATTTCCTTCCACAACGGAATTTCAGCCTTATTCTGTACGGACTGTTCCCAAAGTGACAACGTCAGCCTTGTGAGTTTAGACGAGCATAGGAAGACTAGAAAGCAATCCCAGTTCTCTGTGCTGATTTTGGAGTGGTCTAGAGCCGTTAAGCAACTTTGTATGGTGCTTTGAAGGACTTGGATGGCGGCTCCAGACTCGTGAGGAACTGACGGAAGGTTGAAGAGGATTCTAAGCTGGCTGTTTACTAACAGTCGCTTATTTTCGAACCTATCCGTCAAATTCTTCCAAGCAGAAGAGAAACCCTCATTCGTGAGAGGGGATTTGGAAACGATTGCCTTCGCTTCGCCACTTGTTTTGGCATTCAGATGGAAAAGTTTTTCTATCTGACTCAAGCCAGGATCGGAAATGTAGACCGCTGAGAACAGATCTCGGAAAATTGGCCATTTTAAATAGTCACCGCTGAAAACTTCAGCATCGAAGGGTGGTGACCTGTAGCTTCGTGGCTGGAAGGCTACTTGTGCTACTGCAGGTGCTGGAGAGGGAGCCGTTGCGGTCTCTATATTCTCATTTAACTGAGAGGCAAGTTCCTCGTAAACTAAATAGCAGTGGTCATATCGGGCTTGCATGGCGATTTTGTCCTCAGCATTTGTCTCTGGTTGAGACAATGCGTTGGAACAGAGTTCGTATTTGAGTTCTACAAGACTCCATATGGAGCGAAGCTGTTCAAGACGCACTCTGTGAGTGTGAAGTGAGGCTGTAGGAGAATTTTGAATCCTAGCTTCGATATAATTAATAATTATTTATTATTAGGATGAATTTTCTCAGACGGAGGAAAATATATTCGATAATTCCTTTGCAATGTTGCAGCGCTTTGTAATATCACAACACAGTGCACAATGAGACGATATTTCAAAAATAAGTGACTTTTAAAAGTTGCCCACGAAAAGATATTTTAATATTTGAGATAGTGCAGCCCTGGAACGCTAACACAGACTGAACGGAAAAAAAGTGGAGGTCGGTCGATTGTGATCGAACTGCGATCACTAAGGGCCGGCAAAAATGTAAACAAATGTTTAATAATTTATTAATTTGCAAAAGATATAAATGTTATGTAAATGTTAAAGAATATTTGTAGTGAATAATAAAAAGAAATTTACGAGTAGGATATGTGTTATCTTCTTTTGAGTTTATTGGAAATACAATTGCCGGTTGAGGTTTGGACCTTGGCAATGTATTTTAATGGGCAACGTAAGTATGTAATATGTGCAAATATATAATGTCAGTATGTATGTATTTGCATATATTAACATACAATTTAAATCAATTCTGTATGTACCTTTCTTAGATAGAAAATGTAGGAGAAGGTACATACATGGCAGAGGTTAATAAATATAATTTATGTGGAGGAAACTGTGTGCAATTGTATGTATGTATTTACAACATTCAAATATGGCAGTCGTCTATAGGTACGTATGTACTTACAAATGCAGCAACATATGTATGTATGTACGCACGTATAGAGATGCCGGTAGCGCAAATTGCGAGGTTATGACAAAAAAGAAATTTCTTCTTTTTTATCAGAGGAGGAATTACACACAGCCCTCTGCCAAATAGAATAAGTAGAAAAATTTGGTACTTATCTGGGTTCCTGACGATGTGTTGTTGCCGAAGTAGCGGTTCGAGCGGTGTGATGAAAAAATCCAGCGACGTGAGTCCAATGTTTTACAAATATCCGGCTCGAAGGACCAATGTTTGTAGTGGCGGCAACAGTAGAGTTCCTGGGTTGGGGATCGCTGTGTATAATTATTATTCACTAACGATTTGACCGACGCGATATAAAACAACTCGATGAAAAAAAGAACAATTCGGGGCGCGTGATCCGTTCACTTCAAGAATTTATTGACAACTAGACTTATGTTATTACATATTACTATTACATTACATTACATGAAAAAAGCGGATAAAAGAGCGCGAGAGCCCTCGGTGACTCTCGCACTGTTTACGCCGCAACGTTGCCTACTTCTTGGCGGCTGCGTTTCGACGTAAACATATGTAAAAATAATAATTGACTTATTATATATAGAAAAAATAAGGTTTTTCCCATTGCAAAAAATGTTTGTTTTTTATTTAATGTTACAAGATTAATAATATTTCAGTCCAACATAAAAATAAAACAATATGCATTCCTATTCAATTCCATATTTCAATATATATTTAAAGTCTTAAAATTAATTAAATGCTTAAAATTCATTTTGTAACATTTTCTTAAAATAAAATAATAGAGAAAATAATAATAGAGTCATCGAGTAACATAATCTTAAAATTAAATAATAAAGGAACTTCTTTGTCCAGTCTTGTAAGTTTCTCTTAAGATCAGAATATTACATTTAATTATATTTACTAGTCTTCTTCGTCAGAGCTGCTTAAATTAAGTTTGTTGAGATCTTTACATAACATTTGTTCATTGGGCTTAAAATTATTGCACCCATTTTCGCGCAGAGATTGTTTTACATGTAATATATGTGATACATTTACATTTTTAAAGCGGTTTCGATTTTTCGTTTTGATTAAATTAATTTGAGAGAATATGCGTTCACACGACGCATTAGAAACGGGCAAAATTAACATAGATTGAGCAAATTTCGAAATATTCGAATATTTATAGCAATTATTTATATCTTTTAACTGACTCAATTCGTACCAGAATGTATGGCAAGTGAGATTTTTAGTCAAAAGCATTTTAACCATGTCGTCAGTTTTCATTGTTCGATACTCATTGTCATAACTGTGACAGATCTCTCTGTACTTATTTAACGTGGCTGTTCCAATCGAAGGATTACAACCACGGCGTTCATATATGCGCATAAATGCGCATATTACGCTGTGTTTTCGAATTAAGCGCTGAACCATCTTACTTCTGGGAGGAACCGATGAGTCACACGGCCGTGTTCCTCAGGGTTGTCCCATCTGCGCTGCCATGCGCTAAGTAAGCATTCGTCCAGTCTCGCCATCTTGTGAGTCCAGCTCAGACCTGACAGGTCCTCGCCATACAGCCAGTCGGACGTCTTCAATGGGTAGTTCCGTCGAAGCTTTACTCTGACCGCCGCGCGCCTGGCGGCTAAGTCGAGTGGGGGAGCGCCAGCAAGCACCTGCAGTGCCACAGTGGACACTGTACGGCATACCGGTAGGCATCCAAGCAGGATTCGCCTCTGGCAGGACACCAGATGCCTCATGGCAGAGCTGGGTCCATCATACCAGACCGATGCACCAAACAAGTCCCCAGTCCAAACGCAGCACGTGTGCCAATGCCTGCACAACTCCAGTTAGCCGATCACGTAACGACGTGATATGCGGGAAAACACTCAGCCGCTCGCCAACTGTAACGCCAAGGTACCGGTATTTATCAACATACGGCAGGCCTGCTCCTGCAAACCGTACCGTAGGGTGCCTACTCCGGGCAAGATGCCCCTTCAGCAGCATGATCGCCGTGTTGCTGGTGGAGACGGCAACGCCGACCTCCGCTCCCCATGCTCCAACTACGGACATGAGCTGCTCGCCTTTCGACTCCAGTTCGATTCGGGTAAGACCCTCAACGAAAAGCAACAAGTCGTCTGCAAACGCGCTGAAACCACAGAGTGGCTCCAGACGCTGGAGAAGTGTGACCATCATTAGGTTCCAAATAAATGGACCGCTGATGGATCCCTGTGGGCAACCTCGTGTTACCGGAACAGTCACTTCACCATACCTGCTGACTAAACTTGCACTCCTGCCAGAGAAGAAGCTTCTCCACAAGCTGGCTTCTCGGCAGCCGGAGTCGATGAGTCGTCTCATCACGACATCCCACTCCACGTGGTCGAAGGCTCCTTTGAAGTCCACGAAGATCCCAAACATATATTGGGCCGAGCTGGCAGCAACAGTGCTCACGACGTGTCTCCAAGCATCCTCAACGCAGCGTCCTTCTCGGAATCCGAATTGCCATCTGTTTCCATCGGGTAGAACGTCCTTCAATCGGTTCACTATGATTCCCTCAAGCACTTTGCCGAAAACTGGCAACAGACAGATACCGCGGTAAGAAGCAGGATCACTCCTGTCCTTATCCGGTCCTTTGAGTAGTGCCACTACACGAGGGCGCTTCCACTCAGAGGGAAAGTATCCACTTCTGATACAGCGGGAGTACAACGCTGTGCACGGGAAGGGCACGCCACACCGCCTTGAATATCACCCCAGTGATGCCGTCCATGCCGGGAGAGCGTCTGCTCTTCAACCTTGCGACATAAGCATCTACCTCAGCGGGTTCAAGCGGCGGTGGAAACTCAGCAGGAATGACAGTGGGTGCCGAAATCTCCGAGACTGGAAAAAAGTTCCGGAGAAGAACACCCGCGCAGTCATGCCAGGTTACGTACTGCCTGCCACCTGAGTGAAGACAACCGAGCTCGGTTGTCCTTTTGCGGCCACGGCAAATCCTGAAGACTTGCCCCCATGGATCGTCCTTGTTCTTTCCCACGAATCGCCTCCAGTTATCCTCTTTGACCTTCAGAATGAGCTTCTTGTACTGAGCTGAGATGACCCTCAACTCAGAGACAAGTTGCTCAGCATCGTCGCTTGCGCGCGAACGAGCGGTCTGAAGCCGCCGCCTCAGTCTCCTGACCTCTTGGCGTTTAGAAGAAAGTTCGGCAGTCCACCAAACTATCTTCCTTGCGGTCTTGGGTCGTCTGCGTCCCAGCACTTGATCGCACACAGAGTGCACGAGCGAGCGCACTGCAGAGACCTGGTCATCCAACGGCGTGTCGGCGAATTCGTCCGGGAGTTCCGAAGCCAGTCTTGTCACCTCATCCTCAAATGGGCGCCAGCGTGCAGCGGAGATGTTCCAGGATGGCACAGGAGCAAAGCTCTCAACTGTGTTTGCTGGGTCTCGCGTAACCACAACATTGATAATGTTGTGATCACTAAGATCCCATTCATCCACTCTCCAGTTGTACGTAGCCCACATAGACGCTGCATCGTTGACGAGTGCCACATCGATATAACTACGGGCGTAGGGAGTCTCGAATGTGAACGCGTCACACGGCATATTAAGTACTCCGGCTCGACATCCTTAAATCCAGTCAGACAGCAGCTCACCCCGTAATTAGTTAGCTGATCCCTGAGCGTGCTCAGGGAGTTTACTAAACCGCATGGGGGATACTGCGTTCGCGTCGAGACCAAGGATGACAGGCGTGCGGCTGGCTAGCAGCAGCACCGCATCCAAGTACCCGAGGTACTGTTCGAGTCCGGTGTTGAATTGGTAGTACACGGAGCATAGGAAGATTGAGTCAAAACTTCCAGTTACGCTCACGCATACTCCAAACTCGGTGACAAGCGGCTCTATCGGCATACAGATGGCATCCGTACTGTCCACGAAGACGGCAGCCTTTCCACGCCTGTCCGAAAACACACGCATCCCGGATGGGACTCCCGTGATTCGTCCAGCGAGGTCCACATAAGGCTCCTGCACCAATGCGAACAAGTGGCCAGAGTCGCGCAAGCGGACTCCGAGCTCGATGGTAGGAGCTCGGCCAGGGCCACAATTTGCCTGGAGGAAGCTAAACATTAATGTCTAGCGTTCACCCTCGCAAGCACCACACCGTAGATGGGGCATGTCTCCGGCAGCATGGAATGCGTCGAAGGGAAGCCCTTGAAACGACAATTCCGGCAGTCCACTGGATTCGTGCATCTGGGTGCTGTGTGGCCAGCTTATCCACATTGGCGGCAAATGGTCTCCTTGACCCTGCACTGGGAAACTTTGTGGTCAAATCCAAGGCACCTATGGCAAGCATAGGTGTGGACGAGCGACCGGCAACGGTAACTGAACCACTTGATATAGACCCGTCCGGTCTGCTCAAGCCTTCAGCGGCTTTTCGTCAACCTCAAGCGTCAGATTAACTCTTTCGCCATCGCTGACTGATCACGGTTTCGTCTCCAGGTCCACAGCCTTCTTGAAAGCGACTGGGGAGAACTCCTCCTTGAAAATGTTGGCGTACAATTCCTCCATAAATTCCTCAGGCAGTATCCCAGTGTCGACGTCGAACACTTGGAATTGGGTCGTTGGCTCTTGTTCGGCTGAACTTTGAGACCAACCTCGGCAAACTTCTTGTTCGCGACGACCTTCTTCATCTCGCTCACCTATGGTGTGCGGATGACGGCTCCACCGAGCTTCAACTGACGCACCTCGTGTACACGGACACCGAGGGCGGGGGCGACCTCCTTGCGGACCCTCTCAGCAATCTGCTTCCCAGATATGCTCGGGTCGTCGCACATCACTACTGCCGACCAGGTCTTAACGTGCTTCCTAGCCCGGGGGGCGACGGTAGGAGCCAAAGCGGGAGCGGCTCCATGGATAGCAGCGTTTGGCGGCGGCATCGATCCTGATCCTCGTCCTCCTTCTCCTGATCCTCGTCCGGATCCTCCAGCTCCAGTGCCTGCTTTCGGTCCTCCGAAAGATCCCCCGCACTCAAGCAATGCGTTACGCACAGCAAGAGACATGATGAGCTCATCATATCTCTGCATCGCAGCGAAAACAGCGTTTGCCCCCGAGCTGGATGCTCGAAATCTCGGCCAGAACCGTGGGCGTGCCGCCAGCGACAATATCCCATGATGGGCATCTCCTCGCGGCGGGGGCGGCGGCAGGAGCGTGATCAGCAGGCCTGGCTTCCAGGGCCTCTGCAGGGACGACGGAGGTAGCGGGTGCAGCGGGTACGGGGGAGTCGGTGGCCGCCAGGGCAAGCCTCTTGCCACCAACTTCCTCCAACGCGTCTGCCGCTACGGCAGCAGCGGCAGCAGGTCGCCCTCTCCCATTGCGCTTCTTGGCGCTCGCAGCAGAAGTGACGCTGGCTGCGCTGCTGGCCACGCTCACCATGCTGGCACAGCTACCAGCACGGCTTCGCGGGCAGCGTGACCGCGCCGGACCAAACGAAAAATACCAATTTGGTCTCAAAAATATACTATAAAATACTATTTCATATTTTACAAAATACCACTATAAATACCATAACAAATAAATCGCCGGGAAATTCAAATTATAATAAGTAATATGTAAAAATAATAATTGACTTATTATATATAGAAAAAATAAGGTTTTTCCCATTGCAAAAAATGTTTGTTTTTTATTTAATGTTACAAGATTAATAATATTTCAGTCCAACATAAACATATAACAATATGCATTCCTATTCAATTCCATATTTCAATATATATTTAAAGTCTTAAAATTAATTAAATGCTTCAAATTCATTTTGTAACATTTTCTTAAAATAAAATAATAGAGAAAATAATAATAGAGTCATCGAGTAACATGTTCTTAAAATTAAATAATAAAGGAACTTCTTTGTCCAGTCTTGTAAGTTTCTCTTAAGATCAGAATATTACATTTAATTATATTTACTAGTCTTCTTCGTCAGAGCTGCTTAAATTAAGTTTGTTGAGATCTATACATAACATTTGTTCATTGGGCTTGAAATTATTGCACCCATTTTCGCGCAGAGATTGTTTTACATGTAATATATGTGATACATTTACATTTTTAAAGCGGTTTCGATTTTTCGTTTTGGTTAAATTAATTTGAGAGAATATGCGTTCACACGACGCATTAGAAACGGGCAAAATTAACATAGATTGAGCAAATTTCGAAATATTCGAATATTTATAGCAATTATTTATATTTTTTAACTGACTCAATTCGTACCAGAATGTATGGCAAGTGAGATTTTTAGTCAAAAGCATTTTAACCATGTCGTCAGTTTTCATTGTTCGATACTCATTGTCATAACTGTGACAGATCTCTCTGTACTTATTTAACGTGGCGTGTTCCAATCGAAGGATTACAACCACGGCGTTCATATATGCGCATAAATGCGCATATTACGCTGTGTGTTCGAATTAAGCGCTGAACCATCTTACTTCTGGGAGGAACCGATGAGTCACACGGCCGTGTTCCTCAGGGTTGTCCAAGCAGGATTCGCCTCTGGCAGGACACCAGATGCCTCATGGTAGAGCTGGGTCCATCATACCAGACCGATGCACCAAATAAGGCACATGGCACCATGAGTCCGGCATAGATGGTACGCCTGGCGCGTGGACTGAGTCCCCAGTCCACACGCACCACGCGTAACGACGTGATATGCGGGAAAACACTCAGCCGCTCGCCAACTGTAACGCCAAGGTACCGGTATTTATCAACATACGGCAGGCCTGCTCCTGCAAACCGTACCGAAGGGTGCCTACTCCGGGCAAGATGCCCCTTCAGCAGCATGATCGCCGTGTTGCTGGTGGAGACGGCAACGCCGACCTCCGCTCCCCATGCTCCAACTACGGACATGAGCTGCTCGCCTTTCGACTCCAGTTCGATTCGGGTAAGACCCTCAACGAAAAGCAACAAGTCGTCTGCAAACGCGCTGAAACCACAGAGTGGCTCCAGACGCTGGAGAAGTGTGACCATCATTAGGTTCCAAATAAATGGACCGCTGATGGATCCCTGTGGGCAACCTCGTGTTACCGGAACAGTCACTTCACCATACCTGCTGACTAAACTTGCACTCCTGCCAGAGAAGAAGCTTCTCCACAAGCTGGCTTCTCGGCAGCCGGAGTCGATGAGTCGTCTCATCACGACATCCCACTCCACGTGGTCGAAGGCTCCTTTGAAGTCCACGAAGTTCCCGAGCATATATTGTGCCGAGCTGGCAGCAACAGTGCTCACGACGTATCTCCAAGCAGCCTCAACGCAGCGTCCTTCTCGGAATCCGAATTGCCATCTGTTTCCATCGGGTAGAACGTCCTTCAATCGGTTCACCATGATTCCCTCAAGCTCTTTGCCGAAAACTGGCAACAGACAGATACCGCG
The DNA here is from genome assembly GCA_018904035.1 of Zaprionus ornatus. Taxonomy (NCBI): domain Eukaryota; kingdom Metazoa; phylum Arthropoda; class Insecta; order Diptera; family Drosophilidae; genus Zaprionus; species Zaprionus ornatus. The sequence goes on from JAEIFZ010000002.1 coordinate 28,181,728, forward strand.
GTAAGAAGCAGGATCACTCCTGTCCTTATCCGGTCCTTTGAGTAGTGCCACTACACGAGGGCGCTTCCACTCAGAGGGAAAGTATCCACTTCTGATACAGCGGGAGTACAACGCTGTGATGTGCTCGGGAAGGGCACGCCACACCGCCTTGAATATCACCCCAGTGATGCCGTCCATGCCGGGAGAGCGTCTGCTCTTCAACCTTGCGACACAAGCATCTACCTCAGCGGGTTCAAGCGGCGGTGGAAACTCAGCAGGAATGACAGTGGGTGCCGAAATCTCCGAGACTGGAAAAAAGTTCCGGAGAAGAACACCCGCGCAGTCGTGCCAGGTTACGTACTGCCTGCCACCTGAGTGAAGACAACCGAGCTCGGTTGTCCTTTTGCGGCCACGGCAAATCCTGAAGACTTGCCCCCATGGATCGTCCTTGTTCTTTCCCACGAATCGCCTCCAGTTATCCTCTTTGACCTTCAGAATGAGCTTCTTGTACTGAGCTGAGATGACCCTCAACTCAGAGACAAGTTGCTCAGCATCGTCGCTTGCGCGCGAACGAGCGGTCTGAAGCCGCCGCCTCAGTCTCCTGACCTCTTGGCGTTTAGAAGAAAGTTCGGCAGTCCACCAAACTATCTTCCTTGCGGTCTTGGGTCGTCTGCGTCCCAGCACTTGATCGCACACAGAGTGCACGAGCACCCAACGGCGTGTTGGCGAATTCGTCCGGGAGTTCCGAAGCCAGTCTTGTCACCTCATCCTCAAATGGGCGCCAGCGTGCAGCGGAGATGTTCCAGGATGGCACAGGAGCAAAGCTCTCAACTGTGTTTGCTGGGTCTCGCGTAACCACAACGTTGATAATGTTGTGATCACTAAGATCCCATTCATCCACTCTCCAGTTGTACGTAGCCCACATAGACGCTGCATCGTTGACGAGTGCCACATCGATATCACTACGGGCGTTGGGAGTCTCGAATGTGAACGCGTCACACGGCATATTAAGTACTCCGGCTCGACATCCTTGAATCCAGTCAGACAGCAGCTCACCCAGTAAGTAGTTAGCTGATCCCTGAGCGTGCTCAGGGAGTTTACTAAACCGCATGGGGGATACTGCGTTCGCGTCGAGACCAAGGATGACAGGCGTGCGGCTGGCTAGCAGCAGCACCGCATCCAAGTACCCGAGGTACTGTTCGAGTCCGGTGTTGAATTGGTAGTACACGGAGCATAGGAAGATTGAGCCAAAACTTCCAGTTACACTCACGCATACTCCAAACTCGGTGACAAGCGGCTCTATCGGCATACAGATGGCATCCGTACTGTCCACGAAGACGGCAGCCTTTCCACGCCTGTCCGAAAACACACGCATCCCGGATGGGACTCCCGTGATTTGTCCAGCGAGGTCCACATAAGGCTCCTGCACCAATGCGAACAAGTGGCCAGAGTCGCGCAAGCGGACTCCGAGCTCGATGGTAGGAGCTCGGCCAGGGCCACAATTTGCCGGGAGGAAGCTAAACATTAATGTCTAGCGTTCACCCTCGCAAGCACCGCACCGTAGATGGGGCATGTCTCCGGCAGCATGGAATCCGTCGAAGGGAAGCCCTTGAAACGACAATTCCGGCAGTCCACCGGACTCGTGCATCTGGGTGCTGTGTGGCCAGCTTGTCCACACTGGCGGCAAATGGTCTCCTTGACCCTGCACTGGGAAACTTTGTGGTCAAATCCAAGGCACCTATGGCAAGCATAGGTGTGGACGAGCGACCGGCAACGGTAGCTCAACCACTTGATATAGACACGTCCGGTCTGCTCAAGGACGTTCAGCGCCTTTTCGTCAACCTCAAGCGTCAGATTAACTCTTTCGCCATCGGTGACTGACCACGGTTTCGTCGCCAAGTGCGCTGCCTTCTTGAAAGCGATTGGGGAGAACTCCTCCTTGAAATTGTTGGCGTACAATTCCTCCATAAACTCCTCAGGCAGTATCCCAGTGTCGACGTCGAACACCTGGACTTTGGGTCTTTGGCTCTTTTTCGGCTGAACCTTGAGACCAACCTCGGCAAACTTCTTGTTCGCGACGACCTTCTTCATCTCGCTCACCGAAAGTGTGCGGATGACGGCTCCGCCGCGCTTCAAGTCAAGCACCTCGTGTACACGGACACCGAGGGCGGGGCGACCTCCTTGCGGACCCTCTCAGCAATCTTCTTCCCAGATATGCTCGGGTCGTCGCACATCACTACTGCCGACCAGGTCTTAACGGGCTTCCTAGCCCGGGCAGCGACGGTAGGAGCCAAAGCGGGAGCGGCTCCATGGACATTAGCGTTTGGCGGCGGCATCGATCCTGATCCTCGTCCTCCTTCTCCTGATCCTCGTCCGGATCCTCCAGCTCCAGCGCCTGCTTTCGGTCCTCCGAAAGATCCACCGCACTCAAGCAACGCGTTACGCACAGCAAGAGACATGATGAGCTCATCATATCTCTGCATCGCAGCGAAAACAGCGTTTGCCCCCGAGCTGGATGCTCGAAATCTCGGCCAGAATCGTGGGCGCGTCGCCAGCGACAATGTCCTATGATGGGCATCTCCTCGCGGCGGGGGCGGTTGCAGGGGCGTGATCAGCAGGCCTGGCTTCCAGGGCCTCTGCAGGGACGACGGAGGTAGCGGGGGCAGCGGGTACGGGGGAGTCGGTGGCCGCCAGGGCAAGCCTCTTGCCACCAACTTCCTCCAACGCGTCTGCCGCTACGGCCACAGCTACCAGCACGGCTTCGCGGGCAGCGTGACCGCGCCGGACCAAACGAAAAATACCAATTTGGTCTCAAAAATATACTATAAAATACTATTTCATATTTTACAAAATACCACTATAAATACCATAACAAATAAATCGCCGGGAAATTCAAATTATAATATGTAATATGTAAAAATAATAATTGACTTATTATATATAGAAAAAATAAGGTTTTTCCCATTGCAAAAAATGTTTGTTTTTTTTAATGTTACAAGATTATTAATATTTCAGTCCAACATAAAAATAAAACAATATGCATTCCTATTCAATTCCATATTCCAATATATATTTAAAGTCTTAAAATTAATTAAATGCTTTAAATTCATTTTGTAACATTTTCTTAAAATAAAATAATAGAGAAAATAATAATAGTCTTCGAGTAACATGTTCTTAAAATAAAATAATAAAGGAACTTCTTTGTCCAGTCTTGTAAGTTTCTCTTAAGATCAGAATATTACATTTAATTATATTTACTAGTCTTCTTCGTCAGAGCTGCTTAAATTAAGTTTGTTGAGATCTTTACATAACATTTGTTCATTTGGCTTGAAATTATTGCACCCATTTTCGCGCAGAGATTGTTTTACATGTAATATATGTGATACATTTAGATTTTTAAAGCGGTTTCGATTTTTCGTTTTGATTAAATTAATTTGAGAGAATATGCGTTCACACGACGCATTAGAAACGGGCAAAATTAACATAGATTGATCAAATTTCGAAATATTCGAATATTTATAGCAATTATTTATATCTTTTAACTGACTCAATTCGTACCAGAATGTATGGCAAGTGAGATTTTTAGTCAAAAGCATTTTAACCATGTCGTCAGTTTTCATTGTTCGATACTCATTGTCATAACTGTGACAGATCTCTCTGTACTTATTTAACGTGGCGTGTTCCAATCGAAGGATTACAACCACGGCGTTCATATATGCGCATAAATGCGCATATTACGCTGTGTGTTCGAATTAAGCGCTGAACCATCTTACTTCTGGGAGGAACCGATGAGTCACACGGCCGTGTTCCTCAGGGTTGTCCCATCTGCGCTGCCATGCGCTAAGTAAGCATTCGTCCAGTCTCGCCATCTTGTGAGTCCAGCTCAGACCTGACAGGTCCTCGCCATACAGCCAGTCAGACGTCTTCAATGTGTAGTTCCGTCGAAGCTTTACTCTGACCGCCGCGCGCCTGGCGGCTAAGTCGAGTGGGAGAGCGCCAGCAAGCACCTGCAGTGCCACAGTGGACACTGTACGGCATACCGGTAGGCATCCAAGCAGGATTCTGCTCTGGCAGGACACCAGATGCCTCATGGCAGAGGTGGGTCGATCATACCAGACCGATGCACCAAACAAGGCACATGGCAACATGAGTCCGGCATAGATGGTCCGCCTGGCGCGTGGACTGAGTCCCCAGTCCACACGCAGCACGCGTGCCAATGCCTGCACAACTCCAGTTAGCCGATCACGTAACGACGTGATATGCGGGAAAACACTCAGCCGCTCGCCAACTGTAACGCCAAGGTACCGGTATTTATCAACATACGGCAGGCCTGCTCCTGCAAACCGTACCGTAGGGTGACTACTCCGGGCAAGATGCCCCTTCAGCAGCATGATCGCCGTCTTGCTGGTGGAGACGGCAATGCCGACCTCCGCTCCCCATGCTCCAACTCCAGTTCGATTCGGGTAAGACCCTCAACGAAAAGCAACAAGTCGTCTGCAAACGCGCTGAAACCACAGAGTGGCTCCAGACGCTGGAGAAGTGTGTCCATCATTAGGTTCCAAATAAATGGACCGCTGATGGATCCCTGTGGGCAACCTCGTGTTACCGGAACAGTCACTTCACCATACCTGCTGACTAAACTTGCACTCCTGCCAGAGAAGAAGCTTCTCCACAAGCTGGCTTCTCGGCAGCCGGAGTCGATGAGTCGTCTCATCACGACATCCCACTCCACGTGGTCGAAGGCTCCTTTGAAGTCCACGAAGATCCCAAACATATATTGTGCCGAGCTGGCAGCAACAGTGCTCACGACGTGTCTCCAAGCATCCTCAACGCAGCGTCCTTCTCGGAATCCGAATTGCCATCTGTTTCCATCGGGTAGAACGTCCTTCAATCGGTTCACCATGATTCCCTCAAGCACTTTGCCGAAAACTGGCAACAGACAGATACCGCGGTAAGAAGCAGGATCACTCCTGTCCTTATCCGGTCCTTTGAGTAGTGCCACTACACGAGGGCGCTTCCACCCAGAGGGAAAGTATCCACTTCTGATACAGCGGGAGTACAACGCTGTGATGTGCTCGGGAAGGGCACGCCACACCGCCTTGAATATCACCCCAGTGATGCCGTCCATGCCGGGAGAGCGTCTGCTCTTCAACCTTGCGACATAAGCATCTACCTCAGCGGGTTCAAGCGGCGGTGGAAACTCAGCAGGAATGACAGTGGGTGCCGAAATCTCCGAGACTGGAAAAAAGTTCCGGAGAAGAACACCCGCGCAGTCATGCCAGGTTACGTACTGCCTGCCACCTGAGTGAAGACAACCGAGCTCGGTTGTCCTTTTGCGGCCACGGCAAATCCTGAAGACTTGCCCCCATGGATCGTCCTTGTTCTTTCCCACGAATCGCCTCCAGTTATCCTCTTTGACCTTCAGAATGAGCTTCTTGTACTGAGCTGAGATGACCCTCAACTCAGAGACAAGTTGCTCAGCATCGTCGCTTGCGCGCGAACGAGCGGTATGAAGCCGCCGCCTCAGCTTCCTGACCTCTTGGCGTTTAGAAGAAAGTTCGGCAGTCCACCAAACTATCTTCCTTGCGGTCTTGGGTCGTCTGCGTTCCAGCACTTGATCGCACACAGAGTGCACGAGCGAGCGCACTGCAGAGACCTGGTCATCCAACGGCGTGTCAGCGAATTCGTCCGGGAGTTCCGAAGCCAGTCTTGTCACCTCATCCTCAAATGGGCGCCAGCGTGCAGCGGAGATGTTCCAGGATGGCACAGGAGCAAAGCTCTCAACTGTGTTTGCTGGGTCTCGCGTAACCACAACACTGATAATGTTGTGATCACTAAGATCCCATTCATCCACTCTCCAGTCGTACGTAGCCCACGTAGACGCTGCATCGTTGACGAGTGTCACATCGATATCACTACGGGCGTAGGGAGTCTCGAATGTGAACGCGTCACACGGCATATTGAGGACTCTGGCTTGACATCCTTGAATCCAGTCAGACAGCAGCTCACCCCGTAAGTAGTCAGCTAATTCCTGAGCACGCTCAGGGAGTTTACTTAACCACATGGGGGATGCTGCGTTCGCGTCGAGACCAAGGATGACAGGCGTGCGGCTGGCTAGCAGCAGCACCGCATCCAAGTACCCGAGGTACTGTTCGAGTCCGGTGTTGAATTGGTAGTACACGGAGCATAGGAAGATTGAGCCAAAACTTCCAGTTACGCTCATGCATACTCCAAACTCGGTGACAAGCGGCTCTATCGGCATACAGATGGCATCCGTACTGTCCACGAAGACGGCAGCCTTTCCACGCCTGTCCGAAAACACACGCATCCCGGATGGGACTCCCGTGATTCGTCCAGCGAGGTCCACATAAGGCTCCTCCTCCAATGCAAACAAGTGGCCAGAGTCGCGCAAGCGGACTCCGAGCTCGATGGTAGGAGCTCGGCCACGGCCACAATTTGCCTGGAGGAAGCTAAACATTAATGTCTAGCGTTCACCCTCGCAAGCACCGCACCGTAGATGGGGCATGTCTCCGGCAGCATTGAATGCTTGAAGGGAAGCCCTTAAAACGACAATTCCGGCAGTCCACCGGATTCGTGCATCTGGGTGCTGTGTGGCCAGCTTGTCCACACTGGCGGCAAATGGTCTCCTTGACCCTGCACTGGGAAACCTTGTGGTCAAATCCAAGGCACCTATGGCAAGCATAGGTGTGGACGAGCGACCGGCAACGGTAACTCAACCACTTGATATAGACCCGTCCGGTCTGCTCAAGGACCTTCAGCGGCTTTTCGTCAACCTCAAGCGTCAGATTAACTCTTTCGCCATCGCTGACTGACCACGGTTTCGTCTCCAGGTCCACTGCCTTCTTGAAAGCGATTGGGGAGAACTCCTCCTTGAAATTGTTGGCGTACAATTCCTCCATAAACTCCTCAGGCAGTATCCCAGTGTCGACGTCGAACACCTGGACTTTGGGTCGTTGGCTCTTGTTCGGCTGAACTTTGAGACCAACCTCGGCAAACTTCTTGTTCGCGACGACCTTCTTCATCTCGCTCACCTATGGTGTGCGGATGACGGCTCCGCCGCGCTTCAACTCACGCACCTCGTGTACACGGACACCGAGGGCGGGGGCGACCTCCTTGCGGACCCTCCCAGCAATCTGCTTCCCAGATATGCTCGGGTCGTCGCACATCACTACCGCCGACCAGGGGTCGTCGCACATGACTACCGCCGACCAGGTCTTGAAAACAATGCCTTCTAGGCAGGCGACGGGTACACGTGCACTTGCAAGTACACGCAAACACACACACGCACGCAGTCAAACGTACTCGCATACTCAGCACTGACGCGGCTGGCACGACACGCGTTGTCGCTAGCGGTATAACTACCGTTGCACAGTGGTTCCTCTTGTATGAAGACCCGGCCATTAATACTTCCAGTGCAGTTAGAAACCCTAAATTTTACCTCAGGCATCCAATATAGCATCAGAAAGCATGGTTTAGAAATTGTTAGGATTCGAGCCCCCCTTCTTCCCCAAAATGCAAAAAACCCTTTTGCAAGCGCCGAAAAGTAGGCAGTATTTTTTAAGCAAACAAAATTAATTCGTATATATTTATGAAAAATGGCCAAGCAGACAAATCCTTATAGGCTTATATATAAAATATAAATATATTACAAATTAATTTAATACTTTATTATTAATTTTACAATGCCTCCTCTTGCAAACTATGGACAGATTCAAACAAAGTTGACTTATTCTTTTTTCCAAGCTCCCTCTGTCCGGTTATAAATGGATCTGAGCGTAAAAGGAGTGCATTCAAAATGTCGGTGTTTGTAATGATCCGTAACATTTTCCGGCTATGATAAAGTCTACATTTTTTTATTTCTTTGTTGTTGGATTCGGCAGTTTCCTCGGAAAGCTCTTCATTTAATATAACTGCATGCTCTATAATAGCAGGTCCATGAATTAACACCTTATGAACTGTTGCCGGAAAATAGTACCATGGATATTTTTTGATCAGTTGCTTGGCAGTTTCTAAAGCGTATTCGTTAAATTTATTGGAATTAATTTTGTAGCCCGATGCAATAGCTTGAAGTATAGTGGCACAACGATGGATGGCCAGATGAGCTAAACACCGTCGCTTTGTTCTTCCCGAAGATTTCTCAAAATCAAGTTTTTGACGGCCACGATGTGGACTTCTTACCCTTTGCTGATTTTTTTTATAGAGGCTTTTTACTGGAATTGACTCATGTTGATTAAGCCAATCAGACTTATATTTGAGTACTGAATATTTTTTTCGATCATAGCGTGTCCAAAAAGTAACAATTTGTTTATAACATACATACATTCAATACATTTCATATATTCGGTCAATTCAACTGTGTAGCTCTCATTCTCAATATCATGTTGTACAGCAGTGATAACTTCTTGTAATTTTTCTGCATAGGTACCCTTTTTTGTGCACCATAAATTAAAAATGTGATGGCGTTTAAACACACACTGATACAAATCGCCGTCTAAAACCAAATCGAATTTAAACAGAAAAAATAACAAAATAATAAATTGAATGAGCATTAAAAATTTTACACATAATTGAAAGACAAAATCACACAGACGGCACAATAAAAAGATAAAACGAGACTTCGTTGGCAAATTTGACCTTGAAAAATAAGAGATTGGGATAGTATATTAACGATAACAAGCACATCCGCAACTTTCCGCAAAAATCTTTAACAGATTTTGCCTCGAGAAACTCTTTAATACAATGACATAAACATATATTTTGGAATTTGGCCGGAACACAACTAAAAACTTACGTAAACATAAAAAAGATGTTCACAAAATACACAAAAAAGGTTAAATCAAATATAATTACACAAAAAATATTAAATCAATCAAAATAACTTAACATAAAGAATTTATTAAAGTAAATACCTTCAAATTTAAATTCCATTTTAAATTATGTCAATCAGATACCTATCACCGACGTTTTCACTCTTTGAAGTTCACTTTGTTCTCAATAAAAATGCAATGCGTCCAAATAAGATTAGCAAATAAACACGTGCTCAGACTTCAATTCTATTTTTAGAAAGTACCGTTAGCTTTCTAGACATAACCGGCTTTGTCTTGATATGTTCGGATACTTTAGAGATGATTTGTTTACTTTTTGCGCAAATCTATTCTGATTCTTTTTTTTGAATTTTGGCCTCTGGGGGAACCACTGTGCGTTGGTTGTCGTCCGAAACTTGTTAATAAGTTCCCGTTAGCGCACAAGTAAACAAACTACCGTTGCGTCTTGGCTCAATATACATATAAGAAAATGCTCGCGCTCCGCACTCGAAAAGAACACGTCTGTCTGAAGCAAACTGATTCTCACTGGGAAAACACATTATCAGAAGCAGCTGTTTGTAGTTCAGCTACATCATTAAGATATTTACATATGTATGTATTTGCCGTCATAGTAGTGTTTTGTCAAGTAACTGATTCTGTTAATCTATGGAATAAATTTCAAGAAAACATGGCCAGTGATATTCTGATTCGACGACGGCGAGAGTTAAACTCAGATGATGTACAATATGATCAAAACATATGTATTTGACGAAGCATTATTGGAATTGAACAAAGTAGTGCAATTACTTTCGGGTAAATCGATCAAGGATTTTGGGCAGTGTTTGAAAGCTGCAGTCGAATTAGCAGAAGTCGCAATATTTTTGCTTTTCACTGCTTCTGCTGCGAGCGATATCAGAAAGTGAACAATTGCTTCTGCTTCTGCTTCTGAAAAATCAGAAGTCCCAGTCAAAGCATAAGTAAAAATCACGCAGCGACGAATATCAAAAATCAGCAGCAGTCGCCGTTTTTCGTTTTTTCGCTTTCTGCTTTGCTGTTGCTTTTGATCATAGACGTAAGTCGCTGCCGAAAGTCGTCGGCAGTCGCAGCAGCATAAGTCAGCGCCTTCGACTGTTTGCTGCTTTTGATTTTCGTTGCTATTGCTGCTGATCAACAGTCGCAGCAGCGTAAGCCGGTGCTTTCGACTTTTTGCTACTTCTGATTTTTGCTGCCGAGCAGCATAAGGCGACAGACGCATGAGGCGACAAATTCTTGGAAGTCATCCGCATCGGCCGCAGCCGTCGCAGCTTTTATTTCCTCATATTAATTTTACTTGTAAAACGTTTGCTGCTTGATTCACACCTACACTCACTTGCATATTTCTGCTAACCATGGCACCAAGTGAAGTTTGGAAATATTTTGAAAACAAGGCAGTCGAGGGCTTAGCTGTATGTAATATATGTAAAAGCTCTCTCAAAAATAATAGAATATCAAATTTAAAAGCACATTTACAAAAACAACACAAAATTGATGTTAATGTGATTAGTTTAGAAAACCTTGAAACTTCATCAACAAGTTCTTGTTGTAAAATAATAAGAAAAAAAATAAATAAAAATTGAAGTAAATTAAAAACAACTAATAAGAATAATTGGTAACCGAAGATAGCATTCCCTTCAATGTTTTAAATTCACAAAATATGAGAAACATACTTGATCCAATTTGTGAAGGTCTAAAAACATCTGAAGGGAAAATGATGAAATTAAACGCAGTAAACTGTAACAAGAGCAACAGTCGAGTTGCACACGACAGTAGGATACCCTTGGACGTATGTTGCCATAAAAAGTATTTAATTGTATAATACTAATTGCAAGCTATAAATTAATAATAATACTGGAGTGCGCTGCCACCTTGCTTCAATTTCGATATTTTGCCAATAATTTATCGCCGCAATTAAAAAGTGCGCGAAGCCTTAAATTTATAATAATGATCTATAGAATCTAATATACATACAAAATATACATATGTATATTAAAAAAACAAAGTAGAAGAAATGTTAGTACATTTTTTTCAAACATAGTTTCAATAGACGTGGGGATATAATATAATTTACACATATTAATATAATTTATATGCAAAACATATGAAATATATATCGATATGTTTAATATATATTAAAAGCTATCGATATGATAGCTCATAATATATCGTGAAATCTAAATTAATATTTATTTAATGAAAAGTCAATATATAAATTATTAAATAATAATAATAATATGTCTATATTAGAAATCTAGTAAATACCTGCATTCATGCATGCCGATCAACCACGCTATTGGTTGTATATAATTTTACATATGTATGTGTGAACACAAATTAAGTATGTATAAGTGTTTGCATTTATGCACATGTATTTTGGGTAATTGACATGTGCATGAAAAAGAAGAGTCGAGAAACAGCTCGCGCTTCGCGCTCGCATCGTTTATCCTTTTCTTTCACGCACAAGTAATTTAGTTCTGACGTCATCGACAACTTCTTTGCTTTCTTCATATTCATATATACGCCACCTATTGGTTGAGTGTTAGCATATATTTATGCACATGGATTTTCGGTAATTGACATGTGCATGGAAAAGAAGAGTCGAGAAACAGCTCGCGCTTCGCGCTCGCATCGTTGTCCTTTTCTTTCATGCAGAAGGAATTTAGTTCTGACGTCATCGACAAGTTCTTTGCTGGTCGAAGTGTCGAAATGGTTTATCTAATAACTTCAGTGTTTATTGTCTGATCGGATTGCAATTTGGAGGATAAGTTCATATATTATTTATCTATATATATGCTAAAGCAGAACGTTAAGAAATGAGTTCTTCGAATGTAAATAGCAATGTAAACCAAAATTGGCGGTTTTGGGGGGGCGGTAGGCGTGTTATTCCAAATTGAAAATAAACTTGATCTGCGTATGGTATACAGGAATCTTCATGCTAAATTTGGTGTCCGTAGCTTTTGTAATAGCTGAGATCGGCGCGTTCATCCAGACAGACAGACAGACGGACAGACAGACGGACAGACAGACGGACATGGCTCAATCGACTCGGCTATTGATCCTGAGCAAGAATATATATACTTTATGGGGTCTCCGACGCCTCCTTCTGCCTGTTACATACATTTGCACAAAGTTAGTATACCCTTTTTTGACCATTTTCAATGGTCCAAGGGTATAAAAATACATTGGAAATAGTGGCAAATAATATAAGAACACATATAACAGCTGAACTTAAAAACACGTTATTATCTTTGAAAATAGACAGTGCAACGCGTATGTCTAGAAATATTTTTGGAATAAGTGCACAGTATATAAATTCGGCTCAAATAAAATCTATTATTTTAGGAATGATTGAGTTGAAAGGTGCAGGATCAAGTGGAGCCAAAAATCTTGCAACCGAAGTGATCAAAGTGCTTAATAAATATAATATAAGTTTAAATCAAATCGTATCCATTACTTCTGACAACGGGGCAAATATGCTTAAGGCAACTAATATTTTGTCATTTGTGTCTGAACAAAATAATGAAGAGAACGATTACGAGTGCACCAACGACGATTATTTAGATAAAATAGAGTTAATAGAAAAAATTCCCAAAGTTTTAATAGGAAATATTGAAGTTTGTCGTTGTGCTGCACACACAGCACAGCTGGTTGCCCTCGATGTAATTAAATCATTGGACATAATTAAATACCTACTTAATTGTAGGAATATGACTAAATATATTAGAAAACCATCGAATGGATATCGCGAAATATTTGAGCTTACAAAATTGAAAGTGCCACAATTAGACTGTCCAACAAGATGGGGATCCACGTACAAAATGTTAAAAACTTGTTGGAAGCGAAAGTATTTTAAGAAAAATTGAGTCACATAAAAACAGAACGGTTGAAGAGAATTTTGATGTAGATGCCTCGTTTTGGGATTTTATTGAAACATATTGTAATTTTTTTAGTCCCTTGCAAAAATCTATACAAAGATTTCAAGAGGAGCAACTACATTATAGTAATTTTTACGCCCAATGGCTTAAACTAAAAATATCGACCGAAAAAATAGTCAATGATTCAAGTCACAATTTAACAAAAACTATTGGAAATAAAATTTTAAATTCAATAGAAACACGAACCAAAACATTGTTAAATAATAAATTTGTAGTTTCATGCTTGTTTTTGGATCCCCGCTTTCAACATATATTGTCTCCGCAACAAAAAACCGACGCAATAAATCATTTAAAATCAATTTGGGACAGACTATATAGTCTGAACCCTACTGGCAATATGTGTTCAACTCCCAACTCTAGCTTTAATCAAATAGACAACTTCTTTTATGACGAGGAAGACGAAATGTTAGAGGCCTATTTATCGCAGGCGTTCAATCAAAAGTAAATAGTTCAATAGACGTGTACACAAAAATTGAAAATCTACAACTTGCGTATCAAAGATTTGACATTTGTATTGTCAGCAGTTGTTGTCGTTCAACTGAGTTTGATTTATGCGTAACTACTTCTGATTGACACTGTCTTATTGGAGTAGTATTGTTCAGAGTCCTGTTTATTTGGTTTGACAGTCTATATATTATACAGTTCTTAAGAAGGCCGTGAAAATGGCCTGATTTAGTTGCATGGAGTATTGTCAGCGTTAGATATTTATTTGATGTACCAGTACTTGGTTCTATTTTAATAACATTTATAGAGCTATATTACTTAGCTGGATTGTTTGAGATGAATTGATTTGTTCTATGTTTGCATGAACTGATTTGATGAAGTTGGATAGCATGGTTAGTTTGACTGGCAATTTGCGTGGAGATGGTCTAAAAAATAGAAGCTTGCTCTGCTGTGCGTTCTGAACGACAAATTGATTTAAATGACTGTGAGTTGTTAATTTGGAGGATTGGTGTCCTTTATTTATTGAGTTTAACTTGCAGGCCTTTAGCAGAGGGCTTTGTGATATGCACAGCTGCAATCGGGCATAGCACCACTGTGGAGGCCTGTTAATGAGGCAAAGCTGATTAGCTACAACTCGGCAATAGAGGACTCTTGCTTATTGAACGTGTTATGCATCAGTCGTTCAGTTGAGTTCATAGTAGTCGCGTGGCATATTATGTTGTCTCTATTTCAGGTAGGTAACTTCAGTACAGCGAAGTAATTTGCTTGATTGCTGTTCTTGTGAGGCGTTGTTCATGCCTTGGTAGTTTAGGTTTAGCTGAATTAGAAAGTTGAAATAAGGTTGCTCTAAGTTTAATTTGGCTGTTTATTATTTGAACTGATTTGTTTTGCCTTTTCAGAGTGTAAGATAAGTAATGACTAAAATGATTATAGTGCCTCTTCAAGAGGGCTTTGAGTAATTTGCTAGGAATATAAATGAAGGTGGTTTTTGTTATTAATATTAAAGTTGAAACTATACTAGTGAACATTCATTGTTTTCTTAGGTAATTATGTCTTAACTTAGTTAACAAAAGATAGTTTGAGCAGGTTCTTCCTGCATAGGTGATGAAGTATACAAAGAATGTTTAGAAAGCATTGCTATTGTTAGTGGTTACTGCTGATAATTCGGAGTTTGAATAGCTGCAGCATGAGATCCCTGACGAGGAGTCTCAGTCTCGATGTCTTCGATGATATCCAATATTTGTTTGGATACTTGGCGTCGCTTGCGCCAGGAAGCCTTTTCTTTGTGCTGTGCGCTTGCTGATTGCGACGGGATGTGGGTTTGATGTTGGCATTGGGATTCAGTTGAGAGTGATGGTACGCTTGTGGGGGGTGAGCTAAGTGAGCTAAGTTGGTCTGTGACTTGTTTCAGGTTGAGTTGCAGAGTTGACACCTTGTGTGACAGTCCCTCCATGGTTGTTCGGACTTCATTGAAGGCGCGCGTCCTTGGAGAGGGCGGGCGCATACTGGGATATACATCGTCATCAATTGCTCCTTGTCTTCGCGAGGAAGTTTTGGTATGCCACGCATCCTTTGTATGAAGCAGTATGGGGTCCATAGCAGTTGGCACATTTAGGAGTGATGTGCATAGGTTTGACGCAGACATTTGTGGGGTGCTTGCCTGCACATTTTACGCAGTTGTAGGGCATTGAGCACGCGTTTTTGGAATGCCCAAACCTTTGGCAGCGCTGGCACTGCTCAAACTTGTGCCTGCTCCTCACTTTTGACTTTCACAGGTGGGGGGGAGAAGGACAGCAAGCGGTACGGTCTGAGCGGTGGGGAATGTGACGGCGAAAGGCTACGGTTCGTTGAGGATGGAGCTCCTGTGATTTCCTCACTATACTCGAGGGATACTGTGGTGCCTTCCCTGTCGTCTGGGTAGTTAGAATTGGGTGACTTGAGTGAGTTGTGTGACATGGCGCTTGGAAGATCACGATGGTCTCCAGAGGCAGATGTGTTCATTTTAGGTTTAACTATTGAGTCGATGGAAGAGTCCAGATGAAAGCTCCGTGATTAATTGAATCTTAATTGACTAATAAGTGGAATTAATTGCTGAAAACAGTGACAATCTGCAGAGCAGCCAAAGCGCTATCTGCAGAATATCGAAAACAATTATTCCCTAATTGTTTGAACTTTTAAACAGTGAATTAAAAATCTAATAAAAACCACGTGAAAATTCAGTGCGCTGGTATTGGTGAGTCGGCTCTCTGAGCTCTCTCACCGGCTTGACCCGGTGACATACAAGTGTGAGCACCTCTCTCTTCACACAAACTGTTATACTGGCGGCATTACCATTTCAACGAAAACTCAGTCACACACATGCGTCAGTATACAACACTACATACAATAAACTATACACAAAGAACATAACATCAACAATCAACCTAACAGAATCACTGTGCTCCAAAGTGAAACCAAATACTCAGTACAACTAATAAATCCTCTCTAAGTGAAAGTGAAACTTACAAAAATCTGGCAGTATCTGCAGCTCAATGATCCCTTGCCTTCCAACTAACCAAACGTCAAATAACTCATACTGCTACAAATGAAATCAACCCAAATAAACTGTTCACTGAGATGAATCTCACCAGCGACAATAAGTCTCAGTCAAAGTTCCAAAAAACCTTCGCTCAGTCAGGCTACCATTGAGGAGATGTTCTACTCCCTAAAGCAACAAGCTGTAAGTAAGTTCTATGATGACTACCCCCCCTGTGCCCAGCCAAGGGAAGACTACGCGCCCCAAGCTACAGCTGAGCCTAAAACGGGTACCCCTCTAACTCCTGAACCTGACATCGAGCTGCATATGGAGGCTGCAAAGTCCCCATATCTCCCAAGAGAAAATGCTAGCAAAGCTAAAGTCACCTCCAACATACTCCTTCGTGGCCCATCTTCAATCTCTCAGCAACTGCTTGTCACAAAAAACTTACCAATCGCTGATGAAAAAGCCTCAGGTGCCAAAAATGTTCCCCGCCTCGGCCACAGTGCTCGAGTCAATAGAGAAGAAATTAATGCTAAACATGCCCCAATAATTGTCACCAGCAATGGATCTGTAGATTTCAATGCACTCAACTCCTCCCTCCTGGAATTGGTGGGCGACTCTTATGTCACCAAAATACGAAAATATCTAGAGGCCAACCAAAACAGAATTGTCTCCCACACTGACCAGGTCAAGAACGAGCTTGGTCTCCAGGCTGTCATCCGGCACCTGAACAAAACCACCTCTCATAGCTGGATCCGTGAGCAAATGGCTAAGCTAGGATTGAAGGTCAAATTTCTGAAAGTCATTAAAAGTCGCTTTAATAATGAACCACTCAATCTCTTCGAAATCGAAATTGATAAATGCAACAAGGCAGCTATCGAAGCTTTCCTCCAACTAAAAAGGCTCGGCAGCCAAGAGATAACTGTAGAAAAACTGCTACACAAAGACATCCCACAATGCCATCGCTGCCAAAAATTCAGAATGCAAAAAGCACAAAGACACTAAGGCCAAATGTGCAAACTGCCTAAGTGACCACGCCGCTAGCTACAAGGGCTGCCTGGCCTACAAAGAGGCATTCAACGCTAAGCAGCGCCCTTACCTCAACTCAAAGATCAAACAAACCCTTCACGATCTCAACGACTCTCTGCCCACCATCCCACATTCCAATCGCACAAACAAAAACATAAACCACGTAAAGAATAGTCCAGTGATTAAACTACTGACCAACACTAGGCGAAAAGTCTCACCTGTTACAACCATTCTCAATCAACACACTCTGGCCAACAACCTAAGTTATGCTGAAGATTTGGCCAGGCTAAACGCCAATCGCCTCAACCGAGTTACCCATTAGTACTGCAGAAAAAAAAGAACCCTGCTGAACGCCAACCTCCCCAACAGTCAAATACTTCTAGACTATCGCGAGAAGCCCTGTCTAGCCAAATTAAACCAAAAACATTCTCAAGGACCCCATCCTGGACTGCGAGATGGGACAAAGGGGAAATTCCTGCTCCCAATCCCATAAGCCCCTGCAATATCACATTATCCGATAAATTGGACAATTTCAAGTCAATAATGGAAAGCTCCATTAACAATCAACATCAATGGCTCCTAGAAACTACTGCAGCCGTTAGAGCCAGCATAAAACAAGTTACTTGCTTAATAAATACGCTGGTCAGCACAATACTGGCTGCCTCACATCAAGTTACATCAAATAATTAAACATAATAATAAAAAATGGCTCAAGCTCCCCAAATAAGAATTCATGTTGAAATTCTGCGGTACTCTAGCGCAAATTGGCCGCCCTCACGTTCATTTGGGCGCAATGAATACACGAGAGATGGATGAATCTCTCTACCCCCGACTACATACATACGCCAAGAAGAGTTCATATCCTAAAAGGAGATAACCTCGCTCCAGTAGTCAATCTCCCCACTTACCGCCATCTGTAATATAGTGCCTCTATGCAACTTGCTGCAGCAGCTGGCAACTTCACATCAGTATACAATCCCGCAGTGTTACAGTTTGTCATCAATATAAGTCTGCAACAACCAAGTAGCCAACCTGCAACAATACTTGAATGAGAATAATATTCCATGGACATCATAGATTCTCCAGCATCATCACACTCTTTGCAATAAGGACAGAATACTTGCCAACTCTAACATAGCACTGCAAAGCGCATCCAACAGACACCTTTACACTGTCAGAGAAACACCCAGTCAGGCAGACATCTTCTAGATACGAACAACGCAATTAAATGCATACACTACACACAAATAAGCGAAATTCGTACAGAAATCCAATGCCGTGAAACGGTAATCAAGCCACACAAACTCCAATAAAAATGCGCAGTAACTTAACAAATTCGTTAATTCATGCGCAATAAGTAACTGTTCATACAATATGTCCAATGTGACCAGCCCACCAACTCTGCAGCCCTACTCAATCCAGCAAAATACTAAATCCACAGCAAGAACAAAACCAGTATTCTTGCAATTAATACTCACAAAGTCCATCACTAAAAGTTATTACGCACTTCCGCATCATCCACTCAAAAGTCACTACGCAATTAAAGCAGGAATCGCCAGCAAAATAATAAAATAAAATCAAAACAAAAAAGAAAGTCTAAATTCCTGGACAATGCGAAAAAGAACTAAGCAAAATAAATTTGCAAGCCAACCCAGCAAAATAGACAACCGAGAAACCAATTGCCATAGCCCCAGCGACCCAGACTGTGGCATGGACATTGTGATCACCCACCCGGTGCCGAAGCCATCTGCAGACTCAACAATAATAACAACTGCTGGCACAGCAACAGCTACAACTACAGCTCTAAAAATAACATCTTCCGTGAACAAAAAGCTCGTCTCCAGTGCTGCAAAAATCATCAGACCAGCCTCAGCGCCCATAATTTACATAGCAACAAATACAATTAGCCGATCTTCAGCTTCCAAAGGGCACTCAAACGACTCTCTGGCTGCTTTGCCCAACGACCAAGTCGCAACCTACCCAAGACATCTGGACTCTTCCATCGACTCAATAGTTAAACCTAAAATGAACACATCTGCCTCTGGAGACCATCGTGATCTTCCAAGCGCCATGTCACACAACTCACTCAAGTCACCCAATTCTAACTACCCAGACGACAGGGAAGGCACCACAGTATCCCTCGAGTATAGTGAGGAAATCACAGGAGCTCCATCCTCAACGAACCGTAGCCTTTCGCCGTCACATTCCCCACCGCTCAGACCGTACCGCTTGCTGTCCTTCTCCCCCCCACCTGTGAAAGTCAAAAGTGAGGAGCAGGCACAAGTTTGAGCAGTGCCAGCGCTGCCAAAGGTTTGGGCATTCCAAAAACGCGTGCTCAATGCCCTACAACTGCGTAAAATGTGCAGGCAAGCACCCCACAAATGTCTGCGTCAAACCTATGCACATCACTCCTAAATGTGCCAACTGCTATGGACCCCATACTGCTTCATACAAAGGATGCGTGGCATACCAAAACTTCCTCGCGAAGACAAGGAGCAATTGATGACGATGTATATCCCAGTATGCGCCCGCCCTCTCCAAGGACGCGCGCCTTCAATGAAGTCCGAACAACCATGGAGGGACTGTCACACAAGGTGTCAACTCTGCAACTCAACCTGAAACAAGTCACAGACCAACTTAGCTCACCCCCACAAGCGTACCATCACTCTCAACTGAATCCCAATGCCAACATCAAACCCACATCCCGTCGCAATCAGCAAGCGCACAGCACAAAGAAAAGGCTTCCTGGCGCAAGCGACGCCAAGTATCCAAACAAATATTGGATATCATCGAAGACATCGAGACTGAGACTCCTCGTCAGGGATCTCATGCTGCAGCTATTCAAACTCCGAATTATCAGCAGTAACCACTAACAATAGCAATGCTTTCTAAACATTCTTTGTATACTTCATCACCTATGCAGGAAGAACCTGCTCAAACTATCTTTTGTTAACTAAGTTAAGACATAATTACCTAAGAAAACAATGAATGTTCACTAGTATAGTTTCAACTTTAATATTAATAACAAAAACCACCTTCATTTATATTCCTAGCAAATTACTCAAAGCCCTCTTGAAGAGGCACTATAATCATTTTAGTCATTACTTATCTTACACTCTGAAAAGGCAAAACAAATCAGTTCAAATAATAAACAGCCAAATTAAACTTAGAGCAACCTTATTTAAACTTTCTAATTCAGCTAAACCTAAACTACCAAGGCATGAACAACGCCTCACAAGAACAGCAATCAAGCAAATTACTTCGCTGTACTGAAGTTACCTACCTGAAATAGAGACAACATAATATGCCACGCGACTACTATGAACTCAACTGAACGACTGATGCATAACACGTTCAATAAGCAAGAGTCCTCTATTGCCGAGTTGTAGCTAATCAGCTTTGCCTCATTAACAGGCCTCCACAGTGGTGCTATGCCCGATGGCAGCTGTGCATATCACAAAGCCCTCTGCTAAAGGCCTGCAAGTTAAACTCAATAAACAAAGGACACCAATCCTCCAAATTAACAACTCACAGTCATTTAAATCAATTTGTCGTTCAGAACGCACAGCAGAGCAAGCTTCTATTTTTTAGACCATCTCCACGCAAATTGCCAGTCAAACTAACCATGCTATCCAACTTCATCAAATCAGTTCATGCAAACATAGAACAAATCAATTCATCTCAAACAATCCAGCTAAGTAATATAGCTCTATAAATGTTATTAAAATAGAACCAACTACTGGTACATCAAATAAATATCTAACGCTGACAATACTCCATGCAACTAAATCAGGCCATTTTCACGGCCTTCTTAAGGACTGTATAATATATAGACTGTCAAACCAAATAAACAGGACTCTGAACAATACTACTCCAATAAGACAGTGTCAATCAGAAGTAGTTACGCATAAATCAAACTCAGTTGAACGACAACAACTGCTGACAATACAAATGTCAAATCTTTGATACGCAAGTTGTAGATTTTCAATTTTTGTGTACACGTCTATTGAACTATTTACTTTTGATTGAACGCCTTGCGATAAATAGGCCTCTAACATTTCGTCTTCCTCGTCATAAAAGAAGTTGTCTATTTGATTAAAGCTAGAGTTGGGAGTTGAACACATATTGCCAGTAGGGTTCAGACTATATAGTCTGTCCCAAATTGATTTTAAATGATTTATTGCGTCGGTTTTTTGTTGCGGAGACAATATATGTTGAAAGCGGGGATCCAAAAACAAGCATGAAACTACAAATTTATTATTTAACAATGTTTTGGTTCGTGTTTCTATTGAATTTAAAATTTTATTTCCAATAGTTTTTGTTAAATTGTGACTTGAATCATTGACTATTTTTTCGGTCGATATTTTTAGTTTAAGCCATTGGGCGTAAAAATTACTATAATGTAGTTGCTCCTCTTGAAATCTTTGTATAGATTTTTGCAAGGGACTAAAAACATTACAATATGTTTCAATAAAATCCCAAAACGAGGCATCTACATCAAAATTCTCTTCAACCGTTCTGTTTTTATTTGACTCAATTTTTCTTAAAATACTTTCGCTTCCAACAAGTTTTTAACATTATGTACGTGGATCCCCATCTTGTTGGACAGTCTAATTGTGGCACTTTCAATTTTGTAAGCTCAAATATTTCGCGATATCCATTCGATGGTTTTCTAATATATTTAGTCATATTCCTACAATTAAGTAGGTATTTAATTATGTCCAATGATTTAATTACATCGAGGGCAACCAGCTGTGCTGTGTGTGCAGCACAACGACAAACTTCAATATTTCCTATTAAAACTTTGGGAATTTTTTCTATTAACTCTATTTTATCTAAATAATCGTCGTTGGTGCACTCGTAATCGTTCTCTTCATTATTTTGTTCAGACACAAATGACAAAATATTAGTTGCCTTAAGCATATTTGCCCCGTTGTCAGAAGTAATGGATACGATTTGATTTAAACTTATATTATATTTATTAAGCACTTTGATCACTTCGGTTGCAAGATTTTTGGCTCCACTTGATCCTGCACCTTTCAACTCAATCATTCCTAAAATAATAGATTTTATTTGAGCCGAATTTATATACTGTGCACTTATTCCAAAAATATTTCTAGACATACGCGTTGCACTGTCTATTTTCAAAGATAATAACGTGTTTTTAAGTTCAGCTGTTATATGTGTTCTTATATTATTTGCCACTATTTCCAATGTATTTTTACAGTTTACTGCATTTAATTTCATCATTTTCCCTTCAGATGTTTTTAGACCTTCACAAATTGGATCAAGTATGTTTCTCATATTTTGTGAATTTAAAACATTGAGGGAATGCTATCTTCGGTTACCAATTATTCTTATTAGTTGTTTTTAATTTACTTCAATTTTTATTTTTTTTTTTCTTATTATTTTACAACAAGAACTTGTTGATGAAGTTTCAAGGTTTTCTAAACTAATCACATTAACATCAATTTTGTGTTGTTTTTGTAAATGTGCTTTTAAATTTGATATTCTATTATTTTTGAGAGAGCTCTTACATATATTACATACAGCTAAGCCCTCGACTGCCTTGTTTTCAAAATATTTCCAAACTTCACTTGGTGCCATGGTTAGCAGAAATATGCAAGTGAGTGTAGGTGTGAATCAAGCAGCAAACGTTTTACAAGTAAAATTAATATGAGGAAATAAGAGCTGCGACGGCTGCGGCCGATGCGGATGACTTCCAAGAATTTGTCGCCTCATGCGTCTGTCGCCATATGCTGCTCGGCAGCAAAAATCAGAAGTAGCAAAAAGTCGAAAGCACCGACTTACGCTGCTGCGACTGTTGATCAGCAGCAATAGCAACGAAAATCAAAAGCAGCAAACAGTCGAAGGCGCTGACTTATGCTGCTGCGACTTTCGGAAGTCGTCGGTAGCTGCAGCAGCGACTTACGTCTATGATCAAAAGCAACAGCAAAGCAGAAAGCAAAAAAACGAAAAACGGCGACTGCTGCTGATTTTTGATATTCGTCGCTGCGTGATTTTTACTTATGCTTTGACTGGGACTTCTGATTTTTCAGAAGCAGAAGCAGAAGCAATTGTTCACTTTCTGATATCGCTCGCAGCAGAAGCAGTGAAAAGCAAAAATATTGCGACTTCTGCTAATTCGACTGCAGCTTTCAAACACTGCCCAAAATCCTTGATCGATTTACCCGAAAGTAATTGCACTACTTTGTTCAATTCCAATAATGCTTCGTCAAATACATATGTTTTGATCATATTGTACATCATCTGAGTTTAACTCTCGCCGTCGTCGAATCAGAATATCACTGGCCATGTTTTCTTGAAATTTATTCCATAGATTAACAGAATCAGTTACTTGACAAAACACTACTATGACGGCAAATACATACATATGTAAATATCTTAATGATGTAGCTGAACTACAAACAGCTGCTTCTGATAATGTGTTTTCCCAGTGAGAATCAGTTTGCTTCAGACAGACGTGTTCTTTTCGAGTGCGGAGCGCGAGCATTTTCTTATATGTATATTGAGCCAAGACGCAACGGTAGTTTGTTTACTTGTGCGCTAACGGGAACTTGTTAACAAGTTTCGGACGACAACCAACGGTAGTTTTACCGCTAGCGACAACGTGTGTCGTGCCAGCCGCGTCAGTCTGAGTGTGCGTGTGCGTACGACTGTGTACGTGTTCGAGTACGTTTGACTGCGTGCGTGTGTGTGTGTGCGTGTACTAGAAAGTGCACGTGTACCCGTCGCCTGCCTAGAGGGCATTGTTTTCGCTAGGTTTGTGTGCCCCTCCTACCCCCGTCGTCCCTGCAGAGGCCCTGGAAGCCAGGCCTGCTGATTACGCCCCTGCCGCCGCCCCCGCCGCGAGGAGATGCCCATCATGGGACATTGTCGATGGCGGCACGCCCACGATTCTGGCCGAGATTTCGAGCATCCAGCTCGGGGGCAAACGCTGTTTTCGCTGCGATGCAGAGATATGATGAGCTCATCATGTCTCTTGCTGTGCGTAACGCGTTGCTTGAGTGCGGTGGATCTTTCGGAGGACCGAAAGCAGGCGCTGGAGCTGGAGGATCCGGACTAGGATCAGGAGAAGGAGGACGAGGATCAGGATCGATGCCGCCGCCAAACGCTGCTGTCCATGGAGCCGCTCCAGCTTTGGCTCCTACCGTCGCCGCCCGGGCTAGGAAGCCCGTTGAGACCTGGTCGGCGGTAGTGATGTGCGACGACCCGAGCATATCTGGGAAGCAGATTGCTGAGAGGGTCCGCAAGGAGGTCGCCCCCGCCCTCGGTGTCCGTGTACACGAGGTGCGTCAGTTGAAGCTCGGTGGAGCCGTCATCCGCACACCTTCGGTGAGCGAGATGAAGAAGGTCGTCGCGAACAAGAAGTTTGCTGAGGTTGGTCTCAAGGTTCAGCCGAACAAGAGCCAACGACCCAAAGTCCACGTGTTCGACGTCGACAGTGGAATATTGCCTGAGGAGTTTATGGAGGAGTTGTATACCAACAACTTCAAGGAGGAGTTCTCCCCAGTCGCTTTTAAGTGCACTTGGCGACGAAACCGTGGTCAGTCAGCGATGGCGAAAGAGTTAATCTGACGCTTGAGGTTGACGAAAAGGCGCTGAAGGTTCTTGAGCAGACCGGACGGGTCTATATCAAGTGGTTCAGTTACCGTTGCCGGTCGCTCGTCCACACCTATGCTTGCCATAGGTGCCTTGGATTTGACCACAAGGTTTCCCAGTGCAGGGTCAAGGAGACCATTTGCCGCCAGTGTGGACAAGCTGGCCACACAGCACCCAGATGCACGAATCCGGTGGACTGCCGGAATTGTCGTTTCAAGGGCTTCCCTTCAAGCATTCAATGCTGCCGGAGACATGCCCCATCTACGGTGCGGTGCTTGCGAGGGTGAACGCTAGACATTAATGTTTAGCTTCCTCCAGGCAAATTGTGGCCGTGGCCGAGCTCCGACCATCGAGCTCGGAGTCCGCTTGCGCGACTCTGGCCACTTGTTCGCATTGGTGCAGGAGCCTTATGTGGACCTCGCTGGACGAATCACGGGAGTCCCATCCGGGATGCGTGTGTTTTCGGACAGGCGTGGAAAGGCTGCCATCTTCGTGGACAGTACGGATGCCATCTGCATGCCGATAGAGCCGCTTGTCACCAAGATTGGAGTATGCGTGAGCGTTACTGGAAGTTTCGGCTCAATCTTCCTATGCTCCGTGTACTACCAATTCAACACCGGACTCGAACAGTACCTCGGGTACTTGGATGCGGTGCTGCTGCTGGCCAGCCGCACGCCTGTCATCCTTGGTGTCGACGCGAACGCAGCATCCCCCATGTGGTTTAGTAAACTCCCTGAGCGTCCTCAGGGATTAGCTAACTACTTATGGGGTGAGCTGCTGTCTGACTGGATTCAAGGATGTCGAGCCAGAGTCCTCAATATGCCGTGTGACGCGTTCACATTCGAGACTCCCTACGCCCGTAGTGATATCGATGTGACACTCGTCAACGATGCAGCGTCTACGTGGGCTACGTACGACTGGAGAGTGGATGAATGGGATCTTAGTGATCACAACATTATCAGTGTTGTGGTTACGCGAGACCCAGCAAACACAGTTGAGAGCTTTGCTCCTGTGCCATCCTGGAACATCTCCGCTGCACGCTGGCGCCCATTTGAGGATGAGGTGACAAGACTGGCTTCGGAACTCCCGGACGAATTCGCCGACACGCCGTTGGATGACCAGGTCTCTGCAGTGCGCTCGCTCGTGCACTCTGTGTGCTGGGACGCAGACGACCCAAGACCGCAAGGAAGATAGATAGATAGACTGCCGAACTTTCTTCTAAACGCCAAGAAGTCAGGAGACTGAAGCGGCGGCTTCAGACCGCTCGTTCGCGCGCAAGCGACGATGCTGAGCAACTTATCTCTGAGTTGAGGGTCATATCAGCTCAGTACAAGAAGCTCATTCTGAAGGTCAAAGAGGATAACTGGAGGCGACTCGTGGGAGAGAACAAGGACGATCCATGGGGGCAAGTCTTCAGGATTTGCCGTGGCCGCAAAAGGACAACCGAGCTCGGCAAAGTGCTTGAGGGAATCATGGTGAACCGATTCAAGGACGTTCTACCCGATGGAAACCGATGGCAATTCGGATTCCGAGAAGGACGCTGCGTTGAGGATGCTTGGAGACACGTCGTGAGCACTGTTGCTGCCAGCGCGGCACAATATATGTTCGGGATCTTCGTGGACTTCAAAGGAGCCTTCGACCACGTGGAATGGGATGTCGTGATGAGACGACTCATCGACTCCGGCTGCCGAGAATCCAGCTTGTGGAGAAGCTTCTTCTCTGGCAGGAGTGCAAGTTTAGTCAGCAGGTATGGTGAAGTGACTGTTCCGGTAACACGAGGTTGCCCACAGGGATCCATCAGCGGTCCATTTATTTGGAACCTAATGATGGACACACTTCTCCAGCGTCTGGAGCCACTCTGTGGTTTCAGCGCGTTTGCAGACGACTTGTTGCTTTTCGTTGAGGGTCGTACCCGAATCGAACTGGAGTCGAAAGGCGAGCAGCTCATGTCCGTAGTTGGAGCATGGGGGGTGGAGGTCGGCGTTGCCGTCTCCACCAGCAAGACGGCGATCATGCTGCCGAAGAGGCATCTTGCCCGGAGTAGGCACCCTACGGTACGGTTTGCAGGAGCAGGCCTGCCGTAAGTTGATAAATACCGGTACCTTGGCGTTACAGTTGGCGAGCGGCTGAGTGTTTTCCCGTATATCACGTCGTTACGTGATCGGCTAACTGGAGTTGTGCAGGCATTGGCACGCGTGCTGCGTGTGGACTGGGGACTCAGTCCACGCGCCAGGCGGACCATCTATGCCGGACTCATGGTGCCATGTGCCTTGTTTGGTGCATCGGTCTGGTATGATGGACCCAGCTCTGCCATGAGGCATCTGGTGTCCTGCCAGAGGCGAATCCTGTTGGATGCCTACCGGTATGCCGTACAGTGTCCACTGTGGCACTGCAGGTGCTTGCTGGCGCTCCCCCACTCGACTTAGCCGCCAGGCGCGCGGCGGTCAGAGTAAAGCTTCGACGGAACTACCCATTGAAGACGTCCGACTGGCTGTATGGCGAGGACCTGTCAGGTCTGAGCTGGACTCACAAGATGGCGAGACTGGACGAATGCTTACTTAGCGCATGGCAGCGCAGATGGGACAACCCTGAGGAACACGGCCGTGTGAGTCATCGGTTCCTCCCAGAAGTAAGATTCGTTTTCAGCGAGCGAGACTTCGGTTTTTCGCTACGCGCCGGATTCTTGTTGACGGGCCACGGATCGTTGAACGCGTTCCTGCATAGTAGAGGTCTGAGCAACACGTCCGCGTGTCTATGCGGTGCGGATTGTGAAGACTGGCAACACGTGTTATGCGATTGCCCCCTCTATGCGGATCTGCGAGACCTCAATGGGCTCGGAATAAGACGAACAAATGGCGTTTGGGATGTCTCTGGAGTTACACGGACGCAAGAGACAATGAGACTGTGTATGCGGTATGCGGTATGCTGGCAGTCTCTTTCAAAGGCGGCAAGAGAGGATGCACCAAGGAGCGGCGAATGGGCTGCCAGTCCCGGGCTGAAGAGCCAAAACTGGTAACAACACCAGGTGTCCCCAAATCCGGGGAGCCGAAAGGTTCACCGCTTAATTCGAACACACAGCATAATATGCGCATTTATGCTCATATATGAACGCCGTGGTTGTAATCCTTCGATTGGAACACGCCACGTTAAATAAGTACAGAGAGATCTGTCACAGTTATGACAATGAGTATCGAACAATGAAAACTGACGACATGGTTAAAATGCTTTTGACTAAAAATCTCACTTGCCATACATTCTGGTACGAATTGAGTCAGTTAAAAGATATAAATAATTGCTATAAATATTCGAATATTTCGAAATTTGATCAATCTAAGTTAATTTTGCCCGTTTCTAATGCGTCGTGTGAACGCATATTCTCTCAAATTAATTTAATCAAAACGAAAAATCGAAACCGCTTTAAAAATCTAAATGTATCACACATATTACATGTAAAACAATCTCTGCGCGAAAATGGGTGCAATAATTTCAAGCCCAATGAACAAATGTTATGTAAAGATCTCAACAAACTTAATTTACCATAATCAGCTCTGACGAAGAAGACTAGTAAATATAATTAAATGTAATATGAATTATATTTATATAATGAAACTTACAAGACTGGACAAAGAAGTTCCTTTATTATTTTATTTTAAGAACATGTTACTCGATGACTCTATTATTATTTTCTCTATTATTTTATTTTAAGAAAATGTTACAAAATGAATTTTAAGCATTTAATTAATTTTAAGACTTTAAATATATATTGGAATATGGAATTGAATAGGAATGCATATTGTTTTATTTTTATGTTGGACTGAAATATTAATAATCTTGTAACATTAAAAAAAAACAAACATTTTTTGCAATGGGAAAAACCTTATTTTTTCTATATATAAAAAGTCAATTATTATTTTTACATATTACATATTATAATTTGAATTTCCCGGCGATTTCTTTGTTATGGTATTTATAGTGGTATTTTGTAAAATATGAAGTAGTATTTTATAGTATATTTTTGAGACCAAATTGGTATTTTTCGTTTGGTCCGGCGCGGTCACGCTGCCCGCGAAGCCGTGCTGGTAGCTGTGCCAGCATGGTGAGCGTGGCCAGCAGCGCCGTCAGCGTCGCTTCTGCTGCGAGCGCCAAGAAGCGCAATGGGAGAGGGTGATCTGCTGCCGTAGCGGCAGACGCGTTGGAGGAAATTGGTGGCAAGAGGCTTGCCCTGGCGGCCACCGACTCCCCCGTACCCGCTGCCCCCGCTACCTCCGTCGTCCCTGCAGAGGCCCTGGAAGCCAGGCCTGCTGATCACGCCCCTGCAACCGCCCCCGCCGCGAGGAGATGCCCATCATAGGACATTGTCGCTGGCGGCGCGCCCACGATTCTGGCCGAGATTTCGAGCATCCAGCTCGGGGGCAAACGCTGTTTTTGCTGCGTTGCAGAGATATGATGAGCTCATCATGTCTCTTGCTGTGCGTAACGCGTTGCTTGAGTGCGGTGGATCTTTCGGAGGACCGAAAGCAGGCGCTGGAGCTGGAGGATCCGGACGAGGATCAGGAGAAGGAGTACGAGGATCAGGATCGATGCCGCCGCCAAACGCTGCTGTCCATGGAGCCGCTCCCGCTTTGGCTCCTACCGTCGCCCCCCGGGCTAGGAAGCCCGTTGAGACCTGGTCGGCGGTAGTGATGTGCGACGACCCGAGCATATCTGGGAAGCAGATTGCTGAGAGGGTCCGCAAGGAGGTCGCCCCCGCCCTCGGTGTCCGTGTACACGAGGTGCGTGAGTTGAAGCGCGGCGGAGCCGTCATCCGCACACCATAGGTGAGCGAGATGAAGAAGGTCGTCGCGAACAAGAAGTTTGCCGAGGTTGGTCTCAAAGTTCAGCCGAACAAGAGCCAACGACCCAAAGTCCACGTGTTCGACGTCGACACTGGAATACTGCCTGAGGAGCTTATGGAGGAGTTGTATACCAACAACTTCAAGGAGGAGTTCTCCCCAGTCCCTTTTAAGTGCACTTGGCGACGAAACTGTGGTCAGTCAGCGATTGCGAAAGAGTTAATCTGACGCGTGAGGTTGACGAAAAGGCGCTGAACGTCCTTGAGCAGACCGGACGTGTCTATATCAAGTGGTTGAGTTACCGTTGCCGGTCGCTCATCCACACCTATGCTTGCCATAGGTGCCTTGGATTTGACCACAAGGTTTCCCAGTGCAGGGTCAAGGAGACCATTTGCCGCCAGTGTGGACAAGCTGGCCACACAGCACCCAGATGCACGAATCCGGTGGACTGCCGGAATTGTCGTTTCAAGGGCTTCCCTTCGACGCATTCCATGCTGCCGGAGATATGCCCCATCTACGGTGCGGTGCTTGCGAGGGTGAACGCTAGACATTAATGTTTAGCTTCCTCCAGGCAAATTGTGGCTGTGGCCGAGCTCCTACCATCGAGCTCGGAGTCTGCTTGCGTGACTCTGGCCACTTGTTCGCATTGGTGCAGGAGCCTTATGTGGACCTCGCTGGACGAATCACGGGAGTCCCATCCGGGATGCGTGTGTTTTCGGACAGGCGTGGAAAGGCTGCCGTCTTCGTGGACAGTACGGATGCCATCTGCATGCCGATAGAGCCGCTTGTCACCAAGATTGGAGTATGCGTGAGCGTTACTGGAAGTTTTGGCTCAATCTTCCTATGCTCCGTGTACTACCAATTCAACACCGGACTCGAACAGTACCTCGGGTACTTGGATGCGGTGCTGCTGCTAGCCAGCCGCACGCCTGTCATCCTTGGTCTCGACGCGAACGCAGTATCCCCCATGCGGTTTAGTAAACTCCCTGAGCGTGCTCAGGGATCAGCTAACTAATTACGGGGTGAGCTGCTGTCTGACTGGATTCAAGGATGTCGAGCCGGAGTACTTAAAATGCCGTGTGACGCGTTCACATTCGAGACTCCCTACGCACGTAGTGATATCGATGTGACACTCGTCAACGATGCAGCGTCTATGTGGGCTACATACGACTGGAGAGTGGATGAATGGGATCTTAGTGATCACAACATTATCAATGTTGTGGTTACGCGAGACACAGCAAACACAGTTGAGAGCTTTTTTATATATATATTGATATGAGCTTGTATATGCTGGAAAGCAATATGCTTGTGTATTGTACAAGCGAAATGTTGTTAGTTAGGATGACCTTGCTTTGTCAATTGAATTTTGTTGAAATTATATTGTTTCAAAAGATTTCATTTGACTATTTTATTTATTATATTTTGAACTGAAATGTCTCTTCCAATGAGTTTTATAAGTGATAACAGTAACAGTGCCTCTTCTAGAGAACTTTAAGTAGAAGTTGTTGTTTAACTAAGGATATGAAATTCAGGAAAATGATTAATATTAAGACTATTCTAAGTCTGAGATGCATTCATTGTATAGCTTAGTGAAGTAGTTGTCTTAACTTAGGTAAAAGTAAAAGGATGGCTTGAGCAAGTTCTACTTGCATATAGTATTATAAAGTTTGACAAGGATTGAAGTTGGTAAATGATGCTATAAAGTCAGTTAACTAGTGTTGAGAGTTATTTGCACCGATGATTCTGAGTTTGATTAGTGCGGCTTCTTTTCGGCAAACTCGATGTCATCAATTGTGTCCAAGATGTGTTTTGCTGTTAGGCGAAGTTGGCGCCAGGAAGCCAATTCCTCCCTATGGCAGTGATAGTGTTGTACGGCTGCAATCTGAGACGGGTTGTGTATATGGCTATGGCTTTTAGCTTAGAGTGGCGGCACGCTGGGGGAGGCGCAATATGCGCTGTTGGGCTCATTGCATTGCTGTGCCTTTAATTGATTTTTGACGTCTTTCTGTTTAAGCTGCAGGACTGCCACCTTGTACGTCAGTTTCTCGGTGGTTTCCGTATTCCGTCAGTTGTGGAGGAAATTAACAAAACAAGCAGAAGACATATTGACAAATTAAATGATCACGAAAACCACCTTGCCATTAATCTCTTAGACAACAACTACCATCGTCGAAGACTAAATCGAATTCATGTTTAATGTATTCTCACTGTTAATGTTATTATAAAATTTAATTTAATGTCTTTTGGGCAGATGTAAATAAAGAAATATTTGACACCAAAAAAAATGACAAAATACTTTTGTCGACGTGTGTATGTCAGTATGTACAAATGAATGTTACTTATGTATACATACGTGAATAGTTTACTTGCTTTTAATAAATATATAATATATTATATATTAATATGCATGTGTATGTATGTGTACATATTATATAATCTCATCGTTTCTTTAAGTCTGCTTAAAAACAACATTTTATCTACCTGGCTTTTTTTAATAAATGTGTATTTTGTAAGAAATATTAGCTTCTTTTGATCATATATAAAATTTAAAGCTTGCCTCACTCTATGTTCTTGACTCTGAAACACAAAATTGACTTCAGTCTGCCAGTGCGCTGGCCGAAGCATTTGCTAGTTCACATCCAATGCCTACATTTATATGCTAGCAAGTGCATACATACACGCACACATGGAAAAGATCGCACGGCGCAAAGAATTACGCGCATGCTTTCCGGTCCGCTGTCGTTGTGCGACTGAAGTAGTAGATGCTATGCGCTGTTTGCACTGAAAGCCGAACGTTAGCCGCCCCTTCGTGCTTACAGCCGAGCATGTTAGCCTCCGCAATCAGTGTTGCCAACTCTGAGCCGATAGTTATAGCTGTGTTGACTCTTGAAAATAGCCAAAAATAGCCAACCTTCACAAAACATAGCAACAGAAATTAGCCGCAGCAAAATCAGTTGAAAATAGCCAGAACTGGCTAGAAAATAGCTGAGTTGGCAACACTGTCCGCAATTGTTTGTTAACCGAAGACTCAGCAAATGCAACGAATTTTGGCTCGCGCTAAAAATGCATACATACATATGTATTCTTTTTGCCCTCTCGCTTAGACTAATGCTACGACACTTGTCTATTCGCTTTTGCATTGTCTATGCGTTCTTCTTCTTCTGTTTGCCAATTAAATTTGCGCGTGTCGTTCGAACATAGTATAACAACGCCAAATTTAAATTTTCATGTCGAATTTTAATTAATAACCGACTGTTTAGTAGTCGTGTCGATTTGTGTTAACTTTTATGAGTAGTGCCTTAATGCGCATGAATTAACGAATTTGCTAGTTTACTGCTAATTTTTATTGCAGCTTGTATGACTTGTTTTACAGTTACAACGGCGTTGGGTTGATGTGCGCAATATATGTATGTATTTATGTATTAGTTAAGTATACATATGTATGTATTTTGAATTATTAGTCTCAAGGAGATGCACTATGGGAAATTTGACCCGAAAAACTGGCCAAAATTAATAACTTAGGAACGGAGAGAGATATTAAGCTTCGGTTTTTTGCATTGGGTCACCTTGATCATTATCTATTATTACTAGAAAAATTGGGGGAGTGGCGCTGCCCCTTTTGGAAATAAAGTCACCTACATTTTTGAACATAACAACATAACATTTTTAACATAACAAAAAAAAAAAATTGTGGGTTTATACTTAAGCAGTTTTATTTAACCAACGAGGGCGTGGCAAGCCCTAAGGAGAAAAAGAGGTTCCCTGCAGTCCTGTAATAAAAACCCATGAATAATAAATTGAATAAAATATGCTCTCCACAAAATACACACCACTTATAAAACTTCCTGGTCTTCGTTTTCCAATTCGATATTGAATGGAATTTCCATTAAACTCATATCAGGAAAACTGCTTTCATCCTCCATCTCATCTGTTCTTATAGAGCATTCTAAAAGTTTCAAGACGTCTGAAGGAATACACATTTTCTTTTGGCGCTGAATTCGCCTATCCAAATTCACAGATGAAATAATTGGATCAGAAGAATCCATTGCTCGGTTAAACACGTCTGTAAAGTTTTGTGTCCTATTATATTTTCGAGCGTGATGTAAGCGATCAGACTTATCAAATTTTTTTCTCGATTCGGCTCCTTCCTCTCCAAAGTACCCGACAGGAAGAATTGTATTTTGGAGCTAAGCTTGCCGCAAGAATAAGCATGCCTACGTTGCTTTTTTCAGCTGTTGCAAGAGCTGCTGCGTACCTTCTACGAGACCTGCTGCTCTTCGTATTAAATTGCAATTTTGGCCGACCCACTGGATTCTTCGATAATTTGACTACCGTTTGCGAACCCAACCACACTGCATGCTTTCGCATTTGCACTTCTTCCACATTGCAGCCAAACGGTAGCAAAATATTTTGCTGTTATGCTCCACAATACTGATATGCTGCTCTATTTCATTTCCTGGTATGGCAGCTATCATAAAATTAAAAACAGCATCCTCCTTAATGTTTTTCCCCTTTGCTTCGACCCACTTGCAAAACAATTCTGCATTGTCAAAATTGAGGTTGTGGTCTAAAAATTAAAATGTTACGCAAAGTGGTTAAAAGTGGCATTTTTAATAATAACTATTTGATCAAGAATTGAATAAGCTACAACATAAACTATAGTTCATGGATGGACTCCGCTGGTCCATGAAAATGGACGGGCAAAAGTAAAAAACCATTGCTCACGGATCGCCATAGATTGCTTCATCTCAACTTTGCTAAAAAGTGCCGAAATTTTACTGATGATGAGTGGAACAAAGTTATTTGGTCCGACGAAACCAAAATTAACAAAATAAACTCGGATGGGCGACAATGGGTTTGGAAAACCAAAGGCGAGCAGCTTACAGATCGCCACATTACGCCTACGGTGAAGTTTGGTGGCGGAAGCCTGATGATATGGGGCTGTATGACCCGAGAAGGTGTTGGGAAAGTGGTCAGAGTTAATGGACGGATGGATGCCGACCAATACATTGCTATTTTGGAGGAAGGTCTAAAAGGAAGCTTAAGCAAATGGCAAAAAGAGGTCCCGAACGTAATTTTGCAGCAGGATAATGATCCCAAGCACACCTCTAAGAAGGCGAAAAAATGGCTTGCCGACAACAATTTTGATGTCCTCTATTGGCCACCTCAATCACCCGATTTAAACCCCATTGAGCACCTTTGGATTGAAATCAAGCGCTGTTTGAGCCATAAAATGGATGCGAAATGCACAGTGGATGTGATGTGGCGTGGTAGATCAACTTGGAACAGTTTAAGTCAAAATATCTGCCAAAACCTTATAAATAGTATGCCAAACAGAATTAATGCTGTTTTAAAAGCAAAATGAGGGCATACAAAATATTAAAAATAATTTAATTAATATTTCTGTTTATTTCAACTAATTGATCACGCGGATTGTTTTAGTTTTAATTTTAATAAAAAAATAAATTAAATATTAAATATTTTTAAGTTCAACAAAATACTTTTTTATTCCATTAGTTGTATATTAATGCATTGTAGAAAAAAGTTATATTTGGTTCGGAGCCTGTATTCAAAAGTTATCTCACTTCTTAGAGCCACTCCGCATTAGCGTGATCAAAAAGTTGAGTGACTGTATATTGAGCCAAGACGCAACGGTAGTTTGTTTACTTGTGCGCCAACGGGAACTTATTAACAAGTTTCGGACGACAACCAACGGTAGTTTTACCGCTAGCGACAACGCGTGTCGCGCCAGCCGCGTCAGTGCTGAGTGTGCGTGTGCGTGTGCGTACGACTGTATACGTGTGCGAGTACGTTTGACTGCGTGCGTGTGTGTGTGCGCGTGTACTAGCAAGTGCACGTGTACCCGTCGCCTGAGTTACCACTCGTGACCTGAGCGGTGGAGTTGTTGAGGAGGGTTGAGGGAGATAATTGTGCTTTCTTTGTAATTTCTTATGTGGTGAAATAAGTTTTCCTCGATATGTGCAATAATGCGACCGTACGGTTCGGAAGTCAAGACAGAAGTAATTTTATTTGAGTTTTGTTCTTAATGGCTAACTTATAATTTCGGCAGAATATGTTGTTGCGTGGAATTGTCGCGCAGCTCAATGTCGCGTTGCTCTGCCTAAAGCTTCATCTGGAGACGCCGGTTCGGCGCGGCTGATCGTCGACACATCATGATTTTTGCATCGAGGTACCGTTGTTTTGCCTTACGCTTCATCGGAAGACGCCGGTCCGGCGCGGCTGATCGTCGACACATCGTGATTTGGGCACCGACGTACCGTTGCTATGAGCGTCGATTGTGTTGAGTCCGACCAATATGTTCGTATGCTGCGTCTGTAGAGTCAGCGTATCAGCGACTATTTTGTAGCCCAAACAAGCGGCAACTCATATACTGGCCGTTACTCAAATGTGGTGAAATAGATGATTTGAGCAGAAGAGCGGCTGTTGATGTAAGACTTCGTTAGTCGCTGCGTTAGGTCTGTGTGATGGCATGAGGGGGTTTCAAGGGGGGAATGGCAGCTGTCGGTGCCGGGCTGGTGACTCCTGCCTAGAGGGCCTTGTTTTCGCTAGGTTTTTGTGCCCCACCGACCCACCGACCAAAAATGGCTGGGCAGGAGCAGAACTAAGATGGATGCGCACTGCAAAGCATGCCAGACGGACATTTTGAGTAGGCTGGCGTCACTTAAGCAGCACGCGGGGGGGGGCAGCTTACCTTTGGGATTGACATTTGGGTCCCTTGTGCCCTGAGTTAATCAATTCATTTGATTTAGTTGACTTTGAATTAACAATATTAATTTTGATTTAACAATATTGACTGGAAGAGTCTATAACATTAGCCAGTTTTGTACTGTAAGTGTACTTGTACTTGGCTTGCTGACAATTGTATAATTTGCTGACATTTATAATCCGTTATTTTTTATAGGAGTGATCAACATTTTTTGTTCGTTTGATTTTCGTGGGTTTTTACAGTGGTGTTGTTTCTTAAAACTAATACAATTGGCATACATTAGTATGGGGTTGATTATGCGCTAAGCAAATTTATTTACTGTATAATTGACTATAATTGTATTTCTAGGCGATGCTGTGATTTCTATGGGCCGTACTGCAGAATTTGCAGAGGATACACCGCAGGCGTAAGTGGAGCCCACATACTACTAAGTAATTGATGTTTTGCAGGACAAAGGACTTTCAGTGAACGTAGGAAGGAATACACTGTCTCCAGGATTGTACCTGAGGATATAGTGGATCACAGTGACTGCAGTTCACTTGGAACTTGGAACCGGCTATGTCATGGTCTAGTCAATTAATTGATTTGGATTGGCTGAGTGTTTTAATTGCTTGGTTGATTTGAGAATTTTGACTGGAAGTGACAGAGTTTGTATTTATACATGGTTTACTGGTAGTTGTGTATTTGCTGCCATTCATAAGCCTTTGTTAAACTGTCATTGCCTTTTTATAAAATATATTATGTTATTGTGTTAAGTTATGTTACATTTCAACTGTCGTTACTTAATATGTACTCAGAGCTGTCAAAATCATTTTTCTATCGGTAGATTGGGCACTAGTTCAAGTTGAGGCTATATGAGAAATTAATTACATTCAGAGGTTGAATTTTGACGGTTGACAGATTTGCTGGATCGCTGGGTATGGCCTGGCGAGCGCTTTAATATGTATTGTCAGTAGTTGTTGTCGTTCAACTGAGTTTGATTTATGCGTAACTACTTCTGATTGACACTGTCTTATTTGAGTAGTATTGTTCAGAGTCCTGTTTATTTGGTTTGCAGTCCTTAAGAAGGCCGCGAAAATGGCCTGATTTAGTTGCATGGAGTATTGTCAGCGTTAGATATTTATTTGATGTACCAGTACTTGGTTCTATTTTAATAACATTTATAGAGCTATATTACTTAGCTGGATTGTTTGAGATGAATTGATTTGTTCTATGTTTGCATGAACTGATTTGATGAAGTTGGATAGCATGGTTAGTTTGACTGGCAATTTGCGTGGAGATGGTCTAAAAAATAGAAGCTTGCTCTGCTGTGCGTTCTGAACGACAAATTGATTTAAATGACTGTGAGTTGTTAATTTGGAGGATTGGTGTCCTTTGTTGATTGAGTTTAACTTGCAGGCCTTTAGCAGAGGGCTTTGTGATATGCACAGCTGCAATCGGGCATAGCACCACTGTGGAGGCCTGTTAATGAGGCAAAGCTGATTAGCTACAACTCGGCAATAGAGGACTCTTGTTTATTGACCGTGTTATGCATCAGTCGTTCAGTTGAGTTCATAGTAGTCGCGTGACATATTATGTTGTCTCTATTTCAGGTAGGTAACTTCAGTACAGCGAAGTAATTTGCTTGATTGCTGTTCTTGTGAGGCGTTGTTCATGCCTTGGTAGTTTAGGTTTAGCTGAATTAGAAAGTTTAAATAAGGTTGCTCTAAGTTTAATTTGGCTGTTTATTATTTGAACTGATTTGTTTTGCCTTTTCAGAGTGTAAGATAAGTAATGACTAAAATGATTATAGTGCCTCTTCAAGAGGGCTTTGAGTAATTTGCTAGGAATATAAATGAAGGTGGTTTTTGTTATTAATATTAAAGTTGAAACTATACTAGTGAACATTCATTGTTTTCTTAGGTAATTATGTCTTAACTTAGTTAACAAAAGATAGTTTGAGCAGGTTCTTCCTGCATAGGTGATGAAGTATACAAAGAATGTTTAGAAAGCATTGCTATTGTTAGTGGTTACTGCTGATAATTCGGAGTTTGAATAGCTGCAGCATGAGATCCCTGACGAGGAGTTGGAGCCGCAGGCTCTTTTCATCAGTCTCGATGTCTTCGATGATATCCAATATTTGTTTGGATACTTGGCGTCGCTTGCGCCAGGAAGCCTTTTCTTTGTGCTGTGCGCTTGCTGATTGCGACGGGATGTGGGTTTGATGTTGGCATTGGGATTCAGTTGAGAGTGATGGTACGCTTGGGGGGTGAGCTAAGTTGGTCTGTGACTTGTTTCAGGTTGAGTTGCAGAGTTGACACCTTGTGTGACAGTCCCTCCATGGTTGTTCGGACTTCATTGAAGGCGCGCGTCCTTGGAGAGGGCGGGCGCATACTGGGATATACATCGTCATCAATTGGGTTGGCACGGATGCGCTGTGATATGGCGCTGCTCCTTGTCTTCGCGAGGAAGTTTTGGTATGCCACGCATCCTTTGTATGAAGCAGTATGGGGTCCATAGCAGTTGGCATATTTAGGAGTGATGTGCATAGGTTTGACGCAGACATTTGTGGGGTGCTTGCCTGCGCATTTTACGCAGATGTAGGGCATTGAGCACGCGTTTTTGGAATGCCCAAACCTTTGGCAGCGCTGGCACTGCTCAAACTTGTGCCTGCTCCTCACTTTTGACTTTCAAAGGTGGGGGGGGAGAAGGGCAGCAAGCGGTATGGTCTGAGCGGTGGGGAATGTGATGGCGAAAGGCTACGGTTCGTTGAGGATGGAGCTCCTGTGATTTTCTCACTATACTCGAGGGATACTGTGGTGCCTTCCCTGTCGTCTGGGTAGTTAGAATTGGATGACTTGAGTGAGTTGTGTGACATGGCGCTTGGAAGATCACGATGGTCTCCAGAGGCAGATGTGTTCATTTTAGGTTTAACTATTGAGTCGATGGAAGAGTCCAGATGTCTTGGGTAGGTTGCGACTTGGTCGTTGGGCAAAGCAGCCAGAGAGTCGTTTGAGTGCAAACTGGAAGCTGAAGATCGGCTAATTGTATTTGTTGCTATGTAAATTATGGGCGCTGAGGCTGGTCTGATGATTTTTGCAGCACTGGAGACGAGCTTTTTGTTCACGGAAGATGTTATTTTTAGAGCTGTAGTTGTAGCTGTTGCTGTGCCAGCAGTTGTTATTATTGTTAAGTCTGCAGATGGCTTTGGCACCGGGTGGGTGATCACAATGTCCATGCCACAGTCTGGGTCGCTGGGGCTATGGCAATTGGTTTCTCGGTTGTCCATTTTACTGGGTTGGCTTGCAAATTTATTTTGCTTAATTCTTTTTCGCATTGTCCAGGAATTTAGACTTTCTTTTTTGTTTTGATTTTATTTTATTATTTTGCTGGCGATTCCTGCTTTAATTGCGTAGTGACTTTTGAGTGGCTGATGCGGAAGTACGTAATAACTTTTAGTGATGGACTTTGTGAGTATTAATTGCAAGAATACTGGTTTTGTTCTTGCTGTGGATTTAGTATTTTGCTGGATTGAGTAGGGCTGCAGAGTTGGTGGGCTGGTCACATTGGACATATTGTATGAACAGTTACTTATTGCGCATGAATTAACGAATTTGTTAAGTTACTGCGCATTTTTATTGGAGTTTGTGTGGCTTGATTACCGTTTCACGGCATTGGATTTATGTACGAATTTTGCTTATTTGTGTGTAGTGTATGCATTTAATTGCGTTGTTCGTATCTAGAAGATGTCTGCCTGACTGGGTGTTTCTCTGACAGTGTAAAGGTGTCTGTTGGATGCGCTTTGCAGTGCTATGTTAGAGTTGGCAAGTATTCTGTCCTTATTGCAAAGAGTGTGAGGATGCTGGAGAATCTATGATGTCCATGGAATATTATTCTCATTCAAGTATTGTTGCAGGTTGGCTACTTGGTTGTTGCAGACTTATATTGTTTTTTAACAAGCTGTAACACTGCGGGATTGTATACTGATGTGAAGTTGCCAGCTGCTGCAGTAAGTTGCATAAAAGCACTATATTACAGATGGCGGTAAGTGGGGAGATTGACTACTGGAGCGAGGTTATCTCCTTTTAGGATATGAACTCTTCTTGGCGTATGTATGTAGTCGGGGGTAGAGAGATTCATCCATCTCTCGTGTATTCATTGCGCTAGAGTACCGCAGAATTCCAACATGAATTCTTATTTGGGGAGCTTGAGTGGAGATTACTTGTTCTTTGTTGTCTGGCCATTTTTTATTATTATGTTTAATTATTTGATGTAACTTGATGTGAGGCAGCCAGTATTGTGCTGACCAGCGTATTTATTAAGCAAGTAACTTGTTTTATGCTGGCTTTAACGGCTGCAGTAGTTTCTAGGAGCCATTGATGTTGATCGTTAATGGAGCTTTCTATTATTGACTTG
The DNA here is from genome assembly GCA_018904035.1 of Zaprionus ornatus. Classification (NCBI taxonomy): domain Eukaryota; kingdom Metazoa; phylum Arthropoda; class Insecta; order Diptera; family Drosophilidae; genus Zaprionus; species Zaprionus ornatus. The sequence continues at coordinate 28,222,071 of JAEIFZ010000002.1, forward strand.
AATTTGTCCAATTTATCGGATAATGTGGTATTGCAGGGGCTTATGGGATTGGGAGCAAGAATTTCCCCTTTGTCCTATCTCGCAGTCCAGGATGGGGTCCTTGAGAATGTTTTTGGTTTAATTTGGCTAGACAGGGCTTCTCGCGATAGTCTAGAAGTATTTGACTGTTGGGGTGGTTGGCGTTCAGCAGGGTTCTTTTTTTTCTGCAGTACTAATGGGTAACTCGGTTGAGGCGATTGGCGTTTAGCCTGGCCAAAACTTCAGCATAACTTAGGTTGTTGGCCAGAGTGTGTTGATTGAGAATGGTTGTAACAGGTGAGACTTTTCGCCTAGTGTTGGTCAGTAGTTTAATCACTGGACTGTTCTTTACGTGGTTTATGTTTTTGTTTGTGCGATTGGAATGTGGGATGGTGGGCAGAGAGTCGTTGAGATCGTGAAGGGTTTGTTTGATCTTTGAGTTGAGGTAAGGGCGCTGCTTAGCGTTGAATGCCTCTATGTAGGCCAGGCAGCCCTTGTAGCTAGCGGCGTGGTCACCTAGGCAGTTTGCACATTTGGCCTTAGTGTCTTTGTGCTTTTTGCATTCTGAAGACGGGTGTGGTCCAGAGCACTTGACACATGCGAAAGGACGTAAGCAGTAATTTTTCGTATGCCCGAATTTTTGGCAGCGATGGCATTGTGGGATGTCTTTGCGTAACAGTTTTTCTACAGTTATCTCTTTGTTGTCGAGCCTTTTTAGTTGGAGGTGTGAGGACTCGTATTTCGAGCCCCACAAAAATAATAATAATATTTATTATATGTTAATATTTACCACGAAGGTATCATAAATATGAAGTTAATTAGTTATAAGAAATGAAGTTAATTAATTATAATTATAGTACCACGAAGGTACATAAGTTAAGCAAGCCAACTGGCAATAGGGCACGTAGCAGGGAGGGAGCGAACGCCACCGAAACTCACCACACTTCGAGAGCACAGCGTACACGATGAAGAGCGCGCACGCACACCGAGATCGCAGGCAAGATTACGCACACCCCGAGAGCGCAGGCAAACACGCGCGTACATAACACACGCACACACATAAAACACAAAGAGCGCACGCACATGCCGACGTCAAACCAAAAGCGCACGCACACACTCACACATAGCGCACGCACACATAGCCAACGCACACGCAACGAAAGGTGCAGTGGAGAGAGATGCCGGCGACAAGTGTATCGCCGTTGGCACGCGCCAAAACTTGACGGGTCAACGACTCAAAGGGCAGAGGGCAGGCAGTCGACGATCAGAGTCAAACTAGGTCAAGTGCGCAAAAATCCGAGAACGAAAAAGAAGTGCAAGTGAACGACGGCAACAACAGTAACAAGTGCAAGTGGCAACAACAACAGCAGTAACAATAACCGCGGCAACAACAACAGCAGTAACAATAACCGCGGCAACAACAACAGCAGTAACAATAACCGCGGCAATAACAACAGCAGCAACAACAATAACAGCGGCAACTGCTCGAACAATACCACGGCGACGACAACAACAGCGGCAACGTTCGAAACGACGACACGGCAGCAAACACAACAGCAGCATCCCCGAGAACAGACGGCAACAACAACAAGAACAACGACAGCGACGACCCCAGCGGGACTGAGTTTCTGGTGAGCGACGTTTGATATTTTTGGTGTCGGCAATCAGGGCTGTGACGCAGCATTAGAATAGTTAACTTCTGCCAAACAGCTACGGTGCTAGGCAGGGACATAGAATAAGATAAATTATAAAGTGAATAAAGGAAAAAAAATGAACAACATTCATAGCTGTTTGGCGTTGATGGCAGTGCCTGTAAAGGCTTGAGAACCAGCGGGGGCAGCCCTCCAGAGGAAACGATCAGTATTCCGGCACCCCAACTGAACCGAAGGTTTGGCGAAAGTGTGGCAGTCGGGCTCAACCACACCACACTTGCGCCCAACATTCGGAGCAGGCATAGATCAGTGATGTTAGCGGTCCGGTCTCATAGACTGGCCGAAATGTCGACTGAAAAGTGCGGGATCTCCAAAGGATTCAGACAGCAAGAAATCAACGTGCAAATACTGACAGAACTGTCATCTGACCATCTCCCCCTGCTGTTTGAGCTGGATGAAGACGCCCAGCTATTCAAAGGTGTCACAAAAATGCTGGCACCTACTGCAAATACTGTGGCCTTCAAGGAGCACATCGAGGCCACAGTAGATCTCAACATCCCCATTGACACCTGCAATAGTCTAGAAGCGTATGTAGATTACCTCGCAGCTATAATCGCGGAAGCAGCACGGAGGGCCACACCACCCCCACACCAAGTTTGTCACACGACCGCAAGGAGGGCTCCCATCTTGAGCTTGGAGGCTAGGGAGCTACTCTCCCACAAAAGGCGTCTCAGGAGACGGTACATCGCAACAGGAGATCCTAGCATCAAGCAGCTATACTCTAGCATCACTAACAGACTGCACCGTTTGCTAGCCAGGACCCGACGAGAAAATCTGGATACCCTGCTGGAGGGTACTGGCCCAGAAAACAACAGCAATTTCTCGTTATGGAGGCTCACAAGAGGAATCAAGAGACAGCCGTTGTTTCAATCACCCGTCCTGAGTCACAGTGGCCTCTGGCTCAAGACGGACGATGAAAAAGCGAGGGCATTTTCTTCGACTGCACCGGCTCGCCCCATTAGACATACCACACCGCAGGAAGTCATGATGCAGCTGAAGGCGCTGCAAGTTAAGAAAACCCCTGGCTACGATGGCATCGACAACCGTGCTGCAAAGTCTCTGCCACGCAAAGGAGTCCTAGCCTTAGTAAAAATATTTAATGCCATGCTAAGGCTAGGGCACTTTCCAAGGCAATGGAAGCGTGCACGTATCATCATGATACCTAAAGCCGGAAAGCCGCCAACGCAGATCGATGCATATCGCCCAATCAGCTTGCTATCAACTTTCTCCAAGATTTTTGAGAGAATACTCTTAGCCCGACTGATGGAACTGCCGCAGGTAGCGAACCACTTACCTCGACACCAATTTGGTTTCAGGAAGTCCCATGGCTGCCCTGAACAACTACATCGACTGGTAAACCAGGTGACGCATGGCTTCGAGCACAAACTGTACACGGTCGGCGTCTTTCTAGACGTGAAGCAAGCGTTTGACAGGGTGTGGCATGAGGGCCTCCTATTCAAGATGAAAGCTCTCCTTCCTGCTCCCTACTATGCCATCCTGAGATCCTTCACCTCTTATCGGACGTTCGACGTTGCAGTGCGTGATGCTCGGTCCAGCCTGGAAGAGATTCATGCAGGAGTTCCACAGGGAAGTGTTCTTGGGCCCTTCCTGTACACCCTGTACACTGCCGACTTGCCATCTCCCGCCAACAATACCGAAGTTTCCCCGGCTCAGTTGCTCCTGGCCACTTACGCCGATGACACCGCCATGCTGGCGTCTCATTCTTCACTGCAAACTGCCTCCAATGCAGTCCAGGAATGGCTGCATGCAATTGAAGAATGGACTGCCAAATGGAATGTGGCCATTAACTCCTCAAAGTCAGCCTGTGTAACTTTTTCCCTGCGGCCCGCAACTTGCACAGGTCTGACTTTTAATGGAAACCCCATCAGCAATGTCACATCGCACTGCTACCTGGGAGTACACCTGGATCGGAGACTGACCTGGAGGGCCCACATCACGTCGGTCAAATTTAAGTCCCTGGCGAAGCTAAAAAAGCTCGACTGGCTCTTCCACTCCAGCAAGCTACAAACGAGCTCTAAGGCCCTTCTAATCAAAGCCATACTAGCTCCAACGTGGAATTATGCCATCCAGGTGTGGGGAACTGCCGCCAAATCCCAGCTCAATAGGCTCCGAGTGGTCCAGTCGAGAGCTTCACGTCACGCATCAGGGCTCCCCTGGTACGTGACGAACAAGGTCATCGAAAGAGATCTGAAAGATCTGAGATCTGTGGGATGTCTTTGCGTAACAGTTTTTCTACAGTTATCTCTTGGCTGCCGAGCCTTTTTAGTTGGAGGAAAGCTTCGATAGCTGCCTTGTTGCATTTATCAATTTCGATTTCGAAGAGATTGAGTGGTTCATTATTAAAGCGACTTTTAATGACTTTCAGAAATTTGACCTTCAATCCTAGCTTAGCCATTTGCTCACGGATCCAGCTATGAGAGGTGGTTTTGTTCAGGTGCCGGATGACAGCCCGGAGACCACGCTCGTTCTTGACCTAGTGAGTGTGGGAGACAATTCTGTTTTGGTTGGCCTCTAGATATTTTCGTTTTTTAACATAGGAGTCAACGTTGGAGTAGTATACCAATACCACCAATTCCAGGAGGGAGGAGTTGAGTGCATTGAAATCTACAGATCCATTGCTGGTGACAATTATTGGGGCAGGCTTAGCATTGATTTCTTCTCCATTGACTCGAGCACTGTGGCCGAGGCGGTGAACATTTTTGGCAGCTGAGGCTTTTTCATCAGCGATTGGTAAGTTTTTTGTGACAAGCAGTTGCTGAGAGATTGAAGATGGGCCACGAAGGAGTATGTCGGAGGTGACTTTAGCTTTGCTAGCATTTTCTCTTGGGAGATATGGGGACTTTGCAGCCTCCATATGCAGCTCGATGTCAGGTTCAGGAGATGCAAATTTCCACATAATTCCCTTAGTTAGGGGAAACATTCATGAAACTAAAGTTCAGACCAAGTCTGAACAACACTTTAGAGCCTTAACAAAGTATTTGGACGAAGGAGAAAAAAGCTATTACACATACCAGCTAAAAAGCTGCAAGGGTCTGCAAGTCGTACTAAAGGGCATTGAGCCTGATGTAACACCAGACGAAATAAAGCTGGCGCTACAGGATAAAGGATTTACCGCAAAATCAGTCTTCAACATCTTAAACAAAAATAGACAGCCGCAACCACTCTTCAAGGTGGAACTTGCACCAGAAGCAAAGATGCCGAAAAGAAACGATGTGCATCCAATCTACAAACTCCAATTTTTACTACATCGTAGAATCACCGTAGAAGAACCTCACAAACGTAACAATCTGGTACAATGTATGAACTGCCAAGAATACGGCCATACAAAGTCTTACTGTAAGCTGCGCCCAGTGTGCGTAGTCTGTGGCGAGCCCCACGACAAAGCCAGCTGCAGTGCACCCAAAGAAGACTCAAGCGGAAAAAGGTGTGGCAACTGTGGAGGCAATCACACAGCCAACTACAGAGGCTGCCCAGTATACAAAGATCTCAAAAGCCGCATTAACCAGCGCGTAGCCACTGTACGCTCACAAAACGCACCGATCACAAAAATACCCTCCAAAAACAACCCAGAAGTTTTCTTCTCTACCACAGCCAGATCCTCACTTGGCACAGGATTCGTTACCAAAAACGCGTCATATGCAAGCGCTCTAAGATCAGGTCTAGAGCCCCCAGCCTCCAATGCGCCATGTTCACAAGCCAAATATGTGGACTTCAATTCGGTACAAGACGAAAAGCCAATGGAACAACAACAAAACAACTTCGAAGCAATGATATTCACCTTGCAGCAGAGCATGACGGAGTTTATGGCGTTTATGCGGACAACCATGCAAGATCTAATGCGTAATCAAAACATGTTGATACAATTGCTTGTATCACAACAATCAAAATAATCATCTTCATGGCCTCGCTAAGAATCTCTACGTGGAACGCCAACGGCGTTTCACAGCACAAACCTGAGCTAGCTCAATTCATACTCGAAAAGCACATCGACGTAATGCTACTTTCGGAAACACACCTCACAAACAAATATAACTTCAACATAAGAGGATATATTTTCTACGGAACCAATCACCCTGATGGTAAGGCCCACGGCGGGACCGGGATTTTGATAAGAAGCCGTCTCAAGCACCACTGTCATATTGAGACTGCCAAAAACTATCTACAAGCAACATCAGTAAAAATTCACTTGGATAATGGTAACAAGCTTACTTTAGCCGCTGTTTACTGCCCACCTCGTTTCACTTTATCCGAAGACCAATTTATGGAATTCTTCAACTCACTTGGAGAACATTTTATAGCAGCTGGGGACTATAATGCCAAGCACACACACTGGGGGTCTCGACTCGTGAATCCAAAAGGAAAACAGCTCTACAACGCCATTATAAAAGCAAACAACAAGCTCGACCACGTTTCTCCTGGCACACCTACTTACTGGCCTACTGACCCCAAAAAACTACCTGATCTAATTGATTTCGCAGTCACCAAAAACATTCCCCGTAATTTGATAAGCGCCGAGTGCCTCTCAGACCTATCATCTGACCACTCGCCCCTCCTAATAAATCTGCTCCGACACCCAGAACCAGCAAACCACTCTTATAAGTTGACTTCAGAAAAAACCAACTGGCTCAAATACAAAAAATACATAAGCTCACACATTGAGCTTAACCCACCTCTCGAAGCTGAAGCTGACATTGATAGTTTTGTTAACTCACTGGAGTCAATCATCGTTGCTGCAGCTCGCTGCTCAACGCCGCAAACAGTAAGCAAAATTACAAATCACAAAAAGACCAACCTGCAAATCGAACAACTTGTTCTCGAAAAACGCCGCCTACGGCGAGAATGGCAGTCCTCCAGATCACCGTCGGCAAAACAAAAGTTAAAAGACGCCACACGCAAACTTACAAAAGCTTTAAAGCAAGAAGAAGAGCTTGCCCAACGTACTTATATTGAAAAATTATCAACATCCAGTACAAAAAACTCACTGTGGAAAGCTCACCCAACTCTTGGCTCACCCACAGTACCAGTGGTCCCTATTAGAAACCACACAGGTGGCTGGGCCCGTAGCGACAAAAATAGAGCCAGCACATTTGCCACTCATCTACAAAAAGTCTTCCAACCGAATTCTGCAACAAACACGTTCGAAATTCCGCCCGCAACAGACGACTCCCAGCCTCATCATGCTCCAGTTGTGTTTCGCTCAAACGAAATCTCAAAAATCATCAAAGAACATCTGAACCCTAAAAAATCAGCAGGGTGCGACCTAATTACCCCTAAGATGATTATTGAGCTGCCTTACTGTGCCGTATGCAGCATTACCCAGCTCTTCAATGCCATCAACAAACTTGGCTACTTTCCAGGAAGATGGAAAAAGTCAATAATAATAATGATACCAAAGCCGGGAAAAGATCACACTGTTCCATCGTCGTACAGACCCATAAGCCTTCTATCCTGCTTATCGAAACTTTTCGAAAAATGCCTACTGTCTCTGACTATTACTCCATTCCTGAACACGCACAACACAATACCAGCACACCAATTTGGCTTTCGTGAAAAACACGGAACTATTGAGCAAGTTAACCGCATAACATCAGAAATACGTAACGCATTCGAAAAACGGGAATACTGCTCTGCGATATTCCTAGATGTTTCGCAGGCATTCGACAGAGTTTGGCTGGACGGTCTGATGTACAAAATCAAAACAACGCTTCCAAACAACACTCATAAACTTCTAGAGTCGTACCTCTACAACAGGAAGTTTGTAGTGAGGTGCAACACTGCGATATCCGACGAACACAGTATTGAAGCCGGTGTCCCACAAGGCAGCGTACTAGGCCCAACACTATACGTCCTATTCACAGCAGACATCCCTACAAGCAGCAACATGACAGTTTCAACATTTGCGGACGACACAGCTATTCTCAGCCGCTCCAGATGCCCAATCAAAGCATCATCTCAGCTAGCCATCTACCTGGTCGACGTGGAAAAGTGGTTATCCGACTGGCGTATAAAGGTAAACGAACAAAAATGCAAGCAAGTAACTTTCACCCTTAACAGGCAAGATTGTCCACCGCTCACGCTGAACAACGTCGCACTTCCAACAGCAAACGAAGTGACGTATCTGGGTGTACACCTCGATAGAAGACTAACTTGGCGCCGACACATCGAAGCCAAGAGAACTCACTTAAAACTGAAGGCCAACAGCCTTCATTGGCTTATCAACTCCCGCTCACCACTCAGTTTGGACTTCAAGGTGCTGCTCTACAACTCAGTGCTAAAACCAATCTGGACTTACGGCTGCCAGCTATGGGGAAATGCCAGCAACAGCAACATCGATATCGTTCAGAGAGCCCAGACGAAGATATTGAGAACTATCACCGGGGCACCGTGGTATGTTCGAAACGCCAACATTCACAAAGATCTAAACGTGCCACCTGTAAAAGACGAAATTGCGGAAAAAAAGGAAAAGTACCTTAACAAGCTATCAGCGCATCCTAACCCGCTCGCGAGGAGTCTAACAAGGCTAAGCAGCCGATCACGCCTACGTCGAAACGACTTGCCAACCCAGCAGTAATTTTATTTAGGGCCGCTTTTATAATACAGTTCAAGAAATGTACTGGTAATTATTATTTACACTTAAGATTTGTTAACTTGTTGTTAGTTTTCGGTACTGAAAAGATTCAACAAATAAAAGCTCCAAACTAGAAAAAAAAAAAAAAAAAAGGTTCAGGAGTTAGAGGGGTACCCGTTTTAGGCTCAGCTGTAGCTTGGGGCGCGTAGTCTTCCCTTGGCTGGGCACAGGGGGGGGGTAGTCATCATAGAACTTACTTACAGCTTGTTGCTTTAGGGAGTAGAACATCTCCTCAATGGTAGCCTGTCTGAGCGAAGGTTTTTTGGAACTTTGACTGAGACTCATTGTCATTGTCTCAGTGAACAGTTTATTTGGGTTGATTTCATTTGTAGCAGTATGAGTTATTTGACGTTTGGTTGGTTGGAAGGCAAGGGATCATTGAGCTGCAGATACTGCCAGCTTTTTTGTAAGTTTCACTTTCACTTAGAGAGGATTTATTAGTTGTACTAAGTATTTGGTTTCACTTTGGAGCACAGTGATTCTGTTAGGTTGATTGTTGATATTATGTTCTTTGTGTATAGTTAATTGTATGTAGTGTTGTATACTGACGCATGTGTGTGACTGAGTTTTCGTTGAAATGGTAATGCCGCTAGTATAACAGTTTGTGTGAAGAGAGCGGTGCTCACACTTTTATGTCACCGGGTCAAGCCGGTGAGAGAGCTCAGAGAGCCGACTCACCAATACCAGCGCACTGAATTTTCACGTGGTTTTTATTAGATTTTTAATTCACTGTTTAAAAGTTTAAACAATTGGGGAATAATTGTTTTCGATATTCTGCAGATAGCGCTTTGGCTGCTCTGCAGATTGTCACTGTTTTCAGCAATTAATTCCACTTATTAGTCAATTAAGATTCAATTAATCACGGAGCTTTCATCTGGACTCTTCCATCGACTCAATAGTTAAACCTAAAATGAACACATCTGCCTCTGGAGACCATCGTGATCTTCCAAGCGCCATGTCACACAACTCACTCAAGTCACCCAATTCTAACTACCCAGACGACAGGGAAGGCACCACAGTATCCCTCGAGTATAGTGAGGAAATCACAGGAGCTCCATCCTCAACGAACCGTAGCCTTTCGCCGTCACATTCCCCACCGCTCAGACCGTACCGCTTGCTGCCCTTCTCCCCCCCACCTGTGAAAGTCAAAAGTGAGGAGCAGGCACAAGTTGAAAAGTGCCAGCGCTGCTAAAGGTTTGGGCATTCCAAAAACGCGTGCTCAATGCCCTACAACTGCGTAAAATGTGCAGGCAAGCACCCCACAAATGTCTGCGTCAAACCTATGCACATCACTCCTAAATGTGCCAACTGCTATGGACCCCATACTGCTTCATACAAAGGATGCGTGGCATACCAAAACTTCCTCGCGAAGACAAGGAGCAATTGATGACGATGTATATCCCAGTATGCGCCCGCCCTCTCCAAGGACGCGCGCCTTCAATGAAGTCCGAACAACCATGGAGGGACTGTCACACAAGGTGTCAACTCTGCAACTCAACCTGAAACAAGTCACAGACCAACTTAGCTCACTTAGCTCACCCCCACAAGCGTACCATCACTCTCAACTGAATCCCAATGCCAACATCAAACCCACATCCCGTCGCAATCAGCAAGCGCACAGCACAAAGAAAAGGCTTCCTGGCGCAAGCGACGCCAAGTATCCAAACAAATATTGGATATCATCGAAGACATCGAGACTGAGACTCCTCGTCAGGGATCTCATGCTGCAGCTATTCAAACTCCGAATTATCAGCAGTAACCACTAACAATAGCAATGCTTTCTAAACATTCTTTGTATACTTCATCACCTATGCAGGAAGAACCTGCTCAAACTATCTTTTGTTAACTAAGTTAAGACATAATTACCTAAGAAAACAATGAATGTTCACTAGTATAGTTTCAACTTTAATATTAATAACAAAAACCACCTTCATTTATATTCCTAGCAAATTACTCAAAGCCCTCTTGAAGAGGCACTATAATCATTTTAGTCATTACTTATCTTACACTCTGAAAAGGCAAAACAAATCAGTTCAAATAATAAACAGCCAAATTAAACTTAGAGCAACCTTATTTCAACTTTCTAATTCAGCTAAACCTAAACTACCAAGGCATGAACAACGCCTCACAAGAACAGCAATCAAGCAAATTACTTCCTTGTACTGAAGTTACCTACCTGAAATAGTAGTCGCGTGGCATATTATGTTGTCTCTATGAACTCAACTGAACGACTGATGCATAACACGTTCAATAAGCAAGAGTCCTCTATTGCCGAGTTGCAGCTAATCAGCTTTGCCTCATTAACAGGCCTCCACAGTGGTGCTATGCCCGATTGCAGCTGTGCATATCACAAAGCCCTCTGCTAAAGGCCTGCAAGTTAAACTCAATCAACAAAGGACACCAATCCTCCAAATTAACAACTCACAGTCATTTAAATCAATTTGTCGTTCAGAACGCACAGCAGAGCAAGCTTCTATTTTTTAGACCATCTCCACGCAAATTGCCAGTCAAACTAACCATGCTATCCAACTTCATCAAATCAGTTCATGCAAACATAGAACAAATCAATTCATCTCAAACAATCCAGCTAAGTTATATAGCTCTATAAATGTTATTAAAATAGAACCAAGTACTGGTACATCAAATAAATATCTAACGCTGACAATACTCCATGCAACTAAATCAGGCCATTTTCACGGCCTTCTTAAGGACTGTATAATATATAGACTGTCAAACCAAATAAACAGGACTCTGAACAATACTACTCCAATAAGACAGTGTCAATCAGAAGTAGTTACGCATAAATCAAACTCAGTTGAACGACAACAACTACTGACAATACATATTAAAGCGCTGCCAGGCCATACCCAGCGATCCAGCAAATCTGTCAACCGTCAAAATTCAACACTTGAACACTCCCCCCGCACCTATAGCCTAGTGCTTTGGACTGCGGGTCGCGTGCCGGCCCGTCTTAAGTGTGCTGAGTTGCCAGTAGATAAAAAATGTCAAATCTTTGATACGCAAGTTGTAGATTTTCAATTTTTGTGTACACGTCTATTGAACTATTTACTTTTGATTGAACGCCTTGCGATAAATAGGCCTCTAACATTATGTCTTCCTCGACATAAAAGAAGTTGTCTATTTGATTAAAGCTAGAGTTGGGAGTTGAACACATATTGCCAGTAGGGTTCAGACTATATAGTCTGTCCCAAATTGATTTTAAATGATTTATTGCGTCGGTTTTTTGTTGCGGAGACAATATATGTTGAAAGCGGGGATCCAAAAACAAGCATGAAACTACAAATTTATTATTTAACTATGTTTTTGTTCGTGTTTCTATTGAATTTTAAATTTTATTTCCAATAGTTTTTGTTAAATTGTGACTTGAATCATTGACTATTTTTTCGGTCGATATTTTTAGTTTAAGCCATTGGGCGTAAAAATTACTATAATGTAGGTGCTCCTCTTGGAATCTTTGTATAGATTTTTGCAAGGGACTAAAAACATTACAATATGTTTCAATAAAATCCCAAAACGAGGCATCTACATCAAAATTCTCTTCAACCGTTCTGTTTTTAAGTGACTCAATTTTACTTAAAATATCTTTCGCTTCCAACAAGTTTTTTAACATTATGTACGTGGATCCCCATCTTGTTGGACAGTCTAATTGTGGCACTTTCAATTTTGTAAGCTCAAATATTTCGCGATATCCATTCGATGGTTTTCTAATATATTAAGTCATATTCCTACAATTAAGTAGTTATTTAATTATGTCCAATGATTGATTTACATCGAGGGCAACCAGCTGTGCTGTGTGTGCAGCACAACGACAAACTTCAATATTTCCTATTAAAACTTTGGGAATTTTTTCTATTAACTCTATTTTATCTAAATAATCGTTGTTGGTGCACTCGTAATCGTTCTCTTCATTATTTTGTTCAGACACAAATGACAAAATATTAGTTGCCTTAAGCATATTTGCCCCGTTGTCAGAAGTAATGGATACGATTTGATTTAAACTTATATTATATTTATTAAGCACTTTGATCACTTCGGTTGCAAGATTTTTGGCTCCACTTGATCCTGCACCTTTCAACTCAATCATTCCTAAAATAATAGATTTTATTTGAGCCGAATTTATATACTGTGCACTTATTCCAAAAATATTTCTAGACATACGCGTTGCACTGTCTATTTTCAAAGATAATAACGTGTTTTTAAGTTCAGCTGTTATATGTGTTCTTATATTATTTGCCACTATTTCCAATGTATTTTTACAGTTTACTGCATTTAATTTCATCATTTTCCCTTCAGATGTTTTTAGACCTTCACAAATTGGATCAAGTATGTTTCTCATATTTTGTGAATTTAAAACATTGAGGGAATGCTATCTTCGGTTACCAATTATTCTTATTAGTTGTTTTTAATTTACTTCAATTTTTATTTTTTTTTTTCTTATTATTTTACAACAAGAACTTGTTGATGAAGTTTCAAGGTTTTCTAAACTAATCACATTAACATCAATTTTGTGTTGTTTTTGTAAATGTGCTTTTAAATTTGATATTCTATTATTTTTGAGAGAGCTTTTACATATATTACATACAGCTAAGCCCTCGACTGCCTTGTTTTCAAAATATTTCCAAACTTCACTTGGTGCCATGGTTAGCAAAAATATGCAAGTGAGTGTAGGTGTGAATCAAGCAGCAAACGTTTTACAAGTAAAATTAATATGAGGAAATAAAAGCTGCGACGGCTGCGGCCGCTGCGGATGACTTCCAAGAATTTGTCGCCTCATGCGTCTGTCGCCTTATGCTGCTCGGCAGCAAAAATCAGAAGTAGCAAAAAGTCGAAAGCACCGACTTACGCTGCTGCGACTGTTGATCAGCAGCAATAGCAACGAAAATCAAAAGCAGCAAACAGTCGAAGGCGCTGACTTATGCTGCTGCGACTTTCGGAAGTCGTCGGTAGCTGCAGCAGCGACTTACGTCTATGATCAAAAGCAACAGCAAAGCAGAAAGCGAAAAAACGAAAAAACGGCGACTGCTGCTGATTTTTGATATTCGTCGCTGCGTGATTTTTACTTATGCTTTGACTGCGACTTCTGATTTTTCAGAAGCAGAAGCAGAAGCAATTGTTCACTTTCTGATATCGCTCGCAGCAGAAGCAGTGAAAAGCAAAAATATTGCGACTTCTGCTAATTCGACTGCAGCTTTCAAACACTGCCCAAAATCCTTGATCGATTTACCCGAAAGTAATTTCACTACTTTGTTCAATTCTAATAATGCTTCGTCAAATATGTTTTGATCATATTGTACATCATCTGAGTTTAACTCTCGCCGTCGTCGAATCAGAATATCACTGGCCATGTTTTCTTGAAATTTATTCCATAGATTAACAGAATCAGTTACTTGGCAAAACACTACTATGACGGCAAATACATACATATGTAAATATCTTAATGATGTAGCTGAACTACAAACAGCTGCTTCTGATAATGTGTTTTCCCAGTGAGAATCAGTTTGCTTCAGACAGACGTGTTCTTTTCGAGTGCGGAGCGCGAGCATTTTCTTATATGTATATTAAGCCAAGACGCAACGGTAGTTTGTTTACTTGTGCGCTAACGGGAACTTATGAACAAGTTTCGGACGACAACCAACGGTAGTTTTACCGCTAGCGACAACGCGTGTCGTGCCAGCCGCGTCAGTCTGAGTGTGCGTGTGCGTACGACTGTGTACGTGCGCGAGTACGTTTGACCGCGTGCGTGTGTGTGTGTACGTGTACTAGCAAGTGCACGTCTACCCGTCGCCTGCCTAGAGGGCATTGTTTTCGCTTTTGTGCACCGACCTGGTCGTGAGACCTGGTCGGCGGTAGTGATGTTCGACGACCCGAGCATATCTGGGAAGCAGATTGCTGAGAGGGTCCGCAAGGAGGTCGCCCCCGCCCTCGGTGTCCGTGTACACGAGGTGCGTGAGTTGAAGCGCGGCGGAGCCGTCATCCGCACACCTTCGGTGAGCGAGATGAAGAAGGTCGTCGCGAACAAGAAGTTTGCTGAGGTTGGTCGCAAGGTTCAGCCGAACAAGAGCCAAAGACCCAAAGTCCAGGTGTTCGACGTCGACACTGGAATACTGCCTGAGGAGTTTATGGAGGAGTTGTATACCAAGAACTTCCAGGAGGAGTTCTCCCCAGTCGTTTTTAAGAAGGCAGTGCACTTGGCGACGAAACCGTGGTCAGTCAGCGATGGCGAAAGAGTTAATCTGACGCTTGAGGTTGACGAAAAGGCGCTGAAGGTCCTTGAGCAGACCGGACGGGTCTATATCAAGTGGTTCAGTTACCGTTGCCGGTCGCTCATCCACACCTATGCTTGCCATAGGTGCCTTGGATTTGACCACAAGGTTTCCCAGTGCAGGGTCAAGGAGACCATTTGCCGCCAATGTGGACAAGCTGGCCACACAGCACCCAGATGCACGAATCCGGTGGACTGGTGGAATTGTCGTTTCAAGGGCTTCCCTTCGACGCATTCAATGCTGTCGGAGACGTGCCCCATCTACGGTGCGGTGCTTGCGAGGGTAAACGCTAGACATTAATGTTTAGCTTCCTCCAGACAAATTGTGGCCGTGGCCGAGCTCGGAGTCCGCTTGCACGACTCTGGCCACTTGTTTGCCTTGGTGCAGGAGCCTTATGTGGACCTCGCTGGACGAATCACGGGAGTCCCATCCGGGATGCGTGTGTTTTCGGACAGGCGTGGAAAGGCTGCCGTCTTCGTGGACAGTACGGATGCCATCTGCATGCCGATAGAGCCGCTTGTCACCGAGTTTGGAGTATGCGTGAGCGTAACTGGAAGTTTTGGCTCAATCTTCCTATGCTCCGTATACTGCCAATTCAACACCGGACTCGAACAGTACCTCGGGTACTTGGATGCGGTGCTGCTGCTGGCCAGCCGCACGCCTGTCATCCTTGGTGTCGACGCGAACGCAGCATCCCCCATGTGGTTTAGTAAACTCCCTGAGCGTGCTCAGGAATTAGCTAACTACTTACGGGGTGAGCTGCTGTCTGACTGGATTCAGGGATGTCGAGCCGGAGTCCTCAATATGCCGTGTGACGCGTTCACATTCGATACTCCCTACGCCCGTAGTGATATCGATGTGACACTCGTCAACGATGCAGCGTCTACGTGGGCTACGTACAACTGTAGAGTGGATGAATGGGATCTTAGTGATCACAACATTATCAATGTTGTGGTTACGCGAGACCCAGCAAACACAGTTCAGAGCTTTGCTCCTGTGCCATCCTGGAACATCTCCGCTGCACGCTGGCGCCCATTTGAGGATGAGGTGACAAGACTGGCTTCGGAACTCCCGGATGAATTCGCTGACACGCCGTTGGATGACCAGGTCTCTGCAGTGCGCTCGCTCGTGCACTCTGTGTGCTGGGACGCAGACGACCCAAGACCGCAAGGAAGATAGTTTGGTGGACTGCCGAACTTTCTTCTAAACGCCAAGAAGTCAGGAGACTGAAGCGGCGGCTTCAGACCGCTCGTTCGCGCGCAAGCGACGATGCTGAGCAACTTGTCTCTGAGTTGAGGGTCATATCAGCTCAGTACAAGAAGCTCATTCTGAAGGTCAAAGAGGATAACTGGAGGCGATGCGTGGGAGAGAACAAGGACTATCCATGGGGGCAAGTCTTCAGGATTTGCCGTGGCCCAAAAGGACAACCGAGCTCGGCAAAGTGCTTGAGGAAATCATGGTGAACCGATTCAAGGACGTTCTACCCGATGGAAACAGATGGCAATTCGGATTCCGAGAAGGACGCTGCGTTGAGGATGCTTGGAGACACGTCGTGAGCACTGTTGCTGCCAGCGCGGCACAATATATGTTCGGGATCTTCGTGGACTTCAAAGGAGCCTTCGACCACGTGGAGTGGGATGTCGTGATGAGACGACTCATCGACTCCGGCTGCCGAGAAGCCAGCTTGTGGAGAAGCTTCTTCTCTGGCAGGAGTGCAAGTTTAGTCAGCAGGTATGGTGAAGTGACTGTTCCGGTAACACGAGGTTGCCCAGCGAGCGAGACTTCGGTTTTCCGCTACGCGCCGGATTCTTGTTGACGGGCCACGGATCGTTGGTTCAGCGCTTAATTCGAACACACAGCGTAATATGCGCATTTATGCGCATATATGAACGCCGTGGTTTTAATCCTTCGATTGGAACACGCCACGTTAAATAAGTACAGAGAGATCTGTCACAGTTATGACAATGAGTATCGAACAATGAAAACTGACGACATGGTTAAAATGCTTTTGACTAAAAATCTCACTTGCGATACATTTTGGTACGAATTGAGTCAGTTAAAAGATATAAATAATTGCTATAAATATTCGAACATTTCGAAATTTGCTCAATCTTTGTTAATTTTGCCCGTTTCTAATGCGTCGTGTGAACGCATATTCTCTCAAATTAATTTAATCAAAACGAAAAATGGAAACCGCTTTAAAAATGTAAATGTATCACATATATTACATGTAAAACAATCTCTGCGCGAAAATGGGTGCAATGATTTCAAGCCCAATGAATAAATGTTATGTAAAGATCTCAACAAACTTAATTTAAGCAGCTCTGACGAAGAAGACTAGTAAATATAATTAAATGTAATATTCTGATCTTAAGAGAAAGTTACAAGACTGGACAAAGAAGTTCCTTTATTCTTTTATTTTAAGAACATGTTACTCGATGACTCTATTATTATTTTCTCTATTATTTTATTTTAAGAAAATGTTACAAAATGAATTTTAAGCATTTGATTTGATGAATTTATTATATCGTGTTCTTCATGTGATGACAGTTCAATTAAGACTAATTCAATGTTGCGTCATGAAAGGCGCTTACAAATATTTAGTGTGACTTATACTTATACAAATGTGAATAATGCGTATAAGAGTGCGTTGCCAATTAGTAATATGTATATTTCTTGTTAGGTATTATAAGTTTATCATAACACGGTCACACTTAAGTGCCTTCATGTCATGTAAATTCTTATTAATAAAACAGTTGGAACACAAGCTTGTATGAATACACAACAAATTGGCGACGAGGATAAAAAAAAAAAAAAAAAAAAAAAAATGTAAAAAAGTGCAAAGGAAAGACAAAACGAAAATTGAATTGGCAACAAATTAAAAGTAAATGAACGTAAAAGAAGAAAAATCTGCCAACATGACCGAATCAGCGTCTCTTCAAAAATTCTGCCAAATGATCAGCATTCCGGAATTCAATCCAGAAAGTGAACCATTTTTGATATGGAAAGAAAAATTCGATATCTATTTGTGCGAATTAAATATCAGTGAAGAAAACACGAAAAAGGCATCGTTATTAAAATCTATTGGATCACTACCGTACACTGTTCTACATAGTTTGTGCAGTCCACACTCACCGTTATCTAAAACATACAAAGAACTTTGTGAAATATTGCTTATGCACTATACGCTGCCAACACTTGTGTTTCGGGAAAGAAAAACATTTCACATGTCCATAAAAAGTGAAAACGAAACCGTTGCAAGTTGGTATGCACGTGTCAAACAGTTAGCATTGAATTGCAAGTTTGGACAACATCTGGAAGCATTTGTTTTAAATCAATTCGTCATGAGTCTTCCAAGTGCAATTTTTGAACGGTTATGTGAAGAAGATGAGCATCTATCTCTTTCGGACGCATTGAGAAAAGCAATGATAATGGAAACGAAGATTACCGCTAAGAGAGCTGAAGAGAACGTGAACTACGTACATAGAAACAATGACAACTTCAAGGGCAAATCTAAGGCGAGACATACGGAAGGCAAAGGCAAAGGCAACGACACGGAAGGCAAAGGCAAAGGCATGCAGAAAAAGGCATGTACGCATTGTGGCTGGCGAAACCATAACTCTGATGAATGCAAATACAAAGGCTATGACTGTCGAAATTGTGGAAAAAAGGGGCATCTGGCAAAAGTTTGTAAATTAAAATCTGTAAACCATGTATCAAAATTAAATCACCTTAATGATAACTCAAATACTAATGAAATTGATCAAACCTTTTCAGTATTAAATGTGGCTTCAACTACTTCTACTTGTGATGCATATACGTTACCTGTAATTATTGATGGATGTCACATGAATGTTGTTTGTGACACTGGCGCACCTTGCACATTGATTCCAAAAGCAACATATGAAAAAGCAATTAAGAAGCGCACACTAAGAAAATGCAAAGTGCCGTTTGTAAATTATAATGGTGACAATATTGAAATTGTTGGTGAGTACGATGCAATGATTGAATATCGAGGCATAAAAAAACAAATGATAGTCGTAGTTACAAAAACAACGAGTCCAGCTTTGCTTGGTAGGACATTTTTAAGAGCATTTAATTTTGATTTAGTACAGGTAAACAACATAAATGTGAACGAACAATACTCTGTAGTTACAGAACAAATTAAAAATGAATTTTCGGAAGTATTTAAAACCGATTTAGGCTCATTCAACGCTAGTAAAGTAACATTGCATCTAGAGAATGGCTCTAAACCAATATTTTTCAAGCCAAGGCAGTTACCACTAGCATGGAAAGATAAAATTGAAGAAAAGCTAAGACATTTAATTGACTTAGGTGTTTTAGAGCACGTTGATAGTTCTGACTGGGGAACTCCATTAGTGCCAATTTTAAAACCCGATGGTGATATTAGAATATGTGGTGATTATAAAGTCACTTTAAACAAATGTCTGATTGATGTAAGATACCCATTACCGAGAATAGATGACATATTTGCAGCACTTCAAGGAGGCACATTATATACAAAGCTTGATTTAAGCAACGCATATAATCAACTACACTTAGATGAGGAATCTCAACTAAAATGTACTTGGAGCACACACATTGGTCTTTTAAAAGTAAAGCGATTACCTTTTGGTATAAAGACAGCAGCAGCTATCTTCCAAAAGACAATGGAATGTTTGTTTCAAGGCATGCAAGGCATAGTAGTTTATCAAGATGATATTACTGTGACTGGTGCTAGTTTGCAGGAACATATAATAAATTTAAAAAATGTGCTTAAAAGGTTAAATTCAGTAGGACTTAAATTAAATGTCAATAAATGTGAATTTTTCAAGTCCAAGATCCGTTATTTGGGATTTTCTATCGATAAAAACGGTCTGAGCAAAAACAAAGACAGGGTATCCTGTGTGTTATCAGCACCGACACCTAAAAATATATCACAGCTTCGAGCTTTCATAGGAATGGCTAATTACTATTCGAAATTTGTAAATAATTTTGCACAAATAATGAGTCCGTTGTATAAATTATTGCAAAAAGACGTAAAATTTCAATGGTCCGATAATTGTGAAAACTCATACAACCAAATAAAAGAACAGATAACTTCTGATCAGGTGTTAGTTCACTATAATCCTGATTTACCAATTGTACTTACCACAGATGCTAGTTCTAATGCAGTTTCAGGTATTTTAGCACACAAATTCTCAGATGGTTTAAAACCAATTGCATTCATTTCAAGGGCACTATCAAAAAGTGAAATCAATTACAGCACACTTGATAAAGAAGCTCTTGCTATTGTATATAGCGTAATGAAATTTAAACAATACCTTTTAGGTATGAAATTTATTTTGAAAACTGATCATAAACCTCTGTTAGGTATATTTGGAGATAGAAAAGGATTGCCACTTATGGCATCTGCACGATTGCAAAGATGGGCATTAATCTTATCAGGTTTTCAATTCACAATTGAACACATTAAAGGTTTGTCGAATGAAGCAGATAGCTTGTCAAGAATTCCGCAAATCGAAGTGATTGATAAAAGTGAAGATTTCAATTATGTCAACTTTATACAATCAAACAGTCCATATAAATTGAATTTTATGAGTATTGCTCGTGAAACACGACATGATTCGATCTTGTCAAAAGTTTGTGAAGCCTTAAAATTTGGATCACTACAAAAGTTAAATAAAGATGTATTTGGTAGCTTCATCAATAAGGCCAATGAATTGTCTGTAGAATATGACTGTATAATGTGGGGTCATCGTGTCATTATCCCAACTAAACTTAGGCAACAGATTCTACAAGAATTTCATAAGTCACATCTTGGTATGGTGAAAACTAAAATGTTAGCTCGCTCATACGTATGGTGGCCAAATATGGACTTAGAAATTGAAAATTTGATTAGAAAATGTATTCCGTGCCAAGAGCAACAACCAAGCCCAGAAAAGTCTTCATT
This sequence comes from Zaprionus ornatus, assembly GCA_018904035.1. NCBI lineage: Eukaryota > Metazoa > Arthropoda > Insecta > Diptera > Drosophilidae > Zaprionus > Zaprionus ornatus. The sequence goes on from JAEIFZ010000002.1 coordinate 28,242,687, forward strand.
AATACCATGGAAAACAAATGGACAAATTTGGAGCAGAATCCACGTAGATTTTGCAGGACCAATTAAAAATCATTACTTAATGGTTGTAGTTTGTTCGTATTCCAAATGGATTGAAGTTTTCAAGACAAAAGACATTACATCATCATTCACAATATCTAAATTACGAGAATTGTTCTGTAGAAATGGTTTAGTTGATACGTTAGTTTCCGATAACGGAAGACAATTCACGTCCAATGAATTTAAAATGTTTATGACCAATAATGGTATAAATCACATATTGACATCTCCTGGTCATCCAGCAACTAATGGCCAAGCAGAGATTGTCGTCAAAACAGTAAAAAAATCTCTTTATGCAAGCATGAATTTTGATAAAAACTGTGATTTTGACATCACATTAAACAGATTTCTAATTGACTATAGGAACACAATTCATTGTACAACTGGGGAATCACCTGCTAAATTATTTCTAGGTCGAATGTTGAAAACACGATTTTCGTTGTTGAAACCACCTTTGGTGACAGAACACATAAAACAACAACAAGACAAAAGTGTTAGGAATTATAAAGGTAATAGAAATGTTAGTTTTTCAAAAGGTCAACAAGTTATGGTCAGGGACTATAAAAATCCAAACAAGGCAAGTTGGACTCAGGCAGTTGTAAGCGAAAGACTTGGATCTCGATCATATTATTGCATCTTAAAGCACAACAATAGAGAAATAAAACGTCATCTAAATCAAATAAGAAATCAAGAAAATGTTAAAGTAAATGAAAATGAAAAGCAAGACACAAATGTCGATAATAACATTCATGGAAACACATCAAATGAAAATTGTAACGAAAACATTAAACAAACGTCACCAGTAAGAAAGTTGAGACCACGTAAGAAGGGAAAGGTAGTGAAGTCTATTGACAATATCTAATTATTATAAATGAAATGAAAATGTTAAATATTCAAACAAAACAAAAAAATGTACTAAAAATTAAAATTATGAACTATATTTAAATGAAAACTGAAAGAAAACACTGAATAGTAACTCAGTATACCAATGTTATCCCATATGTATAAAGCTGGTATTATTAATAACTTAAGATATGATACTTGTTTTATACAAATATGAATATGTTATATTGATTACTAATAAGCAAAACTAATGAGGGGCATGTTAGGTATTATAAGTTTATCATAACACGGTCACACTTAAGTGCCTTCATGTCATGTAAATTCTTATTAATAAAACAGTTGGAACACAAGCTTGTATGAATACACAACATTTCTCACACTCCTTCTCAAAGCAATAATACAAATTTTTTGATCTACTGCATACCTAACATACATGTGAATTTCATATGCTTAACTTTACACAGATTTTTAGTTAGGATATCAGCTATCATATTTTCAGTAGGTACATATGTTAGTTAATTTCCACAAATTTATTCTTAACCATTTCCCGTACATGGTGGTATTTGATGTCAATGTGTTTGTTGCGTGCATGGAATTTCGAGTCCTTAGCTAGACACTGTGCACTTTGATTATCGCTGTTGATTTGTGTTGCGTGGTCGTCACCAAATCCCATTTCACGCATCACCTTGCGTATGTACGTTGCTTCCTTTGCAGCCATCGATAGTGCGACGCACTCCGCTTCAGTGCTGCTTAAGGCTACCACACCTTGTTTCTTGCTTTCCCATGAAACGGCTGCCCCGGATGCGATGAAGGTCCAGCCACTGAAAGATTTTCGGTCCGTGCTGTCTCCAGCCCAATCAGCATCGACGAAGCAATATACAGGCTTTCCAGTCTTCTTATATTGTAGACATAATTCGGCAGTGCCCCTCAAGTACCTCAGTATTCTTTTAGCAGCTGCCTCGTGCTCCTGATGTGGATCCGCATTCTGCTGTGCAAGTTTTACGATTGAGAGTAATATATCCGGCCGTGTTGTTATTGCCAAATACATTAGAGAGCCTATCAGTGATTGATAGCTCGTTTGGTCTGCACGCTTGCAGTCGTCGTGATCGCATTTCACTTGAAATCCTGCTTCGAGAGGTTTAGCATTAGATTTGCAGTTTTGCATGCCATACTCACGTAAGAAATTTTCAACATATTGCTTATGGCTAACATTTATGTTGCCAGTCTCGCCTTCACGATCTATTTCCATTCCAAGAAAATGGTTCAACTGACCGCCATCAGTGACGTCGAATTCGTCAGCGATCGACATCTTTATTCTTTTTAGGTCATCTTTGCTGGTACTGGCCACAATCATGTCATCCACATACACCACTATGATGCCCAATGTTTGACCTTGTCGCCGTATGTATAGACACGGCTCGCTGGCGCAGGGGTTGAAGTCCATCTTCACCAAAACAGAATTTAGCTTCACATTCCACTCACGCCCACTCTGCTTTAAGCCGTACAAAGATTTGTTCAGCTTTAACACACGCTCAGGGAACTTCTGGTCAACAAATCCCTCTGGTTGGCGCATGTACACCAAATCTCGTACTTCACTGTTAAGATAAGCAGAAGAAACATCCATTTGATGGACATACATACCATGCTCAACTGCCAGAGCAATCACCAGCCTGATCGTAGAATACCTAGCTACTGGTGAGAAAGTTTCGCTGTAGTTTATGCCAAAGCGCTGCGCACAGCCTTTAGCCACTAAACGGGACTTGAATTTATCCACCTCGCCATTTTTGTCACGCTTGACAGCGAACACCCATCTGCTACCAATAGCCTTCTCTCCTTTTGGTAGGTCAGTCAACGTCCACGTTTTGTTGGCTTGTAGACTTGCTATCTCCTTCTGCATCGATGCCTTCCAAAACTTTGCATGATGAGAATTCAAAGCTGCATCCACAGTTCCAGGCACTGATACATCATCAGTTGTCATAACATTGAGTATGTTATACTGCTTGCGAGGGCGTCCGGGTTGCCCAGTGTAGATAAGCTTAGGTCGTCCAGGTCCTCTCTTCCCGCAATCATCAGCTGTGTCGACTACCAAATCTCCTTCTCCAATTTTAGCTTCTTCTTGTTGCTGTTCATGATGGTTCATACCGTCCAGTGACACATCTTCAACATTGTCGTCTATGTTATACGCAGAATTAGACTCGTCCATCACCAGCGTGACTTCAGTACTGTTTGTTGAGCCCTGATCTCTCACACTGTCGTCTGTAGGGGAATCTTCAAGAAATATAATATCTTGTACCTCTGTTACCTTCCTTGTTTTTGGGTCAAACAAACGATATGCCTTTGCTGTTGCAGAATAGCCAATCAACACTCGCTCCTCACCTTTGCTGCGGTGTATGAGGCACAGCAAGCTGCCTCCTTATACCATTGTGGTTTAGGAATTGTTGAAATGCGCTACTCAAATACTCGCGCCCGTTGTCACTTCTCAGACACTTTATTTTCCTACCAGTTGATGTTTCCGCAATTGCTTACATTCTTTGAACTTATCAAAAATTTCACTTCGCGTCTTCAAAAAACAAACGTAAACGTAACGCGATTTATCGTCAATAAAAGTTGCAAAGTAACGAGCACCGCCAACCGAACTCTTATGCATTGGTCCACAAATGTCTGTATGGATAAGATCTAATACGTCCTTTGCCCGATTATAAGACTGCTTAGGAAATTGCTTCTCACTTATTTTGCACTTTGCGCAAGTCTCACACACATAGTTTTGCATATTTATACATTGTTCGGATGTTAAGCCATAAACCATATGATTTTTCATCATTTTATTTATACTGGCAAAATTTAAATGGCCAAAGCGATAGTGCCATTTAATAAGTCCGTTTTTATCAGTTTGTGCGCTGAAACATTTTTGTTTGCTCGTTTCAAACAAAAACAAATCGTTTTGCTTCTTGGCAACACAAACAATATCGCCCGTGCGATTTTCTATGCGTGCACAGCCATTCGAAATATTTACTGTGAATCCCTTGTGAATCACCACTTTCGCCACGGAAATAAAATTACATTGAATGTTTTCAACCAGAAGTAGATGGGTCAAATCAATTGTACTATATTTCCACTGTAAACGCACTGTTCCGATACCGATCGCTTCAATATAATTTTGTCCGGCCAACACAATTCTTTCTTTGTGCTGTTTGATGTGTATAAAAAGCGATTTATCGTTACACAAATGTGCAGTCGCACCACTGTCCAAGCACCAAATATTCTTCGAAAAATTGTAGTTGTGGTTCGCAGCAGCAAACACAGAATACGACTTCTTATTTTCACTCTCTTCATTGTTTCTCTTTTCTTTGGTTTTCTTTGAATGTTTACAGTTAGTTGCGATGTGCCCTTGACGACCGCAACACCAGCACACTCGCTGCTTAGAGTTTTTATTTTGCGAGACTGTACTTTTCTCACGTCGCGACGAGAACATTTTCTGCGCTCCGCTTTGTTCTGTATCCATATTTCGGCGCTCACTCTCTTCGAGTAATTTGATTTTTAACGCAGCCAACGAAGGTAACGAATCACGAGATTCAATGGCAACTACAAAATTATCAAAAGATTCCGACAAACTAGACAATAGCAATATGCACAGACACTCATCGGCCAATGTAAAATCAATTTCAGACAGTTTTTCAATTAAGTCTGAAAATTTAGCTATATGCGATGCCATATTTTCTGAGTCTGTCAACTTTATATACAACAGTTGTCTCAGCAATTTTAGTTATTTCCAAGCACTTTCAGCAGTTACGCAATTCTTGACATTGTTTATTTGTGATGCCTTAATGCAGAGCATAATGCTCGCGAGAGCCTTTTCATCTTTGGCATCAAAATCCAATTTTTTCTCGGGACTATCACTTTCAAGTATCACTTTTAGTCCACACACGTAGCCCCACAACTCGGCATGTATGAGCACGCTTTTCATTTGCACGACCCACGCACCATAATTATTGTCGTCCAATTTCTCTATCGAGTTCATTATTGAATTCATTGTTACAAACAAGAAAGTCCAGAATATTTGCTATTCACTTTCTTTACTAATTCGATATAATAACTTCGCGCACAATTGTATTTATTGAGCTCCCTGGGCCCATAACCTGATGAATTTATTATATCGTGTTCTTCATGTGATGACAGTTCAATTAAGACTAATTCAATGTTGCGTCATGAAAGGCGCTTACAAATATTTAAGTGTGACTTATACTTATACAAATGTGAATAATGCGTATAAGAATGCGTTGCCAATTAGTAATATGTATATTTCTCACATGATTAATTTTAAGACTTTAAATATATATTGGAATATGGAATTGAATACGAATGCATATTGTTTTATTTTTATGTTGGACTGAAATATTATTAATCTTGTAACATTAAATAAAAAACAAACATTTTTTGCAATGGGAAAAACCTTATTTTTTCTATATATAATAAGTCAATTATTATTTTTACATATTACATATTATAATTTGAATTTCCCGGCAATTTATTTGTTATGGTATTTATAGTGGTATTTTGTAAAATATGAAATAGTATTTTATATTATATTTTTGAGACCAAATTGGTATTTTTCGTTTGGTCCGGCGCGGTCACGCTGCCCACGAAGCCGTGCTGGTAGCTGTGCCAGCATGGTGAGCGTGGCCATCGAGCTCGGAGTCCGCTTGCGCGACTCTGGCCACTTGTTTGCATTGGAGGAGGAGCCTTATGTGGACCTCGCTGGACGAATCACGGGAGTCCCATCCGGGATGCGTGTGTTTTCGGACAGGCGTGGAAAGGCTGCCGTCTTCGTGGACAGTACGGATGCCATCTGTATGCCGATAGAGCCGCTTGTCACCGAGTTTGGAGTATGCATGAGCGTAACTGGAAGTTTTGGCTCAATCTTCCTATGCTCCGTGTACTACCAATTCAACACCGGACTCGAACAGTACCTCGGGTACTTGGATGCGGTGCTGCTGCTAGCCAGCCGCACGCCTGTCATCCTTGGTGTCGACGCGAACGCAGCATCCCCCATGTGGTTTAGTAAACTCCCTGAGCGTGCTCAGGGATCAGCTAACTACTTACGGGGTGAGCTGCTGTCTGAATGGATTCAAGGATGTCGAGCCGGAGTACTTAATATGCCGTGTGACGAGTTCACATTCGAGACTCCCTACGTACGTAGTGATATCGATGTGACACTCGTCAACGATGCAGCGTCTACGTGGGCTACGTACGACTGGAGAGTGGATGAATGGGATCTTAGTGATCACAACATTATCAATGTTGTGGTTACGCGAGACACAGCGAACACAGTTGAGTTGCTTGTCAATTGAATTTTGTTGAAATTATATTGTTTCAAAAGATTTCATTTGACTATTTTATTTACTATATTTTGAACTGAAATGTCTCTTCCAATGAGTTTTATAAGAACTTTAAGTAGAAGTTGTTGTTTAACTAAGGATATGAAATTCAGGAAAATGATTAATATTAAGACTATTCTAAGTCTGAGATGCATTCATTGTATAGCTTAGTGAAGTAGTTGTCTTAACTTAGGTAAAAGTAAAAGGATGGCTTGAGCAAGTTCTACTTGCATATAGTCTTATAAAGTTTGACAAGGATTGAAGTTGGTAAATGATGCTATAAAGTCAGTTAACTAGTGTTGAGAGTTATTTGCACCGATGATTCTGAGTTTGATTAGTGCGGCTTCTTTTCGGCAAACTCGATGTCATCAATTGTGTCCAAGATGTGTTTTGCTGTTAGGCGAAGTTGGCGCCAGGAAGCCAATTCCTCCCTATGGCAGTGATAGTGTTGTACGGCTGCAATCTGAGACGGGTTGTGTATATGGCTATGGCTTTTAGCTTAGAGTGGCGGCACGCTGGGGGAGGCGCAATATGCGCTGTTGGGCTCATTGCATTGCTGTGCCTTTAATTGATTTTTGACGTCTTTCTGTTTAAGCTGCAGGACTGCCACCTTGTACGTCAGTTTCTCGGTGGTTTCCGTATTCCGTCAGTTGTGGAGGAAATTAACAAAACAAGCAGAAGACATATTGACAAATTAAATGATCACGAAAACCACCTTGCCATTAATCTCTTAGACAACAACTACCATCGTCGAAGACTAAATCGAATTCATCCACTGGATCTTCCTTTTCGGGTCCCGTGAAAATACATACCAGGTGTACAAGTATGAATTTTGTGGAAAAAGAAAAAATCATTTATTCAAAGTATTTGCCGTCGCTAGCTACACATTTTTCCCATCTCTCGGGCAATTTGTGGATTCCACGCTAGTAGAACTCATCGTCTTTTGCGGCGAACCATTCATCGAGCCATTTTTTCACACTTTCGTAAGAATCGAAGCGCTGGTCAAGCGAGTGAGTGTCCCATCGAAGCGAATAGGTGGTAATCGGATGGGGCCAGGTATGGTGAGTAAGCCGCATGCGGAAGCACTTCCCAATTGAGTGTTTCCAACGTGTCGCGAACCGCTCTTGCCGTATGTGATGGAGCGTTGTCATGGAGAAAAATTACCTTGTGTTGTCTTTTTTGATATTCCGATCGTTTTCTCTGATCAATTGATTCAAATTGATCAATTGTTGTTGGTAGCGTGCCGTATTCACCGTTTCGCATCGTCTTCATCCAATAATGTTTGCAGTTCGGCGTCTTCGTACCTTTTTGGTGGTTTTCCGTGCTCTTCGTCGTCGACGTCAAAATCACCACTTTTGAAGCGTTGAAACCACCGTTCACGCGTTTTCGCAGTTGGTACTTGTTCGCCAAAGGCTTCAACAAGCATTCGGTACGATTCCACAGCTGTTTTCTTCAAATGAAAACAGAAAATTAACACTGTCCGCGTTTGCTCTTTATTCGGCACGAAACTCGACATGTTGACTGCACTGAGAGTAAACGATAATGACGCTCGATTTGCGCAAAACTATGGTGGTTCGACAGTCAAGGTTGACACTTCACAAGGTCAAAGTTTTATGACAATCGATAAATATTTACGTTTGCGAGACATCTATATGTTGAACCGACATTCCATACTTGTACACCTGGTAAAACACTTATCCACATACTCCCCACACCCACACTCGCTATACATATCACTATTAATTACATTTAATGTATTCTCACTGTTAATGTTATTATAAAATTTAATTTAATGTCTTTTGGGCAGATGTAAATAAAGAAATATTTGACACCAAAAAAAATGACAAAATACTTTTGTCGACGTGTGTATGTCAGTATGTACAAATGAATGTTACTTATGTATACATACGTGAATAGTTTACTTGCTTTTAATAAATATATAATATATTATATATTAATATGCATGTGTATGTATGTGTACATATTATATAATCTCATCGTTTCTTCAAGTCTGCTTAAAAACAACATTTTATCTACCTGGCTTTTTTTAATAAATGTGTATTTTGTAAGAAATATTAGCTTCTTTTGATCATATATAAAATTTAAAGCTTGCCTCACTCTATGTTCTTGACTCTGAAACACAAAATTGACTTCAGTCTGCCAGTGCGCTGGCCGAAGCATTTGCTAGTTCACATCCAATGCCTACATTTATATGCTAGCAAGTGCATACATACACGCACACATGGAAAAGATCGCACGGCGCAAAGAATTACGCGCATGCTTTTCGGTCCGCTGTCGTTGTGCGACTGAAGTAGTAGATGCTATGCGCTGTTTGCACTGAAAGCCGAACGTTAGCCGCCCCTTCGTGCTTACAGCCGAGCATGTTAGCCTCCGCAATCAGTGTTGCCAACTCTGAGCCGATAGTTATAGCTGTGTTGACTCTTGAAAATAGCCAAAAATAGCCAACCTTCACAAAAAATAGCAACAGAAATTAGCCGCAGCAAAATCAGTTGAAAATAACTTGATTTGTTAAAACGAAGTGATGAAAACCATATTTTGTTAGTATTTTATATATATCTATTCGACAAATGTCGCTAGAATTTCGTCAACTTCAACTTCTTGCTCGTTGTATGACAAATTAAACGTAAGGAACTTTCGGGAAGTATTCTGTTTGGGGAAGTCAACGGTTGTATTTTGTTTAAAGCACGCAATACCGCCCTTATGTTTTTTTGTTTCCACATGGGATTTCAAATCCCACAATTTTGCATTCAGTGTGCACTTGCAATAAGTGCAGAACACTTTTGTCGGATCATTCACGTCTATTTTAATACATGTTTTAAAACGTTCATCGTTCATCCACATCACGAGCTTTTTGTTTATATTCTTTCGGCATTTTGGCGCGTGCTCGAATTTCTGTATAGCATTCTTTTAACTTCTAACGATGTGAATTGCAAACTAGAGATGACAGCATGCAAGTACTCGTGTATCGATAAGTAATACATGCATATGCTGCCGGTCATTTTTTTTTGTGAAGAGTTATGGCCATATTTTGCAAAACTATTTTACGAAACGTAAATATTTTTGTATTTTGAAAAATAGCAAAACCTAGCAGAGCTTTTAATAAAAATAGCTGAAAAAGCCGTTCCTAGCAAAATGGAACACTTTCTAGTTTTCGGTCATCAAAAATAGCCAGAACTGGCTAGAAAACAGCTGAGTTGGCAACACTGTCCGCAATTGTTTGTTAACCGAAGTCTCAACTCTCAACGCTTCGTTGGCAACACAACTTTTTTTTTTTTATATTTATTCATAAGATATTAATTCATCCAACTCTACTACGTCTGGATTTGCTTATGCCAATTATGCGAAGAAAATTATTGGGTATTTTATAATCATAACAGGATTAGCCCAGTCTTCGCAAACCACATCTGTAATTGAAAAAAAAAATTTTAATTTCAAAGGCCATCAACTCAAAATAAAAGTTTACCTTATGCACACGAGTGGCAAAATTGAAAAAAGCGGAAAATGTTTTTAAAAAATCTAGAATTCCCGCATCCCGCAATTTTTAAATTTCTCCCGCATTCGGCATTCAAAAACCACCAGATTTGACGAGCGGCATCAACTCAGTCGCACAACGACAGCGAAACGATGATCACGAGTGTGATTCTTTGCGCTGTGCGCTCGCTTCTACGTGTGCGTATACAGTGTGTCAACTAATTCTTTGCAAAAGGAAAAATACAATGAATATATTTATGTTTAAATTAGTTTTATATTAACATAATTGGGTTTTCTTAATTTATTTTTTTACTACATTATTAGTTAGTGAATTTAGAACTAACTAGCATCAATAAAAATATAAAATTCTTGTTCAAGCTTAGCGAAATCAAACAAAAACATAAATAGCGGAAAAAAACAGCTGTCAAGTAATTCTTTGCAAAATGCAAAGACGCATCGAAAAGAGAAATAAAACTCAGTAACGGGACTTCAAATTCCGCCAAAATTTGTGCGTTCTTTTTTATTATGCTTTGTCTATCCTCCTTTTGCTATTTTGCATTACTCAAGTGCACATTGCAAGAAATTTAGACGCTTGCAAATATGCCTGGAAAACGAGTTGACGAAAATTTAATACAACTAGTTTATTTTAATTATTATAAGGGGAAAACGGCAAAGGAGTTGTCGGAAATGTTTAATATTAAGTTTAGAACTATTTATAACATTATAAACCGGGCAGAAAACGAAAATCGGCTGCACCATAATAACTCTATGGGCAGACCACCGAAGCCAACAAAGCGCGAGCAATCAAAATTATTGCGGACAGTAGAAGATACTCCACTTACTACCCTTCGGGAGATGGCTCTGATCATTAAAAATGATTGCCATAAAGACGTCAGCCATGAGACAGTAAGAAAAGTTCTCAAAGCTAACCAATACTCAACCCATTTAGCTAGAAAGAAGCCATTACTTTCAAAGATCAATATTGAAAAACGGCTAAACTTTGCTGTTGCCAGCTTTGATCAGGCTGCAGAGTACTGGGATGATGTAATTTTCTGTGACGAGACTAAGATAATGCTGTACTATCATGATGGACCAAGCAAAGTTTGGAGGAAGAGAAATACAGCCCTTCAGCCCAAAAATATTATCCCAACAGTCAAGTTTGGCAAACTTTCTGTTATGGTGTGGGGTTGTATCTCGTCCAAAGACGTTGGAAGACTGCGTATTTTTAATGATATTATGACCAAGGAGTTCTACCTGGACATCTTTAAAAATGAATTAGCAACGAGTGCGAAGGAATTTGGGTTTGTTGATCCTCAAATGCCAAACAAATTAAGGTACAAGCTGTACCAGGACAATGACCCCAAGCACAAATCATTGGATTGCAGGACCTGGCTGCTATATAATTGCACCAAAGTCATAAGCATAAGCTACACGTACAACTCTTGCGGTAGATGGAGATGGGGGTTCGATTCCCCGGGTGGGTAGGTTTACATTTTGTGTTTTCATGTTTATTTATTTTTATTTTATATATTTTGATATATTTCATTTTATGTATTTTGTAATTTTTTCCCTTATTTTATTACATAAGTAAATCAACATAAACACATATGTTTATATAAATATACATACATATGACATTAAGAATTTACACATGCGTGGAGACATTAGACAGAGCGAGAAGACACAATATGCATTTTTAGCTCGTGACGAAATTTCAAGAAGAAGCAAATGCAACGAATTTTGGCACGCGCTAAAAATGCATACATAGTATGTATTACATACATATGTATTCTTTTTGCCCTCTCGCTTAGACTAATGCTACGACACTTGTCTATTCGCTTTTGCATTGTCTATGCGTTCTTCTTCTTCTGTTTGTCAATTAAATTTGCGCGTGTCGTTCGAACATAGTATAACGCCAAATTTAAATTTTCATGTCGAATTTTAATTAATAACCGACTGTTTAGTAGTCGTGTCGATTTGTGTTAACTTTTATGAGTAGTGCCTTAATGCGCATGAATTAACGAATTTGCTAGTTTACTGCTAATTTTTATTGCAGCTTGTATGACTTGTTTTACAGTTACAACGGCGTTGGGTTGATGTGCGCAATATATGTATGTATTTATGTATTAGTTAAGTATACATATGTATGTATTTTGAATTATTAGTCTCAAGGAGATGCACTATGGGAAATTTGACCCGAAAAACTGGCCAAAATTAATAACTTAGGAACGGAGAGAGATATTAAGCTTCGGTTTTTTGCATTGGGTCACCTTGATCATTATCTATTATTACTAGAAAAATTGGGGGAGTGGCGCTGCCCCTTTTGGAAATAAAGTCACCTACATTTTTGAACATAACAACATAACATTTTTAACATAACAAAAAAAAAAATTGTGGGTTTATACTTAAGCAGTTTTATTTAACCAACGAGGGCGTGGCAAGCCCTAAAGAGAAAAAGAGGTTCCCTGCAGTCCTGTAATAAAAACCCATGAATAATAAATTGAATAAAATATGCTCTCCACAAAATACACACCACTTATAAAACTTCCTGGTCTTCGTTTTCCAATTCGATATTGAATGGAATTTCCATTAAACTCATATCAGGAAAACTGCTTTCATCCTCCATCTCATCTGTTCTTATAGAGCATTCTAAAAGTTTCAAGACGTCTGAAGGAATACACATTTTCTTTTGGCGCTGAATTCGCCTATCCAAATTCACAGATGAAATAATTGGATCAGAAGAATCCATTGCTCGGTTAAACACGTCTGTAAAGTTTTGTGTCCTATTATATTTCCGAACGTGATGTAAGCGATCAGACTTATAAAATTTATTTCTCGATTCGGCTCCTTTCTCTCCAAAGTACCCGACAGAAAGAATTGTATTTTGGATAATATTAGTTCCGCGTATGAGAATTTTATGAACAGTTGCGGTCATTGGCTGTATGGGCTAGGAGACTCTGTAGTGATACTTCAGCTTTTGTATCACTGATAGTAAAATCATCAGGGTGGCATAATAGTTTCTAGGCAGCAACCGTATTATACAATGGGTATATATCACATTGTTTTTTTTTTGACTGTTCTCTTATAGCGAAATATTGTTCTGTTGTAAATCTCTGATCTATAAGAAGAGCAGCTTCAGGCTTTTTGGCCGGGTCTGTAACGGCTTTTCGCATACAGCTTTAAAATGCTGGCAAGGTCTAATTGCTTACGCCTTCGCGCAGCTAAGCTTGCCGCAAGAATAAGCATGCCTAAGTTGCTTTTTTCAGCTTTTGCAAGAGCTGCTGCGTACCTTCTACGAGACCTGCTGCTCTTCGTATTAAATTGCAATTTTGGCCGACCCACTGGATTCATATTCTTCGATAATTTGACTACAGTTTGCGAACCCAACCACACTGCATGCTTGCGCTGAAAATGCTCTAGGTTACATTTGCACTTCTTCCACATTGCAGCCAAACGGTAGCAAAATATTTTGCTGTTATGCTCCACAATACTGATATGCTGCTCTATTTCATTTCCTGGTATGGCAGCTTTCATAAAATTAAAAACAGCATCCTCCTTAATGTTTTTCCCCTTTGCTTCGACCCACTTGCAAAACAATTCTGCATTGTCAAAATTGAGGTTGTGGTCTAAAAATTAAAATGTTACGCAAAGTGGTTAAAAGTGGCATTTTTAATAATAACTATTTGATCAAGAATTGAATAAGCTACAACATAAACTATAGTTCATGGATGGACTCCGCTGGTCCATGAAAATGGACGGGCAAAAGTAAAAAAACCATTGCTCACGGATCGCCATAGATTGCTTCATCTCAACTTTGCTAAAAAGTGCCGAAATTTTACTGATGATGAGTGGAACAAAGTTATTTGGTCCGACGAAACCAAAATTAACAAAATAAACTCGGATGGGCGACAATGGGTTTGGAAAACCAAAGGCGAGCAGCTTACAGATCGCCACATTACGCCTACGGTGAAGTTTGGTGGCGGAAGCCTGATGATATGGGGCTGTATGACCCGAGAAGGTGTTGGGAAAGTGGTCAGAGTTAATGGACGGATGGATGCCGACCAATACATTGCTATTTTGGAGGAAGGTCTAAAAGGAAGCTTAAGCAAATGGCAAAAAGAGGTCCCGAACGTAATTTTGCAGCAGGATAATGATCCCAAGCACACCTCTAAGAAGGCGAAAAAATGGCTTGCCGACAACAATTTTGATGTCCTCTATTGGCCACCTCAATCACCCGATTTAAACCCCATTGAGCACCTTTGGATTGAAATCAAGCGCTGTTTGAGCCATAAAATGGATGCGAAATGCACAGTGGATGTGATGTGGCGTGGTAGAAACAACTTGGAACAGTTTAAGTCAAAATATCTGCCAAAACCTTATAAATAGTATGCCAAACAGAATTAATGCTGTTTTAAAAGCAAAATGAGGGCATACAAAATATTAAAAATAATTTAATTAATATTTCTGTTTATTTCAACTAATTGATCACGCGGATTGTTTTAGTTTTAATTTTAATAATAATATTGAATATTTTTAAATACAACAAAATACTTTTTTATTCCATTAGTTGTATATTAATGCATTGTAGAAAAAAGTTATATTTGGTTCGGAGCCTGTATTCAAAAGTTATCTCACTTCTTAGAGCCACTCCGCATTAGCGTGATCAAAAAGTTGAGTGACTGTATATTGAGCCAAGACGCAACGGTAGTTTGTTTACTTGTGCGCCAACGGGAACTTATTAACAAGTTTCGGACGACAACCAACGGTAGTTTTACCGCTAGCGACAACGCGTGTCGCGCCAGCCGCGTCAGTGCTGAGTGTGCGTGTGCGTGTGCGTACGACTGTATACGTGTGCGAGTACGTTTGACTGCGTGCGTGTGTGTGTGCGCGTGTACTAGCAAGTGCACGTGTACCCGTCGCCTGAGTTACCACTCGTGACCTGAGCGGTGGAGTTGTTGAGGAGGGTTGAGGGAGATAATTGTGCTTTCTTTGTAATTTCTTATGTGGTGAAATAAGTTTTCCTCGATATGTGCAATAATGCGACCGTACGGTTCGGAAGTCAAGACAGAAGTAATTTTATTTGAGTTTTGTTCTTAATGGCTAACTTATAATTTCGGCAGAATATGTTGTTGCGTGGAATTGTCGCGCAGCTCAATGTCGCGTTGCTCTGCCTAAAGCTTCATCTGGAGACGCCGGTTCGGCGCGGCTGATCGTCGACACATCATGATTTTTGCATCGAGGTACCGTTGTTTTGCCTTACGCTTCATCGGAAGACGCCGGTCCGGCGCGGCTGATCGTCGACACATCGTGATTTGGGCACCGACGTACCGTTGCTATGAGCGTCGATTGTGTTGAGTCCGACCAATATGTTCGTATGCTGCGTCTGTAGAGTCAGCGTATCAGCGACTATTTTGTAGCCCAAACAAGCGGCAACTCATATACTGGCCGTTACTCAAATGTGGTGAAATAGATGATTTGAGCAGAAGAGCGGCTGTTGATGTAAGACTTCGTTAGTCGCTGCGTTAGGTCTGTGTGATGGCATGAGGGGGTTTCAAGGGGGGAATGGCAGCTGTCGGTGCCGGGCTGGTGACTCCTGCCTAGAGGGCCTTGTTTTCGCTAGGTTTTTGTGCCCCACCGACCCACCGACCAAAAATGGCTGGGCAGGAGCACAACTAAGATGGATGCGCACTGCAAAGCATGCCAGACGGACATTTTGAGTAGGCTGGCGTCACTTAAGCAGCACGCGGGGGGGGGTGAGTGTTCAAGCCCTTTTTTTATTTGTTTGATCTACACATTGATCTTTACAAAAGGTTTGGTTCCTCGCAGAGGTGTTGGTTCCTTAAAACTAATACATTAGGCATACATAAGTATGGGGTTGACAATGCGCTGGGCATATCTATGAGATTGTTTATACAGTTGACTTGAGATTACTAACTTTACTAGGGGCTGCTGCAGTCTCTGTGCTCCATACTATAGGCATTTGCGAAGGATACACTGCAGGCGTCAATGGAGCCCGTGTATCGCCAAATGGATTGATGTTTTGCAAAGCAAAGCACTCCCATTGGGCGATACGAAGGACATACACTTCCTGCAGGATTGTCCTCACATGTCCTAATGGACTACAGTGGCTGCAGCTTACCTTTGGGATTGACATTTGGGTCCCTTGTGCCCTGAGTTAATCAATTCATTTGATTTAGTTGACTTTGAATTAACAATATTAATTTTGATTTAACAATATTGACTGGAAGAGTCTATAACATTAGCCAGTTTTGTACTGTAAGTGTACTTGTACTTGGCTTGCTGACAATTGTATAATTTGCTGACATTTATAATCCGTTATTTTTTATAGGAGTGATCAACATTTTTTGTTCGTTTGATTTTCGTGGGTTTTTACAGTGGTGTTGTTTCTTAAAACTAATACAATTGGCATACATTAGTATGGGGTTGATTATGCGCTAAGCAAATTTATTTACTGTATAATTGACTATAATTGTATTTCTAGGCGATGCTGTGATTTCTATGGGCCGTACTGCAGAATTTGCAGAGGATACACCGCAGGCGTAAGTGGAGCCCACATACTACTAAGTAATTGATGTTTTGCAGGACAAAGGACTTTCAGTGAACGTAGGAAGGAATACACTGTCTCCAGGATTGTACCTGAGGATATAGTGGATCACAGTGACTGCAGTTCACTTGGAACTTGGAACCGGCTATGTCATGGTCTAGTCAATTAATTGATTTGGATTGGCTGAGTGTTTTAATTGCTTGGTTGATTTGAGAATTTTGACTGGAAGTGACAGAGTTTGTATTTATACATGGTTTACTGGTAGTTGTGTATTTGCTGCCATTCATAAGCCTTTGTTAAACTGTCATTGCCTTTTTATAAAATATATTATGTTATTGTGTTAAGTTATGTTACATTTCAACTGTCGTTACTTAATATGTACTCAGAGCTGTCAAAATCATTTTTCTATCGGTAGATTGGGCACTAGTTCAAGTTGAGGCTATATGAGAAATTAATTACATTCAGAGGTTGAATTTTGACGGTTGACAGATTTGCTGGATCGCTGGGTATGGCCTGGCGAGCGCTTTAATATGTATTGTCAGTAGTTGTTGTCGTTCAACTGAGTTTGATTTATGCGTAACTACTTCTGATTGACACTGTCTTATTTGAGTAGTATTGTTCAGAGTCCTGTTTATTTGGTTTGCAGTCCTTAAGAAGGCCGCGAAAATGGCCTGATTTAGTTGCATGGAGTATTGTCAGCGTTAGATATTTATTTGATGTACCAGTACTTGGTTCTATTTTAATAACATTTATAGAGCTATATTACTTAGCTGGATTGTTTGAGATGAATTGATTTGTTCTATGTTTGCATGAACTGATTTGATGAAGTTGGATAGCATGGTTAGTTTGACTGGCAATTTGCGTGGAGATGGTCTAAAAAATAGAAGCTTGCTCTGCTGTGCGTTCTGAACGACAAATTGATTTAAATGACTGTGAGTTGTTAATTTGGAGGATTGGTGTCCTTTGTTGATTGAGTTTAACTTGCAGGCCTTTAGCAGAGGGCTTTGGTGATATGCACAGCTGCAATCGGGCATAGCACCACTGTGGAGGCCTGTTAATGAGGCAAAGCTGATTAGCTGCAACTCGGCAATAGAGGACTCTTGCTTATTGAACGTGTTATGCATCAGTCGTTCAGTTGAGTTCATAGTAGTCGCGTGGCATATTATGTTGTCTCTATTTCAGGTAGGTAACTTCAGTACAGGGAAGTAATTTGCTTGATTGCTGTTCTTGTGAGGCGTTGTTCATGCCTTGGTAGTTTAGGTTTAGCTGAATTAGAAAGTTGAAATAAGGTTGCTCTAAGTTTAATTTGGCTGTTTATTATTTGAACTGATTTGTTTTGCCTTTTCAGAGTGTAAGATAAGTAATGACTAAAATGATTATAGTGCCTCTTCAAGAGGGCTTTGAGTAATTTGCTAGGAATATAAATGAAGGTGGTTTTTGTTATTAATATTAAAGTTGAAACTATACTAGTGAACATTCATTGTTTTCTTAGGTAATTATGTCTTAACTTAGTTAACAAAAGATAGTTTGAGCAGGTTCTTCCTGCATAGGTGATGAAGTATACAAAGAATGTTTAGAAAGCATTGCTATTGTTAGTGGTTACTGCTGATAATTCGGAGTTTGAATAGCTGCAGCATGAGATCCCTGACGAGGAGTTGCCGGCTTCATCAGTCTCGATGTCTTCGATGATATCCAATATTTGTTTGGATACTTGGCGTCGCTTGCGCCAGGAAGCCTTTTCTTTGTGCTGTGCGCTTGCTGATTGCGACGGGATGTGGGTTTGATGTTGGCATTGGGATTCAGTTGAGAGTGATGGTACGCTTGGGGGGTGAGCTAAGTTGGTCTGTGACTTGTTTCAGGTTGAGTTGCAGAGTTGACACCTTGTGTGACAGTCCCTCCATGGTTGTTCGGACTTCATTGAAGGCGCGCGTCCTTGGAGAGGGCGGGCGCATACTGGGATATACATCGTCATCAATTGGGTTGGCACGGATGCGCTGTGATATGGCGCTGCTCCTTGTCTTCGCGAGGAAGTTTTGGTATGCCACGCATCCTTTGTATGAAGCAGTATGGGGTCCATAGCAGTTGGCATATTTAGGAGTGATGTGCATAGGTTTGACGCAGACATTTGTGGGGTGCTTGCCTGCGCATTTTACGCAGATGTAGGGCATTGAGCACGCGTTTTTGGAATGCCCAAACCTTTGGCAGCGCTGGCACTGCTCAAACTTGTGCCTGCTCCTCACTTTTGACTTTCAAAGGTGGGGGGGGGGAGAAGGGCAGCAAGCGGTATGGTCTGAGCGGTGGGGAATGTGATGGCGAAAGGCTACGGTTCGTTGAGGATGGAGCTCCTGTGATTTCCTCACTATACTCGAGGGATACTGTGGTGCCTTCCCTGTCGTCTGGGTAGTTAGAATTGGATGACTTGAGTGAGTTGTGTGACATGGCGCTTGGAAGATCACGATGGTCTCCAGAGGCAGATGTGTTCATTTTAGGTTTAACTATTGAGTCGATGGAAGAGTCCAGATGTCTTGGGTAGGTTGCGACTTGGTCGTTGGGCAAAGCAGCCAGAGAGTCGTTTGAGTGCAAACTGGAAGCTGAAGATCGGCTAATTGTATTTGTTGCTATGTAAATTATGGGCGCTGAGGCTGGTCTGATGATTTTTGCAGCACTGGAGACGAGCTTTTTGTTCACGGAAGATGTTATTTTTAGAGCTGTAGTTGTAGCTGTTGCTGTGCCAGCAGTTGTTATTATTGTTAAGTCTGCAGATGGCTTTGGCACCGGGTGGGTGATCACAATGTCCATGCCACAGTCTGGGTCGCTGGGGCTATGGCAATTGGTTTCTCGGTTGTCCATTTTACTGGGTTGGCTTGCAAATTTATTTTGCTTAATTCTTTTTCGCATTGTCCAGGAATTTAGACTTTCTTTTTTGTTTTGATTTTATTTTATTATTTTGCTGGCGATTCCTGCTTTAATTGCGTAGTGACTTTTGAGTGGCTGATGCGGAAGTACGTAATAACTTTTAGTGATGGACTTTGTGAGTATTAATTGCAAGAATACTGGTTTTGCTCTTTCTGTGGATTTAGTATTTTGCTGGATTGAGTAGGGCTGCAGAGTTGGTGGGCTGGTCACATTGGACATATTGTATGAACAGTTACTTATTGCGCATGAATTAACGAATTTGTTAAGTTACTGCGCATTTTTATTGGAGTTTGTGTGGCTTGATTACCGTTTCACGGCATTGGATTTATGTACGAATTTCGCTTATTTGTGTGTAGTGTATGCATTTAATTGCGTTGTTCGTATCTAGAAGATGTCTGCCTGACTGGGTGTTTCTCTGACAGTGTAAAGGTATCTGTTGGATGCGCTTTGCAGTGCTATGTTAGAGTTGGCAAGTATTCTGTCCTTATTGCAAAGAGTGTGAGGATGCTGGAGAATCTATGATGTCCATGGAATATTATTCTCATTCAAGTATTGTTGCAGGTTGGCTACTTGGTTGTTGCAGACTTATATTGATGACAAGCTGTAACACTGCGGGATTGTATACTGATGTGAAGTTGCCAGCTGCTGCAGTAAGTTGCATAAAAGCACTATATTACAGATGGTGGTAAGTGGGGAGATTGACTACTGGAGCGAGGTTATCTCCTTTTAGGATATGAACTCTTCTTGGCGTATGTATGTAGTCGGGGGTAGAGAGATTCATCCATCTCTCGTGTATTCATTGCGCCCAAATAAACGTGAGGGCGGCCAATTTGCGCTAGAGTACCGCAGAATTTCAACATGAATTCTTATTTGGGGAGCTTGAGTGGAGATTACTTGTTCTTTGTTGTCTGGCCATTTTTTATTATTATGTTTAATTATTTGATGTAACTTGATGTGAGGCAGCCAGTATTGTGCTGACCAGCGTATTTATTAAGCAAGTAACTTGTTTTATGCTGGCTTTAACGGCTGCAGTAGTTTCTAGGAGCCATTGATGTTGATCGTTAATGAAGCTTTCCATTATTGACTTGAATCTGTCCAATTTATCGGATAATGTGGTATTGCAGGGGCTTATGGGATTGGGAGCAGGAATTTCCCCTTTGTCCTATCTCGCAGTCCAGGATGGGGTCCTTGAGAATGTTTTTGGTTTAATTTGGCTAGACAGGGCTTCTCGCGATAGTCTAGAAGTATTTGACTGTTGGGGTGGTTGGCGTTCAGCAGGGTTCTTTTTTTTCTGCAGTACTAATGGGTAACTCGGTTGAGGCGATTGGCGTTTAGCCTCGTGGCTGATCTTGCTGGCCAAAACTTCAGCATAACTTAGGTTGTTGGCCAGAGTGTGTTGATTGAGAATGGTTGTAACAGGTCAGACTTTTCGCCTAGTATTGGTCAGTAGTTTAATCACTGGACTGTTCTTTACGTAGTTTATGTTTTTGTTTGTGCGATTGGAATGTGGGATGGTGGGCAGAGAGTCGTTGAGATCGTGAAGGGTTTGTTTGATCTTTGAGTTGAGGTAAGGGCGCTGCTTAGCGTTGAATGCCTCTATGTAGGCCAGGCAGCCCTTGTAGCTAGCGGCGTGGTCACCTAGGCAGTTTGTACATTTGGCCTTAGTGTCTTTGTGCTTTTTGCATTCTGAAGACGGGTGTGGTCCAGAGCACTTGACACATGCGAAAGGACGTAAGCAGTAATTTTTCGTATGCCCGAATTTTTGGCAGCGATGGCATTGTGGGATGTCTTTGCGTAACAGTTTTTCTACAGTTATCTCTTTGTTGTCGAGCCTTTTTAGTTGGAGGTGTGAGGACTCGTATTTCGAGCCCCACAAAAATAATAATAATATTTATTATATGTTAATATTTACCACGAAGGTATCATAAATATGAAGTTAATTAGTTATAAGAAATGAAGTTAATTAATTATAATTATAGTACCACGAAGGTACATAAGTTAAGCAAGCCAACTGGCAATAGGGCACGTAGCAGGGAGGGAGCGAACGCCACCGAAACTCACCACACTTCGAGAGCACAGCGTACACGATGAAGAGCGCGCACGCACACCGAGAGCGCAGGCAAACACGCGCGTACATAACACACGCACACACATAAAACACAAAGAGCGCACGCACATGCCGACGTCAAACCAAAAGCGCACGCACACACTCACACATAGCGCACGCACACATAGCCAACGCACACGCAACGAAAGGTGCAGTGGAGAGAGATGCCGGCGACAAGTGTATCGCCGTTGGCACGCGCCAAAACTTGACGGGTCAACGACTCAAAGGGCAGAGGGCAGGCAGTCGACGATCAGAGTCAAACTAGGTCAAGTGCGCAAAAATCCGAGAACGAAAAAGAAGTGCAAGTGAACGACGGCAACAACAGTAACAAGTGCAAGTGGCAACAACAACAGCAGTAACAATAACCGCGGCAACAACAACAGCAGTAACAATAACCGCGGCAACAACAACAGCAGTAACAATAACCGCGGCAATAACAACAGCAGCAACAACAATAACAGCGGCAACTGCTCGAACAATACCACGGCGACGACAACAACAGCGGCAACGTTCGAAACGACGACACGGCAGCAAACACAACAGCAGCATCCCCGAGAACAGACGGCAACAACAACAAGAACAACGACAGCGACGACCCCAGCGGGACTGAGTTTCTGGTGAGCGACGTTTGATATTTTTGGTGTCGGCAATCAGGGCTGTGACGCAGCATTAGAATAGTTAACTTCTGCCAAACAGCTACGGTGCTAGGCAGGGACATAGAATAAGATAAATTATAAAGTGAATAAAGGAAAAAAAATGAACAACATTCATAGCTGTTTGGCGTTGATGGCAGTGCCTGTAAAGGCTTGAGAACCAGCGGGGCAGCCCTCCAGAGGAAACGATCAGTATTCCGGCACCCCAACTGAACCGAAGGTTTGGCGAAAGTGTGGCAGTCGGGCTCAACCACACCACACTTGCGCCCAACATTCGAGCAGGCATAGATCAGTGATGTTAGCGGTCCGGTCTCATAGACTGGCCGAAATGTCGACTGAAAAGTGCGGGATCTCCAAAGGATTCAGACAGCAAGAAATCAACGTGCAAATACTGACAGAACTGTCATCTGACCATCTCCCCCTGCTGTTTGAGCTGGATGAAGACGCCCAGCTATTCAAAGGTGTCACAAAAATGCTGGCACCTACTGCAAATACTGTGGCCTTCAAGGAGCACATCGAGGCCACAGTAGATCTCAACATCCCCATTGACACCTGCAATAGTCTAGAAGCGTATGTAGATTACCTCGCAGCTATAATCGCGGAAGCAGCACGGAGGGCCACACCACCCCCACACCAAGTTTGTCACACGACCGCAAGGAGGGCTCCCATCTTGAGCTTGGAGGCTAGGGAGCTACTCTCCCACAAAAGGCGTCTCAGGAGACGGTACATCGCAACAGGAGATCCTAGCATCAAGCAGCTATACTCTAGCATCACTAACAGACTGCACCGTTTGCTAGCCAGGACCCGACGAGAAAATCTGGATACCCTGCTGGAGGGTACTGGCCCAGAAAACAACAGCAATTTCTCGTTATGGAGGCTCACAAGAGGAATCAAGAGACAGCCGTTGTTTCAATCACCCGTCCTGAGTCACAGTGGCCTCTGGCTCAAGACGGACGATGAAAAAGCGAGGGCATTTTCTTCGACTGCACCGGCTCGCCCCATTAGACATACCACACCGCAGGAAGTCATGATGCAGCTGAAGGCGCTGCAAGTTAAGAAAACCCCTGGCTACGATGGCATCGACAACCGTGCTGCAAAGTCTCTGCCACGCAAAGGAGTCCTAGCCTTAGTAAAAATATTTAATGCCATGCTAAGGCTAGGGCACTTTCCAAGGCAATGGAAGCGTGCACGTATCATCATGATACCTAAAGCCGGAAAGCCGCCAACGCAGATCGATGCATATCGCCCAATCAGCTTGCTATCAACTTTCTCCAAGATTTTTGAGAGAATACTCTTAGCCCGACTGATGGAACTGCCGCAGGTAGCGAACCACTTACCTCGACACCAATTTGGTTTCAGGAAGTCCCATGGCTGCCCTGAACAACTACATCGACTGGTAAACCAGGTGACGCATGGCTTCGAGCACAAACTGTACACGGTCGGCGTCTTTCTAGACGTGAAGCAAGCGTTTGACAGGGTGTGGCATGAGGGCCTCCTATTCAAGATGAAAGCTCTCCTTCCTGCTCCCTACTATGCCATCCTGAGATCCTTCACCTCTTATCGGACGTTCGACGTTGCAGTGCGTGATGCTCGGTCCAGCCTGGAAGAGATTCATGCAGGAGTTCCACAGGGAAGTGTTCTTGGGCCCTTCCTGTACACCCTGTACACTGCCGACTTGCCATCTCCCGCCAACAATACCGAAGTTTCCCCGGCTCAGTTGCTCCTGGCCACTTACGCCGATGACACCGCCATGCTGGCGTCTCATTCTTCACTGCAAACTGCCTCCAATGCAGTCCAGGAATGGCTGCATGCAATTGAAGAATGGACTGCCAAATGGAATGTGGCCATTAACTCCTCAAAGTCAGCCTGTGTAACTTTTTCCCTGCGGCCCGCAACTTGCACAGGTCTGACTTTTAATGGAAACCCCATCAGCAATGTCACATCGCACTGCTACCTGGGAGTACACCTGGATCGGAGACTGACCTGGAGGGCCCACATCACGTCGGTCAAATTTAAGTCCCTGGCGAAGCTAAAAAAGCTCGACTGGCTCTTCCACTCCAGCAAGCTACAAACGAGCTCTAAGGCCCTTCTAATCAAAGCCATACTAGCTCCAACGTGGAATTATGCCATCCAGGTGTGGGGAACTGCCGCCAAATCCCAGCTCAATAGGCTCCGAGTGGTCCAGTCGAGAGCTTCACGTCACGCATCAGGGCTCCCCTGGTACGTGACGAACAAGGTCATCGAAAGAGATCTGAAAGATCTGAGATCTGTGGGATGTCTTTGCGTAACAGTTTTTCTACAGTTATCTCTTGGCTGCCGAGCCTTTTTAGTTGGAGGAAAGCTTCGATAGCTGCCTTGTTGCATTTATCAATTTCGATTTCGAAGAGATTGAGTGGTTCATTATTAAAGCGACTTTTAATGACTTTCAGAAATTTGACCTTCAATCCTAGCTTAGCCATTTGCTCACGGATCCAGCTATGAGAGGTGGTTTTGTTCAGGTGCCGGATGACAGCCCGGAGACCACGCTCGTTCTTGACCTAGTGAGTGTGGGGAGACAATTCTGTTTTGGTTGGCCTCTAGATATTTTCGTTTTTTAACATAGGAGTCAACGTTGGAGTAGTATACCAATACCACCAATTCCAGGAGGGAGGAGTTGAGTGCATTGAAATCTACAGATCCATTGCTGGTGACAATTATTGGGGCAGGCTTAGCATTGATTTCTTCTCCATTGACTCGAGCACTGTGGCCGAGGCGATGAACATTTTGGCAGCTGAGGCTTTTTCATCAGCGATTGGTAAGTTTTTTGTGACAAGCAGTTGCTGAGAGATTGAAGATGGGCCACGAAGGAGTATGTCGGAGGTGACTTTAGCTTTGCTAGCATTTTCTCTTGGGAGATATGGGGACTTTGCAGCCTCCATATGCAGCTCGATGTCAGGTTCAGGAGATGCAAATTTCCACATAATTCCCTTAGTTAGGGAAACATTCATGAAACTAAAGTTCAGACCAAGTCTGAACAACACTTTAGAGCCTTAACAAAGTATTTGGACGAAGGAGAAAAAAGCTATTACACATACCAGCTAAAAAGCTGCAAGGGTCTGCAAGTCGTACTAAAGGGCATTGAGCCTGATGTAACACCAGACGAAATAAAGCTGGCGCTACAGGATAAAGGATTTACCGCAAAATCAGTCTTCAACATCTTAAACAAAAATAGACAGCCGCAACCACTCTTCAAGGTGGAACTTGCACCAGAAGCAAAGATGCCGAAAAAGAAACGATGTGCATCCAATCTACAAACTCCAATTTTTACTACATCGTAGAATCACCGTAGAAGAACCTCACAAACGTAACAATCTGGTACAATGTATGAACTGCCAAGAATACGGCCATACAAAGTCTTACTGTAAGCTGCGCCCAGTGTGCGTAGTCTGTGGCGAGCCCCACGACAAAGCCAGCTGCAGTGCACCCAAAGAAGACTCAAGCGGAAAAGGTGTGGCAACTGTGGAGGCAATCACACAGCCAACTACAGAGGCTGCCCAGTATACAAAGATCTCAAAAGCCGCATTAACCAGCGCGTAGCCACTGTACGCTCACAAAACGCACCGATCACAAAAATACCCTCCAAAAACAACCCAGAAGTTTTCTTCTCTACCACAGCCAGATCCTCACTTGGCACAGGATTCGTTACCAAAACGCGTCATATGCAAGCGCTCTAAGATCAGGTCTAGAGCCCCCAGCCTCCAATGCGTCATGTTCACAAGCCAAATATGTGGACTTCAATTCGGTACAAGACGAAAAGCCAATGGAACAACAACAAAACAACTTCGAAGCAATGATATTCACCTTGCAGCAGAGCATGACGGAGTTTATGGCGTTTATGCGGACAACCATGCAAGATCTAATGCGTAATCAAAACATGTTGATACAATTGCTTGTATCACAACAATCAAAATAATCATCTTCATGGCCTCGCTAAGAATCTCTACGTGGAACGCCAACGGCGTTTCACAGCACAAACCTGAGCTAGCTCAATTCATACTCGAAAAGCACATCGACGTAATGCTACTTTCGGAAACACACCTCACAAACAAATATAACTTCAACATAAGAGGATATATTTTCTACGGAACCAATCACCCTGATGGTAAGGCCCACGGCGGGACCGGGATTTTGATAAGAAGCCGTCTCAAGCACCACTGTCATATTGAGACTGCCAAGAACTATCTACAAGCAACATCAGTAAAAATTCACTTGGATAATGGTAACAAGCTTACTTTAGCCGCTGTTTACTGCCCACCTCGTTTCACTTTATCCGAAGACCAATTTATGGAATTCTTCAACTCACTTGGAGAACATTTTATAGCAGCTGGGGACTATAATGCCAAGCACACACACTGGGGGTCTCGGACTCGTGAATCCAAAAAGGAAAACAGCTCTACAACGCCATTATAAAAGCAAACAACAAGCTCGACCACGTTTCTCCTGGCACACCTACTTACTGGCCTACTGACCCCAAAAAACTACCTGATCTAATTGATTTCGCAGTCACCAAAAACATTCCCCGTAATTTGATAAGCGCCGAGTGCCTCTCAGACCTATCATCTGACCACTCGCCCCTCCTAATAAATCTGCTCCGACACCCAGAACCAGCAAACCACTCTTATAAGTTGACTTCAGAAAAAACCAACTGGCTCAAATACAAAAAATACATAAGCTCACACATTGAGCTTAACCCACCCTCTCGAAGCTGAAGCTGACATTGATAGTTTTGTTAACTCACTGGAGTCAATCATCGTTGCTGCAGCTCGCTGCTCAACGCCGCAAACAGTAAGCAAAATTACAAATCACAAAAAGACCAACCTGCAAATCGAACAACTTGTTCTCGAAAAACGCCGCCTACGGCGAGAATGGCAGTCCTCCAGATCACCGTCGGCAAAACAAAAGTTAAAAGACGCCACACGCAAACTTACAAAAGCTTTAAAGCAAGAAGAAGAGCTTGCCCAACGTACTTATATTGAAAAATTATCAACATCCAGTACAAAAACTCACTGTGGAAAGCTCACCCAACTCTTGGCTCACCCACAGTACCAGTGGTCCCTATTAGAAACCACACAGGTGGCTGGGCCCGTAGCGACAAAAATAGAGCCAGCACATTTGCCACTCATCTACAAAAAGTCTTCCAACCGAATTCTGCAACAAACACGTTCGAAATTCCGCCCGCAACAGACGACTCCCCAGCCTCATCATGCTCCAGTTGTGTTTCGCTCAAACGAAATCTCAAAATCATCAAAGAACATCTGAACCCTAAAAAATCAGCAGGGTGCGACCTAATTACCCCTAAGATGATTATTGAGCTGCCTTACTGTGCCGTATGCAGCATTACCCAGCTCTTCAATGCCATCAACAAACTTGGCTACTTTCCAGGAAGATGGAAAAAGTCAATAATAATAATGATACCAAAGCCGGGAAAAGATCACACTGTTCCATCGTCGTACAGACCCATAAGCCTTCTATCCTGCTTATCGAAACTTTTCGAAAAATGCCTACTGTCTCTGATTATTACTCCATTCCTGAACACGCACAACACAATACCAGCACACCAATTTGGCTTTCGTGAAAAACACGGAACTATTGAGCAAGTTAACCGCATAACATCAGAAATACGTAACGCATTCGAAAAACGGGAATACTGCTCAGCGATATTCCTAGATGTTTCGCAGGCATTCGACAGAGTTTGGCTGGACGGTCTGATGTACAAAATCAAAACAACGCTTCCAAACAACACTCATAAACTTCTAGAGTCGTACCTCTACAACAGGAAGTTTGTAGTGAGGTGCAACACTGCGATATCCGACGAACACAGTATTGAAGCCGGTGTCCCACAAGGCAGCGTACTAGGCCCAACACTATACGTCCTATTCACAGCAGACATCCCTACAAGCAGCAACATGACAGTTTCAACATTTGCGGACGACACAGCTATTCTCAGCCGCTCCAGATGCCCAATCAAAGCATCATCTCAGCTAGCCATCTACCTGGTCGACGTGGAAAAGTGGTTATCCGACTGGCGTATAAAGGTAAACGAACAAAAATGCAAGCAAGTAACTTTCACCCTTAACAGGCAAGATTGTCCACCGCTCACGCTGAACAACGTCGCACTTCCAACAGCAAACGAAGTGACGTATCTGGGTGTACACCTCGATAGAAGACTAACTTGGCGCCGACACATCGAAGCCAAGAGAACTCACTTAAAACTGAAGGCCAACAGCCTTCATTGGCTTATCAACTCCCGCTCACCACTCAGTTTGGACTTCAAGGTGCTGCTCTACAACTCAGTGCTAAAACCAATCTCGACTTACGGCTGCCAGCTTGGGGAAATGCCAGCAACAGCAACATCGATATCGTTCAGAGAGCCCAGACGAAGATATTGAGAACTATCACCGGGGGCACCGTGGTATGTTCGAAACGCCAACATTCACAAAGATCTAAACGTGCCACCTGTAAAAGACGAAATTGCGGAAAAAAGGAAAAGTACCTTAACAAGCTATCAGCGCATCCTAACCCGCTCGCGAGGAGTCTAACAAGGCTAAGCAGCCGATCACGCCTACGTCGAAACGACTTGCCAACCCAGCAGTAATTTTATTTAGGGCCGCTTTTATAATACAGTTCAAGAAATGTACTGGTAATTATTATTTACACTTAAGATTTGTTAACTTGTTGTTAGTTTTCGGTACTGAAAAGATTCAACAAATAAAAGCTCCAAACTAGAAAAAA